>JAJHZJ010000323.1:140826-1608326 GCA_023548195.1 Bettongia penicillata ogilbyi
GGTGGAAACCAGAAAAGGCCTTCTGCACAAGGTAGTATGATTTGATCCTACTCTTGAAGGAAGCTTTTTTCAGTTGTATATGACTCTTGGTGATTCCATTTGGGATTTTCTTGGTAAAGATATTGGAGTGGTTTGCCATTTCCTTCTCCCACTCATTTTACAGATGAGGAAACTGAGGCAAACAGGGCTAGATAGCTTGGCCAGGATCACATACTAGTAAATGTCTGAGGCCAGATTTGAACTCGAAAAAGATGGGTCTTCCTAACTCCAGGGTCAGTGCTCTCTCCACTACTGAAGGAAGACAGAAAAGCTGAGAAGGGGAGTTGAGAGAGCATAGCATCTCAGGCATGGAACAAGGCAGAAAGTCAGAAAATGGGTCCTCTTCTAGAAGGAAGGACAAACAACACAAATAATGGCAGCGGCAATGCTGGGGTGTCTTTTGTGAGGAACAGTAAGTTGGCAAGTGTGGCTGAATCACAGATTGTGAGGAGAGGATTAAAGTATGAGAAGAATGGAAAGGTAGGAAGGGACCAGGTTATAAAGGGCTTTAAAATGCCAAAGAATGGACTTCATAGATTTGATCTTGGAGATAAAAAAGAACCAGTGAAGCTTACTTATCATTGAGGTGATATGGTCATGCCTACTCTTTAGAAAAACCATCTTGGCAGCTGAATGGAGGATGAGGGCTACAATGGTACATCTAATAAATACCTAACTGGGTAAAAGACTGAATTTTTTCAGTGCCACCAATGACTCTTTAAGAGCATAGGTTGAAAAGGAGATATTAATCTCTTTTGTTGGGTAAAGTGGTGAAATTACAGGTCCTATCCAAAATCTAAATATCCTATGATTTAGAGTTTGAAGTGAATGTTAGGGATCCTATCCTGCTTTCTCAGTTAGGGAAACAAAGACCCAGCAAGTTTAAGTAAATTGTCCAAAGATTACACAGGTAGCAAATAACAGATCCATTTGAAATCAGATTCTCTGGCTCTAAATCTTGTATTGTTGCCACATTACTGTAGTGGTCCTCATTCTCAATGATGATTTTCCTACTATTTAAGTTCTTTAATCTCATTGGTTGTGCATTTCCCTTTTATTTTTCAGTTGTCTGTGGCCATTGGACTGTAAGTGCTGGAGTATGCTATGCTTTCCTGCTTTTATCTATTGCCCTTTTACTGATACTCTATTCTGTTACTCATGCCATCAACTCAGAATTCAACAGGATACTTGCTTTTGTAAAGTCAGAATTTATATAAAGTACAGGACTTGCCATGTGACTGGATATCAAAAATCTTTTACACTGCTGGAAATTACAATGAGACAGATGCTTAGTTTTAATGCTATTTACCTCATTTTGAGTCCCCCTAGAGACAAATTCTCCCTTTGCCTAATCAATATTAATAGCCAAACAGAACATATTTGCTGTAAGGGCAATATGGGGAATGTAGAAATTTAGTTAGAAAGAGAGTAGCTTTCAGATATAAGGAAACAATTCGAGCCCTAAATGTGCCATATGGTTACTAAAATACTCAATTTGTTTCACAAGTTGCACCAAAGAGCAGATAAAAGAGCTTTCATGTCAGATTCCTTTTATCCCATCGAGACAAATGGGTCCACTTTATTCTTTGTTCACTTACAGGTCTTTTAGAAGCAGCAGGGTAACTCCAACCTGCCCAAGTTTCACCCTGAAGATCTCATACTGACTTAAACATCAAGTAAGTGCTGAATGATTGAGGGCAACATAGTCTAACAACAAATCTGCCAAGAATCTTAATGTCATAAGAAATGAAAAAATAGCAATAAACTCAATACCATCTGGAAGGAAAGGAAAAATATGTCATTTCTTTTACAAGGCAGTCACTAAGCTGGTACCATTCAAGTAGCACAATGAACTATCATAATATTTGTAGCCTGATTTAAATTGAAGGAAGGCATAAGGGATATTCAATTTCAGTAAAGAGAAAATGTCTGATTGGGTGGGAGGTTACTCCATTTGAGGAACTTTTGTGGTGTTTTGTAGAGGCCTCCACTAGAGTCCTACTATTGCGATGTATTAACACAACATTGAAGTGATCTTGGGTGCTTAAAATTGATTTCTATGAACTGTAAACTCTGGAAGATCATACTAAGTTAAAAGGACTTTGAATGTGATCCTGGTGACATATTGGGTGACTGTTATCTGAAAACCTACCTAGGAGATGTTTGGATCTGCTCATCATTAGAATGTTGGTCACTAAATGATGGGTTCATTCAAGTACAACTCTTAAAATATCCTACATTAATATGTGGGAAGATTGGGATCTGCATAAGAGGAGAGATTACCCACTCTGCAAAAGTCAAAGATTCTTGAAGTATGGTATAGGCGAGTGTTCTTTATTGGTCAGGGCAACAGGGATGGAGATAAGCAGGGAACAGTAACATGAAAGATGATGTCTTAATAGGGTTATGATAAAGATAGGACTTAGTGAAAAATAGAGTTAGTGAGTCAGTGAATTAACAGTCATTTATTAAGCTCTTTCTATGTACTAGGCACCATACTAAGTGCTTAGAACTGATAGTTAAGAAGCAAAAGTTGGGCTGTAGCTATTGGCAAAGATAAGGCTATACAAATGGTTGGTATGAGCAAGAGGTCATAAAAGGATAGAAAGTTCAACTGACAAGAAATTGGGTCATGTGAGGATTTCTGGGAGTCAAGATGGCAGAGTAAGCAATAAATTGCTGTAGCTTTTCCATATACACCTCCAACCAACCAACCAACCAACCAACCATAAACTAGAAGAACAAATCCTGGAATAGCAGAGCCAGTAGAAAGAAGGGGTGGAACATTCTTTTAGCCTGGGAGACTTGGAGGATTGGTATGAAAAGTCCATCTTGGATAAAAGGAAGCACCTTCCAGGACAGCAAGCATCTCAAAAAGCCAGTAATAAGCCTCACCTCAGCAAATCAGTGGGAGATCCTGAGCCACAGGGTGGTGGAGCAGGCAAGCTCCAATACTAGGACTCCTCATGTACTTTAGCATAACCAGGGGAACTAGCAGACTCCAGCTCTGAGTACCACCATACGCTTTAGCATGGCTCCTGGTTGGCAGGTATTTTCCAGTGATAGGACCTTCACATGCTTAAATGCAGCCCAGTGCAAACAGGCATCCTCCAGGGTCCAGACTGCTACATGCTTCAGAAAAGCCTTAGAGAAATGTAGAACCCCTCCCCCAAGCAACAACACACAGTAGACACCACCACCAGGACCCCAGTTCACCACCAAGTAAGCTGCCAGCCCCCTGTGGCCTCCAGCAGCATCAGTTAACCCCTACCTCACCCCACAGCACAGAGCCAGAACAAGTGTCTCCTGTGGACCTCAGGGCAAGATCAGTATAGTACCATTTCAACAGCCAGGGCCTGTAGTTATTAACACAAGAAGCTGGAAACAGTGCCCCTTCCACCCTGGGAACAGAGCTCAAATTTTAAAACAAGAAGAAAAGCCAAAAAATAAAAAAGAGAGGAGGAAAGAGTAGAAAACAATAAAAAACCATAGAAAGTTATGGTGACAGGAAAAACCAACACGTAAATTCAGAAAAGGACAACAATGTCAAAATATCTATGGGCAAAATCCCAAAGGAAAATGAGAAGTCATCTCTAGCCCAGAAAGAAACTCATGGACGAGCTCAAAAAGGAGTTTAAAAATCATATAAGAGAGGTAAAAGAAAATGGGAAAAGAAATGAAAATGGTGCAAGGGAATTATAAAAAAAAAGAGCCAACAGATTGAAAACTGCTTAAAAAGTAGAATTGACCAGATGGAAAAGGACATACCAAAATCCACTGAAGGAAACAACTTCTTAAAGAGTACAATTAGCCAAATGGAAAAGAAAGTACAAAAGATAATTGAGGAAAATGATACCTTAAAAGTTAGAAATGGGCAAGTGGAAGCTAATGACTCTATGAGACATCACAAATCAATCACACAAATTCACAAGAATGAAAAAATGGAATGAAATGCAAAATACTTCATGGGAAAAACAAGTGACCTAGAAAATAGATCCAGGAGAGACAAATCAGAGTCATTGGACTCTCTGAAAACCATAATAAAAAGAGGACCTGGACAGCATCTTTCAAGAAATTATCAAGGAAAATTTCTCTAATGTTCTGGAAGCAGATGGAAAAATAGGCATTGAAGGAATCCACTGATCGCCTCAGGAAATTCCAAAATAAAAGTCCCAAAGAACACTAAAGCGAAATTTCAGAACTGTCATATTAAGGAAAAAATACTGCAAGTGGCCGGAAAGAAACAGTTTAAATATTGAGGAGTCACAATCAGGATCACACAGGACTTGGCTGCTGCAGCATTAAAGGACTAGAGGTCATGGAACATGATACTCCTGAGAGCAAAAGAGTTAGGACTACAACACAAAATCACTTACCCAGTAAAATTAAGCATAATACATTAAGGTTAAAAATGGTCATTCAACAAAATAGAAGCATTTCAAGCCTTCATAAGATGACCAGAAATAAACCAAAAATTTGATCTCCAATATCAAGATTCAAGAGAAGTATAAATAGGTAAAAGGAAGGGATTCAATAAAACTAAACTGTTTACATCCTTACATAGCAAGATGATATTTGTATTTTTTAAAAATCACATCACTAACAGTACAGAAAGAAGGAATAAACATAGACAGAGGGTATGGATATAAGGTGTTTTTGAGGGAACAACATAAAAAGATAAGGGATGAAAGTAGTAAAAAAGAGTAAAATGGGTGCAGAAGGAAGGGAGAAGTAGAATGGGGTAAATTTTCTCACATGAAGAGGCAAGAAAGACCTATTACAGTGGAGGGGAATATGGGAGGTGGGGCAATGGGCATTGGATGAACCTTACTCTTATCAATATTGACTCAAAGAGGGAATGATATGAACAATTAGATTAATATAGAAATCTATCTTACCCAACAGGGAAGGAAGAGGGGAGGAGATTGAATAAAGAGGGGAGGGGAAACTGATATAAGGGAGGGCAGATCAGGGTTGGTGCTAGACAAAAGCAAAACATTAGTGATTTGGGAAAGGGTTAAAGGAGAGAGAGGACAAACAGGAGGAAGAGTAGGATGGAGGGAAATATACAGATAGTAATTGTAACAGTGACTGTGACTGGGATGAACTCTCCCATAAAATAGAAGCAAATAGAAAAGTGGATCAAAAACCAATATTCTACAATACATTGCTTACAAGAAACACACTTGAAGCAGAGAGACACACAGAGAGTAAAGGAAAACCTGGAAAGACTCCTACAAATTGATACAAAGTGAAATGAGCAGAATCAGGAAAATACTGTACACAGTATCAGCAACATCATGTGATGATCACCTATGAATGACTCAACTTTTCTCAGGAACACAGTGATCTAAGACAAGTACAAAGGACTCATGAAGGAAAATGCTATCCATATCCAGATAAAGAACTGATGGACTCTGAATACATTTTGAAGCACATTTTTTCACTTACTTTATTCTTTCTCAAGATTTTTTAAAGTTTTGATCTGTTTCTTCTTCTACAACCATAACAAATATGAAATTATGCTTTACATGATAACATATGTATAAATTATATCAAACTCCCAACTCTTTTTAGAAGAGGGGAGGGGAGAAAGAAAGAAAAAATTGGAACTCAAAATCTTGTAAAAATGAATTTTTCTTGATTTGTAATTGTGAGAAAAAATAAAATACTATTTAAAGTCCCTCAAAATAATTAATTGGGTCATTAGCCATAGGTGCAGGAGGATCAAGATATACAGCAGGATCTGAGGCAAGCAGTATAGCTATAAAAGCAACTATTAATGAAAGAAAATAAAGCCCTTTTCCTTTGAGACCATCTATGTGTGCCTGACCAGCTCCACCAGAGGTATATTTTTCTTTAGGAGAAGGCAATAAGGTCTATTATATCAGGTCCTACTTCCTCATATTCAAAGCTGTGTCCTGAAATTATTAATAATTTAATTATTAAATATATTAATTATTATTAATTAATTATTAAATATAATAATTACTTAATAATAATGTACTTTCAAAGGTTGTTTTCTATTCATTTCAGGCCTGACTCTGTGACCTCATTGGGGGTTTTCTTGGCAAAGATACTGGAGTGGCTTGCCATTTCCTTCTCCAGATTTGAACTCAGGAAGATGAGTCTTCCTGACTCTAGATCAGGCACTCTATGCACTGCTCTACCTAGCTGCTCCAGATATCAAGGACAAAAGTAGAAGGGTTATTCAGTCATTTCAGTTGTGTCTAAGTCTTTGTGACCCCATTTGGGGTTTTCTTGGCAAAGATACTGGAGTGGTTTGCCATTTCCTTTCCCAGCTCATTTTACAGATGAGGAAACTAAGGCAAATAGGGTTAAATGACTTGCTCAGGGTCACACAACTAGTAACTACAATAGGTGGTGCAATGGATGGAGTTCTGGGCATAGGGTCACTTAACCCTATTTGCCTCAGTTTCCTCATTTGAAAAATGATATGAAGAAGGAAAGGGCAAACCACTCTAATATCCTTACCAAGAAAATTCCAGATGGGGTCATGAACAATCAAACATGACTGAAATGACTAAGTAACAATAACCTTCAAAAAACTAAGAATTTTAGAATTGGAATAGATCTCAAATGTTGACAAATCTAGCCAATAACAAGAATGAACAAGGATGTCCTTAGCAACAAGAATAAGAAGAAGCTATCCAATTTTTGCTTGAAGACTTCTACTGAGGAGAAACCAACTATAACCCAAGTCAAACCATTCCACTTTTTAAAACAGCTCTAATGAAAGGAAATCTTTCCTTATAGCAAGCTTAAATTTGTCTCTTTGTGTCTTCCTCTTATTGCCCCTTGTTCTGCCCTATGAGGATAAGGTATAAGGTACATTCATCCTTCGTTGCCAAAGAAGACCATGCCATCAGAGAAATAATGATATGACTTCCACTTGACTTTGTTTTGAGTGAGGGAGGGCTGTGCAAGTCATCAGTCTCACTTCTCCTCCAGAGCTATCTGAATCCAGTGACCAGATATTCATCGGGATGACTGGAGATGACCCAGGATGAGGCAGTTGGGGTTAAGTGACTTGCTCAAGGTCACACAGCTAGTGAGTGTCAAGTGTCTGAGGTGAGATTTGAACTCAGGTCCTCCTGACTCCTGCACTGGTGCTCTATCCACTGTACCATAAGGATAAGCAGAATTAGTCTAATCCCTCTTCCACATGCCAATCCTTCAAATACTCGAGAATAGCTGCAGTGAACTCTTCTAAGGTATCTTCTTTTGGCTCTGTATGCCCATTTCTTTCAACCAATACTCATTTGGCATGAACTTGAAGCTTCTCATTATCCTACTTGCCTTTTTTAGGCACTTTCCAGCTTATCAATGTCTCCTAAAATGCAATGTTTGGGGGAAGATAAATTCTCACTGAGGACAATCAAGAAAATTTTAATTGCTCATCTTTGGAGCTGGGGAATGAAACCTCTAGATACATGGTGATGCCGTGGACCATAGACTGATCTGAATTTCTTCTAGGAGATTGTTAGTGTTGTTGTTCATCTTCTTCCTTCATTCTTGAAGAAGACTAATCACTTCACAGGTGGTATCTTGACTTGTGAGAGAATTGGGTTTAAGTGAGACACAGCTGAGCATGGTCATCAGCCTCACCCTCTCCTCCAGAATCATCCAAGTCCAACGGCAAGACAAAAGTTGAGATGACTAGCAATGGCCAAGGATGCAAGGGATGACCTTGGTCTTTCTAAATTAAAGTCTTCCCAGCCCTCAGTTTGTCTAAGGCAACACCCATTCAATGACTAAGGACTAGATAAGAATTGAAACAAATGATAAACTTCAAGGGCTTAGCCTTCTTGGGATCTTCAAAGTCCTTTTCATTGAAATCTTCCTCATCAACAATTATGTACCTATATGGGATTGGGACCTCTATTCTCTCAAGGATGACTCCGATATACTAGGACTATATTGATTACAAATTCTTAATTATCAGAAAAATGGCAAATGGTAAGAAAATCAGTATCTCTCATTTATCAGATTATACTCATTTTTCTGCTTTTGAAGTATAGCCCTCTTCAGATTTCTCTTTCTACTGGATGACAGTTAAATCAGGATGTCAGAGAGTTATCATTCATCAGATTCAGACAGGTCCCCCATTAGATT
This sequence comes from Bettongia penicillata ogilbyi, assembly GCA_023548195.1. NCBI lineage: Eukaryota > Metazoa > Chordata > Mammalia > Diprotodontia > Potoroidae > Bettongia > Bettongia penicillata. The sequence goes on from JAJHZJ010000323.1 coordinate 149,002, forward strand.
GGACACTTGATTGAGACAGCTAGGTTACACAGAAGGTAGAACGCTGGACTGAGAGCCAGGACAACTTGTGTTCAAATCCAACCTCAGGAACTTCCTAGCTGTTTGACCCTGGCCAAGTCATTAATTTACCTCAGTAAAATGGGGATAAACAGGGTTGTTGTGAGGATAAAACAAGATAATATTTGTAAAGCCTTTAAGCTCTTGTACTTTTCCTCAGTTTATGTTAACATATCCCAAACTGGTCAGTGTCAGATCTTAGGCAAGTTAAGTCTTTGCTAACCTCTATTGACACTGGTGAAATTTGAGGGCCCTGAATTTTCTTATTCAGTCTTGTGTACTTGATTTTTATCTCTGATAGGAAGACAGAGTATGAACATTACAAATCAGAGAAATAGTGGTAGGTCATAGATTGGATTAAAATATTTTATGGCCCCCTCTGATCATTTCTCCTGTTAATTGTCATTGTAAATTTTTTTGTCATATAAATGGGCTCATAGTTGGATAAGGAATTCTGAACATGCATTAATAAATAGTACTATTCACTGTTTTTCTCCTCTTGGCCAATTCCTACTAGTATATTCAGGTGTGAGCAACTGGTATTTTATTCGCAGATAGGTTAACAGTCCAACCTTCCTAATAATTACCTCACTTGAATCTACTTTGGTACCATTGCAGAATGTATTTGGAGAACTTTCCTGAAAACAAGACAATTTAAATTATATAGGCACATAGAAAATACTTGAAATTTTGCATTTATTAGATTCTGTCATCTCTAAATAATATAGCATAACACCACAATTTCCCAGAACTGCAACTAGTATGTGGTGAATAGTGATTTACACCAAGGTGTTAATATATGCAGGTGTGGTGTTTCTTTCATGAGTCAGACCTCTGACCATTTCCTTTTCTTTTCTTGGCACCAGGTCTTCACCCCTACAGTACCATTACCATGGGGCAGGTAGGTGGTACAGTTGATAGAGCACCAGTGCAGGAGTCAGGAGGACCTGAATTCAAATCTCACCTCAGACATTTGATACTCACTAGCTGTGTGACCTTGGACAAGTCACTTAACCCCAATTGCCTCATCCTGGGTCATCTCCAGTCATCCTGTTGAATATCTGGTCACTGGAGTCAGATGGTTCTAGAGGAGAAGTGAGGCTGGTGACCTGCACAGCCCTCTCTCACTCAAAACAAAGTCAAGTTCAAGTCAGACCATTATTTCTCTGATGGCATGGTCTTCTTTGGGAGGATGAACACACAACCATTACCATGGCACCCCTCTTACAAGGCCTACCTTCCCTCTCTCCAAAGTCATAGAAGAAATTTGTAGGACTAGAATTGAAATACAGGCTTTCTGACTACAAATAAGTTACTCTCTCAGGGAGCTAGGTGGAGGGGAGATAACACTGGGTTTACAGTCAGAAAGACCTGAGTTTATCCAGTCTCAGGCATTTACTAGATGTGTGACCCTAAGCAAGTCACTTAACTGTTGTTTGCCTCAGTTTCCTCAATTGTAAAGTAGGGATAATAATACCTACCTTATAGGGTTGTTGTGGGGGTAGAACAAGATATTGTTAAAGTGTTTAGCACAGTGCCTGGAATACAGTCCGTGCTATATAAATGCTTATTGTTTTCTCCTTCCCTCTCCCTTACACTGTCCTGGCTCCAAAAAAAGACTAGTGCTTATGGAGAGCATACTTCTTTGAGTATTGCAGCATTTATCTGCTGGTTTTTCCTGCAGTTGTATTCTGTGGCATCAGAATACCTGCCAGTAAATTTCAAAACTGTCTCTTAAGTAGAATCGAATGCACCATAAGAAATGTTAGGGACCACAATCTCTTTTCTTACAGAGCATTTCTCCCTGGATAATAGACTTTGTTGTTCAAAGGGCATAATGTGCTTCATCAGCAGGCAAACCAAAATACTTTTGCAATAAGACAAAACCTGATCCTGACCAGAAGCCATGGATGATCCAAATGGAGGCAACTCTACTAAAACTTCAATTCAATAAGCATTGATTAAGAAACTCCTATATGCAAGGTACTGTGAATTAGAGACTATACCTGTGATTTCCTTAGTGTGGGGAACTCCTGGGTGAAGAAAATTCCTCCACAAATGCACATGGGCACCTTCTCTGCAACTTATAGTCCTAAAGAGATGCCTAGATCACTGAAAGTTTGAGCAGCTTGCTCAGGATCATACAATATGTGACAAAGGTGCTACATGGACCCACGTCTTCCTGGTTTTGAGTCCAGCTCTGTACCCACTGGGCCCCATTGACTCTTACCACTGGAGTCAGCAAAAGACAAAAATTAAAAGTCCACAGATTTGTGATTCAATCTGTCAGCAGTGACTTTGGAGTACTTATATTAATGAAATCACTATCTGGTATTGAAACAGGTCAGACATTTTCAAAACATTCCCTCCGTAACTAATATTTAAAATATATATATATATATATATATATATATATATATATATATATATATATATATATATATATATATATATATATGCTTTACTTTCTCATTGTGAATATTTTATGTATGTACCTTTACCCAGTTCAAGATCCACACTCCTTATCCTTTAACCTGAGTCAGAGAAAAAGAAAGAAGCATCTCTGAAGACCCATGTAAGACCTTCTGGTGATAGAGGGTGTCCCCAAAAGTCTTATTCCAGTTTATGCTTCAATAGCTTAAATGAGATATTTTTTCAGTGCTTAACATAGTGCCTGGCACATAGTAGAGGCTACACAAATGCCTTGTCCCCTTTATTGTTTCTCAAACAGGTTCTTGTGGAGAATATACTTCTTTTTAGTATTATAACATATATCTGTTGATTTTTTCTTTGGTTTTTCAGCTTAAATAAGGAGGAGCTAAGTGGTACAGGTGAGAAGGTGCCTGGAATAGGGTCAGAAAGAATCATTTTCCTGAATTCAAATCTGGCCTCACATGCTTACTAGCTCTGGGCAATTCACTTAACCCTGTTTGCCTCAGTTTCCTCATCTGTAAAATGAACTGGAGAAGGAAAGGGCAAGTATCTTTGTCAAGAAAATGGTCACAAAAAGTCAGACAAAACTGAAAAAAATAACTGAACGACAACAAAATATCTTTAATTACTTAAAACTAGACTAAAACTTTTAAAACACTGTATTGGAGTAGGGAAGACATTTTAATATTGGAGTAGGAAAGTCATTTTAAAACAGCTGGTGGAATGATGAAGTGAAGACCTTCAGATTAGCTCATTTGACCCAAGTTCTTTCTACCTCATTCTTGAATTATTTAAAAATTTTTCTACCCTATGGCTAATATATTGTTGTAGATGCCATACCTACAGTTTTAACATGAACCTTAAATATAAAGTGATTATCAAACACGTTCTGAAGATCCCTGTAGTCAAATTCAGTAAAGAAGACTATCCTTTTTCAATAAGGTGCATTGATGATTTATTTCTATGGTGCTGGTTATCATGGATTGTTTCATTTGCTGTCTTCCTGGGGAAATCCTTCCTAATGACATTGATTAATAAGACTGAGGCTCTTCTTGTTCAAATACTCTGAAATAAGTACTGTTGTCTTTGATGGACGTTATTAAGAAAAGAAAAGAGAATATTCAAGTCAAAGGCAAGTCATTTCTGTCAGGTCACTGATCCTCTGCCTGGGCACTGAACATCTGTGTTTGTGCTACAGCTTTTGGTGTTGCAATTATTGTAGCTGTCATCATTTACTTTAGCATTCAAATAACCCTTCATCTTGTAGTTGCAAAGTGGTTCAAATCCTTTATTATTGTTGGCTTATAGACCTTTTATATAAAGCCAGTGAACCCTAATGACTAATGAGATACTTCTGAAGCTCTCTCTCATTCCTTCAGCACCTCATTTGTATGAAGAAGAAAGGGTTTGCATTTATATAGACTGTAGGAAAAAAAATCCTAAGATAGAAGTGAAGTATTCATAGCTTCAACTCACAGTGGCAAATGGCCTCAGGACATGGTAACTAGAGACTGGTAAGCCAGGGTATTCACTGACTTGTCTATTCTGGGGTCAGAAGGAATCATGGATAAAATGTCTTCTAAAGATGGAGTATGCAATATATAGCTTGTTTCTTTGGAATGTAAGTCTCAGAAGGAAAAGCAAAGTATAATGCCAGCTAATATCTAGTTTAGAGTGATGGATGGGGTACCATGTCCTTTGTCTCTCAAAAAGATGATCATGTCAATTCCCTTGAATTATTACTTTTCATCCTATTTTTAGATTTGTATTCTTCCTCTTATATCAAGTCAATATAAGTTGTATGAAGAAACCAGGCATTCAGGGTGGCAAAGAAGTAACATAGTAGTGAGGGTTTGGAGATATAGCCAATCATTATGTACTTTGTTTCTGACTTTGACAGTACAATTTCCCACCCATTTGGTAATAAGTTCATTGCGTAATCTTTTTTGGGGTCACCGAATATTGAAAAGCAGATAAAACTCCTATGAAAATGCGGGTCATGAGATATTTTGATAAATTACGACTTTATAGAAATTTTCACATGCAAGTGAGAGATTGGGGGGCATTTCATCACTGCCTAATCAACCAACATTCGGACAGTTTATCTTTCCAACATTCATTTTTCCTTCCATGTACTCTTGTCCTCTTAAGTTCTCCTAAGGACATTTTTAGCATTAATGAATGTAGAAAGTGTAGTGGAAGTATAAAAGCCTGAAGAAAAGGAAAATGAATCAGGGATTAAAAACCTAGATTTGGGAGATCATCTGGTGCACCCTCCCCATCCATCTTTCCATTTTATAGAAGGAGAAAATTAAGACACATAAAATTGAAGTCATTTGTCCATGACAACATAGGTAATAAGAGGAGCATTGGAATGGAGACCTATATCTTGAATCCATTTTAATATTTTTTCCCCCTAATATTCCAGGTTTCTCCTTTAGGGTTGCTATTTTCTCATGACCAGGATTACATTGGAGCTACCTCATTTGGGTTTCAGAGAACCAGTTGCTAAATTTTCAATGGGAGCATTTATACCTTAGAATTTGGCAAACTCCACAATTCAGGATTTTCTCTATTGTTTTGTTGATGATTAGATGTGAGAAAGTGACGGAGAAAATGTTAATAATACGGAGTAAATTAATAAATGTGTCATGTGTACATTTTATTTGGAAAGCCAGTTGTTAAATATTTACCAAACTCTTAAACATACAAGAACTTTAGGGAGAGGGAAAGTCAAGTTTGCTAGGAAAAAAGAAACATCTTAAAATCTTAGATCTGTGGGAAGAATGGAAGTGTCTACAGATATGTTTGGGTCTGAGTCCAAATCAATAAATTCAAACAAATCAGATGAAATCTCAGACAGTGAGAATAGAACTTGAGTTTGCATTGGCAGCTGTGGCTAAGCTTCTTACACTGATTTACTTTGTCAACCAATTCTGATGCAAAGGGATGAGGTTGGGTCATTGGAAAGACCTGACTGACAGATTCTTCCTTTTTCCAAGCCACACTCCCACTAATGCTAATGGCAAGAATTTTGCAAAAGGTTTGTTTTGTTTCTTTGTTTTTTACTAATCTTGTATAAAGATGGGATAGATACCATTGCAATTGTGTGTGAGATTGACAAATTCAATGAAGATAGTGATTATGAGCTTAGACTTTTTGAAGACTAAGCCACTCGTTTCCAAAGCTTTTTTAAATTTTGTCCCCAAGGTATAAATTAAAGTGATGAGAAATGTTTATTGCTATTTCTTTATTCAACTTGTCCTACAACTTCTGGTATGACTGTTATTATATACCTACTAAATTGCGGGTAGTGTTTTCAATAGTTTTGCAATATCTCAGAGTTGTAAAGGATCTGGGAAGCCTTTCTTGCTTTCTTTGTGATTTTGATAGTGTAGGAAACTTCCCAGTATGGAAACTACCTTACAGTTGTAGAGAAATGAAAATTTCTCTAAAAAAGAAGTTCTAGAGAAATGAAAATGAAATAAAAAGTTAAGTGATTTGTCTGCTGTCACACAATTAATCTGTGCTAAAGGTAGGATTTGAAGCCAGGTCCTTTCTGCCTAAGGCTAGCCTTCTCTTTCCATTATACTGATGGGGTGTTTGGGTGCATGTGCTTGGGCCCCAATTCTAAAATCACATCTCTCTTTAAAAATTACATTTCTCCCTAACCTCAAAACACTATCCCAGGCAGTTTCTTCCCAGTCTAAGGACACATCCTACCACAGTAAAAACTGCTATCTCCCTTCCTGATACAGCAGCCAGCTGCACCTATAGAACTTATTAGTCTGAACTAGCTGTGTAATGACTGAACTAGCTGTGCACTGGGTCATTACGACATTTACTATTCACTGATCAATCATGTGTATTCTAGACTTAGACATACATACATTCCCTTACATTAATCTTGTCTGACAAGATATTGATGAGAGCAACCTGGGTATTTCTCAGTCAGCCCTGACTGTTGGGTGACTTAGTGACTTTCCGGCCTAAAACCACACTTCCATGTAGCCCCACCTTGATCTATTTTCCGATGAACTCTGGGTAAAATATCTGTGTGGTAGATAGCAAAAGTTCAAGTTCCTTTAAGAACTAATCACTCCTAAACCACTCCCTAATCCTACCTCAAAACACTTAGCATATTTGACACATGTTTCCTATAGAATATCCTATATAAACTTTAACTATACCCCTCTAAGGCTGCAGGTTCCCTAAAAACTCTTGCCTGCTGGAAAGCATAATAAATCTTGACCTTGACCTCAACAATGGTTGAGTCCACAAATTCCTTCCAGGTGACCTACCTCTGGTGCCCCAGGCTTTGTGGGCCTTCCAGTCTTCAGCAATACCACCTGGAGTACAACCCAGTATCTGAGTCGGCTTCATTTCTTACACCATCCCCACAGGTTTAATCAAGCTTCAGCTCAAAGACATTCAGTGTTGGGAACTAGTGACTTTTTGAAGCACATTTAGAGAGATTTTTAATTGTTAGGAAAAACTACTAGTATCACTAATCATAAAACTGTAACAGTAACACCATCACAATTATATGAATTCTTGAGGATAAAAAAGGATTTTCTTCATAGCCACCAAACTAATCTTTTGATAAAGGTAGGAGATTAGATTGTCTTTTGTGATTGTAAGAAAAACTGATTATTTATGTAGATGACTATATTTACCTGAAATGAGCTTTTTTTTTTGTATAGAAAAAAACGCCAAGACTTTTGAAGCTGGAAATTCAGTTGTATTTCATGACAAAAAGCACTGTTTGGCATTAGCTAATACGATTACTTGGAAAGCCTTAAATTCAGAGACCTTCTGTATTTTCACTATGAACCTTGAAAAATCCTTGCTTCAGTGGTTGAAGACTTTACCTTGCATTTATCACAGTTCCTTTTATGTGTGTTACCAAAGTTTTTAGGATAGTGTTTCCAGATTGGACATTTAAGCGTTGGAGTCTTTCTCATTTGGAACTGATCTTTTTCACATAAAAAAGCAAGACTTCTGAAGGAGGAAATTCAGTTATATTTTATGATAACATCTTTGTTGTCTGTCACCAATCAGTCAGGTTACTTAGAGAGTCTTAAATCTGGAGTATTTCTGTGTTTTCACTCTTGGAAACCAGTTTCTATGGTTAAGATTATTTTTTGTAGGATATTTTATCACAATTTCTTTTATGTGGGTTATAGTAGCAAAGTGATTAGGTTTGTATATTTGACACTTAAGAGGTGGCATCTTTCAGGTGCAGAGGCTGCCTAAAAGGTAGTTTACTTTCTCCTTCCCCATCCATCAGTTCCATTCTGCTAGAGCTTTTAACTGGTTAATATGTAGGTTTTCACTACAAACCACTTCTGTGGAAAAATGATTAATGTTAAATATCAGCTGAAATGGGGAAGGGGATGATTTTACTTAGTGTAAATGTTACAAGCTTTGCCTACTGCTAATTCAGAAGTCTTTCACTGTTCCCTCCCCCTTCACAGAGGCAGCTGGTGACACGATAGATAGAATGTTGCGCCTGGAGTTAGGAATACCTGAATTTAAGTGTGGTCTCAGATACTTATTAGCTGTGTGAATTACAAATCTGGGTAAATCACTTAACCTCTGTTTGCCTCAGTTTCCTGAACTGTATAAGGTAATAACACCTACCTCACAGGGTTGTTGTCAGGATTATTGAGATAATATTTGAAAAAATTGCTTAGCGCACTGCCTGGCACATGGTAGACACTGCATAAAAACTATTCTCTTTCCTTCCCCTGCTTTCCCTCCTTTACAGGGTCTTGCCCCACAACTGCAGCTCACGGTGATCATGGTAACAACTCAACTTCAATATCATTTACTGTTTTGACCACCCATTTTGGCCTTATCCAGGGCTTCTTAAACTTTTTCTGTTCTAGACTTCTTTTCAAATTTCAGCAGCATTGACTGGCATTGCATAGCCTGAAAGCATGCACAGTGCAATGTGCCCATGCTCTGTGTTTAGAACCAAGGCTGCAGTGAAGCTATGTAACACACCATGGGCATGTACTGCCAGAAACATCTTGGATTCATTGCCAGTTTGATTTTTAATTATTTTTTGCTCAGTTGCATGTTTGGAAACCTTTTACTGTTGCCAAATTTTTTGCAACCCCGTATGGGGTCACCTTAAGAAACGTTGTAGACTGGCCACTTTACTTGACTAGGCACATGTCTAATCTTCTCCTTTGGGAATAGATTTTAAAGACTTTATGGGGCCTAGATGTCTATGATCTGTTGATTTTACTCTCCTGCTCTGGATAAAAGATAAATTCCATAAGCATAGAGAAGTACAGAGATCAACTTGTACCAAATATTGGGTTGCTAAGTCAGAAAAGTTGGTTGATCAGAAGAAATTAGTCAATCTATCAGTCTCTCTTTCTGGAGGGAAAGGGTAGAAAGGCACCAAGAAGAAAAAAAAAGAATAATGATAATTTAAAATGATGATGACAACTCACATTTGTATAGAAATTTAGGGTTTATAAAATATTTTTCTTCTTATAGCAGCTGTCTTTGTGGTAGCAAAGAACTGAAAGTTTCAGGGATGCTCATCAATGGGGAATGCCTGAACAAGTTGTGGTATATGATTGTGATGGAATACTACTGTGCTATAATAAATGGGGAGCTTGATGATCTTAGAAAAATGGGGATAAACTTGCATGAAATAATGAAGAGTGAAAGGGCAGAACCAAGAGAAGAGTATGTATCATAAAAGCAATATTATTTTAAGAACAACTTTAAGGGACTAAGTAATTTTGACTATTTTAAATTCCCAAATTAACTACAAAGGACATAAGAAGACACTCTTTGTACTCAGAGAAATAATTGATTAATAGAAGTATATGTAGAGTGATGATTATGTATATATATGCATATATATACATGCATACATATACATATTTGTGTCTAATGGTAGCCATCTCTAGGGTGGGGGAGAGGGAAAGAAAGGAAAAAATAAATGTACATAATTTTATTATATATTTAACAGGAATAGCAAGTTGTGCATATTAGATTGGCAGTTTTATGTGCAATGATCTTTTTTTGTTATACCATGTTATATAAATTCTTGTCTTATTTAAGTGAAAATTTTGATTAATTATTTAATTGTACTTAAACTAAATATTTTTAATTGAAATTAAAAATTAAAATTAAATATTTACTATTAAATTAAAAATTAAATAATAAAAAATAAAATTAATAAATTAAAAATAAATTAAACAATAAATTAAAAATAAAATAAATAAAACTTTAAAAAGCAATATAGGTCATGATTTCTATATTGTAATTGGGAAGAATGAATATGAAAAAAGTAACTTGTCTACAGTGACACATTTAGGAAGGGCAGAGCTGAAACTAATAAAAATTTCCAGACTTTAAACTCTTATGATCTGATACTCCACAGATATGTGGAAGAGATAACTGAGATAACAGAACATCTGGTTTTCCTGTATTTATTTATTTTCAACTTTAAAATGTTTCAGATCTTAGACTAGTTCCTTTGACTTCTGGAATATCCTATTCCATGCCCTCTGATCCCTTAATGTAGAAGCTGCTAGATCTTGTGTTATCCTGATTGTATTTCCAATACTGGAATTGTTTCTTTCTAGCTGCTTGCAATATTTTCTCCTTGACCTAGGAACTCTGGAATTTGGCCACAGTGTTCCTAGGAGTTTCTCTTTTTGGATCTTTTGCAGGCAGTGATCGATGGATTCCTTGAATACTTATTTTGCCCTCTGGTTCTAGAATCTCAGGGCAGTTTTCCTTGATAATTTCATGAAAGATGATGTCTAGGCTCTTTTTTTGATCATGGCTTTCAGGTAGTCCCATGATTTTTAAATTGTCTCTCCTGGATCTATTTCCAGGTCAGTTGTTTTTCCCATGAGATATTTCACATTCTCTTCCATTTTTTCATTCTTTTGGTTTTGTTTGGTGATTTCTTGGTTTCTCAGAAAGTCATTAGCCTCCATCTGTTCCATTCTAATTTTGAGAGAACTATTTTCTTCAGTGAGCTTTTGAACCTCCTTTTCCATTTGCCTAATTCTGCTTTTGAAAGCCTTCTTCTCCTCATTGGCTTTTTGAACCTCTTTTGCCAATTGAGTTAGCCTATTTTTCAAGGTATTATTTTCTTCAGCATTTTTTTTGGGTCTCCTTTAGCAAGGTGTTGACCTGCTTTTCATGCTTTTCTTGCATCTCTCTCATTTTCCTTCCCTGTTTTTCCTCCACCTCTCTAATGTGATTTTCAAAATCCTTTTTGAGCTCTTCCATGGCCTGAGCCCATTGAATATCTATTTTGGATGTTTGGGATACAGAAGCCTTGACTTCTATGTCTTTCCCTGATGGTAAGCATTGTTCTTCCTCATCAGAAAGGAAGGGAGGAGATATATGTTCACCAAGAAAGTAACCTTCTCTAGTTTTATTTTTTTTCCCTTTTCTAGGCATTTTCCCGGCCAGTTACTTGACTTCTGAGATTCCTTTCCACACCCACTTCACCTCCAGATCCACCCAGCTAGCATTTGGGATCTGAGATTCATTTGCTGCTTCCCAGCCTCAGGGCTTTTGGTGGGGGCAGGGCTGCTATTCAGTGTGAGATTATGTCCAGGTGCTCAGGTGGGGGCAGGGCCACCACATAGGACTCACTTCCCTCAGGGGGCTTATGTGAAGACCTTCAAAAATGGATCTGAGCTTCTGCCTGCTTTGGAAGCTCCTGTCCTCTGCTGCCTCTTCTGCTGCCTCCTGAGGGGGCCTGAGTTATGGAGACACCCTTCTCCCCTCTTGGCCCATCAAACAGTCTCTCTCACTGACCTGTGTGCCTGTGGGTGTAGGGAGTTTTGCAGCCGCTGGAGATTCTGTCCCTGAAGACTGCTCAGCTCTGCTGCTCTCAAGGCCATGCAGCCAGGGCAGGGCTGGGCTCTGCTCCAGTCCCATGCACGATGGACCTTTGGTGTTGGTTTTTCAGGTCTCTCTGGAACAGAAATCTCCTCCACTCCGTTGTTCTGTGACTTCCACTGCTCCAGAATTTGTTAGGAGTTCTTCTTTACAGATATTTTATAGACTGTGGGTTTGGACCTAGCGTATATGTGTCTTTCTACTCGGCCATCTTGGCTCCTCCCTCCAGATCTTAGACTAGTAAAGCTTTTTTTTTTTTTTTTAAATTTTAATGTATCATGAGTAATAGATTTGGGGTCAGCAACAAAGGTCCTTCTCCTTTACTTCAGTAAGAAGTTTGTGACAAGACCTTTGGCTGGAGACTCCATATCCTCTAGAGAACATGTTCTAGGTACCTCAGATCATAAAAGTTTCTGGCTAACACCTGGGGTATGTCTCCTAAACTCTCCACCTAGTGTAAACTCTTGAAAGCTTGGGGCCATGTTTATCTTTGCATTACCATTTGGCTCACATAGTATATGGATATATTCAGGCTCTGACACTTGTCAGTTTATAGCCTTCCTCTACTACATGGAACCTATACATTCTTTAATATAAGTAAGGCCAAGAGTGAAGACTGAAGACCAAAGAATGCAGAGGTTAAATGATGTGTCTAGTATTTGCACTCAGGTCTTCTTGACTCTAAGCCTAGAACTCTATATATGTCAGAATGGATAGAGAAATTAATGAATAAAAATATTGTATGAACACCCATTTTGTTTCAAGATTGTGGAATGAGTTTTAAACTTCAATTAAAATTCAAGAATTATGTATATATAAGCATACATGCTCATATGTTGTACTTGCTGTATGTAGTGAACTGTGTTAGATGTGTAGGAGAAGAGAAAAAATTTAGGTAAAATATTGTCCTTGACATCATGGGAGTTGGCCGTCTACTGGAGAAATAAAACCACTCAATAATAACTTGTAAGTGAATCAAAACTTGCAAAACAATGTCATTTGAAGCTCAAAGAGAAAGGCCATTACCTTGTTTTAATTTTATATATAATTTATCAAGCTGTTATTTCTGACCGAATGAAAGCTTTTTCGGGTAAGAAACTGTTTTACTTTCCTATTTCTATCTTCAGCACCTAGCGCAGTGTCTGGTACAAAGTAGGCACTGCATAAGTCCCTGTTGAGTACTGACTGCAATGATTACTGATAGGGGAATTGGAAGAGGTTTCATTTAGGAGATGATATTTAAATATGACTTCAAAGGATGTGTGTGAATCCTTTATACATTGATCAGGAGAGGAAAATGCTGCAGAGATCATGGAAGATGAAGACTGAGAAAAGGTCAGTGAGTTTGTGATTAAGAGGTCATTGATAACCTTTGAGGTAGTATTTTCTTTTAGGTGACTGTGATGGGTGGGAGTGGGAGAGTGGAAGACAGATGACAAGGAGTTAAGAAGAGGGGGGTGGTAGTAAACTTTCTGTGTATACTGATAACTGCCTTTTCCTCCAGAGAACAGATGGCTTGATTGCTTAATGAGCATCTACACCTGGAATTGGGGACTGAGAAGCTATTGGTTCTTTGAGTTTGGGAGAATTTAGGTAGGCTTCATATCTCTTTTATACATTCATAATGTTTGCCTGCCTTCTTAGCACAGAATGTGATGTGCAATTTAGCAACTGGGAACATTCATCCTAACTGTGTGACCTTAGGTAAGACACATCTCTGCCTCAGTTTCCTCATGAATAAAATGAGGATAATAGCATCTTTTGGGGGGGAATGTTGTGAGGATTGAATAATATTTGTAAAGTACTTTGCAAATCATAAAGTTCTGGTATTATTATTTATTATTATTCCCACAAATACATCAGAATTTATAAAAATGATAAAGGACGTTCTCAACCTTCAGTAGAGAAAGTGCTAAATTCTTCATCTTATTAAGATCCATATAATTAACCAATTTCATAACACCTCAAATGAATTATAAGTTTTCCCAGACAGAAACAAGATAACAGTCATTAAATATGCATGTTGATTTATTATAAGCAATGCCATCAGCAAGGCCCTACCTAACACTTGAGAAGCCTGGTACTCTTTGCTAATCTTTCCTGATAAAACAAAGATCATCTGAATCTTTCAAGAATATCAGATAAAGACATGAATGTACCAGAAAGAAGTGGAAGCTATAACATAGCTGCTTCTTGGTCTTCTCATCAAGGTGATTTTGATAGAGAGTTTTTATTCTCTTGATGGAAACTGTATATATAATGTCTCACTTTTCTAGGCAAACCTGGTCTTTACTAGGAATTTATCTTTCAGCCTTCTTGATCTTACTGTCTTGTATATATATATATATATATATATATATATATATATATATATTTATACATATATATGAATATATATATGTATATGAAATTTGTCATAGTCACAGAATTATAGAGCTGGGAGCAACATTTAACAGAAAAGGAAACTGAGACCCATGGAGGTTTAATGAATTAAGACCATGTAGCTTCAAACTCTTGCCTCCTGATTCTTTTTACCGTATCATAGCTTATCTTTATGCCCTCCTCTTTGGACCAACTGTGGACACTTTTTCAGTTCTCAGCTGTCTTCATTTATTCATTAATACAACAAATATTTATAAAGAACATAATTGCATGCAGAATGTTACTTCCTCCTATCTACTCTGTCCCCCAAATCTGGTAGTCATCCTTAGCTTGCTAAAGAGGTGGAGATACCTGTGAAATTAACATCTGTATGGACCTGGCTCCTCACCCACACTCACATCCTGGCTTTTGTGATCTGCCTCATGTTTTCAGCGGGGTAAATCCTATTATTCCTATACTTGACTCTATGGCCTGAAATGATAGCTGAAAATTTCTTGACTCTAGTTTTCTAGAAGGGAGACATGGGGTCCAGTGTGACTTTTTGTTCAGATCAATATTTATGGACAAAACAGTTAAAATTATTGATATTGTTGCTAAACTTTATTTTTATAATTTTCTATTTCCTTTCTATGTCTAGGACCTGTGATTTTGACAGCACAAGTGAACTACACATGTAGAAATTCCTTCTGTTTATAATGATTGCAACCCATCTATGACTTGGTAGGTAAATTTAGGGACTTTATTTTGAAGTACATATAGGTCAAGAGTCCATCAAGACTCCAACAAGTGTCAGAGGTGCGATTTGAGGACAGTTCATCCTGACACAATGTACAGTACTCTATCAATTAAATAATCATTGTATTATATATAACATATACAAACTAATATAATGTATGGTATATATATAATATGATAATATGAAATATATATTATTATCATTTGCGCCCTTCAAATTTTGAAATTGTAGGAAACAATTTATTTTGGGCCAGATGATTTCTTTCTCAGTGGGAATCTCCTTCTACCAATGTCAATCAATTTTGTACAACTTAATAGTATTCAAGGGTTGACTTGGCGTACTGAGAAGTTGTGAGGTGCCCAGGGTCACCCAGAAATGGTAGGTCATAGGTGGGACTTGAATGCAAGTCTTCCTGACTCTGAGGCTGACTTTCTACCCATTATGGCACATTGCCTCTCAGGAAACAATATCCTCCACCTATTATAATGCTTCCTCATGTCATAGAGTTGATTATAGATTCAAAATCACAATTCCCTTCCCAAAGGTCATTTCAGAAGAGTATAAGAACGTGGCATATCAAGTCAGAATGCCTTCAAGGATGGTTCTAACAATGACCACATCTGTTGTTCATGAACCAGCCTATCAAAATACAGAGAATGTCATTACCAGAAGGCTGGTAACTCTATGATGGCTGGGGTGACTTATGAAGTGAAAATACAAAAACCACTTTCAGTCTTGTTCCGCTTTCCACAGATTTCTCCATTCTGGTGGTCTCCATTCTAATTTAATTCCTTATCGTTGCTCACTTAGACTTGCAGGAGGTTTCAAACAGGTCTTCTTGCCTCTCCTTTATTCTTAATCTGCTTAAATAAATCCTCTAATCACATCACTTTTTTTCATTTCTTGAATACAATCTACATACTTTAAACTGGCATTCAAGGCCCCTCTACCATCTGGCTCAAACTTCTAGTCCTACTTCCCACTACTCTTCTTTAAGAACTCTATGGTTTCAACTACACTGGATAACTATTTCTTAATATGACCCTCCCTTTTACAACTACCTGGGTGTGCTCACATTGTCCCTGCTACCTAGTGTGCCCTTTTTTACTGCTTAAATACTTGGGCCACATAATGAGAAGACAGAACTCATTGGAAAATATTGACATTGGGAAAGACTGAAAGCAAAAGTAAAAGAGGATGAGATGGATAGAAAGTGTCATGGAAACAATCAATATGGACTTGGATAAACTTTGAGAAATGGTAGAGGATAGAAGGGCCTTGCATGCCGTGGTCCATGGGCTCACAAGGGATCAGATAAGACTGAACAATTGCTTTGCCTATTAAAATCCTACTTCTCCTTGAAGGACCATCTTGAGTCATTTTTTTCATCAAATCTTCCATAAACTGCTGTATTTCTTCCCCAAGCTCCACAATTGCTGGAAATTATTTCTCTGTCTTCTGAAGTCACATAGAATTCTGTGACTCTCTCAGTGCACTTAAAACATTCCATTTTGTATGAAAATTATTTTGTATTTTTTTCTCCTTTAGACTATAAATTCCTAGAGAGCAGATCACCTCCCATGATTCTTTCATCTTAATATCTTCTATAAGGTCCAGCACAATGACTGACTCATACTAAGCGCTCAAGAAATGTTGGTTGGATTGATGGATTTATGATCTAGAGATGCCTGATGTCTGTTATTACTGGCCTCCCTTAAAATTCTATTATAACTGATTGGGTTGACTTACTTCTTCTCATTTTCATTAGATTATTGGTGCTGACTCTTTGGGATAAGATAGCAAGCACAGTATTTCCTGCATTGATAGCTTTGGGAAGTTAAGAAATGGAGTTTTATGTAAGATGACAGCTATTATTCTTACCTAATTCAGAAATTAATTAATTCACTTTTAAACATAGAAAAACCTTGTGATAATAAATAAAGCAAAAGAACCAAAAGCATATTATATTACTTAACTCTATTGTGATGAGTTTGTTTTGACCTTCTCTCCCTCAATTTATTATGAGTTGTTTAGGGAATTAAGAAATCTCACTGTTTAAATTCTGTAACATTACTTGAGTACTTACAAAGGAATACAGTATCTCAACCCACTGTCATGAATTCACCAAATCTGTTTTCTTAATTTCCTGAATGTTGAATGATGTTTCTCCTCCCCTACACAAACCTGCAGGAGCAGGGGAACCTTCTCCTATCCCTCCAACCTTTTGCATAATGCTCCTTTCCCCTTTCCTGTCTGGAAATTGATCCCTATCTCCATCCCCATTGGGTCATCCTCAACTTCAGACCCATTCCCCTCTTCTCAATAGTAATATGCTGGGGCCCTCCAGATCCCCTCCTGCCTTCTCCTGATGGATACAATTATAATCATTAGGATAAAAGAGAGGAGTATGTGATTTACCATCTGCCCTGCCACCGTGCCCTAAGTTCAAGCACACCTTTTAATCTGACCTGCCACTATACCTCCAGTCCACTAGACATTGCCATCTGACTGCAGCTAATCCACCAGACCCTTTAAGACTACCATCGGACATATTGATGTACCCTCAGATTTGTTAGAACTCGTTTGCTTTGCTACCATATCCTTAGGACTACTGGGTCTTTTCTTGTAACTTGCAGCTGAACCACCCAATCCAATCCATATTTATTAAGTGCCTATTATGTACCAGGCACTATGCTAAGTTCCAGGGATACCATTAATAAAAAGACAAAGTTCCTGTTTGTCTGCCCTCAAAGAGTTCACAATCTAATGGAGTGAGGGGAGAAGACATCATAGACTTCCTTAGGGATAGATGAATTCTCTGTTAGCAGGTGGTGGCCACCTGTAGGAATGCTCTAAATTGCATTCAAGATTTGAGTAGAAGTTGGATGCTCTCTGAAGACCTTTCCAGGTCAAAGAGTCCAAGATTACATGTTTCTGTGACTGTCAATTATTTCATTTTGTATGTACTTCCCTTATTTTCCCAATAAACAATGGACAATTATCATTTCTAAAAGAACAGTGCCTTTCATGTGTAATTGTTCCTCTCACAACAAAATAACAGGTATTACTGAGATTAGGTCATTGTCTAAGTGTAATCACTTGGATTGTTTTTTTCTCTGGAGAACTGGCTAGAGGTTTACTTTCTATAGGTCTGTATGCTTAAAAACAGTCTTTTTTATTGCTGGGAGGAGACAGCACTTGTTTCTCTACATAGGGCTTCAAACTAAGGAGAAGAAAATTCTTACAGATGTCCACCAAGGCATATATCACAGAGAGTAAAAGATATAACATAAGTAGGAGCCTATCAGTGAGGAGATCTAGTAATTCAAAGAAGAGACTGTCTAAGCAATGAGGTGGCACAGTGGATAGAACCCTAGATTTAGAGTTAGGAAGACTTAATTCAAATGTGTCCTCAGTTGTGTGAGCCTGGGCAAGTCATTTAACCTGTTTCTTCATGTATGAAATGAAGATGAGTAGCACTTACTTTCCAGGTTATGTTGAGAAGAAATGATATTTATAAAACACTTTTCTAAACCGAAAGTATGCTATAAATGTTAGTTTTTATTATTATGGGGCAGCTAGGTGGTGCAGTAGATAGAGGGCTTGGGTTGAAATTAGGAAAACTCCTCTTCTGAGTTCAAATCCAGCCTCAGACAACTACTAGTTGTGTGACCCTGGACAAGTCATTTAACCCTCTTTGCCTCAGTTTCCTCATCCATAAAATGAACTGGAGAAGGAAAAGGTAAAGCACTTCAGTTATCCCTACCAAGAAAGCCCAGATAGTATCACAAAGAGTCAGACCCATATGAACAACAGCATTATTAGCATAGATTTTAACATAAAGAGGTAAATTCAAGCTCATATCTACTATGCACGTCTCCATTGCCCTCTGTATGATGTTAATCTTTAATTATTTGGTTTTACTTCCATCCAGAAAACTATTAGAATAAATAATAGTTCCAGGAAAGATATGTTGTGCTATATCAGAAAGAACACTGGCCCTGAATTTAGAAGACCCAGATTCAAATGTTGGCTCTACTACCTGTTAGTTGTATGACCAGCGGCATTTTGCTTAACCTCCTTGGATCTCAGTTTCCTTATCTCTGAAATGGAAGAACTGGACCACATCAGCAGGCAGCAAACTGCGGCTCAACTGCCAGATCCAGCCCACTGCCTCCCCATGAGCTAAGAATTTACATTTTTAAAATACAATAAAACATTTAAAAATTTAAACATTCTAGTTGTGGGCTATCCAAAAATAGGTAGATGGTTTTGGGGACAGAGTTTATTGACCAGTGGACTAAATGATACCTACATTCACTTTGCAGCTCTTTCATTTTGATTTTATGACTTAAAGGTCTGTTGTGTAGAGTGGGGATACTTACCTTTCTTTGTTGTTTTTGTTTGGCCCCAGAAAGCAGTCACTCAGTTAACCAACATTTATTAAGCACCTACTTTGTTCCAGGCAAGGTCCTAAGCATTGGGCATACAAAGGAAGGCAAAACGCAAGTAGTCCTTGCTCTCAAGAAGCTTGATGTTTAATGAAGACAACTATGTACTAACAAGATATAATATGCTGGATAAATTGATAATAGTCTCAGAGGGAAGGCATTAAGATTAAAGGGGATCAGGAAAGTATCCTTTCAGAAACTAGGACTTAATCTGATAATTGAAGGAAGGCAGGGAAGAGACAGAAGAGAAGGAGATGAGGCAGAGATGAGGAGGGAGAGTGTTACAGACTTGGGGGACAGAGGGAGAAAATGCTTGGAGCCAGGAGACGGAGTGGAAGGAACATCAGGGAGGTGTGTCACTAGATTGCAGAATACACAGAGAGGAGTAAGATGTAAGAAGATCGATACGTTAGGAAGGGGCTTGGTTATGAAGGGCTTTAAAGGCCAGAAGAGTTTAAATTTGATCCTGGTGGTATAACAGAGGCTGATATGCCCAGATCTGTCTGTAACGTACACCAGTTTGGCAGCTGACTGAAAGATGGATTGGAGAGAGACTAGTAGTAGAAACAATCAGTGAAAATTGCAGAAAGGCAGTTTTCCTTTCCTTCTATAGAAATAAAAAAGTTTTCATCATTTAACTAGTCCCAACAATGAGAACAACTGACGACGAATTTCTTATCATTAGAGATTTCCTATCACAGGCTGAAAGATCACTTGTTACAGATGTAGTAGAAGGGATTCTTGTTCAGGTACTGTTTGGACTGGATGGTCTCTGAATTCCCTTCCAATTCTGAGTCAACAAGTATTTATTAAGTACTTACTATGGTCCAGGCTCTATGCCAAGAGGCAAAAGCATGGTCTCTTCTCTCAAGGAGCTCATATTCTAATGAGACACTATGCAAATAACTGTACCTATAAGATATACACTCTATAAACATATACATATGTACACACTATATATACATACACATATAAGTATATATGTGTATACATGCATATATACATATGTATGCATGTATGTATTCTTTTTTGTTGTATTTTATTTTATATTTTATTGTATCTTTAAAATGAAAAAAACACGCAAAGGAAAAGAACCTATATATATATTTTAAAATGTTTATACTAGCTCTCTTTGTGGTGGCAAAGAAATGGAAATTGTGGGGATGCTCATTAATTGGCAAATGGCTGAACAAGTTATAGTAGATATTGTGATGCAGTACTGTGCTATAAGAAATGATCAGCTCGATGATCTCAGAAAAACAAGGAAAGACTTGGACAAAATAATGAAGAGTTAAATAAGCAGAAACAAGGAATATTGTATACGGTGATAGAGATATTGTTTTAAGAACACCTTTGAGTGAATTTTGACTATTATAAATACCCAAATTAACACAAAGGAAGGAAGGAAGATGCTTTCTGCATCCAGAGAAAGAACTGATAAATGGAATTGTATATAGAATGATTTTACACACACACAAACACAAACACACACATTTGCATCTAATAGTAACCATCTTTAAACTGGGGGAGGGAGAAGGAAAAAAAGTGGAAAAAGGTATTTACATGATAACTTTAAAAGGAGTAATAGCAAGTTGTACATAATAGATTTACAGTTTTAAGTGCAATCTTCTTTTTTATTATACTATGTTATGGAAATGCTTGTTTTATCACACTAATTACAAATAAAATAAAAACACTCTTAGCTCTCATGGGGAGACAGCGGGCTGGATTTGGTCTCCCAGCTATAATTTGCTGACCCCTAAATGAGTACAATTCCTTCATTTTATTGATAAAGAAAATGGCTTTTGAGCTGAGTTTTGAAGGTAATGGTAAAACCAAGAACCAGAGGTGAAGAAGGTAATATTCTAGGTATGAGGAACAGCCAGTAGAAAAGACTTAGGTTTAGATTATGGAGTACTTTTTATCTGGAAGCATAAGTATGTGTGTGTGTGTGTGTGTGTGTGTGTGTGTGCACGTGTGTATGAGAGAGAGAGAGAGAAATCTATGACCATGATCCTTGTATAGGAAAAGGATTGAAAGACAGAATATTGCCTGAAAGGATGGTTAATGTATAGCATACCTTTGGTGGAGATGTGATCTGGTCTTACCATTCTGGAAAGCAATTTGGAACTACTAGCAAAATAAACCATTCATTCCCTTTGACCCAGTGATACCACTACTAGGTCCATATATCAAAAAGATCAAGGAAAGAGAAAAATCACCCATATGTATGAAAATGTTTATAGTTGCTCTTTTCAATGATAAAGACTTGGAAACAGAGAATTCCCATCAGTTAGGGGAATCACTGAACAAATTTTGTTATGGTATATGATTGTCATGGGAAACTTGTTCTGTAAGAAATAATGAAAGAGATGGTTTCAGAGAAATTTGTTAAGGCTTGTATAAATTTAAGGCAAAGTGAAGTGAATAGAATGGTGAGAACAATTTACATAATTACAACATCGTAAAAACAACCAACTTTGAACCACTTGGGAACTCTGTTCAACACAATGACCAACCACAGCTCCAGAGGACTCATGATGAAATATGCTGTCCATCTCAGGTAGAAATAGATTTCTGAGGTACCCATCTCAGAATGCAGGTTGGGGTCTGTTATTTTGTTTTGTTACATAGTTAATTCAGAAATATGTTTTGCTTGACTCTATGTATTTGTAGTTTTTTTTAAAAGATTATTTCTCAGTAGGCAGTTTGGGGAGGTGATAGGGAGAGAATTCAGAGCTGAAAATAAAATGAAATTGAATTAAAAATATTAGATAGGAGAAACTGACTATATGTATGATCCCTTAGACTGACTAGTTTGATCAAGATTGTTAGGCATGTGTCTCATTCCTCGATCCTGTCTTCATGTGTATTTCTTCAAAGTCATGCTCCCATTGAAAAGGATAACCTTCCCCATTAGAAGGGTGCCATTCTTCAGTTAAAGGTATGTGAATATCTACAGTTCAGTAGAATAATTAATGCCAAGCCCTGATTAAAAGTAGCAGAGAACAAGCAATGTCTATCAAATTTCCAAAGGTGCTTAATAAGACGGCTTCTGCAATGAATATTTCATCTTTCCCAGATAGAAATTTAAATGAATGTAATTCCACATATTTACCTTTTAAAATATTTTAAAAGGACTCTCATTATGAAAAGTAAATGCCATCTCAAATGGTAAAGTTCCTATTTAATTTATGTCTGATATGTACCCTCCTTCCTGTTCAGTTTTGTATGACTCTTTCTGACCCTATGGACCATAGACTGTCCATGGGGTTTTCTTGGCAAAGATTCTGGATTAATTTGCATTTCCTTTTCCAGTGGATTAAGGAAAACAGAAGTTAAATAACTTGACATAGCTAGTAAATGTCTGAGGCCAGATTTAACTCAAGTCTTCCCAACTCCAGGCCTAGAGCTCTATCTACTGAACCACTCAGCTGCCTCAATAAATACTGTCCTAGTCACTATTGCTACTGAAATTAAGTTGGCTTCTCTAATTGGGAAAAAGAATATAAGTTATGATATTAATAGCCTCCAAAGCAGTGTTTTATCGTGTGCCTCATCAGCAAAACATTTTTGAGTGTCCCAAAAAATGCATATAAATTCATTAATTACATATATACAACTCTGTAGTTATATATCGTGCATATTGTACAATTTATAAAATACAAATGTAAAGTAGATAAACATGAAATAAACATTTTAGAACATACTGTTTAATTTTCTATATTAGTAATACCTAAATCTTTTCTTTTCAATTCATTCAGTGAGACAATGTAATTGAATGTATTTCATTATAAAAGTCTTGGTTTAACGCTTGATGACTCATACAGTTTCTTTTAGTAGTTCTTTTTAATATTTCTTGGAAGCTGACAAATGGAAGAATTACATTATTGGCTAGGCTTATTAAATCATAGTAGTCATTTTTCATACCATCCATCAATTATTCAAAAACTTTGGTTGAAATTCAGTTCAATGATGATTCATCTTCAATGATGTCAATCAGCTATTTTTGCTTACTAGGTGTCAACTTTTTATATTTTAAACAAATTGCTTAAAAATTACTGAAACAAAAATATTTTAAAATAGGTCGGAAAATTATGTCCTCAATTTTTAAGAGTATCTATTTGGGAGTTTAAGTAGACAACCTACTTATATTGTATTCAGCAACAAAAGCTGAGTTTTTCAATTTCTTGCTAATCATAATGGTTTTAGACAATCAGCTAGTATCTTATTAACTATGAACCTCACTTGTAATGAAGCTCATTGTTAATGGGAGTGAACGTAAATTCATTTTTCTAATAATGCTCTTGGCAATTTCCATTTTTGGCTGACCTGATCACATTTGATTAGATCATCATAATTTTTATTTGATAATATGGTTAATGAAGAGTTCATAGGGATAGTAGAAGCATCCAGGCTTATTTGTTTTTATTGTTGCTTTGCTTATATTACTAATATTGTGTTCAATCTACAGTTATTTACATGAATTTTTTAAAGCTACCTTTTCGTTTTGTGGCTAGTTTAAAACAGATGAAGTAATTTATTAATCTACTTAATAGGGCACGTAAGAATTGCATATCTCACAACAGACTAAAAGTGAACAAATAAGGGGTGTAGGAGCACTGAATTATTGGCAATATGATGGAGCCCCCATCTCTCCCTTAGGATACTCTGTGTGCCACACATAACATGTAACTGACATACAGATGGAGTGAGGTTGCCATTATGAGTCTATATATTTGCTATAATGAAGATTTAATTTCTTTCTTATCTTTTGGAGGAAAATGACTATAGCAAAAATCGATGGTATTTTATTCTTACATCTGAATGGATCATACCCTACTTTAGAGTCAATTGCTATATGTATTCGATTCTTTTCAAATTACTGGGTAGGTATCCTAGTAAGGGGATGGAACTGCAACTGCATTATGTTATTAGAATGGGAAATGTGATACAATTACTAACCCAGTGCAAGGTAGAAATATACTTCTTGGGCAAAGAGTAATGAGAAATGCTGAAAAGCTCATATTTTCATACACATCTCTTCAGGGGTGTGCTGGAGTCAGCTCTAACCAGCTTACAACTTAATGTTAAATATTTAGCATGAAAATTTCTTACCCACAAATTGGCAATTGTAACAAATCAGGGCTAGAGTTTTTCAAAAATTTTGTTGACCATCTGAATTTAAGAAAATGTTAATAACGCAGATTAAATTTAAGTTTGTGAGCATATTTTTTTTCCCCTGGAGATTCTAGTTGTCAGTTATTTCCCAGCACATCCCTATATTGCTACATTTCTTAAGCTCAACAGGAGTACCATAAAAGACTCTGGGAATGAAGTCATCATCAGAATATATACCTAAAGAGGCATCTAGGTGGCACAGTGGATAAAGCACCAGATTTAGCATCAGGAAGATTTGATTTAAGATCAAATTCAGCCTTAGACATTTACGTATACCTCAATTGCCTAAATTGTAAAATAAGCACCTATGTCATAATAACCTACCTCACCTTGTGAGAATCAAATGAGATGATATTTGTAAAACATTTAGCACAGTGCCTAGTACTTAACAAATAGTTATTCCCTTTCCCATTAAATGCTTTATATCAATCATTTTGTTTGACCCTCATAACACAACTATACTCCTTTTGTGGTAGATAATAATAGCTGAGGAAACAGTCTGAGCCATATGATTTATTAGCAAAACAGTCAAAATAAACAGGACAATGGACTCCCCAATCAATCCAAAGACCCTGACTACAGAGATATTTTTATGTATTAAAAATAATTAAATAAGATAAATTAATTAAAAGAAAACAATTAACAAGATTATAAAATTGGGTAATCTGATTTCTAACTTGGGGAAAGATTAGAACTTTCCAGGTTGGGAGAGGAGAGCAAACAGGTACAATTCCCTGAAGTCAGTGAAAGAGATATCCCACTTTCTCTGTGTCTATATTCATCCAAAGGAACAAGGAGATATAACACATTGACTAGTATGGGGGAACACCGATAATACACCTCTCCATTGCCTGTAGTGGATTTGAAATAAAAGACATGACTTTGAATCTTGACCGCCCCCCCCTTGCTTATTTTCTGTGTGACTTTGAGCAAGTTTCACATAGACTCAGTTTTTCATTCATTTAAAATATTCTAATTCATTACCCTTATTTTACAGATAAGAAAACTGAGGCACATAGAGGGTTAGATAACTTGCTCAATGTTGTAGAACTAGGGAGCAGCAAAAGTGAGTCTAAAATCCTTCATTCCTCTTGCTTTTCCACTGCTTCCCCAATAGATCAATGGCTACACAATTCGTACCAAAAATGAAAAAAAGAAAACAAAAACAAAAAACAAAAGGAACAAAAAAGCCAGCACCCACAGACAAATACATTAGAGGACACATTGTAACTTTAGGTGATAATTGAGAAATTACTTTCTTGTTGCCAGCCGCCTCCAATAACACATGCTACTCTCTGACCATCTTCATTCATTCCCCCTGCCTGAAAACTGCACTTCCCTACTCCCTCCCTAGGGCCGCATTCTGCTGATTGGTGAGAGCTCTCCGTAACTAGCCTGACTCAGACCTACCTTGGTGCTTAGTGTCATCTGCAAGCTTTGCTTCCTGCCCTGGGTCCCTGCATAGAAATTAGTGGAAGTTCTCCATAGTTTGCCAGACCCAAATTCACTATATTCCTCCTCTCCTTAATGCCACACCTCTGATCAGATATCCTTTTTCTTTTCTCTTCCTGTCCCATTCACCTTTCTACTTTATCTTTGGGAACATCAATATATCAATATGACATTCTTGGAAAGATCAGTCATTTGTCCAATGGTTCACTACCTACCACCTGGACATCAGTTGTTCTCCATGAATAGAATATAAATGCCTTAAGGGTAGGGACTAGCTTGCTTTTTGGTTTCTGTTTTAAAATAAATTTTTATTTAGATCTTCTGGGTTTTTGTTTTTTCATCATCACAGTTATTCTAAGGATTCTTTTCTCTCTTCTTCCCAGAGATCCATCCCATTTAATAAACAACATGCTTAAAGACAAAAAAAAAAAAACAAAACACTGATGAATACATTGAAAATGTCTGAAAATGTGTGTGTAATGTGTAACACCCATGAACCTCTCACTTCCACAAAGTGATGGATTGTGGGTATCCTCTCATATTTCTTCATTTGAATCATGCTTGATCTTTATAATTTTGTTATATATAATATATATTTGATTTTATTGTGTGTGTGGTTTTTCTTTCCATTTGTATTGTTGTAGTTATATTTTTTCTTGGCTTTGCTTACTTTATTCTACATCAGTTCGCATAGATCTTTCCATACTTCTTTGTATTTACCATATTCATCATCTCATAGGGCAAAACAATATTCCATTATATTCGTGTACCACAATTTGTTTAACCATTCTCTGATCAATGGGCATTTACTTTGTTTCTAATTCTTTGCTATCACAAAAAGTATTTCTGTAAATACTTAGATATATATGGAGACTTTCTTCTTATCAATAACTTCATTGGTATACAAGGCCAGTAATGGAGTCTCTGGTTCAAAGAAGATGTACATTTTAGTTATGTTATTTGCACAACTCTAAAATTTTCTCCAAAGTTGTACCATTTCACAGTTCCACCAACAATGTGCTAGTGTGCCTGTTATTTCACAACCCTTTTAATATTGACTATTGCCATTCTTATCATCTTTGTCACTTTGAAGCGTATAAGGTGAAACCTCCAGGTTTTTTATTTTGCATTTATTTCTCTTATTATTGGTGATTAAGAACATTCTTTCATGTGGCTGTGAATATTTTGCAATACTTCTGAGATCTATTTGTTCATATCCTTTGACTATTTATCTACTGGGGAATGACTATTAATATCATATATATTTATTATTTCTACATTTTGAATACTAAACTCTTATCAGAGAAATTTGATACAAAGCTTTTCCCCACACAAACACCCTGCTTTTTATCATTGGTGCATTAATTTTGTCTGTGCAGAAGTTTTTACAGTTTCATGTAATCACAGTTTTCTATTTTATCTCTTTAATTGCTTCTATCTGTTTAAGAATGCATCTCCTATTTATTTTTGTGAAAAGTTTATGATTTGATTCTCTCTTAATTTTTTAATTTTTAGGTCACATATTAATTTAGAATGTACTGAAGAATATGATACAAAGTATTGGTTTAAACCTAGTGTCTTTCATACAGATTGCCTTTGTCCCAGAAGTTTTTTAAATCAAATAAGGAGTTTTTTTTCCCAGATGATTTATATTTTCTACTTTCTCAAACATTGGGTTACTATGTTCCATTGTTTCTAGTTCTGCCTTATCGTGCCTGTTCCTCTCTATTTTAATCAATATCTATTTTTTTAATGACTGCTGCTTTATAATATAATTTGAAGTCAGGAAGTACTATTCCCCCTTCATCTCTACTTCTCCTTATAATTTCCCTTGATATTATAGATCTTTTTCTTTTTTCCAAATGAATTTTGTTATTTTATAAAGTTCTTTAAAATATTCTCATACTAATTTGATTGGTATGGAAATGTAAGGATAAATTAACTGGCAGTATTGTCATTTTTATTATATTGGAACTCTCTTCATTATCCATCCTCTTCTGTCTCCTCTAGACCCTTATCCCCTGATTCATGACCCCTATAATTATCTCATTTATCTCTCACTATTCTTTGTATTCCTCATGGAGTCAAAACTTCCAAGGAATCCATTCTAGGCTCTCCCCTTCAGGCAGTTTCTGTCTCTGCCTTGTAGAGCTTGCCCAAGGATTAATCTTTTCCATTT
The DNA here is from genome assembly GCA_023548195.1 of Bettongia penicillata ogilbyi. NCBI lineage: Eukaryota > Metazoa > Chordata > Mammalia > Diprotodontia > Potoroidae > Bettongia > Bettongia penicillata. Next base: position 176,768 of record JAJHZJ010000323.1, read on the forward strand.
TGCCTCACTCCAAGAACAAAGTTAATTCCTGCAGATATCAGAAAGGGCACTGCCTTTTTTGATTTTTTGATTATACAAAAAATCACTGATCTACTATATACCCTCCTCCTGGTTACTTCCTTCTCCTGTCCCTCCCCGTTCCATCCATTTGCCTGAAAATCTCCACTTTGGCACATGCTAAATTTCTAGGAGTTCCTAGTCCCTCCCTCCCAGCGTAATATGAGTGACTGGTCTTTTCAAACATCAAATCTAGATACCACTCAGCTTTCCATCTCTCTTCACTTATAAGAACATTCATCAGTGGAACCCCCTTTCACCACCAGAGCTAGGCTTCCATCTTCTCCTCCCTTCCCTTTTTCAATCTTTCATCCCTCTTCCTTACTGACTTCTCTTCCTGAGAGACCACAGGGTCAAATTCCTTTTGTTTCTATCCCTTGATTTGATCCAGATACACACATTTTCCCATCTCTCCTCTCCCCCCTTTCATATACTTTCCCATTTCATAATATAGTCCCACAAAACAAAATCCATTGATTCACCTGTAGGAAAGGAGTCACAAGGTTCTGGACATAATCCCCATGGCCCACTTTTGTATTATTATATCCATCTGAGCTCCAGCTCCATCCCTGCCTCCTTTTGTATATTCAGAAAGAAAGCTCTTAGCAGTCTCCCTGCTGTCTCTGGATTGTTGCTGCTGGTACTGTCGTAGGCTGCAGCATTCATTCACTTAGCATTTCTGTTGTCTAAGGTGTTAGAGAAGTATATACTCTCTTTGGGTCTAGTTTTCTTTCTAAGAATGTTTCTTTATTATTACAACTCATCTTTTTCATTTATGGTTAAGCACAGATTTGCAGGGGAGTTAGTTTACCCTGCATCCAGAGCTCCACTGCTCTTAGAATACATTAGTCTATTCTTTCCTGTGTTTTCAAGTGAGTGAAGAATGGTCTTGTATTATTTTAATTTTCCTTATTATTCAAAGGTCTTTCTCCTGGTCACTGGCAGGTAGATCGCAATTCATTCTTTTTTAATTCTATTTTTCAGGTTTGGCTGTCCTAGACCATGGATATAGCTGAGGCTGCTTTATCTTTGGTGCATAATTTCTGTTTTTGTAGAGGTTTAAGAAATCATGGGGTTAAGAGAAAATGTATAGCCCTCCATCTTGATGGTCACATGACCTGGAAGTCTATGGTGCTTTTTGCATTTGTATCTCTAACATAGTTCCTAGCACACAGGGAGAATATAAGTCCTTCCTTCCTTCCTTCTTTCCTTCCTTCCTTCCTTCCTTCCTTCCTTCCTTCCTTCCTTCCTTCCTTCCTTCCTTCCTTCCTTCCTTCCTTCCTTCCTTCCTTCCTTCCTTCCTTCTTTTCTTCCTGGTAGCATGATGTAGTAGAGACAAAAAAAACAATCCTCAGGAAACCCTGGGTTCAAATTCAGCCTGTGACACCTGGGCAAATGTGACCCTGGGCAAATCATAGAACCTTTCTCAGTTACCTATTCAATGCTAGGATTATAAATCACAGAACAGTTAGTATCTACAGAAGCAGAGTTTTCAATCGGGAGTCGTCTACACCAGTGAAATTGACCAAAAAACCCCACAACAACCCTTCAACATAATGGCAACTTTATCATATTTAGTAATACAACAGTTTTTCTTATTCATCATTCAGTTTATTTTGAGCATTTTAACACTGTGATGTGTACACCTGATCCTGCTCTTTAGAATATCACACTCATCTCACTCTAGCAACATGATCTTGTGGTTTGGACAGTGCTCTGCAATCTGCTTCAGTGGAGGTTATGACAGCACTAATGAAATGAACTACTGAAGTATATACCCACTCCCACAAATGTATGTGTTCTATCACACTTATACAAATAATTAGAGTCATTTTCAAAAATTATTTCCTGGTGCACTGATAAATCATAGTCTACATTTATGCAGAATTTTCAGGTTTACAATACACCTTTTCCTCAGTGAAACTGATGAATGCAAGTGATGTAACTCTCTTTTTACATATGAGGCTTCATTGTTGTTGCTGTGTCTGATTTTTTATGACATTTAGAGTTTTCTTGGCAAAGATAAAGAAGTGATTTGCCATTTCTTTCACCAACTCATTTTACAGATGAGGAAGCAGAGGCAAAGAGGGTTAAATGATTTGCCCACGGTCACACAGCTAGTAGGTGTCTGAAACTGGATTTGAACTCAGGAAGATGAGTCTTCCTGACTCCAGGTCTAGCACTCTATTTACTGTACCACCTAGCTGCCCCAAGATGAGGCTTAGAGAAATTAAATGATTTGCTCAAGGTCACATAACTGGAAAGTGTTAGAATAAAAACTCAAATTCAGGACTTAAAATACCAAGACTGATATTCTAACTATTTTATCACACTGTGACACAGATTATTAATGGCCTTGGCTTCAGAGAAAAGAGAGCTCACTATGGACATAGGTGGTTTCGAAACCGCTTTGAACTGTGGCTCAAAGAATAGGTCTTGATAGAGCAAGAAGAAAGGAATACATTTTAAGCTGGAGGCTGCTTGATGAACAAAGGTGTGGAAGTAAGAATCACCAGTGTGTGTTTGGAAGAGTGAATCTACTGGATTAGCTGGAGCAATGAGTTCATGTTGGGGAGGATTGAGAGATTTGGGGCAGTTCATGGAGGACCTTCAATTAGCAGGGTAAAAAGCCTTTGATTTTTATCTGATAATAAAATTTCAAAAGAAAAAATGGTCTAAGGGACTTTATTTGATTGGAAATTTTTTTTATACCAAAAGTAGACTTTTCATTAGGCTATTAGAATGAATTTTTATATGGGCCTTCAGTTTTGTAATGCAAATAAAAACTTTAACTAGGTAAGGTTTCTCTTTTCCATGTACTGTAGGATATAATCCTACTGTGAGGATGCTGGGATATAGTTTCTTATATATCTTTGTGTTTTGTATGTATCAGCACACAGTAGGTAGTTAAAAGAAAACCCCAAATATAGTCTTTGTTCTCATGTTCATCATGCCTACCATAGTACTTGTAGATTGATTCATTGATTGAACAAGAATCCTAGGAGTTTGATATCCTGCCACATACCCTGATCTTTTTATTGAGAAAGTGACATATATCATTAAAAGGACTTAAGACCTTATTCATCTCATGTAGAATTCAAATATTCATACTAAAGGATTCCACCAACCCAACCTACCCCAAACTACAGTATCTGTTTTTATTCCTTATAACAGTATTTTGCTTTGGAAGCATTCTATTCAACACCCTTCAAATATTCCCTCTGAGCCTCAAGGGAGGAAATGAAAGGGAACCCATCATCCTGAGGATAACATAAGCAATAGAACAGCCCCCAGTTCAGTTGATGCATTTTCCTTCTCACAATCTGTGGAGTTTTGATAACAGAAACAATTGGCCACCTTACTTTACCCACTTTTGACCTCACACCCTGTCTTAAGCTACAGATGAGAGGCGGGCTTTTCATAATTGCACCTTGGAAGTAAGTCTTTAAAGTCCTAAGTCTTTTGCTTTTGTGTTTGACTTTTATAGAATATGTTCCAATAGCCATGCCCAAAGGGTAGGACATGGAAGAAAAAAACCCTTAGGTGTCTTTTTTTCCCTCTATGGAGAACACTAAAGCAATTCACTTTTTAATGTACTTTTTTGTGCATTTTCCCCTTTTTATTTGAAGACTTAGCAGCTGTCAGGAAGAAGGCTAAGGGCCTTAGTGCCTGACACACTGGTCTTGACAGGGACCTCTTGCCTTTGTTCTTCTATAGAAGGGACCAGGATGGAAGATTGGTTGAAATTTTGGATGAGCTACCATATTGTGTTTTCTATCATTTCACCAACTTGATACAGTACATCTTTCAAATATTCATGCTAAAGAAGAGGAGTAGAAAAATAAATTTACGTGTCTTTAGAATGCATATAGAGTATTAGACATGAAATAAGGAATAGACTTGGTTTCAAATTCTATTTCAGATGCTTATTGTCTATGTGACCCTGGGCAAATCATTTAATCTCTGTGGGCCTCAATTTCCTTTAAAATGACAGGGTTATATTTGATGGCCTTCTTTATGGCTCCAAGTTTATGAACCTATGAATGTTTGGTCTGAGAATCCCCTACTGCTTAAAAATAACTCAAGCCACTCTGAGATGATTTGAAGCAACATGAGCTGGGAAGTTTTTCAGTTCTTCCCTTCTTACATTCTTTTAAGTAACTCCCCATTTCTTACTTTGTGGTGTTAATGAACCAGCATCACATATTAGAATAATATAAGGACCTGACTTAGGGGAGTTGAGCTATTTCTCACTCTCTGCTTCTGTCCTCTCCATCTCTCTGTCATTCTGACTCTCATTACCTGGCTGTCTGAAACTTTTACTTTTTTGTTTATGGTTTAAACAAAATATAATCATCTCCTAATATATTGCCCCTCCTCTACCATTGAACCATCCCTTGAAACAAATCATTCAGTAAATAAACATTTATTTTGTCTACAATGTGCCAGCCATTTTGCTAAGCCTGGAAATACAAAGCAAGGTAAAAGACAGTCCCTGTCCTTAGGAAGCTGACAAAATAAAGACAAGTAAAACAGATCAGCAAATCAATCATGTATAACAGAGCATGCAACATTCCAGACCAGGGATTGGGAAGTTGCTGACTTGAGGCCACAAATGGTTCTCTGGGTGCCTTCCCTTGATTAACTACTTAAAGAGGACTATTCGCTGAATGGGCATTATCTCACGCAAAGTGAGAACCTGAAAAGACCTTAGCCTAAAAGGGCCTGCATCCTGGGCCATCTCTAGTCATCCTGATGAATATCTGGCCACTGGATCCAGATGACTCAGGAGGAGAAAGTGAGGTTGGTGACCTTCCCTCACTCAGATCAAAGTAAAGTGCAAGTCATGTCATCATTTTCTTGATGTCATGGTCATCTTCAAGGACAATGGACAAACACAACAACCTGTTAGGCCCTCTAGATCCTCAAATGTCACCATAATCAGTCAAAGGGTCACACTTGAGGGCCTCAAGGCCATAGGTTCCCCACTCCTGTTCCAGACCCTTAGTCCCCCATCAAGGAGAGATATGTGTTATATGCTTTTCTTGAGGTTATGGGAGACAGTTGAGTGTTTATATTTGAAAAGATTTTCTGCTTAGACTAGTCAGGGTTTGGAGATATAAGAAACCCTATTTTCTTCCTAGGTGCTGCTAGATTGTCAACTATATGCAGTCTAAGAGAACCCATTTAAAACCAGAGGAGTCACTGTCTTAACCCTATCTTAAATCTCATTGTGAGAACTTGAAGATTTGCTTTAGATAATAATCTGCCTTGTAGTTCATTGACTGGGAGATAATTTAGAGCCAAATCCATAATGAACCTCAGCAGCTCCTGACAAAAGACAACCCAGAGAAATGCCACCAGAAAACAATGGTAGTCTATTATTCCTCTCTCAGCTCTCATTTTGTAGAAAGCTAAGAAATACACCCCACAGCTCAAACTCCTCGGATAGGATCATCATTACAGAGAAGATAATTTGGTTTTACATTTTGCAGGTGGTACAGAGTAAACTGCAATCAGCATTAATTAAAAATATTCTTGCTTGTAATTGTGCATTCGATGGCTTCAGGATAATGTTAACTGCTGTTGAAATAAATGTTGCGAAATATTTTTTTAACCTGATGAAAATCATAACACTCTGGCATAGCTACAAATTATTTAGCTAAAGGTATACTTTCATTTTCATAGTTGAGTACGTAGGTAGCTTGTTCAGGTAGGCTTGTTCATATTATGTCCTACAGTATTTACTATGGGGCAGAAAATTAACATTCCTAGCCATGTATACCTCACATTTCTATGTTGACTGGGAGTTTTGATTAGAATGGGTATGAAAGAGTAACAAGAGTTAAAAGAATGGTCTTCTCATCGTTGGCCCAAAAGATGGCAGCCACATAGAACCTAGTGTCTAAGAGGGAAGAGAAGAATTAGAGAAATAAACTCCTGTGCTTCCCTATTGTTTCTAAGATTTAAATATAAATTTTTGTTTAGCTTATAACGCCTCTTGCCATCTGGCCCCAATCTATCTTTCCAACTTTATTGGACATTACTATTCCTCTTATATCTTTCAATCCTGCAAAACTGGTCTTTTCTCTCATCCTCCCAAACAATACATTGTCTCCCATCTTTATGCCTTTGCACTGGCCATTTCCCATGTCTGGAATGTATTTCCTCTTTGCCACTCCCTTGTAGAATCTCTTTTTTTCCCTTCAAAACACTGATCAAGCACCACTTCTATATAAAACTTTACCTGATTCCAACTGCAAGAACTCTTACTGCCAAAACTACCTTGTATTTGACTTTCTTGTTTATTTTTATGTATACTCATGTATAATGTGAGATCCTTGGGAGTATAATTTTTTCATTCCTCATAGTTGTATTCCCAGCTCCTACCCTAGTCCCTAGCACATAGCAGGTGCACAACACATACATGTTCATTGATGGATTAATATGGGGAAGAAAATGGGTAGCTTACATTTTCCTGACATCTGGGACTACTTTAATTTCTCACTTTCCACCTAAACTTACTTACTTTTGTCAACCCTTCTTCGCCTCCTCTATAAGAAAACTTCATGTTCATTCACTTCTCTTGATATCCTGCTAGAAACAAGAACAACCAGAGAAAAAGAAAAGAGAGTGGAGGACTAGAGAAGCCACGTTTTGCTGCAGTGACATGGTTAGATGTTGACTTTAGTAACATCCGCTTGGCAGTTGTGAGGAAGATAGATTTGGAGAGAGAGAGAGAGAGAGAGAGAGAGAGAGAGAGAGAGAGAGAGAGAGAGAGAGAGAGAGAGAGAGAGAGTAGTCAAGGAGACCAATTTCAAGGCTACTGCAATAGTGAAGACTGTATCCATGTGGTTGTGGTATAATTGGAGAAGGAGATTGATACAAGAGATGTTGAGAAGGTCGGCTGGACAAGACTTGGCAATTGACTGAATATGGGGTAGAGGTGTGCACAGCCAAAAAGGATTCCAAGATTCTGATCCTGGTGGAATTCTTGAGAGAAAGAGAGAAGTCAAGAGGGAAGATGGGTTCAAGGGAAACAATTATGAATTCTGTTTTGAATATGTTGCATTTGGGACATTAAGATGGAAATGTCCACTAGAGATGTGGAGAGGAGAGTTGAGGCGGCAGCTTTTTTCCTGGGTTGTGTGCATGTGTGGTTAGCCTGGATTATCACTGTATGTGGTGGGAGAGTTATGAGTGCAAACAAAGCAATCTAGATCCATGGGCATTAGTAATTCTGGAAGCCCTTTACTCTTATCAAAAGATGAATAACCTGAGATCTAAAGACTCCAAGTCCCCAGTACGCCAGTATTTCATGTAGACCTGGGTTCATAGCCTGCTTCAGAAAGTTAATGAGCTGTGAATCACTGCCCTTTGGTTTTCTTATCGGTAAAAATGAGGGGGTGGGTAGAGAGACCTCTAAGGTCTCTATCAGTTCTAAATGTATGATCCTATGACTTTAGAAACAATTTCTTTCTGAGTCCTAAAGAGCAGGTTGAGAATGAGTGAAATTAGTTCAATTCCAAGTGTAGATTTATTTTCCTATGGAGATTTCCAGCCAGGTAGTGCCTTTATACATACCATGTTTCTGAGAAAGATGGAAATTTTTACATAAGCAGTTAATCATATATCCTTTCAGCTTGTGATCATAAGCCCTGCAATCTCAGAGTTTTTTTATTTTTGAATGATAACAAATTCCTTCATGGGCTCCCTTCTACTTCTATTTGCAGATGGCATTTTGCTGATTACTTTAGTTCTACAAATACTACAAACTCTCCACAATGAAATCTACCATAACTCAGGTAACTGACCTGTTGATTCACATAGGAAAAGGCAAAGGGATAAAAACATAGGTATTGTCCAGATTGTGGTATACAATTGGATTATTAGCTTATTGAATTACTCTGTAATGCATATCTTAAATATGAATCATAGATAGACAATGAGCTGAATTCAGAGGTTGATGGGAGAAAGAGAGCCATTGAATTAAGGAACTGCGTAGTACTTTCAATGACCCCAAGTTTCTCTATGACACAAAAATCCACTTTTTAAACATCTGTATTCTTCTGGTGATTCTGTATTATTAATGATTATCAAACCACATGCCACATTACAGATAACTCAGGAGAAAGAAGAGAAGTATATGGGGTACAAATATAGGGTATTGAATATTGACAAAAACATCATGTTGAATAAGGGATAGAAAATATATTCAGGGAAATGTGGAGGGGGGAATGCTTATGCAGTCATAGTAAGAAGTAATCAATGGATAGTGTGGGTGCTCCATTGATACTTATGGGAAGCCAAGAGATTTAGAGGAAGGAGCCCAGCACATCAGGAGTACATCTTATGAAGGATTTATGGGGGAACATAGACAAATGTGCATATAATTTCTGGTCTGCACCATTAAAGGATCTCTGTTGATGAGAGTATGGATTCATCCTGATATACAAGTAGTGATAACATCCTTCCAGATATATATGTAGCTAAAAAGTACATTCTTATTATTAGTAAAAATAAATTAGGTTTTCATTTGTGAAATTTATAAATGAGAATGTAAATATTGTGTATTGCTAGAACCCACTAATTAAAATGTTAAGTAAATAATGTGTTCCTTTCACCTCCTTTACTTTTCTTAAATTGTCTTTCTCTCAGATTAATCCCAATTTGATGTAAGGGAACTGCTTCCCTTTACTTTTCTTCTCAAATGATATATAGAATACTGAATTCAGATTTAGGCACCAAAGTTTGAAAGGCTATTGATTAGTGAGAGAGTGTCCAGAAGAGGTCAGCCACTCAGGGATCTTGAGTTGATGTCACATAAAGATTAAATTAAGGAAATGAGGATGTTTGTACTAGGGAAGAGAAGATTCAGGGAGAACAGGAGTTGTTATTGCTAAGTCATTTCTTTCATGTCCAAGTTGTCATGATCTCTTTTGGGGTTTTCTTGGTGAAAAGGAAATCAATTAGTATTGATTTTATTTATTTATTTTTAATTTGATTATAGGTTAAGTTACTTTCTTTAGAAAAAGCTAGCCTTAATAGCTAAGCCAGACTAACATGGATAGTCTCTTATGTGTAGATTAGTGATAGATTTAGTGAATAGATAGAGAAGACTTTATCATTTACTAGCAGATAATTTAGAAGAATAAAATAATCATAAGATTATAAAGCTTTTTAAAAGAGTAGGATTCCTTTTCTGTCAGCAAGGAGTGTTGACCAGAGGTTAAGGTCCCCTTTCTGGCAGTTCACAAAGATCAGCCAGAGGTTAAGTTTCTCTATCCTGTTTCAGTGGATGTTTCCCCCACTTTTTTTTCTTGAGCTGCAGTCTAAATTGAGTAATGGGATGTTCTAAGGAAGATGAGGGTTCACTGCTAGCTACTGACCATAACTTCCTCTCTCCTAGTACACTTTCTGATTACAAAAGGCATCATCTGTAAAGCAAGGACTTCTGGGTAGGATTAAAAAAGACTAGGAGAAGCTAACTAGTCAGGTAACCTTCCTTGTCCAATGGAATTATGTTTTAAACAAAGTTCTGTCATTTAAAAAAAATTCCTCTTTTCTGTTATAAAAATCAGCCCTGTAAATCATTCCTTGTCTCTGAGGAGTCAGGTGATCTGATTTAATATGCAAATGCTGGCTCTGCAAATTAAATCATAGATGGTTCCATAACTGTTTTCTCAGTTTCCGTTTTATTTCAGATAATAAATTTTAACATTGACAAAGATAGTGGAGTGGTTTGCAATATCCTTCTCCTGCTCAATGTACAGATAAGGAAACTGAGGCAAAGAATGTTAAGTGACTTGAGGCTGGGTTGAACTGGTCTCGTGTTTTTGACTCCAGGTCTGGCACTCTATTCATTGTACCACTCAGCTGTCCCAGTGTAGAAGTCGTCAGGAATAGTTATTTGTATTATAATCAAGTGTAGCAACAAAGGATTCACAGGTGGAAGAAAGCACTTCTGGCTTAGGGGATTCAAGGCAGATTTCATAGAGGAGAAAGCGATCCTGAAGAGTTAGACCTGGCAAAGACCTTAAAGTTCACCTAGTCCATTATTCAGCCCCTCAACCCCCATTTTTCAGCCAAGAAATCTAAGCCCCATAGAGGCTCCTTCGGTTTTGTTTTGTTTTGTTTGTTTGTCTTACATCCGCTAACTGTTAGACAGTGATGTAAACCCAGATCTTCATGAAGATTTTTTTTCCTACTACATTGTAGTTCATCAGAGATGCAGTGATAAGTTGACCAACCCTTTGCAGTACTTTGTGCATGAGACCTCAGGTAGCATTCAGCTGTGTAGCCCAATGCAGAATATTCTTTCCAAGGACACACACAGAATGTAGAAGAATAGTCCATGAACAAGCTGTGTTCAGTTTACCTCGAGAGAGCATAATTTGGAAAAGTTGCAGGAAAAACTTGGATTGATTTAGAGAAAATTTTCATACAATTAGAGATAACCAAAGGATAATAAGTTGCCTTGGGAAGAAATGGGTTTCCCCATCACCACAGGAATACCAGCTGAGGCTGGATGATCATTTCTTGGGCATCTTTTAGTGGAGGTTCTCTTTTAGGTTGCCTCTAAGACCCTGTGATTCTGTAAACTTGTTCTGGGAACAGAAAAGGAAATTAAAATATTTCAACCTATTACTATGGAAGAACTCTCTATGCTATCCATACAAACTTCCAGAGATTTACTCTGAAGAAATCTTTCTACAGCTCGGTCGAGGTGACCTGTCACTTCATGTCAAGTTAAAGTTGGATTGAACTATGACAGCGGCAAGTAATGATAAACAGTGCTCCAGAAGTTAGGTTCCTCATGACTGTACCTCTCATTTTGTTGTTAGCTTCAATCAGCTCATTGTGTGAAAAATAGTGTGATTTCCCTCTTCGTGATAAATTGTATGTCTTTTCTGATAAATTACCTTGTGGTCAGACGGACTGCTTTGACAGAGTTGTTCTTGAGCAAAGTACAAGGAAGGTGAGTGAGCCCTTCTGCAAAGATCCGGTGTCTGTGGGAGGTCATGTCTCTTAAGGTTTAATAAGGAGTCTTCTCTTTGAAAATCCAAATCTCAAGAAGCATTTTATCATCAAGATGCCAGGGAGCAGCTCCCACCATTATGAATCCATCCTCTATATCAAGGCAAGTGCAAAAGTGCTCGGAAACACTGAGTTCTTTTCAGATGTAATTATCTCATCAAAATGTACAACTCTGTCCACTCTCCAAATAGCCATAAGAACCAGCTGGCCTAGCCTGGCTTCTGCTAAAAACCCTCGTAATGTCTAAGTAGTGAGCAGGCATAAAGAGAAATAAAGAAAGCTAAGCTTTTTGGAAAGCCTTTGGCTAAGGAAACAGCATTTCAGTTAGTGGCTCATTTGACTGAGGAAACATGCTTTAGTCAATTTTAGACTTTTGAAAGCTCTGAGACATGGTTGTGGGGGCCGGGAATGGCCCTATATATTATTTTCCTAAGATCAATTTTGCAGATGAGGGAACAGTCCCATGAGAATGAAATAACACAGAGAATAAGGGGCAAAGCTTGGAGGCTTCAATCTTCATATCAAATATTCAATTCTATCATCTTACCTGACTAGGCTCAAGGTTTCTTTGTTTATCTGTTTGTTTTTTCTATTAACTGTTTAAGTATAAAAATTAATAATCTTGCATTTTCTTTTTCTCCACCCTTGCTCTTGACATTAGAGGAGAAAAAGAAAACTCATAAAAATGTCCATGGTGAAGTAAAATCTCTATCAAGAGATATAAATTTTGCTTCATCATTTCACCACTGGTGTAGTGGTTGGTCATTGGGATAATCAGAGTTCTTAATTATTTCAAAGTCATTTATCTTACAATGTTGTTATGCTTTAAATTGTTCTGGTTTTGCTCACTTCACTGCATCAGTTCAAAAAGGCACTGCTAGTGCCTTCCCTCAAAGATTACCTTCCTTTTACTCTGTGTATGTTTTGCATGCACACAGTTGTTCCACTCAATCCAACCCCCTTAGAATGGGAGCTCCTTAGGGGCAGGGATTTTGCCTTTCTTTATATCTACCACACTTACCCCACTGCCTGGTACATAGAAAGCTCTTAATAAATGCATGTTGACTGACTGATTTAATTGGTATGTTACAACCTGTTTCCCTCACATCAGCCCTATGAATTACTGTGCTAGATCCTAGGGACAGAAATAAAAAAGCAAGTCAGTTCCTACCCTCAAGAAACCTTCAAGGACCTTATACCAGCAAGCTATTGTTTGTTGACAGATAAGTCAATGAAGGATATATGCAAAATAAATATCCAGTGATTGGGGTGGGAGGGGGAGATAGTGATAATATATTGGCAAATCAAGAAAGGCCTGAATTCTTTTCAGATGTAATCATCTTGCTAAAATGTATACTTCTGTCCACTTTAAATAGCCACAGGAACAGTGGGTCCCAGTGGCATCAGGAAAGGCAAATAATTATGTACATTCAACATATACTCCATGTAATTTTGCATCCATTTCTTAGAGATAATAAAATAATCTTAGAGAAGTAAAGTGTCTGAAGTCACACAGCTAACGTGTCAGCACCTAGATTTGAAGTCTAATAACTGAAATTTTGATAATCTTTCTGCTCTACTACTTTTTACAACTTTGTGAAAGTCTTATAGGATAGAATAGGATGTTGAATGAAGGATAATGAATGAATAGATAAAGAAATGAATGAAATAAATGTATAAAAAGGAGCAAAAGATAATTAGAGAAAGAACAGTGAAAAAAATAACACTGCTGCTATGTAAGACTGCCATCAAACGTTCACTCCTCAAGGCAGAAGCTCAGAGTGACAGGAATCTCAAGGTCATCCACGAGTAAGCGTGTGATTTTGCATAGGGGGGTCAGGTCCGAGTCAATTCTTTTCCAGTGTCATGTGTTTAGAGAAGTACCAATAATAAAATGCAATTTCAACAGACATCAGGCTGTGATAATGTATCTACAGGGATATGGCTCAAAATTGGGCTTTTATGCCTAGGGCTATTTTTGAAATGACTCAGAATAAATCCATCATTTTTTTTTAAATTATGGTATCATTTGCAAATACGTCTATTGTGTATACATAGTCAGAGAAAGCTAAATCTTTGTAGTCTAAAAGGAATGGAAAAAAACCCAAATAGGGACATGGGTGGCAGAAAGTATTTGAGCATTTTCTTTTTTATCATTTCATTAGTTTGAATTTTAAATGTATTTCTCCTTTCCTTTTAGTGGGGAGAGGGATGGAGTCAGGTCAATAGCGGACATAGTGAATGTAATAACGGACAAAAGAAGGATAGTTATAGGGAGGCACAAATGTATCACACAAGGAAAATCTTTCTAACAATTAAAGTTGATAAAATATTGAATAGGCTGCCTCCAGTGAGCTCCCTCTCAGTGGAGTTATATGAGCACAGGCTGGATGGCTGTTTTGGGGAATGTTGTAGATGAGCTTCATGACAGAATATGGATATGGGTTGAACCACATGAACTCTGAGTTATTTGGTTTAATTTGATTCAAAATATATTTACTAAGCACCTACTTACTGGGTGCAACCCTGCACTAGGACAGATACACCAGGAATTAGGACAGATACAAAATTTAGATGATTTATAGGTCTCTGAACTCATGGACTTACAATTTCATAAAGAGATGAGATGAGATGAGACAAATAGCTATAATATACTACATTGCTTAATGGGATTACAGGATTATAAAATTTAGAGATCAGAAGAGACCTTAGAGTCTACTGAATCTAACTCCTTCATTTTATAGATTAGGAAACTGAGGCATAGATAGGTTAAATGACTCATCTGGGATCCCACAACTTGAAAACACCTGAGGCAAGATTCAAACTGAGAGCTTTCTGAATTCAAGTCTAGTGCTCTATATGCTACACCACTCAATTACCCCTGGGCATGTTAAAGTTGGAGTATGAAAAAGGACATGAGTGGTCCCTATAAAACAAGCAAGATATGACCAATAGATAATCTGTATGCTCCATTCATAACTTTACAATGTCAAGAGAAATAAAGGAATTCTCTCAACATTTAGGGTAAACTCCCCTGTAGACTACCCATGGGAGAGCATGGATCAGTCAACCAATCAATGAAGCACTATATTAGAAGGTGGGATACAAAGACAAAAAAGAGAAAGGATGTTACCCTCAAGAAGCTCACATTTTGTGGACAGAGAATCAGCCCTGGAGTCATGCCCCCTTCTGTCCTCTGACATTGCCACCACTCTAGTGAAGGCCCTCATCACCTCCTGTCTAGACTATTGTAAATAGTAGGTCTGTCTCAAGCCTCTAGCCATTCCAATCCATTTAGCCACCAAAGTGATTTTCCTAAAGTGTGGGTCAGATCATGTCATTCTCCCCTATTTAATAAACTCCAGGGTCTTCTTATTGTCTCTAAGATCAAAAAGAAAGTGCTCTGTTTGGCATTCAATGCCCTTCATAACCTGGCTTCCTTCTACCTTCGAACCCAGACATCTACTCTTTGATACGACTGTGACCAACTGGCTGTTGTGCAGAAAAGATACCATCTCTTGTCTCCAGGCATTTTCTCTGACTGTCTCCCACTGCCTGAAATGCTTTCTTTTCTCCATTCTCCCTACTGGCCAACTTGGCTTACTTTAAACCCTAAATAAAATTCCATCATTTACTGGAAGCCTTCCTTAATCCCTTTTAAATTTAGTACCGTTTGTTAATTATTTTATTTTCATCCTGTATTTGTATTTTTCATCCTGCTTTGTAGATATTTGTTTGCATGTTGTTACCCATGTTAGATTGTGATCTTCTGTAGGGCAGAAACTGTCTTTTGCTTTTTTTTTATATCCTCAATTCTTAGCATCATGCCTGGCACACAGTAGATGCTTAATAAATGTTCATTGATGGGTTGATTGTTTGTTGGAGGTAAAGCTTTCGTGCCAGCATCCTCTTAGTTCATGTTCAACGTTGGGATGAAATGAAGCGCTAGAAAGTCATTGAACATTTAACAAAAGAGGTTTATTTTATTCCAAGGTAGCAAGGATATGCAACAAGGATACAATGTACTCTATCAAAATTGGGTTCTCTGTGCCTAAGATCCTTTTTGAAAATGACATAATAACTCTATCATTTTTTTTGAATCACGGTATCATTTGCAAAGGCCATTCTTATTCTAAAATGAATGCAAAAACAGCACCTGGGGTAGAATTTTTTGGTCTAAAGTTACATGGCAATAACTCAGGGAGAGATAAGCGTCCTCTAAGTAGCCAGTTGCAGAGCTGTTTTTACTTGGGAACTTTAAAAGTTCCCTAGATACATTTATGAATATAGTTGAATGCATTTTAACAGTACTTAAACATCACATTTGGAAATGAGAAAGGGGCATTGATCTGACATTTGTCCTGTGATCTATCTGACATCCACTGAAGTTAAACTAGATTTTACATGTGTTAAAAAATAATCATCTCATTAGGAAGCCAATTATTACAAGTCAGGCCACCTTACTTCTTTTGCTTAAATGGCCTGCCACATCTTCAAAGGCTACTAATGGTGGCAAAGGGAAAAAAATAAAAGGCAGGAATATGAGAGTATAGCTCTTGTCAGCATTGTAACACACATGTCATCTCAGCAGTAGCTGGCATTTTAATGTTCTATGCTGGAAGGAAATTGGATGAAATTATTTCTAATGTAAGGAGCTCTAAAAGGACCCACTGTCAGCTCCTATCTATACTGAAGAATTAAGTTAAATAAACCAGGGCTTCTTGCTGTTAATACTTAATTAGTGATTTTCTTTCACTGGTTCTGAAGCACACCAGTAATTATGAATATTCCTTAACCCAGAAATGTCAGGCTTCGTTAGGGTAGTACAGTGTTCTGAGTAATAATAAGATGGAAACACTTACTGTACATTCTGGAGTTGGTGTTGGGCTGTTTGCTGTAAAAAAGCTTCAGGGACTACGTCTGGCTGAAGCACCCTATTTACAGATCCTGGTTTGCTAAGAAATGAAGAAAGCACATCAACGAAGACTTAATGGATGGAAGTTTAATGTCATGAGCATGCATTTGATGTTCTGTTCTCAAAACTTAAATTTGAAAGCCTGAGCAACCACACATAATCAACTTGTGGCATATGTTTTGGAGGTTATAGCCCAAACTATTAATCTAAAATATTTTGAGGCAGTGCAATGTACTATGTGACACACAGGTGGCATTATCATGGGCGAATGATAACATGGGGACTTCAGGCTTAAAGGCTGTGTCAAACACACACTCATGACAAAAACACAGTCAAGTTAGGTTACGTGCCATCAAGCCAATGAGAGGTGGTACTTCTGTAGAGAAGAAATGGTTACTCCTTGCTTTTTGCCAATTATACTGCCAAGGACAAAAACTTTCACTGATCACTTTGAGCAAGTTTTATGACTGGAATTGTTCTGAAATGAATGTGTCTCTGTGTATGAAGAAGCAGCTTTTGTTATAATAAAAATAACATAATCCAATTACGGCTTCTTATTGACCTTCATTACTAATGTTATTTCCTTGAGTGTGGTGACTTTTCATTTTATCTTTGCCTGCTCAGTGCCCTTAGCACAATGTTTGACACATGCTGAGTACTTATTAAATGTTTAAGTTGAACTTCCACATGGCCACTGTCATCTTGTAATGAATTTGTTCATTTGTGTTAGATTCCTCTCCCCAGTCTTAGACAGCAAACTCCTAAAGGATAGGGAAAATGAAGGCCAGTGTGATCCCATGGAAGGAGCTCTAGATAAGAAGTGTGCTTCTTCTGTGTGAAAATTACACATTTACAACTTACTACCTTTGTAACCATCAAAAGTTGCTTCATTGGAAAAATGTCTTGAATCCTATGCCCCATGTCTCCTATCCCAAAAACAAATCCTTTACCCCTATCTTCTCTCTGATATGAATCCTATATATTGTTTCCTTTCCCCAGTAGTGTCCAGCAGACTATTGACCACACAAGAGATACCTATTTATAAATAGATTATATACATAAAAGTCAGAAGTTAATTTTTAAAAGTACTTGTTTTTACATCAACATCCTATTCTACTTTATCTTCAGTACCATTTATTCTCTTTTCAGGTATAATCCTTAAACTTCTTCTGCCAGCATATGCTGGAATCACTCTTGTTTCTTTGTCTGACATCTACTTGTACCATCACTGGACCCAGATGGCTCAGGAGAAGAAAGTGAAGTTGTTGACTTTGCTCAAATCAAAGCCAACTGCAAGTCATGTCATCATCTTGATATCATGGTCCTCTTTGAGAATGAAAGACCCACACAACCTGTGAGTGGGTAGCAGCTCCTCTCTCCTCATCTCCCCTCCTCTCCCCAACTCTTGCCTCCTCTCCTCTCCTTTCCTGTTCCACCCAGGGGAAAGTATACTTCATGGCCAAAAGCTGTATTTTTTCCTCTGGGTTTTCTGGCTACATTTCTTGCTCAAAAATCAGGCCATAAAACCCAATTCACTTTGGAGCTCATACGCTGGATCACAAGACCCCACCCACCTAGCACATTGTGAATGTAATTACTAAATAGTAACTGCTTCTCTTTTACCCAGGAACCTGAGGGTGTTCCCCTTCCAGTTTGATTTTTTTTTTTTTATTGAAGGGCCAGTCCCTTGAGTAACTACTTAAAGAAGCCTATTCATTGAATGTATTTCACTCAACATGAGAACATATAAGACCCTAGCCTGAAAAGGCCCAGGTCTCACATTACATCCTGGGCATCTCCAGTTGCTCTGATGACCACTGGACCCAGATGGCTCAGGAGGAGAAAGTGAAGTTGGTGACCTTGTACCATCCTCCCTCACTCAAATCAAAGTCAACTGCAAGTCATGTCATCATCTTGATGTCATGGTCTTCTTCAAGAACAAAGGACAGACCCAACAACTTGTACCATCTCTATCCTAGATCAGGAAATCTTGCTTGGGATCATGATTATTTCTTTCCTTTGCTGACAGTAAGTTAATAGTTTAAGAATATTAACTGCATTTTGAAAAACATTAGGTATGGTATCTAAAATATGTTATAATAATTACAATTCAATGTTATACTTCAAGAACAAACAGCCCCATGAGATGTTATAATTGTTCCCATTTTACAAAATAGGAAACTGAGACAAATAGAGGTTAAGGGATTTGCACAGGGCTGAACTACTAGTTTAGTAATTACTAGTAAAATATCTTTGGCAGGGTTTGAACTCTTATTCTTGATGCCAAGTCTAGCAATCTATATAGCATACCACCTAGCTGCCTCTACGGAGACCTAATTTGCACTAATTTCCAAGCACCTTGAATGCTGGTATTATTTTTTTACTGGAAATTTAATCTTAGTGACCTCTACTTACCACATAATAACTTTTCAACTTTCTCTTTGGAGTCATTCATGGTTTTCATCAGGAAAATGGTCATCTACTCAAGAACCAATGTGGTGTGCTTGCAACAGAGAAGGTGCTATGCTCCATGAATGAAGCAGAATTGCAGTAGTTCAAAAAAAATATGAGATGTGCAAATTTAGAGACATCTTCACTCCAAATATACATATATATGGACTATTAGTGCCTGACCTGTGGTAGAGCCTTCCAAGTTAGTACTGGTCTGATCAACCACAGTTGGACAAGGAACACCTTAATGCCAACATAATGATGCCCTTTTGATCCTCTCTGGGCTTAAAGGACAGTAACCAATTAACCATTCACAGTTTTGTTAGTTTTCTTAATGGTCAAATCCTCTGCATCACATTTTTTAAAAATTTATTGTCAAGTAGTAACTGTATCAGTTGCATGCATGTGAAGAGTGGGAACCACATTCCAAAATGTGCTATGAGAAACATTCCTAATGGCTTCCCAGGAACTGGACAGCCCAAGGAATTGTAGAGGTTCAACTCTGTTAATCAAAGATCAGAAACACATCTGAGGGGGAAAACTATTTGTAGAACTACTTTAACCTGTTTCTTCCCTGAGGCTACCATGTCCTTTTCAATCTCCTCCACTGGAATCCATTTTTTTCTTGCTCTCCTGGAATCAAAGGAGCAGAGAGAAGGAAAGGCATAATCCTTATTTCCTTACAGACTACATTTGTACCACCATACTATCGTTTAATGACTTTTCCTCTTCTATAGGGTCTGTTATCCTCTCAGTTTCAGCCATACCTTCAATCAGCAAAAGATGACCTAGACTTCAGCTTTAGAGAGAAAATTGAGGTCATCTGTTAAGAGTTCTCTTAATTTAGGGTCTGAACAAGATTGGGGGAATGTTAGAAAATGAGGAAATAGGAAGGGGAAAGATCCTGGATCTCCCTAATAGTAAATGGTTATTAATATGAAGGAAATAATCACTTCTCTCATTATTTACTAGCTGGGTGACCTTAGGCATGTTGCTTTCTCCCTCTCGGTCTCAATTTCTTCATCCGTACAATGGGGATCACAATAACATTCCCTCCTCCTTGGGTTGTTGTGCGGACCAGATGAGATAATGCTTCTGCAGGGGTCATAGTCATTACACAACTCTGAAGATTTTCTCTCCAAGCTCATAAATCCTATCTTTCTAAACTACCATTCTCTCATTCGCAATAAACCTTCTCTTCTTCCTTATCAAAACTATCAGTTCTTTCAGTCATCCCTATTTCTAAGTCTATCTGCCTTACTCAGGAAATATTTACTTTCATACTTAGCATTTAGCCTGTGACCTTCCTTTACAATTTAACCTTTAAAATGCCTTTTTTTTTTACATCACATTCATTTTTTAATATGTGCTCCCCCTTCCACTCCAGGAAACCACTCCTTGCATCAAATATTTTTTAAGAGAAAAAAAAATCTCAGCAAAAACAAAAAAGCAATAAATTGTTTGTATCTAAGAGTATATGCAATATTCTGCACTCGCTGTAAATCCTCATCTCTGGGCACTCCCATAATCTTACTCCTACTCGAAGTCTATCAAACATCACATGAGGAAATCATGAAATTGAATAGATCTCATCTGCTACTGTACATAACCTTCAGCTAGGTTGATGCTTAACAGTCCTTCTACTCATCTGCTCTTAGTAACTGCTCATTTCATTCCTCACAGCATCTGTTCTAAACCACATTGTCAAATGTAAGAGGTGACATAGATTTCTACCTTAGAGAGAAGATTGAGGTCATTTGATATGAGTTCTCTCAGCCTCGTTCCCCCCATTTCCTCAAACATTGGGACCATCATTCTTTTTCTTTTCCTCACCTCTTGTGAGAGAAGATGAGAAATATCTACTATTTAACAAGATTCAGTCAGCTTCCTACATTCTTTCTATTTCCTCCCTCCTTCTCTAAGTAGTTGGTTCATGTCGTACTTTTTTTTCTTGCATGTATCTTCAGTCTCTTTCTGCCACTGACTCCTTCACATCTGTCTATAAACGTTCTCAATTCTCCTTAAGCTTAAAAAAAACTTTGCTTTGATTTTTTCTAGTCCAACCAGCTACCATTATATTTATATTCTCCCTGTCAATGCTAAATCTCTTGGAAAAAGCTGTCAATAGCTGATACCTTCTCTTATTCACTGTGCAATAACTTTATTTAACTTCTTGAAATCAAACTTCTATTTCCCCCTCCAGTGCTCTCTCTAAAGACATCAGTGACCTCCCAAACATCAAATCTAATGACATTTGTCAGTCTTAATACTTGAATTCTCTAGAACTCTTAACACTGTTGACATCTTCTACAGAATAGCTTCTTCAATCTCAGAGATATTGCAACTCTCCTGAATCTCCTCCTACCACTTTACTCCTTCTATCCCTCTTTTACCAGATCCTTAGCCTTTAATATGGATGCCCTTCAAATTTCTGTGCACAACTCTTTTTCTTTGTACTGTTTTCCTTGATGCTATCATTTATCAAAAACATGTACGTGATTGCACAGTTTTCATAAAGTCTAATTATCAAAATATTTAATTTTGACCCTCCCCCTCCTCAAACCTGTACCTTTGACTCCTTATAGAATTTCAGCTGGATGTTCCATTGTCATCTGAAATTCAACATAGGATCAAAGGCTCATACATTTGGAACTAGAAGGGACTTCAGAGACCATCTGGTCCAATCTTCTCATTTTACATATATAGGCTGGATTTGAACCTAGATTCTCTGACTCCTGGGTCAGGACTCTTTCCAACATACTGAATGTGTCTCAAATTGAGATCATTATCCTTCCCTCTGAACCTGTTCTTCCTCTTGAGTTTACTTACTCAATCTTTTGAGTTAGCAACCAAGTAAGAAAACATGGTAGTAACAGTTTTCTCTTGACCCAGATTGCTTTTGGTATATCCCTCTCCACCTCCCACAGGCAATCACCTACCAAAGCCTGTCAATTTTCAATTTACAATGTCTTTACTTCTCTTCTCATGCCCATTATCCTATTATGATCCCAACTACTAACTACCTGAATCATGAAATGTTTCTGCTCTGACACCACATCAATTCATCAGCTAGCATACATCTGCCCACTACTAGATTCCTTACTCCGTTCTAGTCATGGACAAATATCTTCATTAACGATGAGAGAAATGCAAATTGAAACAACCTCAAGGTATCATGTTATCCTTACCAGATTGGCTAACATGATTGAAGGGGAAAAATATTGGACGAGATGCGGAAACATTGGGAAACTAATTCATTATTGGTAGAATTGTGAACAAATCCAACCATTTTGTAGAGAAATCTGGAATTATGCCCAGAGAGATATTAAAACAACCTATAGAATTGGCAATCTAGATCTATTTCCAAGGATGTTTAGGGAAAAAAGGAAAAGAACCCATGTGTTCTAAAATAGCAGCTCTTTTTGGGGTGACAAAAAACTGGAAGTTTTCAGGATTCCTGTAAATTGGGGAATGGCTGAAGAAGCTGTGGTATATGATTGTGATGGAATACTACTGTGGTATAAGAAATGAGCTCAACTTATTTTAGAAAAAAACATGGACAGACTTGTATAAATAATAGAGAGCAAAATGAGTAGAACAAAGAAAACACCATATACAGTAACAGCAGTATTGTTTTAAGAATGACTGAATGAATAAATCATTTTGACTATTATAAATACCCTAATTATCTACCAAGAACATATGAAGGGAGATTCTATCTACATCTAGAGAAAGAATTGGTAAGTAGAAGTATGAATAGAATAATTTTACATGTATTTATGTATGTATGTGTGTATGTAATGTTGGTCATCTCTGGTGGGGAAGGGAAAAAAGAAAAAAAGAAATTTACATGATAACTGTTGTATATTTAGAGAGAATAACAAGTTGTACATTAATGGATTTGCAGTTTCATGTGCAATCTTTTTTATTATGCTATGTTAAGGAAATGCTTGTTTTATGCCATAAATTAAAAATAAAACAAAAACAAAACAAATATCTTCAATGACTTCTTTTTGCCTACTGAATAAAATTTCAACTGTGCCTGGAATTAACAGCCCTCCATAATCTAGCCCTACTTTACCATTGGGGGCAGCTCTTATGTCCCTCTCCTTAACATACTCTATGCACAGTAACTATGGGCAAGTCTCAACCTCTATGTATCTAAGTTTCCTCATGAGTAAAGTAAGGAAGTTAACTCTATGGCCTGTACTGTTTCTCTTCCACCTCTAAGAACCTAGGATTTTTCTGGCCAAAATGCAAAATAGCTGCATATTTGATATTTTATTAACTGAAGCATAGTCTGGCCATTAATGCTTTGGTAACTGGGACTTGCATGGTCTTATTCTCCACAAATTTCCCTAGAGGAAACTGTCTCTGACAAATTATCTGTTGAATATACACAGGGTCTGTGGAGGACAGCCCAGTAAGTTAGAGGCTCTTCTCATGCTGAAAAAAAGGGTGAAAGCTCCTGGTGTACATTGTTAAGTTCAGCAATAAATATTTATAGGATTACCAGCCCATTGTAAAGGGAATTACCAAATGCATTCTGATGCAAAACTGCTGACTGCTTAGCTTCTCTATTTGACAGAATGTAATTACCAGGCCACTTTACTGTTTGTCCTGTTATGTTAAAGCTCCCTGGATCACCTGTGATTGGTTCACTATAGGATCTCACCCAACCTCTCTAAGCATTCTGCCCACAACAAGGTTAAATGTGACCACTTCCCCACACACAGCATTAAAGTCTATCAAGTTAGGGCCCACATATTGAAATCATTTTTCACCATTGCAAAGAAGTACTATTGAAACTCAGTAACAAAATTAATTACTCTTCCCTGGGGTTCAAACAAGGGACACTGCCTGCACTTTTCCTGGTTTATGTATATATATTACACTCTATATCTACCATTTGTTCTCCATTGAACTCCTTTGATATCATAATGTGGTCACCCAGGCAGGGTACTTTAAAAAAGCATATATGTATGCATGTCCATGTGTATATTTTATAGAAAACGTGTGTATTATACATGTATTTATTGTAAGTATTGTACATGTATTACATACACATATAACATAAACATATACATATATGATATATATGTGTATATATATATACACATTGTAGCAAGCAGACTTTGTATGCATTTATAATCTGACTTTCCCATTACCACTTTACCCTTTCCCTGCCAACAACAAAGGAAAGAAAAAACTCTCATCATAAATATGCATGTCCAGTGAAATAAATTCCTATATTGGCCAAGAGCCAAGCATGCCATTCTCTCTGAATTTTAAGTTCATCACCTCTCTGGTAGGATGTGTATGGCATGTTTCATCTTTAGTTTTTTGTACTCATGGTTTGTCATTGCATTGATCGGAGTTCTAAAGTCCTTGAAAGTTATTTTTCTTTATGTTATTGTATATTGTTTTCCTAGCTGTAATCACGTTATGCTCTATTGGTTCAGAGAGGTTTTCCTAGTTTCCTCTGATTCTATCCATTTTATTATTTCTCATGGTGCAATAATCCCTTACATTCATATATCATAATTTATTTAGCCATTCCTTAAAAGGAGGATAGTCCCCTTAGTTTTAGATTTTTTGGTTTCTTTGAAAAGAGCTGCTATAAATGTTTGTGGGTAATATGGGACATTTTCCTCTTTTTTTAAAAAAAAAAATCTCTTTGGGGATATTGATACCATTGGTATAGGTGGGACAAAAAGTTTGTATGGTTTAGTGACTTATGGGGCATAGTTTCAAATTGCTTTCCAGAATGGATGTACCAGTTCTCAGGCTCACCAACAGTGCACTAGTGTGTCTGTCATTTTTTCTCTTTTGCTATCTTTGCCAATTTGATAGATGTGAGGTAGAACTTTAGATTTAGTTTTAATTTTCTATGTTGTGGTGATTTAGGGTATTATTTTATATAATTATTAATACTTTGGATTTTTTCCCTTTGAAAATATGAATTTATATATCCTTTGACCATTTATCTTTCAGGAAATACTTTTAAACATTTGCCAGGTTTTACTCTTAAAGGCTGTGGTAAGCTTTGGCGGGGCTGATAAACTCAATTCAATCTGACAAATATTTCTTAAATGCCTACTATGTGAAAGTCATGGAATCAGTGTTTTAGAACTTCAAAGCTCTCTCTCTCTCTCTCTCTCTCTCTCTCTCTCCTTCTCTCCCTCTCTCCCTCTGTCTCTCTCTTTCTATGTGTATACGTGTGTGTGTGTGTGTGTGTGTGTGTGTGTGTGTTTTATAGGTGAGGAAGCCACTGTGGATAAAAAGAGAATAGCAGATTCTATCTGTCCACCAAGTAGCCTGGATATATTCACAAGAGGTTCGTTACCAGACAGTGACTGTCTTTGGACATGGTATCTCATAAAACTTAGTTGTAAAAAGGTTGCAGACCCGAGTTCAAATCTTGCCTCAAACATTTCCTAGCAGTGTGATCCCAAACAAGTCACTCCCTAAGTCCTAGTTTCATAATCTGTAAAATAGGAACAACAATATCTACATCCTAGGGTTGTTGTGAGGACCAAATAAGATAACATGTAAAATTTCATGAACCTTAGAGCAGTATATAAATGCTATGTGTAATAAAAGTGACCATTATTATTACCATTAATATTATTTTTAATATTGCTGAAAGATCTAACTTCATGTATCACTTTCCCCAAAGGTGATCAAAATATTTCACAAAATGTCTCACTAATTTATCTGTATGAGCCAGAATAGTATAATGGAAAGACTTAAGAATTGCAGTCAATATAATGTTGAACCAAAATTCCAGAGGAGTCATGATGAAACATGACAGAGTGATGATGGACTCAGTGAGAAAGAGGCGTCACTTTCCAAAGGATTATGCTGATGTACAGATTGATCAACATTGCATTGGCATGTCTTTTTTTCCCTATTACCCTTGAACATTGATTATTCCCATCTTTGTTGTCTTTGCTAATATTATTTTCTTATCTTCAAATTTTAGCTACATTGGTTTTGTTTGTGCTAAAACTTTTTAATTCTATGTAATAAAAATCATTCAATTTACCTTCTGTGATGTCCTTTGTCCATTGCTTAATCATGATCCAAACATAGATCTGACAAGTAATTTTTTCCTTGTTTTTCTGTTTATGATGTCACCCTTTATGTCTAAGTATTGTACTCATTTGGAGCTTATCTTAGAATGCCTTGTGAGGTTTCTACTTAACTTGAACTTATCTCTCCCTACAAGCATGTCTCTCTTCCAAACTTTCTTTTTTCTGTCCTTCCAATCTTCCTGTTTCAATATCTCAGTGTTGTCCTTGACCAATTGCTCTCCTTCATTTTTGAAGTGGACCAGTGATATCACAGGTGATGTTATATCCTGGGGCAGCCAGCTGTATAGTGTAATAGATTGAGTGGAGAACTACAGTCAGGAAGCCCTGAGTGCAAATGCTGGTTTAGCTGTATAAGTCACCAAACCTCTCTCAGTCTCAATTGGATATGGTAATAGCACCTCCCTCACAGGGTAGTTGTGAGAATCAATTGAAATAATATGGAAAGCCCTTGGCAAATCCTAAAATATTATAGAAATGTTAGCTATTATGATTATATTATATGTAGTCATTCATCATGTCTTGCTGTTTCTATCTCCACAACACATCATGTGTTGACTTTCCTCTCCATTCACAAACCACTTTAGTTTGGGTTCTCATCAACTGTAATCAAGATTATTGTAATAACCTAACTTAAGGCCAAGGGTGATATTAAATGTTTGTTGAAGATATTAAGGTTACTGAACTTGATCAAATGATATTAAGTACTTTTCATGTTCAAATGACTTTGCTATAGGGAAGGAGGCAAACAGGCTAGGAGTTTAATAAATACTTCAATGAAATAAACTAAATATTTTTAATATACGTGTTCAATGAAATGAATGAATTTAATAGCAATATTAGCATTTATATGGTGCTTCAAGACTTGCAAAGTGCTTTTAATCTATTATTTCCTTGATCCATAGGTATGCTACTCTTATTCCCATTTTACAGATGAAGAAAATGAGACTGAACGAGATTAAGTGACTTGTCTAGAGTCACACTGCTCGTACGTAAATGTCTGAGGCAGAATTCGAACTTAGGTCTTCCTGGCTCCAAGTCCTGTCCTCTAGGCACTGTACTACCTAGCTCTCTCTAAATTTAGCTGGAGGGTGAATAGTGAAGATATCATGTTGAGAGTAGGGGTCAGTCACAAAGCAGAATAAATTCTGACCTACATGGTAGGATTTGATGGGGGCTGAGAAAAATACTTTGTATCATCCTCAACTTTTCGCTACTGTGTCTGAAATTATTCCCCAGTTTCTGTGAGTTAAACTATTCTCATTAAAGGTGAAATGTTATTCGGAAGACATGATGAATTAGGCTCTGATTAGTCACTAATACCTTAACATGAATTAATTGATCAGGTTTAGTTTTTCTATAATAGGAGGCTGACATCACATAAAGATTCACTGAGTCCTTGGAAGAAGGTAAACAATGTTCAATGAGAACTGAAAGAGGGACATAGAAACTTTATTCACTTTAAAGTCTTCCATAATGTTGGGACTCCTTGTAAGAGTAATGTAGGCAATCTAACTAGGCAGAGATGAGTCACTAGGTGGAACAATAAAGCCGCTTCATTTCATCAAAATTAGATGTAGCTGGATGCCTCAGTAGATAGAGTGCTGGGCTTGGAGTCAGAAAGGCTTGAGTTCAAAATCTGGCCTCGGATATTTACTAGCTGTGTTACCATGGACTTAACCTTAACATTTAATGTCTGTTTGCCTAAGAGGCAGTTAGATCACTTAATGGAGAGAGTATTGGTCTTGGAAGACCTGAGTTTAATATCCGGCTTCAGACATTTACTAGCTGTGTGATGCTGGGCAATTCACTTAACCTCTTTTCACTTTAATCCACTGGAGATGGAAATGGCAAACTAATCCAGTATCTTTGCCAAGAAACAGCATTGGCATGCCATGGACCACAGAGTCCCACAGAGCTGGACAATGACTGAACATCAAAAACAATAACAATTTCCATTGAAAGTGGGTTGGCCCACAAATGTAGAATCATTTGAATTTTTCATTTTATTTTATTTTTAAAATTTATTTATTTTAAGTTTTCAACATTCATTTCCCAAAATTTTGAGTTCCAAACTTTCTCCCCATCTCTCCACTCCTTCCACCCTAAAGTGCCTTGTATTCTGATTGCCCCTTCCACCAATGTGCCCTCCCTTCTAACTCTCCTCCCTTCCCTTATCCCCATCTTCTCTCTTGTCCTGTATGGCAAGATAAATTTCTATACCCCATTTCCTGTATTTCTTATTTCTCAGTTGTATGCAAAAACAGTTCTCAACATTTGTTCCAAAACTTTGAGTTTCAGCTTCTCTTCCTTCCTCCCTCCGCACTCATCCCCACTGAGAAGGCAAGGAATTCAATATAGGCTATATATGTGTACTTTTGCAAATGACTTCCATAATAGTCATGTTGTGTAATACTAACTATATTTCCCTCCATCCCATCCTGCCCCCCATTTCTTCTATTCTCTCTTTTGACCTTGTCCCTCCCCAAAAGTGTTTACTTCTAAATGCTCCCTCCTCCCATTTTCCCTCCCTTCCATCATTCCCCCCACACTGCTTATCCCCTTCTCACTTACTTTCCTATAGTATAAGATAGATTTTCATACCAAATTGAGTGTGCCAGTTATTCCTTCCTTGAGCCAAATGTGATGAGAGTAAGTTTCACTTTTTCCTTCTCACCTCCCGCTTTTTCCTTTCCATTGGAAAAGCTTTTTCTTGCTTTTTCTATGAGAGATAATTTGGTCCCATTCCATTTCTCCCTTTGTCCTCCCAATATATTCCTCTTTCATCCCTTAATTTTATTTTTGTAGATATGATCCCTTCCTATTCAACTCACCCTGTGCGCTCTCTCTCTCTCTCTCTCTCTCTCTCTCTCTATATATATATATATATATATATATATATATATATATATATATATATATATATATATATGTCTGTGTGTGTGTGTGTGAATAATGCTTCCAACTATCTAGATACTGAGAAAAGTTTAAAGTTTCAATGTTATCTTTCCATGTAGGAATGTAAACATTTCAACTTTAGTAAGTCCCTTGTGATTTATCTTTCCTGTTTACCTTTTCATGTTTCTCTTGATTCTTGTGTTTGACAGTCAAATTTTCTTTTCAGCTCTGGTCTTTTCATCAAGAATGCTTGAAAGTCCTCTATTTTATTGTATGACCATTCCCCCCTCCAAAGTATTATACTCAGTTTTTCTGGGCAGGTGATTCTTGGTTTTAATCCTTGTTCCTTTGACTTCTGGAATATCCTATTCTAAGCCCTTTGATCCCTTGAGGTAGAAGCTGCTAGATGTTGTGTTATCCTGATTGTATTTCCACAATACTTAAATTGTTTCTTTCTAACTGCTTGCAATATTTTCTCCATGACCTGGGAACTCTGGAATATGGCTACAATATTACTAGGAGTTTCTCTTTTTGGATCTCTTTCAGGAGGTGATCAGTGGATTCTTTCAATATTTATTTTGCCCTCTGGTTCTAGAATATCAGGGCAGTTTTCCTTGATAATTTCATGAAAGATGATGTCTAGGCTCTCTTTTTGATCATGGCTTTCAGGTAGTCCCATGATTTTTAAATTGTCTTTCCTGGATCTATGTTCCAGGTCAGTTGTTTTTCCAATGAAGTATTTCACATTATCTTCCATTTTTTTCATTCTTTTGGTTTTGTTTTGTGATATCTTGGTTCTCATAAAGTCATTAGCCTCCATCTGTTCCATTCTAACTTTTAAAGACCTATTTTCTTCAGTGAGCTTTTGAACCTCCTTTTCCATTTGGCTAATTCTACTTTTCAAAGCATTCTCCTCATTGGCTCTTTTGCCAATAACTCAGGCCTATTTTTCAAGGTATTATTTTCTTCAGCATTTTTTGGGGTCTCCTTTAGCAAGCTATTAACTCAATTTTCATGCTTTTCTTGCATCTCTCTCATTTCTCTTCCCAATTTTTCCTCCACCTCTCTTACTTGATTTTCAAAGTCCTTTTTGAGCTCTTCCATGACCTGGGACTATTGCATATTTATATTGGAGGTTTTGGATGCAGAAGCCTTGACTTTTATATCTTCCCCTGATGGTAAACATTGTTCTTCCTCATTGGAAAGGATAGGAGAGAATACCTGTTCACCAAGAAAGTAGTTTTCTTCTATAGTCTTATTTTTTCCCCCTTTTTGGGTCATTTTCCCAACCAGTTACTTAATTTTTGGGTCCTTTGTCAAGAGTAGGGTATACTTGGGACCTATAAGTTCTCATTTCCTCCAACATGGCACAATCTAGGGAGAAGTATTTACTCCCTGGCCTGGTTCATGCCTGACATTTAGATCAGCTGCTCAATTCTCCCAGGGGCTTTAAGCTGAGAGCTCCAATAATGAAACAATGGACACTGGCTGCTGCCTATGACCACTGCCACTACAGCCACCACTGCTGCCGCTGCTGCCTCTGCCACCTCCGCCTAGGGTCAGGGTTGGGGGAGGAACCTGCTCCCTTCTGGACAAGTTGGAAAAGCCCTCTCACTGAACTTTCAAACTGCATTTGGCATCTGTGGGTTGAAGGATCTGCAAACCTCTACTGCCTACTGCTGGGGATTCCACCCCCAAGGTCTACTCTAGGCCTGCTCCTCCCACTGCTAATTGGCCAAGGCTGGGCTGTGCTCTGCTCCACTTCTGATGCAACAGACCTTTCCCACTGACCTTCCAGGTCACCCTGGGCTGGAAATCTCCTCTACTCCATCATTCTGTGACTTCTGCTGCTCTAGAATTTGTTGAGAGTCTTTCTTTACAGGTATTTTATGGGTTGTGGGTGAAGACCTAGAGTATGTACATCTTTCTACTCCATCATCTTGGCTCTGCCCCCTAAATTTTTCATTTTATAAGGAAACTGAGGCCAGGGATATTAAATGACTTATCCAGGATCACACAGAATGCAGAGGTTCAATTTTAATTCAGGTCCTCTGACTTCAGAGTCACTGTTCTTCCTCCATACTACACTGATTTGTTGGTAGTTAAGGAATGCCAACACATAGGTGAGAACAGAAGATGGCAGCTGACAGTGGCAGACGGGTAGGTTTCAGTATAGTTAGTCATCTATTAGACCAAGTGTTCAAGTTAAAATTTGTAACAATGGGACTAGATAAGACTGACTAGATGCCAGAAGGATGAGAAGGAGAAAATATGGTAGATGTTAGAAACAGAAATTCCTAGGTCAGATGTAAGGATGGAGCCATAGAGCCTAGAGACATTTTGCAGTTGTGTGTTATCATGTTGCCGTTGCATCAGATATGCTTTTCTGTCAATTGAATATTTTCTGAGGGACTTTCCAGGGAAAGGTCCCCCAGGATCAGCAAGAACTATTCCCTTCAAAGGAAATGGTGCATTTTTAATTACCTTTCAAACTGAAAGAGGCTCTGGCTTATACTTGCAGAGCCCTGGATTGGGATGGAGTCTCACAGGGCTGAGTCTTTCCTCAGTGACTAAAGAATGTCAGGTGAAATACAAAAGGCTTCAGGGAAGTCCTCATCTTCTTGGTCAGAAGGTTAGAGCAGCATGTCCTCAGGACTGAGGAGAATGGGTACCACTCATACCTAGTTATTTCCTGGAGAAAAGATCATGGAATAAAGGTGATGACTAACCTTAGTTAGGTGTAATCAACACTCTTCTGCATAATCTATGAAAGCTTCCTCTAAGAGGGGAGAGTCTAGAAACTTTGAATCTTGGGAGACAAATGACTTATTAGTTTGGAAATCAATGAGGTGGAGAAAGACATAAGCAAAACTAAGGTTTGTACAAGGCAGTGGGAGCTGAATGATGGGATAAAAGAGGTGATATCTTAGTAATGACCCTAAATCTCCTAACTCTTAAGGACTTTCTCCCTCTGTTTCTCAGGCTAGAATTTTCACATCAATCATTTTGCCTGGAATAGATGCATGGAATATCATAGAAGATACCTTATAGATCATTTAGCCTAATCCCTTCATTTTATGATGAGGAGATGAGGAACCTCAGGCTCAGAAGGTTAAACTCCTCATCCATGGTTTGTTGTTGAGTTGTTTCAGTCCTGTCCAACTCTTTGTGACCCCATTTGGGGTTTTCTTGGCAAAGATACTGGAGTGGTTTGCAGTTTTCTTTTCCAGATCATTTTTCAGATGAGAATACTGAGACAAATAGGGTTAAGGGACTTGTCCAAGGTCACATAACTAGAATGTGTCCTAGATCTTAAGAAGCAGAAGCAGGATTACATTTAAGTCTAGGTCTAGATATCTATGTCACTGCAGCATGTGTTCAACTTTGCATAGCTTTTCTTTCTTTTTTCTTTTATCTTTTCTACCTGGTTAGAATGAAATGAACAAAATGAATGTTCAGAACCACTTGAATGAAGTCTCAATCTTTAGCTATGTTAAGCAATTGAAACTTGAATACAAACATTAGGGAGGAAGAGATGAATGTCTTAGGGGCTGTTGACATTGTGAATTGGATCCAACCCCCTGGAACTTATTATTTCTTAACTTATTCAGTCTGAAACAATGGAGGTGCTCTCTTTATAAAACCTAGATGCAGTATTGGTGTCTGAAGTGAATGTTTTCTGTTTTATTTTATTTCGATATTCTTTTATGTGATTTATTTGCAACACAAAACTTTTCCTAGATTAAAAAAAAATCTTTATCTTGGTCTAAACTGAAATACTGATTCTAGGATTCAGCTACAAAATCAAAGTTGAAATAAATAGACAGTTGGAGCTGGGCAGATGTGCTTTTGTATTCAAGAGTATTTCCTGAAATGAAAGGAATTTCTTCTGAATGGATTTAATTTAGCGTGGAAATGCCCGCAACTTTGCAAGGGAAATCCTTTGCATCTGCTAAAATCACAGAGGATGGTCTTTTAAAGCATTGCTTTTATCCTGGGCATTTTGAGGTCTATTTGATCATAAAAACTGACGCATTGAAATGGATGCTTCAGAGCTACAGAGCCAAGTAGATGGGACTCTACCTCCCAGCTGTCGACTTTGAATTTTTCATTTTATTAAGGAAAAAATGGGGTGGAGAGGATATAAACTCTTGATTTTCCTTGGAGAACACACATTCCAGCCAAATCACAAAGGGGCCAACTGTCTTCTGAATTAGATGAGGCCAGCTTTCTTTTTGTAGATCTGGATTTAGACCTATTGTTCCTTTTACTTTTGAACAGTGATTATGAAGCCGTCTCTCAATGATCAGTGCTAAGAGGTAAGGAGGTAACTGGGATAATTGAAATTCTGAGATAATCCCTAGACGATTATTTTGAGCATCCTCCTTCTCAAGAAAATGTCTTCCTGTAGCTGTTAAAATAGAGCCACATTGGCATTTCATCTTTCTTTTCCCCTGTCTATTTTGTAATGGGAGGATAGTAATGAACCAAAGGAGACAAAACCTGGGAATCAGCTGGCAGGAAAAAGAATTCAAGATAAACCACTAATTTATTGAGACTTAACTGTATGGTCAAGTACTTTTTATATTAGTAATTATCCATCTCTGTACCTTTAAAAAGAATTTGTGGCTGGTTGAACTATTATTTTTCAAAGAGCACACTGATTAATGACCAACTTTCTTGCTTTCTTGAATCCCCATCAGTCAATACTGTCACTCCTCAAAGTCAACCTCTGGATTCTCCCCTTACGTATACACACTCTATCCTTGGTGCATAGAATGTACTTTTCTCTTAACACAGCCTGTCAGAATCCTTATCTTCCTGTGAGGCTCTGCTCAGTTACCTTCTATTACACAAAGATTTTCCTGTCTTTTCATTGTTAGTATTCTTTCATTTCCTCAAATTACCTTGTGCTTCTTGGAAAGATAGCTTAAATATTTCACTTGTATCTTCAAAGAGAGGAAGGCTTCTAATATGCTGGGTAGACACCTGACAATCTTGTCAGAGGACATGGACAAGAGGTGCCTAAGATGGGCAAACATGGATAGGTTGCAATCGGTATCATTGGAAAGGATATCTAAATTGATGAGATATGAGATCCATTTGAGTATTTGAGCCCTTAAGCTTTGCAAATATTTTTTCCTTCTAGCAGAGTAAAAGCTTCTTCCCGGTAGGGGCTGTTTTTGTCTTTGCATTCCCAGGGTCTACTTCCACGAAATCCTACAACCATGGAAAAGTTGGCAAGAAGGGGCAAGTTTTATGCAGAAGAGTTCTGTTTGGAATGAACTGAGTTGAAGACCTGCATAGGACATTTTGGAAGAGCTATCCAATAAGAAGTTGAAATTTATGATTGATTTTCAAATGTTAGTCCTCTTTCACTTCCTCAACTTGCTTTGTGTTTCTCAGAAAGGTAGCCTCAATATTTAAATTGTATCTTCAAGTTGTCTGGAGAAAGAGAGGAAGGCCTTTAGTATGCTAGGTGGATCTAGCACTGAGATACAGAACTGGGAGTAATCTATGTAGAGATGTCATGTGAATTAATAGGAGCTTGATGAGATTTCCAAATGAGAAAGTGTAAAGAAAGAATAGAAGAGGGTCCAAGACAGAGCTTTGGATGAAAACCAATATTAAGAGGGCAGTAGATGACTGATAATTAGGAAAAAAAAGAGACTGAGTAATCAGATGGATAGGAGAATTGCATGAGACCAGCGTCATGGGCACCAAGGAAGAAGAGAATATACAAGTGATGGAGGCTCTCTTTGGACAGCAAGTCAATGTGCCATGCAGATTGTCCTTTGCACCTTAAAGAAAAAATCCTGCTGGGCTCTAGGGACCAGAGAATGTAATGGAGATAATAGGTGGAAGGGAGAACTAATGCGCCATTGCAAGATGAAGTTTTTCAATAGTCTTTATAGACCATAAATCTAGGTTGAAACCAACAAGGAAAAATTTAACAGGGATTCATATAACGTTCTGAACCTTTCTAAAAATATTTACAAGTGTTCAATGCATGGTAGAAGTTCATTAAAAAAAGATTTGGAGTTTGATTTAGTGTTAAATTTCCCAAAACATTAATAAGCAAACAAAACCCCTTAGAAACAATGCAGTTTTAGTCCCTTCAAGAGAAAGAACTGTTTCATTTATCTTTGTCTCCCTCCCAAAGCCAGAACATATTGTCTTGGTCCTACAAGAATCCCTATGAATTTTGGTTGATTAAATGGGTGAATCTGCTTTTTTGGAACCCTGTGAATGAGGAGCTTGGAGGAGAATGAGAGAACACGATCCCTTTTCTAAAACTTACAGAAAGGCGCCTGAGTTTTCATGAAGGATAATGAAAGAATTTTGAATGCAATACAGGCATTTTTGAAAAATGATCTAAGTCGAAATTAGAATTATTTTTACCTAGGGCTGAAGATGAAAAGCCTGACAACATCTGAATATCATTAAATCATTTGTAAAATAAATTTGGTTTTCTTGCTTTCAATCTCCTTATAACCTTACAGTTGCAATATTTGCCTTGATTAATTATTAATACATTTATTTGATTTTCTGTATCAACTCCTGTTGCTCAGAATATATTTTTCAATTACATTTTGTTTTTCTCTGATGAAATAACATTTAGATCTACCCAAAGTCACATTTCACTTCTGAACTCAATAATCAACATTTACCATATTCCTTGAAAAATCAGGTTGGCAGTAATTTATGAAGAACAGTATACTCTTTGGACTTATCATGAAGTTTTGCCCTGAAGTCTGATAATGGGTATCCAGAGTTTAGATAACTATCATTGAAAAGCACTACTAAATTAATGTCACAAGTGACAATAACTAAGTGGATAGCCCAAAACACAACAAGATGTTTGTTTTGAGGAAGATTGGAAGTGTTCAGGTAACAAATATAAATAAACTTCTGGGTAGAATGGCAGTAAATTTTATAATAAGGACAGAAAAATAATCTCAAAATATTGAGTATGAATTTACATTAAGTTGGTGTCCATGCAATGAAACAACATGATTAAGTTGTGATCTGTGCTGTCAGAAAGAGTACAAATATCAGTGAGATCACGGATTTATTTACGTGCACATATTGTTTTTCATTACTTAAGTTGCTAAAAGAAATAGTACAATGATTTCCAGAGAACAAATGGGAGGAAGATGGACTATTAAGTGTGTTGAACACATCAGTTTCAAGGTATGGACAGGATAGTTAGGCAGCTAGAAATAAGGAACTGGATCTCTGGAGAGAGTATGGAATTGGGCTTGAGTATTTTAGAGTTTTTCCCATAGAGATGACATATTTTAGACAGAAAAGTCATGATGGCATAAGTACAAACGTTTACCTTGTGAACAATGTAGGATGAACCCTAAATAGTTTGAGGTTTAATGAAGCAGAGAATAAGAGCTTTTATTTGTTAAAAGTTAATATATATATATATATAATATATATATATTTACAAAAAAAACCCAGTTCAAGTACACTAAGTAGGATGATGAGTCATGTTGAGTACTTACTTAGAGCTGTAGGACATTATGATTCTTTAGTCTACTTGCATTTAACTGTTTTTTGACTAAAGAGGATAAAACCATGAAATATCATGTATATTTGGAAGTAGATGATGATTTTAAGAGCACTATTGATTTCTTAGGGGAAATTTGGGAAAAAATTACCATTTAACTGAGAGCAGAGTCACTAAGGGCTAAGAAGCTTTGATTTAAGCCAATGACAGTTTTAGGAGGTAGAGGAGATGGAAGGGGTTGAGACTGAAGACTGGAGAACCTGACAGAAGGGGAAGATTGGGTGGTGGTAGTGGCAGTGGTTCGGAAAATAGTTTGTTGAAGCTCTTTGGAGATAAGTCAGATAACAAGAAGGCTTGTTTTTCTGCTAATTCCTGATGGGCTGAAGATCGCAGTTTCAACTGTTGACCTATAACACCACGTAAAGCTTAAAACTAATTGAACTTCTCAGAAATATACATTACCCTTTTATGCTCCACTATGTATGAGAGAGAAAAGAAGAAAAGAAAAGCAGAAAGTGGAAAAATGGGTACTGCTGCTGCTTTGCTCTTTGAGAGTTGGCTAGGCTGATTTCCCTTACCCAGACAGTTAACTTGAGATTTTTACTGTTTTCTGAGCCTTTTTCTGTGAGTTCTGTTCTTATAATGTAGCATATGGATGAGTAAATAACTCACTGTGTTGGTCTATGTAAACCAGAAAAAGCTATTCTGATGTGATTTTCAGTGCTCTGGTCATGTGTTTTTCTGATTATAACCTAGCTGACAGTCTTACTGAGATACTCCAAGGAGATTAAGAGATTAATGAAAACAAAAGCAAGTGAAAAGATAAGCGGTCTATAAAGCATCAGTGTACCATACTTGATCTTAACTTGAATTCTGTTACCTTCTAGCATTGCCAGGGAGGAAGAAACCATCATAGTCACTGCCTGAATGGGCTGTATACCAAGAATTAGGGAAAGCTCCACAGTCTTTGACAGAGAATTCTAAAGATAGGTAGCTTTCTATAGAGGGCATAGACTTACTACTCAGAGTATCTCTTATAGATTGACAACATGATTTCAAGGGACTCTAAAGATATCATCTTAGCTGAGGACAGTTGGAGATTGAAAGAGCTATTGCCCTCCATGCAGGGGAGAAGCTTATTAACCATGACATTCCTCAATGACTGGCTGAGGTTGTAAGGGAATTGCCAACCTCCAGCCTCTTGGACAGCATTCACTGGTCACGACTCAGGTAAACTGAGGGGAGACTGGTAAGTCATGAACAAGATGGCGCTGGGAGGAAGGGTTCCACCCCTGTTTTGCTCAAGGCTATTTTCCCCGGGCTTTTCAGAGAACAAAGAAGCCAAAAATGTTTTTCTTTCTTGGGGCTACGTGTCCACACTGGGCAGTCCTGGTTTAAGGTAAATTACTTCCATATAAGGGCAAACTACTAGCTGATAGGTTCACTTAGGGCACTGGTGTCAGAAAAGAGATAAAAGCGCTGCTCACTGCTTGAATAAATGGAGTTTTTACTACCTTGTCTCCCGCCTTGGTCATTGCTTACAGCCACACTCCACCAAGGCCTACAGGCCTCTGCTGGTCAGATAAGCCTGTGGGCCTAAGAGATCAGGCCCAGACTCCCAGGGTCCCTAACATAAGGTAGCTGAAAGAACTGTTAGACATAGCTTAATTCTTCCCTATACTGAAGAGTCTTACACAGTTCTTCTGCTGGATGTTGAACAGAGTATTAGATTGCTTGAATTAGATAGTTGAAGATATGTTGGAATTTAAGTATGATTCATGGTAAGAGCCAGAAGAGATAACCAAAGGGTAGCAGCTATAATGCAATGCTTGGTGGGGACCAGTGTTATGTTAAAACTGATCTACAAATGTGCTCAGTCACATGTATTATCTACATGTGTGAACCTTCCTTTGGGTATGTGGTGGTCACATGTGTGACCGCTCTCCCCAACTCTATGCAGATAGAACTCTTTCCATTGAATATATGTCCAACTGTAGAAGAGTGAGCTCATGCTTTGTGGGAGGAATGTTCTCTTAAGTTTTTTTAAATAGTAATGAGCAACAGAAATGAAATCAATTTCAAACACAATAATTTAATCTAGAAATTTAGAGATATAAATGAGTTGCCATAACAAAGAGACAAAAAGAATCCAGAAAGTATGTTAGTCAGCAATCATCTGACTAGTTTGCCAAATGGAGATAGATGATTGACAAAAGCAACTCAGGGCATCTGAAAATCTTACAAAATTTTTACAATTATGAGCAATATCATTTCAAAAAGCAACAGAAGCAGTGGAAAGAAAATAGAATGTTTAAATAAAACTTGGTAAGATATTTAACTAACCAAAGTTATTCCAAAGGCATTCAAGGATGAAAAGGAAAGCACTATGAATGAAACAAAAATGGAAAATATTTAGAAATGACTTTTCTCAGAAAGCTATGTCATCCATCAGGAAGAGTGGAATCATCACCATTGGACCCATATCGGTCCCTGGGGTGCTCATTAAGGAAGTAGAAATGATACTAAAGAGATAAAGATGAGAAAAGAAGCCAGATTGGATCAAGTATATGTAAAGAACTGTGTTAGAGGCAATACTATTGATGAATTTTTTTAAGCACATGAAAAAGTTATCAAAGGTGTGGAAAATTTTTGGAACTTTATTAATACTGAGGAAAGCAAAGCAAAAGAACTACAGTAACTACAGGCTTATCTACTTACTTTCCCATTTGTACAAAATCTTTATGACAGTCACCTATATATAAATCAAGGGCATTTTTGATGAGCATAATAGTAGGAATAAGCAGGCTTTTCTAAGCAATATTCAGCAGTGGACCACCTCTTTACCCCCTCATTGTTAATAGAAGGATGTAGGAACTGTAAGATCTGATTGTTCTTTTCTTATAAAAAAAAGCTTCACTAGGTAGAACAAAATTCCATCTTACAGACTAGGTGTCTCTCCTCTGTATATTGCAATTATTCAAGATTCCACAGAAGGTACAACAACATAAATAACCTGGTTCAATCACCTTCTGACAATAAACAACAGCTGAGAAATAAAACAAGGAGATGTCAGTCAATAAACCTTTGTTAAGTGCATACTATGTGCTAAGTACGCTACGCTGTGCTAAGTGCTGGATGCTCACTAAAGATATGTGTTCACTAAAGGTATTCAACACTATTATGGAGATTTAGTTCATAGTTCAGATTGAAGAGGGACTCCCTGTGAATGGTGTGGCTCTCCAAATGCTCTTGTTTGCAGATGACATGAAATATTATGACACTGTAGAGCCTCCTAGAGGAGATCTGTAGTCATCCAAAGGAGGGATTTAACGTGTCTATTCACACAGAAAGAACAAGTGGATAAACATCTATTGCCCCAATCTTAACATATATTTGGATAGACACCCTATAGAACTTGCTCAGCAGTATGGATATCTGGGACATATAGCAGAATTGGGCAACAAACTGGACCTAGAAACGTTTATTTAATCTGTTGTGAGGACCTATCAATTCACTTTCACTTTTGCAACATCTCTCCAATATGCTCCCTTCTTTCTCCTCATGCTTGGATCATTGCAATTGCCTGCTAATTAATCTGCATGCCTCAGCTCTTCTCATTCCAATCCATTCTCAATTTAGACATTGAAGTGATTTTCCTAAAGTACAAGTCAAATTGTCACACCCACACCCACAAACTCCAGTGCTTCTCTATTGCTTCCAGAATCCAATACAAAATGTTCTGGCATTCAAATTCCTTCATAACCTAGCCACCTCCCCTACCTTTCCAGTCTTCTTACACTTTTCTTCCCAATACATAGTCTTCGATCTGGTTGTTCCACAAATAAAATGCTCCAGGTCTTGGCTCCTAGTATTTTCTGTCCCCCATGATGGGCATGCTCCCCCACTTCCTCTCTTGAGTACTGATTTCTTGGGCTTCTTTTAAGTCCAAGTAAAATCTGTCTTTTACCGGAAGCCTTCCCTCTTAGTTCTAATACCTTTCCTCTTTCATTTCCTATTCATTCTGTATATAATTTGATTTGCATATATATTTGCCTGTATTTTGTTCCTCCCATTAGATTATAAG
This sequence comes from Bettongia penicillata ogilbyi, assembly GCA_023548195.1. Lineage (NCBI taxonomy): Eukaryota > Metazoa > Chordata > Mammalia > Diprotodontia > Potoroidae > Bettongia > Bettongia penicillata. The sequence continues at coordinate 216,823 of JAJHZJ010000323.1, forward strand.
CTCCTTGAGGGCAGGGACCATCTGTTGCCTCTTCTTCTATCCCTAGCACTTAGCACAGCTCCTGGCACATAGTAATTGCTTAATAAGTGTTTATTTATTGACTCAGTAATCTAAAAACTTTAAATCTGGAATGGATATGGAAGATATACACTTGTCACAAAGAAGAAGACAAAAAATACCTAGGGAGTAAAGTGAACTATGGCTGGAGTGGGACAAAATATAGTGGACCACGTGAGGTACTCATCAAGAAAGGCAATGGGGCACTAAGGTGGGAGTTCTGTATTTGAAGTAAGTATGCCATTTGGCTGACTCATAAAAGTCATCGCATTAGTGAGTATTCAAGAACTATCATTTGGAGAGGATACCAAACCACAAAGCAGCTAGAACCTGAGATAGGTAGCTGAGGTAAGGGGAGGAGGAGAGCTGAGAGTGACGTATACTTATCTATTCAATTTAAAGAGTTATTGTTAGGGGAGAGGGATTGCTTTGCTATAACTTATCAGCTAACCAGTCCCCAACAATACAGAAGGGAGACAAACTTTATAAACAAAAGCCCAAGCTATTTGGTTGGGTTTAAAATGATAGAATATTCATTTTCTTTTGGTGGGAAAAATAGTGGTTGGGAGTTTTGGTCAGAGATAATATTAAACATTTAAGCCTTCAATGACTAGGGCATCATCACATTATTGGTTCTTTTTTATCTTTCAAACATTTCAGATTGACATAAATATGAAAGGCAATGAAATATAGTGAATGGAAAACTTGGAATCTGGAATCCCTGGGTTCAAGAATTGACTCTGACACATGCTTGGCTGTTTGATCATGGGCAGTCACTTAACTCTGTAGTGTTCTAGGCAACTCTAGGACTATGCATTGGAGAACCTTTGTAGATCTAATTAACTAGAAAAAGTGTCATTAGTCACAGCTCCCCACATAGATCAAATTAAAGGTCCAAAGTAAAAAATAAAACTACAAAATTGTAGATATGTCCACTATTAAATGGAACCCACACATGCTTTATTATACAAGCAAAGTTTCATTAAGAAATCGAAGCTCTTTTTTTTCAGTTCTAAGAGTTAAGCCAAAAAAAGGAACAATATCAAGTCTAATAAGACAGATTTTAACCATATGTATTTAAGTTGTTTGTGATAACTGGGGCTCATTTCTGGAGCTCAAAATTCATTTATCTTTTGATTTGACATCCCTGTACCATGTGAAGCTATGCCATTAAATCAGCAATAATGTTATCTGCTTCTGACTTTGTATAAGTTACTCCAACCAGATGGAACAGATATCCAAGAAGCCTTTTGAGAATAAAGAATCCACAGGATATACTGCAGTCTAATGTTGCATTTCACCCTTGCTCTATTTAGTTTTAAATTGTCTTTCAATTGAATGTATCTGGTATGAAGGGCAGAGTGCGATGATAAATGTAGCAGACAGCTAGATTTCCAAGGATAGAAGAAAGATATTATACCCAGATCTAGACATTGTTGGATTTTCTCCATGGCAGGAATCTAGGAAGCTATGGAGAATGACTCATCACCTATTAGAAATAAGGCAGAACTTCTTGACAGGGAGGATGTTCCAATATGTAAAGGAGTTATAAATATGGGTTAAAATAGGCTTTTCAAGTTCCCCTTTATTATAGATAATATAATAGTTGCATCTATTAATCCCACAGAGCTGTTTTTTTCCTAGTATAAATTCCTATTGATCTAATAGCCTGTGTAATGAACATATGAGCTTATAATGATAATGGATAGCAGTCATAAAGCACTTTAAGATTTTCAAAGTTATATATGTTAACTCACTTGATCCTCACAATTCTGTGTAGTAGGTGCCACTGTTATCCTCATTTTATAGATAAAGAAACTGAGGCTGGGAGAGTTGTGACTTGCCCAGGATCACACAGCTAGTAAAGGTCAGATGAATTCATGTTTCCATGACTCCACACCTGGTACCTTTACCCACTATGCCATAAGTAATTGATGTTGTAAATTCAAAGGGGGAAACATTCCTTTCCTATTATATAATTCACTGATCTCAGAACTAGATTTGTGTCAAAAAGACTAACAGCGATGAACATTTATTAACTCCTTACTGTGTGTATTAACCCAGATGTGTTCAGAGCCCTATGTTAGGCATAGAGACAAATGGAAAATTTGTAAGAGATACCGTCTATGCTTTCAAAAAGCTTACAGTCTACTAGTGGAATAAAACAGAAATCCTCATAACTATATTCCACAATATTAACTGATGAGCAAATTGGGAAGTTATAAGACAAAGTATTCTGTGCAGTCAAAGCAAAGATTAATTGACGGAATGATCTGACCTAAATCACAGAATTCCTTTTTTCTCTATCAAACTGGTGTTTAATTCTTTATACTTGTCCTTCCTTAGAAACTACTTCAACAAATAATCTGAATTTGTCAGATAAGAGCTGAATTGGTTTACTAAATGGTTAATCCTCTTGATACGAACCTAAGGTATTTCTATAGAAAAGACCAGAGAAAAGCTCTTATTTGGTTAATCTACTATACTGAGTATATGATCTGTAGTGGCTGGATATGGTCCCAGCTCCACAAATTTATTTTTTTATCGCTGAACCAGGCTAATATTACAATGCTGATAATCTAAGGATTGGAGAGATTGTGCATGCAGCTATCATATCAATCATGTGGAGACATAAAAGGAAAAAATCTTAGGTGGTGTGATATGTTTCACTTCATTTTTAGCCATAGTAAAAAAGAAGTATTAAAGGTACAGTTAGTTTTACTATGATCTTTCACAGAAAATCTAATCTTTAATCACTTTGTACTGCATATTTTATTGAAAACAATTATATACAATATTTCTATAACTTCAAAGGATTCTATATGAGTTATCTAATTTAATAACTCTAATAATTCCATTAAGTAAATAGTCCAGGCACTGGGCTTAAAAGGGACAGAGACCTTTAAAGCAAACAGTTAGCAATGGTTACGTTAGGAACAGTTAGGAACCCACAGTTAGGTGGGTTAATAGGTCAAGATTTGGGTTTCTTGATCAACATCAAGAACATTTACTCCACTAGTCTATGAGTTTTCAAGGAAATGGACTCTGAATTAAATCATGTATTGAAGATTGAGAGAATTTGAAGAGTGTGCTTTTGAAATATACTAAAAGGCAAGAGAAATATTAGTAAGGAACAAAGATTAGACCCACTGTGTGGTGAACAAAGATACTATAATAAAAGAGAGTCAACAAGCAAGGTGAATTTTTTGTTACTCATTACCATTATTTACTTATATATGCTCTCATTATATGAGTGCTCAATGTTGCTAGATATTTCTGAAGTAGAGTCTTTTAAAATTGACTTATAGTTTACTTTTTGATTCTCCCTCAAATATTTTGAGTTATAGTATTTTATTACTATTTCTTCTCTACATTCATTCATTTCTGAGGCAGTCAGCTAACATTTGTTGAGTACTTACTATTTGCTATGTACTGCCTTCAGCACTACGGATAGACCAAGAGATAAAACAACAATTCCTGCCTTCAAAGCTTATATTCTAGTAGAGGAGACAACATGTAAATAACGAGGTACATACAAGGAATAAACAGAATAGGTGGAGGGAGATATGGGAAGAAAATTTTGAACTCAAAATCTTGTGGAAACAAATGTTGAAAACTAAAAATAATAAATTAGTAAAATTTTTAAAAAACAGAAAAAAATTCACTCATTTTACTTAGATTGTCAGATTTATTAGCATATAGTTAGGCAAAATAGCTTCTTATTATATCTTTAGTTTCCTCATCACTGGTGGTGAATTCATTCTTATTTTTGATATTGGTAATTTGGTTTTCTCCTTTCTTCTTTTAAATTAAATTAGTCAAATGTTTATCTGTTTTATTGTTTTTTTAAAAGTCCTTAATTTTATTTATTAGTTCAATAGTTTTCTTACTTTTAATTTGATTCATCTCTCTTTTAATTTTCAGAATTTCTAATTTGGTATTTAATTAGGATTTTTAACTTGTTTTTTTTCTTGTTATTTTAGTTGCATGCCCAATTCATTGACTTGCTCTTTCTCCATTCTATTCATATAAATATTTAGAGACATAAAATTTCTCCTAAGAAATGCTTTGGCTGTATCTCATAAATTTTTTGTTATCTTTTATTGTTATTCTTTTTGATGAAATTATTATCTCTATAATTTGTTGTTTGTTCCACTCATCCTTTAGGATTAGATTATTTAGTTTCCAATTAATTTTTAATCTATTTTTCTATATTCCTTTATTACACATAATTTTTATTGCATCATTATCTGAAAAAAGGGTGCATTTCATATTTCTGCCTTTTTGCATTTGATTGTGAGATTTTTATGTGCTAATACATGGACAATTTTTGTGTAAGTACCATGTACCACTGAGAAAAAAAAAGTTATATTCCTTTCTATCCCCATTCAGAGGACTATAATATCTAACTTTTCTAAAATCCTATTTATCTCCTTAACATCTTTGTTGTTTATTTTGTGGTTATACTTATATAGTTATGAGAGGGTGAGGTTGAAATCCCCCACTAATATTATTGTTCTCCATTTCTTCCTCTAATTCACTTAGCTTCTCCTCTAAGAATTTGAATGCTATCCAGTTTGGTGCATATATGTTTAGCACTGATGGTACTTCATTTTCTATGGTACCTTTTAACAAGATTTAGTTTCCTTCCTTATCTATTTTAACTAAATCTAGTTTTCCTTTTACTTTGCCTGCGATCAGGATCCTTGCTTTTTTTTAAACTTCAGCTGAAGCATAATATATTTTTCTCCAGCCTTTTACCATCACTCTGTGTGTGTCTCTGCTTCAAATGCATTTCTTATAAATAACATTGGAGGATTGTGATTTTTAATCCATTCTGCTATCTTCTGTTTTATGGGACAATTCATCCCATTAACACTCACTGTTATGATCAGTAACTGTGTATTTCCCTTCCTCCTATTTCCCTCTTGTTTTTACTTTTTTCCCCCCTTTCACCTTGTTCCTCTTCACCAGTGTTTTGCTTTTGAACACCACCTCCCTCACTCTATCCTTTCTTCTATCAGCACCTCTCTTCTTTTTCTTTCCCCTTTTCCCTTCTACTTACCTATTGGGTAATGTAAATTTCTATGCCTAACTAAGCATGAATGTTATTCCCTCTTTGAGCTAAATCAAATAAGACTAAGGTTCAAACAATGTTTACCCCCTTCCTTTTCTCCCTCCATTTTAATAGGTTCTTCATTCTTTTATATGTGTTATATTTTATCCTATACTGCTTCCCTCTTTTTTCTTCTCTGAATCCATTCTTTTTTCAACCCTTAATTGTTTTATATCATCACATAAAAGTGAACTTATACCCACACCCTCTGTCTATGTATACTCCTTCTAACTGCCCTAGTAGAGATACAGTTCTTAAGAGTTACAACTATCATCTTCCCATGTAGGGATGTATACAGTTAAATCTTACTGAATAACATGGTTTTTTTTTCTACTATTTTTATTTTATTTTAATTTACTTATTTAACTTTTTACATTCATTTTCACAAAATTTTGGGTTCCAAATTTTCTCCCCATTTCTCCCCTCCCCCACCTCAATACACCAACCATTCTAATTTTCCCTATCACCAATCTGCCCCCTCTTCAATCCTCCCTCCCTTCTCTTGTCCCCATCTTCTCTTTTGTCCTGTAGGGCCAGATGACTTTCTATTCCCCATTGACTGTATTTCTTATTTCCTAGTAGCAACAATAATAATACTCGACAGCTGTTCCTAAAACTTTGAGTTCCAACTTCTCCCCATCCCTCCCTCCCCACCCATTCCCTTTGGGAAGGCAGGCAATTCTATATAAGCCATATCCGTGTAGTTTTGCAAATGACTTCGATAATAGTCATGTTGTGTAAGACTAATTGTATTTCCCTCCATCCTATCCTGTCCCCCATTGTTTCTATTCTGTGTTTTGATCCTGTCCCTCCCCAAGAGTGTTGAACTCAAATTGCTCCCTCCTCCCATTGCCCTCCCTTCCATCATCCCCCCCCACCCTACTTATCTCCTTCTCCCCCACTTTCCTGTATCGTAAGATAGGTTTTCATACCAAAATGAGTGTGCATTTTATTCTTTCCTTTAGTCGAATGTGATGAGGGTAAACTTCATGGTTTTTTCTCAGCTCTCCTCTTTTTCCCTCCACTAAAGTCTCCTGCTTGCCTCTTGAATGAGATATAATTTACCCCATTCCATTTCACCCTCTTTCCTCCCACTACATTTCTCTCTCACCATTTACCTTAATTTCTTTTAAGATATGGTCCCATCCTATTCAATTCACTCTGTGCTCTCTGTCTCTGTATGTGCATGCATGCATGTACGTGTGTGTGCATGTGTGCATGCGTGTGTGTATGTGTGTGTGGTCCCACCAACTACCCAGATACTGAAAAGTTTTAAGAGTTACAAGAGTTACAATTATTGTCTTTCCATGTAGGAATGTAAACAGTTCACCTTTGGTAAGTCCCTTATGACTTCTCTTTGCTGTTGACTTTTTCATGCTTCTCTTCATTCTTGTGTTTGAAGGTCAAATTTTCTTTTCAGCTCTGGTCTTTTCATCAAGAATGCTTGAAAGTCCTCTGTTTCATTGAAAGACCATATTTTTCCCTGAAGTATTATACTCAGTTTTGCTGGGTAGGTGATTCTTGGTTTGAGGCCTAGTTCCTTTGACTTCTGGAATATCCTATTCCATGCCCTTCAATCCCTTAATGTAGAAGCTGCTAGATCTTGTGTTATCCTGATTGTATTTCCACAGTACTGGAATTGTTTCTTTCTAGCTGCTTGCAGTATTTTCTCCTTGACCTGGGAACTCTGGAATTTGCCCACAATGTTCCTAGGAGTTTCTATTTTTGGATCTCTTTCAGGCGGTGATCGATGGATTCCCTCAATACTTATTTTGCCCGTTTCTAGAATCTCAGGGCAGTTTTCCTTGATAATTTCATGAAAGATGATGTCTAGGCTCTTTTTTTGATCATGGCTTTCAAGTAGTCCCATGATTTTTAAATTGTCTCTCCTGGATCTATTTTCCAGGTCAGTTGTTTTTCCCATGAGATTTTCACATTCTCTTCCATTTTTTGATTCTTTTGGTTTTTTTTGGTGATTTCTTGGTTTCTTAGAAAGTCATTAGCCTCCATCTGTTCCATTCTAATTTTGAGTGAACTATTATCTTCAGTGAGCTTTTGAACCTCTTTTTCCATTTGGCTAATTTTGCTTTTGAAAGCATTCTTCTCCTCATTGGCTTTTTGAACCTCTTTTGCCAGTTGAGTGAGCCTATTTTTCAAGGTGTTATTTTCTTCAGCATTTTTATGGGTCTCCTTTAGCAAGGTATTGACCCATTTTTCATGCTTTTCTTGCATCTCTCTCATTTCTCTTCCCTGTTTTTCCTCCACCTGTCTAACTTAATTTTCAAAATCTTTTTTGAGCTCTTCCATGGCCTGAGCCCACCAGACATCCACCTCAGATGTCTGGGATACAGAGGCCCCGACCTCCACATCTTTCCCAGATGGCAAGCATTGTACTTCCTCACCAGAAATGAAAGGAGGAAGAAACATCTCCTCCCCAATAAAGTAGCTCTCTATGGTCTTATTTTTCTTCCCTTTTCTGGGCATTTTCCCAGCCAGTTACTTGACTTCTGAGATTCCTCTCCACCCCTGCCTAGATCTTCCCAGCTAGTGCTTAGGGTCTGAGATTCAAATGATGCTTCCCAGCCTCAGGGCTTTCAATGGCGGGAGCAGCTGCTATTCAATGTGAGCTTAAGTTCTGGTGCTTGGGTGGGGGCAGGACCACCTCCCAGGCTCAGTTCCCTCAGGGGGTTTATGCAGAGACTTCCTGTAATGGAGCTCCTGCCCGCTTGGGGAGTCCCGGGCTGCCGCTGCCGCTGCCTCTGCCACTCCCTCCGCCGCTGCCTCCTGAGGGGGCCCGAGCCATGGAGACACACCACTCCGTTTTCAGCCAGCCCAGAAGTCTCTCTCACTGACCTGTATCACCTGTGGGTGGAGGGACCTTTGCGGCTGCTGGAGATTCCGTCCCGGAAGCCTGCTCAGATCTGCTCCTCTGGGGCCGCATGGCCAGGGCAGGGCAGGGGTGGGCTCCGCTGTCTGGTGCATGATGGACCCCTGAGGACAGCTTTCCAGGGCTCTCTCGAACAGAAACCTCTTCCACTGTGTTTCTGCATGGCTTGCTCTGCTCCAGAATTTGTGGGGAGTTCTTTTTATAAGAAATTTCTGGGCTGTGGATTCGGAGCTAGCATACGTAAGTCTTTCTACTCCGCCATCTTGGCTCCTCCCCCCCAACATGTTTTTTTCTTTCCTGTTTACTTTTTGATGCTTCTCTTTCCTGATAGAATTTGAAGATTATGTTTTCTGTTTGGCTCTGGTTGTTTCATCAGGAAAGTTTGAAAGTCCCCTATTTCATTGAATGTACATCTTTCTCCCCCCCAAAAAAGTTATGCTCAGTTTTGCTGGGTAACTGATTCTTGGTTGTAATCCATGTTCCTTTGCCTTCCAGAATATTATATTCCAAGTCCTCCAATCTTTTACTGTAGAAGCTACTAAGTCCTGTGCAATCCTGATTATGACTTCTTGATATTTGAGTTGTTTCTTTCTGGTTACTTGCAGTATTTTCTCCTTGCCTTGATAATTCTGGAATTTGGCTAAATTATTCCTTGGAGTTTTCATTTTGAGATCTCTTTTGGGAAGACATGGGTGGATTCTTTCAATGACTCTTTTACCTTCTGGTTCTAGGATATCAAGGCAGTTTTCCTAGATAATTTCTTGAAAGATGCTGTCCAAGCTCCATGGCTTTCAGGTAGTTCAATAATTCTTAATTTTTTCCTTTTGGTTCAATTTTCCAGGTCATTATTTTTCCAATGATGTATTCTACATTTCCCTCCTATTTTTTGTTCTTTTGATTTTGTCTGACTGATTCTAAGTGTCTCACAGAGTCATTAGCTTCCACTTGTCCAAGTCTAATTTTTAAGGAATTGTTTTCTTCAGTTAGCCTTTGTATCTCCTGTTTACATTTGGCCAATTCTACTTTTAAAGGAATTGTTTTCTTCAGTGGATTTTTTTCCATTTGATCAATTGTATATTTTAAGGAAATCTTTTCTTTGTTCAATTTTTGTCCTTCCTTTTCAAAGTTGTTAACTCTCTCTCTTGCATAACTTTATTTCTTTTCCTAATTTTTCTTCTACTTCTCCTACTTTATTTTTGAAATCCTTTTTGAGCTCTTCCAAAAAAGGCTTTTTTTGAGTTTGAGACCACTTTATCTTCCCCTTTGAGACTTTGTATGTAGGCATTTTGACATTGTTGTCCTCTTATGGATTTGTGTTTTGATCTTCCTTATTACCATAGTACCTTTTTATGGTCAGGGCTTTCTTCTTTCTTTTTTTTTGCTCATTTTTGAGTCTATTTTGTGACTTTTAAAGTTGAACTCTGTTCCTCGGTCATAGAGGTCACTGTCCCAACCTTCTTGTGCTGAGGGTTAGGGATCTGGGCACTGGTTTTCTGTTCTGTGGCCTCAGGTGCTGGCAGCTTGTCCACTGTACTGGGGTAATCTGGTCTAGTTATACCTGTGGTGCCTTCTGCTCTGGGGGCTAAAGGTCTCACAGCTGGCCTGCTATACGTCTGGATTGTTGAGCCAGGACTCTGCTGCTATTCTGTGCTATGACTAAGAACTTGGCTTACCCAGACACCATCTGCACTGGGCTGTGCTCACCCTTTTATGCAATTGAGATGGATATTTCCTGAAACCCTGTTATCTTAAGCTGGAAATTTCTTTCACTCCATTTTTTTTGTAGGCTCTGTCACTCCAGAATCTTTTTAGAGGCTTGATTTCACATTTTTTTCCTGAGGGAAAGTGGGAAGATCTCAGAAATCTTCTTAGCCTTTTTCCACCATTTTAGCTCTGCCTCCTTGAGCTAAATCTTGAAGGAAACCATAGAAACTGAGAGCTAGAGGTGAGTGGATAAATCATTCCAGGTATAGAAAATGGAGACCAAAGCCACTGAATATGCAAAGGAGAGTGCTATGAGCAAAAAACAAGTAAGCCAATGTGGCAGCACTCTAGAGTGGTAAGTTGTAAGAAGACTGAAAAGGTAGGAAGGGTCAGTCCTGTTATTGAGAGTTTTTCTATTTGGTCCTAGAGGTAATAGGAAACCATGGAATTTAGTGATCAGGAAGCTGCCATGATCATATCTGTTAGAAAAATCACCCTGTCACTTGCGTGGAGGATGGATTAGAGCAAGGAGAGACTTGAGAAAGGGAGACCAGTTAGAAGACCATTTCAGTGGTACTAGAAAGAGGGGATAAAATCCTGAACTATGCTGGTGGTTGCATGAGTGGAGAAAAGATGATAGATACAACAGAAGGTTATGTAAGTAGAAATATCAAGGATGAAAATAATTTGATGTGTATTCATAGTGTAGGACTTATCTGCGTACATTTCAACAGGGACTGTGAATTTCCTTGACTAAAGAAAGCAGGATAAGTAAGTCTATGACTAGGCTTGTCAAGAAAATCTTTAGACCATGGAAAGATAGGGAAGCAACTGGGAATGCAGTTTTCCAGTTGGAAAACGTCATGGTCTCTGTTCTTCCTTTCTCCCCATTCACATACTCTAATTGGATTCTGTGTCAGAAATAACTTGGGTGTTTTTTGAGGACATAGTTAAATACAGTCTTGTCCTTTGTATCTGAGATGGAACAAAATAAAGATGCTTTCTAAGTTCTACCCTATTGATTGTCATCTAGGAAAGAGGAAGTGAGAGGGTACACATTAAACTGCAGGTTCTCAAAGCTACTTTCCAGATCTAAGATTGTAATAAAGAGGCATACACTCTAGATTTGTGAAGGATCTTAGTCTAACCCCCTCATTTTGTATATGAGAAAATTAGGCCCAAAGAACTTGAATGACTTGTCCAAGGTCACACAGGTACTATGGGAAAGCCACAGGATTTGAAAACAGGTCTTCTGACTTTCAACACAATTCCTTTTGCTGTCAGTGTAGTGTAGCAAATATGTTCTCTCATTAACAAGTCTCCTAAAGAGCAAATAAGATCCCCATGTTAATTGTCCTTTAGTCCTTTGGTCCATCTTGGATGTTTGTACTTATAGCAATGGGTCACAAAGAGTGAGCTGAATAATGCTGTATCTAAATAATGCTTGCTTGTTCAGGAATACTTCCAAGGACTTTCAGGTAGGCAGAATGTGGGAAGTATTCTTAGACACTCTCTTGCATTATTCCATGTGTTATGATACTGCTTGACTATTTCTGTCAATAAATGCAAATAGCTATAATAGCGTTGTATGCTGGCTATGGCATAATGCTGTTGCTGGGGTTGGTAGTTGAGAGGAATAAACAGAGGGCAGGGTACAAGTAGACTTCTTATTGCTGCCACATCTAAACAGCAGATGAGTTGAAATCAGAGTTTGATACTAGTATAAAGTTCTATTCAGGGGAGCAGCTGGGAAGTTGCCAACATCTAGGAACCATCTGTCCAGGAAACTCAGCCTTGTATCTGAAGCAGAGAGAAGGAATCTAGAGGTATTTTGGAGCTAACTCCATTAGCTGGCTCAAGAGCCTACTAAATATTCAGTGTGACCATTTACACCTCAGAACTCTGCAAACACTACAAATCATGGTTTGATTTATTGTTTTGTCAGTTGTCTAGACTTCAGAAAGTATTAGCAATGCATCTCACACTTTAAAAACTGTCATGCAAATAGCTCTAGAACTTCACAAACAAGGACACACTAAGGGTGAGAGTAATGAAGTATATACTATGGCCAACATTAACATTTGTTTGAGGAGATACTATCTATAGCTTCTGTTTTCAAATAGTTGAAGGGCAGTTTTTTGGGAAGGAATAGATTTATCTGATCTAGTGAACAGAACTTGCACCATACTTAGAAACTACAGGAAGGAGAGTTCTGGTTCATTACAAGGAATAACTACCTAGGCATTACCACTGTCAAAAAGCCAAAAGAGGATCCTGGTGAAAGAAAGGATTTCTCTGGTGCTTGAAGCTTTCAAGCTGAGTCTCAGTGATCACATTTCAGTGATGATATAGAGTTGATTCCTTCGACTCTAAGAGTTTTAATTGAATCACCTCGAAGGTATCTTCTAGCTTTGAGTCTATGTTGTACCTTCTATTTATCCTGCATATACATATTTTATATGCCCTTCATGAAGGTGGCTGAAGCAGGCTCTGTGGAGTGCTTAGACCTTGGTCAGGCCTTGAAGACTAAGGTCATCCATTGCATCTTGGGTCATTGCTAGCTGTCTTGAATTCTGTCCTGCTACTAAACTTTGATGACTCAAGAAGAAAGAATGAAATTGACTACTTTGTACAATTCTGCTTCACTTAAATCCATTCACGTGCAAGTCAAGACATCACCCGTGATGTCATTGGTCCTCTTTGAAAATGAAGGGCAAACAACCATTTTATGTATCTTTATGCATGGACATATTATCTCTCCAATAGAAGCAAGAACTGTCGCATTTTTGTCTTGCTATCTTGGTACCGGCATTGCCCGGCACATCATAGTCATTTTATAATGGATTGCTGATTGAATGATTAATCATATAATAATGAAACGATGGTCTCATAGATACATTCCACCAGTGAAATTAGAAAGCAGCTACTTATATCCTGAGGCAGAATGCTACAGTCCGAATTATACATGAGCATAACTACTTGCTAAAAAAAAGATGAAAAAAATTTAAAGGCAAGGATTTTAGGCAGTAACAACCCTATTTTTATTAGCATTTCTCCCTTAGGGCATATTTTTCCTTCAGTACCTCAGTTCTTCATCAAATAAACACTTTCACCTTGCCAGTCATTGGAGTTAGTCTGTAGAAATAATTTTTGTACCGATAAATTTGGTTCCATTATAAAACAGCTGGTTACCTTCCTATTATTCCCCAAAATGGCATGATGATTTACTATAAATACCAAAAAAGGCAACATTCCATTTATTCTAGATACTAGAAAAATGCACTTAATATCAAAGAGTCATTCTAGAAAGGACTATTAGAGTCCATTACAAATTACTCCATAAATGTTTTTACCCTTAGAAGTTAAGGGTAAAGAAGAAGATAAGCTGAACAACTTTTTAAGAGAAAATCTTGCCTTCATTCATATATCAACCAAGTTTCAAAGTACTTCATTTGAACACTAGCCTATTCCCCTCTGAAAGGAGACTAAAGGAAAGGACAATGAATGGGGAGAATGAATGAGTGACAGACATTCATGACAAGTAGAATATAATCTCATACTTGTGAATATAGGAATCGAGTATCTCCACACCAGTCCCTTGTGTCTAATTTACTTTTAATGAAATAGAAAAGACCTCCCTCCCATTTGTTACAGTCAGATCCCTGAGAAATTTGTGCTCCCACTGGCTTCCATGTTTATTTTTTCCTAAAAAACGTTAAAATCTAGACTTCAGAAAGTATTAGCAATGCATCTCACACTTTAAAAGCTGTCATGCAAATAGCTCTAGAACTACACAAACAAGGACACACTTAGGGTGAGAGTAATGAAGTATATACTTTGATATCTCTAATAAGCAATCTCTGTCAGTTCCTCTGGTTCTCATTTTGAGAAGTAATTTATATACTTTTTTTTAGACTTGAAGTTGAATTATACTATTCTGTGAGTTGTTTGAATGGCAGCAAATTATTCTCAGGATTTTGTCTCCCAGAAAGCTCTCTACGAAGCCTTTTTTAAAATATGAAAGTTGTCTCCATTTTCTCTTATTTCTCTCTCTTTATCATTCATCTGTTCTCTTAGGTTATTTCTCTACATATGGATACAGTTCCATGAAATGTTCTGACTAACTCTTATGTGGGGTAGACAAGCTCATTTGCTTGTTTTCTTAATTTATGTTGCTTGTCCCAGATGTAGTGTATGGTATTTGCCCATGGCAAGATTCCACTTATAGCTCTAGTTGGTAGCAAGATCAATTACTAGCTTTATATTGAGTTTGTAGAGTGTTTTTTATGTGCAGTTGGAGGCAAACAACCTGTCCAGCAGATACTCTGCAGCCACAGAGAGCACTGTGAGAACCCAAGGAGAAAATTTGTTGGGTCTCTGTAGTGCTAGAAGTGCGAATTGTCTTGGCCACATGTGTCCCCATATCTGTGCCTCTGTCCTGGTGTTCTTGTATACCCACTCTTCCAAATAGTATGGTATATGTTTCTGAAAGAATAGGGTCTAGATTTATTGGGGGAGGGGTATATTATACCTATTGTTCTTATGATCCAGTCTTGATAATTACCTTTATTTTGAGCTAAATGTGTCCTTTGACTATGGAAGAGAGTGAATCTGTGTGTGCACTCTTGAGGTATATTTAGGAGTATAATCTCACAGAATTCTTGGCACAATCATAACCCCAGAGGACCCAAGCCTTGAGTGAGATTTGTAAGGGTGGTCCAGAAGGGACTCTACATATGAATAAACATATAGTTGTGCAGCATTAAATAGGGGATGAAATATAAAGCAATTTCATTTTGTTGGAGCTGTTAGTGTGTCTAAGTATTATTGATGGCAAACTGGAAGCCACTAGTTATTTTTCTTCATTCACATGACTCACATTGAATTAATAGTTGACATTTTGAAAGTAGAACTTCACATATGGCACAAGTTAGAGTATTCATGCCCTGAATTTTATGACCTCATTAAAGGGAATAAAGACCTCCTTAAAGCTGTAATGCCAAACTCAAAGTACAATTTTTAAAAATTATTTGTTTTCCTGTGTCCATGTTTTACTGTTGCTTTTCCATTATGATTAAATAATCATTTGAAATTTCTTTAATTATTCTATATGCATAGATAACCTAGTAAGAAAGACTGTTTTTTACAGGTTCTACCATATCTTGGAAATGAACTCATGGTCCAATTTCTGAAAATAATTAGTTTTCATGCTTTAAGACAACTTTATGGATTATCTTTATTATTTAGTGAGAAACATTTTTAGTTACTTATTTTGTCACAATACATATCTTGATTTTTTTAAAGTCTATATATGGGTGAATAGGAGATCCTTTTGTTTAAAAAAAGGTTTAAAAATCAAAGTAAAAGTTTTAAAAATAATCATTTTGAAGCACACCTTTAATTTATCTTTTGTAATTTTATGATAATTAGTAGAGTAAATGCGTATGTTTTAAACTTTTTAATGATAATACGGTTGGAACAAGGATGAATCTTAGTCTTTATTTTTGATTTTTCTTTAACTTAACTTTCCATAATTCAATTTCAATTGAAAGTTGTTACCAAATAAAATGCAAGTCTATAAATTAATGTTTCATATCAACATCATCAGTAATTAAGTCAGATCAGATTAGTCTTTCCAATATTCTATGGAATGAAATTAAATAGCACGTAGGTTAACTCTAAAGCAATGTTAAAACTGAAGAGGTATTGGTGGGGTTATAAGCAGGGATGGTGACTTGGGGGATGCTTTTGTCATTTGGCATGCCATTCTGTTTGGTTTTCATTTTGGTAGTCATAGGTTTTTGTACAAATTCAGATGAGCTGATGTGCTTGAAAAGCATGATCAGAACAGTTTAAGGGCACGTAGATATATCTTCTAGGTCATTTTCCTAGTGATCACATTGGCAGTTCATTCTTAAACATGTGTGATTTCTTGAATGAACTTGGGACCATAAATAAGAGACTCCAGATTCAGCTGGCATAGTTCAGGAGCAGTAGAGTAGCAGGCAGAAATTGTGACTCCCCACAGAGGCACAATGCAATCCATTACCCATTTCCCCTTTTGAAATACCAATTTTTCTCTTACTTTAGTGAATAAACATCCTAACCTAACAATTCTGTGTACTACCATAATTAAAGCCCTATAAAAAACAAAAACAAAGAGAAAAATACTCTAGAGAGACTAAAAAGTAGTTCTGTCGGTTTTTGCAATGTGATGCTTATTAGATTGATTTCATTTTCTGCCAAGTGAAATCACTTCCACCTATATATTCAGGAGGCTGAGGATTTCCAGACCTTTTCTTTCCCTGGAATGCAAGGGAAGACTCCATTAGCAGAGTAATCCGAAGCTGTTAATGAACAATATGTGTCTTCTGCAGGATCAAGAACATCATTATATTAAATAGTATGTAGTTGATAATGACTGCAACGGATCCCTAAAACAAAATGTCTGGGTGCCCAAAGGTTCAAAGAAAATCATATAATCTATCAGTAAGTACACCTACATATATCATAAGTGCTTTTATTTCCCTAGGCATGAAAAACAAAATGTCTCCATATTTTCTTTTGTAGTGTTACCTATGTGTGACAGAAGTCGAGGAACAGAATAATTTATACAGAAAGGAACAGCCAGGAAAAAGGAAAACTTACAGAAAGAAGTATTTGGATGGCACTGTGGATGACCTCCAGGTACTGAAAGTCAATCACACAGCCCGTCACCGAAACGTAAGTGTAGTCATCCATCATTCCATGAGCCGAAGGTGGCAGTACTCTCCGTACACAGCCTGGTCCATGTTCTCGCCACCAAGACCGGTGCACTGAGATGTTAAATGTCATTAGATCGGTATCCTATGTAATGAAGGGAGAGAGTAAAGATCTTGTTATATTACCGTATCAAATTCAGTTCGGAGGAAGAGATGTAATTTCAGCGTTTAATTAAAAACAGCAGGGGGAAAAGTGAAATGATCTGTTTGGATGTGAGATATTAACCTCCTTCCCCTCCCCCACAGATTCTAAGTTTAAGCTATTGAACTATAGTTATCATTACTGAAGCTAATTGTCTAAGAGAGATGTAAATTCCAAAGTCACAACAAGTCAGGAATTCAAATACTAGATCCTCTAGTTGTTTTATTTTAAAAATTGTTTTCTACATGTGTATGTATGTTCATGGAACACCAGTGCCTATGATAGTATATTTAAAGTAATGAGACTGATAATCTCAACAACCATACTGGAACTTATACACGCAAATAAAATCTCTAACATAGCAGCTAAAAGTACACAGAATATGTTTCTTACAATTCTATGAATAAGAAAGGACAAACTTTATTATTGACTTTTTGAGAAGTTAAATTACAAGCCAATAACAAAACCACTGGTAAGTTTTGGAAGCTAGATTTGAACCCAGGTCTTATTTAAAGTTCAGCTCTCTTCTAAGAGTTGTTGTTTCAGTTGTGTCCAACTCTTCGTAACCCTATTTGGGGCTTTCTTGGCAAAGATACTGGAGTGATTTGTCATTTTCTTCTCCAGTTCATTTTACAGATGAAGACACTGAGGCAGATAATGCTAAGTGATTTGCCCAGGATAATACAGCTAATAAGTGTCCAAAGCCATTTTTGAACTCAGGAAGAGGAGTCTTCCTGATTCCAGGTCCATTATTCTATCCTCTGTACCACCTCGCTGCCCACTCTTTTAACTATACCATGCCAATAAAAGCCTAAAACTGTTTACCCTGGAAGGCTTCCTGATGATCCCATCACTTAAATATTTTGGAACATAATTCTTTGGAATTTCTTTGAAAATTTGCACCACAGTCTTCTGACTGTTTTCAATGGCAGGAAATCCTCTTTTTTTGGACATGGGTTTGAATTGAAACCAGCTAAAAAGTACCTGAAGGTGGTGAAATGTTATGTTAATAGAATATTTCTAAACGAAGAGAATAGTCCAACCAAGCTCTTCTCCAGGATAGATTTTCTTTAGTCATTATAACCTTTGAACAAAGGAACTGGCTAACTTCAGCAGCTGCAGTGGCAAGGGAAGAATTACTAGTTTGTTTTGTGGTCCAAATATGTCTTCAAGGGGTGTACAGAAAAAAAAAGCCCACAGGCTCTAAAGAAAATGTTTCTAAAGGTTCTTCTGCTTCATGTCACTGAAAGAAAGCTTAGCCAATCAACACGGTTACCTTACCCATGCTCGCCTGTTTTCTCAATCTTATATGACTTGGATTTGTACCTTTAAAAATGGTGGCAAGTGTCTATGACCATGAAGAAGAAAGAATGGGTATGACTAACATGAATTTAGTTCTAGGTGGAGAAGTTTCATGCAACAGTCGCATTTTGCTTATACCCACTGTTATCCTTAGGAGTATATTGACACTACCTCTGTGCTTACGTTCCACCACTGGACCTTTGCTGCTAAATTTCTATCTTGCATCTTTCCTAGGTCTTTAAAATTTTGTTACCTCAAGAGATCTTAATAGTAATAAAAAAACAGAAAAATTTATATATTACTTTAAACTTTGCAAAGTACTTTACCTCATGTGATCTTCACAAAAATCTAGTTGACATTAATAAGCCCATTTTACACATACGGAAACTAAGGTTGCCAAATCTCATCATACTGTTTAACTCAGCCTTGGACACTCAGCACCTTCTAACTCCCTTGACCTCTTCTCCCTTCTGATTGGAAAACCAGAAGGTGGAGCACTGAACTCCACCCAAAGCTTTCTGTTATAGTGGGAAGGACCTGGGCTTCCCAGATCACTCCACTTTCCATCTGTAGTTCTGTTTAGTCAGAACTACATGAAACAAGAGGCCTCCTCTCCTGGTATACCTTAGTGTCCTTCCTCCCAGCCCCCACCAGTTTTCTTTTATGTGTTGTTTTCCCCCATTTGATAGTAATCTCCTTGAGGGCAGGGACTTTATTTGTCCTTTTATGTGTATCCTCAGTGCGTACCACACAGAACCTGACACATAGTAGGTACTTAATAAATATTAATTGAATCGAATTGAAAATTGAACAGATAGTAAATATCTAAGGCTTCATTTGAACTCAGGTCTTCTCGATTCCAAGTCTGACCTGATCTTCTATTTGTTCTCTCAGGTGAATCTCAGAATTAATTTTTATTTTCTCTGTAAGTTTCTTTTACTTGGAATTTGTTAGTTATTCCTAACCAATGAAATGTGTCAGGTCTTTCCCTCTCCCCATTTCCCATGGTGCAGGGATTCAACAGCAAACATAACTAAATGGCTCATCAATAAGAATAAGTTTTGTGTTAAAAATGAATGAAGAGTAGAGTCAGACAAAGCAATATTCAGAATGTTTTTGTTCACTTTTTAAGTTACCATCTAAATCTAGATGGAAAAGTTCAAGGCAATTCAAGAAACATTGCGACATTAGCTGATTTTTAAACCAATAGACTATACTCTTATTATTGAATATTTTCCATTTTCACATGCTGTGTGATGAAAAATGCATCGTCTTGCCTACTTTTCCTAATCTGCTTCAGAACATTATTTCATTAATTATTATGTCTTATTAAATATTATTTTCTTCCTTAAATCTGTATATTAGAGAATAGGATACTACTTTAAAAAAATAAACTTTAAAAGCCAAAGTGCAAGTCTAAAAATATTTGTTTTTAGCATAACTTTATTTTAACTTCATGATCTGATAATTGTACATCAAATTAAATAGTATATATATATCGTAAAGTCTTTTAAAAAATATTTACCATCTTTTCAATTTGACAATCTGCTTTAAAGTAACAAGGCGTAATGGTAATAGCGTGAATAAAAGTCCTTTTCACAGATTCCTTTCCAACCAATTGAGGTAAATGTAGATAGACCCATTGTCTGGTACTTTGTGTTACAAATAATAGGTATGATCTTCAATTGTTGTGGCAGAAAATTTTGATAGACCTATGAATAGTTAGATCTGCTATGAGATATCTTTCATAATCAAGATGTTTTTCACATGTATCAGTCTTACAAAATCAATATGGATTCTTGACCAAAGTTTTCTGGTTATCTGTCAGTAACTGGTGATCTTTCCTTGCGTGAATTCCTCATACCGTCCTATTTCAATGCTTCTTATTCTGCAGACAGCCTGGTTTAGTTAACAGAGTCCAAATCCCTGGTCAGACCTCTTTAAAATGAGGATAACAGTAGCATCTGTCTCATGGAATTGTGTTGAACACTAAATGAGATACTTTAAGTAAAGCACTTTTCTAAATGTTAAAGTGCTATGTAAATGTAAAATATTATTATTATCTCTTGCAGCAAATATATGGTAATGTATACATCATCAGCAGCTGGTGGTGCAGAGGAGAGAGTCCAGGGCCTGGAGTCCTGTATCTGCAGAATCTAACATTGTGCATGGCACAGCGTAGGCACTCAGTAACTTTTTGATTGGCAATTGTCCAACCTGCTTTTGCTTGAACCAGCACTGAGCAGGGCAAGTTTTCCCAAAGTAAATATTCATCAAATACTTGTGGAAGGAAATGGAATGAACTGTATTGCATTGCGATGAAGACTGGGGATGTTCATGAATTATGTTGAATAACTTGTCACATACTTTACTCCTCAGTAGGGGCTGTAATATTAGAATCAATTTTAAGCTCACTAAATATAGCTTTGGCACAAGCTTTGGAGGTGCTTAGTTCTCACTAGGTTGCTTTCCTGAGGTTCATCTTGGAGGAGAGGAGACGAGGATTTGTGTCAGGGCAGAAGACTTCAGGGAGCCCCTAATGCCCTTTCTTAGGCCAAGAAGGATTTCCCAGAGTTTTTCAGGCTCTGTATCTGAGATTTTATTCAGTGCAGAAGGCATCTGGTGGCACAATGAATAGAGCATTGAGCTTGGAGTCAAGAAGACACCAGTTCAAATATGGCCCCAGAAACGTAACAGTTTTGTGACCTTGAGCAAGTCACTTAACCTCTATCTGCCTAATTTTCCTCAGCTATAAATGGGGATAATAATAGTACCTACCCCACAGGGTTGTTGTGAAGGCCAAATGAAATAATATTTGTAAAGTGCTTAACACAGTGCCTGGTAAACAGTAGGTACTAAATAAAAGCTTACATCTTTACCCTCAGCAAATATAAATGTAAAAATCAGGAAATACAAATGTAAAGCAATCAACTAGTATTTATTACATATCTATCAGGTGCTAAGCATTGTGTGACGCACTGGGGATACAAAAATTAAAAAAAAACCAAACCAGTTCCTGCTCCCAAGGAGCTTACATTCTACTGGGAGCTGAAACACATGCATATATTTCAGTTGTTCAGCCATTTTCCGGTTGCGTTCAACTCTTTGTGGCCCCATTTGGGGTTTTCTTGGCAAAAACACTGGAATGGTTTGCCGTTTCCTCTCTAGCTCATTTTACAGATGAGGAAACTGAGAGTCAAATGACTTGCCAGAGTCACAAAGCTAGCAAGTATCTGAGGCCAGTTTTGAACTCAGGAAGATGAGTCTTCCTAACTCTAGGTTAGAGGCTTTATCCACTGTGCCACCGAGATGCTTATATATAAGCATATACAAATAATATGCAAGATAAATTCAGAAATTAAAAGATATTTTAGTGAGGGGAAAGCATTTGTAGCTAGGGGGTTGGGAAAGGTCTTGTGTAGGAGATGATACTTAAGCTGCTCTTTGAAGGACACTAGGGCTTCTTAGAAGTGGAGGTAAGGAAAGGGTGTATTCCATGTAGGAGGAATAGTCCATATGAAGGCTCAGAGAAGAGAGAGGGAGTTCTATGTATGAGTAGGAGTAAGAAAGTCATGGTGGCTGGACCACTGAATATGTGAAGGGGAGTAATATGAGGCTGTAAAGGTAGGTTGGAGTCAAGTTGGGAAGTCTTTAATGCCAAACAAAGGAATTTTTAAATATAATCAAATCTATTTTTAAAGATGTTACTTACACATCTCTTTTTTGTTGATTTCCCTGCATGGATGCCTCATAGGTATATTTCGAAAAGAACACATTTTAGAAACAAGATTGCATTATCTACTAAATTCAGCTTAACTTACAGTGATTTACTCCAAACAAACTTCATTTAGCTTCATTCCAAGTGCCCTCTTTCCTGGCAATCAAATTTAATTCCTACCAGCCACTCCTGATCACTACGGGGAAGGCATCATTCTCCATATTTGTAGACTTCATTAGTTTCAGAATGAACCAATATGATCTATTAAAATTCATCAGTGATTTCTATTTTGTAAGTGTACCTTTTTCTGCTTCAGAAAGACAAGTCTTTCAATATAGCTTTGATTCAAATTTATATTATCAGTATAAAACAGGTGAATTTATGAACTAATGATACAGATCTGTTAGGTTCATAAAAACTCTTCACCGTGATTCTCCCTTAATTCAGAAGTATGAGAGATGGAAATAGAACCTATTTATAAACTCCAGCTCTCTTGGAAATGACTGAAATAAAATATGAAAATGACATCAGTTGCAGCAAAGTAAATGGAAGCTGTATCTCTTTGTATATATCCTTGGTGAAGTGATATATACAAGATTGGATGTGAGTCCATCCTCTCAATAGAAACTACATGAATATATATAGATCCAAACATTCTCACCTTCTTTTAAATCATAAGAGCAACTGCAGCAATTTAGTTTCCTACATGGGACAAAAGAAAGAAAATATAATACATAGACCCATTATTTTTTCTTTAGAAGAACATGGAAATTCATGAGTCCATGAAGTTTTGTGTCTGACCTGCTACTTCAGTGGTCATAGGAAAGTTAAATACCATATACATATGTGTAACCTATAAAATTAATCATCTGCTGGAACCTAAATTTCAACTTGGAAAAGGTACATGATGTCAGAATTTAAAGATTCCATGACTTAGAAAAGTGTCAACTGAAGAGCAAGGCATTGGAATGAAAAGATGAAATGAACGCCAATGTCCCTTTTAGCTCTAATGAATTTTAAGACCTTATGATTCTTGGAGCAGTGGATAGAGTGCCAGGATTAAAGTCAAGAAGATCTGAGTTAAAATCCGGCCTCAGACACTTCCTACCTGTGTGACCCTGGGCAAGTCCCTTAACCCTCAGTTTCTTCATCTGTAAAATGAGCTGGAGAAAGAAATGCAAATGACTAAGTATCTTTGCTGAAAAAACTCCAGATGGGGTCACAAAGAGTCAGATATGACTGAAACAATGGAACAGCCTCAAAATTTGGATTACTGAATATTTTACTATTTTTTTTTATTCCTGAACCTCATGGTATAGTGAGCTTCCAAAAAAGGTGCAGAATGCTAGTTTTCCTGCAAATTATAATCTTAGAAAATTTCCTGGGGGTACTGAGATATCACCAATATATATATATAAAGGTTTTGAACACATTTTTCTAAGATTTTTACCTACTATGTCATCCTGTTTCTTTCTGAATTTTACATAGGTGAGGGTGTATCCTAATCGTTGATGTTTTCAGTTCTTTCAGTCATGTCTGACTCTTTATGACATTTGGGTTTTTTTTGGCAATGATACTGGAGTAGTTTGCCATTTCTTCCTCCAGCTCATTGTACAGATGAGAAAACCAAAGCAAACAGACCTAAGTGACTTGCCTAAGGTTACACAGCTTGTAAATACCTGAGGCTGGATTTGAACTCAGGTCTTCCTGACTCCAGGTTGGTGCTGTATACACTGTATTATGTGTGTCCTGTTTAAACCTCACTAAAGTTGAAGCCATAAAGGGCAAATAGAAACATTGAAATGTATAGGAAAAGCTCTTTAAGATGTAAAGGAAGCGTTTTATACTTTGGAAGGGGTTTGAGGCCAATTGACTCTACTGAAGTTAGCGAAGGCAATGAATTTGTCAGGGACTCAGACTGCCTGGGTATCTTTGTTCCCCGCCACTCATCTGCATAAGACCACATCAGGAATTTTGGAAATATAACTAGGTTGGTCACTATCAAGAAGAGTGAGATCCCTTCTTGAAATACCTACTCTGCCACACAGCACAGGCTAGATCTCTCTCTAGCTCCAACCTGGATACAACAAACTTCAGAGCTGAAGCCCTACAGGGAATCAAAGAAGAAAGACCTCTGGCAATCCTAGCGTAAAGTTCACTGCTCTTGCTAAACGAACATGGTAATATTCCACCTGAAAATACACAGCACTGTAACAGTCCTGGTAAAAGGAGCACAGGAGACCCAGCTGAGCCAAAGGCTAGAGATAGTGGAGACTGCAGAGGCAACACAGAGGGGGCAGTAGATTGGCCAGAAACACTGTGGTCTTTGAAGAGCCCAGTGTCTGAGTTCTGCCTGCCTAGTCCAACAAGAACCCAATGACTGAGTGACCCCCTCCCCTGCTTCCTAGTTCAGTAGTATGCAGTTGGCCTTCAGCAATTGAACAACTGTTACCACACAGTCCTTCAGCAGTATAAGCTAACTGAAACATATGAATTGGTGCTCATTCATACCTATAAGTGGGAAGTGGAAAAAAAAATCTTCCTAGCCATAAAGTAGGGACAATAGTAGGTTTTTTAGGTTGAGCCAAAGTTAAAACAGAAGGAGTCAGATTTTGGCTTTTGAATATAATAAAATATGTGTATGTGTTTTTTTCAGATGGCTCTGGAGGAGAAGTGAGGCTGGTGACCTGCACTGAACCTCCCTCACTCAAAACAAAGTCAAGTGCAAGTCTTGTCATCATTTCTCTGATGGCATGGTCTTCTTTGGCAATGAAGGATGAACACAATTTCAGAGAGATGGAGAGAGAAAGAGACAGAAACAGAGAGAGTGAGACAGAATATAATGGTGTGGAACACTACTGATGTGGAAATCTATAATGACAAACAAACAGGATATTGGTTTTTAATTATAAAAGAGTCTAAGAAAGTTATTTGTGCATATGGAAAATTTAAATAACTTTCCCACCCTCACAAAGCTGTCATGTGCCTTGGTCAGGCCACATCTGAACTCTTATGCTCATTATTAGGCAGCACATTTTAGAAAGGACATTGAAAACCTGAAGAACACCTAGGATAGTGAAGGGTCTCAAGTTGATGACATGTAAGAATCTGTTGAAGCAAATGGAAATTTTTATTTTAGAGAGAAAACTTTGGTGTGGATGGGGATGGTGGTAGACCATAGGGTATGATCCCATGTCTTGTTGACTTCAAGGAGGTTTTCTAGCTCTTTTCATTTACTCTATCACACTAAGTCTCATGTACTATATATACACCTGAAATTATATATATATATATATGTGTGTGTGTGTGTGTGTACCATCTATGTATGCACATAAATAAAAGCAAGAAGGATTTAAGAGGGAAAAATTAGCAGCCATACATCAACTATTCATCCTATAAACAGTTTTATCCAAGGCTGGGGATTTTTCTTCTTTAAATTTTTCTTACCCCTTTTTTAAAAAATCTATTGTTTTGAATCTCAAACTTGGTGGCATGTTTTCAATGTGGCAAATACCAAAATTTATATAAAATGGGGTTTTAAAAACATACTGTGTTTCTGAAAATTTATAATCTATGTTAGTATATCAGTAGAACTTCCAAACATGAAAAACACAACTAAAATTTTCTAGGCAGTTTGCTGTAGGGTTCAAGACACACCAGACGAAGCATAAAAAGATCTGGGGTGTACTTTGTCTTTGTACTACTAATTACCTCCCTCATATGGTGGAATTATTTAGGATTTAGACTTGATTTCCCCACTTGCAAAATGAGAGAGAATTGGACAAAGATAATCTCATTTTCCTTCCACCTCCAAAATTCTAAGAATCTTTGACTGTGGTATGTAGAGTACATTAGAAAAAAATGGATGTTCACATCTGCATAGTATGCCAATTTGCAATTTCTCGTAAATCAAAGACCCAATCTGCTTTTATGCACTTTGTTTTTAGCACTGCCTTCACTTTGGGATTTAATTTAACTGTAGCTAATCCACTCTCTTGCCAGAAATGGTCTTCCTATTGCAGATAATAAAATCCCATTTTATGCCTCTCCTTATTTGCTGCTCAAAAGGTCATTAAAATCCATTTTCTACAATGTTCCCCACTTTCTTTGTCTTTTCATTTTCTTTTATCAGAATCTATTCCATTCAAAAGTGAAAATGGCATTCTGCTATAAATGTGACCTTGGAGAAGGAGGTCTCCTTCAGCTAAAGAACTAGATTATGTTCAATCTCAGACAGTTACCTTTGGGTTTATGTCTCTTTTAACAGAATCAGGACAGTTAAAACTTCTTAAAACCTTTAAATTCTCTAGTTGCCTTTTCAAAGTCAATTCAGAGGTGATTAAGTCCTGAATGCTAATTTGGAAGATTAGATGACCACTGCTCCTTTCTCAAGTATTTTTTGCTTACAGTAGGCACTGAAACATCCGTGATGATAATATCCATTCCATGAAATAAAAGTTAAACATCAGGCTGAAATGGAAAATATAGTAGCAAAAGAAATGTCACTAAAACCCTTCTTTTTCATTAAGGAGTACTCAAGGAAGGACTGTAGCATGTTGGTTGAATTCCCTGAGGCAAAATGGAGTGGGCATCACCAATAGAGACCCACATAGGTAGATATGGGTCATCATTATTAGAGGAAATAGGCTGATTGGTGAGATCACAGTTCATTAGCATATTTAAGAATTTGAAATTTTAAAGATGATAATAATAATACTAATAATATTTCTTTTAAGGTAGTACCCTAGATTCACTAAAAATATGGATTTCAGATGAGCTCAATTTTCTTCTTTGATATGTTTGCATGACTTACAGACTGGATCAAGGAAATGATGTAAACATTGTCTAACTAGATTTCAGTGAGGCATTTGAAAAATCCTGTCAAGCTAATCTTGTATATGATGTAGAGAAATGCATTAAAAGATAGCACCATTGTTACCCTCAGTGACTGAAATAAATACATCAGAGGCAGCTCTTGAGCTATCATACTGAACAGACTAGCAGACTCTGTGGGAGTTTACACTCAGGTAAAAGAAAATGATGGGGCATGAGTTCATAGAATTACTGTCTAGCACAAAAACTAGCCAGGCACCATGCAGTTTAGGCCGCAGGACTAGGGATCTATTCTTGTCCCTTCCTTTTATCGGTCCTCATGATTTACTCAGATTCAGCTTGGGGAGACAACTATCCCCTCCACCTAACTTTAACAGTTATTGGCTCATGCTCCCAATATGACTACTCCATGAGAAGTTGCTAGTTGTAGAAACGATTATGGGGTTCAAAGTCTAAGGGTTCCTCATAATACCCCAAAGGAAGAAGTCAGGGAAGTATCCATATACAGCATAAGCCAGGTAAAGAACAAGTAGATAGAGCCCCTTTATCTGATGTCGAGGCTTCTGCTTGGATATTCTGAAGTGATGAGTGAAAGTTACTGATAAAGGTTTACATGTTTTCAACACCCCTAGTCCCATCCCCAGCAGTGGCAGATACAAAGCTGCAAACAGGGAGGGGGATTGATGCTTCAAAGAGAGGGCAAAATTTGAGTTCAGGTTTGCATCAGAGGCGCCATTTAGGTTTTCAATATTTCTCCCATCCATTTCTTCCTTTTTTATTTCCTCTGCTGTCACCAGGGCTCATATTCTTATTATTCCACCTCGACTATCACCATCATATTCTTACAGGTATTCCTCTCTTTACTTTTTTGGATGGGGGAGAAGGGAACTGGATCTATGATTTCATTAGTCTAGGGGACTCCCAGTGAAAAATCTCTCTCTACTAATGCAGATTGGCATCTACTATGAAACTTGTACGTTTATAGAATTTCCTAGGGCACTGGGAGATTGAGTGAATTGTAGTGTGTGTGTGTGTGTGTGTGTGTGTACACACACACATACATATGCATAAATACATACACACATGTATGTGTATACATCCATATACATAGACATATACACACAATATATATATGTATTTGCTTAAATGAGGTACTAGCCTAGATTCAGTACTGCGGTAATATATACTGTAAAATATTACTAAACTATGAATTTTAAAAATGAGATGTATGTGAAACATTATTTAAGATTTTTATTTTATTCAGAAGTGGCAAAAAGTCCTTTTTTGCTGTCAGGAAATATTATTGCAAACAATATTTAAGTCAGAGTAATTTGGGTAAATCTGTCTTATTTCTTCTGAAAACTTTGGTTTAGAATTTTGTGTTACAACAAGTTGAAAACATTTCTAAATTAAGTTTATTTTGATACTTGACCTTAATGGTTACCTTTTATAGCTGAAAAACATACTTCGCAAAGAAGTGCAGATTCAAATGAAAGAAAGGCATCATTGGCTGTGTTTATTAAGTCATAATGTTCACTCTTCAATCCCATTCCCCAATTATGCATAGTTTTTTTTTGTTGAAATTTGGTAGTAAATTCCATTCTTCCATGATATAATTTGTTCATTTATTTTTTCTTGCAAATTAATTAGAAGATACTAAAAGTTTCATATTTTTAACAAATGGATTCAAACCTCCTGAAATTCATTGTTTGGAAACTTTTTAAAAGCAGGTTAGGAAATTCTACTTCAAATTTTGATTTAAATTATGTAGATTTGAAAGTTTTTGTAGGTAATGTCATTTTTAGCAACAAAATTATATATTCTGAAAAACCCATTTAAAGACTTTTTTAATAGCAGGTTTCTTTTTAGAAAAACAGTTTCTTTCATACTATTAAAAATTATGTTTATTCTGAAGGGATAGCAAGACCATGTGTGTATATGTATGTTTTTTCTGAAAATATGATCTAGGTTGCATATTCCTAATAGCTACTAGTCCTCTCTGAAAATACCAGCAAATTATAAAGATTTGCCTTTTTATAAAAAAAAACGTGTAACTCATTATTAAGAGCAATAAACATTTTGCGATGATATAGATGGCAAAATCCTGCACAGTACAAAATATTTTCATGGTCACTCACCACTAAATGTCTTGTCAAAACTGATTAAATCACTACTTTTTAGCTCCATGTTGCTCATATACTCAAAAGGGCTCATATACTTACATCATTATATTTTTGTTCATTTGTGCTCTTAGAATTGTGTTAATCTCATTTTCTTTATAGGAATCTTTTAAAGCCATGTATACATTTCATGAAGATTAGTTTATTTAAACTTATATACCTATGTTTGTTTACATGTTGATAGATCTATTTAATCCACAAATTCAAATAGTCAAGTATAAAAGTGTCATTTGTATATCAATTGTTTAATTTGATACATCGATCATACATCAGTATACTAAACATTAGTGAAGTTTAATTTCTTTTTTATATAAGCAAATATAATGAATACATATACATGGAAATTGCAATGTTTTCTTCACACACGATGTCTGAGACAGAATAAGTGCTTAAAAATATTGTAGACTGACACCCCTTCTAATAACCTTACACTACACCCGTGGTGTGGCCACACCATTTTCAAGACCACTTTTTTAAGGTACCTCTGGCATATTCGTCATATAAGCCTTATTAGGACTCTGACTAAAAACTTTCAAGATTTTCTGGAAAGAATGAGTTTGGCAAGAGATCAGCTCTATCCCTGAAGTGTATTTAAAAATAAGTCAGACTCTGTGCTATCCCAGGGTAGAGAAATTCCAAAAAGAAGATCATTTCTCACAATTCCCTACTGTGAATTAAGTCTATATTGGTCACACAAGTAAATTGTCAGGAACAAAGCTAAGCATCTCTGGTTCACTAATGTCTAATCTAAAGGAGTCATTAATCCCCATTAGATACAAATGGGGTATACTATTGTTAATGAAGCCTACTTTAGCTGCAGGTCTACCCTAGGGTGGTGGTGGGAAGCTTTAACTGCCTGTTAAAGCCTGCAATTTGCTAATAACCTTTGCTTTTCTACTCCATTTCATTCTCACTGTCTCTCATCTGTGTTCTTTTGTAGCTGACCATTCATTAACCAGCTGTCTGTCTTCATTATATTGTCTCATTTTTTTTCAAGATTGCAAAGTCTTAGGGATGTCACTGTTAAGCCTGTGCTTCTCTAGGAGATTGAGTCAAAGGGCTTGTGGATTCATTGGTAGTATCCCATGTTAGTGATACCCAGAAAAAGATTTTTCTACGAAGCTCCTTGAAGAGGGGAATACACAGACATCTGCAGTTTTGATATATTAGAACTGCATTGAACATATTGGGCTTTACCAGCAAACACTGAGCTTTCCTACACTGATTCTGATGTGGGACTGCATCACTTTTATAGGCCATGAATTTTAAACACCTGTAGTTTTCTCAGATAATTGCCATTCCCATCCAACACATCTGGATACTGTGTGTTAATCAATAATTATTTGATTACACTGTTATGCCTTTTATGCTAATTAAGCTTTGGAAACAATGTAATTATGTTGCTTCTGAAATAACTTGTTTTTAGTGTATCCTATTTATAACACTGTACATTCATAATTCATATACAGCTACAAATTGTATACACAGTTCTAAAAATTTGAAAAATTGGATTTTTTCCTCAATGTGGATGTAGTTGCGAAGTTCATCATCTGGGAAAACTGAAGTGTTTATTTTATATTTTAAGTAGAAAAGTTTTTCTACTTAAAATATACTATTTGGGAAAGAAGAACCTGATTGGTTTGTTGTTAGTGGTAAGAAAAGGGAGAAAAAATGTTAGGGATAGCTAACATTTGTGATTAAAGAAGTAGAATGCGAAATGTTGTTTTTTAAATTATTCACTTTTGAAGTGACCTGGAAAGAGCTATAGTTTATGTCAGGACACTTGAGTGGTAGGATTGATTCTGCCTAGTAGCTGTGTGACCTTGGAGAAGTCATTTATCTTCTGTGGGACTTACTTTTTTAATGTAAAATGAGGAATTTAGAATGAATGATTTTTAAGGTCTTTTCTGGTTTAAAAATTTGTAAATCATAAGGAATAGGGTACTTTCTCCAGATCTAGAAAGAGTACTTAGAATTTACATTTTAAAAGAAAATAATTTCCTATTCATTAATAAGATCAGGCCCAGTACCAATTTTCTAAAACAAAATAATTATTCCCCTTAATTCCTGATCTGATGCCTTAGCCTGACATTGTGGTAACCCTAGGCTCTCAAAGGTATGCCACTGAAGTACAAACACCGAATGATCTTACCAACTTGAAAAGACTACAAAAGACTACCAGTAATACATCATGTTTTCTTACCCTCTAAGGACCAGCATAGGTAACGATGCAGGGCCCATTTACTAGAAAGCTGACGCCCTGATGATGACATCCACCTGTTTTTAACTATTCCTGTAGACTAGTTTCTAGTGCACTGGCTCCAGTCTTAATACGTAGAGTGGAATGAGGGTCAATCAGAGCCTCTGGGAATAAAAGGGATGTCATCAGGGCCTTAGGAACAAGCCTAGTGGCTCCATTTGGAATGCCTGGTGCACAAAACTTTTGGGACCTGGGGAAGCCAATGGTCATTGCCACTTTTGTAGTTCCAATTAAATCTGGGTGAGGCAGTCAATGAAATGATCTTTTGGGGAAATTCTTCCATATTTGATGTTTGTTTGACAACATTCCAAAAATGAAGCAAATATAACATGATGATTATTTGTATCAATGTTCCCATTAAAACCCTGATATCTCTATGCAGATCAAAGTTTTTAAGAAGTAGATTTAGAGGGATATTGAGCATTCCCAGTTCACCTCACAATTAACCTTCCTCCTAGAGCAGAGGTTCTTTATTGGGGGTCTGTTAACTTAAAAAATAAGTCATAACTATTTGAATATATAGCTATCCCTTACACATCATAGGGGTTAGGCAACCTCACAATCTAGAAAATCTACATAAAATTTTTTGTCCCCCGCCTTTGTTCCAGAGAAGAAATCTGAGTTTTATTTTTATTTTATGGGGTATATACAGTACTTTATTATAAAATTTAGGTGAAGTATTTGGTCAGAGGCTCTGGTCATCTTCTGGCTCTCACAAGTCATTTGAGTCTTCCTCAAAATTCCCCCCAAATTCCCATTTAATCTCTTATTGCAACCCATGACATAGTGAAACTGCTGTTGTTTTTGTAATATTTATTTTTATGTATTTAGAAGGACTTTTCTGAGAAGGGGATCATAGACTTTACCAGACTGCCAAAGGAGGCCCAGACACACTAAATGGTAAAGAACCTTTGTTCTAGAGTTATGTGACTCATACTTATGAAGTCTGGCATTCATTGCTATATGCAGCTATGTGGTACAGTGGATAGAGTGCTGGTTCTGGAGTCTAGAAGACCTGAATTGAAATCTAGGCTCAGATATTAGCTGTGTCACTTTGGACAAATGGCTTAACCTCTGTTCTCATTAATATCTTAATTTGTAAAATGGCGATGATAATAATAGCACCTACCTCTCAGAATTCTTGCAAGGATGAAATGAAATAAATCAGTGTTAAGTGACTTGCCCTGGGTAACACATCTAGTAAGTATCCGAGGGCAGATTTGAATTCAGATCTCCTGACTCCAGGTCCAGCACTCTATCCATTGTACCATCTAGATGCCCCAGATAAGTAATTATAAAGCACTTAGCATGGTGCCTGGAACATAGTAGGTGCTATATAAATGTTAACTATTATTCATTATTAGGTTCTCCCTGAGCCATCTCTCCCTATATGTTGCATGTCACTATTTCAGGACCTGAGATCTTGCAGAACTATCTCCATCTTGGGTTGTCAAATGCAAATGAAATCCAAATGTGTCAGAGAAAGTGGATGGTTGAGGCCGTTTGATGACTAAGGCTGCCCTTGGATTTTAGGGAAGAGATACATAAAGGAAAAAAAAATGCTGCTTATTCAAAAGAATGACTGCCTGAGATCAGGAAAAAAGGGAGTTCTTAGGGAGTTATCATCTATCTGGGACTCCAGAAAAAAAGGTTTGTACTTTATCTAATAACATGAACATGACAGAATCTAAATTATAAGAACAGTTTCACCCACTATCTATCCTTTTGGTGCCGAAGTAGGAGGTCTTCATTACTGACTGTGGTGAAAACAAAAAGCATTACTTGCATTACTTGGTATCTGACCATCTTGTGATGAGTCTGTCTGCATTCAGCCTGGTCTTTGTAAGACCAATCAACTCTTTTAGCTATCACAGCTCAGTAGAACCTTCCAGAGTGTGTGTACTTTTGGCACAGTCTTTGACACTCTCAGTCAACTCAACTTATAACTAATTACTAGGTTTCCTATTTAGTGGAAACAGCCTTAGGAACTAAAAAAAAATCAACTTGGATATGATTGGATATGGGCTAACCAAGTGACTCGATGGATAGATCAACTGAACTTGGAGTCAGTTCAAATCTGGCCTCAGATGCTTACTAGCTGTGTGACGCTGGGCAAGTCATTTAACCTGATTCCTAGCCCAATTACATACATTATACACTATCTTATTTCATGATAGCTTTGGTTCAATCTATATTTTTATATCTCTATACCAGAACAAATCTCCTTTTGGGACAGCAACTCAAATGTCATTATTAATTTTGAAAGTGTATATTCTAGTTGATAGAATACCAGACTGAGTTAGGGAGATCTGGCATCCAATTTTGGCTCTGATAATAACCAGCTTATGCAACCACAGACAAGTAATCTGACTTTTCTGAGGCCCATTTTTCTCATCTATAAAATTATAATAGTACATATAATAATTCCCTTATGGGTATTATATTTTATATAAAACACTTTGCAAATTTTAGACCTACTCTGTGATTTTAAGAGTACAAGAAACTCCCAATATAGAGTCTCTCTACTAATTCAGGTTGATATCCGCTTTGCAACTTACATTTTGAGATCAGCTTTGGGCACTACAAGGTTAAGTGACTTGACCAGGTAATCGGTGAAAGCAGCTCTCTATCTATTATGCTATGCTGCTTCTCCAGCTTTAAACTGAAGATGTGTGTCAGTCACGGTCAGTCATCATCATCATCGCATTTTTGCAAAAATTCAAACTAAACGACAACCAGCAAGGAAATGAAGACCCAGTCACAGTCACAACCTAGGTGTCAGTCAAAGCATGATTCCAATATGTCATTCATAAAATACCTGATAGGTTTTTCAGAATCTTTTGGAAACAAAAATAAAAAAGATGACTAGGAGGTGAACGGGCAAGATGATAGCTCACTGTGCCACAACGCTGTGGTTGAAGCTGCTTTCATTTATTTCAGAACTTTTCAGGGCTTCTCCTCTATACCTGAGATTGCAGGTCAGCATCCCAAGAGTGGCCCAACTGGGCATAATGAGGAACAATTGAATGAAAATCAAAAGAAGCAAGGGCAATTTGGGGCTGATGAGCAGGCACCATTTCCTAGTAGGGAGCTTGATTATGCTGGAGAATGGCTTTTTTACTGGAAGTGATTGCAGACTCATCATTTGCCTCACTTGCAGCTACATCAGGCAACATGCTGGAGAATTGTAGGGAGTCATAGATTAGATGGGCAGAAGGATGAAAAGAATGACTGAAAATAATTTCCTCCACTTTAAATTTCAGGCTATTTTAAATACATAAAGTCTGGACTGAAACCTAACTTAAGGTTGCCTCCAAGGAACATTACATACCCTGACTACTAAAAAGAACTAGTGTACTAGGTGAGAAGGGAGAGTTAATGGTGAAGTAGATAGAGAGCTGGGCCTGGAGTCAAAAAGACCTGAGTTCAAGTCTGGTTTCAGGTGCTTACTTGCTCTGTGACCTTGGGCAAATCATTTACCCTCAGTTTCCTCATTTGTAAAATGGGGTAATTATGGCATTTACTTCCCAGTGTTGTTGCAAAGATCAAATGATATAATAATTGTAAAGTGCTTAGTGCATTGTCCAGCCTCTAGTAAGTGCTTTAACAATGACTGACCAACTGTTTCTTCAAAAATTGGCATTGTAAATATGTTCACTGTGATCTTCTGTACTATCACATCATAAGAGCACACGTATCTAAGCTAGTAAAACAATTTGATCCTAAAGTTTTAGAATTTGTTTTAAGGTCTTTCTTCAACCTCTCCCACCAACCAATACCCATAGCAAAAAAAAAAAAAAAGTTTTTTTTAAAATTAGATATGCAGCACAAAAAAAAATTTACTTGTCAATTTTCTACTTAATTTCATTTGGGAAGCTAAATGGTACAGTGGATGGAATATTGTGCTGACAATCAACCTACTTGGATTAGTGCACTTCTTCTGCTACTAGCTCACATCTGACTTTGGAAAAGTCATTTTTATTTCCAAGTGTTTCTTTTTCTGCAAATGATGAGAACTACTTATACTTTCCAATAGATGCTGGGAAATTAAATGATATAATTAGATGAGAAGCTCTATAACTATAAGGTACCATGAAAACAGATTATTAATAATTATATTAATTACAAAAATCCACTTGAGTGCCAACATTGATAAAATAAGGTAGATGATTACAAATTCTTCATATTAGTAGATACTGTGTAGATAGCATCACTTAGTTACTGTCAGAAGTCCAATGTAAATTGGCATGAGGTAAGGTTTTAGCAGCCAATAGCCACGGTGGAGGCTGTGGCTGACTGAGAATTCTGGTGGGACCTTAGTTCATGCCAAATTCATCAATGCTAGATCAAGCAGAGTGGGAAGGAAGCCAGAAACATCACAGCCAAATGAACCAGCAGAAGTAGAAATTAAGTGTTAGCCATGATCTTGAGAGAATCTGATCAAACCAATATTGATGAATGGGGGAAAAGAAGATAAAAAAATGGGGGCCCAAACCATGGAGTAGATGGGGAAAAGTTCATCATATCCCTTGGTCCCTGAGAAGATAAATTGTTTAATGACAAAAAATGTTGATCTGTAATCTTCTTTTGATAGGACATGGGGTATCAATGCCACTCAATCTGCTTTCTTAAAGAAACTACTTATCATGAAACTTTTCCTGACAGTTGAAATCAAAACACAATAGACATAGGTCCTAGTAAAAGTCAAATTCTCAGTCTTGAAAGCCACAATCCTCTAGTTTTTGAAAAAGTAAACAACAAAATATAAAATAATATATATTCAATTCCACAAACATTTTTTGAGCACCTACTGTGTGTTGAGCACCACATTTAGTAGTAGTGAAGGTGGGGGAGAAAATAACAAATTTAGTTCAGACAAGCCAGCTCATGGAGTCTATTCAATGCAATGAGCATTTACTTTAAATACCCACTATGTTTCCCACTCTTTTAGGCAATGTGAATACACAGCTGAAAATGAAACTGTATCTTCCCTGAATGAGGTCATATTCTAATGTGGAAGAAACAAAACCTGCAAAGAGCATTAAATGAAAATATAAAAAGTAATTTCCAGGAAGAAGACATTACTGGGTACAGGGGAGAATCAGGATAGGTTTCCTGGAGAAGCTGGTAATTACACTGAACTTTGAGTTAGAGATGGTGTGTTCCATTGAGTCAGAAGAAAGAATACAAGGACATTCTTAATATGTCTCTGAAGAACTTTGGTATTGAATATGTGACATGAGAGACTCCAGATAGGACCATCCAGCTTGGTGTGCCCTCATCAGAGGTGTTGTGCTCTATGAGCAAAGCAGAACTGAAGTAGCTCAAAAGAAACATGAGATGTGCAGATTTAGGGAATCCATCCCAAATGTTCACATGAGCTATTTGTGCCTGACCTGTGGCAGGGCATTTTGAGCTTGTATTGATCTGATCAGTCATCATCAGACACACTGTAACTTGACTGTAGCACAGTGATGTCATTTTGGTCCTCTTCAAGAACAGAGAACGACAACCACCCAACCAACTAACCATGTGTTCAATAGATGTTTGGTGATGTGGGACTAGAGCTCGAGAGAGAGACGATATATGACGAGATGGATTCATCTCCATAGAGATGATAATTAAGCACATGTGTATATATATATGTATATATGACATATATATATATATGATTATGACAGGCATGATCTTATATATGTATATATATCTATGTGTATGATCAGTAATTTTCTGCAATGTTCCAGTCTAGATAGATAGGTTGGTGGGTAGCTATGTATGTATGTATGTTGAAGTCCCTTAGTACAAGTGTAGGAGTTGGGAAAGAGAAAAAAAGTTGTAAACCATGTACTAGTTTTATTGAGGAAGAAAGAGGAACTACCTAAAGGTCTTTAGAAAGAGCTATAAGGATTTTGATTCACTAGTAGATATGAATTTCATGAACTTCTAAGGATGAGAGGTGAACATGGTAGAGGGAGAACCTGAAAGTGGCAATAGGGAGCAATGAGTATTCCAATTCCCCTTCTTTGATCAGTGAATTGAAAAGAATGAGTGGAGGTATAGCCGGTACTAAAAAATGTATCCAGGGAGGTTACACCATTAGAGGGGTGGAAGGTTTCGGTAATAGCTAAAAGATGAAAGCAAGGAGAGGAAAAAATTTAGAATAAAGAAAGATTTGCTGCCTATGGAATAGGCATTCCAGAGGGCACAGTGAAAGTAGTAGGAGATATCTGGTTGGAATATTGGGGTGGGAGAGTTAAGGGAATGGAAATAGTGAAAGGAGTGGTGGGAGATGGGGAATGAGGTTTGGATGATGACCTACAGGGGTTCCAAACCATTGAGATGTGAAAGGTGTAACCAGGTGTGAAAATATTCATTGTTGAGTGGAAGATACCATTCTTCTTCTCAGAGAAGACTAGAGACTGGGTTGGAGATAAAATAGCACAGAATGGAAGGCCAGTTGGGAGACCCAAGTCCACTATTCCTTCTTTTCCCTAAGATTGGAGATTAGTCAGTAAATTCTGCAATAGGGGATAGAAGTCCTACATTTTCTTCTTTCTTTTCTCTCAAGGGAAGGGTGCAGTAGAAGATAGAAAGGCTGAATCAAAAGGAAAGTTGATCCTCTTCGTACTAGACAGTCTTCGCATCCTAGCTGGATTATCAGTCTGGCAGCAGGAGATGAAATTTGCCTTGTGCTGACACAGACGAAAGTCACTCAGCTCTGCCAATTGCTGCCTTTCCTCAGGGGACACATGCAGCAGGAGATGGAAGATGAACTTTCTCTTCTCACCTGAGGCTATAGATGAATTAGGTACAGCAGGTACTAGAAGTCTCTCAGGGCAGAGGGAAGTCACTTGGGAGCAGATGGAATTTGGCCAGGCTGTTTTTTTTTTTTTTTTTGCCATTTTTCTTCAGGGAACACAAGCGGCAGGAGATAGAAGGTGCATGGTGGGAGGAAGGTCCTGGAAATCTTGTCCCCACTGAGGTAATGATGAACTCTGAGAAGTATTGCAATGCACTGAGAAGCAGCATTGCTCCTGAATTATAGACCTTCCTAATTGGAGATGTAGTACTGAGACATAACCTTGTACCATTCCTATTGTCATGAAAGGTTGAGAAATTTATCTAAAAGATGAAGATGAGCATGCTTCATTGACTTCAGAACATGCTCAATTTACATCCCATTGAAAACCCATCCACTATAATCAAGGCTACACTGTGGAAAAATGGACCTTTTTGCCAAAGGTACATTTAAGATCCATTGTAGTAAAATGTGGTTTTATAATGATCAAAAGAATATATGTCAAAATCTTGTAAATTTAATGACAAATGGTGTGAACTTAGCAAAAAGAGGACATGTTGCATGGTAAAAAAATTTTTTTCTAAAGATAGAAGAGGGTGTAAGATTTCTTGTATTCCAATAAATCTGATTATTTAATTTTTTTCCAGTTGATTTGCACATCAGAGTATCTGTATAACATTTAAAATATAACAATATGCATATTCTTCCTCTATACAAATATTATACTCTTCTGCCATTCAGTGTCAGCACCAGGTAGTCATTCAGTAAGTATTCATCAAGATTTACTATGTGCCAGGCAATGTGTAAAGTGCTGGGGATAAAAGGAAGTCAATGTGTCATTATGAGACCTGTACATTGGGAAAATCATCTTGACAGCTGAGTGATGCATGGATTGAAATGGAGAGAAAGCTGAGGCAGGGAGACCAACGTGAAGGCCATTGCAAACTAGCGTTAGTCCCTGAAAGAGGGGATGGAGGCCTGAATTAGGGTTGTACTTGTGTGAATGGAGAGAAGGGGGTAGATATAAGATATGTTATGAAAGTAAAAGCAATCTTTACCAACAGATTGGATATGTGAGACTAGTTAGAGTGAGGAGTAGAGGGTGACAGTGAAGTGGGGAGGGTGACAAGCCATAAGGCTGCCAACTCTTCACATTGTAACAGTCCATAATTTAAGCCAGTTTTAGATAGATTTCGAAACTCATCTATGATAAACTTCCTTTTCATCTATGAGTAAAGAGTTCATTTCTTGAAAGCATTCTTCTCCTCATTGGCTTTTTGAACCTCCTTTGCCAATTGAGTGAGCCTATTTTTCAAGGTGTTAATTTCCTCAGCACTTTTTTGGGTCTCCTTTACCAAGGTATTGACCCGTTTTTCATACTTTTCTTGCATCTCTGACATTTCTCTTCCCAGTTTTTCCTCCACCTGTCTAACTTGCTTTTCAAAATCCTTTTTGAGCTCTTCCAGGGCCTGAGTCCACCCGCCACCCCCCTGGGGTGTCTGGGGTACTGAGGCCCCGCCCTCCACGTGTTTCCCTGATGGCAAGGATATGTCCTCGTCATCAGATCCGAAGGTCGGGATCATTTGCATTTGTTGGAAAAAACTCTCTAAAGTCTTATTTTTCTTCCCTTTTCTAGGCATTTTCCCAGCCAGTTACTTGACTTCTGAGATTCCTTTCCACCCCTGCCTGGATCCACCCAGCTAGTGCTTGGCCTCTGAGATTTAAATGGGCTTTCCTCCTGCCAGCTGTCAATCAGTGAGCTTTAGTTCAGGTGCTGGGGTGGGGACAGGGCCGCCTCCGAGACTCTGATCCCTCGGGGGCTTTATGCAGAGACTTTCAGGAGTGGAGCAGGTGGGGGCGGGGTGGGGGGCCCGCCTCCCATTCTCAGTTCCCTCGGGGGCTTTAAGCAGAAGCCTTCAGTAATAGAGCGGGGTGGGGGCAGGGCCATCTCCCAGGCTCAGCTCCTTCAGGTTTTATGCAGGAATCTTCCGTAATGAAGATCCTGCCTGCTGCTGGGGGATTCCCTAGTCCCGGTCTGCTGCCGCCTCAGCTGCCGCCCACACCTCTGCCTCCGCCACTTCCTGCCCCCGTCTCCTGCCCCTGCTTCCTCCCGAGGGGGCCCGAGTCACAGAGATGCCCTGCTCCCCCTCTCCTCCAGCCAAGAGTTCATTTCTTTAGAGCAGGTGTGGTAGAGTGGAAAAGAGTAGGATATTTGGAGTAGAAGGACCTAGATTCATATTCTTCTTCTACTACCTAGTACCTGTATAGCTTTGGACAGGTCACTTAATTTCTTTAGGTCTCATTTTCTCATCTGTAAGATAGGAATATTAAATTAAATGACCAATTTAGATCCTTTCCAGCTTTGAACTTTAGAGGTACTCATTAAGTAGAGCTGAAACTGTAATAATTCAGAGTTCATGTGTAGTCCCTGTGTACTTTTAGAATGGAAGATACCCCTTTAATAAAAGGCCCTAATTTATAGTTAAACCTCCAGTCTATTTCTTGAAAGATTAATTTGAATACCTAATATCCTCTGAGTTCTTTCCCAGAATTTCTGTTGTCAAAGACAGAAAACCTATTAATAATAGGATAAAAGTGCTGAAGGCTGATAATGGTCTGTATGCCACCAACTCATGTATTTTTTAAAAGTTTACTCTACTGGATTAAAGACAAGGAACATTACATCCTGATCATTTTTTTTAATGTGCTTGCTAATATGTGTTAAATAAAGTTGATCACTTTTCAAGTGAGATATGGGCATCACCACTTTATGGTCCACATCCACATAGCTTCAAACTTTGTATATCTATCATTGATCCATCTAAGTGCTCATCTCTTGTCCTAGTAAGTATAAGGAAAGCAGAAATCCATTAAGGGAATACAAAAAGATCACAGGTATCATAGGGTCTGATTGCAAATGAAATGTAGACTATATCTGTAGGGTGTCTCAAAAGTCTTAGTGCGAGGTATTAAAGCTTGAAACTGCACTCATACTTCTTGGGCATGCTGTACATCCTGTGGTGAAATTATTGCTTTGATAGCAAAATGGATTCTCCAAAATTGTCCCCATGCCAACCTTCAGTTGAACTGATGAGCTTCCTGGTCTGCTTTTCCAATTCTCTCTCTCAAAGCCACAATTTGTGGCTAATGTATTTGACTCATTGTTGAGGGGATCTCTCAGGGAATCATACAGACACACAGTCTTCTTAGATGGCCAGATTGATAGGATTAGCCAATTTGTTAATTATAGAATTGTTTTTTCTCCTTTTTTCCTCTAAAATTCCATCTTTGGTTGTTTGATTTCTTCAGTTCATGACATAATAGGCAAGAGCATACATAGGGTCAGGAATGAACAGAGAGGTTAATTTAATATTGTTTAGTTCTCAGTGGGAATAAGTAAACACCATTGTCTTAAAGGAAGACCTGAGGCAATCTGGGGAGTTTCCACAAGGGAATTTTTCTCCATTCTTCCTCTTAATGAACTGGTTTTATTCAGCTAATGAACCTGCCTATCTTCTCAAGTCAAGAGTTAGACCCAGTAGCTTTAGATTACATATTAGATGAAATGAAACCTGTGATTTCATTGGTATGCAGAACTCCTGGGTGAGGAAACTCCCTCTACCAGGTCAGGTTGGCAACTTTTCTGCATTTTGTAGTCCTAGATAATTGAGAGTTTAAGTGACTTGGGCAGAGTCACACAGTCAGCATGTATCAGAGGTACAATCTTTCTGACTACATGGCCGAGCAGAAAATATATGTCAAAAATTGGTAAATTTATGCCTAACTGCTAGTAATTTTACTGCTGAGTTG
The DNA here is from genome assembly GCA_023548195.1 of Bettongia penicillata ogilbyi. Classification (NCBI taxonomy): domain Eukaryota; kingdom Metazoa; phylum Chordata; class Mammalia; order Diprotodontia; family Potoroidae; genus Bettongia; species Bettongia penicillata. The sequence goes on from JAJHZJ010000323.1 coordinate 258,392, forward strand.
CATTTAAAATTACTTTAGGTCTTTCTAGGGCCTTCTTTACATTTTGGAACATGCGTTTTCAGCATGATTTGAAAATGTTTTGTCAATAAATAGCAAATGGTAGATTGGAATCAATAACCCAACTTGATTGTCAGAATCAAAAAATAAAAGCCAGTCACCTTTCTTAAGACATTAAGGCTGATGGATCTCTTGAGCTCAGGAGTTTTGGACTTCAGTATACAAAGTGAATGAGATGTCTACACTAAGTTTTATATTAATATAGAAAGCCTCTGGGAGTGGGGTAGGGTGGGAGGAGAAATCATGTTGCTTAAGAAGAGGCAAACTGGTTCTGGTAATAAGCAGATGAGATCAAAGCTCGTGGGTTGGTCAGAGTGGAGCCTGTCCTGTGAATAACCCCTCCACTTGCAGCCTAGGGGAGAAAAGGAAGATCCATTTGAGAGAAAGAGATAGAGTGAAAGAAAGACAGAAAAAGAGAGAAAGTCTTTTTTATCTTTTTGACTTCCTCTTTAGAAGCCATACCAAATCCCTGAGTTCTCCCTCCTCTGAACTCCTATGCTTTTGTGTTGGTCATATATACACACACACACACACACACACACACACACACACACGTACACACAGAGATTAATTAATTATTATTAATATATAATATATTATATATAACATATATAATATTAATAATATGTAATATCATTTATATATACAGAGAGAGAGAGGGAGATAGATAAACATCCATCCATCCATCATCTATCTATCTATCCATCTATCTGTCTATCTATCCATCTATCTATATATCTATCTATCGAATCACAGAATTGCATTTGGAGGTCATCTTATTCCATCCTTAACTAAAAGATAACCCCTCCTGCAACACTTCCAATAAATGCCTGCTCAGCATTGACTTACAGACCTCAGCTTTGAAACTTCATGGATTTTTAATCTCATTGATGCGACCTCCTGCATTCAGGAAGACCTAGATTCAATTGTTTTCCTCATACTTCCTAGTTATGTGACCCTTAGGCAAGCTAATAATTTAATAATTACCATGATAGTTGAGCATTACATAAATATAGTTCTTGTTATATGCCAGGCACCATGCTCAGTACTTTAGAATTTTTTTCTCACATGACAACCTGTGAAGTAGGTGTTATTATCACACCCATTTTATAAATGAGGAAACTGAGGCAAACAGGGATTAAGTGAGTTGGCCAGGCTCACATAAGGTGTCTGAGGTTATATTCAAACTTGGACCTTTCTGACTCTAGACCAAGCACTCTATTGTGCCACCTGCCTGCCCCAGTTTTAACTTCTTTTCCTCTTAGTTTTCCCTACAGTATGTTAAAATGGTACCTATTTCACAAGATTGTTCTGAGGATTAAGCGAGAGAATATGTAGGAAATATTTTGCAAATATTAAAACATATGTAAATGTGAGTTTATTGCTCCCGCTTTCTTTGCGCTAGATGCTTCAAGGCAGGGACCGTTTTTGTGCTTCTTCTCTATGCTTGTCTCTCTCCCAGTGCCTTTCATCTAAATGCCAATGGAACAGCCTTTTACTACAACTGCCAAGAAGCAGATTCCCCCAGAGCACCAGATGTATGGACCTGTGCAAGAATATAGTCATCCCAGCACGCAGCCAGACCACCAATGAGCTAGTGATAACGGAACCAGAATGGCACAGCTTGCGTAGCTGCTGAGGATCAAGGGGAACATAAAAGCAGTCTGGCACGTGGGTCAGTTATCATCGTCCCTTCCATCACTGCTGTAAGTCACTCCTTTGGAGCTATATCAGGTATCACTGGAGAATCACCCAATACTAGTGATATGACTGACCCATTCCACTTCTTAATTCCCATTTCACTGGAATGAGAAACTTATGTGATCCTATAATTAAGACAGTCTCGTAGAGGACAATCTTTGGGACCTCATAGGATAGCCCTTATCACTTTTAATGTCATGGACCCATTGGCCAGTCTAGTGAAATTAAGCGTTAAAATAAAACACATTGGATCACAAAGGAGGACAATAATATTGACATGCAATTATCAAGTTTATGGACCCCAGGTTAAGAAATCCTGTGGTAGAATTAGGAGATTTTCCCTTCTACAGGACTCTGTCTATTGGCCTTTTAGATATATCTTTCTATGTCAGTCTTACGCATTAACATGAGGGGGATGGGTCCTGTCCTTGTATCCCTAGTTGTTTAGCAGCATTGGGAATGATGGTATTGGGTCCTGAGAATAAGGATAAGTCTGTCACCATCTGGTGTGGCACAAAAAGTTCAAGAAACTCTTCTATTAGGCTTCCAGGACAGGCAGCCAGCCACATATAAAGTTAACTGGGCTTATTTAAAACTGAGGCTTTGAGGTTTTCCATTTCTAGCATCAAGAAAAAATAAATGACTGGGGAAGAAAAAAACCTTTCAGTAGTTGGAATGAAAAAAAAATGTTGGTTGAATGTTACTGAAGATTCTAAACATTTCTAATTCTCTCCACCATTCTTTACACTAGTGTGGAGTTTATCATTGCCAGAAATGGTCTGAAGGCATGCTTTACAAAATAATAGAAGAGCTGCCTAACTACTGAGGTGCTTTCTTAAATTGCATCTAAATGAGATAATATAAAGTTCAAAGAGTTATGTCATTAAACAAAGTACTTTGTTGTTCTCCTGAAAGTTAATGTAATTACTGCTTTTTTTAAAGAAAATTTTAAAAAGCTGTCACCTTATAACCTTTAAACACACAATGCATACGTGCATACATACATATATACCTGTATGCACACATACACAGCATGACCCAAAATGTCCTGCAATGTAAACCATTAAAGCTTATTTAAGCTATTAAAATTTAAAACTCCATAAAAGACTTTTGGGACACCCAATGTATACAGAAAAACTCTTAAGTTTGCATTTGCTGGGAATGAGAACCCTTCTGAATTAATGCCCAGGAGCCAGAAGAATCTCATTAAGAAGTCAGTTAATTCCTCTTGTACTATAATTTGTAAATCATTGAGAAATCATTAAAACCATTTTCATCCTTGTTGCTTTTCTGTATTTGAATCAAAGGAAATTGAAACGTTATTTGATTTTAAAAATTAAGATTAAAATACCTGGTACATTAAAAAAAAGGAATGGATGCTTGTTGTCACAGCATATATAAAAATTTACCTTCAATAAATTTGTCTATCTCAGGTATCAATCTCAGAAGAGGAGATTTTTGTTTAATGACAAAACTGTCACAGGCTCACAATTTTAACTGGTACACTGAAGAGGATACTTTATTGGACAAGTAACTGACTGGTTTCTAAAAGGAAGAATAAAAACATATAAGGCATATTATATTTACTGGCTCATAAACTTGTATGGATTTAAATTCTAAGCACAAAAATTAAATGTCTCAGCTTGTTCTCCTTTGGAAATGCTCTCCCCTCTGAATTCACTCTTATCTCTAAGCTGCTGAACATTGGCATCACTCTTTAGTTCCAGTCTTATTACAAAGAAATATCAATGATGGCAACTGGCTGTCATATCAGACCCAGATTCTAATCTTGTTTGGCCCTCTGTCATTTGCCTTAGGAAGGAAGGATTTTTATTATTTTTTCTCTGGGTAGCTGAAATATGAACCTGCTTTATTTTATTGGTTAACCTCAGCTACAAGGGGTGAGGTTCTACATATTGGAACTTGATCAAATGATCAAATGTATATAAACCATGGACCTGTCAGTTTCATTGTGTTCCCAATCCTCCCATCACCTCTCTCTCTCTCTCTCTCTCTCTCTCTCTCTCTCTCTCTCTCTCTCTCTCTCTCTCTCTCTCTCTCTCTCTCTCTCTCCTTTCATCCCTCCCCCCCTATCTTTTAAGATTCTTTAGGGGAAAGAAATCACTTTTAATAAGTCATGAACTTTCTGCCGCCACTAGAGGCACTATAAGCAAGATGTATATAGTTTGGGATATTTGGTTTTGTTTTTTCACTTTTCCATTTGAATAAGTAGGAAAAATAAAGAATTTGTCTGAAAGGGTATGCATGGTAATAGGTGGGATTGGTAAGAAAGGGTAAATACAAAAAGAATAAATGAGAGAGAGAGGGAGAGAGAGAGAGAGAGAGAGAGAGAGAGAGAGAGAGAGAGAGAGAGAGAGAGAGAGAGGTCACCGATGGAAAAATCAATGTAAAGATGAAGAAATGCACAGAAGATGGAAATGAGGTCAGCCACAAGGGATGAATGCGAGTGTGGCATAATCCTTTTAAAAATATTGACAAAAGTGCTTAAGCTCTGAATGAATTGAGTCTGGAAGGAAAGCTGAGGATAATGGAAGACAACATTTCTTCCTTTTTAAGCTAGGGAAATAAGAAGGATCAAAGTACACATATATCTACCATAAATACTTTCATATATCTGCCATAAATGCTTTCATTAGGAAGACAGGCAGATAGACAGACAAAGATAGACAGAGACAGACAGAGGATTTATTAAGTACTTACTTGATTTCAGAAACTGTTATGAGTGCCAGGGATACAAATACAAGCAAACAAGATGTTCCCTGTCCTTAAGGAGCTTGTATTCTTATATAGGAAAATTTTAATGTAGGAAGAAAAAATATAAAGGGCACTGAAAAGGCAAGATGGAAGGTACTTGTAGTAGCTTGGTATGGACATAACCAGGAAATGGTGTGGATGTTTGTACCATGGCAAGATAAGGAAAGGTTCACCTATCAGAGGTGGAGATGATGAAGAAAGTTGAGAAAAAATGAAATTGATATGAACTATGTGGACAGGAAATTACAAATTAGTGATCTGGACATAATTTTTATTTTGTGTGTAATTTGACCATGAACTAGTTAGAGTAAAAATAAAGTCAATGCCAAATTGGAGGAAAAAATAAAAAATAATATGGCAAATGAGTTGAACAGCTCCAAATTGACATATATTTAAACTATCAACTCCTTAAAATGTGAAAGAAGCAGGTAGTTGGCGTAATGGATCAAGTACTGCTTTTGCAGTTAGCAAGACCTGAATTCAAATTCAATCTCAGATGCTTACTAGTTGTGAGGCTTTGGGAAAGTCAGTTTTCTCAACTATGAAATGGAGATTAAAAACACTATACCCTCCCAGGGTTGTTGTGAGCAAAAAGGTGTTAATATCTTTAAAGTGTTTAACACAGTGTCTGACATATTAAGTGTCATATAAATTCTAGCAATAATATTTGTTATTATTATAAATTAACAGATATACAAACTATTATTATTTCCTAAAGAAGATCATCTTGTTGAAATAATCACTACCACATGGTAACAATAAAGAAGCTGGAAACTGTCTCAGCCAGTGAATGCATTATCTACTCTTTAAGTGGAGAGAAATATCAACTATATGTAGCACCAGTTAACAATATAGAAACATTTATAAAATCTTATGAAAGAGAATGAAAGATTATGAGAACTATTGTTGTGGAATAATATAGATTTTTATACAAAAATATATATATTCTTATATATATATATATATATAATATATTCTTTCAGAAAAGTGTCATTCAAGTACTACCTGCCCCCATCTTTTTCTCCCTCCACTGTAAAAGCGCTTCCTTTTATTATCTTTTGTGTGAGATTTCTCCCATTCTTCCTTTCCTTTCCCCCTTCTCCCAGTGCATTTCTCCCCTTCATTTTTTGAGATTATACTGATAACAATTGACCCACACCCATGCTTTCTGTCTATGTAGACTCTTTCTAACTGTCCTAATGATGAGGAAGTTTTTTTAGAGTAACATGTATCCTCTTCCCATATAAGATTGCAAATAGTTTAACCTTATTAAGTTCCTTATAATTTCTCTTTCATGTTAACCTTTTTATGCTTGTCTTGAGTGTTGTCTGAATGTGAAATTTTCTGTTCAGCTCTGGTCTTTTAATCAAGTATTCTTGAAAGTCCTCTATTACATTAAATAAATTATTTCCCCCCTAAAGTATTATATTCACTTTTGTTGAGTAGATTATTATTTAACTCTTTCACCTATTGTATTTTAAGCCCTACATTTCTTTCACATGGTACCTGCTAACTTTTGTGTGATTCTGTCTGTGACTCCATGATATTTATATGTTTTCTTTTTGGCTGTTTGCAATATTTTCTCTTTGACTCAAGACGTTGAAATTTGGCTCTAATATTCCTGGGAGGTTTTGGTATCTCTTTCAAGAAGCTATCAGTGGCTTCTTTCAATTTCTAACACTCTCATTCTAAGTTGTTGCAGCAATTTTCCTCTATAGTTCTTGAAATATGATGTCTGGGCTATTTTTTTTATCATACCTTTCAGGTAGTGCTACAATTCTTACATTTTCTCTTTTTACTCTATTTTCCAGTCCAGTTGTTTTTTCCAATTAGATATTTAACATTTTCTTCTACTTTTTCATTGTTTTGATTTGATTTTATTGTTTCTTGATGTATCATGGATGTATCCTCTTGCCCAATTCTAATTTTTAAGGAGTTATTTTCATTAGTGATGTTTTGTACTTCTTTTATCATTTAGTCAATTCTGTTTTTTAAGGTGCTTTTATCTTCAGTATTTTTTGTGTGCCTCTTTTTCAAAGCTTTAATTTTCTTTTCATAATTTTCTTGTATCATTCTTATTTCTTTCCTCATTTTAAAAATCCTTTTTCTTTAGCTTTTTAAAAGAATTCTTTTGGGGATTTTGTTCTATTTTTTCTTTGAGGCTTTGCTTGTAGCTTTCTTCACACCACTGTCTTCTTTTGAGTTTGTGTCTTGCCCTTCCTGGGCACCATTGTAGCTTTCTATGGTTAGGTTCATTTTTGTCATTTACTCATTTTACCAGCCTATTTCTTGATTTTGATCTTTATGTTATAGTCGGCTTCTGCTCACCTGTGTATATGTGTGATATAAGTGTGTGTGTGTGGGGGTGGGTGTCACTGCCCCAAGCTTCAGGCTTTTTTTCAATGCAGCTAGTTCTGGAGATTTGTAAGTTTTTGGTTATTCCAAGAAAGGTGTGCTCACTGCTCTACTGTTTTCTGCTCTGGTCCTTACCAACCACAGGCCCTTGCTCTCTTGTAATCACAAGCATTTTCACTCCTCCTTACCCTGGACCTGCAACTGGACCCCCATTCCCTCATGATCACAAATAATCCTCTCACTGTGACTTGGGACTGAGGAGGGGTCAATAGATTTTCCAAATAGCACCTGTTTGTGCATCCACTGCTAGCACAAGAGTCCCCTATAACTTCCTTCTCATCAGCTATACAATTTCCTTTCTATTTCTGGGCTAAAAAGTCCCAAGGTTGCTGCTGGCACTGTTTCTGCTACTTTCAATACCCACAGCTACTGTTGCTGACATGTGCATTCTGAATCAGCACTGACTTCAATGTCATAGACCTTTCTTTCCAACCTCTTAAATTGTCTTGGAGGGACAAATGTCTCAGCTCTAACTTCTGTTGGTTACGCCACTCCAAAATTCAATTCAAGGCATTATTTCAAAGTTGTTTGGGTGCAATATTGGGATAGCTCAATTGCAAAGCTCCCTCTACTTGGTTCTGCCTATTCAATATTTTTAATGCCCTCCAAACTTTCAGCTGAAACATTGAACCACTTTTTAAATATCAATATTTTTATTATACAACTATATGTTTGGAAAGCACAGAATATCATAATGTCCAAACAACTGAAGTAGAATTTCCTCCAAAGGGCAATGGAAAGCCACCTATTAGCTATGAATAGGCTTTATCATGTTGCCATTGTAGACCCATTCAGGAGAAACATTTTAAAAGGTATTTCAGAGATACTACTTTATAATAAGGGGTCTATTAATGGAATGGAATTTCCTTAAGTAGATGGAACCTTTTTTTCTTTGTATCTCCATAATTTTGCACACTGTCCAGCACATAGTATGGACTTAATACATCCTTCTTGATCTGTTGGTGAAACTTTCAAGAAATTTTACATGACTAACATATGCACAGAAAATAACTTGTTGGATGACAACTTTTAAGTAAAATTTTTCTCTCTCAAATAATTTTTAATATCAACAAATAGCAAGCATAGTGATATCTAGCATTATCTGTCCCTCACATTTAGTTTTGTGACTGTAAACATATATTCTGGTAGAATATAATTTGTGAAAGCCTGTTTTGTTTTGTCCTTTCTTATAACTTCAACCAGGATGTCTTTACTATATATTTTGTCAATATAAGCAAATAGAAATTTCAGAGAAATGACTGCCTACTAAAGGTAGTAGGCTGGTCATATAATGAGAGTGAGTGATTATCAATGAGCAACCTGTATCCTACATTAGTACCATGCAGGATCAAAAGACTTCTTGCTCATGGAAAATTATTCCTTATGAGATTCTATACCTAGTGATATAGAAGGTGGCTGCTTCCAGAAAGCTAGAAGCACAAGACCTGCCATTTTATCTGATTTCTGTGAATGAGAGAAATAGGGTGGTACACTTGAAAAAGCCCAAATTTGGAGCCAAAAGATTAAGATTTGAGACCTCCCTCTTGTTGCTTGTTAGCTATATGACTTTGGATCATTTAAACTTGATTATCCCAGTCCTTTTATCTGTAAAATTTGGATAATAAATAACACTCATACTACCTACCTCACAGGGTTGTTGTGAGGACATGGTGAGATAATGTGTGCAAAATGCTTAGTAACCATAAAGAACTATATAAATGTTGGCTATTAATAAAGTTTATCCATTAGTTTACAGCTTCATTTTAATGGAGGGCCCAAAGTCAGAATCAGAAAGTTGTTTCTATGGATTATTGAATTAGAACCATGAAGATGAACTTTATGCCAATTTAAAATTGCATCCTTAGTCTGAATTTTGTTACTAGGTGATGTTGGAGAGTAAAGAAAAATCAACAAGAGTCTCTATATAAGCCATCATGCTAAAGTGTCCTATTGACTATGGATGAATGGTCTATGTTTTTAAAAATCCAAACAATAAAATTGATATTATGAAATGATGATAGGTTTCAGATAATACTCAGTAAAAAATGACCAAAATAATTGGAAATTACAATTGGATTACTTAGTTAATTGTGAATTTAGGTAACAAGTATGTGTGCATTTAAATAACTATATATTATATATGTATAACATATATACAAATGTTATACATACACTTACATAAACATATACACATAATATTGGTATATAGTTACATATGTTACATATACATGCATGAATATTTTTATATATTTCCATATACATACAACCATTTAAATTTGTGAATACATACATATTACATATGTGTGTATACATATGTGTGTGTATATATATCCATGTCCATCCATATATACATACATATATATATATATATATACTATATATATATGTAGTAGAGACTCAATTAAATTCAGCAACACTGTCATGGAACAATACCTCCTTCCCTTCATAATGAATTCTTCTGGAATATATTTTCCTAATAGAGCTTGTTCTCATGATGCTATACAATGAAAGGAATGAAATATTGGTGCAAATGGAGGCAATCATTAATGCTGACATTCTGATTAATGGCAGCATAATTCTGTTTTTTATTCATGTATCATTATATGACTTCATTAAAGTTCACATTCGCGTGTTGTGTAGCATACACATTTTATTCAGTAGCACTGTTCAATTGACTTGGGGATCACAATTAAATCACAGAAACACAATTCCCTAGAACCAAATAACATAAATAACCCTCGATGGTGCTAAATGAGATCCTTAAAAATTGGCACCTCGAAAAGATAATTCTAGAATAGAGTTAGACTCAGATTTTTCAAATGAATCTTTGAGGGCTGATTGAACATTGTAGATATAATTTAAAGTGGTAGTGAAAGTATCTTACTGGCCCCCACCCAAACCCTTGTTCGATATGTAAATCAGGACAAAGATAGGAGTAGCATGTAGTCACTTACATCCCTGACAACACAAGCAATTTTAAATTTCCTTAGGAAACTCATTTCCTGCAAAGCATTTGGTAATTCTTTGATAGGTGTTACTTCTATAAATATTTTCCAAGGCACTTAAAAGCATTTATTCACAGTATTAGGGTTTTAAAAATTCCATCGAATGCCTGTTGATTTTAAGCTTTTTATATGTCAGTATATTTCTGTTTTGTGCTGTCAAAAGTTATATTTTTTGTGGGCTTCCAATTTATGAATTCTTATTTGGAAATTGAATAATTGTATAAACTATCAAAATAACACCCTCACTTTTGAAATATCCAGTCAGACCTATTTCATCCACTGAAATTCTTAGAACAAGACTTGAATCAGAATTGTACTGTAATAGTGATTTGGCCACCACACTCGGTCATTAAGAGCATGCAGAATGCCCTAGGTAAAAGAGGATAGGGATTTGCATAGGGAGAGGCATGATGATATGTGATGGAAATACCTTGCACAGACTATGAAGCATATATAGATATTCTGTAAATGGTTCCAGTCTTTTAACCGTGTGTTGAATAGGAACTTTTTTGGTTGGCTGGAGATGCATTCAAAAGGCACTAGTTATATAGAATCTTAACTTCTTCTCTTGGTTTCTTAGCATAAATTCTTCTTGGCTCATAGCATCTAATGTGAGACAATACTGTAAGGGGGAAAACTGTGGATGCTCTTCACATCAGGAACACCTCTTGAACCCTCTCCACATATGAGGCTGACATGTGGATGAATGAATAAGGGCTCTAGTTCTTTGCTTTGGTGCTTGTTCTTTCCTTGTAGGTAAAGGAAATTAGAAGTTGAGTTCTTATAAAGAGAGAGAGACAGAGAGAGACAGAGAGACAGAGAGTGACCTCTGCTCTGAATCATCCTCAAAATTACATAAGTAAGTATAGATGTCTGCTAGATCATCTTAATAAGCTGCTAAATGTTTTATCTACCAACATCCTCCTACCATTTGCAGATCCAAGCTTAAAGTTGAGGGGTTCTCCCAAATACAAAAACCAGTAATTTCTTTGACTTCACATAGTCCTCTAAGGAGAGTTGGGAAAGTCAATCCTATATGTACTTTGACTTACTTAATCTGTTTTTAACTGCCCCCAATGTTTTTCAGTACTCTGTCCAACTGAAGGACCCCTTGCGTTTCTTCAGTTCATAAAACTTTAAATGACTACATTCGAGAATTTCTAATTGAGAGTTACAAAGCATGACGAAAGTACATGGGGTCATGTTATATCATCAGTTACACACTGGGCATCTTTGCAATCTGGCTTTTGATATATATTAAAGAGGTGAAGCACTAGATTCTGTTCCAAACTGGGGCTCAGTTGGTATGGTGCCATGTTCTAAAATACCCAGATGTCTCCATCCCAACACTCACCACATTACAGCTAGCAGTTTTATCAAACTGAGGGGAAGGAGTTTAAATTCAAAAGCTTTTAGAACAATGAAAAACCTCAAAACAAGCTATTTTGATTTCTTCATCACCAACTCTGTGATTTCTTTGGGGGTAGAGAACTCCTTCCACCCTCCTGTCTTCCAGCCCCTGGTGCCCAGCTTCATACATTCTTAGAGAGTTATCTGGAGCACAGAAAGATTAAGTGACTTGCACAGGGTCACAGAACCAGTATGTGGGGGGAACTCTAAGCTCTGGAGCCTCCTGACTCTGAGGCTAGTTCTCCAAGCACTGTGTCATGCTGCCTTTCAAATAGCAATGTGAAGTGTTTATTGAAGGTAAATTTGACCTTAGCTGAAACCATTTGCTTTTCAGTGATCACTCGGGTGTCTACAGAAAAGCCATTTGGCTACATGTAGTTTTTACACCTAAATAAAGAATCCAAATGTGAACATGATATGAAGGAACATTATGAGACTTTATAACAGCCCTCAGAGCTTCTAAGGTCCATAAAATATTGAATGGATGACAAGAGTACATAAAATATCACATTGGCTCCTTTGGCAGATATAATCTTGCTCTAAACTCTTTTATATTTCGTAAAAAGGAGAATTTTACCACTCTTCAAATCATCACTCAAGTACTAAAAACAGAGTGAGAGCAAAAGGGTTGTTCCTTTGAAGCAACAACAAGCTAACTGGATAAACAAAACATTTAACTGGATTTTTAGAGATATTTCTACATAAGTTTCCTTTACATCAGAGTAAGGCTGTCCGCACAGTCATGTACTCTGATTTTTTACATGGCATCTGCCACCCACATCTTTCACCAAGTTTGGTGGTCACCATGATCGTCAATTACATCTCATAAGTAGAGTGAACACGGACTAGAAATAATGGAACGCAACCTGCAGCTGCTAAATTAGACATTTTGACACAACAATACTACTTGACATTTGCATAATGATAAATTATGCAAGTATAACAGCTTTAGAGTTAAGTTCTTATTCCTCAAACACAATGATAGTCACTTAAAACATAGACACTTTCTGGAGAATGATTTTCCTAAATCATTCAGTCAGATCAAGGGCAGAGATAGATAATAATTATACTTAATATGCTCCCACTCTAAGTCTGATTACCAACAGTGATCCATTTTCTGGGAGCCTCGGGTTTCTTCCATCACTTTGATCTCGCTTATTCTCAGAAGGTGAATAACTTAACTCATTCAACTCATTAGAGTCAACAAGATGGCAGATAAGAATGCTTGGATCTTACTTAAAAGTTTAATACGACTGGTAAGAGGAACTGATAGATATTTCCCAGGACCATGGGACTGAAACTGAGCCTCCTGATCTTTCAATTTTATTGTGATAGATCACTCAAAAAAGCAACGGGCTAAAAAAAAATATTAAAGTACTTATATCTATAAACACATTCACACATTATCATCAAACTGGACATATTTGGTGCTTATTAAATACATGATGTCATATTCTGGAAACAACCATTTATTGATCACCTGCTCATGCCAGACACTGTACTAGGTCCTGGGCAATAAAAAGAGAAAAATAAAACAGGCTTTCTCTCACACACGTCTACTTTTTATTTCTTCCAAGCAGAATATAATTTACTTGAGGGCAGGCAAAGACACACATATATATGTATATGTGCACATATATATATATGTGATATATATGTAACATATATGTGTATACATATGATGTATAAGTATATTGTACACATATATAAACATAAATATAAAAAAGTAATTCCTGAGGGAAGGTACGTATGTCTACTATGACAAGCGGCTTGTTATTAATAGATGGAGATTTATAAGGGCAGTGGGGAAGGTTAGAATAAAGTGGAGTAGGGACATAGGATGAATGGGACTGACATGTTCAGGTAGAAAGGAGGAGAGAAAGGATAATGATTTGGCTTAAGAGGTCTGCGACTCCGAACCATTGGTATATGAGGCAGTAAGTGCACTGTCATCTACTTCACAGAAGCAATGGTAATGTGGATTTAAGTAAGCCATGAAAAGTCCTAGAAAGCAGCCCTTGCCTTGCCCACCAGGCAGGACCAGGGACTCATCAGCTGGGCTACTCTTCTTCTTCATGGGTCAAAGATGCTCTTCTGAGACCTCTCCTTTGCTATTATATTAATATATGGGAAAACATTATCATCAACACCAATTCTATCATTTAGATGAGAAAAGCTCAGTTAGCAATATTCTAGTCATCACTGAAATTCTCTTTTGTGGTCTGGATCATAAACTACAAATAGATCAAATTCCCAATTGAACACTTACTTTCTGGTTAGGTTTATAGTCTAATAAGCTCTTGGTGAAATCAGTGAAAAATGCAAATAAAAGTGTAACAAAACAACGCCCACACAGAATTATAAATGTACTCAGAAATGTAAAGAAAGTAACAGTTTTGGTAAATGTAAAGTCATAGGCTATCTAAGTCAAATATCACTTTCCTGGACCCACTTCTTCCTCCTTCATACCTCTCCATGTTAGACCCATTCATTCCATGTTTCCTCTCCAGTCATCTGTCCTACCATAGATAATTGAAGCATTATTATTATGTTTTTGCCTCTGTACATTGCTCACTCAATGCACCATATTTCTGTACCCTTCTTACCCTTTTAGGCAACTCATAATATGTACATTGCCTATATATCATTGATATCATTTTTAATGTATTTTTTCAGCTATATCCATGTCATCCTATCTCCACTCTGACCATCATCCAATCTACTCCCTTCAGGAACACTGAATTCCATGCTCCAGAACCATCCTGGGTTCTGATGTTTGAGTTTTATCCCTATCTTACCTAGAACCAGGCCACCACACTACATCCTGAACATCTCTACACCATGAAGCCTGTACCTCTGCCTTCTCTCTCCTCTTTATAGGTCATCTTTTTAAGTGTGAATATAAGCTCCATGAAGGCAAGTCTCTACTTTTATTCTCAGTGCTTACCACAGTGTCTGGAATATAGTAAGCACTTAGAAATTGTGTTATCTGTCTGTCTCTGCCTAATTATCTTATTTACCTAATGTTCAAATGTATTTTCTTTTCTGGCACTTTTGACACATACATGTCAGGCAGACTTGACTACACAAAACACTGCCAATCAACAACTACCTCTTGAGTACTTGCCATGTTGTACTGTTATCATATGATTTAGAGGGTAAAAAGAAGCATAAAGTATGGGACAGAAATTTTATTGAAATAGGATCTTTTCACCTCTACTTTCTAATCTCTCCTTCATGTCAATTCTAGACTAATTTTCTGTATGACTCGATCTGGTTACGTCAATCCTCCTCAAAATTCTTCTTTGGCTCCCTGTTGCTTAGCCAATAAAGTTCAGTTTTCACTTTCTAAAATCCAGTGACCTATACTGTTTCTTTCCAGGTTTCCATCCATTCTATGTATTCCATACTGCAGCCAAACTGGGCTGCTGTGCCCATTGAACACATTCTTCCTTTTATTTCTTTTTTTTAATATAAATTTATTTATTTAACTTTTTACATTCATTTTCACAAAATTTTGGGTTCCAAATTTTCTCCTCATTTATCCCCTCCCCCCACCACAATACACCGAGCATTCTAATTTTCCCTATCACCAATCTGCCCTCTCTTCTATCATCCCTCCCTTATTCTTGTCCCCATCTTCTCTTTTGTCCTGTAGGGCCAGATGACTTTCTATTCCCCATTAACTGTATTTCTTATTTCCTAGTAGCAGGAACAATACTCAACAGTTGTTCCTAAAACTTTGAGTTCCAAATTCTCCCCATCCCTCCCTCCCCACCCACTCCCTTTGGGAAGGCAGGCAATTCAATATAGGCCATATCTGTGTAGTTTTGCAAATGACTTCAATAATAGTCGTGTTGTGTAAGACTAACTGTATTTCCCTCCATCCTATCCTGCCCCCCATTGTTTCTATTCTGTCTTTTGATCCTGTCCCTCCCCGAGTGTTGACTTCAAATTGCTCCCTCCTCCCATTGCCCTCCCTTCCATCATCCTCCCCACCCTGCTTATCTCCTTCTCCCCCACTTTCCTGTATTGTAAGATTGTAAGATTTCATACCAAAATGAGTGTGCATTTTATTCCTTCCTTTAGTTGAATGTGATGAGGGTAAACTTCATGGTTTTTTCTCAGCTCTCCTCTTTTTCCCTCCACTAAAAGGTCTCCTGCTTGCCTCTAGAATGAGATATAATTTACCCCATTCCATTTCTCCCTCTCTCCTCGCACTACATTTGTCTCTCACCATTTACCTTAATTTCTTTTAAGATATGGTTCCATCCTATTCAATTCACTCTGTGCTCTCTGTTTCTGTATGTGCGTGCATGTGTGTATGTGTGTGTGTGCACACATGTACATGTGTGTGTGTGTGTGTGTGCTCCCACCAACTACCCAGATACTGAAAAGTTTTAAGAGTTACAAGAGTTAAAAATATTGTCTTTCCATGTAGGAATGTAAACAGTTCACCTTTGGTAAGTCCCTTATGACTTCTCTTTGCTATTTACTTTTTCATGATTCTTCTCATTCTTGTGTTTGAAAGTCAAATTTTCTTTTCAGCTCTGGTCTTTTCATCAAGAATGCTTGAAAGTCCTCTGTTTCATTGAAAGACCATATTTTCCCCTGAAGTATTATGCTCAGTTTTGCTGGGTAGGTGATTCTTGGTTTGAGTCCTAGTTCCTTTGACTTCTGGAATATCCTATTCCACACCCTTCAATCCCTTAATGTAGAAGATGCTAGATCTCGAGTTATTCTGATTTTATTTCCACAATACTGGAATTGTTTCTTTCTAGCTGCTTGCAAGATTTTCTCCTTGAGCTGGGAGTTCTGGAATTTGGCCACAATGTTCCTAGGAGTTTCTCTTTTTGGATCTCTTTCAGGCAGTGATCGATGGATTCCTTCAATACTTATTTTGCCCTCTGGTTGTAGAATATCAGGGCAGTTTTCCTCGATAATTTCATGGAAGATGATGTCTAGGCTCTTTTTTTGATGACGGTTTTCAGGTAGTCCCATAATTTTTAAATTGTCTCTCCTGGATCTATTTTCCAGGTCAGTTGTTTTTCCCATGAGATATTTCACATTCTCTTCTATTTTTTGATTCTTTTGGTTTTGTTTTGTTATTTCTTGATTTCTCGTAAAGTCATTAGACTCCGTCTGTTCCATTCTAATTTTGAGAGAACTATTCTCTTCAGTGAGCTTTTGAACCTCTTTTTTCATTTGGCTAATTCTGCTTTTGAAAGCATTCTTCTCCTCATTGGCTTTTTGAACCTCTTTTGCCAATTGAGTGAGCCTATTTTTCAAAGTGTTATTTTCTTCAGCATTTTTGTGGGTCTCCTTTAGCAATGTATTGACTTATTTATCATGCTTTTCTTGCATCTCTCATTTCTCTTCCTAGTTTTTCATCCACCTGTCTAACTTGATTTTCAAAATCCTTTTTGAGCTCTTCCATGGACTGAGCCCACTGGACATCCACCTCGGATGTCTGGGATACAGAGACCCCAACCTCCACGTCTTTCCCTGATGGTAAGCATTGTTCCTTGTCATCAGAAATGAAAAGTGGGAACATCTGTTCCCCAAGAAAGTAGTTTTCTATGGTCTTATTTTTTTTCCCCTTTTCTGGGCATTTTCCCAGCCAGTTACTTGACTTCTGAGATTCCTCTCCACCCCCGCCTAGATCCACCCAGCTAGTGCTTGGGGTCTGAGATTCAAATGCTGCTCTCCAGCCTCAGGGCTTTCAGCAGGGGGCTTGGCTGCTATTCAACGTGAGTTTAAGTTCTGGTGCTTGGGTGGGGGCAGGGCTGCCTCCCAGGCTCAGTTCCCTCAGGGGGTTTATGCAGAAATCTTCAGTAATGGAGCGGAGCTCCTTTCTGCTCCAGGAGCCCAGATCTGCTGCTGTCCCTGTCTCCGTTGCTGCCTCCTGAGGGGTCTGAGTCATGGAGACACCCCTCTTCCTTCTTGGCCGGCCCAGAAGTATCTCTCACTGACCTGTAGCACTTGTGGATGGAGGGACCTTTGAGGCCACTGGAGGTTCCGTCCCTGAAGCCTACTTGGATCTGCTCCTCTCGGGCCACATGGCCAGGGCAGTGAAGTGGTGGGCTCTGCTGTCCAGTGCGTGACGGACCCCTGGGGACAGCTTTCCAGGGCTCTCTGGAACAGATAACTCCTCCACTGTGTTTCTGCGCAGCTTGCACTGCTCCAAAATTTCTGGGGAGTTCTTTTTACAGAAAATTTACGGGCTGTGGGTTCAGAGCTAGCATACATGAGTCTTTCTACTCTGCCATCTTGGCTCCTCCCCTCCCTTTTATTTTTTGATGTCTTGTTCATGCAGCTCCTGGTACCTGCAGAATCTTTCATTCTTTGCCTTCTTGAATTCCAGTCCATTCTTATCAATCCCAATCAAATGTTGCTTTTTCTACTGTACCCAGACAATAATGATCTTTTTACCAGTATTCATATAGTAATTTATTACGTATTTGTATGATAATGATCCTGTAACATTATATATTACATTTGTCTATGCTTTTTCTTATATCTTATATTGTAAACTTCATCAATAGAGGGCTCATGACTTCTTTAAACTTTAATTCTCCCCTGGCATCCAATATCATGCTCTCCAGTCAGTAAGGACTCGGTAAATATTTGCTGAATTCAATCTAGTTGATATCTAGTAAGAAAAATTCTGAAATTATGATAGATATTTTCCTTACTTAGTAAGAACACTAAATTATGATTAAGTCAAAAGTGCTGTTGCTGTTGTTCTTTTGGTCATGTCCAGCTCTCCATGACCCCCTTTGGGATTTTCTTGGCCAAAAGATATAAATTTGGGGGATGAAAGGGTTAAAGTCTTTAGGGAGTGATCCCTGACCTAGGTGTCCTGGTGGCTGATGAGTCAGAGTAAGTCTGAGGTAACTTGTTTCCAAAGTAAGATTATGATACAAAGGGGACCTGCACAGGCAAGGAAGAGGATAGTCTAAGGTTCCTGGAGTGATCTTC
Source organism: Bettongia penicillata ogilbyi (assembly GCA_023548195.1). Lineage (NCBI taxonomy): Eukaryota > Metazoa > Chordata > Mammalia > Diprotodontia > Potoroidae > Bettongia > Bettongia penicillata. The sequence goes on from JAJHZJ010000323.1 coordinate 276,736, forward strand.
CACTGAGGTGGAATTGTTTCAGCATCTCTTCCTTGGTATGCCAACCAACAGGGAGGCAGCTGTGGGAGAGTCTGTTAACACAGTTTCTTTCACAAAGATGTCTCTTTGTGGCAACATCTGTTTCAAACCCCATTTGACAGGGGATGAAAGTTCTGATAAGGTCTAAATCTGTGATGATAAGACCTTTCAATGACATTTACCTGCATTTCTGAAGAGGTATTAACCCTGTATCTGGAACCCTGCCCCCTCAACTTACAGTATTTTAGAGCCCAGACTTAAATAAAACCTGTTAAGGTTAGATGAAAATATTTTAGACAAAGATCATTTTTTAAAGGAAGAGTATAATTTCAAACTCCTATGAATTCTATAGTTGAGACTGGTAGGAGGTGTCTCCGGTGGAATACATGTCAAATGTAGGCAGTAAAATAAACCAAGAAGCAAATGTTGGTTGTTTAACATCTGCTTATGGAAGCTGTATCTTAAGAATCATATAGAAAGCTAGTGCTCCCTGAATGACTAAAAAGGACTTTTTATAAAAGAATTGAAACTTAACATCACATTTGGGGGACATGGGTCCATCAAGATACTGAGAGAGATGGAAAAGGGATGAAATATAACCATTGCCCAGCTGTACTAATGGATGATGGAGGCTGCAGAAGACTAGAAGATTCTCATGCCCCAAAGGCTCCATAGGTTCTAGTGAGGATATAAATTATCAGGCTGGCAATTTCTGAAGAAGTTAATGTATGCTAATAACTGACCTATTTTTAGAGTAAGAGCATGTGTTGACTGAGGGTCAGGTCATGAATGATTACGGAAAAAAGAAATAATTCTAGTAATAAAAATAAGTTGGTATTTATATAATAAGGATTTAAGGTTTGCAAAGCACTCCACACATTGTCTCATTTCATCCTTACAACAATCCTTTGAGATAAATGCTATAATTATCTCTATTTTACAGATAAGGAAACTGAGGCTGACAGACATTAAGTGATTTGCCCAGGGTCACATACCTAATTAGTGTCAGAGGTAAGATTTGAACTCAGGTCTTACTGACACAAGTCCAACAATATATCTATAGCATCACTTTGAAGGTTTCTCACATCATATGGCATTTCTGTGGTATTCAAAAAATTAAAATGAATTTGGAGCAAATATTGGTATTCTCATTTGGTGGGCTAAATATTGAGTGACATAGAAAGCTATGGCAATTATTTATATTCTAAATCATTTGAGTTGCTCTGAATCTTACTGTCTATATCTACAAGCAGGGGCTAACAGTGTTTTAACCTTTTTCCCTCCTGTCTCCACTTCTCTAAGAGTATCATTTTCACCTGAATAGTTTTTTGGGAACTCATTAAGTAGTTTACTTCATTATAATGGAAAGGAGAGAATATTTTTTGCAGGAATCACCTACTCAACTAAGGCAAATCACAGAGATCAATGAACCCTGGGTGCACAAAAGAAGAATTCATTCAATGTTTATCAGAGAGTGGAAGCCTCCCACACCTGAAAAAACAGGTGAGTCTTCTGAGCAGTCTATTCTCAATAACATATTTAAATATATGTGTGTCTGAGTAGACAGAAAAACACACAAGCACATAACCACATATAGATATCATTTGGATTTTTTTTAAAGATTTTGTCTAAAATTTATGCTTCTTGAATTTATAGTTCTTCTATGAATTTTTTTTTAATCTTCCTGACTCTGGTAATTATAAAATCTGCCAGAGGACTGATGGATTTACCGCACTGACGGTGCTCTCCTTTCCCTCTAAAATAGCCAGCATACAATGAAACCATCGTCTCCTCCTCTGCTATCTGTCATTTCAGGTTTTCTGTAAGTTATCCTTTTGAGACAACCAAACTAGAGTCAGAAACAAAAGATATTCTCATGTAGCACACTATTTAAGACCATCTTGAGAGGCTTCAGTGTGTAAAATCCCTCAGATGGCCTTATAGTCTCAAGCTCTTTAACACTGACCCCTATTTCCATTCTTATGTTTTCAATGGTAAGAGTGAGGTAAGAGTATATAAAAAAAATTAAAAAGAAGCATTAGTGCTGAGTTTTATCACTCTTCATAAGAAACATTTGAAAATCTACTTGAAACTCTACCATTATTTGAGGGTAAAACGTGGCATACCATTCTCAAACTATCCACCAACTCTAAAGTAAGTGGCGTTTTTGAAAGGTTCTTTGTAAGCTACATAACACTCTCTGGCATTGCAGATGACAAAGATGCCGGCAGTTGTTACTTTGGGGGCTTTACATCAAGGAAACAATCTCCTCTTCATAACAAGATTCGTGGCTCCTATCATTATCAGGTGGCACAGCGGAGATTGGTGAAACAGTTCACAAACTCAGCGCCACCCTCCACCTGTACCAGTAACAATAAAAGCAGCAATTGCTCTTGCATCATCTGCTTCCCCATGCTGAACGGCATAGCCCACAACTTCTCACATTATCCCAGAATGTGCCTTATTCAGACAAACTCAGGCTGCTGTCACATCAATGGGAACATTTTGCTAGTGTGAAATGCGCACAGCTGTCTGAGAAAGTCTTAACAGCACTGGAAATGGAGAGACTGGATGGAAGTGCTTCTACCCAAATGCTCACAGTCCTACCTGCTTCGCTTTTGGATAACTGGGTACATCTTCCATGCAGCCAATGATATGGAGGGAGAGAGCAGGGAGGGAACTCCTGTGGAGTACTGAACGCTCCACACATCATGTTTTTTAATGATGAGTTTGGAGAACATCCCAGATTGTACATCTGCCCGAGCATAATAGCTTGCACTTCAGAGAATGAGCCTTACAAGGGAGACAGTGGGAACAAGTACACTGATTCACAGTGGGTGGACGGCATTTTCTCTTCTTTTTGTGAGAAGGATCTGCCTGTGTTACCCTCTGTCCCCTGCCAATTTAGCTTCTGGCAAATGTTTGCAGTCAGGAGGTACACTAGTTGGCACATATGCTCAGCTGGTGGAATGCCATCACTGGGACTCTGTGGGATTCACCATCAAGAACCTGGATCTCCTGGTTTTCTAACCTTTTGCTCTGCCCATTGTTCTATGAGACCAAATGAGGTGTCATATATAAAGCACTTGGCAAACCTTAAAAATGCTGTAAAAATACTGTTACTGGCTACCATGATTACACTCAAAGAAAACAAATTGGTATTTTGTCAGTCCCAGAAAAAGAAAAGCGGCATTAACAACAACTGCTATAATAAAGGATTTTAATAAAAAGTGCCTACAGTATGCAATACACTATGCTAGACCCTCCTGATACAAAGAACAAAAATAGCCCTTCCCCCGGAGTTCTCATTTCACTAGAGAACATCTGGATAGATGAGGAGTAATGAAGAGAATATTGACGATAGGTGGCACTATAGTGCTTAGAGTGCCAGTCCTGGAGTCAGGAAGACTCATCTTTCTGAGTTCAAATCTGACCTCGGACATTTGCTAGCTGTGTGACCATGGGCAAGTCACTCTCTTTACCTTAGTTTCCTCATCTGTAAAATGAACTGGAGAAGGAAATGGCAAAACACTCAAGTATCTTTACCCAGGAAACCCCAAATGGGGTCACAAAGAGTCAGACATGACTGAATAACAAATTAGAGAGGACATTTTGCATTTCTTAACAAGGTACTCTTCTTAGGTAGCAGTTTACTTAGCTAAAAGACAAATTCACTTCACGAAGGAAAAGAGATATTTTTGGAATTGGAGGGCTCACTTTTTAGGAGGATTTTAAACTGAGTTCCTCAAGGATATATTGATCAACACATAAAATGATCTGCTCTGGGGATAGAATTGAACTTCAGTAATAGCTTCCAATAAGAACTAGCATTTGGTATAGATCTTTAAGGTCTGCAAACATTATCTTATTTTATCTTCCTAACCACCCTATGAGGTAGCATTTACATAGTGCTTTAAGGTTTGCAAAGATTTTTACAAATATTATCTCATTTGATACTTACAATAATCCTGTAAGGTAGGTGCCATTATTATCCCAATTTTATGAAGGAGGAAATTGAGGCAGACAGAGGTTAAATGAGCTGCCTAGGGTCACATGGCCAGTAAATGTCTAAGCCTGAATCTGTACTCAGATCTTCCTGATTCCAAATATGATATTCTATCTATTATTCCACCAGCTGCCTTCTATATCCATACTTCAGTGGATCTATGTTATCCTCTTGTGGTCACTCCCTTAAATATTACACAATAATCCATCCTTACCCTTGTATCATGTACCACATTATCTTATGGTCTTCTATAAATTCTCCATGGAAGTATTGTATGAGTACCAATGGAGTTATAGTAAGAGCAGTATCTACTTAAATATGTGGGATGAGTTTCCTTTCAAGAGGATTTACTCACAGTTTAGTTAATATAGAGGACTAAGGTGTTAACTCCTTGTCACTTGAGGCATGAAGAGTAGACATAGGGCATAATTGTTCCTGAAGATGAGGAACTGTCTTGACAGAAATCTTTCTGAAACAGCATTACCATCCTAGTGAATGCAGAGGCAGAGAGGAGGTGTGTCTATATATATTTTGTGTGTGTGTGTGTGTGTGTGTGTGTGTGTGAACTATGCCAGTTTCAGAAGAGAATATGTGATTCATCTGTGGGTATCTCTATATGAATGGCCCATCTCCTGTTCCTGTAAACCATTTTTATTCAGGCAGGTTAGAACAGGGTTCTTTTTTTCAAGAGGAAGTAGAGGGCATCAAATAAAGAGACTTAGTGACTGATGTCTTCCCACGAGTACAAATCTTGCTTCCAAAGGAATTCTGCAACTTTCTGCAGCTGGTTTTATCACTTGTTTCAAATTTGGCACATTTAAGATAAGGCATGATTTCCTTCATTCGCCTTTGAGAGAAATGATCATTAATAACCAACGATTTGGGGAGATCCGGAGTTTCCTTTTTTCTGTAGTCCTCATTTAAGAGTACAATCTCTGGAAGGATGTTCTTGTTGTTGTGTTTGTCCTTTGTTCTCAAAGAGGACCATGACATCAAGATGATGACATGACTTGCAGTTGACTTTGATTCGAGTAAGGGAGGGCTGTGCAAGGTCACTAGCGTCACTTTCTTCTCCTGAGCCATCTGGATCCAGTGGCCAGATATTCATTAGGATATTTTTGACAATAAAACTGAATTGACTCTCCTCAATTGTGGTCAGACCTCACTCACCCTTACAAGAGATTTGATCCCATTGTGTTCTATTCAGCTTTGGGTGGACATAATTTCATTTATTAGATTGCCCAAGCTGGGGGTAATTTAGAAGTAAATGACGTAACCAAGGTTCGTTAGAATAGGTTCACTCCCTCACTGTAATATTTATTCTCTCTCATTACTCGTTAACCAATCAGAGTTGATTGCCACCCTCTGGAATACCCACTTTTCCAAGGCTATATAAGCCTTGAGCCCACTAACATGAAGGTCTTTGGCAGACCGCTTTTATTAGAATGCTAGCACTATTAATAAAATTACTACCCCCAAATTGTGTCTCTTGAACTTTTTAAACATTACACCTTGCTATAAAAGCTTCCAACCCTGTAATATTAGTGGGTCACTCAGAATCATTTGGTTTCCTTGACTGAGCTAGTTATGTCCAAACTTGTTTCTCTAATCCAGGTGAAAGGGGACTCCTGGGAAGTACAGGGAAGGGAAGATCATAAGCATTTGGTGACCACTTTTAATTAGGAAGTGTTCTGTTAATGGTTTGAATGCTACTAATTAATTAGCATTGCAGTTACACTAAGGTGGCTTTGGCGGCCTCTCTGGTCCTTGGATTCCTTGATTGCATCATGCTTTGCCCACCCCATTCTTTGTTGACATTCTGGGGAGCACTCATGCCCATGCCACTCATGCCTTGACCCTTTCCATAACTCTTGAGATAACTGCAACTTTTAACTATTTGGATGTTTTTGTGTTCTATGATCTCCAACTATATGTTAAATGATCCCCAGGCATATCTTAAATGATTTCCAGCCATATAAAAAATGTTACAGTTAAAAAGATAGGCCTTTATTTCAGGGTAAAGCTTAGGGCATAATATCTCAAATGTAATTCTTTTCAATTCTAGGTTCAGTTCATCGATTAATTCTCTCTTCATTCCACTCTAGAATCTGTTAATTCATAAGTACTGATTGATCAGCAGGATGGTCCATTTGCATACCATAATCTATGCAATAGGTAAGGTATTTTTCAAAATTCTGATTATGTTAAAATGAGATTAGAGAAAAAATTAGTAAGAAAAAACAAATAAAAAACCAAACACATGTAAAGAACAGAGGAAATAAATGGAAGAAATTTGTAGTCTTTGATAATATAAATAATAAGATTTGAAACATTTCAAAGAAATGTTTGGCTAGCATGTTTTACTGGGGTGAGGTGGAGAAGTGGTTTGTGCTAGGGAAAAAGAAACATAGATTTAAGGGTTTTTAGATGTTATCTAGTCTGACAAGTACCTGAAGTATGGACTATACATAAAATTATTCCATTTGATTCATTGCCATGAATATTTATTAAATGCCTACCATAATAGAGTTAGAGCATATGAATTTAACTTATTATTTATTAATATAGTGAATTCAACCGCATATGTTTGGCAAAAGTAAAGGGAGTGGGTGAGGGTAGGGGGAATGGGAGAAGTAGAAAGATAATAATTAAGATTGGGACATATTCCCTACCTCTCCTCCATGAAGAAATGCTCTCAGATTAAGTGTGAGATAAGAAATTATAATCTGCTGTTTCTTCAGTCAGTCTCACAGAATCTGAGAGCAAGAAGAGACCAAATGATTCCTTCCAATCAATTAGATGAAAAGAATCTACATGGTGACATGCCATGCAAGTGACTGCCCAACATCTGCATGAAAACAATCAAGGGAATTATAATAATCCACTACTCTTAGGTGGTTTATTTCACTTTGAGACAAGACAGCTTTAATTGTTACAAGGGGCAGCTAGGGAGTGCAGTGGATAAAGCACCCAACCCAGAATCAGAAAGACTCATCTTTGTGAGTTCAAATCTGGCCTCAGGAATTTTCTAGCTGTGTGACCCTGGGCAAGTCACTTAATCCTGTTTGCCTTAGTTTCTTTATCTGTAAAATGGACTGTAAAAGGAAATGGCAAACCACTCAAGCATCTTTGCCAGAAACACTCCAAGTGAGGTAAGGAAGAATTGGACAAGACTGAAATTGTTAGGAAGTTTTTCTTAAAATTGTTTCTTTTCAACTTCTACCCATTGCTTCTGGTTTTTCCTTCAAGAACTTAACAGAACAAATCTAGCTTCTTTACTACATGATGGCTCTTCATTTGAGCAAAGCTGTCACATCCCTCTCAGGCCTTCTTTTCTACAGTCTAAACCAAGGCTGGCAAACTATGACCTGTAAGCAAATTTGGTCAATCTATTTTTAAAACACCAGAGACCTATGAATGATTTTTTACATTTTAAAAATAAAGTTTTATTGTATAAAAATATTAAAACAGTTTTTAGTTCAGGGTCCATAAAAAAGAGACTGCAGCCCAGATTTTACCCTTGACCCATATAGTTTAACAGTCATTGGCCTAAATTTATCTACTTCTTTCAAATGATTCTTGTATAACATGGAATCTTTTGCAGTCATGCTTGGCCTCCTCTGGACATTCTTCAATTTAGCAGTGTCTTCCTTAAAATGTGAACCCCAGAACTGAACACAATACTTCAGATGAGGTCTGACAATAGTAGAGTACTAGGACTCTGTAGGAGTCCTACAGAGGACTAGCATCCCCCTATGCCTGAAAGCATTTTTCAAATCCTACCATGTACCAGGTATTGTACTAGACACTGTGATTGCAATGACAAAAATGAAACAGGATCTTAAATTCTATTGTGGAGACAATATGTTCACATATAAGTATAAGCAAATGTATGTAAAATAAATATAAGAAAAGTTTTAGAGGAAGGAATTTGAAGCTGAGAGGATCAAGAGGAGTTAGAAGCCTTTGAGCTGAGCTTTGAAGGAAACTAGGGGATTCTCAGCATTGAATAAACGGAAAAGAGTCCATTATAAACACGGAGCTCAGCCTAGTCAACGGCACAGGGATGGAAGATGGAACATCATGAGTGAGGAGCTACAAGAAAACCAGGTTGACTAGACTAGGGAGTGTATGTCAAATTGGGGACAGATAATGAAAGGTTTTAAACATCCCACAGCACTTAATATTTTAATTTAGAGGGGACAGGGAACTATTGTCATATTTTATGGACAAGGAAGTGACTTGGTCTGCCCCGGGCTTTAGAAATATAATTTTGACTGTACTATGGAAGATGGATTGGAGAGAGTAGAAATTTCAGACAGGAAAAGCTATTAAAGGTCTATTACACTACTCCAGGTGAGAAGAAATAAAAACTCCAACTGCAGCAGTAGCTGACAGAATAAAGATAAGGGGGTCGGATGCACAGTTATTTGACAAAAGGGTTCCCTAATGTATAAAGCATGATTACTTAGGTCAACTTGCAGAATAAAATTTGACTTGGGATCTGATTTTTGTTGCTCTTGAGACGTTTTTCAGTTGTGTCTGAGTCCTTGACTCTTTTTGAGGTTTTCTTGGCAAAGATGCTGGAGTAACTTGCCAATTCCTTCTCCAGCTCGTTTTATAGGTGAGGAAATTGAGGCAGACAGAGTGTCACACAGACACAGACACAGCTGTGTCACACAGCTAGTAAGTAGATGAGGCTGGATTTGAACTCAGGAAGAGGAGTCTTCCTGACTCCAGGTCTGGTACTCTATCCACTGTGCCACCACGTAGCTATTCCCTGGGATTTGCTAGTGAAGGAAAAACCTATCCAGCCAAGTCTTTGAGTGGGGTATCAGGAGAGAGCTACATAATACTGACTGTTGACAAATTATACAGTTATACTGTATGGATAATAATATATTTTATAGGAATTAATCATGAAACAGATTTGGAAAGGGCTCTTAGAGGCCACCTAACTCAATTCCTAGTTGGATTAAGAATCTTTTCTCTATCATCCTTATCATCTAGTAACTATTTAGTTCTCATTTAGTCTTCCTTCAGGGATGAACTTACCATACCCCAAGACCTCCCAATCTACTGTTGAAAAGCCCTAATTGTTAGGAAACCTTCTCTTCTTTTAGATCCAAGTCTTTCTAGATGTAACTTCTGCCCACCATGCTCCAAGTGTCTCTGTTTCTATTATTTGACTTCTGGGAGAATGTAGAACTTCTGTCCTTGTTCAATTCAGTTCAACATTGATGTTTTCAGCATCTGTTATTGCTGAGGAGCAGTGCTAGGTCCTGATCAATGATTTAGAAACACAAAAACCTCAAACAAAAGTAATTCTGAATCCTTAAGGCTTCTGTCTGAGAGGGTAATCTTTAACAAATTCTAGCAAATTTTGAATACAGATCTAATGATGCATGATATCTATTTTCCAAAGACTGGTCTAGCTAATTTGGGAGAAGTCCATCCACAGAAAGATGTACATCAGATAAGTAATTTATTTTTGGTCATAGCTTGGGAAAAGCTTTGAGTGTGAAGTCAGGAGACCTGGCATCAAATCATGACTGGACTACTCTCTAGGTATGTGAGTGACTTGCAGAAAGTTACTTACTTCCCTTTTCTGAGTCTTAGGGAATGTGGGGTTCTATTCTCCGAATATATTGATCTTACTCATTAAGACCACCTACTAAGACACAGAGCAAATATTATCAGCATTGGTGGAGGAAGGCCCATAATGATAAGATGATGTACCTTAAAAATTTTGTGGATATTCACAGTGGGTGGAAACACACATGGGCATCTCCTCCTCAGTAGCAAGGCAGCTATATGGTACTGTGGATGGAGTGCTGGACTTGGAATTGGGAAGACCTGAGTTCAGATCCTCAAATGTTTACTTAGCTTTCTAAGTCACTTCATTTGTAAAATGGGGGTAGCAAGAATACCTAACTTTAAGGGCTGTATGAAGCTCAAGAGTTAACATTTGTAAAGTGCTTTGCAAGCCTTAAGGTATGCAAGTATAAATGATTATGTTATAGTTATTGTACTGTATATATATACTATATATACAATATAATAATATACATATATTATAGTATATTATTGTTATAGTTCCCTCTCCTGTTAGAGTCAGGTGCTTCTTCAAGATCTATCAATCAGTTGACATTTATTAAGCTAGGCACTGAACTAAGTGCTAGGAATACAAAAAGATGGAAAGGATAGCCCCTGCCCTCGAGGAGGTTCCAATCTAATGGGGAAAGCAACTTGCAAACAAATATATGCAAAGCAAACTGTGTACAGGATAAATAGGAAATAACATAGAGAAGGTACTAGCATTAAGGGGTATGGGGGAAAGCTTACTGTAGAAGCTGGGTGGAAATTGAAGGAAGCCAGGGAGGTGAGTATTCAGAGCAGAGAAGGGAGAGTGTTCCAGTCATGGAGGACAGTCAGAGAAAATGCGGAGAGATGGAGTGTCTTGTTCGTGGAAGAACCAAGAGATGAATGTCATTGGATCAAAGATTAAGGTGGGGAGAAAGATATAAGAAGAATGGAAAGGTAGGAAAGGGAGTAGGCTATGAAGGGCTTTGAATGCCAAACAGATCATTTTATACTTGATCCTGGGGGCAACAGAGAGCCACTAAAATTTATTGAGTGGGATGGGGAATGGGGGAACAGAGAAGTGAGATGTCATTGGACCTCGTGGTTGTTCAGCCATTCAACTGTGTACACAGATAGCATGATCCAGGGGTCATGAGTTAGGAGGTAAACGTATCTCTATTTTACAGAAGAGGAAACTACTATTTGTAGGGTTTTCTCAGCAAAGATAATGGAGTGGCTTGTGGTTCCTTCTCTAGTGGATTAAGGAAAACAGAGATTAAATGACTTGTCCAGGGTCACATAGCTAGGGTTTGATCTCCCTGACTCCAGGCCTAGGGCTATATCCACTTAAGCTACCCAGCTTCTGTACTGGACCTATGCTTTAGGAAAATAAGTAACATGGATTGGAGTAGGGAAGAGACTTGAAGCAGGCAGATGCACTCGCTGGCTATTACAAAAGTCTAGATGTGAGGTGATGAGGTCTTCCATGACAGTGGCAGACATGTCAGAGAAGAGAAGGGGTTGTACTAGAGAGGTGTTACAGCAGACTGGATATGGGGGGGTGAGGCATAATGAGGAATCAAGGATGACTCTTAGTTTGGGAACCTGAGGGACAAGAACAATGGTGTTAGGTTTTGCCCTCTACAGAAATAAAAACGGTAGGAATCAGGGAGGTTCAGGAGAAACGATGAGTTCTATTTTGGACATGTTGAGTTTAAGATGTCTAAAACGCAGTTGGAGACGCATGATTACGTGTCAGCCTAGAGACTGGAGTAGATAGATAGACGTGAAAATCATTAGCACAGAGATGTAATTAGACACTAAAACCTTGGATTGAAGACAGCTTTCCTGGAAATTTAGTCAACTCTACACCAATTCTCAAGTCTCTCCTTATCTCTCAATTGGAAGTAAATACAAGTCAGTCAACAAACATTCATTAATGTGCTTGGCATTATTAAGTGTGGAGGAAACAAAAAGTAGAAGACGGTCCCCAATCTCATGGAGCTCACAATCGAAGCGGGGAGACAACATGCAAACAAATATTTACAAATGTGATGATATATGCAGGATAAATTGGAGATATTGAGAGAAGAAAGGCACTCGCATTAATGGGGATCAGGAGAAGCTTCTTATAGAAAATAAAATTTTAGCTGAGATTTGAAGGAAGCCAGGAGACAGAGATGAGAATTATAGGCACAGGGAACAGCCATTGAAGATGTGTGGACTGGACATAGGGTCAAATGACTTGTATTTGAAATCTGACTATGACCTTTGCTGCTCTCTGTGAGGCCCTAGGGAAGTCACTTAACCTGCCTAAGTCTCAGTTTCTTCTTCTGAAAATAGAGATGATACTTTTGCTACTTAACTCATAGAGTTCTTGTGGAGAAACATTTTATAAAGTTTAGTGTACTACGTAATAATGTAAGCTTTTTGTGTTTTCAGTTATGTCTGACTTTTTGTGACCCCATGGACCATAGCATGTCAGGCCCTTCTATCTTCCACTATCTCCCAAAGTCTGTCCTAGCTCATGTTCATTGCTTCCTTGACACTATCTCTCTCATCCTCTGCCGTCCCCTTTTCCTTTTGCCTTCAATCTTTCCCAACATCAAGGTCTTTTCCAATGAGTCCTAACTTATCACAATATGGCCAAAGTATTTAAACTTCAGCTTCAGTATTTGACTTTCCAGTGAATAGTCTGAGTTAGTTTCTCTAAGTGTTGACTGATTTAATCTTTTTTTGTTGTCCAAGGCATTCTCAAAAGTCTTCTCCAGCACCAAAATTCAAAAGTGTTGATTCTGTAGTGTTCAGCTTTCCTTGGAGTCCAAGTCTGGGCCATGCTACTAGGAGAAAAAAGAAACATAACTTTGGCTAAAAGGACCTTTGTCACCAAGGTGATGCTTTGAAGTATGCTGTCCAGGTTCACCATAACTTTCCTTCCAAGGAGCAGTCATCATCTACAATGATCTTTGAGACTAAGAATATAAAATCTGACATGGTTTCCATTTTTCTCTCTCTATTTGCCAGAAAGTTATGGGACCAGTTACCAAGATCTTAGGTTTTTTTTTTATTATTATTATTTTAAGCTTCAAGCCAGTTTTTACATGCTTCTCTTTTGTGTGCATCAAGGGGCTCCATAATTCTTCTTTCTGCCATCAGAGTGATATCATCTGTATATCTGATATTGTTGATATTTCTCCTGGCAACCTTAATTGCAGTTTTTGATTCATATAGCATTTCACATTATTTATTTTGAACATGTTAAATAAATAAGGCAAAAATATATAGACTTGTATTCCTTTTCCAATCTTGCACCAATCGAGTTATTCTATGTTTGGCTCTAACTGTTGCTTCTTGGTTCACATTCTTCAGATTCTTCAGGAGAAAAGTAAGATGATCTGGTACTCCCATCTCTTTGAGGACATGCCACATTTTGTTGTGATCCACACAGGATAAGGCTTTAGTGTAATCAATGAAGCAGAAGTAGATTTTTTTTTTTCTTCTGGAACACCCTTGCTCTCTTCATAAATCCAGCAAATGTTGGCAATTTGGTCTCTAGTTTGTTTGCCTCTTCAAAAACTGGCCTGCACTTTTGGTTATTCTTGGTTCATATATTATTAAAACCTAGCTTAGAAGAAGAAAACATAGCCTCACTGCTGTGTGAAATGAGTACCATTGCTTGACAATTTGAACATTCTTTGGTATTGTCTTTTTCTTAGGATAGAGATACAAATTGATGTTTTCCTATCCAGTGTTCATGTTGAGTTTTCCAAATTTGCTGGCATACTGAGTAAAGCAGTTTAACTGAATCATCTTTTAGGAGTTTAAATAGCTCTGCTGGAATTTCATCACTTGCACTAGCCTTGTTGTTAACAATGCTTCCTGAGGCTCATTTTAGTTCATCCTCCAGGATGCCTGGCTCTAGATCATTAACCACACAATAATAGTTATTGTTGATGTCAAGATCTTTCCTGGTTAATTCTTCTGTTTATTCTTACCATCTCTTCTACTTTTGTTGTATTCTTACCTTTTTGTCTTCTATCATGCCCATTTCTGCATGAAATTTTCCTTTGGTATTTCAGATTTTCTTGAAAGGATCTCTTGTTTTTCCCATTCTGTTGTTTTCTTCTATTTCTCTGCATTTCTTCCTATCTCTCCTTGCTTTCTCTGGAATTCTACATTCAGTTGGGTAAATTTTTTTTCTCTCTCTATTTTTTCCTGATTCCTTTTCTCCCTTCTCTTTCCTTCTTCCCACAATTATTTGTAGAGCTTGACCAGTCTTTTTGTTTTCTTACTTTTTCCTTTGAGATATTTTTTATTGCTGCTTCCTATAGAATATCGCGAACCTCTGTCCACAGTTCTTCAGGCACTCTATTAATCACTTCTACTTCCTATTCATAAGAGTTGTTATTTAATCATACCAAGTGATCTAATGGTTTTATGTACTTTTTTTTTTCAATTTCAGTCTGAATTTTGCAATAAAAAGCTAATGATCTGAGTCACAGTCAGTTCCAGGTCTTGTTTTAACTGACCAAATAGAGCTTCTTTACCCTTGGCTGCAAAGCATGTAAACCAACTGATTTCAGTATTGACTATTTGGTAATGCCCATGTGTTGACTCACCTTTTGAGTTGTTCAAAAACTGTTTCCTGTGAACAGAAAGTTTTCTTGACAAAACTTTATTAGTTTCTACCCTACTTCATTTTGTATTCCAAGGCCAAACTTTCCTGTTATTCTAATTATTTTTCAATTTCTTGCTTTTGTGTTACAATATCCTATCATGAATGAATGTGATTTTTGGGGTGTTATTTCTAGAAGATGTTGTAAGTTTTCATAGAATATATTAATGTTAGACTTTTTGACATCAGTAGTTGGAGCACAGCATTGTATTACTGTGATGTTGAACAGTTTGCCTTGGATTCTGTCATTTTTTTAGATTATACCCCAGCAGTGCTTTTTTTCAACCTTTTATTGGCTGTGAAGGCTACTCCATTTCTTGTGAGGGATTCTTTCCCACAGTAGTGTATGTAATGATAACCTGAATTAAATCTACCCATTTCTGTCCATTTAAGTTCCCTGATACTCAAGAGGTTGATGTTGAATCTTTCCATCTCCTGTTTGACCACATCCAGTTTACCTTGGATCATAGATCTTACAACAGTGATCTTTACAGTACTGGACATGCCTTTTGTCACCAGGCACACCTGCAACTGAGTTTCCTTTTGACTTTGGCACAACTTCTTCATTCTTTCTAGAGCTACTTAGAGCTGTCTGTTGCTCTTCTGCAGTAACATGTTGGATACTTTCAAACCTGAGGGGCTCATCTTCTGATGTCATATCTTTTATCATTTTAATATTGTCCATGGGATTTTCCTTGCAAAAACACTAGAGTGATTTGCAATTTCCTTCTCCAGTGGATCACCTTTTGTCAGAACACTCTACTATGACCTGTCCAGCTTAGATAATTAAGACCCTTCATAACAATAAAGGGATCGAAGAGGGGAATAATGTAAACTCCTATTAGTCTAAGGATGAGTTACATGAGTTTTATGATGAGGGCTATGACAACTCTGTGTTACTGTAAAGGTGATGAAAGGGGGAAGAATAAAAGAGTGGGGAAAAGGTAGCTTAAAACATTCTAAAAAGCCTAAACAATAAATCAGAATGTTCAAATAATTTACTGGTAACATTGTCAGGATTTTTCATTTTATTAATTAAAATTATTGTTATTACTCAGAATTTCCACACCTATGCTAGGTAGAAGTCTTAAACCATTCTTATATATAGCTCTGCCAAATCTCTTTTATAGAGATTCCATTAAAATTTAAATTAAAACTTCTGAAGAGGTTGTTGGAATGCCACTGTGACCATAAATACCAATGAAGCTTAGGGGAAAAAATAAAATCTTTCTCATTAAGTGAAAAGTTGAGAAAAAAACAAACTAATGTTTCCCAACCTACTTTGTAAAGAGGAAAAAAACACAAGAGAAATCTCAGTGATAATTTCCGGGGAAGAATGACTATTATTGATTAATTTCCAAAAGAGAATGAACCATGGCAATGAGTTTTGGAGAAAAGAATCACTGCTTATTGTATTCATTTCCCTCAATTGTGAGAAATGGAAAGTTAATGAAATTGAATAAAGCAGAGGGTACCTCCTCAAATCAGTGCCTAGGGATAGATATAGCACTTTTCTAATATGACTATTTATAATCAAATAGTGAAATGAGTGAGACTAAAGGGGTTCTTCCACCTGAGTATCACACTTAATGAGCCTGATTCTCCCCTTAACCCCCAGAGGATAAAAAGCTGAGAAGACATAAAAACCTTCAATAGCACCTTGTCTCTGGTGTAGATTCCTTTTTGGGGGAGGGTTTGAGAGAGTTTTTTATGATATGCTTTCTAGGCCAAGTATTTATTTGCCTTTCTTTGTATCTCTAGTACTTAATACAGTCCTTGGCATCTAGTAGATGCTTATAAAGGCTTGTGGTTATTGTGAAATCTGGAATCTAGAAAATCTCTGCCCTCATGGTTAGGACATCAGCGGTAACTAAAGAATTTGAAGTAAGGAGCTCAGATGACATGTTTAGGAAAATGGGGTTTGTGTGGATTGCAAGCTTAATAAATATTAACAAAGAGCATAGCAGCAAAACTCAATCTCTCAAATAATATGCATTTGTGAAACATCCCCTAATAGCATTGCCAAACTCTGAAGACACCAAAAAGAAAAATGTAGCTGCTCCTGTCCTTAATGAGTTTATATTCTACCAAGGGAGACAACATATAATTATAAAAATCCCAATGCAGATACATGTAGCCTTGATAGTCACTAGAAACAAGGGGAACTTGAAAAGACCTTCAGAAGAAGGTGGCTCTTTAGCTGAGTCTAGAAATAAAGCAGAAATTCCAAAGATCATTTATGAGGAGGTAGAGCCTTTCAGAAATGGGAGATAGTCAGTGCAAAAGTATAAAACTCAGAGATGGAACATTGAATGTGAGGAAAACCAAGTGGGATCATATGACTGGACTAAAAAGAGTAGAACATAATGTATAAGGATTCTGGAAAGGTAGAAAGGGACCAGGTTATGAAGAACTTTCAGAGTCAGAGAGAGGAATTTATATTTGATCCTAAAGGTAACAGGGAGTCACTGGCATTTGTAGAATAGGGAGGTGATGTGACTGGATCTGTGCTTTAGGAAAATCACTTTGGTTTCTATGTGGAAGATGTCTTGAATTGTGGAGAGATTTGAGAAATGAAAACTCACTAGGAGGCTTTTGTACTAGGAGGCAGTTAGACGGCACAATGGATAGAGAGCTGAGCTAGGCATCAGGAAGACTCATCTTTCTAATTTCAAATCTGGCCTCAGACACTTACTACCTGTGTGACCCTGGACATGTCACTTAACACTCTATGCCTCAATTTAGTCATCGATAAAATAAGCTTGAGAAAGAAATTGCAAACTACTAGCATCTTTGCCAAGAAAACTGCAAATGGGGTCATGAAGAGCCATTATGGGGAGATCACAATTATATGGGCAAATTGGTCTCAAACAAGAGATTCATTATTCTTTGCTCTGATCAGATTGCACCTGAATATCATATTTAGTAATAGGTGCCATATTTTAAAAAAGACATTGACAACTGGAGGATGAGTAAAGCATTGGAAGTTATGCCATATAAGGGTCTTGGGAGCACTAGAGGATAGTTAACTTGGAGAAGAGAAGATCTGAGTGTTCATGGGGTAAAGAAAAGGTGCATAAGAGGGGTCTTTAAATATTTTGAAGGGAAGTTATGTCAACTAGAGTTTCTCCATCACAGATGGCAGGACAAAGAAATAGTTAGACACAGAAGACAGACACATTTTGATGTAATATAAAGAAGAATTTCCTAACAAATGAAGTCTTACAAAGTTAAAATAGACTGTCTTAGCAGGTATTGGTTTCTTCTCCATGGAAGGTCTCCATGTAAAGGTAGACAATTTTTTTCATGGCTAGCAAAGCAGAGATTTCTCTTTGGGTATATCTCTTCTGGCACATCTTTTTTCAAACCCTGAGATTCTATAAATCTGATTTCTCCAATTGCTCCCCCTGGAGTAAGAACAATAGGTTGAACAATAGCAAGAGGGTGATTTTTGAAATTCATTCTAATTGAAAAGAAACTTTGATTTTCTCCATTGTTAGCATATATTTTAAAGCCAGCCTTTTTTTTTCTTTCAGAAATTGCTTAAATATTAGAAGCCATGGACAGATTTTTTTCCTTTAAGGTAAATTATTCTTTTTTTCTTATTGTCTCTTTCATTCCAACCTTGTTCCCTTATCCCAGAAAAGAGTACAAAGAAGTCTTTTAGGTGGAATTTTTCTCCAACAGAATTAAAGTTGCAGCCTTTCTAGAGGCGATTTGAAGAGATGGATGATAATTCTAGCATATGCTATAATTTAATTTCTTAGGCTTACGTTGTTTTTTTTTCTCCTGAATCATACTGTTCATTAAATGCATTTCATTGGTAGTTTCAGGGTTTTAAAAAAGTATGTAAATGAGGAATATAGAAATGTGTAATAATGATTCTCTGGACTTCACTTTCCCAATCTATAAGATGAGAGAATTGGACTAAGGACAGTGTCTAGCTTTCTGGAAGAATATTAATAAAAAAAACCAAACAAACCATGATCTGTTCACAGGAAATGCAGGCATATGGGAAAACAATAAGGAGAAAAGAAGTGAAAAGTATGCATACTTTTATCTAAAGAATCCCGACCATCTTCAAGTGTATTAGCTATCTTTAAATTTGAAGAACAATGTCACCTATACATATCTAAATTATTAAAACATTCCTTAAATAGCACATTGACAAGCATATATCCCTGTAGCATTTCACTTTTATCAAATAATTAATGACTATCTTCTGAGTCTGGCCATTCTACCAGTTCTGAATCAATGTAATTATGTTATCAACTGGCTAATATCTCTCTTTTCTACAAGGTTAGACAAAGATATTTTATTAAACACCTGGCTAAAATCTAGTCAAACTATATCTCCAACATCCTCTTTATCTACCATTTTTATCTATAAAGGAAATGTTGCTTTATGTTACACTTATTTATATACTTTATACTATACCACAGACTTCATCAACCTTGGCTATCATCCATTTCCTGTTTCTGGGACCTAAACTCTGACATTTTAATAGATTCTTTTTTTTAAAAAAAAAATCATAGTTAAAATTGGTGATAAGCTTTGGAGCTTAGTATGAAATATGCTTAAAATTCATAGAAACTTGAACAAGTCTGACCTTTTAACAAGGACTCATTGAAATAAAAGTGACTTCCTATTACCATTGTTCTTCTCTCAATGACAAGAATTCTGAATTATTTAATGATGGAGTCTTGGTTTGAGAGACTTCTTTAAATGCTTGTTCTCTTGGAAAGGGGAAATAGCTGGTTTCTTCTTCAACATCAGAAATGAAGAAAAGTAGTTATTATAAGTTACCTACACTTTTCCCCCCTGAAAAGCATCTTATAAACACTATCACAGCATGATCTTTAAACTATCCTGTGTAAGTGAGTATGAGCCAGGTCTTCCCACAACTCGAAAAGTTGTCATATGGATAGATAGAAGAATTATATTTATACTGGTAGATCTTTGAGGGAATGCTTGAAATGTCTCAAATATAACACATCTTCAATTTCTCTGCCTTAGCACTTGCTTTTCCATTGGCATGTCATTCTCTGTTGCTTTATTAGTTTTATTAGCTCCACCTCTTAGTGGAACTAAGATGGCAGAGTAAAGGCAGGAACTCGCTTGAGTTGTCTCCCAAATTCCTCCAAATAGCTTTAAAAAATGACTCTAAACAAATTCTACAGCAGCAGAAGCCATTAAAAGATAGAGTGAAACAAATTTCCAGCCTAAGGCAACTTAGAAAGTTGCCAGGAAAGGTCTATTGTGTCAAGGTCTATTGTATTGAGAGAGGAACGCAGTCCAGTACAGGGTAGGTCAATGAAGTCTGGGCTCTAGCAAACCCCAAACAGATCTGGAGTGACTGAATCACTGGAAGCAGTGGCAGTTTCCAGACCCCTCAGCCCATAGACACTAAAGGCAACTTAGAAAGTCAGCAGAAAAGGTCTGTCTCACCTGAGTGAGAGTAGAGCACAGTCCAACACAGGCTGCACCAGCACAGATTTGTCCTCAGCAAATCAGGAACAAGTCTTGGGAGTCACTGAATCAGCAGCAGTAGTAGCAATGACAGTGACTGCTTCTGGAGCTCTCAGCCCACAGAGAGTAAAGGGATTGGATAACTGGGCAGAAGATTATAGGGATCTTTTTGCTAGCATTAAGAATGAATTCTATTACTTTGCCCATAATTGAATCTGGATTACACTCCTGGATGACAGTTCCAGGGAGAAGAGGAGCACTAGCATAGCAGAGCCTGCAATAGCAGTGGAACAGTGACACTCTTCATAGTTCCAAAGCAGAAAAGGGTGCTTGTGGTTACTCACAGACCACAGCACAGACCAGGAGAGTAGTAAACACCTCTTGTTAGGTTGTACCACGTTGGAAGAACTGAAAATGTATACAGATCCTTAGAGGTATCTCTGAAAACAGTTGCACAAAACCCCTGAAGCTTGGGATGGTACACCCTCCACCCTGGAAGCAAAGTCCGACTTTAACAAAGACTTATAAGTCAGATAATAGGCTGGGAAAATGAGAAAACAGCAGAAAAAAATTCTGACTATTGAAAGTTACTATGGTGGCAAGGAAGAACAAAACACAGAATAAGTGTAAACACCAACAGAAAAAGAAGATAACAAAGTCAAATTTCCCGTATCCAAAGCCTCTAAGAAAAATACAAATTGTTCTCATGTCATGGAGAAGCTCAAAAAGGATTTTTAAAATCAAGTAGAAGAGGTAGAGGCAAAACTGGAAGAGAAATGAGAGTGATGCAAGAAAATCATGAAATATGAGTCAATACCATGGAGGGGAGACATGAAAAAAATACTGAAGAAAATAACACCTTAAAAACAGACTAGACCAAATGATAAAAGATGTTCAAAAAGCCAATCAGGAGAAGAATGCCTCAAAAAGAAGAATGGGCCAAATGGAAAAGGAGGTCTTAAAGCTCACTAAAAAAATAATCCTTAAAAATTAGAATGGAGCAAATAGAAGCTAATGACTTTATGAGGAATCAAGAAATAATAAAACAAAACTAAAGGAATGAAAAAAATAGAATACAGTATGAAATAACTCTTTAAAAACAACTGAACTGGAAAAGAGATAAAGGAGAGATAATTTAAAAATTACTGGACTACTTAAGAGCCCTGATCAAAAAAAGAACCAAGACATCATCTTTCAAGAAATCATCAATGAAAACTGCCCTGATATTCTAAAACCAGAGGGTAAAATAGAAATTGAAGGAATCTACCAATCATCTCCTGAAAGAGATCCCAAGATGAAATTTCCAGGAATATTATCACCAAATTCCAGAGTTTCCAGATCAAGGAGCATACAGAAAGAAACAATTCAAGTATTTATGGAGGCACAGGTAACACAAGATTTAGCAGAATGTACATTAAATGATTGTAGAGGTTGTAATTTGATATTCTGGAGGGCAAAGGAGCTAGAATTACAACCAAGAATCACCTACCCAGCAAAACTGAATATATAATCCTTCAGAGAAAAAAAACTGACATTCAATGAGATAGAAGACTTTCAAGAATTTTTGATGAAAAGACCAGCCTTGAATAGAAAATTTGACTTTCAAATACAAGACTCAAGAGAAGAATGAATAGGTAAATAGAAAAGGGAAATCATAAGGGACTTAATAGGTTTAAACTGTTTACACTGGTAACTCATAAGACTTTTCTCATTGTTAGGGTAGTTTGAAGGAGTATATATAAACAAAGGGCACAGGTGTGAGTTGAATATGAAGAAATGATGTCTAAAAACAAAATTAAGTGGTGAGAGAGAAATGTACTGGGAGAAAGAGGAAGGGAGAGGTAGAATGGGGTAAATTATCTCACATGAAAGAGGCCAGAAGAAGGTTTTACAATGGGAAAGAAGAGTGAAGAGATAAGGAAGAATGATTGAACCTTACTCTCATCAGAATTGGTTCAAAGAGGGAATAACATACACACTCAGTCAGCTATAGAAATTTATCTTATCCTACAGGAAAGTAGGAGGTGAAGGGGATAAGATAAGAGGAGTGATAGAAGGGAGGCCAGATTAGGGGAGGGAATAGTCAGAAGCAAAACTCTTTTGAGGAGGGATGGGGTAAAAGAAGAGAGAAAATAAAATAAATGAAGGAGGGGGAATAGAATGGAGGGAAATACAGTTTGCAATAGTAACTTAAAAAACTTTTTTGAAGCAAGTTTCTCTCATAAGAACCTCATTTCTCAAACATATAGAGAACTGAGTCAAATTTATGATAACAATAACCATTCCCCACCGACAAATGATCAAAAGATATGATCAGTTTTTACATGTAGTACTCAAAGCTATCTATAGCCATATAAAAAAATTTTCTCACTATTGATTGGAGAAATGCAAATTAAAACAATTCTGAATTACTATCTCATATCTACTATATTGGCCAATAGGACAGAAAAGGTAAATGACAAATGTTGGAGGGGTTGTGGAAAAAATAAGAGTTTAATACACTGTTGGTGGAGTTGTGAACTGATTCTACCATTCTGTATGCAGTTTGGAACTATGCCCAAAGGGCTATAAAACCATACATACCCATTGACCTAGCAATATCACTACAAGGTCTGTATCCCAAAAGAGGTAAGAAAGAAAAAAAAAGGACCTATTTGTACAAAAGTATCAGTAGCAGCTCTTTTCTGGGGGTAAAGAATTAGAAGTTGAGAAGATATCCATCAATTTCAGAAGGACTGAACAAGTTGTAGAATGTGATTATGACGGAGGACTATTGCAGTATAAGAAATGATAAACAGGATGCTCTAAAAACAACCTGTTAAGACTTCCATGGATTGATACAAAATGAAATGTACTCTGCACAAAGTAACAATATTGTAAGATGATCAGGTATGAATGACCAAGCTCTCCTCAGCAATACAACAATCCAAGACAACTCTGAAGGACTTATGACGATAAATGATGCAGAGAAAAAACTGATGATGTCCAAATATAGATTGAGGCATACTTTTTTAAAATTTTCTTTATTTTTCTTGAGTTTTTTTTTTCTTGTCTATGTTTTCTTTTACAACATGACTATCATGGATACCTTTTTCATGATTACATATGTATAAGCTATGTTGAATTGCTGGAAGGGTGGGAATTTGGAACTCTGAGTTTTAAAAATGAAAATTACAGATTGTTTTTACAGGCAGCTGGGGAAAAATAAAATTCTAAATAAAAGCTAAAAAAAAAATACTCAGCTTAAATCATACCTTCTGCAGAACTTCTTCCATTTTCCTCCCAGATGCTAATGCATTTCCCTTTCCTTGCCTTTCTGTGTATATTTTGTATGTACCTAGTTATTTACATGTTATCTTTCCCACTGAAATATATGCTCCTTGAGAGTAAGAATTATTTTTGCTTTGCTCTGTATTAATGTTGTTCCTTATGAAAAAAAGCTCACGTTCATAGTGTGCTTTAAGGTATGCAAAGTGCTTTACAAATATTATCTACTTAATCCTCACAAAAATGCTGAAACTGCCTAGGATGGTATCTGGCACATAGTAAGTGCTTAGTAAATGTTTGCTGCCTGATAGACTAACCTATCTCATTTTTGAAAGACACACTATACATTCTATTACAAAATGATCTGGGAACTTCCCTGTGTTGGAAGGAATTCCATTATTTGCAAGACTACCACCTGGGAGGAAGGTCTAAAGTTATAATTGTTCTTTGAGAGAAGAATTAAGTGTAAAGGGTGCAAACTCATTTCCATATTAAAAATGAAACAAACACATCTTAGGAATTCATGCTTGTACAAAATGGGAGGGTTGCTTCAATGAGTGCTTAGTTCCTTTTATGCAAGATCTTTAACAGTGGAATACCAGTACCTTTTAAATTTAAAATTCTGAAACTGATGACTTTTTTTTTTACAGCAAAGAGACATGGCAATCAAAGATACCATTAGTTAAGATTATTATATGATTGCTAAAATCTTGTAAGTATTTGTTACAAGACATAGTTCCTACCTAGAAGGGCTTAGATGTTTTTTTTTAAATGTTTATTTATTTTTTGTTTTCAACATTCATTTCCACAACATTTTGAGTTTCAAATTTCCTCCCCATCTTTCCCTTCCCTCCACCCCATTACTGTCTTACATTCTAATTACCCCTTCCCTCAATATGCCCTCTCTTCTATCACACCATTTTCTTCCCTTACCCCCATTTTCTCTCTTTTCCTGTAGAGCAAGATTGATTTCTATACCCCATTACCTGTGTTTCTTATCTCTCGGTTGTATGCAAAACAATTCCCACCATTCCTTCCTAAAACTTTGAGTTCCAACTTATCTCCCTCCTCTCCTTCCCCACCCACTGAGAAGGCAAGAAATTCAACATAGGCTATACATGTATAGTTTTGCAAGACTTCCATAATAGTCATGTTGTGTAAAACTAACTATATTGCCCTCCATCCTATTCTGTGCCCCCCATTTATTCTATTCTCTCTTTTGACCTTGTCCCTCCCCAAAAGTGTTTACTTCTAATTGCTCCCTCCTCCTATTTGCCTTCCCTTCCATCATTCCTCCCACCCCACTTGTCCCTTTCTCCCCTACTTTCCTGTAGTGTAAGATAGATTTTCTTACCAAACTGAGTGAGCATGTTATTCCCTCCTTAAGCCAAATGTCAGGAGAGTAAGCTTCATTTTTTTCCCTCTCACCTCCTCCCTTTTCTCCTCCACTGAATAAGCTTATTCTTGACTCTTTTATGAGAAATAATTTGCCCCATTCTCCCTTTCTCCTCCCAATATATTCCTCTCTCACCCCTTAGAGAAGGGATTAGTTGTTAGGGAGATTTATTTGGTAGTGACGATATTAAGAACTGGACCAATGATTTCACTAGTATAGGGACCTCCCATATGAGGAAACCCCTTGATGACTTCAGATTTGCCTAGACAGCACTGAGAAGTTAAATTACTTGCTCAGGGTATTATGAGTCAAAGGTAAGATTTGAGACTAGGTCTTCCTGGATCTCTTTCCACTATGCCAACCTACTTCTTTGCCAAGATCATAATAAAAATATTTTTTAAAAGCTGTACTTTTCTTATTGTAAATTAGTTAGGTTTTCCCCTACTTTGTACTTTGTTTAAATTATTGCCAGTGTACACTTGTTTTTGTACAAAATACACTCACAAGCCAACATATCCCTATGTAAGAGGAGTATCCCATAATCCTAACTCAGCAAGTAAACAAAGACTGGATTTCTCAATTAAATCAATCAACAAGACATGTGAACGTTGTCTGAACAAGGTCTGAGACTCCCATTAAATCCATAAATCAACCTTAGGCATTAAATGGAAAAAGTCTTTGATAAGTTTAGATACCTTTGAAAGTCCCTGAATAAATTGGTGTGATATTGCACAGAAGCATGTTCAGATTGATTGAGGAAACCTGAGCATGCCCTGTGAATCAGTTTTTATAATATGTCAAGCCAGTTCCAAACTCGTAGAAGTCCAGTTTCTAGCAATGTACTGGTACAAGTCTCTAGTCAAGATATTGAGGAGTCATTTGAATGGGCAAGAAAGTGCCTTAGTCTCCTTACCCTCCCCTGACAGGAGGAGGATCTTGCAGTACCAGAGGATTCGGATTTTTCATCAGTATCCTAGCAATGTTCCCAGGAAAGCAATGGTGGATGGCAATGTCTGCATGAGGAATTGAGGACAGATTGGACATGATGAAGAAAGGTAGATTTCAGGCTCCACAAGGATCCCATAGCAAAAGTTAAACCATATTTTGAAAACATCTTGAAAATTCCAGCAAAAGAAATTCCATGTACTGTGAGTTATTCTTTTGCCACCATATATACCCTAAACTTTTGCGCAATTTCTCTTGGACTCTGTGTGTACTACTGGTAGGAGACCATGCAGGTATATAGGGGATGTTTTGTACCAGTTGTATTTACTATACCATTTTAGAAAATACTGCTTTCTAAAAGCTAAATAAATCTATCTGACTGATTGATATCAGGTAATAATTGATGGGGAAAGTGCACTCTGGGGTTTGTGAAGTATAGCATTAGAGAAACATACCTTTCCAACTGCTTAGGGTTTCCTACAATTCCCAGTTAAAATCTCACCTTCTGTAGGAAGCCTTTCCTAATCCACCTTAATTTTAAAGCCTTTCCCCGTTGATCGTTTCCACTTTATCCTGAATACTTGTACATAACTTTTTGAATGTTATCTCTCCCCTGAGATTGTGAACTCCTTGACAGCAAAGGCTGCCTTTTTTATTTTTTGTATCCCTAATACTTAGCATACTGACTGACACTTGATAAGTGTTTAATAAATGCTTATTGGCCGACTGACTGACTACTCTTAACCCTCTGAGTGGACAAGTAGAAGCCATGTTGGGAGGTTCCAGCTACCTAGCACTAGCAATATTTTGTGAGAGCAAGTTCAGAGCATGAGCTACATTTACTATTTTCTTTTTCTCTTCTTTTCTTTTCTGTATTGAGATAGAATGTTATACACACTTGGACATATAAAGATAAACACCAATTTCTTGTCTAAAATATTTAATGCCTGTGTATCAAATGTGTTTTGCTGTCAGTTCTTAGAAAATACAAGAGCTTTCAGAAATGTACAACACACTATAAAACACTATGGAGAAAAGCAATTGTGTGTGTGTGTGTGTGTGTGTGTGTGTTTTAACAGAAAATCCAATGTGTGTCTCTTTCCTTGATCTCTTACAGAATACCTGGCATAAGATTTTACATTTCGGATTTATAACTTTTTCAAATCACAGAACATCCTTCACCACTAAGGTTATTTGTCATAGAAATTCACTTTACATATAAAAAATCAGAAGTTATGCTTTTACTTACCTATGAGAAATAGAAACATGGCTTGAGGGGCCAGGATGAAATGGATGCATTGATGCTGAATTCATGGCTAACTCTTGCCACTTTCAAATAATTTTTCAACGGAACATCTGAATGTCTATCCCCACTCTAGAGTGAGCCTTCTTGTACCTATTCAAAATATTTCACTCAAGAATGAAGGACAGAACAAGATGTCCTCCATTACCCTTAAAACATTAAGAGAGTAATAGACCTTACAGGACTTTGTTTTTCAGGCTTTGAATTTAGTTAGAATTTTTACATCATTATCCAAACTGCTGTTCTCCTTAAACTCTTGTCTGCTATATAAGTGTAAGGAATTTAGGATGTACTTGTGTAGTTTTTTTTTAACAGACAGGGATTAAAAATGACAAAGCAATAATCACTTAGATTACTAGAAACATAATTTGGAAATATGATGTGATACATTTACAGAAAACCATTTAATTCAGACATCCTTAAAGATGTATTCTCACTTTACGTAATTTGTCCATTAGCTTTACTCCACTGAGTTGGGATATCCAGACAACTGGACTTTATAAACATTATACCTCTATAGTATAGATATTTTGTTGAACAAAAAAGTGTCTGTCATGCCTGAGAAGATGCAAAAATAAATGGGACAATATGATTGTGTAATCATAGGTCTAGATATGAAAGTCACCTCAGAAATCACTAGTCCAATGTCTAATTTTATAAAGTTTATTAAATTAAATCTCAGTGATTTTAAACCAAATCTGAAGTGATAAGTTGTAAGTATCAGAGGCTGAGTCCCTGGATTGAAGGAGTTCATAATCTAGTTGGCACGGGAAATAAAACATATAAATAAACACAATATTAAAGCAAAAACAAATATTACTATATGAGAAAAATAAAAAGAGGCTATGATAGTTCAAAGGACAGAGAATAACTTCTAGCAATGATGATCAGTGTCAAGCTTCATGGAATGAATGAATGAATGAATGCATGAATGAATGAATGAATGAATGAGTGAATGCACAAGCATTGGTTAAGCACTTACTATGTACCAGGGGCTATAGGCTTATCAAAGCAAGATATTCTCTTTTCTGCAGGGGAGTGAGTCAATAAACAGAAAGTTTTACTCTGAGTAGTCACAGAGAAATAGTATCACTTACTTATACCTGAAGAAACAAACCATATTTGAGGATTAGCTATTGCCCTTTATGAATGAGATGGTCCCAGTATAGGAGATTTTGTGTGTGTTTGATCTCTCAGGCTTAGCTTTAACTCCTGCAGTCTTACCTGTGGTTTGCCCTTGCCTTACCTAAAGCCAAAAGCTGCCCCATACCATGGATGATACAGAGCTCCCACTTGGTGTGAAATGCAACATAAATTTCCTTTCCCTGAAATGTTGATGGATTCTGAGTGTAACATACTGATCAAAGAAGTGACAGTGTGGTGATGAGAGTTCCATAAATATTGTACTATTTACATGAACTTTATTATTTTTTTTATTAAGTTCCTGAAAGTCTGAACTCAGAACTCTGGCTGACAAGGTTGACTTTTCTGATCATTGGTAAGTAGAGGGCTGAATTTCTACACAGTTGAACTGATTTAATTGTTAAAATGGCTGAAATAACTGAACTATCTAGTTATTTTCATTGTTTTAAACAAATGAACTGAGATAAACTACAACTGAATTCCTGGTAATTGGCTATTATGAGAGGAGAAAAAATATTGACTAAATTTTGATTGATTAGAAAGTGCTTAACAGGCACTGCTAAATTCTTTTCAGAAGCTGATTTTTAAAAATCTGACTACATATATGTACTCATAACATTTTTTTCCTTTACCTGGAATAAACTGTGAATGTCTTGTTTATTCAGTTGTATCAATCATTAGCAGAAATTCTAAAAACAGAATTCAAGGTCTTTTACAATTTAGCCCCAACACTCTCTATGGTCCATTTCCCATAAGTTCTTTAGATGTTAAACTTCTAAACTAGACTTCTCCCTATTTATTGAATATCCTTTGTCATTTCCCAAAATTCTTTTCTTTTGTCATGTTGTTTCCTCTATTTGGAATACCCACCTTCCCTACTATTTAAGAATGCTCTCTATGCTCATGTCTGCCTATCAAAACCTTCCTACCTTTCAAGATCCAGTTAAAATGCTACCTCCTCTAAGAAGCATAAAAGAATCATTTCATTGAATTTCCTTAGCACTTTGTCTTTCTCTCCTGTGCCTGGCTCATATTAAGTGCCTAATGCTTGTGGTTGACTTGCAAGACAAAAGTCATTCCTTCTATTATATATATATATATTTCCAAAAACAGTTTGTCAACCCCAGAAAGTGAGCTATTGAATCCTGTTCATTTTCATATCTTTCAAAGACAAGAAGGAGGGATTTGAAATAAACTAGGTCTTTTAATACATGTTGATGAATACATTAAACATATCAAGAAACAGTGGCATGGTCAGAATGCACTAGGAAGCCTTCATTTGGCAAGAAACAATGACAATCACATAACCAAGATAGAAAAGTCACTATGTTTTCCATCCAATTATTTAATTGGTTCTAAAGCTGTCGCACTTGATAGCTAGAAAGAAAATTCCAAATTATTTTTGGGTAAGTGTCACATATTTTGAGGTTCCCCCATCCAAGTATTTTAAGCAAGGGACTCACTTCAGCAATTACAAGGAAGATACTATGTAAATATAAAGCCATTAACTCTTCAATATAATTACCAAGTGATCTGCAGGAAGTTCCTAGATCCCTCAAAGATTAATTACTGTGTAACATGCAAATTTTAAGACTTTTTGATGATGATGAAGCTCAAGAGGTAGAAGATATAGATAATTATTGACTAATGGCTCTTACTGCAGGAGAAGTTCTAACACTATAATTACTAATACGCTCCCTTATTATTCTTAAGGACAAGACAGAGCAGACAGCAAATTTCTAAGTAATTATAGTTCATCTCAGGTGGGTTTATAAGGCACTAGGCAGCCAACCAAATTTTCAAGAACACATTAATTATTTTAAAAAGTTACTGCTGGATTTTCATAATGAAATTATGGGGGTGTTTTAGTCATTAAATATACTTAAACACAGTTATTGCACAAAGGATCAATCCTAGGCTCATAACTGATTGACACAGTTAGAAAAAGCAAGTCTCTCAAGTGAATTATTTGTGTTAAGAATGTATTTCAGTAATAGGACTTTGAAAACTTTTTGTGTTTTGCTTCCTTTTTCCAGCTGCCAGATTGTGCAATGGATAGAATGCTAAACTTGAAATCAGGAATACCTTGTTCAAACCTAACTTCAGAGACTTAATAGTTATATGACGCTGGGTAAGTCATTGAATCGTTGTTTGCCTCAGTTTCCTAATTTGTAAAATATGGATAATGATATCGCCTACCTTGAGCACTTCTGTTCTTGATCCTACCTTTCCCCCAGGAAGATGCAGTGTTGCACATTTGTGGAATGTCAGAACTAGAAAGGGCCTCATTAACTATCTATATTCTATCCAATTGATACTTGAATAAGAGTTCATGTCCTCCCCCTCATCCCAAAGTTAAAACACCAAAGTGTATGAAAAACTGGGCAACGAATATCTAGGTCTTTAAAATTTAATAGCAAAAATCCAATATCTAAGCACGTTAAGAAAATACTATTCCATGGTTTAAAAACAGACATAATATTTTTTTCAAAGAACATC
Organism: Bettongia penicillata ogilbyi; assembly: GCA_023548195.1. Classification (NCBI taxonomy): domain Eukaryota; kingdom Metazoa; phylum Chordata; class Mammalia; order Diprotodontia; family Potoroidae; genus Bettongia; species Bettongia penicillata. The sequence goes on from JAJHZJ010000323.1 coordinate 307,040, forward strand.
TTTTTAAAAAGTCAGTAACAATATCACTTCTAAATAAAAAAAGAACTGGAAATTATATTGAAACCTACTGTGTTTTAAACAACTAGGACAGTATAATTTAAATTACTAAAATAAATCCTTCCATGTCAGGGAATTTGACAGGAAAAGCTACAATCAGCACCACATTCTTAATTTGTTCAATTCATAGCAGTACTTGTTCCGAGTCTGACTCTTCTCTCTACTTGAACCAGAACTTGGAGAAACCTTAGAGATCATCCCAGGGGAACCTGTGGCCTCGAGACCACATGTGGCACTCTAGTCCTCAAGGGCAACCTGTTGACTGAATCCAGATTTCACAAAACAAATCCTTTTATCAAGGGGATTTATTCTATGAAGTTTTAATTCAGTCGGAGAGCCACACTTGAGGACCTAGGGAGACACATGCGCTTTTTGGACCACAGGTTCCTCACCCTTGGTCCTAGTTCAATCACTACTTTTTTTTTCAGAGAAGTTAAACAACTTGTCCAGGGTTATCCAACTAGTGTCAGAGGCAGGATCTGAATCCAGTTTCTCATCCCTCTAAGTACTACATCATCTGGCCTCTACAATGTAGTTGTGGAATTTTAGTAGAGGCCACACTAATAAATGTTTATTCCATCAAATACTTGACTTTGTTTTTTTTTTATATACATGTGACTAGATATGCTTGGAATGGAGCACAATGGCCCAAAGCATGACTATTTAAACTAAATGGTGGTGGAATATGGAGAAAGTAGGATCATATATGAACTGGTTTTCATTGCCTTTTTCTTACCTAGAGAGCACTAGAGTTGAGTGCCCTCATAAATCATATGTTGGGAGCACTTGTATTATTTTAGAAAATTAATATAATAATTTCACTTTTGAAGAGTCTATAAAAATTGTTTTTGTGCCAACTCAATCTAGGAAGTCTAGGGGAGGGGCAGAAACTAGGGGAGAATACGCCAGGTGTTGTGCCAAGAGAAGAGAACATTAAAAAAAGTCTATCTCAGGTACTTACATTCTGATGGAAAGTAAATATTGAAATAAATAGATTCATAGAAGATACATACAGAGAAAATGGAAAACAACTTAGTTTGAAGGTTCTAGCAGTTGAGTCTAGCACCAAGAAAGTCTTCCTGAATTAGTTCATAGTTGACCTGTGTCTTGAAGTAAGCAGGAGGACAGTCACTCGGTCAACAAATTCTTTAAGCATCTACTACTTGCCAAGCACTGTGTGAAATGCTGAGGATACAACGGCAAAGAGGTGAGGGGTGAGTGTCATTGCAGGCAGAGGGGATAACTAGTGCAAAGATTTAGAAATGGAGAGTCATGTGCCAGGAAAAGCTTCTAGGTCAATATGTTTGGATTAGTATGTGGAAGGGAGTAAAGGATAAGAACATTGGAAATATGGGAAGGAGACAAGTTTTGAAGAACTTTAAACATCATAGGGGAGATTTTATAACTGACCCCCTAACTATAAGGAACCACTGGAGTTTTTTGAATGAGATAAGAGGGTCAGACCTTTGTTTTAGGGAAATCATTTTGGCACTAGGATTGATTGGAGTGGGGAGGGGGAGACAAGGCAGGGAGACCACTTGAAAGACTAATTCACTATCCAGGCCAGAGGTGATAAGGATCTGGCTGTGTAAGCAGACAGAGAGAAGGATAAGAGTGTAGAGGTAGACCTCATAAAATTTGGCAGCTCACTGAATCCTTGAAATAGAGTGCAGAGTCAAGCGTGATATTGAGCTTGTGAACCTCAGTGCTGGAGAAGAGGAGAAGGGTGCCATTGACCATAAGAGAAAAATTCAGAAAAGGAAAGTATCTGGGGAGGAAGATAATGAGTTTTTGTTTTGGATATCTAGGGCTTGGGAAGCTTATGGGACATCCATTTAGAAATGCCCTCCAGGCAGCAGATGTTAGAGGACTGGGGCTCTGAGAGAGATACCAAATGTGAGTCACTCCTCATCTAAGGTAGGTATTGTTATTCTCTGAACTCAGCACACTAATGAATGCATTTTGTTGTATTTAATTCCACATTATCTCGAATGTAATACTTAACCTTTTCGATTTTAAATATCAGGAAGGAAAGACAATAATACAAAAGATTCTACACTGAAATAGCTTTTTAGTTTTGTAATTTTGTGTCTGCTTCTCTCCAAAAGCATACTTTAATTCTAAGAAAGAAACTCTAATGAATCTTAGAACAGTCTCAAAATTTTCCAAACATGACCCTTTGTGTGTTCCTACCCATCAGTATCTATCATTCCAGTAAAGTCTTCAGACTCAAATTTTAGTTTTTATACAAAGCTAATCCTTGACCGTTGTCAAGAGAGCCAGAAAGAACAGAATGTTTTTTGCTTTGAATGACTTTCATAGAAATAAAATGTAGGAGTACAATGCTAATTTTTCTTTCAAAAATCTCTTACTGAGAGATTTGGGAAAAGATGTGGCCTGCTCTCCACTGGTACTCATCCTAGGTAGCCCCCTTTTTGTTCGAGATGCTGAAGTTTCTGAGTTTCCAGTGTGTGAGTCTGATGATATAACTAATAGACTTATCTTGATAGACTTATCTTGTTTATCTATGACCCTGACATATCTTGCTTTTTATATTGAGGCATATTTAGAGTGGGATTTCTCACTTTATTCTTATAATTAATCACTAGAAAAGAATGTTTGAGCATCAGACAAAACAAACAGCAGATTTCCTTGTACTCTGTTGCTTTAACTAAAATTCAGAAGTATCCAGAGAGCCACAAGTAAACATTTTTGAAAATAGCACTTCAAACTTTCACCAGGTTTCCAAAGATATATTACAGAGGCTCTCATCTTTCCATGACTGGCTAGCTTACAGGTTCTACTGGCTAATGCTCTGAGCAATTATAAAATTCATGCTTAACACAGTGCCTGACATGTACTAGGTGCTTATTAAATGTTTACTGAATGACTCTTCTAGAAAGAAATTAAACCATTCTGAGTGAAAAGTGAGGGAAACACCTGTTGAATTAGGTAGCAAAGTTATGTTCACTTAATCACTTAAAGAAATGTGATCTCATCTCTTAAGTAGTAGAAAGAGCACTACATTTGGAATAAGAGGACTTCGGAGTCAAGTTTAAATTCTGCTGTCTGTGTGACCTGGGTTAATCCAAGTTTACTTCCCAGGACTTAACTCCAATTCCCTTCTCTATAAAATAAGGGGACAGGGCTCTAGATCAACTCTCTACGGTCCCTTTAAATACCAAAATCCTGCCATTTTAAAATAGCCAGATGAAATTATGGACAAAAACTCAAAGAGGAGACTAGGAGGAGAAAAAAGGTTGAATGTTATGATGGAAATAACTGTCAGATGGAAACATAAAGTAAAAGTGATGAGTACATGAATGTAAATTTTTCAAGATTTATTACTACAAAGATCTTTGATTTCATCTGATGAGGATACCCTTATCCTGAAACAGATTTCAACCCTCCATAGTTTAACAGTAGACAGTTTTTGCAAGTGGAAAAAGAAACATCTATCATCATATCTTGTGATGAATCTCTCAGAACCAAACTAGCGCAGTCCTCCTGACAACAGACAAAGGCAGTTACTGGCCTGTATTCATAAGACTTTTCAGTTCCCTAGAATCTATAAGAACTTGGCTTCCACTCTTAAAGCCTTTCATTTTCAACAAAAAATAATTTATGTTGATATCTTTTGTTTTTTCTCTTCCTTCCTGTGTTTCTTTGCAGACTTCAGTCACCATGACTCAGTTGCTTTCTCCCCCTGGAACTTTCCTTGGTACCTGGTACCTTCTTATCCTGGAACATCTGTACATCCTACTGGTCTCCTCCTATTGGTCAGTTCCCCTGGGAGCCTCCTTTCAAGGGATGGTCCTAGGCTGGTTATACTTCTGTCTGTGCTAACTCACTAGATTATATTCACCCCCATGCCCCACTACAGGTATTTGCTAACTCCTTCTCCTATACTTTTCATCACTCTTTTATGTAATTTCTTTCCCTAGAATATATCTTGTTGCTATTTAGTTATTTTCAGTTGTGTTCAACATTTCATGACCCCATTTATGGTTTTCTTGGCAAAGTTACTAGAATGGCTTGCCATTTCCTTCTCTAGCTCATTTTACAGATGAGGAAACTGAGGAAAACAGGGTTGAGTGACTTGCTCAGGGTCACATAATTAATAAGCATCTGAGGAGAGATTTGAATTCAGGAGACTTCATCTTCCTGACTACAGGCCTGGCACTCTATCCACTGTGCCCATTCGCTGCCCCAATTAAAACTATTTTACTATCCTTCAGTTATTTCAGTTATGTCTGCCTCTTTTTGACACTACTTGGGTTTTTCTTGACAATGATACTGGAATGGCTTTCCATTTCCTTTTCCAGCTACAGATATGGAAACTGAGGGTTAATGACTTGCCCAGGGTACACAGCTAGTAGGTATCTAAGGCCACTTTTGAATTCAGGAAGATGAGTCTTCCTGACTCCAGGCTTGGTACTTTAATGGCTATACCACTTGATGGTATAGCCCATCTTGATGGTAGGTAGTCTCTTTTTGCAAATATTTGTTTCCTCAATACTCAGCACAATGCAACCACACAGGCAGCACATAATAAATGATAGTTGACTGCTTGTTTTACATCTTCTATGTTTCCTACTAAATTCTCCCCATCCCCATCCTTGAGAGCTAGTCTTTATAATAAAATATAAAAAGATGAAAAAATGAATAAAAATGCAAAACAAACCTATGTATCAAGAAAACTCTAATATTATATGCAATATTTCAAATCCATGATCCCCTACTCCTGCAAAGAAGCAGAGGAAGGTGTTTTTTCTTGTCTTGAGGCCAAGCTTAATCATTATAATTTTGTGACATAGAATAACTTTTGAAGAAGCTAGTCTCACTTCACCATGATTAAATATTTGAAGAGACATTTCAGAAAAGAAGTCTATTAATGTACTTCAGAAAGTGCAGGATGAAGATGAAAAAAAAGAGTGAAATTATTTTAATTAAGAGGACTTTGTCCTCAAGGATTTTTGTTAATAATATCAATTTATCATTCCAATATATTAAGGCAACAGAGATTGCCAACATTTCTGAGGCACAGAACCAGATTAAAAAGTAATTGAAAAATAAATATTTAATGAAATAAAGTAAAGTGCAATAGAACATAGATAATGCTAACATGTCATTTTTAAGTCAATAAGTGGCCTACCTGAATCCTCAGGTATGGTTTAGTGGCCCAGTTTCAATTGGAGTTTGACATCATTGACTTAGTATATAGAAGCTGGTCCCTAAGATTATTTTGAATACTTTTTTGTAAGAATTTTTTGTTTGTTTTTTGAGGTAGCATGGGGCAGTGAAAAGAAGAGAAAATTGGATTCGGAATCAAAAGAAACTTGAGTTCCTGTCTTGTCCCTGGCATACTGGTTCTGTGACTACAGATAAGGTCCTTACCTTCTCTGATTCTTAGCTTGTCTGTAAACTGTGGCTAACACTGATTATAATACCTACCATGCCGGGTAGTTGGAAGAGTGTCAGCCCTAGTGTCAGGAGGACTTGAGTTCAAATGTGATCTCAGATACTATCTCTGTGACCCTGGGCAATCATTTAATCCTGTTTGCCTCAGTTTCTCTCTGTAAAATGAGCCGGAAAAGGAAATGGCATACTACTCCACAATCTCTGCCAAAAAATACCCAAAGGAGTCATGAAATGACTCAACAACAGAAATAAATATATGCATAATATATTTATAAATGTGTATACATGTGCATAGATATAAGTATATGCCTACATACATATATGTGTACATATATTTATACTGCTGCATAAATATTCATTACTATTATTCTTGGATGAGATTAGTAAGGTTCTTTTTTTCCCAAGTTTTTTTTTAAGTTGAAAACTCTGTGAGCAGAAATTTTGGATAATCTCCTTTGAGTTGTATTTTAGGCTATATAGTGGGGCAGGAACAGGGAAGTAAAGTATCTCATTGCCTGCTGTCAAGGGATAGATTTTTTTTTTCTGATAGCTTGCTGCCTTAACCTAAAAAATGTTCAAATCTAGGGAAAAAAAACAAGCCTACTTTCGTGAAGTGCAGCTGTTTGTAAATTTAACACATTGGCGAAACATCTAAATACTCAGTAGGGTTTCTGACAGTTCCATCCATCACAATAGAGTTCTCACCATGCGGCTGCACCAGATGGATAGATGCGAAATGACAGTTGTTCCAACCAGCCAAATGGAAGGTGACGGTGAATAGAATGTGAAGACTCTTAGGTTCTCTCTGGAAAATGTAGTCTCTTTCTCCAGTCCCTTTCTAAGGTCATGTAGATATGCATAAGCAGGCCAGTGTAATCTCACATTCTGTACAATCTCATTCAAGAGAAAAATCCTTAAATTGCAGCAAAAAATAGGACTTTAGGAAAGAGAATTGTAGCACAAGAAAGTAATAAAAAACATATCATCAAAATGCTTATTGATTGATTATCATCTCAGATGGGATTAATGATGTACTTTGAGTTAAAATTCAGGAAACGTGTTTTTCCTTTGGAAGTGTTTCCTAATCACCTTGTCTTTAAAAAAAATTATTGAGGATGTAGAATCCTAAATTGCAGTAGGAACTGGTAGAAAAGGTGCAATCACAAGTACTCCAAGTATATTTTTCTTTCTTTTGGCCAATAGCTGAAAACCCCACAGCATTTTGCAGTGTTAGAATGTTGTGTCAGGAATGCAGTTTTATTTAAAGTGGTATGGAAGGTTTTGTGTTGCTATATGTTGAATATAGTTTAGTGTTGATTCAATCATGAATTTAGTTTACATTTCAGAAGTTTACCCAATTATACTCCAAAAATACAGTTGCGTGTATGTATGTGTACAATAACCATCTAAAACACTGATGATTGTCTCCCATTTCTGACAAAAGTTCATGAATGAGTGTTGTGTCTTGTTTCCATCCAAACAGAATTGGAACGCGTAACAAATCCAGCTGTTAGGAACATGGTATAAGCACATATCTCCATCAAAATAGACAGCTGGTACAGTAAAGTGTTGTGGCTGGGATCAAGAAGACCTGAGTTCAAATCTGGCCTCAAACTTAACACTTATGTGATCCTGGGCAAGTCACTTTACTTCTATTTGCTTCAGTTTCCTCAATTATAATAGCAGCATTTACCTGACCAGGTTGTGATGTTCAAATGGGATAATATTGGTAAAGCACTTAACATAGTGCCTGGTACATATTAAGAGCAGTATAAATGCTCATTCGCTTCTTTTCCTCATTACTCTATAGCTTTTATGCATATGCATAAGTAACAAGTATAATGATTATATTATAGATATGTTGTACATAAGTGTATGTATATAAACCATATAGTGTGTGAATATACAACCATATGTGTTTCATGTCATCCAGGGAGCAGAGCTGTTGAGGATATTGAAACAGTGGATGTATAAGAATCAGAGTAACAAGGCTGTATTGCCATTCCCTCTGTTTCTCAAGTCACGTGGCCCAGGCCTATCATTGTCAAAGCTTCAGTTTCCTTATCTACAAAGTGTGTATACCATTTCACTGGATTGTTATAATCGTCAAAAGAGATAATGAATGTAGAAGCATTTTGGAGACTAAATACCATGAAAACACAAGGCCTTAATATATTTATACTTTAATGGGTCTATGTTCTTGCTGAAAATCTAGGTTCTTTATTCAATTGTGCAAATACCAATCCATGCAAGCTATCTTATTCTATATGATTCTCCATATCCTCTTAGAAATAAATATCCAAAGGAGGATCTATCCACTTTTCCTTTAAGTCTTTTAACATTCATTGATCACCATGAAACATTTGGTCTGGCATATTTTATTCTTGGCTTTCACTGCATTCTTTTCTTCCATCTCTTTTAATCATACAAACACTAGATGATATTCTTTACAGCACTTGTTACATGTAAGCCATTAATGATAATTGACAATAGCCTATTTGTGTCTGGGATCCATTGTCCTTAAAGTCCTTAAAATCAACAATCTGGATTCTTCAGAAACTGTAGTGTTATATGACTAAGAGCTGTTTTTGGTTTCACTGGAAGAACATTATGTTTAAAAGAGATTTTTGTCAGGGAATGTTTTGCAAAGTATCCTTGAAACTACTTCACAATTTTCCAAATGCAATCCAACATACTATCCTCCTCCTGTTTAATTCCAGGCTCAATTGTCCAGTACGTGTTCAATATATTAATATTAATGGAGTTAGCCAATGTACTACGTTGTCATTAGATGAAGAAGGCATTTACACGGTCCACACCCCATGACTCACCCTACCCTCCACCCACTAGAGTAGATCTAAGACTGTCCTTTCCTTGAAGAAGGTTGATGGGATACCTTCTCTAGGATGGGCAAGCTTCGCACCAGAGTGTGCTTGTGAAGAATATAGGGACCCTCCTATGGATCAGTTGTTCATCTTTGAATCATGGGATGACAAGGGGTTAATGTTCATGAAACAGATGATACTTAATTGTATCTTGAGGGAATGGAGGTTTTCAACAGACAGAAACATTGGAATCAAAGACAGCTTTACTAAAGGGAGACAATGTTAAGTAAGGAAAAAAGACAGGAAATCATAGAGCAAGAATGGATCATCATTAGTCCAATTTCACTGAAATACAGCTATGCAGAAGAAAAGTTCTATGACCTAATAAAGTAAAGGTAGGTTGGAGAGAGATTGTGAAAGCCTTTGAATCCTGGTATCTAGAGTTTAAATTTCATTTGGTAAATAATAAATGGGGATCCATTAGAGTCTCTTCTATGCCATCCTCAACACATGAACATTCACTTGTTCTTAGTACTTTACAAGACCACTTTTTGACTTGAAAAGATCAAGTATAATTATTTAGTGGTACATGGACACAAGTCAAACTCTCTCATGAAAGCTGATTGTTAAATTTTTAGCATATGCATTTATAACTTAGAAATTGGTAAACATCAGTCAGAGCATGATTTATTGTCTACACTTAAGGCAGTAAAGAAAAATGTTAATAATGAAGACTGAACTTAAAAGTATGGTGTGCATACTCATAGATCTCTCATACTTTCAGAGATCTGATTGTAAAACATTTACCGCCACAGCCCTGATAATTAGTATATTCCATTTTCTTAAGAAGAGATCAGAGACCATATACTTGGACCCTCTTCAAATTTAATTGCATGTGTTCCAAATGCTTGCTCCATATTAAAGTTTACAGCATTCCTATGAGGTACAGACAAAAGAAGAACCATGATTTTCATTTTGTGAAGTATCGAATGTAAGAATTTGTCATTCTTTCTTGAACTGATGCTGAGTGAAGTGAGAAGAACCAAAAGAACATTGTACATATTAGCATTGTACACAACCGCAGCATTGTGTGATAATTGCCTTTGTTAGACTTAGCTTTTCTGAATGATGCAATGACCTAAGACAGTTCCAAAAGACTCACGATGGAAAAAGCTATCCATGTCCAGAGACAGAACTATGGAGTCTGAATGCAGATTGAAGCACACCATTTTCTTTTTTTTTCTTTCCTATGTTTTTTCTCTTTTGTTCTGATTCTTCTTTCACAATGTCAAATGTTTAATATGATTTTACATGTATAGCCTATATGGGATTGCATGCTGTCTTGGGGAATAGGATTGGGACAGAGTGAGAGAAATTTAGAACTCAAAATCTCATAAAAATGAATGTTGAAAACTAAAACAAAGAAAGGAAAAAAGAAATTGTCATTTTCCAAATGTCACCTACAAGATCAGTGATTGAACCAAGGTTAAAACTCTTATCATGCTCCCATTTCCTATCCACGTTTTCAGCCTTCAAAAACACATTATTACTTTAACTAGTTGATTTATTTCAGATAAGTGTGAACATGTTCAACTTCAGTATTTAAACCACATAGAATCTGCCTACTGAATGGTCAAATATATCCTTAACTGTGGTGCAGAAAGTATCAATTGTTAAATGTTAAAAACATAAGTTGGCCACTTTTCTCCATTTGACCCAATGGACCATCCTAGAATCTCACCATTCTATTTCAAAGAAACTTGGGGAGATTTTTCTGAAATGATTCAAAGTGAAGTAAGAGAATTAGGAAACCATTTATACAATAACAGCATTGTAAAGAAAAACAACTTGAAAGACTTAGAACTCAAATACAACAACCAACTATGATCTCAAACAATTGATGATGAAGCCTGATATGCAACTCTTGACACAGCAGAGATGTGCTCTAGATGGAGAAAAAGGCAACATTTTTGCACATGGCTAATGTGGGAATTTGTTTTGCTTGCACACTCATATTTACTACAAAGGTTTTTCTTTTAAAAATGAGAGGGGGATGAGGGGAAGATAAGAATAAGGTAAACAGCAAAAAAAAGAAAGTTGAAAAAAGTAATAAGGAACCATTGCACCAGTTTTTGTAAACACAAGCAAATAGAAGGAAATCTAGAAAGAATTCCAGACAAGCAGGATAGTTTTGAAAGCTATATGTTGAACTTATTACTTAAAAAAATCAAAAGAAAGGAAATAATAGACTTGTGTAGTTTAATTTATAATCCTCTTTAATGTTGTACAATATATGTACATTTTATTTGGTTCTTAAGGCCAGAATACAATAAATCTGGAGCTCTCCATCCCACAGTTGCCTATGAAGAACACAACTTCCAACACTCAAATCACTATCATTATTAATTTTCAATAGCAATTACCACTATTGATATCAATGCTGATTCAAGTTAATTAAATCAATTATTCATTAAAGCATGAGACAATAAGAGCAAAAAGTCAACACTTAGCTGATTGTAGCCTGGGATTTGTGAATTGTGGTGGGGAAGGAGCAGGACCAATGTTGGCATACTTGGCACACCTCTGGTACATGGATGAGCTGATTATGCCTGAGGTCTACAGACTCAAGTCAGTCCAGAAGAATGGTGCCATGAGGATCTTTCTTGGACTCACAGAACCATAGAAATTCAGACATGGAAAGGGCTTCAGGGCCCATTTAGTCAGAGAAGGTGCTATGCTAGCTATGAGCAAAGCAAAATTGAAATATCTCAAAAGAGACACAATAGGCAAATTTAGGAAATCCACACCAAATGTTCACATGGACTATGTATCTGACCTGTGGTAGAATACTTGGAACTTGTATTGATCTGATCAACCACAGTCCAACACACTGAAACTTGACCCTAGCACAGTGACATCATTTTGGAACTCTTCAAGAATGAAGACCAATAACCAACCAGTCTAACACATATGTGAAAAAGAGACCACTATAACATAACTAGCACGTTATCATCTAGCCTCTGCTTAAAGTTCAGGCAACCTATTTTCTTCTGAGTAGCTCTAATTGTTAGGAATTATTTCCTTACCATCAGACCTAATTTTGCAGCTTCTGCTTTCTCACTGGCACAATTTTGCAATCTGTGTTAAATACATTTCTCATTCATATGGAATATTTCTCATGTAGAATAGTCGCATAAAGAGGAAGGAGAATGCTGTAGAACACCCCAATGAATTTAGTTTCATTTTTTCATTACTGCCTTAAGTTCCTAATTATTTGGCATTTAGGAGTTTGAGAAGCCCTGCATTTCAGATACACACTTCCATAAATATGCAGAGCATTTTGACACTAGGAAATATGGGCATACCAAACAAGGACAGCTTAGAATTACAGCATAGCCTGTAATATGAGGAAGAGAAATGAGTCAGTGATGTTTCACTTCTAAAGGTGTGCTGTGAACAGGTCACCAACCAATCGCTTCGCAGGGAGGATTAAAATCACTAACCAAATAAATGAATTCAGTAAGCTAGAAAACAAATAAATTACCTCAAAACCAACACTTTCAAAGCCCAAGTTTCACTGCTGATAAATCACAGAATGGAAGGGGGACTGCAGCTAGTGGATTTTGTATTTTCTTTAAAGAGTCAATATATGGTTAGATATCTTTGTGGATGTGATATATTCATTTATTCAAGAAATATAATGCACCATCAAAATAGCTGGACGGTAGCCTCATTTACATACAATGTGCCACAACTTCCATAAATTAGGCTTATGAACACTTGCTGATTCTGTACACCAATGATAAACACTTCCTATGCCCCACAAAAAGACAGATAACAATGATGATGGATGCTTTTTGGATTGTGCCCTAAGCACCATCAATTTAAACTTGTCCAGAACAAGTGAGGGCCCACATTATACTTCTGTCTGACTACCGTAAGCCATGTAGAAAGGGTTGATTGATTGAATAAATGATTACTTTAAATTCCTATCATTTTTAGTACAAACACATGTTCACATTAAACCAATCAGCTCAAAAAAAACCTCCACCCTTTTGTTTGTTTACAGTATTATCAACTCTTTGTCCCCCTACAAAAATATCTCATGAGCCCAGACAAGGAAGATGTGGCATAGCATGAAATTCTAGGGGCACAGCCCTGCTGAGACCCTCCCTCATTCATTTCTAGTAGATCTGAAGGTTCCATAAAATGTGAACAAATATAATTAAGATTCTTTGGATACTATGAGAAATAAATTTCAATTTTGCCAACAATAATTCTTTATTTTACCAATAAGAATTACCAATTACCAATAGGATTGTCTATTCTACTTCCACATCTCTCACATCTAAATATTCTTTCCTCTTCAGTCTATCACATCTTGCTGAGTCTATTGTTATAAATGGTTAAGTGATTCTTCTGCCTCCATTTTTTCCCCTTCTATCCCATCCTCCACCAACCTATCAAGTTAGTGTTCTGAAAACACATCAGACCATGTCATTCAGTTGCTTTTCCCTAACTGATTCTCTATCTTACCTTCCATAACCATTGTTCCAAAGTTTCTTTTTTTTCACATGCCTCTGAAGCACTCCTTCTGCCCACCCTTTCAGCAGAAGTCCTCACTATTTATTTTACTCAGCAAATCATGGTCATTCACCATGACTTCGCTCTTCTCTTTTCCTCCACATCCTACAACCCCTTGATACCATGCCCAATTTTCTTTTCTGTTTCTCCAGTCTCTCAAAATTAGATAGACTTTTTCTTTGCTAAAGTCAACTCTTCTACATGCACCCTTGATCCCATCCCCTCCAGTCTTCTCCATCAAAATATACCTTTCTCTAACTTTCAAAATCTATTTACTAGTTCCTTCCCTGCTCTCTACAAACATGCCTATCTCTCCCATCCGTTAAAAAAAAAAAAAAAAAAACAAAACTAGCTATCATGTAAAATCTCTCCTCTATTTTCTAGTTAAATTCCTTGAAAAGAGTGATCTACAGTAAGTACCTCCACTTATTCTTATCACTTTTCTAACCCTCTGCAAACTGGCTTCTGCCTTCATCACTTAACCAAAATAGATTTCTACAGAGTGACCAATGATCTCTTTGTTGTCAAATATGAAGGTCTCTTCACCTCTCTGTAGAATTCAATATTGTTGACCCTCATTCCCCTCCTCCTAGATACTTTCTCCTGTTTGGGTTTTCATGACCTTTCTCTCTCTCGTTTTTCTTCTACCTGTTTGAGTACCTCTTTCTTGGTCTCCTTTGATGTTTTATCATCCATATCATGCCTGCTAACTTTCTCTCTCTCTCTCTCTCTCTCTCTCTCTCTCTCTCTCTCTCTCTCTCTCTCTCTCTCTCTCTCTCTCTCTCTCTCTCTCCCTCCTCACCATGGGTGTGTGTGTGTGTGTGTGTCTGTGTATGTATGTGCATGTTTATCCCAGGGTTATGTTCAGGGCTCTTATTTTTTAATCTCTATAGTCTCTCCTTTCTTTAGGTCTTTATGGATTCAATAATCTCTCTATGAAGGTACCTTCTAGATCTGCATATATATATATATATATATATATATATATATATATATATATATATATATAAAACCTTAGCTTCTTTCTTGAGCCAAATACATACAAATCAGAACACATTATTTTTTCCCTAAACTCACCCCTCTTCCAAACTTCCCTATAGCTATTAAGAAAGTCTTAGTTACTCAAGTTTTCCAACCTTGGTACTCCTCATTCTTGCTCCATTTAATCAATAAGTTGCCAAATCTTGTTATTTCTATGTCTATGGTATTTTTCACATGTACTCTTTTCTCAGTCACCATCATTATCCAGCAGGTTCATTGCTACTAGTCCATTTTACTGCTCTGTACATGAGATACTCCAAGTTCCATCTCAATCTCCTTGTCCCTGGTCCTGAATTAGTTTCTCTCCTGACCACTGCCTTTTATAGTTCCTGGTTTTCTACAAAACATCTCAAGAGCTACCTTCTACCACCTTTGAAGCCTACCATAATTCTACTCCCCCCTGAACCTCCAACCACTTGAAAAAGTTATTCATTGTGTCACAGTTTCTAGGCTTCTCCTAGAAGTTTCTCCTTTTTATATGATGTATACACAACACAGCTACAAGTGGATATAATTTGAAAATATAAAATATTGACTATCCAGACTACCAAAATGAATATTATTAAATCCAAGAAATAATGTACTATTTCTTTTTTTGGAATGGATACTGACATCTAAGCAGACATGATACATTTATAAAATATTTACAAATCTGTGCCAAATAGTTGATAAGCAAAGCTAAGCTTCTGACAAGCTAAGATAGGATTCTTGAAAGGTACTATTCCACATCATGGCACATATTTTAAATATCACAAAAGCTGAAATATTTGAATTATGGTTTGTGTAATGTACAAAATGAGCAATGCAATAGAAAATAGAAAAAAATCCTAGGTTATTCATAAACTGAATCATATTCCTGGAAATGATTCCCCCCCTTCCCCAAATGCTTGAGTAATAGGAATCGTGAAGAAAATAGTTTTTCAGAACTATTCATTTTAATTCCATTGATTTTTTCCTCCTAGAATACCTCTAATAGCATTTTGTACTTCTCTGATGTACTTATACTCTACTTTCCATGATAGTTTTTTGTGTATGTCTTATTTTGCTTACTGAACTGGGAGGCCCTTGAGGTCTTGTTTGTCTGTGTCTTGTTTACCTTGAGCTGGTACTTAGCATGCAGATTGTAATATTCAGTTGAGTTATGATCACAGCAATATGGATGCTCTTACCAGTTATAAAAGGTTTAGCTGCTCTAATTCATGCACTGATAAATCCAAAGAACACACAATGAAAAAATGCTATCCATATCCATAGAGACAACTGATGATCTCTGAGTGCAGACTGAAGCGTGCTTTTTTCACTTTATTTTTCTCACTTTTCCCCCCAATGTGGCCAATATAGAAATATGTTTTGCATGACTTCACATGTATAATTCAATAGGAAACTCAAATTTTTCTAAAAAAGAATATTAAAATAAAGTATGTATTTTTAAAAATCCTGTAAAGCTCAGCATTCAACCACACTCTCTCTTCTTTGTGATTCTTATCTATATCTTCCCATATATCCTCTTGAAAGTACTTACCCAATATGGTAGTGACCTTCCTCTATATCTTTTAGCATCTTGTAGGGACCATTTGTTATTACTTGCTTTCCACTATATACCTAGCCCATCTCTTTTTCTGATCATATATTTCCTCCATGGCATCTTTTATGTTACTTCTTGCACAAAAAATCATTGTTAATAATGTGCTGTGACCTACTTATGGCCACCATGCCTCTCTTCTCTGCCCTTTGAATAACCTGTAATTTTATTCTTCTGAGATTGTCATGTTCCATAATTCCAAACCATATTGCATCACTGGATGTCTATTGGTACTAATGGGTTTTTGAGTCAGGAAGCAACCAAGGATCATCAAAAGCACTATGTAATTTTCCAAATGCAATCCATTCTACTCTCCTGCTCAATTTTGAGTCCAAGTCACTACCCATTTTCAGTCCTTATCCAAAAGATATGTATAGAAGAACTATCTCAATGGGCTGTCCACCCAACTTCATGTCATAATATTGACAAAAGGTACATAACAGCCACCTGATAAGCAACTATTAAATTAAATTATAATGTGCCAATCTGAAGCCTTTTCCTTCTTTATAGGTACATGTAGATAGACCAATATGAGGCAAATACAAAAACAAACAAAGAAGAAGGAGCTCACTCTATTTCTTGCTTAAAAAGGGATATGGTAATGCAATAATGCACAGAGAGCTATAAAAACAATGAAAAGCCCTGGAACAAAATGTCATGATACTGGCTCACCAACTCAAAAGCTAAGAGAATCTATTCTGTCCAAAATAAAATTCTTTAATGTAAATGAACGTTGAAGGTGAAACAAAAAGGCAATGAGATCAATGTTCATAAACACCAAGTGGCAGTCCCCATATACTCTGCTTTCTATACTTTATTGATGTTTTTATCATAAAATTGTGCCAGGTGAAATTGCACAAGCCCGGAGAATGTATACAGCTTAAAAAATCCGAACCTGCTTTTTCAGGCTGCTATAAATGTAGGTAAATTTTGTTGCCTAAATCTGTGGACAATTACTTGATCATGAAATTGGAACCTATTAAATAATCAAATTCTCTTTGCAGAGTTCAGACAGGGCAGTGTAGTCATTACTCACATAACTTCAAACCATCTGTAATCTTTATCAGTTTGGGTATTCCCTCCACTGTTGCAGATTGCAACCCATCCTTGCCTGCCCATCCTGTGCAATTCTTACACATAACCTTTAATGATTTTACTAACAGGGTTCAACTCAACATGCTGAGAGTCTTCCTTGCTCTCTCTGTGCAAAGCTTTCAACAACACACCCTTTAGTCTCTTTTTCCTTACCATGTGAACAACCCATCTTCTTTTTCCACTATTCATTTTCTTGGTGATGTCCTCTACTTTTGCTCTTGTAAAGTCCTTATTTGTTTAATATATTAGCTTGGCCACATGTACCTTATGCCTCTCCATTGCCTTTTTTTATAGTGTTCATCTTCAATCCATGAAACAACACTACGAAGTGGGGAGTGAAAGTATTATTATTCCCATTTACATAGAGGTAAACTGAGGTTTAAGCACTTAAGTAACTTGACCATGATCAAAAAGTGCCTAAGTGTCTAAGACAAGATTTAAGCCCAGGTTTCCTGACTGAGAGTCTAGCACTCTGACCTCTACACCAGAGGGCCTCTCGCATAGTGTTGAAAGAAGCTCTTGGAAAAGAAGTTAATTAGTTTTAATGCTTCCTTCTATCAGGAGAAAATGTAACTGATATGTCAAAGACTGAAGGTCAAAAATTCCATTTAGTGTGGTGAGTCCATGAAAAAAGCATGGAATGAAGTTAGAAAGCTGCCTTGAAAAAATAGCAAAATAATATTCCTCACTAACCTTGCATAAGGAAGACAGTAAGCTTTCTCCACCAGTTAATGAATAGTGAATATTAGAGTATTATGTAAATGGATCAAAAATAAGATTTAAAATTTTTCATTCCTATTTTATTCTCTGCATCTTTTTCAACAATTCAGACTATCAAGAGGTGACATTTTTTGAGGAAAAGAGAGGAGCCTTCTCTTTTATCATGCAAATATTCATGTAAAATGTGAATAAAAATTAAATCATAAGTTTCAAGGATACAAAAAAGAAAACATATCAAAGTTCCTCAGAAAAACCCACCTCTCCCAGGGGGAATTAAACTTGCAAATATATTCTCTTTTCTATTAAAAAAGAATATATTTTTTCTTTGCAGGTACTGGTGGGAAATCAGAAAAATACACTCAAATGGAGATTCATTATATATATACATGCACACATATCTTATTGAGTACCACAAGTATTGTGAGCTTTTAAAGTAGTTCAAAGGCTCAATTAAGATAGTGAAAAGAGACAAAGTGGAGGCTTTCCTAATGGAAGTCTCTTCTCCAAAGGAAATGGCAGAAAAGATTTTTAATTTATCGAAAAGCTTGATTTAGTCAGTTCTACTCCATGGAAGAAAGCTGCCAACCAGTTTATTTTCCACAACACTATCCTGAGTAAGGCACCCAGTAATCTTAGAATTTATTTCCAAGTAGGTTTAAGCCTTGAGTCTGTTCCTCAGCATGTTGAAAATGTAGTAGGAACATTACAATTGATTTCCGCTCATTCTAGTCCCACATAAATAAGCCAGTAATAAGGAAACAGAGCCCTAAGCATCTGACCATGGGCAGAATATGAAAACTGAAAAGACTTTAGAGATTATCTAGTCCAATTCCTTGGTTTGTAGATGATGAAACAAGTATAGAAGAGATGAGTAACTTGTCCAAAGTCAGAAATCAGAGCCATAGTGGCAGAGCTGAAAATAGATCCCCCTGGTTTTTTTAGTATTTATTTGTTTTCAACAATCACTTCCATATATTTATTTTCTCCCTTTCCCTTCTCCCTCCTTCCCCAAGATAGCATGCAATCTTATAAAGGTTCTACACATACATTCTTATTAAACACATTTTCATGTTAGTCATGTTTCATGGAAGAATTAAAACGAATGGGAGAAACCGTAAGAAACTAAACCAAACCAAAACATAACAAAAGGGAAAATAGTCTGCTTCATTTTGCATTCTGACTCTATAGTTCTTTCTTTGGATGTGGATGGCATTTTGCATCATGAGTCCTTTGGAAATGTTTTAGGACTTTGCATTGCTGTGAAGGGCTAAGTTTATCAAAAACAGTCCTCACATACTGTGACTCTTATTGTGTATAATGTTCTTCTGGTTCTGCTCCTTTCACTCAACATCAGTGCATTTAAGTCTTTATAGGTTTTTCTGAAGTCCACCTGTTCTTTATTTCTTATAGCACAATAGTATTACATTACATTCACATACCACAACTTGTTCAGCCATTCCCCAATTGATGGGCATCTCCTGGATTTCCAGTTCTTGGCCACCACAAAAAGAGCTGCTATAAAGATTTTTGTTCACATGGGACCTTTTCCCATTTTTGTGATCTCTTTGGGATACAGTCCAAGAAGTGATATTGCTGGGTCAAAGGGTATGCGCATTTTTGTAATCCTTTGGGAAGAGTTCCAAATTGCTCTCTAGAATGGTTGGATGAGCTCACAGCTCCACCATCAACGAATTAGTGTTCCAGCTCTCTCACATCTTCTCCAACATGTATCATACCCCTGTCTTCTGACTGGCAGGCTAGTATTCATTCTGTTAATCATCATGCTTCTAGACTAAAGTCTAGGTCAGTTTTGAATGACTCTCTTCTGAGTTCAACATCTTGAACTAAGTTTTGATTTTGACATGCTAAGAAGAAGCATCTCTTTAATTTATTTGCTTTCCTTTCCCTATAGAAAAGGGGAGAGTTCCTGCTTAGCAAAGCATATTGGAAAAGTACTGAGAATATTCCTTCATCTCGATCTAATTATTCCAAGATCTACCACAGTACTTGAAATTATATAATTAAGGATTGATTCCTTTGGGTTAAACTATGGTGGGAAATCTGCAGCCTCAGGGTCACATGTTGCCTTCTAGGTCCTTGGGTGTGGCCTTTTGACTGAGTCCGGAGTTTTACAAAACAAATCCTTTTATTAAGGGGTTTTGTTCTGTGAATTTGGATTCAGTCAAGAGGCCTCACTTTTGGACTTAGAGGGCCACATGTGGCCCAAGGCTGCAGGTTCCCCACCCCTGGAAACTATAGTCTTTCTAGAAATCCTTGAATTTAATGTCCTGTGCTTCAAATTATTCTTTAAGGAAGAGTTCCTAATCTGCTTGGGGGTTCATGGAATCCTTTGGAAGCCTGATAAAACCTATAAAAGACTTCATAATATATGTATTTTGAGGTTTTAAATTTATTTTAAACTTAAGTTTAAACTTAAGTATAAAATAAGAAAAGAAAAAATATTAAAATCTTTCCATGTACATAGCAGAAAATGAGAGGATTCAATATAAAGCAATGCATTTCTATTTCAAGAAAACCTATATAATTAATGTTAAACATTGTTTTCAAAGCTATACAGCTTTTCTTGGCCTCCTTGTAGATTTTCTTCTGTTTTCTGCTGAGAGAACTCCACCCCACCCCCCCCACACCCAAGAAGACTAGAATTAAGCATGGGAATATACACATACATATGCAACATATACACACATATAAAACATACATAAATATCTATAAACATTCACATATTACACACACACACACATATATATATACACACGTATACACTTGTATACATATATATAAGACCATACTATGCCTATTTCTACTTGTAATCTATTTCTCTGAAGGTGGATAGCATCTTTTTTCATAAGTCCAAGTCTTTCCATGTTCTTTTTCTTCTTAATTTATTTTTAGTTTCCAACCTTCACTTCCACAAGATTTTAAGTTCCAAATTTTTTCCTTACCTCTCCCCTCCTCCTATCCCAAGACAGTGTGCATTCTGATTAACTCTTTCCTCTCTTCTATCACACACACACCCCTTCTCTTATCTTCTTCTCCTCTATTTTCTTAGATTTCTATCTATTTCTATACCCCATTGCTTCTTATTTTCCAGTTGCATGTAAAAATAATTTTAAAATTCATTTTTAAAACTTTGATTTCCAAATCCTCTCCCTTGCTCCATTCCCACATACCTCCAGTCTTATCCTGATTGTGTTTCCACAATACTCAAATTGTTTCTTTCTGGCTACTTGTAATATTTTGTCCTTGACCTGGGAACTCTGGAATTTGGCTACAATATTCCTAGGAGTTTTCCTTTTGGGATCTCTTTGAAGAGGTGATTGATGGATTCTTTAAATATCTATTTTACCCTCTGGTTCTAGAATATCAGGGAAGTTTTCCTTGATAATTTCTTGAAAGATGATGTCTAGGCTCATTTTTGGTCATATTTTTCAGGTAGACCAATAATTTTTAAATTATCTCTCCTGATCTATTTTCCCAGTTAGTTGTATTTCCAATGATATATTTTGCATTGTCTTCTATTATTTCTTTCTTTCGGTTTTGTTTTATAATTTCCTGATTTTTCTTAAAGTTATTAGCTTCCATCTGCTCCATTTTGAAGGAATTATTATCTTCAGTGAGCTTTTGGACCTCCTTTTCCATTTGACCAATTCTGCTTTTTAAGGTATTCTTTTTCTCATTGACTTTTTTGAACCTCTTTTGCCATTGAGGTTAGTCTATTTTTTTAAGATGTTATTTTCTTCATCATTTTTGGGGTCTCCTTTAGTAAGCAGTTGACTCATTTTTCATGATTTTCCTGCATATGAATTGGTCTAAGGCCATGGAAGAGCTCAAAAAGGACTTTGAAAATCAAGTAAGAGAAGTAGAGGAAAAATTGGAAAGAGAAATGAGAGTGAAAATCATGAACTTTGACTTTTCTGTCTCCTTCTTGTTATATGTTTTTATCTTCTTCATCACCAAAGTAAGATTTTATAGTCTTATTTTTTTTAATGATATTTGCTCATTTGCCCAGCCATTTACTTGATTTTTGAGCTCTTTGTCAAGGTTGACAAAGGTTGCTTTCAGTGGGGAGTGGGTAGGGGTGGCCTACAGTCCCAAGTTTTAGGTGTTTTGTGCAGCTGTTTTCAGAAGTACTTCCAGGGACCTGCAAATTTTTAGCTTCATCCGGGACTGTGACCCAGATCTAAGTAGGACAAAGCTAGAGATTCCTACTTCAGCACCAGCAAAGAGATTCCTGCAATTGCCCTCTGATAAGCTCATTGAAACTCCTACCATCTGTGGGCTGGAAGCTCTAGAAATAGCCACCAGTGCTATTGCTAATGCTTCTGGACTCCTCTGCCCATCTGCTACTCCAGGCCAGACCACTCTACTCTCTCACACAGGTCCTACAAGCTTTTTCTAATGACCTTTCATGTTGTCCTTGGTGTTTTGGGTTTGAGAAGTCTGGAAACCACCACAGCTGCCAGTGATTCAGTCCCTTGAGGTATGCTCAGGCTTCCTCTGTGCTGTCAAGGCTCATGCTAGACTGAGCTCCACTCCTAGGTGGGTGTGATGGATGTTTCCTGTTGACCTTCAGGGCTGTCTTGGGGTGGAGATTTGTTTCACACTACTATTTTGTGGGTTCCACAGCTCTAGAATTTTTTACAGCCATTTTTTACAGGTACTTGGAGGAGTTTGGGGGAAGCTCAAGCAAGTCTCTGCTTTTATTCCACCATCTTGGCTCTGTCCCATGTTGTGTTTTTTTTAGTATCATAAAATAAATATTTAAGATTATGAAGGAAATCAAGTACATTAAAATCATTATTTAAAAAAAAATATGTTCCTAGTATTTTGTTTAAGAATCTGGGCACAATCTTAAAGGCACATTGAAGGGTTTGATGTCAGTTTGACAAATTGCTGTGATAGTTAAACAGACTATTTTTCTCTTAACAATCAAATAAGATGGAGTGTCTTAAATAGAAGTAAATGCTTATCCCAACCACATGCCATAAAATACTTCACTAATCTTGCTCTATTAATGACTAAGACACGTGAAGCACTTTGAAAATGCTCCTCTCTACATGACCCTAACTCATCAGTAAGTTATTTAAATTTCATATTCAGCACCAAAAACCTGGTGAAGGCATAAATAATCATGTTGAGAAACCAATCAGTTGCTTTACACTACAGCTTGGGGTATTTCTTTTGCAATGTTGTAAGTTTGCTTTTTTATGTTGATTCAAGTCAGCTAGCATTTATTAAACACTTTTTATGTGCCAAGCACTCTGCTAAGTTCTGGGAACACAAAGAGAGATCAAAGATGATCCTTATTCTCAATATACTCACAGTCTAAGTTGGGAACACAACATCTAAACACCTATATACCAATAATATACATGGAACCAATAGAGGGAAGGTACTAGTTTTAGGCAGAATTAGGGAAGGTTTCTTGTAGAAGATGAGATTTTAGCTAAGACTTGAAAGTAGTCAGGCAATCCAGGAGATATAGGTAAGGATGGAGAGAATTTCAGGCATGAGGAACAGCCAGTGAGAATGCATTGAGTGAGGATATGGAATATCATGTTTGAGGAATAAGAAGGAGGCCAGTGTTTCTAGAGTACAAAGTATTTTGGGGATAGTAATCTATTAGAAGCCTGGAAAGGTAGGAGGAGACCAGGTTATGAAGGGATTTAAAGGCCAAACAAAGGATTTTACATTTGATCATGGAGGTGAGGTAATAGGGAGTTACTGGAATTTACCGAATAAGAGTGTTATATGTTCATATCTGTGCTTCAGAAAGATCACTTTGATAGGCAAGGGGAAGATGGAGTGGAACAGACATGTAAGGCAGGGAGACCAGATGGGTATTGTAATAGTCTGGGTGTGAGGAACTGGCCTGTACCAGCGTGCTAGCAGAATCAGAGCAGAAAGGGGAGATAGATGGACAATGTTATGAAGGAAGATGCAGCAACTGGTTGGAAATGGGAAATAGGAGAGTGAGGAATCACAGATGACATCTCGGATGTAAGTCTGGGAGACTGGAAGGATGGTGGAGTTCTTGACAGTAATAGAAAAGTTAGCAACAGGGGAAGGTTTTGGGGAAATAAGTAAGTTAATATATTAATAATAATAAAGTCAATCAGTTCTAGATATATTGAGATTAATGTTTTCAGGACATTCAGTTGAGATCTATTTATGTCACATTATAAAAAAGCTTCAGCATTGTTATATGACTGATGTCTTGGTGCACAGTACTACAATATTTGGTACAGTCCCTTATGACTGTATGATTTCAAGTTGTAAGCCAATTTCAATTATGGTATCTCCAAAATCAGTGAAAATAAAATATTATAAAAATGTGCATACCTATTTACCCAGATAGCCTACTCATAGGCATGTATCCCATTTGAAGACAAAAATGTCCCACATACAACAAAATATTCATATTAGCAATTCTTAGGGTTGTAAAGAACTACAAATAAAGTAGATGCCCACTGATGGAAGAATAGCAACAAACTATGGTACACAATATGTGGGCTGATGGTTAGGAGCTTATTATATCTCTGGTGTTTATTTTGTAACTCCTTTTTGCTCCTCAATCAATATGGTATTTTCTTAATAGTGTTTATAGCTAATACATAGCAATGTAATTGGAAATGTATTTTTTTTGCTGGGTGTCCAATATTCTCAACTTTAAGTAGTGCATTTATGATACCTCATTAAAAAAAAAGATGGCTTCAGTCATGTCCAACAGGAAGCTGCTAAATTGCTTTGCTAGGAATTCATCCACCAATTTGAAGAGTTGGAGTAAAAAGAAAATAGATTTTTATCTGGTTCTGCCACTTTTCATTGTTGCTGAGAAATTATAGTTTTAGTCTTTTGCCATGATATAAGCATTCTATCCTTCATTTTATTAAAGATACTAAAGTTCCTTGTTTCATATTAGATCAAGTTTAGGCTTTCTTCATGTTCTTCTTTTGATTGTATAAATGATCAGAAATCTTTTATATCTTACTTCTCTTGGAAGGGTTTCCAAAGGTCCCTTTTCACTTCTTTGCTTCTCAAGCTCTATAGTATAATCTTTTTAGTTGTTACTAACTTGCTTATTGTATCTTTATTTCCTCGAGCTTATCATCACTAGGACAGCCAGACTACAAATCTACCCTATTTATCAAATCAATTACATCAATCACCTGGGCAGAGTGCTAACTCAATCAGTGGTATCACTAGGGCCCAATAGATTTCTATTTCAAAATTCTACTTAGGACTCTCCACGAGGGTTGGATGGAGGTCTCATGGCACCCAAAGTCCCTGCTGTTAATCATTCTAGCTGACATTCCTACACTTTGTCATTACTACACCCTCATGACATGGATAAAGAATTGGGACTAGAAAAAATAATAATGACAAAAATAATGATGATGGACACAAAAATAAAATCATACCCAGATCAACACATACAGCAGGAAAAGTAGCAAATATTTGCTATTATTAAATTGAAGGAGTAACAGACCTTCTTTGTGTTCTTGTTCATAAGAAAGCACAATAAACTGAACCTAATCAGAAATGTTACTTCCTGATCTTCTGAAAATGATTGGGTACATTTGACACTGACTGCTATTGCAGATAAAAAAAGAAGAGACATAGAAATGATTGAAGATATGAGTGCTTTAACAAAATTGGAAGTTTCTTACCATTTAAGTGAAGACTTTACACTACTTTTTGTCATTCACATATTCAGCTTATAGTTATACAACATTGCCAATTAATTTTGAGGAGTCATAAAAAATAACAAATTCTAAACCCAGGTAGATTAATTAAATATAAATGGAGATGTTACTTAAATCTGGAGAAAATCTTAAGAATAGTGAAGGTATTGACATCCACATTTAACCCAAAGTCCATAAATACTTCCTTATAATGAACTAGATAGAAAAAAAATGTCAATAACTTTAATGATTTTGAAAAAGAGATGTGTTTGTATAGGTTCAAAGAATCAAAGCTGTACATATAACAAAATAGTTCATCATGAACTAAAGAAAATATCATAATGGAGGAGAATGTAAAAAATTTTTGGTTGTTGATATAGTCAGAAGAAATTTAATAAAAAGAATGCCCAAGTTGGATCAAACACAAAACAGCGAATCTATGTAACATTAAAAAAAAGAATGACAGAATAACCATGGGAGATGACTCAGACTTTAGGGTCTCTGAAAAAGTAGCAAGTTTGGATCAAATGCATAATTATTTGCTCAAAAATATCACAGTGGTATACAAATTACTAGCAAAGTATTTAACTGCCTTAATCTCTGTTATAAACTTTAATATTTTCATTCAAATATAAAAATCAATTATTTTATTCTTTCATGAAATAAGCCCATAATATATCAGGTATAAGATAATAATAGCAGGTTAGCAACTTATCCAAGACCTGTAAAGACCTTATGGAAATAGATAATGATGACTAGGACAATGATGATGATATGTGATGAATGAAAAGTCTGAGAGCCAGAGTTTCTAGGTAATTAGGATATCAAATAATCAATAAATTGATAGTCAGTGGACAAAACCATGGAGATCCCTGAACGCTGAAATAGCTTTGGAAAAAGAGCTGCCACTGATAGGTGAAAATCAACTTTGATTGGTGAACAATTAATGAGGGAGTGGGTTTATTAATGAGGAAGTGGTTAAAAGTCAACTCCTTCTATGCACTTTTACTGATTGTTAATGTAATTTTGCTTCTTAATGGGAAGACATTTCCCATTCATTAATGGGCTCATGTGACCTGCTTCAGTCATACGGATGCCTGAGTCACACGAGTCTAAGTTACATGGAACAGGAAGAGGCAGAACTGAAGCTAAACTGAGAAGTTAGGGCAATCAGAGCTAGAAAAGGCAACTGGCTTGTTTAAGGGATCTGGCCTGTGGGAAGCCTACTAAAGTGAAGGCTTGGGGATGGTGTTGCCCTCTGCATTGTTATTGTGTAAAGATTTGTTTGTTACTATGATAGATTTGGCTTTCTGGTGTCTAAGTAAATGTTTTGGTTCTGTCTTCCATGTGGAGCTCTGTTAGAGCTACAGTGAGGTCCCACTCAAGATCATGAAGCATGTACCTGGAGAATTTAGGTAATCTTATCTATCAGTAGTATTCTTCAGAGATTGACTGACTGACCTGCAAGCCCTGGTCCTTGAATGAGAAAACAGAAAAGAAAAAAAAACTTAAATCCTAGTTTAATAATCTGTTAATAAATATAATAGAAAAATAATCATTTCTCTCTCTCGATGATGATGATGATTTAGTGACTGGTCCTAGAGTCATTTCTTATTGAACCCCATTTTAAAAGATAAAAATGAGATGAAGATATTGTTATTATAACAAAAATAATTCTAATTATAATAACACTTTTTATTTTATTACTGAAAATAATGGGAGTGTAATGAAGAATTACTTGTCCATGCCTTCTTTCTAATATCTAGCACTACATACCAGCAAAAGCAATCATGCTTGGATGATCAAATGTATTGCTAATGACCCCTCCTGTCCAGGGATGCCAGCTTGACAACATTGTTCAATTAGTATTTTTTCACTCACAGAAACTAATTGGAAATTCTCACAGTCATGATCACAAATTGCTCTGGTGAACATCCTTGATCAAATACTTGCCACCAACAAATACGACCCAAATTTGTCTGGCAAATTTCACTATAATGAAGGCGGAACTGAGCACACATCATTCTTTATTTCACAGATGTTATTGTTGCATAGGATCTAAGTCTTAATTTAGTCACTTGGCATAAAATTAATTGTTCAAAACCCTGGGCTTAAAGGCTTCTACTTCATGGAATACACATTTCCATATGTTTAATAATAGCACATATTTGCTATTTTTCCAGATATGGAGGGAATAAAAGTAGAAAGAGGGTATGAATGAAAAAAGTTGGAAATGAAATATCCTTTTCCCTCATATTTGATCTCTTTCAAATCCCACTGTTTTATCTCTCTGAACACAGAACATTCCTAGTTTCCTCCAAATTTCAGCTTAAGTACCATCTTCTATGAAAGACCTTTCCTGATCACTCCAGAAATACCTCAAAGAACATGCCCTTCCTCACAATTGTTTTATGTTAAGTTTGGGCATCTTGTGTGGTGACTTTCATGTTGTCCCTTGCAACTCTGAATGGAATATAAGTTCCTTGAGAGAAAGAGCTATTTCAGTTTCTTTCCATATCCCATAATAGAAGCTTAATAAATGCTTATTGAATTGAACTGAATTAAACTGAAAACCTGTGGAGTTTAGAATTGCCTTTGTCCAGCTGTTTAAAAGATCTACTTAAATGACTAAATTCAATTGAATAATAATGATTTTAAAACAGTGAATTTTATGTAGAGTATTCATTGATTACTTCTAAGAAATAACATCACAGAAAAGGGAGGTAGTTATTCTTATATATTTCATAGTTTGTTTGGTTCTCTTTTATATGTTGAGAGCCCTTAAATATAAACCTGAAGGCCTTAGGCCTTTAAGAATGGATTTCAAGGTGAGTGAAAAAACAAGCTCCTGGTACCATATTGTTTGCCTTAGAATGTGACCGTCTCTGGTATGAGAGTAGATGAAAGATGAAGGATGTGTTTTTACATGTTTATTTTGCTCTGTATTGACATTTGTTGTTTTTTGCTTTTTTGTGCGTGTATGCTAGTGGCTCTTTACAACTCTTTAATGACTACATTATAATTTTTTATAATAATTATTATATATTATATACAATAATATATAATATATAAATATATAATAATATACATACTACAATAATAAATAATAATAATTAAAATATTAATAACTGCATTAACCCACTGAGAGATTTCCAATTTTATTTTTAAATTCTGGTCTCACTCTTTCAGATGAGCCACACTGGCATTTCGCGCTACTTAGAAAAAGTGCTTCAATCTTGTTCTCTATTATATTTGTTGCTCCTGATTACCATTTGTCATCTGTTGAATAGGAGTTGCTGATGGCATTTCTCAGTATTGTAAAGGAGGGCTTATTCAGAGAGACTCAACAATGAAATGTGTACTCACGTTAAAAATGGAATCTATTTCCAACGAATCAATTTTAAGGAAATTTTAGTCTGTTGCTGATGGATAAATGTGATGTGCTAATAAACATTGAAAGTCTCATAAATTAGCTTTGAATAGTTTTTTATAAACTGCTATAAATTTAATAAACATATTTTATGCTCAAATATACCATTTTTGTCCTCTCAGTTCTCTAAGGAACTTTTCTGGTGCATGGAAGGTAAGGAGCATTGTGCATTATGTGCACTCCTATGCAATTTTGAATGAAAATAGATGATTTTGACCAAATAAAATGTTTGTAAAGCACTTAGCACACAATGCCTGGCAAGTAGTAGGTACTTAATAAATGCTTATTTCTTTTTCTCCTTCTCTTTGTGTATATAAAAGGGATTGCTGGGTTGATGATATGGAGATAGGCTTCTAATCCTTGTTTTTGCAATGTAAGAATTGACTTCAGAGGGGAAAAGATCATCGCAACATATGCCAAGATAAGTCTTTGAACCTAAACGTCTTTACTTTACTCATGAGCCACAATGTGTGTGTGGGTACTGGGTACTAGGACCTTGTGGGTCGATTCTTCTTATATCAGGAAAATGTCTCAGGTATATATTTATCTGCAGATCAAATCTGCCAAAAAGGATAGAATGAAGGGAGGAAAGAAGGAAGGAAGGAAAAAAGGCAGGAGAAAAGGAAAGATGGAGAAGTAGAAGGAGAGGAAGGAAAAGGAAGAGAGGAAGAGGGAGATGAAATGGAAGAAGTGGTAGGATGGGGAGAAATGATAAGGAGAAAGAAAAGACAAGTCTTTTAGAATCTGACCTGTGTTCAGAATACTATTGCTCATTAGAATCCTATGTTGCCCTGAAGTTTCTCTCCAAGCCTCAGCTCCATCTTTCTATCTGCTTTGTGGCTAATTTTTATTTTTGGAAAGTATCTGCTAGATTAACTCATTTATCCCAAAAGGTCTCACTCCACTTTCCAAAGTAACAGGTCACAGGCTTAATTATAAAGCAGAAGGCAGCTGGAGAAACAACTTCTTAGAGAAGTACTATTAATTTCTCTCACATCAACAAATGAGTCCTTAGATTAACTAGAAAATCTGATCTTTCTAAAAAATTGCTTTGGCGGCAGAGCCTTCACACTTCGAATTTGAGCTGCAGCGAAATTTGCATCACAATATTGGATTGAATGCCTGAAAATAGTGGTTCAAAGAGGAAATCTGAACAGCTCCTTAATTGTCCAGACCAAGGCAGGTGCTGCAGGTGGGAGGATCAACTTCCTATGAGCCCTTTAGAATCATTAATCTACTCTTCAAAAAAATTCTTGAGCTTCATGAGATTGTAGCTTTTCCATCCCACACACAGGCACGCGCACACACACGCACATACACACACGTACCAGCAGCTCAGGGTTTAGCAGATGTTTGAAAACATTCTTTTCTTTTTCCTTTAATGCACTAAGACATTAAAAAGAGAGGATTTACAAATGTATGTGCTCAGGACTTCTTTCTGCTTCACACTGGTAAGCCTAGTTATTATCCTCTTTCTCATTTAAATAAAGCGCTGCTACTAAATGCAGGCTACCACCATTGATTTTCCCTTCCCTTCTACTACCCACCCAAAAAACCAATGAATCCATTATACTTATCACAGTAGGCTGAATGATGAAGGAATGTCATTGAAAAAACTATCAGTTGTCTCCTTTATTACACACATTTTTTTCTATTTCCTTAAAGAATACAAGATTAGAAAGTAAGATGTCACTCATTTGAAATTTCCAGAGGCTTGGTGGATTTGTGACCCAAGAAACCAAATGGCTAGAAACACCCCCCAAAAACATCAAATTTGAATGAAATGTTAGTATAATTTTTGAGTGGTTTGCCTTTATGAGTCTCTCGAAACTATTGATTAACTTGGTTTCAAAAATGCAGTTTGATTTCAACGTGCAAAATTTAGGATTATAGATTAAAAAGTAGCAGAGACCTTAAAGGTTCTCTAATTCAACTCTCTCGATTTGCATATTAACAAATTAGTCATAAGATCATAGCTCTAGAAATAAGAAGGAACCTAAAGACCTTTTAATGCAATGACCTCTTTTTATAGATGAGGAAGCACAGGAAGATTAGACCCTTCATTCTTTGTTTAACAGAGAATAAACAGCAAAGCTGTTACTTGAACCCAGGACTTTGAAATCAATACCTACTGCACTTTCTGTTGTATCACACTTCTCTATACAGCAATGTATGAAAGATCTGGAACTACAACTGTTTAATCAATGTAGTTGGGCTCATAAATAAAATTGTCTGGCTGTATCTTCCTTGTCTATATGAAGACTTGTACAAATGAATAAATATATTACAAATGAATTTAATCTAATTAAACAAATATATTATGGGTAGCTAGGTGGTGTAGTGCATAAAGCACTGGGTTTGGAATGAGGAAGTGTTATTTTCCTGAGTTCAAATCTGGCCTCAGACACTTGGTAGTTGTGTAACCCTGGGCTAGTCTCTTAACATTGCCTCTGTTTCTCATCTGTAAAATGAGAAGGAAACGGCAAACCACTGTAGTATCTTTGCCAAAAAAAAAACCCAAACTGGGGTCACAAAGAGTAGGTCACACCTGAACAACAACAGAAAAGCAACAAAGAAGAAGGCATTCCAATGAAAGTGAGTTACATCAGCAAAGTTATTGGGTGTGTATGTGCTGAGTATTATGTTCACAAAACAATGAAAAGTCTAATTTGCTTGCTGCACAGAGTGCATGCAAGGGAGTAGTACACAATAATTTTGGCAACATACAAGTTCATATGGTAGAGAGTTGTGAATATCAGCTTGAAGTATTTTTACTTTTTCTTCCATTAGCAATTAGGAGCTGTTGAAAGTTTTTGAGCAGGAGAAGGTGATATTTAATTAAATGTGACAAGGGGACATCCAGGTGGAAACTTCCAGCAGACTGTTGGACATACAAAGACTAGTACACAAAATATAGCAGCTCAGGTTAAAGCTGGAGATACAGATCCAGAAGAAAATTGCATAGACAATTGCATATCAAATTTAATGTGTATCTGATGTGTTTATTCAATTTCACATTCCATGTTTGAGAGTAGATGGGATCACTCTGTGTGAAAAGTATTAAGAAAAAGGAATCAAAGGCAGAGTCATGGGGAATATATAGGAGATGGGAGGAAGAAGAACCCATGAAGAAAAGGAGGAGGAATGGTTAGAGGGGGCAGAAGAACCATGGAGTGCACATCATTAAAACCTGTGACATAGGGGCCACAGAATCATCAGCTCAGAAGTCTTCAGCTGGAAGGGACTACCTAGACCACCAAGTCCATCCTGCCTATTTCACACTCACAGAATCTGAGCCTGAAGAACCTTAGATGATTTGCCCAAGGTTGCTCAGGTAGTCAGTGTCAGATTTGATCCAGTATTTATATTGATAAACTAAACAAGCCATAAGAGTTTTTACTATTAAAAATTATATGTACACCTATACACACAAAGACACCTATACACAGATACATTTTATTGATCCAATAAAATGATCCAAGATAATTCCAAAGAATTCATTTAAAAAAAATACTATCTGCCTGGAGAGACAGAACTGGTGAACTCTGTGAACAAATTCGAAGTACAATTTTCTCATTTATTTTTTGTTTTCTTTTATTGTAATATGTCTAATGTGGAAATATGTTTTGCATGAATTCACATGTATGATTGAAATAATTTTGTTCCTTTTTCAGTTGATAGGGAACGGGTGAGTGAGAAAGAGAATTTGGAACTCAAAATTCAAAAAGAAAAGAATGCTAAATGTAAATAAATAATGAATTTATCTAAGAAAAAAATAGCCTAAAAGAAAGAATATTGTTTAAAACTAAACTAGAAAAGGCTTATGAAGATGACTATTCACATAGTTAATAATTTTTCAATGGCAGGCATTGTTATCAAAACTTTCAATGGCACTTTTATCGTTAGCCTAGGAAACATATCCTTGTTTGCCATTCGACAACATACTCAGGCATTTGCAATTGCCTTTGAGATAAACAATGGAAGAAGAATGGTCACAAATACAGTTTGCTGCTTGGGGTGGAATATATGTATATACAAAAAACTTAGGACTGTCTGATTTGGTTTTAACACAGTACACATAAAGACAAATTACCTGCTTTTTTTTACATTTAGAGATCACTGTGAAAACTACAGGAGAATGAGGGATAAATACATTCTTTGAAAAACAATTTAATTTTTTTTAGGCAGTTAAGGATCTTCTCTACAACTTATATTCCTAGGGAGTTACATAGAACATATGGAAGTTTAGTGACCTGTCTGGGGTTAATTAGCTAGTATGAGTCAGAAGTAGGACTTGAATCCAGGTTTTCCTGATTCAGAAGGCAGCTCTATTACCATTATGATATGCTATCTCTTCTCTAGAGAATGAATAATTGATAATAAAATGGAGTAAATTTACAATCCTGGTGCTTTCAACCTCAAATAAACCACAGCTGGTAGACTGGCAGACCAGCTCAGTTGAAGCATCAAGATCCCCTGAGCAAGAGAGAGGAGGCAACATAAATAAAGATGCCAAACCACAACTACCACATCCCCGTAGGCCCCAGAAGAGGAAGTGATCCAGGATGTCACAGCCAAGAACCTCATACACAGCAGTACCTGCCTCTAGTCTGACTTCACTAACATTGTACAGTTGAACAATCCTGTTAGAGACATCTCTCATGGGGGAAATTTTGTGGGGAATGATTATAACTTTTGTTTCCACAAAATTATGTAATACATGACTTATGAAATCTAGGGGATCCATACATACTGGAAAGTCTTTTGACTTGCAACAAATGCAAGAAAAGAAATTGATTGTAGACGGCACTATCAGCATAGATCAGTACTAGATTATCTTCTAGCAGAGGACAAGGGAAATTGAGAGATTTAATGGAGAAATGTTTCCATAAGTTCAGAATAACCATCAGCAGAATGAGAGACTTAATGAAGGAGTCATGTCTCGCACAGACGATAATGGGCAAAGCTAGGATCTAACTGGTTTTTATCATGTTTTGAGGTTAGAAGTCAGCTAAGTAGAATAGAAGTTACATCTTACCTGGAATGCTCATGTGTAATAAGCTTATTAGGAGGACTCTGGTACTGAAGGTTCATTTTAATAGTATATAGCAGGAGGGGGAAACCTGTCAAGGGGAACTGTGGAGTAGGTGCATCAGAAAGTTGTATACCAATTCGTGAGGGGAGAAGGGAAGGACTTTGCAGTCAGGCATAGGTTTTTAAGCTTTATTTTGTTTCTGGAGGGTGTGTCTATTTAAGGAGACACCTGCCACTGGAGTCACATGATAAAGTTGTTTATCTTTTATCTTCACTTCTTCTGAAACTGAATGAGTTATTACTCATAGTTTAATGATTAAAAAATATGAAAACATTCTTTGAGCATGAAATCACTTATTAATAGAGCATGTTATTTGTTAATAAAGGACAGGTCAATGACATGGCTCCATTTGAGTCAAAGATTCAGAGTGAAGGCCTACAGTAGCTTTGTCTGCTTTACCTAGGTGTGTCTTCTTGCTAGTTGGCTTAACAGTAGGTCATTAGAACCTTCTTTGGAAATCTCAGTTGGTAGATATTTCAGTGAAGAGGTAGATCAAGAGTCCTCAGCTCCTCCCCATTATCTCATTGGTTAGGGGAGGACTAATCCTCAAGTGGAAATCAATTTATAGCAAGGGAAAATGGCTTCCTAGTATGACAGTTTAGCTCTTCTCTGGACCTTAAGGAACAGAATGTCAGCTGGTCTATGAAACCCAACTTGTCTCTAGCAAACAGCCAGAAAAACATAAGCCATCTCAACCAGGATTTTTTTTGTGGCAATCAAGGGGTAAATCACTTGCCAACGGTCAAATAGCTTGTAAACATCAAGTCTCTGAGACCAGATTTGAACACAGATCCTCCTGATTCAGGGCTGGTGCTCTATACACTGAGCCACCTAGTTGCCTCTGCAACTAAGTTTTTACTGGCCTATTCTCCCCCCATTTTGTTACTAGGCTACCCCAAATCTTGATGAGGGGAATAGCATGGACAAAGTACCATGTCTTTAAGGGAGGCACCTAGCTCCAGGCTGTTTACAAGGTAAACAAAAGTAGGGATCCCTATCCAGGTAGGTGCCTTGGTGGCTGGGAATGGATTACACTCCTGAGCAAGAATGGGAGAGATTTCTTATCAGGTCAGAGATGGTAATCTTAATAGAAAATGGAACAGTACAGATTAATAATCTAATGATACAGCATTAAAATTAATTTTTCTCACATACCCACTTCTACTTAACAGTCACAGTTACTAAAGGTTCAGAAAAAGATATTTTCACCATCAAAGTTCTTGGCACTGACAAAATCAGTCAATGTCAGAAATAAATATGGTTTTATCAATCAAATTGTTACTAAAAAAAGTCCATCAATAAACATTTATTAAGTGTCTACTCTGTGCAAGGTACTATGCTAAGCACCAGAGATACAAAAAGAGGTAAAATACAGTTCCTTCCTTCAAGGAGATCACAATATAATGAAACAGACAATAAGCAAGCAAATATTTCAAAACAAGTTGCAAGTATAGATAAACAAATTGTGTACAGGAAAAATAGGAAATAATAAAAGAAGTGTTGAGAAAGGTTTTTTGTAGAAAAAGGAATATTAGTGGGAACTTAAAGGAAGCCAGTAGGCACAGATAAGGAGAGAGCTCTGGAGGAGTGCCTGGGGGAGAGCCAGAGAAAATGTCCCAAGTTGAGAGAGAGTGTCTTATTCATGGAATAGCCAGGAGGACAGTATCACTGGATCAAACAGTTTGTGACAAGGAGTAAGGTGTAAGAAGATCAGAAAGTGGAGTGGAGTCAAAATGGCAGAGTAGAAAGACCCATATACTCTAGCTCTTCCCCCACAGCTCATAAAATATCTGTAAAAATGACTCTCAACAAATTCTGGAGCAGGAGAAGCCTCAGAATGACAGAGTAAAAGAGATTTCCAGCCCAAGCTAGCCTGGAAGGCCTACAGGAAAGGTCTATCACATGGGGCATGGAAAGCAAACCCACCCAGCCTTGGCTGTGTGGCACCAGGAGGAACAGGACCAGAACAGGCCTTGGGGGCAGAATCCCCAGTAGCAAGAGTAGTACTTGGATCCCTCAACCCACAAATGCCAAGGACAACTTCATAGGTCAACTGGGTGACAAGGGAGAAAGGTGCTGCCATAGCTCTGTCACCAGCAGGTGGCAGCAGGGAGCATCCATTTGAGGAGCCCTCAGCCTAAAGCCCCTGGGGTAACTGAGCAGCTGATCTAAATCTTCCAGCCCAGGAGTGAGGAAGAGTGATAGCCTGTGGAGCTGGAGGCTATTGTGGAGAGGGAATTCTACTAGTCCCAGATTCTGGGTAGAAAAGTTTTTGGCTCCTCCCAGACAAGTGTGCAGGCCAGGAAAGGAGTAAATGCCTCTCCCTTGATTGTGCCACCTTGAAGGAACTGAGACCTTAAAGGTCCCAAGAGTATACCCTCCTTTTGACAAAGGACTCAAAAGTCAAATAACTGGCTGAGAAAATCCCAAAAAAGGGGAAAAAATAAGACTATAGAAGGTTACTTTCATGGTGAAAAGGTATTTCCTTCAATCCTTTCAGATGAGAGAGAACAATACTTACCATCAGAGGCCTCCAAAATAAATACGCAATGGTCTCAGGCCATGGAAGAGCTCAAAAAGGATTTTGAAAATCAAATAAGAGAGGTGGAGGAAAAATTGGGAAGAGAAATGAGAGTGATGCAAGAAAATCATGAAAAATGAGTCAATAGCTTGCTAAAGGAGACCCCCCCCCAAATGCTGAAAAAAATGCCAAAAAATGCCTTTAAAAACAGGCTAACTCAATTGGCAAAAGAGGTTAAAAAAGTCAATGAGGAGAAGAATGCTTTAAAAAGCAGAATTAGCCAAAAGGAAAAGGAGGTTCAAAAGCTCACTGAAGAAAATAGTTCTTTAAAAATTAGACTGGAATAGGTAGAAGTTAATGACTTTATGAGAAACCAAGAAATCACAAAACAAAATCAAAAGAATGAAAAAATAGAAGATAATGTGAAATATCTCATTGAAAAAACAACTGACTTGGAAAATAGATCTAGGACAGAAAATTTAAAAATTATGGGACTACCTGAAAGCCATGATAAAAAAAAAGAACCTAAACATCATCTTTCATAGAATTATCAAGGAAAACTGCCCTGATATTCTAGAACCAGAGGGCAAAATAAATATTGAAAGAATTCACTGATCACCTCCTAAAAGCGATCCAAAAAGGAAAACTCCTAGGAATATCATAGCCAAATTCCAGAGTTCCTAGGTCAAGGAGAAAATATTGCAAGCAGCTAGAAAGAAACAATTCCAGTATTGTGGAAATACAATCAGGATAACACAAGATCTAGCATCTTCTACATTAAGGGAATGAAGGGTTTGGAATATGATATTCCAGAAGTCAAAGGAACTAGAATCAAAACCAAGAACCACCTACTCAGCAAAGCTGAATATAAAATTTCAGAAGAAAAAATTGTCATTCATCAAAATAGAGGACTTTCAAGTATTCTTGATGAAAAGACCAGAGATGAATAGAAAAAAGACGGTCAAACACAAAAATCAAGAGAAGCATGAGAAGATAAACAGGAAAGAGAAATCATAAGGGACTTACTAAAGTTGAACTGTTTATATTCCTACATGAAAAGATAATATTTGTAACTCTTGAAACTTTACTCAGTATTTGGGTAGTTGGATGGATTACACACACACACACACACACACACACACACACACACACAATATATAGATGAGACCACAGGGTGAGTTGAATAGAAAGGGATCATATCTAAAAAAATAAAATTAAGGGGTGAGAGGAATATATTAGGAGGACAAAGGGAGAAATGGAATAGCATAAATTATCTGTCATAAAAGAGGCAAGAGAAAGATTTTTCAAAGAAGGGGAAAGAGGGAGCGAGATGAGAGAGAAAAAGTGAAGCTTACCCTCATCACATTTAGCTCAAGGAAGGAATAACATACACACTCAATTTGGTATGAAAACCTATCTTACACTACAGGAAAGTAGGGGGGAAGGGGATAAACAATGTGGAGGGTATGATGGAAAGGAGGGCAAATGGGAGGAGGGATCAATTAAAAGTAAACACTTTTGGGGAAGGACAAGGTCAAAAGAGAATAGAATAAATGGGGGTCAGGATAGGATTGAAAGAAATATATTTAGTCTAACGCAACATGACTATTATGGAAGTTGTATGAAAAACTGTACATATATAGGTTATTTTGAATTGCTTGCCTTCTTGGTGGGGATGAGTGCGGAGGGAGGAAGGGAAAGAAGTTGGAACTCAAAGTTTTAGAAATGAATATTGAGATTTGTTTTTGCATACAACTGGGAAATAAGAAATGCAGGTAATGGGGTACAGAAATTTATCTTGCCCAGAAGTCAAGAGAAAGATGAGGATAAGGGAAGGGAGGGGTGTTAGAAGGGAGAGAAGATTGATGGAAGGGGTAATCAAAATGCTTGGCATTTTGGATTGGGGGAGGGGAGAGATGGGGAGAAAATTTGGAACTCAAAATTTTGTGGAAATGAATGTTGAAAACTAAAAATAAGTAAATAAATAAACGTTTTTTAAAAAAAGAATACTGGAAAGTTAAGAAGAGGCCAGGTTATAGAGGGCTTTGAATGCCAAACAAGAAGATTTTATATTTGATTCTAGAGGCAATAGAGGACCACTGGAATTTGGTGAGTGAGTGTGTGTGTGTGTGTGTGTGTGTGTGTGTGTGTGTGTGACATGATTGGACCTGTGCTTTAGGAAAACCATTTTGGTGGCTTAATGGATTAGAGTGGTAAGAGCCTTGAAGCAGGAAGATCTACCAGCAGGTATATAACAGTCCAGGCATGAGATAATGAGAGCCCACACCAGGGTTTGTAAGCAAAAACAAAGTGGAATTTTTTGTTGTTTTCTTTTTGGAGTTCAGTTTCCCAGACTCAGGTTAAATTGTAAACATCTGAAGGATTGATCGCCTTTAAACCCTGAAAATTCACAATTGTGCTGAGTCATGTAAGTTTTGTGTCTTTTTGCTTTGAGTCTATCTTTGTTATATATTCTGGGAGGCTGGCATTTTGCTTTGGGGGCTTGCTCATGGCAGCATGATTCCCTGGAAAGGACTCTGAGTAGCAGTTTGTTAAGAGCCCCCTGATTATCCAGATATTGATGCTCTCTGAGTCTGATAGTGTATGCAGGTGGTTGTATTACTTTGTTCAGACAGTTGTAATTTCTCTGCTTGTATTTTCTATGCTTCTTTCTACTTATCTGTCTGCATTGTTTAATTAAAATAAGATTGTGGACCTCTTTGAAGCTCTCTTTCCTTTAGAAAAGCAGATTAAAGAGCCCTTGCTAGCAGCACACCTGATATGCTAGTGTGGTTGCTACTGCAGGGTGATAGTAATGTCAAAGGAGAAAAGTGAGCTTATTTAAGAAATCTGGCAAAGGTGAAATTGACACATCTTGACAATAACTCGTGTATGGGGGATGAGAGATAGTGAGAAATTGAGGGTAACACTTGCATTGCAAGCCTGAGGGTCTCTAAGAGCAAAGTAACAGAGAGGGGGGTACATCTAGAAACGTAGTAGTCCTTAGTGGCCTATAGAGAGCTCCACCTAAGAGCAACTTCATGAGGACTCTATAGAGGGAAAAGTAGACTTCTAGAGTCAAGAGTTGTTCAGTAAACATTTTTAAAACACCTACTGTGTTCTAGATGATATACTAAGTGATGGAGAGATGCAAATACAAAAAAGAAAGATAAGAGGAAGGCTGCAAAAGGAAGTTGAAAAGTTTTGAGTGGAAGCAGAGGGTAGAAAATATCCTGGGGATAGATGGAGAAAACAATGGATTACAGCAACCAAGAATGGGAGTTGAAGAGATGGCTGTTTTGGATACCCTCTTTAAATGGAGATTTTAAAAGTGCCAGGTGGTACGGTAGATAGAGCACTGTACCTCAAGTCAGGAGGACATAAGTTCAAAGGTAGCCTCATATGCTAGCTGTGTGACCCTAGGCAAGTCACTCAATCCTGTTTGCCTCAGTTTCCTTTTACATAAAATGAGATGTAGAAAGAAATGGCAAATCACTCCAAAGCTTTGCCAAGAAAACCCCCAATTGGGGTCATGAAGATATGGGAATATGATTGAAGCAACTTAATATAATGCATACATACATGCATATAGTCAAAGATTCCTCCAAATTTGATATCAAATTTTCTCTTCCAAGTCATTCTGCCTCTAAAAGCAGGGGCTTCAAAGTAGAATGATTTGAGTATTGAAGAATGAAGTAAAGCCCTTGGGGAAATTGATGAAGTCCTTGAATACTGGTGCAACAATGACCCTCTTTATGATTTTGCTACAAAAGTTAAATGTGGTATGAAAGGAATTTTTTTTGTTCTATCATACAATTTTATCAGAAAATTACACTTTAAAAATTCATTATTATTCCAAGAATTAGCATGTAATTCCAAATACAATCTAAACCATATTACATATAAAATATGTAATTACTTACTATGAAATGTCAAGTCTATTTTAAGTAAACTCACTTTAAGAAACCTTTCCTTTTCATCCTCAGATAATGAGAATCTTCCTGTATTTGGGCGAATGACCTTATTTTCCTTTGCAACATGATAGTAAAGTTCATGCATTCAATAGGCATACCCTGTCTTGCCTTTCCGATGAGTCTGACCATGTGGTAGACAATTCGTTTTCTAGGATGTATCAGTAACCATGGTTATTACTTTACTTTTTTTTCCCAACCACAGAAATAAATTGAGGGTGGTACTTGTGGTTGGGAAGATAAGAATTTTTAATTCAGTTAATTCATTTAATCCCTAGTAGCCATGCCCCACCTCTGTGACATGGACCTCCACAAAATGTCATTCTTTATCAGTTCCTCAGGATGAATGTATTCTGAAATGGCCTTAAGAAAGTAAGTGAGTGTCCATTTGTTTTCTTACAATTCCCATGGGCTACATAAAGAGGCCTGCTTAGGGAAAAAATACACAAGAATATTTAGACACATGACACATTAGAGAATTTATGGACAGATCAAAGTACAGTTCTTCCCTGACAGGACATTCCTAATGCTACTTATTCACAAGCTTTTGAGATGGACACCAAAGCAATTCTCTTTTTTTATTTTCAAAAATGAAATTTACAACAACAAAGATTAGCATTTTAAAGATAAGTCTCTGAATAGTATTCAACTTGATAATTCATATTCTTAGAAAATTCAAGGAAAAAGCAACTCTCAGCCTGAATGTCAAAGCACTCTTTGAGATTAATAGACTATATATGTATATATAATATATACATACATATATGTGTGTATATGTACATATATGTATATATGTTTGTGTATATACATGTATGTATATGTATATCCACACATATATATGAATGGTGCTTGCCTATATGACGGTTTCTCAGTGGATACCCCTTAATAGCTACACTGACACTGATGGAATCTCTCATTTTAAAGTAGGCCCTTCCTTGTACCAGAAACAGCATTTGTAAAAGCAAGATTGCTAAGTGCCAGAGTACTAAATTATGTATAAAATCTTCAGCATATTGATTTCCTAAATAAAAGGAAATTATGTCATTGGTGTAAATCTGGCTACAAGGGACCTCATTAGAGAACTCAGAAATCACAATTAATCTTTAACTTCATGTTGTATAATGATAGTAATTAGTGATGGCAAATTGATGCAATTTTTGAAAAACACAATAGCTAGTAAATCTTCTTACTGTTTTATAATTAACCCTTGAAAACTAAAATAGATTCAATTCTATTTTACCATTTTGTAAAAAAAAAAAAGAGGCAAGAATTGTGTTTTCGTTTCCTAGAAGTGAAATGCCTTGTTTTTATGCTATATAGATCCTTGTTTTATGTACTAATAGGCATCTGTCAAGGTCCCCTATTTATTCAGTCTTGATTATCATCTTTAATTACAAAAACAAGAATACTGTATCAAGTTTGTAACCTAAGTGAAAGTGTAAAAATTAAATGATATATAGAAAAAAAGTGGTCAAGCAGAAAACTGCTCTTCCATCATTGAACGCTATCCTTAACCAAAATATATTTTTTCTGAATAGATATTTGCCAATCCATCTATCCATTAACCAATAAACATGAATTATGCAACTTCCAAAGACACTATAGAAATAGCACTCCCTGAGTATAAACCTCTTTCCAGCCCTGGATAAACCAGTTGTTACATGCAAATTGCCCAGAGATGAAAAAGGTCATGCAAATGAACTTCCTTCTGTCTCTGAAAACCACACCTTTGGGCCTCATGGCAGGGTTATCATTTGAAAATGTATTGATAAGGTATAACCTGGGAATCTAACTCCTTAGATTGGAATCCTTTACAAAATAAATAAAACACAGAGTTATCATTTTCCTTCCTTTCCTCCCTGCTCCTTTCTCTCAAGAAATATTCTTCAAGCCCTGCCTTTATTCCTGATAAGGAATCCTCAACTAGCTCCAAGTCTGCTGGGGAAAGACCTTGTTCTACAGTGAAGATCTCTGCCACTTTGTACACCTGGTCAAAGTGAACCTTCTATTTGTTTCTTGCCAGGGAGAAGATCTATAAACCTTCTTTGTTATGAATATGTTTCTGATGCTTATAATAAATAATAAAACAGAAAATAATCGACAGAAAATCTTCCTGCAGGGGTAAAAGGGGAGTCAGAAAGGATACAAGGGACATAGAATTTTAGAGCTAGAAATAGTTCAACCCCCTTATTTGCTGTTTGAAGGAATTGAGACCCATAGAGATGAAATGACTTTCCCAAGGTCAAAGAGTTAGCTAGTGCCCGAGGCAAGAAGATGAATTAATACAATGTGGAATCATTTTAAGGAGCCAGACTTCTATACTGTGATATATGTTAACCATCTCACTCAGGCACTTCATTTTAAGCAAACATTATAAATCCCATTATGGAAAGTTATAGAAACTTACTTTGGGCAGTCCTTTTCCTCCAATCCCAAAGTGAATTACCAAGTACATGGCAATCACTTTCCAGGATGGCACTATTAATATTTCAGAAGACTGAAGATCTATTTGGTTTGCTCATTAAACGTGCTGCATTATGAAAATGTGTGACATCTGAGAAATACAGCTTTTTCCACATGGCAGAATAATGACAGGGCTTGTCTGTTAGCCCAAGGAGCTAGAAGAAGATTCATAGCTGACTTTCCCTAATGAGGTAGCAGATCTCATTAGGGAATTGCAAAAGGCCAGAGAAAGGCTTGTAACATGGTCAGAAAAACCAAACCATATATTTGAATAAAAATGTACATGTAATCCACATGTATCAGTATATTTTTTTCACAGTTGCACTTCTAATTTTTCATTTATTTATTTAGTTTGTTTTGTTTTCAGATGGTGTAGACAGGGGTAGAGCCTGGTTGCAGAAAGAGAACCTGCATGGTGAAATGCTTTGATACTCTGGCATCTGGAGACAGATTGAGGGAACTTGGGATATTTAGCCTAGAGAAGAGAAATATGATAACTATATTCAAATATTTGAAGGCTCATATCCTGTGAAAGACGGATTAAATTTAAAAACTCAATCTCACAAGGCAGAACTAGAAACCATATGGAGAAATGAAAGGTAAGCAGATTTTGACTCAGTTTGTTATAATAATAATTATTTCTGTCTCACTCTTCTCGTTTTATTAGATGGGTTTCATCTAAAGAGTTCTGGACAACATTGCCCTGCTATTTCTTTTTTTATATTTAGTGTCCTTTAGAATAATGCACAGTGCCTGCATGATATGGTTAATATATATCACAGTATAGGAGTCTGTCACCTTAAAATAATTCCACATTGTATTAATTCATCTCCTTGCCCTGGGTACTAACTCTTTGACCTTGGGCAAGTCATTTCATCTCTATAGGTCTCAATTTCCTTAAATAGAAAATGAGGCGTTTGGACCATTTTGGGCTCTAAAATAACTGCTTTTTCAGTAAAATTAAAGCATTGGGAGGTAAGTTCCTCTTCCATAGATTCAGTGAAAATATTCTCAGCACAAAACCAGTAACAGGCCAATAGCCATTATATTTACCTCACCTTGTTCCTATATGATGTGCTTCTTGGACATTTCTATACTTTAAAAGATTTTTGTTCCATGTAATTTGCAGATTTTGAGTATT
This sequence comes from Bettongia penicillata ogilbyi, assembly GCA_023548195.1. Taxonomy (NCBI): domain Eukaryota; kingdom Metazoa; phylum Chordata; class Mammalia; order Diprotodontia; family Potoroidae; genus Bettongia; species Bettongia penicillata. Next base: position 350,692 of record JAJHZJ010000323.1, read on the forward strand.
TGGGAAGGTAACATAAAAATGTTCTTACATATTATGAATCAATGCTATTTTGGGGGTGATTGAGGACAAAGACTTGATCTGGGATAACGGTCCACCTCCAATATAGATTAATGATTGAGTTTTCCAGGACATTTTGAGGTCTGAGTATATAGTATAGGGAGGGATTCATCAGTCACTTAAAGATAGCAAGCTTCTGAGGTATAATTTTGGCCACCAAGTTATTTCTTGATGGTTATTCAATAAGCATCAAATGCTTACAACTTGTAAAATTTCAAATGTTTCCTTTCATAAGTTACATTTTTCACTATATTCAGGTGGTATAGACGAGGTAGAGATTGTCTGCTGAATGATAACCCTTCTGAAGCTCTGTAATTTCTATCTGGTCGTTCCATTTCCACAAACAAATGAGCATGAATTAGCTATTTGTTTAATGATTCTTGGTCAAGATGTTTTTTTTTTTTTAAATGGAATTCATATAGAAACAGTATCAACACAAGCCACTATCTTGGTTTTTGTTTTTTTTTCATAGTTGAATAATATATTTGAGAAATAAACTCACTTGCTGGTCAATTGCTAGGGCCTGATGATTTATCCTTTGCAATGTCTCTCAAATATTTCTCCTTCTCTCCTCTGACAGTTGATATTGTCACCACTCTGATTCAGATCCTCATTACTTCTTGTTTGGATTACTGGTGCATGTGCCTGCCTCAAGCCTCTCCCTACTCTAATCCATCCTCCGTGTTTTCCTAAAGTGTTGTTCCAACAACAATACTCCTCCGTTAGCCCTCCACTCAATAAACTCCAGTGTCTCCCTATTGCTTCCAGGATCAATTAAAAAAAAACTATTTGACACTTAAAGTCCTTTATAATTTAGACCTTTTCTACGTTTCCAGTCCTCTTGTTCCTCAACATATAATCTTTGATCCAGTGACATGGCCTCCTTGCTGTTCCATAGATAAGACACTCCATCTCTTGGCTCCATACATTTTCTCTGAGTTTCACCTGAACCTGCAATACTCTCTTCCCTCATCTCTGCCTACTGGTTTCTCTGACTTTCTTAAAGTCCCAACCAAAATCCCATCTTCTGCTGGAAGTCTTTTCCAACTCTTCTTAATTCTAGTGAGTTTCTTGCCTTAATTATTTCCTATTTATCCTGTATGTATATGTTTGCATATATTTATTTACTTGTTGTCTCATTAGATTGGGAGCTTCTTCAGGGCAGAGACTATTTGCTTTCGTATTTCCAGCTATTGGATCAATATCTGGCACGTAGTAGGTGTTTAATAAGTGCTTATTGACTGATTATGACTGTTTAATGATTGACTTGTAGGTTTACTAAGATTATCTTCAAGATAATTAGCAATAGGGATTTACATTTTAACCTTTTCTCATGTAACTTTGATTTCTTCTATTAAATCTCTACATTTTGAAAAATTTCGGTGTTGCATACAAATAGTATGGCACATAAAGTATAGCATTTATTAATAATATTGCTCCTTTTATTGATGAGTGCTACACCCAGATATTTGTGAGAAAACATTATTACTGTCTCATTCTTCTCATTGCATAATCAGTAAAATTCAGACAGAAATAGTCCATGGACAAGTCACTGACATACCTTTGATCTTTCATGTTTGGTAGCTGTGTAACACCTGCCTCTGGAAAAAATAAAGTACCCAGAACACACTTATAAGTTTAATCTGCATCATTACCACTTTCTTAAGTTTGGGCAATCACAAAACAATCAACGAAACCTGGATGTGTAGTGTTTGCTGCATCTGAAGGTGTAAATAGTTACTGAAAATTTAACAAGTGGCTCTCTCAAGAAGGCTTTAACTCACCAGTGGATGGCTTATTGTAGGTTAAGAATTTGAATTTTATCTTAACGACTGAAGTGCTCCTAATTCTTTCTGAGAATGGGAGTAAGTGGCATGGTCAGATTTGTTTTAGAAATATTTATTTATGCAGAAAACAGTTTGGAGAGGTGAGAGACTCAAAGCAGGAGGCCAATGAAGAGTATATAGCAATTCAACTTGGGACTGGGGTTGGAGGAGGAATTGGAGTTCTCATTTCCTGGTATAACTCACAGTGACTAACAGGATGTCCCTTAGGTCACTTAGCAGGTAACCAAAAAATATTTGTTGACCAAAGTTTTTGCCCAACATTTTTTAACATTTCTTGTTAGAGCACTGTCATTCAGCCTCATTTCATTGTAACTCACCATGGAGTCAATTTTATTTATCAGATGAGCTAATGTACATAAAACATTTTGTAAGCCATAAAGCACCCCATGAATGTCAAATATTATTGCTAGCTCTCCTCCCATCCAGCCCAGAAAGTAGAGCTTTGAGGCTGGTGGATTGATTGGCTGTGTTCCGGTTCTCAATGATGACCTTCTTCTGCCACTTAGGCATGTCCCACAAATGTCCCTGAAAAAACTCATTTGACCAGATCTGACACCTGAGGCTGATCTTAACACAGGATACTTGTAAGGGTGAATTGAGATAATTTATATAAAGGGCTTTGTCAACCACAAAACACTAGAGAAGTGCTAATTATAATTGTCAAAACAGTACAATGCAAAGAATAGATTATTTACTCCAGGAAGCAAAGAGAAGCCATCTTTTCCATACAGTGATAAATGTACCCATATGTTTCTAACACTATGCTAAGAGAAAATTTGCTAAATAAATTAAACCATTAATGGCTTTTTTATTGCTGATTACTGTTTATAGAGTAAAAATTTACAATATTACATATACACACATATACATACACATATATGTATATATTACACACACACATGCATATTTCAGTTGGGTAAATTCTGACTTGAGAAACAGAAGAGTCTTAGATAATTGGCAAGTGAATTGAAGCTCAGATGATACAGATTACTCTTATCCCTGTTAATGCATTTTTGCAGCTGAGAGATTAGTGGTAAAATACCTAATCACAATAAGAAAAAAATGCTGTCAGTAACAATGTGATCCTTAAGCCTCTAATGCTTCAGAGCACATTTCCTTTTTGCTAGTCTAGGGAGGGGCCATAGCTGAAGAACACATTTTGCAATATGGCAGTCACAGTTATCTTCATGAAAATAATAATAGTAACCTTCATAAATTATTCATTGGGCACAGGTTGAAAATCTTAATAACTTTTATTCAGTTTTGAGCTAGAAATCTCATTCATTCTATTCAAGCCCTCTCTCTGAGGTATTTTTTTCCCATTCAATTCAACATATTATTTGGGTGAAGTTGGCATAAATTATACTCTCCCTAAAAAGAGACTCTCTTGACTTAGGAGATGTATTGCAGGTAGGGAGGCAGAGCTAGAAGCTTGTGGCAGGGAGGATGTCCAGGGGATTCCAAGAGATAAAATCATTGGTGTTTTAAGGTGCTGTAATTTCTCTTGGCAGGAAAAGACATGATCTAAGAGCTAGGGTTGGAAATATTCCAAGCTTCTGTGGTTTCCTCTCTAATTTCAATCCAGAAGGGAAATGTACCTTTGTGAATCAGCTGTACATTTCCTATTCTGCCTTCATCACTTCAAGTGTAGCCAAATAGCAAGTGTAGCAAGTGTAGCAAGGTGGAAATGAAGTACAAATCTCTAGAGTGAACAGGTGCATACTTACTTTTATTTGATAACGGGGCACACCAATAGAGATATCCTGAACATGGCAAGAAGTATGAGACTGAGAACGGAGGGGAATTATAGGTAAGAGTTCTATCTCTGGGAGGTATCTCACTGAACTTAATGAGTATAAATTTCTAGGGAAGTCAATATAGTGCCCAGGACCGAGATGTAGCAGATATCCTTGGTCACCAATGGAGAGTGAAAAGGAAAGAACAGTACATTCCCAGAAAATGCGATTATCTTTGTATTGTTTAATTTTCTAAATACTTTCATATACTTTATTTCACCTAATCTTCATACCAGAGCTAGCAATATCATCCCCATTTGACAGATGAAGAAACTGAGGCACAAATTAATGACTTCTAGAAAGACAATCTTCTGACTGCTAGGCAGAAATTACCTTTTGCTGGGTTTCTATATTTTTTTCCTAGAATTCCTAGAATATTTCCATTAATGATATCATTTTTACATTTTAAGGGTCTTTGGATACATTTTTCAATTTAACTTGAATTCTTTTAATAGGAGGGTCATTGACATGAGCTTTCCTACTCTTCCTTGGATAGTGGTAGGTAGTTCTAGATTGGCTCCCTGGGCAATCCTTTTTAGAATAAGATTGAGATTGAACATTTTCCCTTAGGTTGTAAAAACCTGTCAGGGGTGTCATTTTAATTAAATTCTAGTAAGATCTCCATTGAGTATTAGCATTTCTCATTTTCAGCACAACAGGATGTGCATTTGCTTTCCTGCTCTGTGTAATACATACTTCTTCAGGGTAGCTTAAATCTAGTGCCTAATTACAGACGTTTGTAAATCAAAGCTTACAAATGAGCTGAGGTTGCCCTTAAGAAACAAAACACTTGTTTCCTTTGGTCTTCTTGTTATTCAAATACTACAAACAGTCATTTCAATACTACAATAATTATTCATATTTATTCATCCTTAGAAGCAAACATCATTTTATTTTTATTCCTACTGTATGCCAGCTACTCTATGCCAGCTACTGTAGTAGGCATTTAGTGGTTAATGGTACGGGGAAGTTGAATCTCAGACAGACAAAATTACTTTTCCAAAGTAAAATAGCTAAAAAATGTGATAGTTGAGAGTCAAAACTTGATTCCTAACCCAGTGCTATTTCTAGGTTATGATGCCATCTTACCTCTTTCAACGTGCTACCCTGACTAATTTTTCTCTTCTCTGGTCCAGTCATGGAATTGAAGCTTTAGACATGGAATGACACCTAGAAGTCATCTCATCCTTCATTCTATAGATGAGTAAACAAGAGTCTCAGAGAAGCAAATGACTGAGGAGGAACAAATATCAGTAGCCTAAATCACTATCCTACTTCTCTAAAGCCCCATCAGAAATGAAAATGATTTTGATCCTACTTTCTTTCCAAATTCAAGCACGGTTGGAAGTGCTGGATTTAAAATTGAGGAGAGCTGAGTTCAAATCCCAGCTCTGATATTTACTACCTATGTCATACTTCACAAGTCAAATAACTGTTCCTCAGGCAACTGCACTGCTATCAAATAATGGAAAAATAAATGAATTGAAAAAGCAATTTATTAAGCACTTATTATGTGCCAGGCACTGTGCTAAGCACAAGGAATATAGAAACAAACAAGCGACATCTGTACCTTCAAAGAGAGGCAACACATAAAAAGGAGACAGAATATGGGAGGAGGCTTAAGATCTTACTGTAGGCAAGACAGACAGGAATAGTTGTGATTCTTTTTTTTTTCAAGTTTAAAACTCTTCCTAAGGTAAAATAGACTCTAAGAAAAGATAATGAAGAGCTTAAATAGAATAGAATCTTACAGATCTCTTTTCTGAGGCAGTATGGTATGGGGATACCCAGGAATTCAAGTTCCCACACAGGGAGTTTTCCAAGGTCACAAATGCAAGTATTCTCCAGAAACTGCTTCCTTTACTAGTTCTTCTGGTCAATAAAACAGATCCCAGTTCCAACAATTGCTTTTCTACGTAACATCATCTATGATTTCCCTCCTTCCTCCAAAACTGGAATTAAGAAACACCCAGCCTACTCAGAGCAGAGAGGAATCAGATTATCATAGTATTTAGAGGGGGAAAGAATTGTAGAGATCAATGGTACAAAGAGAAAATTGACTATTTTTGTGCTTAATAAATGTTTGTCAAAATGAACTTATGCAACTGCACATTATTCTGCCCCCTTGGATTCCCAAGTTTTGTTCTCTTCTGGAATTTTGTGTGTAGGACACTGTAAATCCATAGACTCTGGGGAAAAATTAATTTAAAAAAGCTATAAAGAAAACACAATTAGATTTTCATGTTAAAGATAAAGAGTCAATATCTGGTTATGGGATAAATTTACCTTGGAAGTTCATGATAGCAGAAGAGTAAAATTTTCAGGGATCACTCAGAAATTTGTACAAGCTCTTTCAAAGTGATGATTTTTATCTTTAATTGTCTCACAATAGTGTAGGTCACGATTTTTAAAATATGTCTACACATGGGCATAACAAACTACTCAACATCCATGGCACAAATAGATGTCATCATGTGAATCATTTGCCACTGTTGGTAAACACAACACAAATTAATGAGTGGAATTCTGGACACATAGCCATTAATTACTTGGTTCAAATGTTGTCTTTGTTACTTACTAGCTTTGTGACCTTAAGTGAATCACATAACCTCAATGTGTCTTGGCAACTCCGTTTTATTTATCTACTGAATTTCAATCTGTGACCTGTGTTGGTATGGGGATGTTCTGCATGTTGGCAAAATCAAGGAATATTCAAGTGATCATCTCCTTAGGAGCATTCTAAATCTGATTGCATGTTTATTTTCAGGAGTTTCTACAATAGTCATCAAGTCTACTTGAACCTATGTGTAACATGTGCAGAAAATATGAGGGATAGCCAGTGAATGCTCTGAAGACTTCATTGGTCTCCTCAGGATGTTGGGAGAAAGTGAGGAAGGCTCTCAAGATATTGGGTGGACCTATTGTCCTGTTGTGGCAAAGTTATAAGAGGACACAAATGAGACTCTGACAGGACAGGTGGGCATGAACGGGATGCAATCTTGCAATCTTTAAAGGGAAATCCCATCTGGATGAGAAACTACAGCTCCGTTGGATTATGTGAAAATTAATTTTGGAATGTACAAGAAGACATCCTAAGAGACAAGTTGAATAGTTCCCAGGATGGCTTTTTGTTGCTTCTCCAGTGGCATAGTAACAGACCTATTTTTTCTTTAATAAATAAAACTGTCCTTGTCAGTCAGTCAACATGTGCTTATTAAACTCTTACTATGTGTGAGGCACTTTGCTAACCTTTAGACTTTTATAACAAAAACAGCCACAAAAATCTGCTATTTTCTAACGCTTTAAAAAACACAGAGACTCTACTGTGCCTTTATGACCATTTTATATAATGTCACCATTAAAAACTAATTTTGTTTTCTTGTCAAAATTCTAATGGAAAAGGAATAGTTGTGATTCTTTTTTTTCAAGTTTAAAACTCTTCCTAAGGTAAAATACACTTCAAGAAAAGATAATGAAGAGCTTAAGTAGAACAGAATCTTACAGATCTTTTTTCTGAGACAATTTTCATCATCAATATTTCATATAACAAGAAAAAGAAAAAAACTGAACTTATATCAGTCACAGGATCTTGGAGTGGAAAGGGGCTATGTGAAGAGACTGCCTTGGACACTCTCTAGTTGTGTGTGACCTGTTGAGTCATTTAACCTTAACCTCTCTCAGTTTCTTCATTGTGTTCATCCTTCATTTTTGAAGAAGACCATGACATCAGAGAAATGATGACATGAACTTGCACTTGACTTTGTTTTTAGTGAAGGAGGGCTGTGCAAGGTCACCAGCCTCTTTTTTGCCTCCTGAGTCATCTGGATCCAGTGACCAGATATTCATCAGAATGACTGGAGATGACCCAGGATGCAATGGGAGACCTTGGCCTTTTCAGGTACTCACTTAGAGGGAGGTAATGCCCATTGAGTGAATATACGTGTTTAAGAAATACTCAGGGAATGGCCCTTTTAATGAGTGAAAGAAAAAAATAACAAAATCATGCTGGGAGGGAAAGAGAAACTGTTACTTTTGATAATCACTCTAAGCCATGAAAGGGTGGAACTTGAAGGCCTTCAGGGTCCCTTTCTTTTCTCAAGTTTTGGTTTGATGATGACTCCATTTCATGAGTTCTCTTCAAGCTCTTAGATTCAATGTTTTTATGATTCCAAGAGACAGAAACCAATATATTCTAGAGTGGTCATATGGCCAGAGATTTAGAATCAAGGGAACATTAGAGAGTATCTAGTCCAATGTGCTAATTTTACAGATAAGAAAACACAGAGAAAAGTCAAATGATTTTCCCAACCTTTCAATTGCCAGTAAGTGATGAGGAAAGCATTTGTGAAATAGATGGTGCAGTAGATAGAACACTGGACCTAGAATCAACAAGTTGTTGTTCCATCATTTTCAGTTGTGTCGAACTTTTTGGGACCCCATTTGGACTTTTCTTAGCAAAAATACTGGAGTGGTTTGCCATTTTCTTCTCCAACTCGTTTTACTGATGAGTAACTGAGGCAACCAGGGTTAAGTGACTTGCACATTCATCCCATTTATATCCTATCAAATCATACCATGAAAACTGTATGTAAAAGCATGTACAGTAGAACTAGAAAATACAAAACATAGATTGCTATATTTATTTTAAAAATAAATGTTAAGTTGTCATGGTGGTGTGTTGCATATACATGAGGAAGGTAGAATCGCTATTTTTATACAAATTAGGATCAGGTCATTTGTTAGCCTTTGAGGACTAAACATTCATTATTATATGATTATGAAGTACTTCTTTTAATGAAAGTCACAATTCAACACTAATTAGGTTAAATCCCATTGTACTTGTCTGGTTTTACAATTTGCACTTCATTGTACTCACATCATTTGTTTTCACCTGAAACAAAGTGTTCCACTCTGCATGATGTTCCCAGAGTTCATGTTTCTCTCTATTTCTTGCTGGAATGCAATTTGGAAGCAACTGCCTCAGAAATATTATTAGACATGTTAAAAAGTACTTTATCAATTAAACTTTTTTTGCAAGTAACCCATATCCAAGTTTTGGAAACTAAATTTCCCTACCTACAGAAGAATTTTTTAAAAAGTGATTTAAGTGGTTCTGTATTAGTGGATTACACTCTGACCTAGGTACATGAAAGACATTGGTTCAAATCCCACCTCTAACACTTACTAATTATGTGAACAGGGACAACTCACTAAACCTCTCTTTACTCACCTATCAAATGAAAGGATTTGGATCTTTTTTCACTGTGGATGAATCTACAGTGACTCATTGATATTGTCTCATCAGATATCTCACCTTCACCCTATCTCTTGTGATCAACATATGGACATAATGATGCTAGGGAAATAAGGGAAGAGAATAAGTATTTATTAAATATCTACTATGTGCTATGCACTGTTCTAATCATTTTACAAATATTCTTTCATTTGATACAACAACCCTATGAGGTAGGTGCTATTATGAATCCTTATTTTGCAGTTCAGAACACTGATGCAGGCAAAGGTTAAGTGACTTGACCAGAGTCACACAACTAGTGAGCGTCTGAAGTCAGATTTGAACTTAGGTGTTCCTGACTCCAGGCCCAGCCCTTACGGACAAAGATACAGAAACAGAATAGACTAAATAAAAATGGTCATGATGAGTAGTCCAGTTTGACTGAATGGCAGTTGATATGAAGGGTTGTAAGAAGAGATAAAATTGGTATGGTAAGTTGGAGCCAGAGTATATAGTTTTTTAATATGACTGAACTTCTATTCTTTATGTGGTAGTTGATGGAGAGATCATGATGTCTTTTAATGGAAACATGACATTATCACAGTGATCCACTGGGAAGATACAAATCAAAATCAAAGTAAGGGGAGGTCAGTGGCCTAGATGGGATGAAGACAGGGACTGAGATTCCTTACAGAAGCAGGTAAGCAGAAGAGGCAAACAGGACAAAAGAGACAAAAGTTTCAAGTTGAGAACCAAATTGGATGAAAGTAGAGTAAGAACATTAAGTATACATTGTCAATCAGTTACATCAAGGTCTGAAAAGACATCTGAGATCTCTCTGAGAAGGATCCCTGAAGGTGTTACCTATGAATGGGTGTTTCTGAGCTTGCTCCCCTCAACCCCAACCCACATACGTTTTGTCTTGGAGAGACAGAGACCCAAGAGAGACCCGGGGCACTAGAACAGTATCTTTGCATCCTTCATTTTATGTATTCTTGCATTGTTAATGCATTTTAATGAAATTAATGCATTTTTAATGGAATGGGAAGGCTTTTCCTATTCATAAATAGGCCTATGTGACTTGCTTAAGTCACATGGAAGCCTGAGTCACATGAGTTTGAGCCACATGAAGCCTGTGGTGGGAGGAGCTTGCTGAATGGGTGGAACAGGAGCAGGAAGAGACAGAGCTGGAGCAGGGATGAGGGGAAGCTGGTCAGATTAGTCAGAGCTGGGAAGGAGAGAAGAAGCAGGCAGCTGGCTGTGAGTGAGAGAAGTGCATTTTGCTTAAGGGAGCCCGATAATGTGTGTAGACTTCTTGGTTCCTAGAATGAATTTCTTTGTTGCTATGATGTTTTTGGTTTTCCGGTTGGTTTTCTGGTGTTGGGATTCGGCTTTCTGGTGTTTGAATAAATGTTTTGGTTCTGTCTTCTATGTGGAGAGTCTGTTATATTTTGCCATTCAGATCTGTGCTGACATATTCATAGTGCCTATGGCAGCTATGCATTGGTGCTACAATCTGGATTCAGGAGGCGGTGGGTGTAGATAGTCCTTGGGCAGGTTGAGGGGAGTTGGGAGAGTTATGGATCTTCACAGGAGTCAAAGTGAACTTTCTTCAGTCTTGAGGACTCTCACTGACTGCTTCCTCTTGCAGAGACAAAGAGGGTAATAAGTCAATGGCCTGAAACCCAGGGCATATTCTGACTATCATTTGACCCACTATTGGTATGAGTAATGGTTTGAATAGTTTTTTTACCACTAAGAAAAGAAAATTAAGACCAGATATAACTTTATTATTACTCATGATAAATCTTAAAATGTATAAACTTTCAGGTGATTCAGTATTTGAGGTAGCAAGGAGCTTTTTCACATCTCACAAAAGGAGGCCTCTGCAATCTTTCTTAATAATGCTTTCCAGAAACTTATCATAAGATAGATTTTCTTTATGCATGACCTAAGTCCTTTATGGCATATTTGAAATTCACCTCTATCTGCTCTCTGTAGAAATAGAATACAACTTGACCTCTTCGTCTTACCAAGAGACCAGATGAATACTGAAACTGAAGCTACCTTTGACAGATGCCCATTTACCCACGAGTACCTTTAAAAATAAGAGTATTTGTAAGTTTGAAATGCCTCTGGGGAAAAATGCATAAATGTGTGCCACACATGCACACATAGATATTTTATATAAACTTTGGTTTTATCTAATAATTTATATCTAGGGTACTGTTAATGATCCTATGACCTGTAGACCTCACATGATACATTCATATCTCTCTGAAACCTCTACCCACACATCAGATTTAATTGAAAGTACTCAAAAATAAGCATAGAAGGTATGATCATTTAAAAACTTTCATTATCTATTATTTTATTTCAGGATGCCATGGAGAGCCACAAATTAAATTTTAGGTCATTTGAATTTTATATTTTATCTCCCACCCCCTGTCTTTGCATTGAATGTTCCGCATGATTAGAATACTCTCCATTCTTCTTCCACTTCTTAGAATCCCTAGATTTCTTTTTAATGCCCAGCTCATGAGCCAGTGACTACAATATTTCTTTACTGATATCTGTAATTGTCAGTGCTTCTTCTCTCCTCAAATCATTCCAGTACACTTATATGTTGTATATTCCCTTTAGAATACAGATTCCTTGAATTCAAGAACTTTTAAAATTTCCTTATGCAGCCATAGAGTACAGCATAGTGTCTCATAGAAGGTGTCTATTATGTGCTTCTTGGATTGTTTTGGATTAGGTATGTATTTACACCTTTTAATGTTGGATTAAATTTTATCAGATTAGCTGAGTTTCTTTGATACTCAGGATGGAACTAACAAATACGAAATATCAAGCAATCAACTTGAAATAAAGGCTTCATTTCATTTGTCTCTAGAAAGAAGAAAAAAATACTTTGAAGACATAAGAAACCCCTCCCTCCCTAACTGAATAAAGACATTTTATGAAAGTTGTCTTGCTTTATTAAAGCTAGCAATAACATTGCCTGAGAGATACAAAATCTAATTAAGAATACTACTTTCAGAGAAATTGCAAGACTTTTTTTAAGATTTGAAAGGATCATTAGGTTTAACCTAAATAAAAGTGGAATTAAGTTATAAACGCTTGTTTTTATCATACATATGACCTTGGTAAAAAAAAAAAAACAAAAACCTTAGTGGTAGTCTAAATCATTGATTTATACATGTTGTTACAGAAAGGGGAAGAAGAAAAAGCGCTCACTGTAATGAGGAATCAACCTGATAAACTGGGACACAAACTGCAGAGATAAAAATGATCAAGGCCATGACCTTTGGAGAGAGAGTAAAGAAATGTAATACACATGATTTAGAGATAAAGTGATACAGAGAATAAAGCATAACTGCTTATTAATATTTGAGAGGTAATAACAAAAAGAAGGGTGGAAGGCTTGCTTAAGGTGATTAAGCAATACGTAACAAGAATTCACAGCTGGAAAAAAAGGAATTCTTAAGTTATACATGAATAGGAAAGAAATCTGTAATAACCAAATGCAGCAGGTGATGGAATGATATGCAAGGAGGCAGGCAATCAGTTGACTGAAATAGAGAATATCAGTAAATTCTTGTTAATGTGACTTGATCTATTAAGATAGTACAGTACAAATGAACAACTATATTTAACAATATATAGCAAGGAAGTGATTGTCCTTAGATCTTCTTTGGAGAAAGCCCCATGTCTTGAGCTGAATTTTTTTGACCATGAGACATTCAGATTGACAGAGGGCATATCTGTGGCAGGCACAGATCAACAGAGCAAATTAATGTGATGTTTTGCAACTAGTTAGAGCCCTCCATGGTTAGAGTAAAACATCTTTGGTGGGTAGTGTCGGTAGATTAGATAAGGAATGCAAGAAAGTGAGGTAAGAAACAGAGAAAGGTGATCTGGGTTTTACTTATTCTCTGCTCTGCCCTTGACTGGTCTTTGGATCCTGGGCAAATATGTTAACTTCTCTGGCATCAGATGAATCATTGTTAAAACAAGGAGGTTACACTAGGTGATCTCTAAAGTGTCTTCCAATTCTAGGCTAAAAAAAATTATTACAAAATAAAAATTCCAAAAAACAATGCCAAATAATCATCATATGCTGTTAGTGTGGCAATGTATTCAAGTACCAAATTCACTGTCAAGATTACAGAATCGTAATCCTAACATATACAAGTGTGTCTTTTCAACCAATGTTATTTTGTATCAATTTTATTTACAAAGCAAGGAAGTACTAACTTGTCTCCCTCATTTCCTCCCCCATTTAAAAAGCATACTCCTTGAAGGCAGGAACTACTTTATTTTTATCTCTTTTTATTTCCAGCATTTAGCACAATGGCTGGTACATTTGTTATTTTTGTTGAGCCATTTCAGTCATATCTGATCCTTTTGTGACCCCATTTGGAGTTTTTTTTTACCAAAGATAATAAAGTGGTTTGCCACTTTCTTTTCTAGCTCCATATACAGATGAGGAAACTGAGGCAAAAGAGTTAAATGATTGCCCAGGGGAACACATGGTAGTAAGTATCTGAGGCCAGATTTAAACTCAAGAACTGGAGTCTGATTTTAGGCCCAACATTATATCCACTTTGCCACTTAATAGGCACAGAATAAGAGCTTAAAAATGTTTATGGATTGATTTATATATGTTCAACATTTGTGAGAATGTCTCTTTTCTTTGATATACATCTATAGGTTATGGAACATATGCCAAAGGAGACATTTGAGCTGACTTTACCAGCACAGGGAGTAGGGAAATCTAAAACTAGAAGTTTATAGGAATACAAAGCAAGCAAAGCATGTCTCTAGAACTCTGGTGCAACTCTAATTTTGCCCTTCTCTCTACTATCACCTCCTTATCTCTCCCCTCCCCACTCCAGCCCCACCCCAGTGGAAGTCCTGTATATTCATGTAGTTTCCTTCCCAGCCAACTTCTCAGTACCACTTTCTCTAAGTCTGTCATGACCTGTTCATCCTATCCTTTTATCCCTAAACCTCAACTTCCATTTCCTTCTAAGGAATAATCTTAGATAAAGCTTATGAAGAAAAGTAGTTTGAAGTCTCTGTTCTACCATTTACTAGCTATGTGATCTTGAACAAATCCCCACTGCACATTTAAAACTTGACTTGTCTCTAAATATGGGTCTGTGTTACAAGGAGCTGGATCACTCTTCCCCACCGTGCTTCAGTGGAGTTTCTCTGTGGGGAGGCACAGAACTTCTCTATGGTTAACATAGTCTTGCTAAGGAGTATGACCCTAGGGAAATGCTAGGGATAGGGTTGATGGCTGTCCACAATGTGCTATTCTGATGATCGTACAGCAACTGAAGTTATCTTCCTTATGTGAGCAAGGTCAAGAATGATGAAAAAGGACAGTTATAAATTTAGCTTGAGAAAAGACTGTTAAAAAGGTTCAGATGACAGTTGTACAGCATTGAATCAACCAGTCATGAAGGAGAAATGGGACTGAGTTAGAGAATAATGTTGAGCTTGGGCCATCTGTTCTGAAATAGAAGTTCAGTTAGATGGCTCAGTGCTGGGTCTGAAGTCAGGCAGATTCATCTTCCTGAGTTCAAAACTGGCCTCAGACACTAACTGCCATGACCTCAGGCAAGTCACTTAATGCTATTTTCCTCAGTTTTTCATCTGTAAAAAAATGAGCTGCAAAAGGAAATGGCAAACCACTCCCTTATCTTTGCCAAAAAACAAAAACACAACTGAACAAAAGCCTCCAAAAAAAAATATCCAAATAGAGTCAGAAAGAGTTGGAGACAACTGAAATAACTGAACAACAATTTCTCAAATGGTAAACCAAGGGTGGATATTGATATAAAATCACCATTTAGGTTCCAGTTTAACAGTGTGATTTTCATGTGACCATACACCCACATGAACGATTCAGGTTGTTTTATTTCACCCATTAATCTCTTTTGTTTTGCATTGAAGTATGGAATGTGGGAGGAATTATACAATTATAGAGATTAGATGGAGTCATGAACTTTGAAAAACACTAAATCTGTGGATTAACATTTCTGTGTACTTAAACTAAGCCTGTACAGATGGGTGAATTATGTAATTACTTTTTACAATCACCATTTGCTCAAATATTATATAATTTAGAATTTTAATATTACTGAGAAATCTATCATTGTCCCTTTCCATAACAAGATCTTATTATTTAATCTTTTATTGAGAAGCAGCATGGCATAGTAATGAAGGCATAGTCTCAGTAAGAGTCCTGGGTTTGAGCCACAGCTACCACATTTACTAACTGTGTAGTTCTTAGGAAGCTCTGTTTCTACTTTAATAAAAGGAATACAGTAATACTTATAGTAGACACTTCACAGAGATGCTGTGAGGAAAGTGCTTTATAAATTTTAAAATGCTATATAATGATAATAAATATGATAATAATATAATAATAACTAATATTTACATAGCACTTGCTGCGTGTGAGGAACTGAACTAAATATACAATGATTATCTCATTTGGTTCTCACAAAAACCTTAGGAGATAGGTACTCCTATTACCTCCATTTTACAGATGTGGATACTGAGGCAAAAGGAGTTTAAGTGACTTACACAAATCACATAGCTAGTAAATGTCTGAGGCCAGATTTGAACTCAGGTCTTCTTGACTCCAGGCCTACCACCATATCCACTATACCAAATTTATTTGTGATGTGGAGGGGTTGGAGTTAATTGATTACTTCATTGGCAGAAGGAAACTTCAGTAAAGTTACCCACTATACCCAAGTCATTTAGTAACCACTCTGCAATTTCTAGTCTTAGAGAGTCCCCTCAGAGCATAAAGAAGTTAATTGACTTGCCAAGGATCACATAGCCAGGAGCATCAAGAATATAACTCGATTCCAGGTTTTCCTCAATCCAAGGCCTATTCTGTAATCCGTGATATCACACTATCTTTCAAATGTGTGCCTTTATTTGATCCATCCTTATCACAGTCATGCCAATCATTTATTTTACCTTGACAGTCCAAGAGTGAATTGAGTGTGTTTTTCTGATGTCATTTTTCTCAGCCAGGGCGATAAGAATTTGGAAGAAAGAGGGAGAGCCAAGATGATGGAGTAAAGGTAGGGACTCTCCTAAACTCCCCCCAAAACCCTCAAAATGCCTTTAAAAAATGTCTCTAAACAAATTCTAGAGTAGCAGAAACCATGAAAAGATGGAGTGAAACAAATATCCAGCCCAAATCAACTTGGAACTTTGGCAGGGAAGGTCTGTTGCACCAGGGTGAGAAAAGAATACAATCTATCACAGGCTGGACTGGCACAGACCAGGCCCCAGCAAACCTGGAGCTGGCCTCAGGGCAACTGAATCACTGGCAGCAGTGGGAGTCTCTAGACCTCTAAGATCATAGATGCCAAAATCAACTTAGAAAAGGGGTGAAGAACATATATGATTTTTAGGTCATATGTGGACCTCTAGGTCTTCAAATGTGTCCCTTTAACTGAATACAAACTTCACAGAAAAAAGTTCCCTTAATAAAAAGATTTGTTCTGTAAAACTTGGATTCAGTAAAACGGCTACACTCAAGGACCTAGAAGATCGCATGTGGCCTTGAGGCTCTGGGTTCCCCACCCTTGATTTAGAAGGTCAGCAGGAAAGTTCTTTCATACCTAGATGAGAGAGGACCACAATCTAATGCAGACAGGGTCAGCACAGACCTGGTCCTAATACACCAGGAGCAGACCTTGGGAGTCATTGAATAAGCAGTGGTAACAGCTGAAGCAATGGCAATAGTTGCTTACAGAGCTCTTAGCCCACAAAATTCCCAGGTCAAGGGGAAAATATTGCAAGCAGTCAGAAAGAAACAATTCAAATATTATGGATCCACAATCAGGCTAACACAAGATTTAGCAGTTTCTACATTAAAGGGTCAGAGGACTTGGAATATGATATTCTGGAGCACAAAGGAGCTAGGATTACAACCAAGAACCACCTCCCAAGAAAAACTGAATAAAATTCATGAGGGGAAAAATTGATATTCAGTGAGAGTGAGGAATTTCAACCACTCTTGAAAAAAGACCAGAGCTAAATAGAAAATTTGACTTTCAATAATACAAGACTCGGGGTAGGAGCCAAGATGGCAGAGTAGAAAGACACACATATGCTAGCTCTTAACCCACAGCTCATAAAATACCTGTAAAGAAGAACTCCCAAGAAATTCTGGAGCAGCAGAAGCCACATAACAAATGAGTGGAGGAGATTTCTGTTCCAGAGAGCCCTGAAAAACTGACATCAAAGGTCTGTCATGCACCGGAGCTGGAGCAGAACCCAGCCCTGCCCTGGCAATGCAGCACCAAGAGGAGCAGATCCGAGCAGGCTTCAGGGGCAGAATCTTCAGCAGCCACATGAGTCCCTCCACCCACAGGCACCAAAGGTCAGTGAGAGGGCCTTTTCAGCTCCCAGAGAGAGGAGCAGTGTGTCTCCATAATTCAGGCCCCCTCGGGAGGCAGCAGTGGAGGCAGCAGTGGAGCAGGAGCTCGCAAAGCAGAAAGGAGCACAGGTCCATTGTTGAACTACTCCGTGTAAACCCCCTGAGGGAAGTGAGCCCTTTGTTGAGGCCCTGCCCCAACCCGAGCACTTGAACTTAATCTCACACTGAATAGCAGCCCAGCCCCTGCCCAAAGCCCTGAGGCTGGGAAGCAGCATTTGACTCTCAGACCCCAAGAACGAGCTGGGTGGAACTGGAGGTGAGGAGGGTATAAGGAAATGCAGAAGTCAAGTAACTGGCTGGGAAAATGCCCAGAAAAGGGAAAAAAAAATAAGACCATTGAAGGTTACTTTCTTGGCGAACAGATATCTCCTCCCATCCTTTCAGATGATGAAGAACAGTGCTTACCATCAGGAAAAGACATAGAAGTCAAGGCTTCTGTATCCCAAACATCCAAAATAAATATTCAGTGGGCTCAGGCCATTGAAGAGCTCAAAAAGGATTTAGAAAATCAAGTTAGACAGGTGGAGGAAAAACTGGAAAGAGAGATGCAAGAAAAGTATGAAAAGCAGGTCAACACCTTGCTAAAGGAGACCCAAAAAAATGCTGAAGAAAATAACACTTTGAAAAATAGGCTAACTCAACTGGCAAAAGAGGCTCAAAAAGTCAATAAAGGAGAAGAATGCTTTCAAAAGCAGAATGAGCCAAATGGAAAAGGAGGTTTAAAAGTTCACTGAAGAAAATAGTTCTTTCAAAATTAGAATGGAACAGATGGAGGCTAATGACTTTTTGAGAAACCAAGAAATCATAAAACAAAACCAAAAGAATGAAAAAATGGAAGAGAATGTGAAATATCTCATGGGGAAAACAACTGACCTGGAAAATAGATCCAGGAGAGACAATTTAAAAATTATGGGACTACCTGAAAGTCATGATCAAAAAAAGAGCCTAGACATCATCTTTCATGAAATTATCAAGGAAAACTGCCCTGATATTCTAGAACCAGAGGGCAAAATAAGTATTGGAAGAATCCATCAATCACCGCCTGAAAGAGACCCAAAAAGAGAAACTCCTAGGAACATTGTGACCAAATTCCAGAGTTCCCAGGTCAAGGAGAAAATATTGCAAGCAGCTAGAAAGTAACAATTCCAGTATTGTGGAAATACAATCAGGATAAACCAAGATCTAGCAGCTTCTACATTAAAGGACTGAAGGGAGTGGAATATGATAGTCCAGAAGTCAAAGGAACTAGGACTCAAATCAAGAATCACCTACCCAGCAAAACTGAGTAGGGAAAAAATGGTCTTTCAATGAAACAGAGGACTTTCAAGCATTCTTGATGAAAAGAATAGAGTTGAAAAGAAAAATTTGACTTTCAAACACAAAATGAGAAGAAGCATGAAAAAGTAAACAGTAAAGAGAAGTGATAAGGGACTTACCAGAAGTGAACTGTTTACATTCCTACATGGAAAGACAATATTTGTAACTCTTAAAACTTTTCAGTATCTGGGTAGTTGGTGGGATTACACACACGCACACACACACACACACACAAACACACATGCACACGTGCATGCACACGGAGACAGAGAGCACAGAGCGAATTAAATAGGATGGGATCATATCTTTAAAAAATGAAGTTAAGTGGAGAGAGAGAAATGTATTGGGAGGAGAGAGGGAGAAAGGGTATGGGGCAAATTATCTCTCATAGAAGAGGCAGGCAGGAGATTTTTAGTGGAGGGAAAAAGAGGGGAGCTGAGAGAAAAACATGAAGTTTACCCTCATCACATTCGACTAAAGGAAGGAATAAAATCCACACTCATTTTGGTATGAAAACCTATCTTACAATACAGGAAAGTGGGGGAGAAGGGGATAAGTAGGTTGGGGGAGATGATGGAAGGGAGGGCAATGGGAAGAGGGAGTAATTTGAAGTGAACACTCTTGGGAGGGACAGGATCAAAAGACAGAATAGAAACAATGTGAGGCAGGATAGGATGGAGGGAAATATAGTTAGTCTTACACAACATGACTATTATGGAAGTCATTTGCAAAACTACACAGATATGCCCTATATTGAATTGCTTGCTTCCCAAGGGAATGATGGGTGGGGAGAGAGGGATGGGGAGAAGTTGGAACTCAAAGTTTTAGGAACAACTGTCGAGTATTGTTGTTGCTACTAAGAAATAAGAAATACAGGTAATGGGGAATAGAAATTTATCTGGCCCTACAGGACAAAAGAGAAGATGGGGACAAGGGAAAGGAAGGATGATAGAAGAGAGGACAGATTGGTGATAGGAGAAATTAGAATGCTTGGTGTATTGGGGTAGAGGGAGGGACAAATGAGGAGAAAATTTGGAACCCAAAATTTTGTGAAAATGAATGTAAAAAGTTAAATAAATAAATTTTAAAAAATAATACAAGACTCAAGAGAAACATGAAAAGGTAAACAGTAAAGAGAAATCATATGGAATGTATTAAGGTTAAACTGTTTATATTCTTCCATTGGAAGATAATATTTATAACTCAGAAGATTTTCCTCATTATTAGGTTATTTAGAAAGAGTATTTGCAGACAGAGGGTACAGGTATAAGTTGAACAGGGATGATAGCTAAAAAAATAAAGTTCAAGTATGAAAGAAGAATGTACTGGAAGAAAGAAAAAGGGAGAGGTAGAATGTGATAAATTATTTCTCATGAAAGAGGAAAGAAAAAGCTTTTACAATGGAGAGGAAAAAGGGGAAGGTAAAAGGGAGTGAGTGAATCTTACTCTCAAAAAAGTTGACTCAAAGAGGGAATAACATACACACTCAATTGGGAAATTGATAAAAATCTATATTGCTCTACAGGAAAGTGGGAAAAGAAGAGGGGGGATAAAGAAATGTGTGTGATGGAGAAGAGGGTAGATTGGGGAAGAGGGTAGTCATAAGGAAAACACTTCTGAGAAAGGACAGGGCGAAAGGAGAGAAAGAATAAAATAAATGGGGGAAGGGAAAGGATGGAAAGAAATAGTCAGAAATAGTAACTGTGAAAAAAATTGAAGCAAGTTTCTCTGATATGTGTCTCATTTCTCAAACATGTAGAGAACTGAGACAAACTTATAAGAATCATTCCCCAATGATAAATGATCAAAAGATATAATCAGGGGGCAGAGTCAAGATGACTGAGTGAGAGTAATGACTCACCTAAGCTCTTGGACAAACTCCTTCAGATACCTCTAAAAAGAGAATCTAACCAAATTTTGGAGGTGCAGAATCCAATTGGAGACAGACTGTGGCAGATTCACAACCCACGACAGACTGAAAGATTATTGGGAAGGATCTGCTCCACAGTGGTGACCCCACAGCACACAGTGCAGAGCATCCAGCGCAGCAGAGCAGGAAAGCCCCAGGGAGGCCTGAGGCAGCAGCAAGTGGAACTGCAGAGCAGTAGCCCAGGGTGAGAGACCAGCAGAGCTGAGTGAGTGACAGCCGCTGAGCCCCAGATATCAGCTGCAGCAGCTCCTGAGACTTTCAGCCCACAGATTAAATGTCTGTAAGTCACCTACTGGAACTTCCAGGAGCCAAAATGACAGTGATCAGTAAATGCTCTCTCCTTCCCCCTTGTTGGCCTCAAAATAATCACAAAATATTTCCCCACAAAAATCCCAGATCAGTAGGAACAATGAAGGGTCAAATAGTCTCATGACACCTGTGGCTAGGAAAATAGCTAAGGGGGATTTCTCCTACTGTGACAGAGGCAAACCAGAGGGGCCCCAGAATGGTGGAAATTTGCACTAGGACCCCGGCATGCCTCAGTGCTCCGGGTGAAATGGAAAGATAATAGGGCAGCCTGGATCACCAACTCCTGAGCTTTGCCTCAGCTCAGCTGAGGAGTTCTCTGGGACCAAACCACCCTCTCCCATGCTTAACAAGCTAGCCCCAGGGCTGATCAGGGAAACCCCAAACCAAAAAGATAAAAAGACATCTGTCCTTAGCTTTCTCACACTAGTCAGCTCAACACCAAGTTCTGCAGCTTCTAACTGAAAGAGCCAGAAGCCACAACACAAATTACCATCATGAGCAAGAAAAAGCAAAGCAAGGGAGACAAAACCATAGAGTCTTTCTATGGGGACAAGGACCAAAAGAAGAATACTAAAGAGGTCAGTAGTGAGACTGTACTCCCATATGAAACTTCAGAAAGGACCGTGAACTGTGTGCATGAACAAACATCTCTCCTGGAACAGCTGAAAAAGGAAATAGAAGAAAAACTGGCCAATGATTTTTAAAAGTATGAAAAAAGAATTCCATGAAGAGAACATCTCTTTAAAAAGAAAAATTGAACAAATGAAAAAGGAAGCACAAAAGCTAACTGGAGAAAATGATTCCTGAAAAGGAATAATTGGACAGATAAAAAGGAGATGCAAAAGTTGACTGAAGAAAACAATTTGATAAAAATTAGAATTGGGAAGTAGAAATTAATGACTCTATGAGACATCAAGAATCAGTCAAGCGAAATCTAAAGAATGAAAAGATAGAAGAAAATGTAAAATATCTATTGGAAAACAACTGACCTGGAAAATAGATCCAGGAGAGAAAATTTAAGAATTATTGGCCTACCAGAAAGCCACAATGAAAAGAAAAGAGTCTAGACAATATCTTGCAACAAATCATCAAGGAATACTGCCCAGAAGTGCTAGATACAGCGGGCAAAATAATCATTGAAAGAATCCACCATTCACCTCCCAAAAGGGATTCCAAACTAAAGACCCTAAGAAATATTGTTGCCAAATTCCAGACCTATCAAGTGAAGGAGAAAATTCCACAGGCATCCAGAAAGAAACCATTCAAATATCGAGGAGCAACAGTCAGGATCTCACAGGACCTTGCAGCTTCTACATTAAAAGATTGAAGGAATTGGAATTCGACATTCCATAAGGCAAAGGAACTGGGACTACAACCAAGGATCAATTACCCAGCAAAGTTCAGCATAACATTTCAGGCAAGGAGATGGATATTTAATGAAATTAGGAATTTCCAGTCCTTCCTGCCAAAAAGGCCAGAACTCAGTAGAAAATTTGATTTTCAAATGTAGGTCTCAAGAGAGGCATATAAAAGTAAACAGGGAAAAAGAAAAACTAGTTACAAAATTTGGGCAAACTGATACCTCTCTTAAAGGGAAAATGATTCTTCTTGATCTTGAGAATTGTATATCTATTATGAAATATAAAAGGGGGGGGGGGAGAGAGAGAGAGAGAGAGAGAGAGAGAGAGAGAGAGAGAGAGAGAGAGAATGGGTATTAAGTAAATGATGTGATGATAAAACATGATTTAAGTGTGTGAAGAGATTGTAACAGGAGATGTGAAAGCAGAAAATCACAGAAAGAAGTACAAAATTATAATAGAGGGAAAGAGGAGAGAGATGAGCATTATTTGACAGGTGTTCTCATCTGATTTGGTTCAAGGAGGGAACAATAAACTTAGGTATATAACTCTAACTAGCTCTATAGACAGTAGGAGCAGAAGGGAGAAGAAAAGGGAGGGGAAGCTAAAGGGAAGGAAGAAGTAGTAAGGGTAAAGGGGAGTAAAAGGGAGGAAGGCTGAAAGAAGGAAGCGGAGACTGTGGGAGGTGGTGGCAAAAAGTGAAAACACTATTGAGGAGGGGAAGGGAGATAGGAGAACTAAAAGCACAAATGGTGGGAAAGAGGATGGAAGGAAAGACACAGACTGCAATCATAACTGTGAATGTGAATAGAATTAACTCTCCCATAAAGTGGAGATGGATAGCAGAATGGATTAAAAGCCATAATCCAACAATATGTTGTTTACAAGAAACACATTTGAAATGGGGGGATACACACAGGGTAAAGGTAAAAGGTTGGAGCAGAATACATTTTGCTTCAGCTGATGTAAGAAAAGCAGAGGTAGCAATTATAATCTCAGACAAAGCAAAAGCAGAAATAGATCTAATCAAAAGAGATAAGGAAGGAAACTATGTCCTGCTAAAAGGCACAGCAAACAATGAAGCAATGTCATTAGTAAACATATATGCTCCAAGTTGTATAGCATCCAAATTCTTAGAGGAAAGGTTGGGAGAGTTGAAGGAAGAAATAGACAGCAAAACTATTCTAATGAGGGACCTCAAACTTTCCCTCTCTGAACTTGATAAATCTAAACTCAAAATAAACAAGAAAAAGGCTAAGGAGATAAATAAAACTCCGGATAAGGCAGATATGATAGATCTCTGGAGAAAATTGAATGGGAATAGAAAGGAATATATCTTTTTCTCAGTGGTACATCGCACATATACAAAAATTGACCATGTTCTAGGGCATAAAAACTTCACAATCCAATGCATAAAGGCAGAGATAATAAATGCATCCTTCTCAGGTCATAATGCAATAAAAATTATATGTAATAAAAGACTGTGGAAAGATAAACCAAAAATTAATTGGAAACTAAATAATCTAATCCTAAAGAAGGAGTCAGTTAAACAACAAATCATAGAAACAATCAACAACTTCATTCAAAAGAATGACAATAATGAGACAACCTACCAAATCTTATGGGATATTGCAAAAGCAATTCTTAAGGGAAGTTTTATATCTTTGAATACCTACATGAATGAAATAGAGAAAGAAGATCAATGACTTCGGCATGCAGAGAAAAAACTAGAAAAAGAACAAATTGAAAATCCCCAAGTAAGTACCAAATTAGAAATACTGAAAACCAAAGGAGAGATTAATAAAATTGAAATTAAGAAAACTATTGAATTAACAAGTAAAACCAATAATTGCTTTTATGAAAAAACTGATAAAATTGATAAACCTTTGCTCAAACTGATTTAAAAAAAGAAAGAAGAAAATCAAATTACTAATATCAAAAATGAAAAGGGTGAACTCACGTCCAATGAGGAGGAAATTAAAACAATAATTAGAAATTACTTTGTCCAACTCTATGCCCATAAATTCGACAATCTAAATGAAATGGATGAGTATTTTAAAGCACACAAATTGCCCAGATTAACAGAAGAGGAAGTTAAATACTTAAACAACCCCATCTCAGTAAAAGAAATTGAACAAACCATCAATGAACTCCCTAGGAAAAAATCTCCAAGGCTGGTTGGATTTACTAGTGAATTCTATCAAACATTTAAAGAACAGTTAATTCCAATACTACATAGACTATTTTTGAAAATTGGGGAAGAAGGAGTCTTCCCAAATTCTTTCTATGATACAAATATTGTTTTGATACCTAAACCAGGAAGAGAAAAAACAGAGAAAGAAAATTATAGACCAATTTCTCTAATGAATATAGATCTGAAAATTTTAAATAAGATTTTAGCAAAACAAATACAGCAACTTATCATGAGAATAATAGATTGTAATCAGGTATGATTCATACCAGGAATGCAGAGCTGATCAATTTTAGGAAAACTATTAGCATTATCAACCATATCAACAACAAAACTAACAGAAACCACATGATTATCTTAATAGATGCAGAAAAAGCTTTTGACAAAATACAACATCCATTCCTGTTAAAAAACAATGGAGAGCATAGGAATAAAGGGAACGTTTCACAAAATAATAAGCAGTATCTACCTAAAACCTTCTGCAAGCATTATATGCAATGGTGGTAAGCTAGATGCATTTCCAATAATATCAGGGGTGAAACAAGGATGTCCATTATCACACTATTATTCAATATGGTATTAGAAACGTTAGGTATAGCAATTAGAGAAGATAAAGAAATTTAAGGAATTAGAGTAGGCAAAGAAGAAACTAAGTTATCAGTAATCAGTCTTTGCAGATGATATGATGATATACTTTGAAAATCCCAGAGAATCAAGTAAAAAACTACTTGAAGTAAGAAAAAACTTTGACTAAGTTGCAGGTTACAAAATAAACCCACACAAATCTGCATTTCTATATATTACTAACAAATCTCAACAGCAAGAGATAGAAAGAAAAATCCCATTTATTTTTTTTTATTTTCTCCCCTTTTATCCCCTCCCCCCACCCCAATACCCCAAGCAATCTAATTTTCCCTATCTCCAATCTGCCCTCTCTTCTGTCATCCCTCCCTTCTCTTGTCTCCATCTTCTCTTTTCTCCTGTAGGGCCAGATGACTTTCTATTCCTCATTAACTGTATGTCTTCTTTCCTAGTAGCAACAACAATACTAAACAGTTGTTCCTAAAACTTTGAGTTCCAAATTCTCCCCATCCCTCCCTCCCCACCCATTCCCTTTGGGAAGGCAGGCAATTCAATATAGGCCATATCTGTGTAGTTTTACAAATGACTTCCCTGATAGTCGTGTTATGTAAGACTAACTGAATTACCCTCCATCCTAACCTGCCCCTCATTGTTTCTCTTCTGTCTTTTGATCCTGTCCCTCCCCAAGTGTTGACTTCAAAATGCTCCCTTCTCCCTTTGCCCTCCCTTCCATCATCCCCCCCTTGCATTATCTCCTTCTCCCCCACTTTCTTATACTGTAAGATAGGTTTTCATACCAAAATGAGTGTGCATTTTACTCCTTCCTTTAGTCAAATGTGATGAGGGTAAACTTCTTGTTTTTTTTTTTTTCTCAGCTCTCCTCTTTTTCCCTCCACTAAAAAGTCTCCTACTTGCCTCTTAAATGACACATAATTACCCCATTCCATTACACCCTCTTTCCTCCCCCTACATTTCTCTCTCACCATTTACCTTAATTTCTTTTAAGATATGGTCTCATCCTATTCAATTCAATCTGTGCTCTCTGTCTCTGTATATGTGTGCATGTGTGTATGTGTGTGAGTGTGCATGCGTGTACATGTGTGTGTGTGGTCCCACCAACTACCCAGATACTGAAAAGTTTTAAGAGTTACAAATATTGTCTTTCCATGTAGGAATGTAAACAGTTCACTTCTGGTAAGTCCCTTAAGACTTCTCTTTGCTGTTTACTTTTTCATGCTTCTTCTCATTCTTGTGTTTGAAAGTCAAATTTCTTTTCAGCTCTGGTCTTTTCATCAAGAAGATTTGAAAGTCCTCTATTTCATTGAAAGACCATATTTTCCCCTGAAGTATTATACTCAGTTTAGCTAGGTAGGTGATTCTTGGTTTGAGTCCTAGTTCCTTTGACTTCTGGAATATCCTATTCCACGCCCTTCGATCCCTTAATGTAGAAGCTGCTAGATCTTGAGTTATCCTGATTGTATTTCCACAGTACTGGAATTGTTTCTTTCTAGCTGCTTGCAAGATTTTCTCCTTGAGCTGGGAGTTCTGGAATTTGGCCACAATGTTCCTAGGAGTTTTTCTTTTTGGATCTCTTTCAAGTGGTGATCGATGGATTCTTTCAATACTTATTTTGCCCTCTGGCAGTTTTCCTTGATAATTTCATGGAAGATGATGTCTAGGCTCTTTTTTTGATCATGACTTTCAGGTAGTCCCATAATTTTTAAATTGTCTCTCCTGGATCTATTTTCCAGGTCAGTTGTTTTTCCCATGAAATATTTCACATTCTCTTCCATTTTTTCATTCTTTTGGTTTTGTTTGGTGATTTCTTGGTTTCTCGTAAAGTCAATAGACTCTATCTGTTCCATTCTAATTTTGAGAGAATTATTATCTTCAGTGGGCTTTTGAGCCTCTTTTTCCATTTGGCTCATTCTGCTTTTGAAAGCATTCTTCTCCTCATTGGCTTTTTGAACCTCTTTTGCCAATTGAGTGAGCCTATTTTTCAAGGTATTAATTTCCTCAGCTTTTTTTGGGTCTCCTTTACCAAGGTATTGACCCGTTTTTCATACTTTTCTTGCATCTCTCTCATTTCTCTTCCCAGTTTTTCCTCCACCTGTCTAACTTGCTTTTCAAAATCCTTTTTGAGCTCTTCCAAGGCCTGAGCCCACCCAACATCCCCCTGGGATGTCTGGGGTACTGAGGCCCCGCCTTCCACGTCTTTCCCTGATGGCGAGAATATTTCCTCGTCAGATCCGGAAGTCGGGATCATTTGCATTTGTTCGAAAAAACTCTCTATAGTCTTATTTTTCTTCCCTTTTCTAGGCATTTTCCCAGCCAGTTACTTGACTTCTGAGATTCCTGTCCACCTCCGCCTAGATCCGCCCCGAAAAATCCCATTTAAAGCTAGGGTAGACACTACAAAATATTTGGGAATTTACCTGCCAAAACAACCCAGGGACTATATGAACACAACTACAAAACACTTTTCACACAAATAAAGTCAGATCTACTTAAATGGAGAAACATCAGTTGCTCGTGGGTAGGCTGAACCAATATAATAAAAATGAAAATTCTACCTAAATCAATTTACTTATTTGGTGCCATGTCAATTAAACTATCAGATAATTATTTCCTAGAGCTGGAAAAAATAGTATCAAAATTCATCTGGAAGAACAAAAAGTCCAGAATATCAAATGGACTAATTAAAAGATATGCTAGAGAAAGTGGCCTAGCACTACCAGATCTCAAATTGTATTATAAAACAGCAATTATCAAAACCACTTGGTACTGGCTAATAAAGAGAAGGGTAGACAAGAGGAATGTGCTAGGTACTCAAGACACAGTAGACAATGAATATAGCAGTCTACTGTTTGATAAATCCAAGGACCCTAGCTTCTGGAATAAGATCTCACTGTTCGACAAAAATTGCTGGGAAAATTGGATAAAAGTGTGCCAGAAACTAGGCATAGACCAATGCCTGACACCATACACAAGAATAAAATCTAAATGGGTTCATGATCTGGGTATAAAGATTTATACAATGGACAAATTGGTGGAACAAGGAATTGTGTATGTATCAGATTCATGGAGAAGGGAAGAATTTTTGACTAAAGAAGAGATAGGAAGCACTATCAAGTGCAAGATGGATAATTTTGATTGCATCAAACTGAAAAGTTTTTGCACAACCAAACACAATGCACCCAAAATTTGGAGGGATGTAGAAAACTGGGAAAGAATTTTATAGCTAATGTTGGTGTTAAAAGGCCTCATTTCTAGAATATATAGAGAACTGAGTCGAACGTACAAAAATACAAGTCATTATCCAGTTAATGAATGTTCAAAGGATATGAACATGCAATTTTCAGAGGAAGAAATTAAAAATATCTATAGTCATGAAAATAATGAAAAAATGCTCTAAATCACTTTTGATTAGAGATGCAAATCAAAACAATTCTGAGGTACCACATCATACCTATCAGATTGGCATACATGACAGAACAGGAAGATGATAAATGTTGGCAAGGATGTGGGAGAGATGGAATACTAATATACTGTTGGTGGAGATGTGAGCTGACCCAAGCATTCTGGAGAGAAATTTGCAACTATGCCCAAAGGGCTACAAAAATGTGTATACCCTTTGATCCAGCAATAGTGCTTCTAGGACTATATCCCCAAGAGATCATAAAAATGGGAAAGTGTCCCATGTGTACAAAAGTATTTATAGCAGCACTATTTGTGGAGGTCAAAAACTGGAAATCAAGGGGATCCCCATCAATTGGGGGATGGCTGAATAAATTATGGTATATGAATGTAATGGAATACTATTGTGCTGTAAGAAATGATGAGTAGAAAGACTTCAGAGAGGCCTGGAACATGATATGATGCTGAGTGAAAGGAGCAGAACCAGGAGAACTTTGTGCACAGCAATGACCACAGTGTGTGAGAATTTTTTCTGGTAGACTTGGAACTTCATAGCAATGCAAGGACTTAAAAACAATTCCCAATGGTCTTCTAAGGCAAAATGCCTTCCACATCCAGAGAAAGTACTATGGAATTCAATCCCAGAATGTAGCAGCTCATTTGTTTGTGTGTGTGTGTGTGTGTGTGTATTGAGTTTTGGTTTGTTAGATGATTTCTCCCACTCATTTTAATTTTTCAACACAGCATGACTATAGTGAAAATGTATTTCATAGGAATGTATTTGTAGAACCTATACAAAATTGTATACTGTCTCAGGGAGGGAGGGGGCAAGCACAGGAGAGGGAAGGGAAAATAATAATCTGTTATATGGTAGTTTTTGTAGAACACTGAAAATAAATTAAATTAATTAATTAAAAAAACAAAAAAGATGTAATCCATTTTCATATGAAGTAAGTAAAGCTATTTATAGTCATATGAAAAAATATTCTCTCTACTGATTAGAGAAATGCAAATTAAAACAATTCTGAGGTACTATCTCATACTTATTAGCTCGGATAACAAGACAGAAAAGGTAAGTGACAAATGTTGGAGATGTGGGGAAAAATGAGACAATGCACTGTTGGTGAAGTTGTGAACTATTTCAACCACTCTATAGAGAAATTCGGAACTATGCTCAAGGGGCTATAAAGTCATGCATCCCCTTTGATCTAGCAGTACCTCTTCTGGATCTGTATCCCAAAAGAGATTTAAAAAAAGGAAAAGGACCTAAAAATATTTATAGCAGCTCATTTCTGGGAGCAAAGAATTAAAATTGAGAAGTTCATTAATTGGGGAATGACTGAATAAGCTATGCTATATAATTATGATGGAATACTATTGTACTATAAGAAATGATGAGTATGATACTTTCAGAAAAACCTGAAAGACTTGTGTGAGCTGATGCAAAGTGAAATGCACTATGTACAAAGTAACAGCATTATTGGAAGATGATCACTTGTGAATGACCTAGCTATTCTTAGCAATACAACAATCCTAGACAACTGAAGGACTTACGATGAAAAATGCTATCCATCCCCAGAGAAAGATCTGATGGTGTCTGAATACAGATTGAAACATATTTTTTAACTCAATTTTCTTTGGGTTTCTTTTGTCTCTGTTTTCTTTCATAACATCACTATTATAATTATTTTGCATCACTGTTCATGTATAACCTTTATCAAACTGCTTGCCTTCTCAATGACAGGAGGGTGGGGGTAATAGTGAGGGAGGAAGGGAGAGAATTTAGAACTCAAAGTTTTAATAATGAATGTTAAAATTATTTTTACACATATCTGGGGGAATTTTTAAAAAATACACAAATAAATATTAAAAAATAAAAACTGGTTATATAGGCAAAAAGCAAACAAAAGAAGAATTTGGCACAAAGAAGCAGGAAAACAAAAACTCTGACATTCATGATGATTTTCTAAATGGGCTGTCTTCATTCAATTAGTATAATAATCTCCAATGAAAGTTTCTTCCCTATTCTCCCCAAACTGGCCTCCCCAAAGTTCTAGGCTAATACCTGAAAGAGAATGGGCAGAGATGTCTCCACTAATGACTATGGTTCTAGGTTTACAGCCTTTCCCCATTTTGTTTTTTCAGATTCCAAGTATCTAGTCACCAGAGCCTCTCCTTCATGTTTCTATTTCCTGGTCTGCTGATCACTTGCTGGTTCCAGGCTCTTTTACCGTTTCATCCCCAGCCACCAGTACCAGTTCTGAATGACTCAGACTTTCCCCATTAGATTGCTATATCCCTTCCCACAGAGACAAGTCATATCAAATTCTAAAGGTTAAAAAAAATATATATTATCCTGATGAAACAAAACAAAACAAAACACCTTGCTCTAGGAAGTCTCAATTGTTTTCTTTCTATACTTAAATACTCCAGGGACTCAAGATTTCATTGTTGTGGGTACTCTCTCCTCTAGCAGTCACTTCAACCCTTGCATGCCTTAGGTGGCAGTCTTTGTGAGATGCAATTACACTGCAATTCATCACCTTGAGGCCAACCTGGTGATGGGCCTCTCTGAATTTAGCTAGGCTGGTCTTGCAACAAAAATGGAATTTAAAATACCTAATGCCCCTGATTTCTAATCTATTATGACTTCTCACCTAAATCCACAAGTACATTTTGGTGTAGGGATGTTTTTGCTGCGATGTAAGTCCATCCAAATCATCTCAACTGACAGTGATACATTATCTTGAATGCTATGACCTAACTACTCACTTCCTGTATTGTCCTTTATATATATATATATTTGGGAATCATTTTATTTCCAGCTAGAATTCAACAACACTATTGGTTGTAGGACTGCAGTCAATAAACCACATCTCCTGTATTTTATATATGCTATTCTATATGGCCAATTTTATGATTATTGATTCTGTAAACCAAATATAACTTCCCTGTCCTTTGGTCACTATGACATCCAAATAACCTATGAAAAAATGGCAAGACTCTAAGTCACTGGTCATGATTATCTGACCCCCTAATCTGGCCATCTGATTTAGGACTGGCTGGATTATGCACAGTGTTGAAAGTGTTAAATTTCAATGACGTATATTTTCTCTTTCCTTAGTAGAAGAAGGCTCATACTGGAAGTAAATATGATTTCAATTCCTGGAGAAGTTTTAGCTTTTCTGATTTTCTGTTGTTTTATACTATTGCCAATAATTGCACTGAACTGATATCTCTCACAGTAACTCACATGTACATGAGGCTTTAATGTTTGCAAAGTGTTTTCCTCACCACAGACACTGAAGTTAGGTATTGTATTTTTTATTCATTTAACAGATGAAGGAAAAGACTATATGTGGCTAAATGAATTTCTCAAGAGCATATAACAATAAAGGCAGGATTTAAACCTAGCCTTCAAATGACTCCAAGTTCATTATTCTGCTTATTCTATTTCCGTCTCTTTTCAGACAGAGACCGACATAAAAATAGTGTGCTGTCATTGGTCCTCTTCAAGAAAGAAGGATAGCCACAACAACACAATTAAACAAAGAAGTAGCAAGGGGGTAAAAAGGAAGACATTTATGGGTATTTGTTCAAAGACTTCTCTACTACCTGGAAGGGAATAGGTTCTGTCTATGTGTTGTGTGATGGGTGGGAGGTTGAGAGAGTTTTCATCCCCATCCTTTCAGATTAGGCCAGAATCATATAGATTTCTGGTAATGAGATATGGGGGTATTGAGGTTTAGGTGGACTGGGACTCCAAAATAGCAATATATGGGTTCTGCCCCAATGAATGAAAGCCTTCTTTCATCCAAAGAAAAACAGGGTTTATTAAAACACCATCCAAGGTGAGTGTGATTCTAAAAGTCCTCCATATTGGCCATACTCTTAAGGAATCTCAGCATTTATATTACTAATGCAAACTGACCAGACTGAATCAAAGCCCCTTAATGGAAATAAGATGAATCTTATATACAGAAAGACTGCGGGAGGGAATCTAGGAGTGGCCAATAGGTTGGGGTTACTAAAGGTCCAACACCTGGGCCAAGAGATTGGGGTCTAGATAGGATCAAGGGTGGAAAGTAGCTGGTGGGGAGGGGATCTGGAGATAATAGACAATGAAGGGCTGGCCTAGATTAGGAGTAACAGAATTGGGAGATTGGGTATTGATGATGACAGGCCTACCGAGAGGATTACAGTCTCAGGTGAATGCCAGAGACTTGCTCAAGTAGGAAAATTTAAGGAGAGTTCAAGGAGTTTCCAAAGCCTATACCCTATCAGGAGTGACTTTCTTATTTCCTTACACTTTAAAAAAAAAAAAAAACAACAACTCACTTTCTAGAATCAGTTGTCCTTATTTCATCTAGAATTTCTTGGTTTGTCTGCATCATTTGGCAAAAAGATTTTTTTTTTTTTGCAAATTAGGTGACAATAATTCCAACCTAAAGAATTAAAATGAAAATCAAGTCATAATCACCAATTGAACTCAGCCTTCACAATTACAGGACCTTAAGCAAGAGGCACTAGGGGTATTATTTACAACATTACCTCTCCGCTCCCTCCAGCTCCCTCTAGTTTATAATTAAATAAATAATTCTTTCCTCCTCTCCTGATAACTTGTATAATTAATGGGTGAATTTAATGGCAAGTCTTCAAGACAGTAATATTAATTAAGAAGAGGAGAATGTAAATGGCCTTCTAAAAAGGACTTATCTGCCTTCTTGACCACAAATGAGCACTTGTATTACTTCTTAATCAATACCAGGAAGCTGACTGGAATTAATGCCAATTCTTCTAGTTTTAACCACTTTTGAGAGCACTCAGGAGAACACTGCACTCAGTCTCCCCAAGGGTGACCTTATATTTTCCTTTAATTTACCTGACCTTTCAAGTACTGATTGCATTTAATGCTTTTATGGGCTTGGTCTTCCCAACCAGCACCTTTCATTGCTTTAATTATCGACCAGAAAACTTTTGGAAATGTCAGACTTTTCGAGGCTATTCTCTGATACATCAACAAGATCATTAGTACTCCCTATTGCTGAAAAATGACTGTGATAATCAAAGTAGATAAAAATATCTAAAGCTTTATTAATTAAGAAATGCTCATGTATTTATGAAGGGAATTGAAACTCTTTCCCCTAACTTTCTTCAGCTCTTAGAACCAGCATTGTTGGTGCCCAATAATGCTTATTCATAAGTTTTGGTTGGGTAAAATACAGTTTATGTTTCAACATCACCTTCCATGAAATCCCCTTTGAATTTTGGATGTAAAAAGTAGAACATGAAAATTGCTATATATACCTTTATAAAAAGCTTTAAGAACAAGACGAAACAAGGAAGCAAACCCTGCGTCTACAAAATTTCTGGCTGACAAGATTTTGATCAATCCTTCCTGTATATACAATGTCATAGAGCATATTTCTTTTTTTCCTTGTTTTTAAAATTATATACTTTATTTATTTTTCAGTTGTTAATATTCACTTCCACAAGAATTTGAATTCAAAATTTTCTCCACGTTTCTTACCACCCTCCACCCCAGAACATCATGTACTCCATCCACCTCTTCCTCCAGTCTGTTCTTCCTTCTGTTATCCACCCTTCTTTCATCCCCCTTTCCCTCTATTTTCTTGTAGGGCAAAATAGATTTCTATACTTCATTGCCTGTATAGTTTAATTTCCAACTGCACACTAAAACAAGTTTTGACATTCATTCTTAAAGCTTTGAGTTCCATATTCTCTCCCTCCCTCTTCACCCACCCCCATTGAGAAAACAAGCAATTAAATACAGCTCATACATGTGTAACAATGCAAAGCACTCCCATAATATTTATGTTGTAAAAGACTAACCACTTTTCCCTCTGTCCTATCCTGTACTTCATTTATTCCATTCTCTCCGTCTACCTCCCACAAAGGTGTTTGCTTCTGATTATCCCAAATTGCTGTCCCTTCTATTATCTTCCCTCTCCTTCCCTTGCCACTTGCCTTCCTGCAGGGTAAAATAGATTTCCATGTCCAATTGAGTGTGTGTTATTCCCTCCTCAAACCAAATCCCATGAGAGTAAGGCTCAATTATTTCCTTACATCTCCCCCATCTTCCCCTTCATTGTAGAAGCTCTTTCTTTCCTCTTCTATGTGAGATGATTTGCTACATTCTACCTCTCCCTTTCTCTTACCTTAATACATTCCATTTAATAGCAAATTTTATTTTTTTTAGGTATTCTTCCTTCATATTCAGCTTACCCTGTTCCCTCTGTCTATGTATGTATGTATATATGTATGTATATATGTACATACATGCACATGTGTATATATACACATATAATATACACATACATATACACCCATACACACCTACATATATAATATTCCCTCCAACTACCCTAATACTTACAAAGACCTCATGAGTTACAAATAACATCTTTCCATGTAAGGAATGTGAACAGTTCAACTCTAATGA
Source organism: Bettongia penicillata ogilbyi (assembly GCA_023548195.1). Lineage (NCBI taxonomy): Eukaryota > Metazoa > Chordata > Mammalia > Diprotodontia > Potoroidae > Bettongia > Bettongia penicillata. The sequence goes on from JAJHZJ010000323.1 coordinate 385,674, forward strand.
GTTCCTTAAGGCTTTTCTTTCCTGTTTACCTCTTCATATTTCTCTTAATTCTGGTATTTGAAAGTCAAATTTCCTATTCAGCTCTGATCTTTTCAACAAGAATGCTTGGAAGGCCTCTATTTCATTGAAATTCCATTTTTTTCCCCTGATGTATTATACTCAGTTTCACCGAGTAGGTGATTCTTGGTTGTAATTCTATCTCCTTTGACCTCTGGAATATCATATTCCAAACCTTCAATCCTGTGTTATCTTGATTGCATTTGTTTTATAATTTCTTGGTTTCTCATAAAGTCATTACCTTCCATCTGCTCCATTCTAATTTTTAAAGAACTATTTTCTTCAGTGAGTTTTTAACTTCCTTTTCCATTTGGCTAATTCTGCTTTTCAAAGCATTCTTCTCCTCATTGGCTTTTTGGACCTCTTTTGCCATTTGGTTTAGTCCATTTTTAAAAGTCTCATGTTCTTCATCACTTTTTTGGGTCTTCTTTGGTAAGCTGTTGACTCACTTTTCATGATTTTCCTGTATTGCTCTCATTTCTCTTCCCAATTTTTCCTTCTCCTTTCTTACTTGATTTTCACAATCCTTTTTGAGCTCTTCCATGGTCTGAGACCACTGCATATTTTTTGGAGGTTTTGGATGCGGAAGTCTTGACTTTTATGTCTTCTTCTGATGGCATGCTTGGTTCTTCCTCATCTGAAATGATGGAAGAAAATACCTGTTCATCAAGAATGTAACCTTCTATAGTCTTATTATTTTTCCCTTTCTGCAGACATTTTTCCAGTCAGTTACTTGACTTTCCAGTCTTTTGTCAAGTGGAGGATATACTCTGGAGACCTGTAAGTTCTCAGTTCCTCTAAAGTGGCATGATCAAGGGAAAGTTTATTCTTCTCCTGGCCTGTGTTCTGGTCTGGGAGTAGCCACAAGGACTCTTTTCTGGCAAGAATCTGTGAGTAGTATTTCCTCTTCAGAGCCTTCATCAACTCCACCACACCAGTGCTCCTCTTCACCCCAGGACCACCACTCAGGACTGAGGCCCAGATCAGCTGCTCGATTTCCCCAGAATCTTGGAGTGGGGGCTCCAAAAGTTGATGCTGCTGTCACAGTGGCTGCAGCCACCTTGGCCAAACTGCACACCTCTCTCACCCAGGTGAAAGACCTTTCTCCTTGACCTTTGAAGCTGTCTTTGGTGTTTGTGCATTGAGAAATCTGGAAACCACTGCCACTGCCTATGATTCCATGCCCTGAAGCCTGCTACACTCCTGTCCTTGCCATGTGGCACAGGCTGGACTGCACTCTACTCCTAGCTCAGGGGATAGACCTTTCCTGTCAGTCTTCCAGGCTGTCTTTGACTGGAAATCTCTTTCATTCTATTGTTTAGTGACTTCTGCTGCTCTAAAATTTGTTTAAAGTTATTTTTTACAAGAATTTTATGGGTTCAGAGGAGGAGCCAAGATGGTGGAGTAGAAAGACTCACGTATGCTAGCTCCGAATCCACAGCCCACAAATTTCCTGTAAAAAGAACTCCCCACAAGTTCTGGATCACTGAAAGGCGCACAGAAACACAGTGGAAGAGATCTCTGTTCCAGAGAGCCCTGGAGAGCCATCCCCAGGGGTCCGTCATGCCCCAGAAAGTGGAGCCCACCCCTGAGCTGCCCTGGCCATGGCCCCAGAGGAGCAGAACCGAGCAGGCTTCAGGGACAAAATTTCCAGCGGCCGGGAAGGTCCCTCCACCCACAGAAGCTACAGGTCAGTGAGAGAGAGTCTGAGCTGGCCAAGAGGGGAGCGGAGTGTCTCCATGACTTGGGCCCCCTTGGGAGGCAGTGGCAGAGGGAGCGGCAGAGGCAGTGGTGGCTGGGACTCCCCAAGCAGACAGGAGCTCCATTACCGAAGGTCTCTGCATAAACCCCCTGAGGGAGCTGAACCTAGGAGATGGCCCTGCCCCCACCCCAGCACCAGAACTTAAGCTCACATTGAATAGCAGCCGCTCCCACTGCGGATAGCCCTGAGACTGGGAAGCAGCATTTGAATCTCAGACCCCAAGCACTAGCTGGGCAGATCTAAGCAGGAGTGGAGAGGAATCTCAGAAGTAAAGTAACTGGCTGGGGAAATGCCCAGAAAAAGGAAGTGAAATAAGACCATAGAGAGCTACTTTCTTGGGGAAGAGATGTTCCTTCCTCCTTTCATTTCTGATTATGAAGTACAATGCTTGCCATCAGGGAAAGACGTGGAGGTCGGGGCCTCTCTATCCTAGACATACACACAAACACGCACACACAGAGACAGAGAGCACAGAGTGAACTGAATAGGATGGGACCATATCTGAAAAGAAATTAAGGTAAATGGTGAGAGAGAAATGTAGTGGGAGGAGAGAGGGTGTGAAATGGAATGGGGTAAATTATATCTCATTTAAGAGGCAAGGAGGAGACTTTTTAGTGGAGGGAAAAAGAGGAGAGCTGAGAAAAAAAACATGAAGTTTATCCCCATCACATTCGACTAAAGGAAGGAGTAAAATGCACACTCATTTTGGTATGAAAACCAAAGGGAATGGGTGGGGAGGGAGGGACGGGGAGAAGTTGGAACTCAAAGCTTTAGGAACAACTGTCAAGTATTGTTCTTGCTACTAGGAATAAGAAATACAGGTAATGGGGAATAGAAAGCCATCTGGCCCTACAGGACAAAAGAGAAGATGGGGACAAGAGAAGGGAGGGATGATAGAAGAGAGGGCAGATTGGTGATAGGGAAAATTAGAATGCTTGGTGTATTGGGGTGTGGAGAGGGGAGAAAAGGGGAGAAAATTTGGAACCCAAAATTTTGTGAAAATGAATGTAAAAAGTTAAATAAATAAATTAAAAAAAAAAAGAATTTTATGGGTTATAGGGGAAGACCACAGCAGGTCTGTCTTTCTACTCTGCCTCCATAGAGCATATTTCATGACAATGACTATCAGACTCCTACTGAAATGCAATAGTGCTGATCATCATAGTTTCAATTTATATAAAAACCACATGATTTGCTGTAGCAATAGTTGGAGATGCAGGTAGAAATCAGGAAAGTTTGGTAGCAGGTGGCAGGGAACCAAACCTATACAACAATGAAATTCAATCTCAGGACTCATGGAAGGAATGATGAAAGCAAAGTCAGACCTAGAAGAATTAAGATACCATGCTTAGTTCCAAGAACAGGGTCCAGGCAAAGGGAAGAAACCAAGGATCCAGTTACTGGAATTGGGATCCAAAGTTGAAGTTTAGTCATAGTGTTGAGGTTTGGGGTGCTTGGGATCTCATAATACCAATATGCTGGGTCCTCCTAGAATGAATTCAACCCAAGTCTTCTTTCAGTCAAAGTAAAGCAAAGTTTATTAAAGATTCACCATATTGGGTTGACTCTTAAAAAGCCTCTTCATTTGTGACACTGGTATTTACAAGTGGGCCAGATAGAAACTGAGCCAGATTGACTATGAACTCCTTCATGAAGACAAGGAGGATCTTATATGCAGAAGGCCTGTGGCAGGGATCTGAGGGTGGCCTAGTAGTCTGGGGGTTCCAGGAATGGTTTTGATGGAAGTGGTCAGTAGCCTGGGGTGTCTAGAGGTCTTGATGGGTATGACCAGCACCCTGGGGTGAATAACGATGTAATCTAGGGAAGATCTTGATGGGAGTGTCCAAGAGCCTGGAGAATGGAATTTTGATAGGATCAAGGGTGGAAGGTATAACAGATTTGGGCATAGTGATAATGAAAAGCTTATGGGCCTCAAGAGAATGCCAGATCAAGTGGGGAAATCCAAGGAGCTTTCAATGTGAGGTTTTTCAGGGCGCTTTAGACAAATGGGACTAAAACTCTTTTGGGGTAATAGACAAACACCTCAGCTTGGGCCTGTACCCCATCAATAGCTGGTTGGGAATTTGTGAGGGGCTCCCAAAGGGTTCACTTACTATTAAAATTCACTTTTTCTGGGTTCTAGAACTGTGTGTGTGTGGAGGAGAGGGGGTACAGTTCTACTACTATATGTTACAACCACTGAGCCTCCACCAGTGCACCTGTTATTGAGTCAATTGAACTCCATGAATTCTTAATGAGAAACATTTATAAGATAAATGGCAAAACAACAGTGCTAATAACATTCTACCCATAAATCAAGGATGTATCCACCAACAACCATAGTATGTGTTGGGAAATAGTAGGCACATATATGTAGAACTACAGAAGAAAAGTACATTTAAAGAGAAGACACACACCTGAGGCACACACAATTTGTGAACTGTGATGTCCTTTTTCTCCCTCCTCAGCAATAGTCTGTAAAGTAATTCCATGATAGGCAGGTCCATTTCTCTGTTGACTAATCCAATTGAAACGCTGCTTTCCTGGGCTTTAAACGTTCTACTGCTCAGTGGGACTGCCAAGGCAGTGATATCTTTTTTTTTTTCTTTTCAACAAAAGAATAAAGGCTAAACCTGAGATTCATAGAGTTTTTCCAGGTCTGCTACATTGGCCAGGCAATCAGACAATATGTTCTTTCAGGAAAAGGAGAAAACCATAGGCTTAGGATGTATAGAGCTTCTCTAGGTCTGCTTTCCTGGCTAGATTCTCAAGTAATAGGTGAGAGTAAAGGGAAAAGAGAAAGCAAAACTTGTCTTCTACTTCACCCTTCCATACAGCAAGATGAAAGTATGTTCTCTGAGATCTCTTTCCAGACCTAATGAGACATCTCTCCTGACATTAGCACTCAGTTTTATCTTCTTCTGTGACCCCTAAGCTCAGCTTAGCTCAACACAACTCTGTCCTACTGGTCAAAAGCTTTGTTTTCTTCAGTGAGACAGCTTGAGTCATCATGTTAAACAAAACCCACATTCTCATTATCTCCTCCATAACTAATTACCATACATTGATCCCATAGAAAACAAGCATTTCTAAGAATCAGAATTTCTCAATTATCTTTAAAATTCTCATGGCAGTAACATACAAAAATAATGCTAACAAGACACATCAGGCATCTTTGCTGAAAATGATTTTCTCTGAGAGGCAACTTCTTCATTCTTTTTCTCACAACTGTCCTTGATTCTACCTCTTTCCAATAGTAAAACTGTCCATATTTGAAAGGTGTACCCCTTCACACTATGATCTTATGAGAACAGAAGCAATATAAGGACCCTCTCAAGGATTCTCTTAAGAACTTTGGAATTGATTGTATGATATGGGGGATATTGGCACAAGACCACCCAACATAGTGTACCCTTGTCAGAGAAGGGACTGTGCTCTATGCAGAAAGCAGAATTAAAGTGCTCCAAACAAATTCGAGATGTGCAAATTTAGAGAATCCACCCCAAATGTTCATACAGACTACTTGTACCCAATCTGTGGTAAAGTACTCCAAACTCATATTGGTCTGGTCACCCACAGTCAGACACACACTGGAACTTGATTCTAACATAATAACGTCATTTTCTTCCTCTTCATGAATGAAGTATGACAACAAACCAACCATGAGAACAGAGATAGGACAAGGTAGCCAGGAGCTGGGATGAGAGGGCATATATGAGAAAACAGAAGAGTAGGGAGAAACAAAATCAAAGTGCGAAAAATGGAGGAGGGATGCTTTAATACTTGGCAATATGAAAAAATAAGGCATGTGTGAAAGATTCAGAATTGCTTTAAGATGATCACTGAGATAAAAAAAAGCACATTTTCTGGTAAGTATCATGTTTATGTATTTATAACACTATTGTTTAGTATCTCATCTGACAAGAGAGTTGCAGTGGTTATTGAGACATTTGGTTAAGCATCTATAGCTCCTGGAAGAAAAAGTGTCATACAATTGCAGGCCAACAATAAATCATTACCATTTGTTGTGCATAAAATATAACAAAGTAACAAGGCTATTGATAACTCAGTGAGAGATAAAGTCATCAGCTCCTCTTTCAAGTCCAACTGACCACATCTGACCCACAGTAAGTTTTCAGGAAGTCATTTATCCTTTCATTCAACAAGTAATTTGTTTAGTTTCTATTAAATTGAACTATTCATTTATCCTGATAGTAGTGGCAGTACCAGTATAAAAAATAACAGTTACAGCTAACATTAACCTACACTGTAATATTCATGAAATGTTTTTCATACATTATTTTATTTGCTCGTCACAACCATCCTAAAAGGTAAATGCTACAACTGTTATTATCCTGATTCTTCTGGGAATAAGTTCAAAATGCTTTATTTGTCATTCAAAGTCTTTCATTACCTAGCCCATTACTTCCTTTCCAGTCTTCTTATACCTCACTCTACAACACATACTTCAATCCAGTGACATTGGCTGTCCCAGGAATGACACTCCATCTCTGGGCATTTTCTCTTGCTGTGCCCCATTCCTGGAATACTCTACTTCCTTTCCTGCAACTACTTCTCTCCATAGCTTCAAGCCCCAGATAAAATTCTACTTTATACCGAGAGCCTTCTCCAACCCCTTTTCATCCCAATGCCTTCCCTTCATTAGTTATTTCCTATTTATCTTATATATAGCTTGTTTAGTTTATATTTTTTGCATGTTGTCTTCCCTACTAGATTGTAAACTCCTTAAAGCAGAGATGGTCTTTTTTTACCTCTGTCTGTACCCCTAGTATTTAGTACAGTGCCTGGCTCATTAAAGCCACTTAATAAATGCTTGTATATTGTTTGATTGATCCCATTTTTATGCATGAGAAAAGCAAGCCTGTGTGAGTTTAGGTGTCAGAGAAGGGAGGAACACCTAGTTATTCTTGATTCCAATTTTAGTACTAGATTTGATATATGCTTTCCAACCTTTGGTCATACAGTTCTCCTATGTCTATAATGTTCCAATGTTTTGGAAACCCAAATTGAAAGCTTAATTTAGTTACCTTCTCCTCCCTTAATTCCCAAAGTTGGTAATGTCCTTGCTTACCAATGACTTTATGTAACTTATAACTTCATGCATTACACTTTTTGTATACATTTATGCATTATTTTATGTTAAAATTATTTGTATTTCAAGAAGCTGTCTTGATTGGCCAGAGTGTACAGACTCTACTAATCTACTATAACAATTCAGCCCCATACTATTAGATAAAACCATGCATCTTATACCATGTAGTCACCACTATCTTACCATGCTCTTGACCCTTGAGTGTGTCTCTCCTCCCCTACAATAAAATCCCAAGGATTTATACTTGCTTTGGGCTTGCTAATAAAAAATTATTGCTCTTATATTATCATTATTTCTATAAAGGACAGATAGTTCGACTAACTTATGGATTGATTGACCATCATTATGACTACTGGGATACTATGTTCATGATCACCACTCTTATGTATGTATCTGCCTACTTTCTATCTCACTTTTGCATTTGCTTTTTATATTTTTGTATAACATGTGCTTGTACGCTAGTTGTAAACGTATATAGCAATTAGAATATTGACTGGGATGTATTGTGTAATAAATGTTTTTTCATTCCTTCCTTCATTCATTCATTTATTCTCTGAAGAATTGAAATTAAATATCATCCAAAGGCAAATGGAGAAGTCCATACTGGGTCTGAGCAGGCTGAAGAACATTATAAATTGACTATTATATTGAAACCTTGTAAAAGACATCATCGGTAAAATGTATAAAGAGAAAAATGGGCCAGTCACAAAAGAAAAGCAAAGAATAACCAAATGAATAACTCATTTATATTGTAGGTACCCATGCAATATTAAGAAAAATGAGAAGAAAGCACTCAGAATGCTGGGTGAACCCCTTGTGAAGAACAAATGATAAAACATAGACAAAAGTTCCATAGGTGGGCATATAGACTGCGGATTTTGTTGCTTTTGTTGGTGGGTCATTTCAGTCACATCTAACTCTTTGTGATCCCATTTGGGGTTTTCATGGCAAAGATACTGGAATGGTTTGCCATTTCCTTCTCCAGCTCATTTTACAAACACGGTTAAATATCTTGCCCAGAGTCACACAACTAAAAAGTATCTGTAAGTCAGATTTGAATTCACAAAGATGAGTTCTCCTGACTCCAAACTCAGCACCCTATCCCTCTGTACCATCTAGATGCCTAGGTGTAGCCTGTATCACTTGATTCAGTGCAATAAACACTAATCTATTGCTTGCTAAATACCAGGCACTGTACTAAGTGCCTAAGAGGAAAAGTAAAAAGCCCAACGATTCTTTCCATCAAGGAACTTTCCATTACACTGAAATGTGGATTAGATGACAGATTCATTAGAGTATTGGAGTGATTTGCATGTGAGCCATAGCCTTTGTTCAACTCCAGGAAAGTAAAAATCATATTTTGTATAAATTCTGTATGGCTTCAGGTGTATTTGCTGAGCTGTATGAATTTGAATTGAAAAGTAACTGAAGGGGGAGGAGCCAAGATGGTGGAGTAGAAAGACTCACATATGCTAGCTCCGAACCCACAGCCCATAAATTTTCCTTAAAAAGAACTCCTCACAAATTCTGGAGCAGTGCAAGCCACGCAGCAATGAAATGGAGGAGATTTCCATTCCAGAGAGCCCTGAAAAACCTCCACCAAAGGTCCATCGCGCGGACAGCACAGCCCAGCCCTACCCTCCCCTGGCCGCGCAGCCCCGATAGGAGCGGATCCGAGCAGGCTTCAGGGATGGAACTGGAACCTCTGGCGGCCGTGAAGGTTCCTCCACCCACAGGCGCACAGGTCAGTGAGAGAGACTTCTGGGCTGGCCAAGAGAGGAGCAGGGTGTCTCCATAATTCAGGCCCCTTCAGGAGACAGAGGCAGTGGTGGCCAGGAGCGCCCAGAGCAGGCAGGACCTCAGATCCATTACTAAAGATCTCCGCATAAACCCCCTGAGGGAACTGAGCCTGAGAGGTGGCCCTGCCCCCCCCACCCCGAGAACCTGAATTTAATCTTACCCTGAACAGCAGTCCTGCCTGCTACTGAAAGCCCTGAGGCTGAGGAGCAGCATTTGAGTCTCAGACCCCAAGCACTAGCTGGGAAGACCTAGGCGGAGGTGGAGAGGAATCTCAGAAGTCAAGTAACTGGCTGGGAAAATGCCCAGAAAAAGGAAGAAGAATAAGACCATAGAAGGCTACTTTCTTGGTGAACAGATGATGTTTCTGCCTTTCATTTCTGATGAGGAGGAACAGTGTTTACCATCAGGGAAAGACACAGAAGTCAAGGCCTCTGTATCCCAAACATCTGAAATAGATATCCAATGGGCTCAGGCCATGGAAGAGCTCAAAAAGGATTTTGAAAATCAAGTTAGACAGGTGGAGGAAAAACTGGGAAGAGAAATGAGAGAGATGCAAGAAAAGCATGAAAAACCGGTCAATACCTTGGTAAAGGAGACCCAAAACAATGCTGAAGAAAATAACACCTTGAAAAATAGGCTCACCCAATTGGCAAAAGAGATTCAAAAAGCCAATGTGGAGAAGAATTAGCCAAATGGAAAAAGAGCTTCAAAAGCTCACTGAAGAAAATAATTCTTTCAAAATTAGAATGGAACAGATGGAGTCTAATGACTTTCTGAGAAACCAAGAAATCACCAAAAAAACTGAAAGAATGAAAAATGGAAGAGAATGTGAAATATCTCATTGGAAAAACAACTGACCTGGAAATAGATCCAGGAGTGACAATTTAAAAATCATGGGAATACCTGAAATCCATGATCAAAAAAAGCCTAGACATCATCTTTCATGAAATTATCAAGGAAAACTGCCCTGATATTCTAGAACTAGAGGGCAAAATGAGTATTGAAGGAATCCACCGATCACCACCTGAAAGAGATCCAAAAAGAGAAACTCCTAGGAACATTGTGGCCAAATTCCAGAACTCCCAGCTCAAGGAGAAAATCTTGCAAGCAGCTAGAAAGAAACAATTCCAGTATTGTGGAAATACAATCAGGATAACACAAGATCTAACAGCTTCTACGTTAAGGGATTGAAGGGCATGGAATAGGATATTCCAGAAGTCAAAGGAACTAGGACTCAAACCAAGAATCACCTACCCAGCAAAACTGAGTATAATACTTCAGGGGAAAATATGGTCTTTCAATGAAATAGAGGACTTTCAAGCATTCTTGATGAAAAGACCAGAGCTGAAAAGAAATTTGACTTTCAAACACAAGAATGAGAAGAAGCATGAAAAAGTAAACAGCAAAGAGAAGTCATAAGGGACTTACCAAAGGTGAACTGTTTACATTCCTACATGGAAAGACAATATTTGTCACTCTTAAAATGTTTCAGTATCTGGGTAGTTGGTGGGACCACACACAGATGTACACACGCCCACATGCACACACACACATGTACATGTACGCGCACACACACACACATACACACATGCACACACATACAGAGACAGAGAGCAGAGAGTGAACTGAATAGGATGGGACCATATCTGAAAAGAAATTAAGGTAAATGGTGAGAGAGAAATGTAGTGGGAGGAAAGAGGATGAAATGGAATGGGGTAAATTATATCTCATTCAAGAGGCAAGCAGGAGACTTTTTAGTGGGGGGAAAAAGAGGAGAGCTGAGAAAAAAACAAGTTTACCCGCATCACATTCAACTAAAGGAAGGAATAAAATGCACATTCATTTTGGTATGAGAACCTATCTTACAATACAGGAAAGTGGGGGAGAAGGAGATAAGTAGGGTGGGGGGGATGATGGAAGGGAAGGCAATGGGAGGAGGGAGCAATTTGAAATCAACGCTCTTGGGGAGGGACAGGATCAAAAGACAGAAGAGAAACAATGAGGGGCAGAATAGGATGGAGGGAAATACAGTTAGTCTTACACAACACGACTGTTATCGAAGTCCTTTACAAAACTACACAGATATGGCCTATATTGAATTGCTTGCCTTCCCAAAGGGAATGGGTGGAGAGGGAAGGGTGGGGAGAATTTGGAACTCAAAGTTTTAGGAACAACTGTTGAGTATTGTTCTTGCTACTAGGAAATAAGAAATACAGGTAATGGGGAATAGAAAGTCATCTGGCCCTACAGGAGAAAAGAGAAGATGGGGACAAGAGAAGGGAGGGATGATAGTAGAGAGGGCAGATTGGTGATAGGAGAAATTAGAATGCTCGATGTATTGGGGTGGGGGGAGGGGATAAATGGGGAGAAAATTTGAAACCCAAAATTTTGTGAAAATGAATGTAAAAATTTAAATAAACAAATTTATATTAATAAGTAAATAAATAAATAAATAAATAAAAGTCACTGAAGGCCTTCACCATCATTAAAACAGAACCCTACATTTAGCAAAATAAATATAAACTAGTGATTGACTTCATTCTTGACAGTAGGACTCATCCATGAAAAGTCAAACTTTATCTCACTTATAATTATTTTGTTCCCTTTCACATAGTAATTCAATTGCTTCCTTTTCCTTATATGTCTCTACATGTGTCTCTGTACTGAGGACAATGTTTATTTCTTGAAATTATACCTTTTCTGACTGAAATTGACATCTGAACTTGTGAACTTGTGAAATGAATTCATTATTCACAAAGTATTTAATAAAATTTGTGATATGTTGAAATGTTTATTGATAGATGATGGCTATTATGCATGCTTCAGTAGGGAATTAAATATCACTTAATTTTATCAATCCACATGATTTAAAGAAAGTACTCTCAAAATCAAATCTATTTTACTTTTATAAGAGGTTATTTCTAGTTATATCCCAGAACTATTTTATGCATTGTCTTGATAATAACCATAATACAGGTTAAGATAATTTCAATTCACATTTGGATGACCTTTAAAGCAGTTAATAATTATTCAATGGAAATTAGTCCACAAAAACTCATTACATTTTCTCCCATGCTCCTAAGATAGGCTTGCATGACTAGGAAAGAGCACTGGACTCCAGTTCAAAATTGGTGAATTTCTGGTCCTAGCTCTGCAGTTAAATCATTACATTTCTCTGGACTTAATTTCTCTCATCTGTAAAACAGGGAATTTGGATTAAATGTTTCCATGATTATATGATAATAAAAGTGTGTCAATAATGTATAACCTGATAATTTCCACACCACTACATTTTCATGAAAATAATTAGATCTGCTCATCCAGTTTGATATTACTTCTAAAAAATATTGAAAGCAGACCAAAATTATTGCAACTTATTTATCTGCAGTTTCTAGGTTACTGATCTTAGATCTTAGGAAATGGTAGAATAATGAACTCATATTAATCTTTGCCCACCAAACACTTTAGTTTCTGTCTTTTATGATAAATGTCCAGCATCTTCCATTTTCCTCTTCAAAGTTGAGATAAGAGATAAAAAGGTAATCTATTAAACAATCATCATTCTGGTTCCTTTTGAGAGAAAACTGAAGGAAAAAGGGAATATTAAAACAAATCATCAAACCCTGAAGCTAAGACTTATCTGAAATACTCAGATTATGTGTGCACATCAGTGATGGGAAGGCAACATAGAAAACTGCTTTGGAGTTTCCTCTAATTTATGTCTCTACTAAACCATGGTGACTATTCCTCATACACATAGGGATTGTGGGCCTATGTGTAAAGACTCTATAATACAAATTTGTATACAGAATTGTGATTATAGGTATGAAGTATCTGAGCAAGGATGATAATTAAAACACTAGGTTATGGAACCATGACTTGTTAAGAGGCTTTCAAGATGATTATTAAGGAATCTATTGATTGTTGATAGCAACAATTTTTGACACCTTGATAGATCTAATCAGTAGGGGTTCTTCATCTTCCATGATGAATATTGTTTCATGAACTACAATTATCTTCATGGTGGTTAGTCTATTTATGGTCATAATGAGTGCTGCAATGTGGAGTGGCTCAATGTCCTATGAAATGATGATTCTTACTGCCTTTGGTTACCCAATGAAACCAACTGTAGCAATTCTTTTATTTATATCCCACCACCTTTGACACATTCTTCCATTTTAGCTCCTACTTCCTAATATGGCTTCAAAAAAATTGTTCTTGTGACATGAGCATAGGCAGCTCTTGGAGAGATGCTTTCTCTATTAATGCAGATTTGTACCTTGTTTGTAAATTATTAGAGAATTTCTGGGGCACACGGGGTTTAAGTGACTTTCCTAAGGTTTTTATTGCCAGTATGCATCAGGGACAGGTTGTAAGTCCATATCTTCTTGATTCACAGGCCAGTTATTGATCCTCTATGGTCAATGCCATGATGCCTTATGTTATATTTATGGTACCATATATAGTTACCTTGTTAATATGCATGCAATGCATTTTCCCAAGTAGTGTGTAAAACCATTGTTTTATTGGAAAATGATTGTACAATAAGAGCACTACTTTAATCTGATCCAGTAGTTTTGGGACTTAAAAGATATTTTGTAGACAACTAGACCAGTCATTCATTATTGAAGGCTATATGCTTTTGTCTTGTAATGCTTTCACTTACGATAGCCAGGAACATGAGGGGTAAGGTAGACCAACATCAATCGGGATCCTAGTTGCTTGAGAGATAAGCATACAGCCAATTTTCTGGAGGGATAGGATACATCCTCAATATAACCACTGTGAGACTGCGGGCCTTGGATGAGATGATCTCGAGACCATGAAAAGAGATTGATGGTGATAATACAGGCTTCTTTGGGACTTTGCATCTAAAGGATGCCAGGCTATTGTCCTTCTCAGTTTCATGAAGCTGTATAAAGGGTTTCTCTAGGATGAGGATCAAGGTCTTTGTTTTATATGTAGGTATGAAATCTCATTAAGGTATATCTTCTTGGTTTCTCACCAGTAATGTCACAATAGATATCTCCAGTTAGCTAGGAAGTTGAGAGGAAGAGGAACTGGTGATGGTGGAGACACTGGGGACTAAGCATGAGAAAAAAGTCTATCTATAACAGAGGCACCCTATCCAGAAAAGGGAAGTGCCTCCAGAAGATGTTTTTCGGCAACCACAAGTACGAACAGTTAAAATATTGTTCTTTAGATAGGCAAAGAATTGCGAGTTTCTTAGATGCTCTATCCAATTTTCCATCACACTATCTATCACTGTTATAGCTGTAGTAGAGGACCATTCAGGGGTGGGGACCATTTATAATTTTGTGTTATTTTCCAGATGCAGGAAGTTTTGCTTAAGGTCAAATATAGTAGAACTGGAATTTAAGCCCATATCAACATGACTGTAGTCTCCATTTTATCAAGTGGTCAGCTTTCTGGCAGAGTCTTCATTTAATTAGTCCACTGTGTGGACTGAAGACACATAGTCTTTGTCTAAGCTCATGTTTGAAGTCCTTTAAGCTTGGTGAAACCTGCCAGAGACTACCTTTTGCAGGTATAGCCTTTTGAGTACCTCAGTTCACCTCTATAGCATAATAAGGTTTTAGAGTAGAATTTTTTTGGCAGGTAGCTATGCTCTGTGACAACAAAAAATATACAAAGCCTCATTCTAATCATCATAATAATACTCTGACTTCCTATTCTGAATATAAGGTCAGAACATCCCTGAGAATAATTTATTGTAGCATTTCAGTCTTCAAGGCTTTATGATCTCATTGATATGAATAGTTTTTTTATTGATGCTGGTTAGCAACCCACAGTAAAATAATCAACCATGTATTAACTCCTGGCATATTCCAACAATGATGCGTCCTATGCTTTTGACAACTCCCCCCTCCAGCCCTAAACACAGATAATCCTCCAGTACTTTTTATAAAAGAGCACAAAGAAATCTATGGAAGATCCAGAAACTAGGCACTGATGGCTGTCCTTCCTGATGCTTTTTATAATTAGAAGTAAGTTATTAAAAAGAACTAAGCGCACAAAGGAAAAAAAGAAAAAAAAAGGAAGTCCCAAAGGAGGCCCAGATAAGCAGGGTAACTTTGAAACTAACATTAAACAACTTATCAAATTCTTTTAAAATGCAAGCTTTACTTAATCTACAATTCTTACTTTCTATCCTTCTGTGTATAAGAAAATAATAATACCCCAAATTAATTTTTTTTTTTAAATTAAAAAGAAGAAATATGTGATTGATGTCAGAGAAAAGGAATGATATGAAATAGCACAAAGAATACTAACTCAAGAATCAGAGAATGCAGGATCAATCCCTCTGTTGACATTACTTGTGTGGCCTTGGGCAAATCACTTGATCTCTCAGAGCCAGGGGTTGGAAACCTGCAGCCTCTAGAATGTGGCATTCTAGGTCCTTGGGTATAGCCTTTTGACCGAGTCCAAGTTTTATAGAACAAATCCTTTCATTAATGGGATTTCTTCTGTGAAGTTTAGATTAGGTCAGAGGACCACACTTGAGGACCTAGAGGGCCACATGTGGCTTAAGGCCCCAAGTTCCCACCGTTGCCTGAGGCAAAGTTTCTTTTTCTATGAAATGAAGGAGTTGGACTAGATGGATTCTGAGACCCTTTCTAGCCCTACATCTATGATCTTTGCCTTTCTTTTTCTAAGGATATTTTGGAGATGAAGACAGTTGCTTTTAGCCAATCAGCCAGCATTTTATTTACATGCCAAAATCTGTGTTGAGATAGAGGTACAAAAAATTTGAAAAAGAAATCATTATTCTTTTTCCTATGATGAGGTGCTAGAACTGGGGCAAGGGAGAATGAGATTATTCAAATCAGTAAGATACACAACTCAAATATGAGGGTGTCCTAGAACTCTTGATGCTGTATTAAGTTTTCATAACTTAAAACTGCCCTAAGTCTTTTGAGAAACCATGCTTGTGATGAAAGCATTTTATATATTTTCAAAGATTGAAAATATTTCAGAAACACCTTGCTGTACATTTATACACCAAGTCTATTGGAAATCTTGACTCCATAAAGATATTTGAAAAGCTATGGAAGGATAGGAATTGGAGACTTCTGAGTAAGAAAACTTCCTCAACTAATGAAAGTATTTTCTATGTTACTTATTATGTTAGTATTAGTATAGTATTAGAACATCTAGAGGGTAAATGACTTGCCCAGGATCACACACAGTTATGCACCGGAAGAGGGAACTGAATCCAGGTCTCACTGAGTTTCAGGCTAGCCTTCTGTCTACACCATTTTTACAAAGATGATGTTATTAATTCATTCATTTGTTTGATTATTTATGATAAATACTCATTTTCATATGAATATTTTTCCCCCAGCATGCAGAGTTCTCCCACATTGATCTTTTGACACTGCTTAGGTAAAAGCAGTTTCCTACTAAACTTTAAAACCTCATTCCCAATCCTAGTTGTCAGTTAACAGCTCTCAAGAATGACAGCTTAAATCAAGATGATGTCACATGAGTACAGTAGCTCTTCTAATCTTTTCTGTAAATTGCGCCTGTGGATTTCAAAAACATAGTAAATTGGTGGCAATTGACAATGTGTCTCACTGCATGGATAACGTGACTACTGAAAAGTTAACAAAGCTGTCTTTTAAATTATTCATGCAGATCATCTAGTGTTTAGACAATTTTGACAGTCATTGATTTGGGGAACCAGTAGTCTGTCTTTTTTACAGAAGCAAAATCAGGAATTTTCTCCCTCCACCCCCTTCAAATGTATGATTAACAATATACTTAGTGAACAACAATTGAGATTCTTTGTCATAAAGAACTGAATAAAATTAGGATTTCTCCCATGAAGCAATGGGCTTGGATCCACATACTTCCCTTCAGAACACCTTTCCTGCCAAGAGTTAATAGTTTAAATATTCCCTAGAATTTCAAATCCCAACACAGATTACTTTTTTCCACATTAATTCTATACTCAAATAAAATAATGCATTAATTAGTTATAATGCCTGAGAGCTAAAATAACATGTGACTCACTTAGAATTAGTTCCATTTAAACTATAGCAAACTTGTACCTAAAATAGGGTTAGCTGACCCAAAAAGAAGATAGGGTATTAAATTGTATTAAAGAATATAGCACAATGCTGGGCACACAGTAGCACAGGGGTTCTTAATCCCCAGTCCATGAAATTTTAAAAAACAGACTTCTTTATCAACTATTTCAATATAATTGATTTCTTTTCTAATCATGTGTACAGTATTTTAGCTTCAGCATTTAAGACTTAATTCTGAGAGAGGGTCCATTGGCTTCACCAGACTGCCCAATGGGTCCATCATACAAGGTTAAAAATGAAGGATTTCTGCTGTAGGTGCTTTTGACTTTTCAACTTGATGCTGTCAAACTCTTACCAGAATTGACTTTTCATTAAATTAGTGCATTATGGTGGTAAGAAAAACCCTGCTTTTGGGGGATATTCCTTTGACTTAAGAAGTCAATTCCATGGTCCCATGATGACATTAACCTCATTACATTTTAAAAACCAATCTTGTCCTCCCTAAAAATATACATTTAATGTTAATGCTATTAATTGCTTATACAAGTTAGTTCAGTCGATTGGAGACAACTCTTACAAGTATTAGTTATCTTTTCTCTGTTCCATGCCTAACAAATCAATCATTGGTAGTAGTCACAGTATATCAATATGCCATAATTCACAAAGGATTCTAGGTGAGAGAGAGAGCAGGGTACAGGTGGAACAACTAAAATCAAATGCTATGCTGATTGGAAGTTAGTAACTGTCTTCATTTATGAATGGCATATTGTTGATTTTTATTATTTTTGCTATGTGTGATTGCATCTAAATCTAAAAATAAAATTCAACTTCACCACAATGACAAATCAGCCCAGACATTTTTCCATCTACAAGAGTACGTTTTTAGTATTAGAAACTGAGCCATTAAAATTCCTTTTGGAATTTTGGAATTTGGGACATTTGGAGTTGGGTATGTTCATGTTGCATAAAATTCATTTTTACAGCCCTTAAAGTACCTTTGTTGCATGAAAATGGGGTTCAGTTTTTTAAATTTTTTAATTTTAAATTTTTAAATACTTTGTTTCCCTCCTCAGCTTTATTTCTATTTCCTGTATATTAAGTCAGTCTGACTGTAACACTAAGTTAAAGGTTCTAGGTAAAAATCAGTTTTTAAAATGTAATATAGTCAGCATGTGATTTAACATACTGATGTTTTAATGCATTCAGATCTTGAAACTGGAAATCAGGAAGCCATAAGTTAATACAAAGAAGACTGAGAACTAGATTATGTTCCACAACTTTTTATCAATTTCCTTAAATCAGAAAAAAAAATTATATATGGAAAAGCACTGTAGCTCTTATGAAAAGTTCTTATTAAGCTTAGAAAACAAGGGTGGAGACATTCTGAATGGAGGCTTAGGAAGATGAGATTCTTGGTGGAGTTGGGGGAACTTCAGAGAAAGTCAGGGAAATTCTTTTCTTTGAAACAAAACTGATTCATTCCCAAACACCATTTCCTACCTCCTCTCCTTCAGCTGTGAAGATTCATCACTTGTGCTTGGAAAGTTTCATTGTCATGACCCTGACGGCTAACCTATTGTTCTCTTCGAGAACATTTTCAGACAGTTCACTGTATTGTATGTAACCTTTCTACCAGTTTGTATGTTGCTTTCTTATTACTCTTAGCGATGAGGTCGTTCGTTTTTACTAATGTTTTAATACCATAATGGTGAACTGTCATCTGGAATCATTGGAGAGTCTTAGATTTGGAGTCTGGGGATCTGGGTTACATTCCCAGTTCTGACACTTAATACCTGTGACCTTGGATAAATCGCCTAGCTCTGGATGTCAATATTCTTACCTGTACTTTAAGGAAGTTGAATTATTCCAGGGTCCATTACTTGGGGGTCTGTACATAGATTTCGGGGAACTTGGATAGTAATAAAGTACATCTATATTTTTCACTAACATCTAACTGAAACTGAGTATTTTCTTTCATTAATTCACGAAGGTAGGTGCCATTGTTCTGAAAAGGGGGTTCGTCTATCTGCTTTCCCACACTACCAAAGGGGTCCATGACACAGAAAAAGTTAAAAACCCCTGGATTAATCACCTTTGAAGCCCCTTTTATTATTAAAGCTATTATAGATCAATTATCCTATTAATTAAGGGGTTGAGATTTTGGGGATCATCTAAATGCCTGAATCACCCAGAAGCAGCGAAGTAGTGCACTGGCTATGGTGCTGGACCTATACTTCAGAAGACCTGAGTTTAAATCTGGCCTTAAATACTTAATACCTATGTAACTTTGGACAAGTCACTTAACCTGGTTTGCTTATTGTGGGGATAAAATGAGATAATATTTGCAAAGTACTTTGCAACCTTAAAGCACTATAGAAATGCTAGCTAGTATTATGAGATACTTTATCTAAAACATCACCAATAGAAGATTTTTTTATCATAAAGGAGTTTCATTTGCAGGTAACTCCTAATGGAAATATTCTAAATTACCTTAATGCTAACGCTCATTTCTAAAAGCAAAAAGCAGGTGCTATTTTGCTTCAAATCCTTACACCAGGGTTGGGGAACATCGTGCATATGGTCTTTTGACTGAGTTCAAGTTTTATAGAACAAATTTTTTAATTAAGGGGATTTTTCCTGTGAAGTTTGGATTCAGTCAAAGGGACACATTTAAAGACCTAGAGGGCCACATGTGGTCTTGAGGCCACAGGTTCCCCACCCCTGCCTTATACCCTTACACCCAGTCTAAGTGGTAACCTAACCAATAATTATTCCTCTTCCTCCCTTTCCCATCTCCTCCTTAAATCTTTTCCCTTTTCTTCAGATTCACCTTTGCCATACCAGGATTCTAGAAAGTTGTGTCAGATCCCTAAAGGAACCACTTCTAGCAAACCAAGTCACCAAATTGTTCTTGGGAGTGTCCTATGAGAAAATCACCTTAACTGTGCCCTAGAAATAAATCATTTCTGAAGAATTTGCTTTCCAATTCTTTCTCTAGTCATACTGTTTTGATTTAACAAATACATATTTGTGTGGATTGACTTTCTTCTGAAAGGAAAGTAGATTTCAATGTATTTTGCCAATGGGCAGAAATTGCTGGTTAACATACTGGATAGCCTGCAAGACTTGTAGTCAAGAAGACCTAAGTTTAAATCCAGCCTCAGACACTTACCAGCAAGTCACTTAACCTCTCTATGCTTCAATGTCCCCATCTATAAAATGGGTATACTTTCAAAGGTTGTTGTGGGAAAAAAATAAATTAAAACATGTAAAATGCTGTATAAATCTGAAAATACCATACAAATGCTAGCTATTATTAATATTAGTGAAATGGGTTTGATCTCTCTTTCTGGGGGACATTCATTTATTACCTTAATGGTTACCTAAGATTAGGTAACACAAAGATTGCATTCTAGACTCACTTTCTCTTCATTTGAATGTTCATATTTTATCATTTAATTGTGCTGTACTGTTTTATTTTATAAAGATGGCCAGAGGCATATGCTGCCACCTTGTTGTAAATAGAAATGCAAATACATGTTTATCATGCTGCCTTTGATAATCTTGTGAAATCTCCTAAATGTCCCCTGGTATTGCTCTTTGTGTATGTATCATGTGGATGATGCTCCTAACTGAAGTTTTCCAACAATAGATCCTATTAGCTAAACATGTCAATTAGCATAGCAAGGAGAAGATACAGGTTCCCAATGGCATTTACCAGTGTCCTTTTTGTACCACATGATGTTCTTCTGGAACTTTCTTACGCTTACTTTTACCATTAAGGCACTTAAGATGGTCTTCAAATTTCCTTGTCAAACATGGGTCATACTTTATTCAGATTTATAAAAGTTTCATTTGTTAGACTCTCCAAAGAGATGTTTTTAATGATGCTTAGAGTGATGATGGACAGCCATAGTCATGGCCTAACCAGAGCAGTTTAAATGTTACTAGTGACCAGACTAACTCTTACTAGATTACAACTGTACTTCCATGATTATGGACTTTCAGTAGAAAGGGATCTTAGAAGTCATCTAGTTTGACCCCTTCACTCTATAAAAGGGAAACAAATCACAAATCTGATACCCAGAATGGCTAAGTGACTTGCCTAAAGTCACACAGTCACAGAGGGAGTATTTGAACCCATATTCTTTGATTGGAGAATAGGTAAGCAGGTAGTAAAATATCATTTCTAAAAATGCATTCTAAAGTGAATTATTTAGTTATTTTAGATTAAATTCACTTTTAAAGTATACAGATTGGAACAATTTTAGTTATGAACTTTCTTAAAAAACAAATCCTGAGACAAAATATAAGTAAATCTTTTAAGAAGCAGATAAAATAAAATATCAGATTGATTGTAAGTTCCTGAGGGGAAATGTGCCTTTTAATTCTGATGTCACCGTATCCCCTAATCTCCCACCCCTCCCTCCACATGAACATGACATTCCTAACCAAGTAAATTGGTGCCAGCTATTCAACGTGGAAAGACCATTTTGCTTAGGAAACATTCAGAAAGATAAATTAAGTTAGGGAGCAAAAGTCTTGAGAAAGAACACCGACTTTGTTAGCCCTTGCCAGCTGCTAAGGGGAAGTATTATGCTGAAACTTTCCACAGGAGATCACTCTCATGGGGAATGGTTTCAACTTAAAACAGAATGGGAATGGTTCTGTCTATTCTAGACATTTGGGGAATAATCTTTAAGTCTATTTAAGATTCTTGGTAGTTAAAGAGCACACCTTCCTGAGTAAACACAACTTCATCTCTTGTAATATCCTCCTAACTGCTCTTCCCTGCAACTATTCTCTTCTAGCCCTAATCTATCTTCCCTACAGGTACTAACCTGAAGTCCCTAATGCACAAGGGTGACCATAATAGATCACATTTACATAACTTTTTATATCTGAAGTGCTTTTCACCCAATCAACTTAGGAAGTAAATAGTGTATTATAATTCCACTTTTACTGATGAATCTCTGAGAGGTTAGGTAAGTAGCCTGAGGGCCTACAGGTAGGTTTGGAGCTGGCACCCAAACCAGATCTCTTGCACTAAATCCAGGACTTTTTTGCTTAAATCACATTATCGTCTAAACTCCCTTGACCCTAAACCTTCAGAAGCTCTTTACTCCCTATAAACAAAATACAAATTCCTTAACCTTTTTAAGATGTTTTAAGTGTTAACTCCCAATCTTCCTTTACATGCTCATTTTGTTTCCTCATAACTTAAAATATTATATTTTTAATTACATATTAAGACATTTTTGACATTCATTTTAAAAAATTTCCCCAATAACATAAAATAATTTTAACATTCATTTTTAAAACTTCAAGTTCCAAAATCTCTCCTGCCCCACCCACGTTATTAAGAAGGCAAGCAATTTGAAATAGGTTACATATGCGTAGTCACACAAAATATATTTCCATATTACTCATGTTGTGGAAGAAAACAGAAAAAAAAATCCCTCATTAAAAATAAAGTAGAAAAAAGATTTCAGTCTGCATTCAGACACCATCAGTTCTTTCTCTTGGGATGGATTGCATTTCATCTTAAGTCCTTCAGAGTTGTAAACATTGTATCACTGAGAACAGCTAAATCATTCATTGCTAATCATCTTACAATATTGCTGTTACTTTGTATACAATATGTCACTTTGTCTTAGCTTCTATAAGTCTTTCCAAGTTTTTCTGAGAGCATTCTGCTCATCATTTCTTATAGCACAATAACATTCATCACAAATCACATACCACAATTTGTTTAGCCCTTCTCCAATTTTTTGGCAGCCTCTCAATTTCTTTACCACTAGAAAAGAGCTGCTATAAATATTTTTGTACATATAGATTCTTTTCCTTTTTGTTTTGTAATTTCTTTTTGGATATAGACCTACAGTGGTGTTGCTAGGTTAAAATGCATGCACGGTTTTATAGTACTTTGAGCACAGTTCCAAATTGCTCTTCGGGTGGCTGAATTAGGTCACAATTCCACCAACAGTGCATTAATGCCTCATTTTCCCCACATCTCCTCCAGCATTTGTCATTTTCCTTTTTTTGTCGTATTAGCCAATCCAAGAGATATGAGTTAGTGCCTCAGACGTTTTAATTTGCATTTCTCAAATCAATAGTGAGTTCGAATACTTTTTTCATATTGCTATAGATAGCTTTGATTACTTCATCTGAAAACTGTTCATATCTTTCAGTCATTTATCAATTGGGGAATGGCTCTTATTTTTATAAATTTTACTAAGTTCTCTATAAGTTTGAGAAATGAGGCCTTAATTAGAGAAACTTACTTCAAAATGTTTTTCAGTTACAATTGCTCACTGTATTTCCCTTATTCTATCTCCCCTCTCCAGTCTTTTGCTTCTGACTACCCTGTCCTTCCTTCTATTCCCTCCCCTTGCCCTTTCTCAACACCTTTCCCTCCTACTTTTCTATATGGCAAGATAGATTTCCATAACTAATTGAGTGTATGTGTTAGTCACTCTTTGAGCCAATTGTGATGAGAGCAAGGCTTACTTATTCTCTCTCACCTCCATCTTCTCCTTCACTGTAAAAGCTTTTTCTTCTCTTTTCTTGTTTGAGAAAATTTGCCCCATTTTACCTTAACTCTTCCTTTTCTTCCAGTGTATTCCTCTCTCAGCCCTGAATTTTATTTTTTTTTAGATATCATGCCTTCATGTTCAGCTCACAGCTGTGCCCTCTGTCTATGTACACTTCTTCTAATTGCCCTAATAATGAGAAAATTCTTATGAGTTTCAAATCTCATCTTCCCATGTAGGAATGCTAAGAGATAAGGAAGGAAACTACATCTTGCTAGAAGGTACCATAGACAATGAAGTAATATCAATATGAATCATATGTGTACCAAGTGGTATAGCATCCAGATTCTAAGAGGAGAAGTTAAATGAGTTACAGGAAGAAACAGACAGCAAAACTATACTAGTGAGAGACCTCAGCTTTCCAGGCTTATTATCTTATGAAGGATACATTCCCACCAAACCTCACTACTTGCTGTTCCCCAACTCATCTGGCTTCTTTTGTCTTTCAGTTCAGATAGCCTGACCCATACACCTGGAAAACACTCCCTCCTCATTTCTTTGAAATCTTTCCTTCAAGTAACTCAGGTGCCACCACCACAAAAAGCTTTCCCTTCACCCTCAAATTTAAAGTAATCATTTCCTCCTCATATCTTCTTAGAAAACTAACTAGCTCCTTCCTTAGTCCTTATCACAATCTACTTTGCGCTACAATACTCATGTCAGTGGCTTTCACATGGTACAAAGGGCCTAGACCAGGGGTGGGGAACCTGTGGCTTTCTAGGTCCTCAAGTGCAGCCCTTTGACTGAACCTAAACTTTACAGAACAAATCTCCTTAATAAAAGGATTTGCTCTGTAAAACTTGGACCCAATCAAAAGCCTCACCTGAAGAACCAGAAGGCTACATGTGGCCTTGAGGCTGCAGGTTCCTCACCCTTGGCCTGGGTTCTCTGAAATATTTCTCACTTCTCTGATTCATTGCTCCCACCTAAAATATACAGGAACTTCTTTACATGACACCGAACGCTTCTTGCAAGCACATGATTCACAAGGCTTGAAGTAAGAGTGATTTTATTTATTGGTTAAAGAAATCTTGTAAGTAGGGCTCACAACAGAGGTCATAGAAAACAACTACATACACCTATAAGCAACCCTCTTCCAAAGGCCGGTATAGTTATAATCACTTGAAATCAAGCCCTAGACATGGCATTTCCTCTACTATGCAGTAGTAGGCCCAGTTCCTCCTTGTTCTCTCCTCCGCAGTTCTTCTGGCTATTGATCAATCATCCAATAAACTTTTATTAAGCAGTTACCACGTGCCAATCATTGTGCTAAGCATTAGGGAAACAGAGAAAGTAAAAAGCATGGTCCTGGCCCACAAGGACCCCACATTCTAATGGGAGAGACAATATGTGAACAGCTATGTACACATACCATATAGACAGAATAAATGAAAGGTATCACCTTTCACTCAGCTGGTAGCATTCCACAGCTCCCTTGGTATGGCAAACATCGTCCCTCAGCATTATTTCTCATCATGGTTCTTCCACTGACCTACAAACCTTCCTTATAGTTGTAGGTTGCTGATGAGTGCTATCCATTCTTTCTTATAGCTTCCACTGACTGTATCCTACCCAGTCAGCTGCCAGTCCTGCATC
Source organism: Bettongia penicillata ogilbyi (assembly GCA_023548195.1). Classification (NCBI taxonomy): domain Eukaryota; kingdom Metazoa; phylum Chordata; class Mammalia; order Diprotodontia; family Potoroidae; genus Bettongia; species Bettongia penicillata. The sequence continues at coordinate 410,649 of JAJHZJ010000323.1, forward strand.
TCTGGGAGAGTTTCCAGATCTCCGCTGTCTTAGTGGGAAACCCTTGGCCTCTCTATGGCTTACTGTAAGGTAGTGACAAGGGAGGATTAAATCCTTGTACTACCGTTCTGCCAATCTTCCAGGGAAGTCTCCATGCCTGTACCAGGTTGAGTTAAGGGAAATTTGTCAATTTAATATGCTTTCTCCCCCAGATTCCAAGTAGGTAGAGGTTTTCTGGAGTTGCTCAACTTCTAACCACTTCTAATTGTCGCTTTGAGATCTGTATGTCCCTCTGGGATGAACTGGGTAGGCCAATTCAAATTACCCTGGGCTCTTTTCTGAGTCATTCAGGTAGGGCAATTATATGAGTAAGAAATTAAGTATTAGTGTGAACTAGGGAAAAAAATTATATCCCTCTCATGTCATGTTCCCCTATTTAATTGTAGGGAACAGAAATTGTATTTTTTTAAATTTTTGTGTTATATAATTACTTACTGAATTCCAGGATATTGCATTGCACCAAATTAGGTAAATTGCAGATCCATTAAAAATCAGATATATGAAGTTTCCTATATGTCTACAATAATTATTTTTAATGAAATAATTAAAAGGAAAACTTTGAGGAAAAGTGTTTATTACTCTTAGAAGAGTTGAAACAGATGTATGTGTGCCTGCCTCCTCCCCATATGGCTTTTAATATTTGATCACAGTTTATGCTTGACCCAATCCAGCACTTCTTCACATCAGTCCTTCCCATTTCTATCATTTTCGAGATTGTTTCTGCACTGTCATGCAAATGCTTAACCTGAGGACTATGGAAACTAGATACAGTGAAAACTCTCTAGGCTCACTAATGTACAAGATCTGCCTGGCTCCATGAAAAGTAAGTAATAAGGAAATATTAAATAGCCTGTAGTGCTAATTTGAGACATAAAAGAAGCCATTAATAACTTCAGTCCAATCCCTTTGTAATCAAAGAGTGTGCAGTGCAGTGTAAGTTCTCAAAAATCACTTCCTTTTCAGTCTCATAAAAGGCACCCAATGGAAAGGAATATATGGCTCTATGTTCCAAAGATACCACGAGAAAGAGAAAGAAAAGCTCCCAAGGGTTCTAAAACAGAAGTAGTAACTTATTAATAGTGCCCTTAATGGTCATAATAAATGACTGAGACATACTCTGAATCGCTTCCAAGGTTGCTTAATTTACTCTCTGAATGAGTTAACAGAAGCAGTACAGGAGAAGTTATTTCAATTTCAATGTTTCAACCTCACTGCAAAATATCATGGTCTAATGAACAAGGTCATAGATATAAGACTGATATTTGGATTCTAGGGTCTACTACCAAGAACTTATTAAATATCTTTTAAAAAGTCACTTCATTCAATCTTCCCATCTGCAGTATTCGTATAGTACTGAGTAGCCTCAAAGTTCTAAGTGTAAAAAATGCTATGTCTTTCAATTTTCCCAAAAGATAGATTTATGATGCTATATTTGACCATAAGGCAAATCTACACTATAATTTAATGAAAATGTTTTTACTGACATGGAGGAGAGTAGTTTTAAATACAACTTTCAAATTCATGCATATTGTTTTCTTTCCTTATATACTCTGAAGTACAACAGGAGGTATTCCAAACCAAAATATTTAAGTTTCTCCAACCTGAAAACTGTGTAAGGCAGAAAGGCAGTAGTTGTATTCATGTCAAGACAATTGTGGCTTGGAGGTCTAGTTGTTCTTGCAAAAGTTTCTTCCTCTACTATTGATTTCCTTACTCTCCTTCCTAGCAGTCCTCGCTTTTCTTGAACATCCTGTGTCTATATCTAGAGTTCCATCTTCCATCCAACTTTAATAATTGGTGCCTCCTTATCTGTAACCCTGAAAGTGAAATGCCAATGTATAGGGGATATGCAAGACTCCAACTCTCTTTAACAAATGTCTGGATCTAGCCCAGCTCTTTGGCTACACTAATGTGTGGTGTGGCCTTACGCAAGAAGTATGGTAGCTCATGCCTTAATTTTGATGGTTCTAAATACTGGAGCCAGTGAGTATGAGTGAGTATTGTGAGAGACAGCAAAAGTTAAGTTTCCACAGTAAGTTATTGTTAGTCAATGAAGTCATCGAGAATAAGTTAGATAATAAGAAGGCCATAGACTGCAGGTGGATTCAACCAATGAAAAGACAGACAGCAGCCTTCAGAAAATTACAAAGTTTTTGATAAAAGAACCAAACCTACAGCTAGCTGGAAATAGCCAAAAAAAAAAAAATAACCTAGAGTTACCTGGAGAAGGCTTTTCTTCACTCAGCTTGCTTAACGAACTTCATATATATATATATATATATATATATATATATATATATATATATATATATATATATATAAAATCAGACACACCCTGCATAAAATTATCCCTCCATCTCCTGATGGATCCTATGTTAAAGCATGTTTGGGAGGGGGAATTACACTCGGGGGGTGGGATGGTTTAAGTAATCGGCATGTAGAGAAGATGGTGATCTAATCCACCTCCTGGTGTGGGGATCTGTCTTGAACTAACAATATAAGCTCATCTTGCTCCCTTCTCCTGAAAAGAGTATGGGGGTTCACTTTGGCCAAAGTGTTCAATTTCCTACTGTAATAAATTTTCCTTGATACCTTATTAGTGTCAAGTGTGTCTCTAACAGTATCGAAGATGTCTATGCTCAGATTTGGAGGGATCAGAGCACTAAAGCTGGGGACATTGAGGACAAAAATAGTATCTTTTTGGAAGCACTATTGTACCAAAAAGGCAGTGTCTCTTCTAATTGTATCTTTCCCTTCTAGTCCTTTCTTATCCTGGGCTTCCATTTTTGGCTGTCACCTTGACTCACAAGCATTTCCCCTTTAGGTAAGTTAAAAGGTGTCCAGTGACAGCCTGTTGATCTTAGCATCACTGGTTCATGTGACTCTTTGGTATATCCCTCTATGTTCCCATAGAGACTGATATGGATGTCTTTAAGAAAAAGAGAAAGAGAGATTGAAAGGACTATAGGTATAGCTCTGACTTTGAATCAAATGACATATGATACTGTTTTTCCCTAGCATGGAAAATGGGGGAAAGGGATTTCCCGGTTCTTCTTGAATTAGACACACCTATGTCTCTTGATTATTTTGTTTGGAACATAATATTGTGATTTTTCTAGTCCATTAAGTACACCTATATTCACTTACCAAGCCAAAAACATCCCAAAGGTAAAACAATACCTTCCATATATTTTCTTTTAAGCTAGGATATCCCTCCAACAGGGAAAATAATTCTTGAATTTTGTTGTTACCATTGTAGGGTTTGCCCAGACTCTCTAAAGAAAGATCTGATGTATGTAAAACATAGGTTGCTAAGACAAGTCTTGACACAGAATCAATCTATCATCTTTTAAAACAGAAAGAAAAGATTATTAAGGTTTCCTCTCTGAACTTTAAAAAATCTTAAATAAATCCCAAACCCTAGATGCTTGAGGAAGTAGGTTACTATGCAAATTTTTCATCTAGTTTATATAACTTGAGCATGATTTAGTGTTCAAAGTGAGAAATGAATTCTTTTGATAGCATTGCTTTGTAGGGAGAAAAACATCTTGCAGAATGGGAAGATAAGTGACTCAGTGCTGGATCTTAAGTCAGAAAGTCCTGAGTTCAAATCCAGCCTCTAACACTTACTAGTTGTGGGACCCTGGGTAAGTCAGTCTGTCTCTGTCTGCCTCAGATTTCTCATCTATAAAATGGAGATAATAATAACTGTATCCCTAGAGTTGTGGTGAGGATGGAATGAGATAGGAATTGCTAAGTGCTTAGCATAGGGCCTGGCCCACTGGAAGTACTGTATACAAGTAAGAGTTAAGTTTCATTGTAAGTTAAGCCATAACCCATAGTAAAAAACAAAACATTAACTGCAGAATGCAGGAAGTGGGAGGGAGGAGGATTGTTTTGTTTTAACTGCAAAGAAAAAAAACAGCTGTGTGCTGCCTTCTGCAATCAACTACTGGCTTGGGAACTGAATGCATTTTCCTTTGACAAAGTCACAAATACCCTGCTGTCCCTAAATTTCCCCAGTTCAGAGAATAATCACTAATGCTCAAGAGGGTTTAGAGGATTTGACAGAGCTTTAGGTTATGTAAGGAAGGAAGAAAGCTCAATTTTGGTTTCCTTGCCTGCTCTACACACATTCCCAAGAGGAGGAGCTAAGAGGGTAGGCCAGATTTGGAAAAGGAGGGATTATACAAGCAGAGTAAGGAAAATATTAATTCATCAGTCAGAGAACTTCCAGGGAGACAGAAAGTCACTTCTTACCAACTCCTATGCCTTACCTTAGATGAGCCTGGAGTGTCATTTAAAGATCAATCAATACAATTTACTCATTTAGTTTACACTCTTGTTTTAGAGTGAGTCTTAGCATTTAGAGATGTGTGATCACATTTTACAAATCCCTCCCAGTCTTAACACATACAGGAAGAATAAAAAATGATTTCCCAATGTCCAATAAATATGACTTCAAACTGATAGTTAAAACTATAAGAGAAAACACAAATCAACTCCAAATGTCCTGGGTCTAAATTTTACAGTTATGACTCCTTATTCAGAAAATCTGAATGGTCAAATGACTTTAAAATTTGCCTGATATAATAGAAAGATTAGTGTTTACTTACACTATTTTAGTTATATTCATAATAGAAAACAAATTAATATTATCTTCAATATATGTTGAATTTATTATGAAAACTGGATGCATTTGACAACATAAGAAAATGGTGACCAGTTCTAATTATAAATTTATTATTGTATGGAAAAAAAGTTTTCAAGAAAATCCTCTGGGAGAGTTTCTCATACCTTGACTCTACTGAATTCTTTTTTTTACAAAATGGGCTTTACTAGTACTTATGTGAGATAGAGCCTAGCAGCAGTAGGCTGTTTTGGCATACATTTTTCTCAGATTTTATCTACAAATGCTTTCAGGAGAGGTCCTATGGCCCTCAGAGGACTGTGTGACATCCTCGAAACAAAAGAACACCTTTATCCAGATATAATGGGGCATGTTTGCAGCCAGAGTGGGAATATGAAGCTAAGGCTTCATAGAAGAATGCAAGCTACCTGGAGGAAATGTAAATAGCAAAAGAAGCTCCAGCTATCACATGGGGATATTTTCATGTGACCTTGCGGCATCCCAAGCATTATGCCTTCTGTGTTCTTTTTCTATATGATATTTGACCTGACCTGAGGTTGGAGAGGGGATCTATTACACCATTCTGTCTCCTTGCCACCAAAGACTGGATCTCATGTTTAAACTGAACCTAATTAGCCTAGCAAATCCTAATAAATCTACACATATTTATTAGCATCCTAGCAGGGGCCCCTCTTTATTCGGTATCTCAGTATTTTCTCAAAGGGTCTGCATCCCTAAAATTGGCCTATTAGGGCAGAACAGATCAGCCCTCCCACCTCCCACCCCTTACCTTTGGCTTTACAATTGGAGTAACTGGCAGGAATAGTCTGCCCTCCCCTCCTCCCCCACCATACAAATCTTGTGTCCTTACAAACTGGTAATAAATGTAAAAATCAAAAAAAAAAATTAGCTATGATTTTCCTGTTTTAATGATGCTGCTAAGGTTCTACTCCATAGTAACAGATTGTGCTGGTGCATGAAGGGGGAAAAATAATTTCAAGTTATGTAAATAAAAATGCAATGCAATCTGCCTTTACATTTGGGTGGCAATCAAAAATATTTTTGCAGAAGTCATAATGAAACCTCTCAACTATCCTAACATTTACTTTTGTGTGGTTGGAAATAAAATTTGTATAAGGCTTCATCCAAGACACTGTCTTCTGTCTGTTCAAGAGTGAGAAATATGAATCATTGCACCATAGCTTTTAGTTGCAAGTAATAGACTACTCCATTCAAATGTGAACAGATATCACTCTTTTTCATGTAGTTCTTCAAAATTAGCATTCCAGCAGTATTGCCAATTTGTTCAGCATGCCATTGCATTAACCTCTTCAATCCCTTTGGCTGTTCCAAGCCCAAGAATACTCAAATACATTTTGTAGTCTTTCATTTAGAACTCTAGCTACTGTGGCATTATACCTTTTACAGCTGAACATAGTGACATGCTGAGAGCTCATTGCCCACTGCAGTATATGACAATCAAAAATCAGACTATATTATAAAGATCCAAATGTGATTTCCATTGTATATTTATTTACATTTTTCTGAAAAAGTTGCTTTTTTCTATGAGTCAAGCTATGCATATATATATATATATATATATATATATATATATATATATATATATATATATGAAACAGTTCCTTTTAAGGGCTAAATATCAGTTTTAAAGAGGAATAATCTTCTTTTTGGTTGAGGTCAATGAGACTGCAATTAAATTCTATGAATCATAACTGTCATTTGCCAAAGCATTTTCTTCACCCCAAAGTTAAAGTATGATCAACTCACCTTAGACAGCCCGCCTACTTCTAAATAAAAGCAGATAATGAAAACATTCCAGGTGACCCAGAGGGCAGTCCACACCGTGTACTAGACAGAAGGAAAAAGAGAAAAAGAAGAAAAATGTGAAGATGAAAGGCTCATATACTAAAACAGATCAATAACAAGAAATGTCAATAAGCATAACTCTTCTGGGAAGAAGTGGACAGGGAGAACCCAGGAAAAGATTTCTTATGTAGGTCTCCAAAGATCTCTAGAAATTACAAATCCAATATTCTCTGTAGCTTTTAGTAGATGACAGTAAAGCTTAGATTTATTCTTTAAAGTGCATTACGGTCCTACAGCACAAATAAATCCAAAAACTTTGACTTGATTACTGTTTTCTAAGTATTTTCTCCTTCAATGAACACCATTATCCAAACTCGCTGTGGGGTCACCCATAATTTAACAATGATTTAGGTCTGCCAGGCATTAAAGGCTTTGAGTCAAATACCAGCATCCCCATCGCTCGCATGCAGGTTATTGCCTGAAAATGGAAAGCTCTTTCTTTACAACAGCTCTCTAGGAAAGTGGAAAAGTGCTATATTTGACATCAAAGGACTTGGGTTGAAATCGCCATTCTTACACATGCTGGCTGTGTGATATTGGTCAAATCATGTAATTTCTTCGGGCCTCAGTTTCCTTATCTACAAAAAGAGAGGGTTTGACTAATTGGTTTTTAAGGCTTATTTCAGCTTTGAACATATGGTATCATATGTGCTTTAAATATTGGACTTCCTGGCCTGATGTTCTTTGTAAGGGACGTACAGAAGCTTTTTGTTAATTATATGCTAAGTAAACAACATGGAACCTCACAAAACTAAGAGCCACTGATCAGCCACAAGGACCTTCAAAATGTACATTCTTAAAACCTGAAAATTTCTTTCCCAAAAGTCTCCTCAACATCATAACAAAATACCTAGAGGTGGTGGAATATAATGGATAGAGAAGAATCAGAAAGAATCGAATTTGAATTCTCAGATATGTAATTGACACTCTTGTCACATTCCTCATGGAGAGTCATAAATGTATCTACCTCAAAGGATTATAATACTCAAAAGAAATAATGTATATAGAGCTCTTTGCAAAGCATTGCATAAATGTGTGTTTTAATGTAATATTATTGTTAATAACTAATTGCATTTTGAGAAATGTCTACCAGATCACAGTACTTAGTTGTAATAAATTAGTTTATAACACTTGGAATGAAAGAAATATTTAACTTGGAAGAATACTCAACCACAGGAAATACAAGTGGTGTTCTCTTTACTTTAAAAATATTTTTTTTACCTTGCTCAGAAAATTGTAATCTTTGCTTTGCTACTTTATTTTTTAATAAGAATAATAATTAAAATCAGTGCTTTCTTTCACAAATAATGATTGTTGCTTCTTAAGTTTTAAGTTTGTCTCCTTGCCTCTTGCTTCTCACCATTCCATATATTTGCCATTCCACTGCTATAGCAGGGGAAATATCCTAACCTGTGTCTCTATGCAAGTTCGGCCAATTTTTCCATTAAAGGTATTGGGACCATCCTTGAGACTTGGTTGACTGAGAGGACTAAACATTTACTTCCTGCCTGCCTGAGTACAAAGCATCCAAGAGCAAATCCAGGCACATTTTGATGCTTAGCTGGTGCAAAATGATAGGCAACTTCTAAAATCAAACTATCAACTGTCAGGGGTCTGTCTTAAATCAGATCTAGACCCAAATAGCTGCCTTAATGATTTTCCTGAGGTACAGGTTTGAATATGTAAGTAGTTAACTTTTCCTTCACCAAACAATAAACCCTAGTGGTTCCCTAATACTTCTAGAGACAAATATAAACTTTTCTCACTAGAATTTAAAAGCCTTTATAACCTTTCTCCACTCTGTTATTCTAGCTTTATTATATATTATTCTCCTTCACAGTCTAAATGATTCGTCCAAATTGACATTTTTGCGGTTGACAGATGACATGATACTTTGTCTCCTCTCTCTGTGTCTTTGTAGAGGGAGAGTAGTTTTGCCCTCTACCAAACTAGGATTCAGTTTTTCCTCATCTCCACATTTTAAAATCTCTAGCTTCCTCTAAGTGTCCTGTTCTACATGAGGCCTTTCCTATTATCCCCAGGGGCTAGTATTTTCCCCTCCAAATTAGCTTGTATTTAATTTTTATTTTAGAGATGGTCATTTATGTTCTTATTATCTCACCGGTAATTCTTCCTGATTTTATCGTACATGTAACTCTCCTAATTCCACACCATAGCACCCCTAACCGCCTTTTCAGGGAACACTCTCTGCCTCCTAGAAGCCCAAATTTCCTTTCAGTCTCAGCTCAACTGCTATCTTCTACAGATCCCCAGCTTTTTTGAATTTTTTTTGAATATATCTTATCTATACTTCCATTTAGGCAGCTGGGTTGTGCAGTGGATAGAGTGCCAGAACTGGAGTCAGGAAAATTCATCCTCCTGAGTTTAAATCTGGCCTCAGATTTAGTGAGTTTTCACACTTACTAGCTGTGTGACCCTGGGCAATTTATTTAACCTTATTTGCTTTAGTTTCCTCATTTGCAAAATGAGCTGGAGTAGGGAATGGCAAACCACTCAAGTATCTTTGCCAAGAAAACCCCAAATGGATCACGAAGAGTCAGGCATGAATGAAGCAACAAATCTCCCTCCCCTATTAAACATAATAAGGCAGGGACACTTTCATTTTCATCTTGGCATTCTTAGTACCTAATATAGTGTTTGGAGCATTGTAGGTATTTAATGAATGCTATTGATTTTTGGATTGATCAATTAACATAATTAGAACATCACTAGGCTCTAATCTTGACCATAGTAAGTTCGTTTGTAAATATCTTCTGGTTTACAATAGAATGTTACTGGTTTGCATGGAGCGATTTTCTTCTTTATCACATATAAAGTATGATTAGCCTGAGTTCCTCCCTTTTCATAATATCTGAACTTAAAAAATCTCTTCTAACATGGTTTTTCCCTTAATATTTATGTTCTGATTTGGCAATTTTTTAATATGACTATTATTTTAAAAGCTGATGAATTGCAGACCCTTTCTAACTTAACTCACTGATGACTTATTGCTTTTAAATCCTGTAATTATTTATTTTGCATATGCTCATTTATACACGTTATGTACATAATGAAGGCCTAGAAAATACTTGATATCCTTTATTATGAGTGGTAGGTAACTCATGCAAATTCAAATATTCAAATCATTCTTTGCTGGTGATTATTAACACAAATTCAAACTTATTACTGTGGGAGCATCCTACATTAGTTTTTGTTCATTTGTTTACTTTTTCAGCCCAGAGGCTCATCAGTATGGGAGAGGAAAGATTCCTGGATTATGAATCAAAATTTTGAGCCTCAGTTCTGTACTTTACTATTTGCATGACCAAATGAGTCTAAGCCTAAAACGAGATGATTGGGCTGAATGACCTTTGGAGTTCCCTTTCAACTTGATCTATGATTCTAATGATTTTAAATTTATTTATCATAACTATAAAATTTATAATATTTGTACTATAATGTATGGATATATATTTACTTTATTCAGTAAGTGGTAAGAGTGTAATTTAGGGAATGTACTTAAATTTGAAGAACTACATAATGATTAAACCAGAAGTGATTATATAAATATATTTATAATTATATGAATAATATAATGTTAGCTCATATCCATAAGGCTCTGTAAAGGCTTACCTCACAAAGAACTATGTGAGATAGGTAGTACAAGTATTTTTATTCTCAGAAGCTAAGAGTCTTGCCAGTCATTACACTGCTAACAAATGACACTACCAGTTTCCAGGCCATTGTTCCTCTGTAGATGCCAATAGGTTTTTAATGGGTGAACTTCATCTTGAACTTCAGAATTAAACTTTCAATAGTCTCCTCTCACCTTGCTTGTTCATTTTTGCTTATATTGGTCAGAAGTGTCATGGCATTAGAAAACTTTATATAAATGATGAAGAACTCAGTCCAAGAAAGCAACAAATTTAAATGTTATTTAGGTAGAAACAATGTAGTAGATACTATTTAGGTAGTATTTAATATGGTAAATACTATTTAAGTAGAAACAATCTTGTATTCTTATGTCTTGCTCTTAATACTGAAAACTAATGCTGTCTTCCTCATTTTAATATCTCTTGTCAAACTAGCATTTCCATATTTATTTTTCTTTCAAGGTGACAATTAAAAAAAATATCTTAGCCATACAGATATACACCTGACAGCTCTCTATTTTTTTTTCAAGCAGCCATTAGTAAATTTCATAGATAAACACTGGTCTTAGAAGTTATGAGGAAATTATATAGTATTATGCCACCATATTTAAAAGTTGCTATGATTCATACTGAAGTTAAGGATCTCCAAGAGGGGTTGGAGACAGTGGGAAGAACTCCTTTAGGAGCTCTTTCCTCACACAAAAAGAAAGCTAAATACGTTGAAGTGCTTCCTTTAATGAAGGATGGTTATGTAGTAATTAATGTTTAATCAATATTCATACAATTCTTTTGAGGATTTTTTTAAAGAAGTGAATTGTCACAATAAGGATTCTTCTTATTTCATCTCATACATTCCATTGGCTATTATTTAAGAGGTACGTTTCTTGGTTAGCACTATATGAGAATAAGTCATAAACTGATATCAATGATTCTGATCTACAAATATATGACTCAAATAAATAAACAGGCTCTATAGTCTAGGTTAGGGGTGGGGAGCCTGTGGCCTCAAAGCCACATGTGGCCCACTAGGTCTTCAAGTGTGACCCTTAGACCGAATCCAAGCTTCACAGAACAAATCGTTTTATTAAGGGGATTTGTTCTGTGAAGTTTGAATTCAGCACACTTGAGCACCTAGAGGGCCACATGTGGACTCCAGGCTGCAGGTTCCCCATCCCAAGTCACTGTACAGATGGGGAAACTGAGACTCAGAAACACCAGAATTGCACACAACATTTAGAGGTAGAGCTCAATTGAACCTGGTTCCTCTGACTACAAATCCAGAGTTTTTCCTCCAGTCTTATTTGAAAAAAATGAAATGAGAATCAGAAGTTTTATGATCAAATTAACAGAGTGTGCAATGACTGCACAATCCCACAGGATATATTTTATTCTACTGAGTCTTTTAAAATGCATAGTTAACATTCTAGCATGTTGTAATTTAAATGTGGTTTGTTATTTCTCACAACCACCTCCCAAGGATGGTTCACGATATTGTCCCCAACTTTTTAAATGGGAAAAATGAATAATGTAGAAGTCCATTCTTTACAGAATGAAGTTGAATATATTCCTATTGCATTTTTAAAAAACAATAAAAATCACGCATGTGTCCATCAAATTGAAAAAGCATAATATAATCTTAGACAACAGCTTTAAATTCAAAATGATCCTGAAAACATGAAAAAAATTGTTAAGTTCAAAACAGGATGAAGTTCATTAGTGACTTGATTACAATACCTTGTATCTACATTGTGAGTTACACTTGCTAAATACTTTACATATACATATACCTACATACATCTCATTTCATCCTCACAACAACCAATAAGGGTAAATATTATTATCCCCATTTTACAGGAACTAAGGACTAAAAGAGGTTAAGTGACTTGCCCAAGATGGTACCTAATAAGTGTCTGAGGCAAGATTTGAACTCAGGTCTTTCTGATTCCAAGACCAATACTCTATCTATTCCACCAAGTTAATGTTGTAAAGTAACCATTGAGGTACACATTTGTGATTTCTGTACCATTTTTTTAAAGGAAATATAAGGGAAATCTTGATATAACTGAAGAAATTGGAAGAGATCTTAGAGGCCATAGAATCTTACCCCCTCACTTTACATATGTAGAAACTGAGGTGAGGGGGAAGTGAAGTGATTTCCCAAGGCCACACATTAAATAATGTGGGTTCTTTTTGAGATTATTATAATTTTTCATTTATTTCATAACTAAAATGTCAATAACTTTCCCCATGACAGTATGAATATCATAGGTAGCTGACTATAGTCAGATTCTGTTACAAAAATCTCTTGCTAGACCATATATTAAGTTATGCTTAATGTTGTTACATTCACCATCTATATATTAATGTAATTAACATATAATCTTTCTTATCACATAGCATGGAAAATGTATGTATGTATTTTCTTTTCTCCCAGATTCTGTTTTATACGGGAATCATCTGTAAAGCCAAGAAAACATTAATAGCAATTATTGAAATCTTTTCATTCGGTGGATTTGACACCAAGGACTTCAACTCATATCCTCATATTTTCTTGGGCAAGGCATATAGCCTCTCTAGGCCTTTATTCCCTCCCCTGGGAAGTGAGGCTAGAGTAGATGATGATGTGAGATTGTTTTTCTTTTTTAATCTCAGAATGTAAGATCTTATCTTTTCCCTGAAGCAGTTTAAGAGGAGGAATTAAATCTTAATTGAAAAGTTTATATACTAGACCAGATGATTCACTAGTATAGGGAACTCCTAACATGCAGATAAAGACCAACTCTATAAGGTGGTCTTGGAGAGCTGCTTGAGGCCATGAAAAATTAAGTAACTTGCTTGGGATCACAGTATTAGAGTCTGGTCTTCCCATCTCAGAGGCCAGCTCTCTACCCAATACATAGCCCTACGTCTCTGTGCAAATTAAGGACATGATAAAAGTAGGAGACTTACCACCACTATATATCGAGGTCTAAACTGAATGGTTCCAAACAAGCCCAAAATGACAACTATTATGTGAAGAAAATTTCCAAGAATTGGTGCCCACTGGAAGCCAAGGAAGTCAAAGATCTGCCTCTCTAATGCTGAGAGCTAGAAGAAAACAAATGGCAGATATTAGCATACAATGTAAATTTCAACCAGACCATATAGCACTTATTTCATTCTTCACAATTTCAAAGTTTTGAATTAAAATAATTTTACTGTGTCCAAGTCCTGGGGAAATTCTCTCTCACTATCAGAAGATGCCTTCTTCCTTCTCCACAAGAAATTCATGGGATAGTGAAAGCAACCAAAGACTTGGAGGAGGTCAAAGAGCCCTCCTGGTCCCCTGGAAAGCCCCATTTGCTGAGAACTTAGCATTCTCTCCCACGTCTAGTCCAACTGCCAGGGAATTGAAAACATTTCTTCATTGTGCTTGGTGTTTGAACCCCTTAAAAAAGGTCAACACTACATTCTCTCTGGGAGTGGAGCTATTAAGAAGAATAGGCATTTCCCATCAAAATGCAGGTCTAAGGAGAAGGAGAGGTCTCATTAGTAAAACTCACTGTTTCTGACTTTCAACCTACATTCTTTTAAATATTATTGCTCAAAGTGAAATAGTTGGTTTTCAAGATATTGGACAACACAAAAAGTCAAAGAAAGAAGATAAGTGGAAATATGCTCCTGAACATCTGCTAAATGGTTGAAAAGTTGCAGAGAAATGTTATTTGAATCCAAGTTCTATTATGTGAATCAAATAGTTCTCTCAGTACAAGTCTAATGTGGCAAAACGAAGACACTTAAAATAAAATGAGTGGCTTAATCTCAACGCATTAGACCTGAACTGATAGAAACACTGTAATTTTGAAAGGAACTGCTCCTTGACCTCTGTGATTTCGTTGGCAAATACATACAAAGTTAATGCTTTTAGGGCAGTTAGTTGGCATAACAGATAGAGCTGAGCACCTCAGAATTGACACTGTCACACTATAGTGTTTGAGAAGACTTTCGGGATCCCTTGGACAGCAAGGAGATCCAAACAGTCAATATTTAAAGAAATTAATTCAGGCTATTCATTGGAAGGTCAAATACCGAAACTGAAGCTTAAATGCTTTGGACACGTAATGAGAAGATGCGACTGATTGGAAAAGACTTTGACATTGGGAAATATTGAAGACAAAAGAAGAAGGGGAATATGAATATGAACTTAGATTTGGAAAGATGGAGGATAGAAGGATCTGGCATGCTATGGTTCATAACATCATGAAGAGTCATGACTGAATGACTGAAAAGGAAGAAAAGTGCTTTTCAGTGCTGCTGCTGAAGGTGTTATAAGTAAAAAGTGAATAAGTAAAAAATGAACTTGGAGTTAGAAAGACCTGAGTTCAAATCAGCCTCAGACACTTTCTAGCTTTGTGACTTCCGAAATGTCAGTTGTCCTGTCTGTCTCTGTTTCCTTAACTGTAAAATGGGAAATAATAATAACACTTTCAGCAGCAACATTAGCATAACAATTCTTGTTGTGAGGATAAAATGAGATAATATTTGTAAAGTGATTTGGAAACGTAAGTGCCATGTAAATGCTATTATCATTATCATCACAATTAAATGAAAAAGGCAGCAGAGTCCATGTATTAAGTGTATATTTTTAAGTGTTGAACTTTATCTTTTGTGCTATTATAAAACTACATCATTATGCATAAATTATATAGTGGAAAGAGCTGGCTTTGAAGTCAGAAATAGCTAGATGCAAGTCCCACTTTACACATGTTGGCTGAGTGACCCGGGGTAAGGAACTTAACATCTCTTTACTGACATTCACGGGAAGACATTATTCACTGGGAGCACTTTATAACAATGAAATCACAAGACCAGTGCCCAACCCTCTCTTCATTCAGAGTTCAAGTAACAGATCAAGTCACTTTGTAGAAAATTCCCACAATAACTCCTATTTTGGATCTAAATTTCCCATCCTAGAATTTAAGGTGCATCAGAAGCTGGTAGTGTATGAACTTGTCAGCATTATCTCACAAATTCTGCATAAAATATTCTATTCTCTAATCTTACTATATGACTTTGTGGTCCCTCTCGTCAGAGCCATCTTTTCCTACATTCGTACTCTAACCATATCATACCAATTTTGTTTTTCTGTTTTGTTTTTTTTTCTGTTGAGATCTAATTTTAAAAATCCCTCTTCCAGGAATCCTTTTGTGATCTCTATAGTCCAAAATGTATTTTTCTTTCTTCATACTTTTTCATATTACTCATCTTTTTGAAGCTCTATGAAATTTTACTAGCTGTCTCCCATTCCTATATTAAATATTTGTGCCTGACTTCTACCAGACATTTGGTAGGGGCTTTTCAGCTCACACTAGACTGATCAGTCAAAATGGGACACACTGTACCTTGACTCCAATATAGTGATGGCATTTTGGCATCATGATGGCAATCTCCATTTCTCAATTTCTCTCCTGCCTCACTTCCACCTCCTGGCTTCCCTGGCTTCTTTCAAGTCTTAGCTAAAATTGCACTGCCTGTAAGAAGCTTTTCCTAATCCTCCTTATGTTAATAACTTCCCTCTTAGATTATCTCTAATTTATCATATGAATATGTAGATGAAAACATTTGACTGTGATTCATTTTCCTCTCTCCATGAATATATATGTGTTGCATATATACATGTATATGTATATATACGCACGTATATATACATTTATGTATATATACACATACACACTCCACGAGCAAAACAAAATTGCAATAGCACAAAAGAAATGAGATGTGCAAATCTAGAGAAATCTCTACCCCAAATGTTCAAAGGGACTATTTGTACCCAACTTGTGATAGAGCCTTCCAACCTAGTTCAGGGGAGTCAGCACCCAGAACTTCAAAGGAAATACAGAGAAATCAAAGATCAACATGCATGGCGTCCTTTGCCTGATCATCAACAGACAGGCTCAACTGTCTGACCATAGTTGCCAGAGAGGAAAACACTGACATCTGAGATTTCAAAACTGAGGAGCTCCTTAATGGCTTCCCAGAGTCCTCTTCTGACCAAACACTTCCAGTAAGCCCCAAAGCAAAACCTCAGCTCAGAGTATTTGTACCTTTTTTAGAGCCAGAGGGACTCACAACCCATTAACAAAAGGTATGGGCCTTTCTATAAATCTTCCCTAATCAAACTCCCCTTAATGGGCAGGCCCATTTGCTTGGGTAAGATCTTTAATCACAATACAAATACATATATTGTTTCTAGATAAAGAAACTCTTGTTTCTGAACTTTACTCTTAGTAAAGACTCTTACTTGATAAAGACAAGATTCAATCAGAGGCACTTGATTATACTAAAACAAAAAAAGCAAAAGATCCTATTTTGATTGCCATCACAGTCTTTCAGCTCTAGGCATTCTCTGATTATCCCCCATACTTGGAAGGCTCCCCTTCCTCTCACTACTGACCTATCTGTCTTCCTTTAAGTCTCAAGTAAAATCTCCCTTCTATATGAAGCCTTCCCCAACTCCTCTTAATTCCTTCTGTTATATTTCCAATTTATCTCATTTATAGTTTGATTTGTATTTGCATGTTGTCTCCCTCATTAGATTATAACCCCACTGAAAGCAAGAACTGTCTTTTGCCTCTTTTTGTATCCTCAGAGTTTATCATAGTGCTTACCAAAGAGCAGGCAATTAATAAATGTTTCTTGATTGATTATAGGATCACTCCTGAGAGAGAATTATTTAAAATATTATTCTTATTTTACTCATTTTGTTCAGTGAAGTTCAATAGCTAGAAATAGTCCCAAGGAAAGTTTCTTCATACTATTTTTTTTTAATTTTTAATATAAATTTATTTATTTAACTTTTTACATTCATTTTCACAAAATTTTGGGTTCCAAATTTTCTCCCCACTTGTCCCCTCCCTCCACCCCAATACACCGAGCATTCTAATTTTCCCTATCACCAATCTTCCCTCTCTTCTCTCCTCCCTCCCTTCTCTTGTCCCCATCTTCTCTTTTGTCCTATAGGGCCAGATGACTTTCTATTCCCCATTAACTGTATTTCTTATTTCCTAGTAGCAACAACAATACTCGACAGTTGTTCCTAAAACTTTGAGTTCCAACTTCTCCCCATCCCTCCATCCCCACCCATTCCCTTTGGGAAGGCAGGCAATTCAACATAGGCCCTATCTGTGTAGTTTTGCAAATGACTTCCATAATAGTCGTGTTGTATAAGACTAACTATATTTCCCTCCATCCTATCCTGGCCCCCATTGCTTCTATTCTCTCTTTTGATCCTGTCCCTCCCAAGAGTGTTGAATTCAAATTGCTCCCTCCTCCCATTGCCTTCCCTTCCATCATCCCCCCCATCCTGCTTATCTCCTTCTCCCCCACTTTCCTGTACTGTAAGATAGGTTTTCATACCAAAATGACTGTGCATTTTATTCCTTCCTTTAGTCGAATGTGATGAGAGTAAATTTCATGTTTTTTTTCTCAGCTCTCCTCTTTTTCCCCCCACTAAAAAGTCTCCTGCTTGCCTCTTGAATGAGATATAATTTACCCCATTCCATTTCATCCTCTTTCCTCCCACTACATTTCTCTCTCACCATTTACCTTAATTTCTTTTAAGATATGATCCCATCCTATTCAATTCACTCTGTGCTCTGTCTCTGCATGTGTGCGCATGTGTGTATGTGTGTGCGCATGCACGTGTGTACCTGTGTGTGTGTGCGTGTGTGTGTATGTGTGTGTGTAGTCCCACCAACTACCCAGATACTGAAAAGTTTTAAGAGTTACAAATATTGTCTTTCCATGTAGGAATGTAAACAGTTCAACTTTGCCAAGTCCCTTATGACTTCTCTTTGCTGTTTACTTTTTCATGCTTCTTCTCATTCTTCTGTTTGAAAGTCAAATATTCTTTTCAGCTCTGGTCTTTTCATCAAGAATCCTTGAAAGTCCTCTATTTCATTGAAAGACCATATTTTCCCCTGAAGTATTATACTCAGTTTTGCTGGGTAGGTGATTCTTGGTTTGAGTCCTAGTTCCTTTGACTTCTGGAATATCCTATTCCACACCCTTTGATCCCTTAATGTAGAAGCTGCTAGATCTTGTGTTATCCTGATTTTATTTCCACAATACTGGAATTGTTTCTTTCTAGCTGATTGCAATATTTTCTCCTTGAGCTGGGAATTCTGGAATTTGGCCACAATGTTCCTAGGAGTTTCTCTTTTTTGGATCTCTTTCAGGTGGTGATCAATGGATTCCTTCAATACTTATTTTGCCCTCTGGTTCTAGAATATCAGGGCAGTTTTCCTTGATACTTTCATGAAAGATGATGTCTAGGCTCTTTTTTTGATCATGACTTTCAGGTAGCCCCATGATTTTTAAATTTTCTCTCCTGGATCTATTTTCCAGGTCAGTTGTTTTTCCCATGAGATATTTCACATTCTCTTCCATTTTTTCATTCTTTTGCTTTTGTTTTGTGATTTCTTGGTTTCTCATAAAGTCATTAGCCTCCATCTGTTCCATTCTAATTTTGAGAGAACTATTTTCTTCAGTGAGCTTGTGAACCCCTTTTTCCATTTGGCTAATTCTGTTTTTGAAAGCATTCTTCTCCTCATTGGCTTTTTGAACCTCTTTTGCTGATTGAGTTAGCCTATTTTTCAAGGTGTCATTTTCTTCCACATTTTTTGTGTCTCCTTTAGCAAGGTATTGACCCATTTTTCATGCTTTTCTTGCATCTCTCATTTCTGTTCCCAGTTTTTCCTCCACCTGTCTAACTTGATTTTCAAAATGCTTTTTGAGCTCTTCCATGGCCTGAGCCCATTGGATATCTATTTTGGATGTTCGGGTTACAGAGGCCTTGACTTCTATGTCTTTCCCTGAGGGTAAGCATTGTTCTTCCTCATTAGAAAGGAAGGGAGGAATCATCTGTTCACCATGAAAGTAACCTTCTATGGTCTTATTTTTTTTCCCTTTTCTGGGCATTTTCCCAGCCAGTTACTTGACTTCTGAGATTCCTGTCTACCCCCGCCTAGATCTGCCCAGCTAGTGATTGGGGTCTGAGACTCAAATGCTGCTCCCCAGCCTCATGGCTTTCAGTGGCGGGCAGGGCTGCTATTCAATGTGAGCTAAGTTCTGGTGCTTGGGTGGGGACAGGGCTACCTCCCAGACTCAGTTCCCTCAGGGTGTTTATGTGGAGATCTTCAACAATGGACCCAAGGTCCTGACTGCTTTGGGAGCTCCTGGCCACTGTTTTCCCCTTCCGCTTCCTCCCAAGGGGGCCCGAGTTATGGAGACACCCAGCTCCCCTCTTGGCCAGCCCAGAAGTCTCTCTCACTGACCTGTGCACTTATGGGTTGAGGGACCTTTGTGGCCACCAGAGATTCTGTCCCTGAAGCCTTCTCAGATCCGCTCCTCTCAGGGTGGCGCTACCAAGGCAGGGCTGGGCTCTCCTCTGGGTCTGGTGCATGATGGACCTTTGAGATCAGTTTTTCAGGGCTCTCTGGAACAGAAATCTCCTCCACACCTTTGCTGTGCAGCTTCCACTGCCCCAGAGTTTGTGGGGAGTTCTTTTTACAGGAAATTTATGGGTTGTGGTTCCGGAGCTAGCATATATGAGTCTTTCTACTCCATCATCTTGGTTCCTCCCCAACTATTTTTTTTTAATGTTCTGTATCCAGTTGACTATCAAAGAGGTTAATTAAATGACTTCTAAAGTTGAATGAAAGTATTAGGACATAAATTTATACTCTGTAGTCTCACTGAAAGCATCACTGGTAAAACTCCAGTAGTACTTCATCTTATTCCCATATGATTTTGATCTTCCCAGACAAGGTTCTATTCTCTCTTTTATTTAATTATAAAATTTTAAATTATAAAAATTTAATCATAAAAGTTTTTCACACCACATAGCTAAAAGATTATGAGTTATTATAATGGTGACATCTATTTAAAACATTGTTCTTAAGTTTTTTATGAAAATTGTTATAGCCAGATGCTTGTGGGCAACAGATTTTATTGTAATAATGCTCCAATTTCAATAGAGTTTATTGGTTGGCTTCTCCAGAATATTGTGAGGTCTTTATTTGTAGTATGGGGATTTGCCATCTGTCAGTTCACAAAAGATAGTAAGCTTATAAAACATATAATTCCAGTTACGAAGTGATGAAGAATTAAATTGTTTAACATTCAGTAGATACTATAACAGTCTGCAGTTATTAGGCACATGATTCCCACTATTTCCTTTCAATATCTACACTAATGACTGAGTCCAGGCTCCTTAAGGATAACTCTTTTGTAATTTCCAGTGCTATGATGTTTTTGTAGTTTTTGATCCTGAAATACCATCATTAGCTGGTCCATTTCCATATATCAGTTTGCTAGACTCAGTCACTTGTTTGATGTTTCTTTGTCTACAGAATCCATCCAGATGTCAACCATTTCAGGCCTTTCGATTCCACTTCTGAATCTTAGTCATTTCATAGGAACCATCTGGATGGAAGTCACTTTTGGTTACATTAAACAAACCCAGTGCCAGGTCCCTCTTTACAGACTTCATTATTGCTTAGTAGAGATGTTTGCTTATTCACAAAGTATTTCTGTAGGATTCAGATCTGTGTGCTATGAGTTCTGAGAATGTCTATCAACCTTCTCCTTCATTTTTAGCATTGAAGTGTTCATCTTTCTGGACCTGCCTTAGTATAATGGACCCAGTGTTCTATTAATATCATACAAGTTTTCTAAGAGTACTTTATATATCCATGAAAGTTCATTTTGAAATTTTGAAAGTGTATATTCAGCCTGATATTATATTGATGTAATTGCTTAAAATATACTTTTCCCTTTCAGCTTTGATTTTTGAAGGCCAATAAGTCCCTAAATATATTCAGGAACAGCCCACTCTTGAAGCTTGCTTAGAGTAATGTAAGATATTTGTAGTTATCACTTCCATCTAATTGGTTGAAAGTGACCTCTGAATTCAAGTTCAAAGCTTTTAGTCTTTAACATAAGTCAGTAATTTCACATTTATCTAGTAAAAAGGAAAACATTCTGATATCATTGAAGAAATATGTAGTAAGATGAAGGAATTGTTTGATTTGCTTTTTTGTATAGCCATGTACAGGTTGATGTCATCTCTATATATCATATCATTAATACAGTGTCTTAGTTAGACTCTTAATTTGGAAGCCATGCTTAGGAGAAATAAAAGGCAATGTATTCAAGGCTAGGCAGAACTAAAATGGGATTAAATGATCTCCCTTAAAAATGTTAAAATTTATGGGAATGGTTCTTGACATTATAATGAGGTATTTAAGTGGTTCGGTGGATAGAGCAATGAACTTGGGGTCGGGAAGACCTGAGTTCAGTTCCAGCCTCAGATATTCACTATCTGTGTAACCTTGGGCAAGACTTTTGACCTTATTTTCCTCAACTGTAAAATGGGGATGGTGATAGAACCTACTTCTCAGGGATGTTGTGAGAAACAAATGAGATAACATTTGCAAAGTGGTTACAAAATGTCTGTCAGAAATTTGGTGTCATATAAATGCTAGCTATTATTACTGAAAAGTTTTACATATGGAAATCTAGTATTCTCACCATACTTGGCTTTCTTTTATATATTTGTAGTATGCAAATAATAGTTCTAATAATAGCTAGCATTTCCCTAGTGCCTTAAGGTCTGCAAAGTGTTTTATTTATGTGTATTATTTCCACTGATAAGCTGTGAGAATGGAATTGACCCAAAAGCAAGGCACTAATCAAAAAGACAGTACATATGTCACCATGCTTTTCAGCAGCTGATCGAAAAAAATGACTGAATTGATAATAAATTGCTCTTATTTTTTAAGAGCACTTTTTTTACTCTTCATGCTGTGAATGTTTTATACAAAATGCATAAATACATAATTCGACTTTATTTGGAAGGGCTGTTGAAATGCTCTTTCTTTGATAACTGATATATGATGCCTTTGGTTTAAAAAGGTGGGATGAGTCTTTTGGCTGGAAGGAAAATGGTAAAGAACCTTGCTAGTAATTCATGCAATGCTAAGAAACATTTTAGCCAGCAATTATGGCTCTCATCTGGACCTGTGGCTTTTCAGTTTTGTAGGGTAGCTTAAGTTTCAGTAACCCCCATTGACGTACTTTCTCTGTCTTGCATTATATTCTTTGTGTCTGATATTTCCATTCCTCATTTGATCCATTTTGTGTTTTTGTGGACTTCAATTTCCTGTAACCAGAAAGAAAATCTAAAATTTTACATGTCCTCTTTCAGAGATTCTAGCTTGCCCTGGATTTCTTTACTCTCCAAGCTTCTTCGTAGATAGAGTGCTGTAGCTGAAATCAGGAAGATTTCAGTTTAAATCTGGTCTTAGACACTTGAGAAAGTCATTTAACTTTGCCTGCCTCAGTTTTCTCATTTATAAAATGAAAATTATAAAAGCACATAATTCTCAAGGTTGTTGCAAGGATAAAATAAAAATTGTAAAGTGCTCTGTAGACCTTAGAGCATAGTATAAATGTTTGGTTGTAATTATTATTCTTATTCCATAGTAAAATTTCTGATTAATATTTAATTATTTCTTTGTGTTACTTCAGTTCCTTAGATGACCTTAACCTTTGCATTTTACATTCAGTTTCTGATTAAGGGAATCTATTTTTCTGATATACTTTTATTTTCCAGATTACTTTCTGGAGTGTGTGGAGGGAGAGGGAAGGATTTTTAAGAGGGCAATATGATATTCAAGTTTTCTACTGCATGCGTAGATAACAATATTTCCACAGAACTTCAATAGCTCCATCAATTTTCTCCTGCCAGAGTGTAGGTTGACACCTGCTCCAAGCAATGTTCCTTGACAGCTCACCTTTCTTGCTATAGCAACACCATACTGCTATGTACATATCCTGAAACATTTTTAGAATTTCTGTCAAATACTGTGGAGAAATATGGTCCTTCTAATAGACATGGCAAAACCCAGTTTTCATAAATTACTCTGTCTAGTTATGACTGGTCTGTTAGTTGAATTCTTGGCATCACTCTTAGCAAGGGCATTTCAAAATTCCAGCATGTGTATCCATTTCCTTTTCTAAATTATTTGAGACTTTTGTCATGTGTTTCATGGAATATGTATTAGGTTAAAATCTTCAAAGACTTCAGGATATTATGCTTTTTCTTGTTAAAAATTTAATGATTTTAATTTCATCTCTTGTCTATATTAGGTTTAGGGGTGAAGTTTTCCCCCTCCTTTTTGTTGTATGATTTTCTTTTCCTGATACATTATTGAAAGACTTGAGCATCAGAGCTGCTCTGAAAAAAATTCTCTGACCATATCTGGTCAGATCTCTTTACAAATCTGTTATGGTTTGGGATTGGTAAAAAATAAAAGTATTTGCAGTTTCAGTCCGTTTCATGTGTATATTGCTATTTAGTGCTGCTGACACTAAGATATTTCCACAAGGTGATTTTTTCCTTGCACACCATTTTCTTATGGAATCAGAATAGGAAAATGAATTATTCCATGCTGACATCTGATAAGCGACCATCATGTCAATTTTGAGTAAGATTATCCTTTAACTCTATGCCACCCTCTCTATTTAATAGATTCGTGGAAGCAATTTCATTACACTACCTTCCAGGCACTGTGCTAAGCATTGGATCATCCAGTATTTCCAGGTTTCTTCCAACTATGGTAGGTAAAGTTCTCAGGGTCCACAAAGTCTATGCTGTAGATCCCTCAGACTGGCATTTGTTTGCTTTGCCTTTGCTATCCGACTTCTATGACATGGACAATGGGTTTGAGTTTGAGGGGAATTATTACAATGACTATTAACTATTACTTTACTGTTTCTATTACTATTTCCATTGTTATCTTTCTTCTCTTTCTCAGAAGCAGCAGCAGCATCATTTAATTGTACTCCAAGAATTTATAATCTTCTTTATTTCCCTTGATAAACTAACAAGTTCACAGTAAAGATTATTAGCTATGTGGTACCCATTTGGAATGCTGGCAACCCACAAGTTAACCGGTTGGCTATAATTTGAAACAAGCATCCAGTCTGAGGCATTTCAATTTCCTTAGACACAATGCCGTTTACTCTGGTGCTGAACCTTCATCTGCCTTAATCAGCAAATGCTTTCAATTAGCTGTCTTATGGAACGGAAAAGACCCAATGCTTGAAAGCATCCTCAACCTTAGCCTCCTTCATTTTCCTGGTGCCTCATGTTCATTAAGTAATTCTACTCTTTCTTATCCATGATAGGAAGATGGACCCTAATGATCCAAAAACAAAGTGATGAGAGGAATGTAAGTAAATGGCACATTTTCCTCTCTGGTTTATTTATGTTTGGTCGGTTGTTTTTCAGTGGTGTCAGACTCTTGGTGAGCCCATTTGGGGTGTTCTTGGTAGAGATATTGGAGTGGTTTGCCAGTTCCTTCCCCAGGTCATCTTACAGATTAGAAAACTAAGGCAAACAGAGTTAAGTGACTTGCCCAAGGTCACATAGCTAGTAAATGTCTGAAGTCAGATGTGAACTCAGGAAGATGAGTTTTCATGACTGTAGGCCTAACATTCTATCCATTGTACCACCTTGCTGCCCTATTTTTGTTTAGTGATTCTAATTGATTTTCTTGTACTTAGGACTTAGCATGGAAGCATTTGTGAACCTGGCCTCTTACTAGCAAACTCTCATTGATATACGAACAGAAACAGCATGCTCTACGAATCAGAGCCTTGAAGAGCCATCGCAAGCAACCCACTGTGAAAAGTGGCCGAATTTAAGAGCTATGGTGCATCACAATAACATTTAAACTGAACTTTTCAAATAGAGGGTAAAAACTCAATTTTCTTTCTGTCAAGAAATGCATGGCTAACATTTAATTTTAGAAGAGGATGAGAAAACTCACATAACAGAAGAGCTATTAGATTGATACCATGTATTAGGAAATCTGTGTTTTTCAGAAGGAATCATTTAGACTTAGAGCTGGAAATGTCTTAGAAATCATACAGTCCAATTGTTCATTTTTTAGATGAAAAAACTGAATTTCATAGGAAAACACTTTTGTCTCTGCCTATAACCTGGGAGTTTGGCATCCACTTCCTAACTCCTGCCTTCAGGTCAGGACCTTCTCCAGTGCTCCAAGGGCCATCCCCAGACCCTTACCATCTCCTATTGCCATTTTCTACTTCTTAACCAGAATCCCTTAGTCAAAACTTCCATTTTCTCCTCCCCCTTTTGCTTGAATGGGCTTCCTATTTGACTGTAGGCCATAAATTGAATCAGGAGGAAGAACATTAACAGTCTAATCATCAGTCTCCCTCAATAGACTTCTCTCCATCTGGGGATATTCTGCCTGAACTCAATCCTCAAAGGTTAGCATATTGCCAGCTGCTTATACTCTCCCTATCCCAGCGACTTCGAACCCACAGATGTTGTCATACAAGTACAGTTACCTATCCCCCACAGCTCCCTCCCTTTAATGGTTTATTTTGAATTTCTCTATGAATACTTCAGATCATCTTATATGGTTGTTGATAACTTGGATTTCTTTCTTTAAAAACTGCCTGTTCCTAACTTTCGACGTTTATATATTGGGAAATAGCTTCAAGAAAAAATTCATAAAGAGATAAGTAATGTGAAATAGTGAGAAAGAAAATGATATCTCCACAAGATAACTGGAAAAGACCTCTTAGGTCTTCTAATTCAGTCTCCTCTTGTTACTCATGAGGAAAGTGAGACTGAGAGAGGTGAAGTAATGTAAGTACATAGAGTTTAGATTTAACCACAAATCTTGAAACTTTGCTCTTGGAAACATCCAAATGGTGTTGGCAACACCTTTCCCCTTCTATCTCTATCAGCGCGACCCAAGAACCACATTTCTATAATTCAAGACTCAGTAGTGGGAAACCTATAATTTCAGAGAAAGAATACACTTCCTTTTTGCTAAAGCTAAGCCCTCAATAAGTGCCTTTGATTTCATCCTCCTCTCTCTTTCATGCCCTTATTCCAACAACAATCTTTTTTCATGTACATAACATCATTCTCTCCATTTTTTACAGTTCTCTTTTTCTCAGCCTACAAACAGACTTCAGTTTTGACTTTCCTTAAGACAAAAACATCAATAAAAACTTCACTTAACTCTGGCATCATCCTCCTCGTAAACTCAATGCCTCTATATCCCCCACCCTCCTTAATTACTTATAATTTGGCTTTTGTCCACACCATCTACTGAAACTGCTTTTTGTAACTTTTTAACAACATCCGTGCTCTCCTCTGAACTAATTATCTTTTATTGATTTGTGGCATTTGAAAAGAGGGACGCTCCTTCCTTCTTGAACCTCTTTTCCCTTGGCCTCCCTGACATTATACTCTCCAAGTTTTCTACTATTTGATAAGTCCCTTTCCTTAATTCTGATAATTCTATTAAAGGTATCACCATCCTTCTGACTTCAGAAGATCAGCTAAAGTTTGACCTCCTACACAAGACCCTTTCTGATGTCCCTTATTTTTAACACTTCAGCCAAAAATTACTTTATATGTATCTTTTCTTTATTTATCTGTACCCATGTGCTTTCTCCCAAGTAGAATGGAAAATCCTCAAGGTCAAAGAGTGTTTTTGTTTATGTATCCCTAATATCTAGCACAGTGCCTGACTGTAATGATAATTCAAATGGGAAGATCTTTCCCATCCATTAGGAGACCCATGAGATCTGCATGGGCTACATGGAGTATATGGCGGGAGGAGTTTGCTGAATGGATAGAGCAAGGATGGGTGGAGTAAGAAATGAATCAGAGCAATTAGAACTGGAAAAGAGACAGCAGGCAGCAATTGGCATGAGTGGGAGAACTTGTTTATGATTTTGCTTAAGGGAGCTGGTTTGTGGGAAGGCTAACAGAGGGAAGGCTTGGGGATGGTAATGCCTCCTGCATTGTTATTGTTTATAGATTTCTTTGTTGGTATGATGGATTTGGTTTTCTGGCATTGGGATTTGGCTTTCTGTTGTTTGAATAAATGTTTTGGTTCCGCCTTCCATGTGGAGTCTGTTACATTTTGTGATTTGGAGCTGTGCTGACAAATTCATAGCTGTTGTAGGTACTGTGAATATTTCATTGGCGCTAAACTAACGCATAATAGAAACTTAATAAATGCTTGATGAATTGAGTTGAGGTTTGTAGCGTTGGCTTCTTTTTCTCACCTTTCCTTCTCCCAATGCCACGCAGTTACCTAATCTTGTCATTTCTACCTCATCAATGGCTCTCACCTCTCCCCTCTCCTTCAGTCCCACTACAGACACTCTAGTTCTGCCCATCATCTCTTTTAGCCCCTCATCTTCTTCATCACTCTAAAAGCATCCTAGTTATTTGTACTGCTTCCAGACATTCCCTAATCCAAGCTATCTTTCTCAACATTGCCCAAGTCATCTTCTTATCTTCCTAAAACGCTACCAGGATACTCTCCCTTTCCCCTGCCCATGTACTCCTCACCCTGGTATTTAAAGCCCATCACAATCTAGATCAAAGTTCCTCACCAGTACTTTCTCATACAACTATTCTTAAAGTATGTAGTCTATGTTATGGGAACACTCGAATACTCTTCACCCTCCATTCTCCCCATTCTCATCTTACTCTGCCATTGTCTTTGCATATTTCTCCCCCACACCTGGAATGGACTCACTTCCTTTCCCCGATTCCACTAATTTCCTTCTATCTACAGACATTTCTCTCTTCTTTCAAGACTCAATTCAGATGGCATCTTCTCCACGAAGTCTTCTTTCCATAGCCCTTTCCCAACCAGGTAAAAGTGATCTTTCCCTCTGTGAATTTCTCCTAACACTTTCCCAGATATCCTTCTCCCTGCCTCTCTCTGTCCCTCTCTCTGTCCCTCCCTCCCCCCCTCATCAAATTTGTCATTTTGGAGAACAACCAGTAAGTCCAGAGTACTATGGACAGTATATGGTAAAGGTGGGACTATGATTCAGGTCTTCCTCACTCTAAGACCAATTCTCTATTCATTACACCATGTTACCTACATCTCATATTACTACTTTGACTATGACTGCAACTACCACTGTGATGACAACAGATGACAACAACTACCATTTACTACTACTACTACTACTACTACTACTACTACTACTACTACTACTACTACTACTGCTACAGGAGCTAGCTGACTGTGTTTTGAAGTTTACAAAGCACTTTAGATATATTATCATTTCTGATTCTTGCAACAACCTGTGAGGTAGGTACTATTACTACACCCATTTTAAAGATGAGGAAACTGAGGGAGAGAAAGGTTTTTGATTTATCTAAAATTACACAGCTACTAAATGTCTAAAGCTGAATTTGAACTCAGGTGTTCCTGACTCAAAGTTCAGCACTCCATTCACTGCATGCTATCATGTGTTCATTTCCAACTCATCATACTGAAATTTTTTTGAGAACAGGGTCTGTTTTGTGTATATATACATACATATATATGTATATGTGTGTGTGTGTGTGTGGTTTTAGTGCTAGCACAATGCCTTACATATAATCAGAGCTTAATGAATTTTTAAATATAACAATATTTGCTGACATTGGATGTGAAGAATGTAAGGCATATGACCAAATAAATCTTTAGGGAATGAGATAGCCCTAAGAGCAAGGTTGTGTGATATTTTTTTCAGGTGTCTCTCTATGTTTATTCAGTATGGTGCTGGCTGCTGACTGACTGGTGGAATCAGTTAGGGGAAACATCCAGGAGTCTATGAAGATTTCTGTTCCTTGGGTGTCCACGAATAAAGCTCTTATCAAGTTCAGCTCTTCAGGTGTCTGGGTCAAATGATATCTAAACTGGAACATGTATCACATTCAGCCTAGAGTCATGCAGCTGATCCTTGACACTGGAGTGAATTTCTCCTCCCTGGAGGAAAGATGAACCATGGTATATTCAATGATGGGCTACTCAGAATTTCTCCAATTTGGAGCTGACCTAGGGTTGAGATGTCCCTTCCTAGAGCTACTGTGATCTAGGATGACATCTAGAGAGGGGCTAATAGAGAAAAGAGGGGAAAAGGTAGTAAGTATGTCTCTGGGCATTTCCTTGGATATATCATAGTACAGAGTGGGCTTATGTCCACAGCAAAGTGAAAGTGAATGTTTATCCTGAAGAAATGATACTCATTTGGGATTCTGCCTCATAATAAAAATATCAAACTCATTTATTCTCTCATACTTTTTGACCTCTAGCAAGAAGCAGAGACCATAAAAAGATCTCCACTTGAACTCAACAGCTACATGAGAGTGTTTCAATAAATTTAGAGACTAAAACAGAACCAAGGACTCTTGGTGGCATAGAGGGATGCTTTCTCTACTTGTAAACTCTAGCACTGAAATAGTTTTTCTAGGTGATATTATTGGCACTGCTTTTTGAGACCCATTCTCTGATTTTTTTCTATATATTTTGGTTTCATATACTTTATATAGTCACGTAGTCACTTGGGTATTATTAATATTGTCACTAACCAGTTGCATGATCTTAGATGAGTCTTTTTTATCTTCCTAGAATGTAAGGAGATGGATTAGCTCTCAAGGTCTTCATTTCTATTCTTTTATGGAACTGATAAATCATGTTGGTTGCGTAAATAAGAAGGTCCACTGAACAATTTGGAGGAGCTACAAATGAATTTGTGATATGGCACAAATCTATTTTCACATGGTATAAGGAAAAGTAGGTAATGATGACAAGGAAAGATTCTGCTTGAAAGATCACTTTGCAGTGAAAATTGATAAAACTTTATGGATGTTAAAATCCAAGAAAAGTGGATAAAATGAGCAGATGTATAACAAATCAATTTATGTAAGCATTTAAAAGTCTTACTGCATTTATTTGGCATATCTAGTTTAATTTTCAACTGGAAGAGCAATAATGAAATTGCAGGAAATAGGTGATGACCATTTATACAAATTCCATGATATATCTCATAGGCCAAATGTTTTTTCAAAGAAATTTTACAAAGTCTCCAAAATGATAATAACAAATTCCATTTTACAGCAATTAACATTTCTTGTAAGAATTTTCAGGTTTTTGTTTTACTTGATCAAGAAAACCACTTTTTATTCCAAGACTAATATTGCCATTTGACAGATGAAGAAAATCCAAGGAACAAGTCATTTCTGCTAGCATATGCCTAGTCCTAAAAAAAGTTTTTTAAAATAATGTCACTTCTGCATCCTCTCTAGTTGCTAATATGACCAACCCACTGGGGAGGAGCCTACAATTTTCCCTGAAGCTCCTCACATATAGATCAACTTTGTTAAAAGAGTTTTGTTTTCTGATAATTTTCAGTTGCCATTACTGTCATAATTTAAAATTGATTATATAAAATGTTTGGGATACTAACATAAGTAAAACGTGGACTTACGTTTTAAAAAAATATAATGAAATCTGCAAAGGTCTACAAATAAATAGCAAAGACCAAAAAACAATAATAATGAAGATAAGTGGGAGAAGGAGTAGCCACATACTTCTAGATTATCATGTACCTAAATGATAACAGTATGAATAAAACTTTGTCATCTGCCTAGAGTAGGTTGCCTTCATGCCAGTAGGGAGGTGAGTCAGTCACTTATGCTGCATCTAGTCTTTCTTAATAATCAGTAACAATCTTTGCAATTCTGTTGCATTTTTCATGTTCAAAGCACTTTTCAAATATTAACAAAATTTTGGATATCATAATATCTATTATTAATTTAAAAAAAACACACATGTTGAAAGAAATCCTATGATTGTTTTACCACTTCATAGTTTGGAACACATTTTATTGGAGAGGAAGAAGTATATATTTGACAGAAAATATAGAAATCTACATGGGGACATTAATGACATTCCAGTTTGGGGATTTATTAATCTCACCCTAATAATCTGCAAATTTCATAGTTCAGGATTATGATAAAATGAATGATACATTTGTTAAAATATTATGCATTATGTCAGTCTAGGGAAGTTGACTCATGAACTGTCTTTCTCCCTTAATTGAAATAAAAACCCAGTTAGCTCTTAGTTTTCAATGTACGGCTTAAACATATTGGGGATTACTTCCAATATGCTTTTAAAATTCAGTCTGGATCATCCTTCCACACAAGGCATCCTAGAGTCACATTTAAAATTGGAAGAAACTTTAGAAGACCTCAAGTGGGAAATGACTGAATATTTTGGTTGTGATGGAATATTGCTGTGTTATAAGAAATTGATCATTGATTTCAGAAAAAACATAAACTTGTGTTAAATAATGAATATAAATGAGTAGAACCAAGAGAACAGTATATATAGTAACATCAATATTGTTTTAAGAACTTTGAGTGACTAAGTCATTTTGACTATTATAAATAACCAAATTTAACTATAAAGGACATATGAAGGAAGGTGGTATCTATCTGAATCCAGAGAAAGAACTGATAAATAGATGTGTAGAGTGATTTTATATTTGTGTCTAATGATAGTCATCTCTAGAGTGGAGGGGAAGAAAGAGAAGAAAAACAATTTATGATAACTTTATTATATATTTAAAAGTAATAAAAATTATATGTAATAGATTTGCAGCTTCACATGCAAGTATTTTTCTAAAAAATTATACCATATAATGGAAATGCTTATTCTATTCCGTAAATTAAAAATAAAAAAAATGTTTTTTTAAAAAGTCATCTTGAAAAATTGTCAAATTCGTGGTCTCTGGTTTGTAGCTCCATGAGTGTGGCCTGTGCCAGATTAAAATGTAACTGGGAAGAATTTAGCAAAATAAATAAAAACATGATGCAATGTAGGTAATGTTAATTTCTGGTTTTCTAAGTCAATATGTGATAGCACTATTTGAGTTTGACACTGCTGAGATTCTAGATCCATTCTCTCATTTTGTAGATGAAGGAATTGAGCTTCAGAGAGGTTAACTGACCTACCTAAAATACCATAGTAATTGCCAGAGGAAAGGTTTGAAACTAAGTCTTATGACTTCAGATTCATAGATATTTCCATTGTACCATGCTATCTGAGCTGCCATCTTCCTGCCCTTCATTGTTTATTCCTGACCTAAACTAAGTACTATTAGAAAGGAAATAATACAGAGTGACAAGAGGAACTAATTTAAAGATTTTACCACTAATCTAATAGTCTTTATATCATCTACTCTTTGCCACTTCCCATTTCTTTAACACAATCAGAGTGTCTCCTATTATACTGCACTCTACCTCAGCTTTAAACCAAAGTAGTTTTTCTCCCAACAGAAGTCTCATAATCAAGTACATATTAAAAAACATATTCCTGTTGGCAGCACCCTATCTTTGATATTCTTCTTTAAAGAAACCTGCATTTTATTAGTGGGTGTTTTCTCAAGGAAGGGATTTTATGTTCATCTTCTAGGAGATTTATAACTGTACTAAAGCCATCATCACAGTCTCTTAACACAATACATTGTAATGGTAGTATATGTGTATGTGGCAAGGGTGTATGGAAGTTCTGGCACTTTCTCCTTCTTACTAAGCCAATAATACTCTGGATAGGATCTTACAAAAGTGTGAAGAAGGGAGAATCTGTGAATATTTGTTCAAGAATGCTCTTTGATCTCCAAACAGGGGGATTTCATCATGCAATTCCGCCTCCAAGTATATTACCTCTGCCAGCAGATTATACCACAGCCTAACTACTCCAACTGTACCAAGCAGACCTTATAAAAATGCAGTTACGATCTGTGAATAGCTCAAGCCAGGAAAAAGGCAACTATTTAAGCAAAAGCCCACAGTGCCAATTTGTTACAGAACAGTGATTGAAGATTGAATTTCAACCCTCCAGTGAAGTCATAAGTGATCCAAGAGCACTAAAGTTGAGCCCCATGACTGGTTCACCTATACAGTCTCACAAACAGCTGGAATGAACATGCCTACAGTTGAATTTAAAACTCCCATGGTTGTTTGACTTAAATGCCAACACAGCATAAGAAGACAGAGGAGATGGGTTATGGGCTGAGAGGTTCTTTAAAGGTCTCTTTTCTTTTGGATTTACCCACCTGCAAGAATCTCTATGAAAAGAGAAAAAACCATACACAACATAGATTTCCATGCAAAAGGCAAGCCCGCATACATCTGTTGTTGATCTGATTGGATGCACTTTATTTTAAAAGCCTCTAAACACATCTCGCTGCTTACTCTGGAGAGGAAGTCAACTAATTTGAAAGTTTGAAATAGCAAATCTATTGATTTTTTTCAGCCAAAATTTCATGGATTTTGAAAGTCAAATTTTGTTGCTGTTGTTTGTTCACCATTCTCAGAGGATCATGACATCAGGAAGGTGATGCTGTGACTTGCAGATTTAAGTGAGGGAGGGCTGTGCAAAGTCACCAGCCTCACTTTCTCCTTCCGAGTTCAGTGGAAAGATATAGATCAACTTGGCTGGATATGGCCCCAGAAGCAGTGGGAGACATTGGTATTTTTAAGCTAAGGTCTTTCCCAGGTCTCAGTTTGACTAAAGCAATGCCCATTCAGTGATTAAGGCTAGGCAAGAAATAAGGCAAAGAATGGCCTCCTTTATCTAGTCAAAAAAAAAGAAAAAGAAATCAATCTAGGAGGGGCTACCAAAGAAAGCTTATTCTGAAGAAGCAGAAACATAGTGTGGTGAGATAGAGAAATGGATGTATTGGCAGGGAGAATTAGATTCTCAAATCATTGTTGTACAGTTTTTTTCATCATGTCCAGCTCTTTGTGACCCCATTTTCTTGGCAAAGATACTGGAGTGGTTTGCCATTTCCTTCTCCAGTTTACTATACAGATGAGAAGCTAAGGCAAACAGGGTTAAGTGACTTGTCCAGGGTCATATAGCTAGTAAGTGTCTGAGGCCAGATTTGAACTCATGGAGATGAGTCTTCCTGGCTCCAACCATGAGCTCTATTCACTGTATTACCTAGATCAAATCCTATCTCTCACATTTATTGGCTATGTGGTCAAGAGGAAATGGCTTAACCTCTCTGAGCCTCAGTTTATAATATCTTCTTTATAAGGATGTTCCAATAAAATGGATTGTAAAACACCAGTTCTTATGAGTGTTCCCCTTCCCTTTAGTCCCACAGCGCTCAATACTTTTTTACTAATGTTTCAAGGTTTTAACACTGTGCAGAAAAATTTGGATATTCACAATCAACTCCTCTGAACTGTACATAAATATAGCAACCACAACAGTTACTTCTATAATGAAGCAATTCATTCACACCAATTCTAATTGTTGGACTTTTTCTAAGTATATAACAACTGTGACTTTCTGAATTGTCCAGCTGTAATAACAATCCCTTCAAAGGTTTTCCTTTGTAAAAAGCAGAAATTTCAGCTTGGTCTGATGTGTAGTAAATAGTTTAGATCATTGGGCTCCAAGGACTAGTTCTTCTGATATGAGGGCTGCCAAAGTGATTTCAGGGCTGCTTATCCACCTTTGGTGTCCATTTACCATCCAACATTCACCAATGGCTCCAAAAATCATATAGTATATAGTATGCACAAGAGCCACACCCCCCGTAAAGCTGTGTAGGCAGATGGGCTAAACCAACCAGCCTCAAACCCATTGGTGAGTTAGAGGGAGGTCTATTACAAACAAATGAAGGTTTCCCATGGTAGAAAGGGTGGATGAGAACAATTTATTCCAAGGTCCATGAAGATGGCTAAAGCAGGCTGTGGAGTGCTTAAAGCTTGGTCTGACACCAAAGACACCAAGGCTACCAACTGCATTTCATACCATAGCAGATCACCTTGATTTTCATCTTGCCATTGGACTTCAATGACTCTGGAAGAGAGAATGAGGCTGACAGTTTTGTGTCACACTGCCTCACTTAAATCCAGTTCATTCGCAAGTCAAGATATCACCCTATGTCATTGGTCTGCTTTGAAAATGAATGACAAACATGAATAAAATGTACTTGTAATTTAGGCATGCTAAAAACTCTGTGATTCACCCTCCCCATTCCAATTCAATGGAATTTTTCAAAGCACTACTTTATTAAAAATGGGAAGTGACAATAGCTAATTCTCCAGTCTAGTGCAGCCCTCTAAGGATCTGTATTACCCTGTCACACCAGTTTTATGAGTATTGAATGAAGTTGCATTTCAATGTGTCCTGAGTCAAATATCTTTTTCTATTACTCCATGATTCTAGGATTTAGAGGGAGTAGAGAACCTATTGATTACCAGGTCAGTTTTTGGTAAAGAAACTAAGAGAGGCTAAATGACTTGAATAGGGTCACGCATCTTTGTTGAAATCTAGTTCATATTGATGAAATCTTAAACTTAGAAAGCCCTTTACCAGCAACACCAGATTTAATCCTACAATATTCTTGCAAAGAAAAAAACTATCCTCATCCCCATTTTTATAGTCAGTTGGTTAGACAATGAACTTAAGTGACTCCTATGTGCCAGTCACTGTGCTAAGTATTGGGGATAGATTAAAGAAAAAAAGACAGTTCCTGATTTCAAAGCATTCAGGCTAGTTAAAAAGAATGCAAACCACCATGTACAAACTAATAGGACATAGAGATAATCAACAGAAGGAAAGCGTAAGGGGTTTCAGGAAAGGCTTCTTGTAAAAACAATGGATTGAGAAGAATGAGATAGTGGGAATTAATGAAAGCCAAGAAAACATGGAAGTAAAGATGAGGAGAAAAAGAATTCCATTGATGGGAGAGAGTTAATGAAAATGTCTTGTTAGGAGATGGAGTATCTTGTTGGAGGCAAAGCAAGGAAGTCAGTGCCCCTGGCTCAGCATGGTAGAGAACATGATGGGAGGATATTAGGTGTAAAAAGTCAGGAAAGAGAAGGTAAGAGAGCATAATCAAGGGTGATGACCTAAAAAAGAGCCAAAGGGTAAAGGAATTGTAGGTTGTGGTGAGGTTGAAGAGCAAGATTTGAGATTGCAAGCCAGATGTGGTGGAATGACAGATTAGGATCAAATAAGGGAATTTCAGAGTTCATGAAGTCATGCATTTGGAGGTGATGGCAAAATCGAAGGTATGACCATTTCTTTGTGTGACTGATGGAATCCTAATAAAACTGCCCCTAGCCCCAATTGCAACTTCCATATGGGCCTCACTGAGCAACAAACATGTCCTGATTTTACCGCACATTCTGACTTTAACCACACCAAAAGCCCCCAGACCCAACATCTCAATATTTCTCAGTGGAACAGGAGACATGTCCATGTGATGGAACCCTAGCCACTGCCTCTAGTTACCCACTGTCCCCAGACTTAGTTCTCATATTTCTCACAAAAACAGCAGGTATGTCCATGCACTCAACCACAGCCACATCCATCTAATCTCAGCCAGTCAATCAAAAAATAGCACTACCAATACGCCAGAGCAGCATGTGGGCCGAATACAATAGAAGGGACTTTCCCTACATAGACACCTGCACAGTAATAGCAAAAACTGTCCTTTAGGTGAGCTTATGACATAGATAAGCTTATTATGATATCATTATAATACATTAATGCCCCCTCCCCTTTTGAGCTTTTCTGTATGTATTATGGGCAATTCCACGGAGGCTGGGACCCTTCCTCTATTTCCTAATCCCTTGATAACCCCTTACTGCCTTTTTAATATTTATATATTCTGTTCTGTAGCTGCATCTTTTGCTCAATAAAAATCCTTCTTGCTATCATTAAACTATCAGTTCCTTCTTGGAACTCAGCCCACTGGAGAGTGTAATTCTCAATAAATGCCTCTGCTTGGGATGGAGATAGTCTGAGCCTGTGAATTCTTTTGAGATGACTCCACAACACGCTATGAAACCACAACATAATTGTGATGGGGTGAAAAAGAATATCTTGGGAAATAAGTAAGGTAAGGAACTGGGAGGTTGGGATATTTTGGGAAGTAATATGCAAGTTGAAAGTCCTCTAATGAGAGGCAGGATCTGAGGACAGAAAAACTATGAGAAAGGTACTGAGCTCACTGAGAAAGAAAAAAAATGTCCTGAAGGTTGGTAGACCACTGGTACCAGAATTTTGTTTGGGTGGTGAACACAAATTTATTCTCTTTTAAGAGAGGAAATTACTGAATGATGGTATTAGAAACTGAGTTTGGAAAGAAAAGACTATTCTCACCCCCTCACCTGGACCAGTGAGTCTTGGTCCAATGGCTATGGGGAAGTTGTGGGTGAGCTGAAAGTGAAATCAGTGCTGCAAAAGACATCCAGAGAAGCTATGTCATCACAAGGGAGTCAAGTCTAAAGGAGAGCCAGAAAATAAAAGGAGTAAGAAATGAAAAGATTTAAGATGAGAGCAAATTTGTTACCTAGGGAGATTCATTCTGATAACACATTCTGGAGAATACAGTGGAATGGGTGGATAGCTTAAGAATGTCACACTGTAGGTGAGTTAGGGGTTGAGAGAAATGGAAAAATGGAGTGAGAAGTGAGGGATAGAGAACGGGGTCTGAAAAATGACAGCTAATGTGAAAAATGATTATTAATAGTCAATAATTTGGGAGTGGGATTCAGAGTTCTCCCCTTCTTCTTTTGTCCTTTAAAATTTCCATCTGTAGGACATTCCTGATACGCCACGCTGACAAATGCTTTCAGTGAGAATGAACAGGGCATCAAGGTCAACTAACATACTGATGGTAAGTTCTCCAGTTTGAAAAGGCTACAAGTCAAGACCAAAGTGGAGGGAGTGTTGGTGCATGATTTTCTGTTTGCAGATGATTGTGCACTCAATGCAGCCTCTGCAGCTGAGATGCAGTGAAGTATGGATCAACTGTCTACTGCCTGTGCAAATTTTGGCCTAATAATTAACACAGGTGCTCCATCAGCCACCAGCACACCATCCAAATGTGGAACCATCAGTTACAGCAAATGGATAAGTTTTGAATGCTATGAATAAGTTCACTTACCTTGATAATGTACTTTCCAGGGATGTACACATTGACAATCAGATTGACAGAAGCATTACCAGAGCTAGCTCAGTGTTTGGGAGGTTCTGAAGGAAAGTATGGGAGAGAAGAGATATTATACTGACTACCAAACTAAAGATGTTCAGAGCCAGTGTGCTGACCTCATTGTTGTATATCTGTGAAACCTGTGAAACAAGAGCTATGCCAGGAAATCGGATCACTTCCATTTGAATTGTCTTAGGAAGATTCTGAAGATCACCTGGCAGGACAAGGTACCAGACACTGAGGTCCTTAATAGAACTGAACTGCCAAGCATTCACACTCTGCTTCAGAGAACACAATTCCGATGGGCTAGACATGATGTTTGAATGCAAAAGTATACTTGGCAAAAAGACAATTTTATGGAGAACTCATACAGGGCAAGCATTTACATGGTGGTCAGAAGAAGCAATTGATATGTGGACACTCTCGAGGTCTTGCTTAGGAACTTTGGAATTGATTGTATGACATGGGAGACATTGGCACAGGACTGCTTAGCATGGCATGCACACGTTAGACAAGGTACTGTGCTCTATGAGCAAAACAGAGTTGAAACAGTTCAAGGGAAACACAGGATGCACAAATTTGTGGTATCCACCCTAAATGTTCCCATGAATTATTTGTGCCTGACCTGTGATAGAGCATTGTGAGGTCCTATTGGTCTGATCAGACTGTGTTGGACACATTGATGCTTGACTCTAGCATAGTGGTCCTCTTTGAGAACAAAAGACAACAGTCAACTACTTTCCCTATCCAAGAGATACTCAACCCTTCATTTTAATATAGCCCACCTGTATTCATATTAACCAATTAGATGAGATTATTTTTTTGATTGAGTCCTTACTGTTTTGAAGAGTATATAAACTGTGCATTCCACCACCATGACTGACTTTAGTCTAAGACAGACGGCCAAATGACCATCGTTTTATTAGTAACCTGCTGACCTTATTAATAAAATGATTTAATTACCCAGAAACTCTCTTGAACCTTTTTGAATGACACACTAGGGGTTCAGAATCACTGGTATGGGGTGAATACGACTCATTGAGAATGGTAACTATTAATGGAGGTGTTCTGGTGAGTTATTAATATCCCAAGGGGTTGAGCCTCAGGGTGGAATCCTCTCAGGTTAGG
Organism: Bettongia penicillata ogilbyi; assembly: GCA_023548195.1. Lineage (NCBI taxonomy): Eukaryota > Metazoa > Chordata > Mammalia > Diprotodontia > Potoroidae > Bettongia > Bettongia penicillata. Next base: position 449,901 of record JAJHZJ010000323.1, read on the forward strand.
TAACCCACATAAGGGGAAGAGTAAGGGGAGTTGATGGAATCATGTTCCTATTTCACCCTGAAGGCATGAAAGGTAAAGGAAGCAGACTGGAATGGCTTCTCTTTGTCCCCTGCAGGCAAAAAGGGTTCCTTGCAAGCAGAAAGAGGGCATCCTACAAGACTAGCATGAGATGGAATTGCATCTGTCTGATTGGGGATGCAAGCTGGAAGAGGCCAGTCATAGTATACTAGAATGTTCTCTGCCTCTCTGCAGGTTGGAGGTTTAGAGTAGGGAGGTTTCTTAGAAACCACAAAGTCCAGTATTCTTATTTTTGTAGATTATAAAACAGGCCCAGAGATACTACATGACTTCCCAGAGTTAAACACAGATCAGGGATTTGAACCTAGGCCCTTAACTCTGAGTTCTGCGTATAATTTCTGTTACCACTTAAAGTAACCATCTAGCATTTTTTTAGGCATCTTATTGATATCTGTCCTCCACCAAAAATATCTGAGGAATGTGCTGTTCATCTAATTTAATTCAATGACAACCTCCAATGTTGCAGTGTCAGGGAAAATCGGTCAATGTAGCCTGGGTATGCTTGGTGCAAGCAGGTACCTCACCTTGATCATCAGTTAAAAAAGCATCGTCTAGTTTCAGAATGACCCCTATCAGTGTACATGATGTCTGGGTGTTATTTTTCCAGAGCACAGTCCCAGATGACCTTGCTGAATTAGAGGGAATTCCCAGATGACCAGATGCAGAATCTGACATCAGCCTCTAGGGTCTTGGCTCTGCTATTGACTATACAAATATGTGCAGCAGAAAATTGAATACACTAACTGATTCATCTCCGCTGTGATCATAATGAATGAATTCCCGACATGGCAGGCTATATTTTTATAATGTAATACTGACATTGCTGGGAAATTCTATGACAGTCAAAGATGTGAAATAACTACCTGAGCCCAGACCCCCATTAGTCATGTCAAACAGCTTTAAATAGTAAGTAAATACTGAGTAGGGATGCTAATATTATTCCAATAACTTCTTGACACAAAGGTCCCACCTGCTCCTTCCACAGTTATTTTGGTAGTGCATAATTGACACTGGTGTCACCTGTTTCACTGGGGTACTTCAGATGGCATAGATGCTACTGTTATCTCTGCATTTGTCCTTTTCCATCTCAGATTAACTTAGTTAATGATTTCACAGTCAGGAGTATGTAGATAAGGGTTGAGAATATTAATAAGAATGATTTGAAATGCATGAACTTTTTAAACCTATTTTGATAACTGAATTTCAAAATGATTGGTTTATTTTGCAATCCTGTTTTATGTTAGGTATTTAAAAACATTATTCTGAGAAGGGGTCCAAGGTTTTAACCAGACTGTCAGAGGAGTTCAAAATACACAAAAAGGTTAAGAACCCCAATATAGACTCTTTATAGACAAGTAGTTAGGGAAGTGGTAGTCTGATTCTCTGCAGCACTGACATACTTCAATATGTTGTTTAAGTCAAATTTACATGCCACAGTGAAAATGTTTGTCAGAATTCTCATCTGATTACCGAGAGTAGTTTAATTATATTTCCTGTTCCTCCTCTCTTTCACCCAAATTCCTCAGCTTTTCCCTATTGAGTTTATAGTACTGAAAGAAGTAAACTCTGCTTCATAAAGAAAAGTTAAGCCTCCCATTGCTCTGCTAATGATCTTGCTGTCAAATTTCATGTCTTATTTCAATCACAGTGAAAGTACCTTTTTTTCCAGTAGGGTTTATGCTTGTGTCATTATTTGTATCCAAAGAGCCTAGTACAGTGTCTGCCTCATGACAAACACTTAATAAATGTTCTGATTGATTGATTGAAATACTAAGAAAAAAACCAAAACAGTAACAACGTGGAATTTGATAAGGGTGGAAGCTCCTGCCACTCATGCAGATTACAATTCTGCCAAGTATTAGCAGATGGCTTTCATGAGTTTTTTATTCCCTCCATGCACACACCCCCACCCCAAAATCATCACCCAGTGCTGACAATAAGCCTTTCTCAATAGAGACAGATTGGGCATCAGACAACAGATGTATGGTTCCATCATAGGCTATGCTCTTGAAACCTTTCCAGAAAGATGGAATCTCACAAGAGTCTGTGCTTAGTAGGAACAGCCTTCAAGAACACAGAGTCACCTTATCAGCATGATGAGGCAAGGCTAGAGCATTTTAATGTAGCATTATGATTAGAAATGTTCCCTTATTATCTCTGATTTTTTATTCATTTTATTATTTTTATTTTTATTTTTAACTTTTTGTTTTTTATTTCAATTAACTGATAGCTGGTAGGAAAGTACTATGCTATCATTACCAACATTTGTAACAATACAGAGATAGTCTTATAGATAAGAAACTGGATCTATTATTATATTGGTAAAGAAAACTGCCAGGTAAAGAATCTCTGTCTTTCAATGTAGGCCAACACTTTCTCTGCAATTTATAATTTTAGAAGGGAATGGAATAAACATTTATTACATTCCTACTATGTGCCAGGCAGCATGCTAAACACTTTAACAATATGACAATAATTCTGGGAAGTAGGTGCTATTATTACCCTATTTTATAGCTTAAGAATGAGATAGATGAAGGCTTCATTGATTTGTTCAGGGTATTAAGTGTTTGAAGCCAGATTTGAATTCATGTTTTGCTGACTCCAGGCCCAGTGCCTGATCTGCTGAGCCACCTAGATGGTAAGAGGTTAAATTAGCTGATAGGACTTATATAACCACTATCAGATGGAGCATTTGAGCTCAAGTTTCCTGAATCTGAGGGCAGTTCTACATCCACTATGCTCTCAGTGACATATATATGCAGACATATATGTCTGTCTATCTCTACATATGCATATATACATATAGTATCTATAATAATACAATTATATTTTAACATACAATAATGGGTATAGAAGGCAAGACTGTAATGATTTTAAGCCTTTATCGGTTTATATTCTAAAAAGACAATTCAACAAAATAAGATCATTAATATAGTATCTTTCACATAATAGATATGAAATAAATATTGATTAAGTGACCCAAATTTTCTTTTTCTTCCTCGGGAGAAGCAAGCACAGAATTGTTTTCAAGGAGCTTGTAGGAATATGTACTTGATTGGGAAGGTACATTTCTATAATTAGGAAAGACTATAGATAAAATGGATCTGGGTTGAATTTTCAGAACTGGAGGTGAATTTTGGATGAAAGAAGAGAAATGGTTTGATAGACAAAGAGTGAGGAGATGTTTCTGGTCTTGGAGGTTCAGGAATACCAGTCATACAATAATGTTCTTGATTGTTTCTGCAATTCCATGACAAAAAAATCACAAATGATGAGCACTCAGGAATTCATTGGAGAGTATTTTCCCTCATCGTTTTTAGTCTAAAGGAGAATTTGTCTATTTCTTTCCTCTGGCCTTGCCACCCTTTTTTCCCCCTTTTACAATGACCTCTCCATGGTAACCCCTATTTATTTACCAGCATGACAATAACTCTATTGGCAAATTTAAATGGCCCTACCCTTGCTATCCATGAATCAAGCAATTTTCTCTTTACTTTTACATTCAAGTCCCAGCTGATTAGCTATATTGCAGCCTTTGAGAGTACAGTGCCCTGAAGGGAAAGGTAGTATTTCTTAGTGGAAGATGCCGGTTATCCCAGCAGCCCTATCTTGGCTGGAGCTTCTCTCTGCAGTTCTTTTGTGAGATGAAAGACCCAGCTGGCAACTAAAAGTATACATACTTGTCAACAGAATTAACTAAGGATTTCATCATGACAAGCTAAAGGAAAGAAAAGTGGGAGACCTGGCACCAGACAAAGAAATAGCAGGTTTCCTTTTCACACCACATAGTACCATTCAGAGGAACAAGGACAGGGCTTTAATGAGAGCTGGCTGCTTCTCTGATAAATGAATAGTAGCTTCCAATCACAAAGAGAAATAAAACAAAAACATTAATGAATTGTTTATTGAGACTAAGCTATCTTTCTTTTTTTATGGCCAACCAAGACAAGGATCAAAGAATAATATGTTTGGAGGTATTGTGTTATGACAAATGATGAGAGGGTGACAGTGTGAGAGTATGAGAAAGTTATGACAAATGATGAGATTGTTTAAGTGGGTTAAATTTAATCTGATCTGTGCCATGGAACATATGGGTCAATTCTAAGCATGCATTTTACAGCTGAAGCCCATATAACACTGTTAATAGTGTTTCAAATAAATCCTATAAAGTTACTACTAGAGGGCACCTGCACTGAGATAGAGAAAAAATTATTGAGGATCTTGCATGTGGTTGTCAACAATGCCTGAAACATAATTGGGGGAAACAAAATAGTACATAAACACACAATCTTTTTTAAAAACATAAGGAAGATGAATCTTGAGTATCTCTTGAGATTTAAAACATTGCATCAGAGATGCTAAAACTAATCTGATCTTACGCTTGCTTTGTGTTCATTCAGTAATTAAGCACAATCTCCTCCGTGTAATTTCATCTGTGTGTACCTTCCCTGAGTACCTACTTCTTTTCCTCAATGGAAAAAAAAAGGAATTCAAAGGAAAATGTCATGTCTACCATTGTAGCATCACTTAGAGTATATAATATTTAATATGCAGGAAATCATTAAAATGTTGAATGAATGAACTTCTCTCCCCTTTTTCTCTCCTACTCTGTTTTTGTCTCTCTTCTCTCCCTCTTTTTCTCTCTCTCTTTTCCTCCTTCCTCTCTCCTTCTTTCTCTCTCCCCCTCTACATATAAGTCTACAACTTCTATGCAGAGAAACTGAAATTATCTAACAACAGTGGTCCAGTTTCATAAAGTTCCAAATATATGTGTGTGTATGTATGTGTGTGTGTGTGTGTGTATATATATATACTGAAAAGCCATCTGTGGTATCAAGGTTAGCTTTACAAGTGCTGGTGTGCTGCTTCCATATGATCTCCCAAGCTGAAGCAGATGATAAGGAAGGTGACTAGACTGCATTGGTTCATTTTATGATAATAAATGCTTATTGAATGCAAGCTAAGACTGGAGTCATAAACTCATTTTGTAAAGGTCACAAAACAAGCGCTCAGTGGTAATAGCTTTCAGTCATATCTGACCTATGGAGGCCAGGGTTGAGATGTCAAAAGTTGACAAGTCAAAGGCTCCATATTCCATTACCAAATATCAGGGAAATTTGACTCCAACTTTTCCTTCATTTTTAAGACACTACCTCAATCTTTCTCTTTTTTTCTCCTAACAACAAGCAACAAATGTCTGAAAAATAGGAAATTTCGTGTATAAAATATATGAAAATAGGAAATTTCTTCTGAATCATGGCCTAATTCTAGCGTATAAAAATTTAAACCCAGATCTTCATATCTGAAGGCTTATGTTCATTCTTTTTCACTTTGTTTCAAACATTTTTCTTTCAGCCCTACATTCTGCTTTTATCCCCTTATGATCGTCCTCCAGGAGAGTTTGTAGTAGATATAAATATAAGAATTGTTTGTAGTATCTTTGTGGCATTAAAACTTGACCTGAGGCAGATCATTTATAATTATATGCTGTAATGAGGGCCTATCCTCCTAGGACTCACATCCCTCCAGGTAAATTAAGTATCCTACAGAGGTCCAACCTAATATTTTTCTCTCTCCTTTCCTCCTGCATTACCATTTTCATACCTAGATTTGGTCAGAATTATCCCCACAAATAGTCTATTGCTCAAAAGCTCCTTTTAGCCCAAACTTTCTAACTATTTGACCTAACTGAAAATGGAATGAATGGCCTTTAGAGATAATGGGCTCCTCTTCACTTCAGGTCTTTATATAAAAAGAAAAAAGACCATTTGTTGGGGATGTTTTGGGCATAGAATTCTTGGTCAGGAATGGGCTGAATTAAGTGTTCTCTGAGATCCATCCCACCTCTTACATTCTTTTATTCTGTGACTTTTTGATGTATGTATGTAAAGAGTTAAGGGAATATAAGATCTTCCCTGTCCATTTATAGACCTATGTGACCACAAGTGTTCCCTTTTTTCCTTGGAAAAGAGGCTGTATTCCCAGGTCTAAAGGTACATAGGTATCTCAGTTATGGATGTCTTGCTGCTTTGAACTCCAGCTCAGTTCACAGCTGTGATACAATCCATGCTGAGTCACAAAGGCTTTCTTTCACACGTTTTGGCACTAAGTCAATTAGGCACTGGGTTGTGATGCCTTCTGGCTCCGAGCCTATTAGTTGAAAACTATATATCGAATGGAAGATTGGTATTTTACTTTGAGGCTCACTCATGGAAAGAATGTTTCTTTGTGATTTGGACCCAAGGGGCCTTCTGGCTTCATGAAGCCAGATATGGGTGCTACCTGGTCTGGCAATTATGTATCCAGTATCATGTTTAGACAGTGGGAGCCTTGTCTATAGATTATTTCTTGGATGCTCACTACTCTCTACTTATATATCTCTCTCCTTGTTCAATGAAAGTAAGATTACTAAGCCCTTTGAAGCTGTCTTTCCTTTAGAAAAGCAGCTCAAGAACCTGTATTGGCAGCTCTCATCTGTGCTGGTGTTATTGATCTCACACTCCCACAGCAGTTACTAGTGGTATTCCAGCTAAGGCATGTATGTATGTGTGTATGTATGTATATATGTATGTATACACACACATACATGAGTATATAGTCACATCATTTTAAATATTCAAGACCAAATGAACACAAACGTGTTTTCTTATAAATACAGGGCAGAAAAAATCCTCATGCTATACTTAAAAGAATATAAGTATCTTGAGAAGAGATACTGTCATTTTTGTTATTTTTCTTTGCATCCACAATGCTTATCACTTATTAAGTTTCTTAATAAATGCTTATGTGATTGAACTGAATACTATTGAATGTACATATGTGTGAATATATTTGTGTATATATGCATGCATATATACATACATGACTCACAGAACTGGTTAATGAATGTCCAAGAAATAAAATAATGGCTTCAAAGTGATAGGATATGCCAAAGTAATCTTAATTCCTTTTTATAGAAGAGGTTTAATTGTCTGGAAGATTTATGAGACTGCTATGGAATTTATCTATATATTGGCAAAGTATTTGAGAATCTCTTGTGAGTTTCTTTGAGATAATGAGATATGGGATGAAAGCACATTAAATTCTCAGTATTAGTGGAATGGCAAGTCCTCTCCCCTCCCAAAAAACACAAAAAACAAAAACTCTAGTCATTAACGGTTGAGTGTCAGAGTAGAAGGAAATGTTCAGAGGAATATCCCTGGGGTCTGTTTACCTTGTGCTGTGTTTTCATGTGTTTTATGATGAATGTGGATATAGCCATGGGGGGCATGTTTATCAAATTTGCAGATGACACTCAGATGGAAGAATGAGCTAACCTGTCACCAAGTGAAAGAATTTAAAAGTATCATGACCAGAAATAATATTTAATGAGATAGAAGATGGCGGAGTAGAAGGACGCACGTTTACGAGCTCCGAAACCAAAAGCCCATAGAATTAATGTAAAAAGAGTCCCCCATAACTTCTGGGTGAATACAAGGTGTGCAGAAGCAGAGTGGAAGAGATTTCCGTTTCAGGGAGCCCTGGAGACCCGTCCCCAGGGTCCAGCGCACCCCGGAAAGCAGACAACACCCCCAGCGCTGCCCTGGCCGGGCCCCAGACAAGCTGATCCGAGCAGGCTTCAGAGACGGAAGCTCCAGCAGCCGGGAAAGTCCCTCCACCCACAGAAGCTACAGGTCAGTGAGAGAGGCCGGGCTGAAGGAGAGGGGAAGCAGGGCATCTCCGTGACTCGGGCCCCCTCGGGAGGAAGCGGCGGGGCAGAGACGGGAGCAGGAAGTGGCAGGGGCAGAGGTGTGGGCGGCGGCTGAGGCGGCAGCGGACCGGGACCCAGGAATCCCCCAGCAGCAGGCAGAATCTTCATTACGGAAGATTCCCGCATAAAAACTGACGGAGCTGAGCCTGGGAGATGGCCCTGCCCCCACCCCGCTCTGTTACTGAAGGCTTCTGCTTAAAGCCCCCAAGGGAGCGGGATTTGGGAGGCGGGCCCCCCACCCCGTCCCCACCCGTTCCATTCCTGAAAGTCTCTGCATAAAGCCCCGGAGGAATCAGAGTCTCGGAGACGGCCCTGGCCCCACCCCAGCACCTGAACTAAAGCTCACTGATTGACAGCTAGCAGGAGGAAAGCCCATTTAAATCTCAGAGGCCAAGCACTAGCTGGGCAGATCCAGGTGGGGGTGGAAAGGAATCTCAGAAGTCAAGTAACTGGCTGGGAAAATGCCTAGAAAAGGGAAGAAAAATAAGACTTTAGAGAGTTTTTTCCAACAAATGCAAATGATCCCGACCTTTGGATCTGACGATGAGGAGGTATCCTTGCCGTCAGGGAAAGACGTGGAGGGCGGGGCCTCAGTACCCCAGACACCCCAGGGGGGTGGCGGGTGGGCTCAGGCCCTGGAACAGCTCAAAAAGGATTTTGAAAAGCAAGTTAGACAGGTGGAGGAAAAACTGGGAAGAGAAATGTCAGAGATGCAGCAAAAGTATGAAAACTGGGTCAACACCTTGGTAAAGGAGACCCAAAAAAATGCAGAGGAAATTAACACCTTGAAAAATAGGCTCACCCAATTGGCAAAGGAGGTTCAAAAAGACAATGAGGAGAAGAATGCTTTCAAAAGCAGAATGAGCAAAATGGAAAAAGAGGCTCAAAAGCTCACTGAAGAGAATATTTCTCTCAAAATTAGAATGGAACAGATGGAGTCTAATGACTTTCTGAGAAACCAAGAAATCACCAAACAAAACCAAAAGAACGAAAAAATGGAAGAGAATGTGAAATATCTCATGGGAAAAACAACTGACCTGGAAAATAGATCCAGGAGAGACAATTTAAAAATTATGGGACTACCTGAAAGTCATGATCAAAAAAAGAGCCTAGACATCATCTTCCATGAAATTATCAAGGAAAACTGCCCTGACATTCTAGAACCAGAGGGCAAAATAAGTATTGAAAGAATCCATCGATCACCACCTGAAAGAGATCCAAAAAGAGAAACTCCTAGGAACATTGTGGCCAAATTCCAGAACTCCCAGCTCAAGGAAAAAATCTTACAAGCAGCTAGAAAGAAACAATTCCAGTACTGTGGAAATACAATCAGGATAACCCAAGATCTAGCAGCTTCTACATTAAGGGATCAAAGGGCGTGGAATAGGATATTCCAGAAGGCAAAGGAACTAGGACTCAAACCAAGAATCACCTACCCAGTTAAACTGAGTATAATACTTGAAGGGAAAATATGGTCTTTCAATGAAACAGAGGACTTTCAATCATTCTTGATGAAAAAACCAGAGCTGAAAAGAAAATTTGACTTTGAAACACAAGAATGAGAAGAAGCATGAAAAAGTAAACAGCAAAGAGAAGTCAAAAGGGACTTACCAGAAGTGAACTGTTTACACTCATACAGGGAAAGACAATATTTGTAACTCTCAAAACTTTTCAGTATCTGGGTAGTTGGTGGGACCACACACACACATGTACACGCATGCACACACATACACACATGCACACACATACGGAGATAGAGAGCACAGATTGAACTGAATAGGATGGGACCATACCTTAAAAGAAACTAGGGTAAATGGTGAGAGAGAAATGTAGGGGGAAGAAAGAGAGGGAAAGGGAAGGGGGTAACTATATGTCATTTAAGAGGCAGGTAGGAGTTTTTCTTAGTGGAGGGAAAAAGAGGAGAGCCGAGAAAAAAAAAACCAAAAAAAACAAACAAACAAAAAAAAAAAACCAAGAAGCTTTACCCTCATCACATTTGACTAAACGAAGGAGTGAAATGCACACTCATTGTGGTATGAAAACCTATCTTACAGTATAAGAAAGTGGAGGAGAAAGAGATATTGCAAGGGGGGGGATGATGGAGGGGAGGGCAAAGGGAGGAGGGAGCAATTTGGAGTCAACACTTGGGGAGGGACAGGATCAAAAGACAGAAGAGAAACAAGGAGGGGCAGATTAGGAGGGATGGTAATCCAGTTGGTCTTACACAACACGACTATCAGGGAAGTCACTGGCAAAACTACACAGATATGGCCTATATTGAATTGCCTGCTGTCCCAAAGAGAATGGGTGGGGAGGGAGGCATGGGGAGAATTTGGAACTCAAAGTTTTAGGAACAACTGTTTAGTATTGTTGTTGCAACTAGGAAAGAAGACATACAGTTAAGGAGGAATAGAAAGTCATCTGGCCCTACAGGAGAAAAGAGAAGATGGAGACAAGAGAAGGGAGAGATGACAGAAGAGAGGGCAGATTGGAGACAGGGAAAATTAGATTGCTTGGGGTATTGGGGTGGGGGTAGGGGATAAAAGGGGAGAAAATTTGGAACCCAAAAATTTGTGAAAATGAATGTAAGAAAATTAAATAAATAAATTAAAAAAATATTTAATGAGATAGAGATAAATGTAATGGCTTACAAGTGGGTTAAAAATTAATGTCAAAATTACAAAATGGTGGAGTTGTGATTAAGTAGCAAGTTTTCTGAAGAAGTTATGGAGGGAGGTTAGTGGAGAGAAAGCTCTGTATGAGTTAAGAGTATGATGAGTCTTCAAAGAAAGCTAATGGAAATTTAGACAACTGTAATAAGGCATAGTATCCAGGAATAAGGAAGTAATTATTATACTATGTTCCATCCCACTCAGAAGGTTTCTGCAATATTGTGCTTTTTCTCTCATGGGGATTGTATTTTAGGAATATTGATACCTTGCGGTGCATCTAGAGGAGAGCAATTGGAATTGTTCGTGTCATATGAGGACTGCTTGAAAGAAGTAGATATGTTTAGGCTGGAGAAGACTTTTGGAAACATTATACTGTCTTGAAGTATTTGAAAGACTGATATGTGGAAGAGAATATAGGATTATTTGAATTCTGAATGCCAAACTAGGAGCAATTGCATAGAGTTATAAAGAGGTGTATTTAAAGCTTGATGTATAGAAAAAAATTCTTAACAATTAGAATTATTATTTTTCAAAAATGGAACAGGCTGCTGTGGGGAGTAGTGGGTTCTTCTAATGGCTCTTCAAGTAAATAGTAGAAGACCACTGAGGCAGTGATGTTTTAAATTTTTTTTTCAGTAATGTGATGGAGTAGTTGTCCTTTCTAACTCTAAGAATCTACAAAAATTAGTAGGATTAATTAATTAAAATGGATTAGTATTCTGCAGTAAAATAGCAAAAGTCTGGGTTGAACTATTTCCCCAAACTTATAACTTCTACTTAAGTAGTAAGGATTCTACCCTTAGATCCCCTCCCATTTTGTCTGACCTTTTAAAATGATAAAATATTCTGTGATTATATAAACCAATGAGTAGTCTGATCCTTGAACCATCATTTTAATATCCATCTAAAAGTTGTCAAATGCCTAATATTATAAAAGACACTGATCTCTCCACTGCAGCTCTAAAGTCACCAAATCCTGTCCATTCTGCCTCCACAATTTCTTCTCCCTTCACCTTCATACTCCCATTGCTATCACTCATATTTTGTCCCTTATCACTTCTTACCTGGAATGTTTTAATAGCCTCCTAGCTGGCCTCCTTACCTCCAACCCTTTCTCTCTGTAGTCTGGCTTTACAGAGGGAAGAGAACCAGCCCTCACTATGTCAGGTTTGGGCTCCAAAATTTTAAATGCTCCCCTATTTCTCACTGAATAAAAATACAAACATCTGGTCTTGACATTCAAGGTCCTCCCCAATCTTGCTCCAACCACTGTACCAGGCTAATTGTATACTGCTCTGCATGATCTGCATGCATTCCAGTCAAGCAGTACTCTCACCACTCCCAAATTTCATCATTGGCCATTCCCATCTTGGACAATTGGTGCCTGTTATTTCTCATGTCCAGAATTGTCTTTCTTCTTATCTCTGTCTGATGAAATCTATTATCTACTTCAAAGAATAGCTTAGGTTTCATTTCACCCATTCCTTTCCCTTCATGTATAAAGTTCACCTTCTGATTGAATTTCTTATATCACTTTGTTTGGACCCGCCTATATGTTTAACCTATCTATATCATTCACATGCACATCTCAAGCTCCAGATCCATCATAAGCTCGTTGGCAACAAAGACTACTTATGTCTAGACTACATGGTGTAATGGAAAGTGTTGGTAGCAAAACATTAGTGTTCAAATACTAGAGCACACACTATCCATGTGATCTTTGACAAATCACTTTAAGCTCTCCCTATTTGAATATCTTGTTTTAGAAATGGAAATATTTGCATTCCTTATCTCATAGGAATACTATAAGGAAAACAATTTGTGAATCCTAAAGTCTTTTATAAATAAGTTATTGGAATTTTTATTATTTCAATTTTTTCATCATTTCATGTTTATCTTCACACACTTAGTACAAAATAAATACTTCATACCTGTTGAAATGAATTCATGTGGTATCTACTTTCCTGCTCAACTCCTTCCAATTTGGTAGGGAAAATGAGACGTAGAAGCAAGGCAGTATGAGATGAGTCATATCAATTGTACAAAATGCAATAATATTGCTGGAGCAAATCTGATCTATACTCTGTAAACCAACTTAAAGTGCCAAAAAAGCATTAAGTACAGCCCTGTATGCCTAGACAAAGTCCCAACTTGAATATGAAAATGTGATATGAGAAAATGCAGTTGACTTTTAAAATTTATTATAGGGAAACACAAATGAGCAGACACATATCTTTTTCTTAGGCTGGATTATAAGTGATATTAAAGGAGGGAAAATACTTTCAAGTAGCCAGAATAAACTTATTTAATATTTTCTACAATGTGTTTACTGGAACTCTGACATTCTTACGACACATTCAACAAGCATTTATTCAATAAACACTTATAACATACCTACTATGAGCCAGATATTGTAAAGGTCCTGGAAACATAGAGGCAAAAATCTAATATCCTCAAAGAGTATATAGTCTATCAGGGGAAATAGCAAGTAGAATATCAGCTCTTTTTCAGGTGGAGTTGGTTTTTGAGTTTGTGTTTGCATCCATGAAGATTCCCCAAGAAAATCTCAGTTAAGAGCCCTGATTTAATGCTGACACTTGCTGTGAGGACAGCTGGTCAAGGGTGTTGGAATGGAAGGAGAAACAGAAATAAGAGATTAGAAGAACCAGAGTGAAAAGTGTTTTAGCACTGCTGTTGCCAGATGAATTCAAATTTTCCATTCTTTATGATGCATTGAATTGGGTTGTGTGAGGTAGGAAAGCAATTCTCTAAATATTATGCTACGTAAGCCCTCTAGATACCAAAATACTAACCCCTTTACTCCTATTCATATCTCTAGGGAAGGGTTCCCCATTCTCCTATAGCTAGTCTATCCTGGGATGACATGGTCCTGATGTACCTCATTCTATTTCATGAGGTCCTTCATTGTGACATTCTCTGTTAGCTCCTGCTGTATCTTCCCCATGTCCCAGGCAAATTTATCTCAGAACAACCAGAATGTGTATGTTCCATCAATAACTTTCAGTTCCAAAAAAAAAAATGTACTGGAGCTAAGTTAGTTTAAGATACATTGACATACCTAAAGAGATTATTAAAACAGAAGTACAGTGTATCTACCATTATATTTGTAGAGGTTAAAATTTAATTTATTTCTAGTCAAACATTTGCTAATATTGAAACTATAGTCTCCAAATTCTTATCTGTTATCCTTCTAAAGGGTTTAGATGGTGAAAGAATGAAATTAATAGGCAGGCATTCCCCCAAATGACTTTTTATTCATTGATAGGCTTGCATGAACATCCTCCCACGGGTCATGATCATGTCTCCTCTACAAAAGTCCCACTCCAATGAGTTATCAAAGTGTGGAGGTGACCCTGAGTTAATAAAATCAACTAGCATCTCTAATAGGAGAATGCCCACTGTGATTTTCTCAGTCTGTAGTCATGCCTCACTTGGCCTGATTAAGAAAAGGAGAAATAATAAGGGAGAGAGTAGAACTTTTGTTAGAATTTCATGGATAAAAGGACTAAATAGAAAAGCAGAATTTGTGTTCAATGGAGAGGGCCTAAGACAATGATTCAGGCAGAGATGTTTCCCAAGTAGAACTGGTCATTTTTTTTTGTTTTACATATACCAGCCATGAAAATGTATAAACCTCCAGGACATTAAAGAAATTAGTATGGTTTAGAGGAGTTCTGGAGGAAATCTAGTCAAACCTTTTCTTATTCTGTTTCCTTTGGGTTCAATTTGTAAGCCAAAAGTACTTTTTACAAGAATGATGAATATTTTAGTAATGGACGTTTTTGTTAACTGGGTTCTTTTAAATAGTGCTATCCTATTAGAAGAGAAAATTATCTACATTGTAGTCTAAAATGGAAACTACATTTATAAAAAGAGCATATGTGGCTTCTATTGATTTTTACATCAGTATTCTTAAATATTATTCTAAGTAACATTTAAATTCTACAATATGGAATGCCATTTTCAACATTAAAGTTGTTCAATTATGACAGAACAATTTGAAAGTTAGCTACCTATTTCACTGTGTGGAATTATGACCCACAGGGAAGCTTGTCAGTCATCTAGATGCTGGCAGAAAGAGAACTCCTATACACTTTGGGTCCCTCTGTGATCAAGGCTTTCTTATGCAAAGAAGGAGCAGGGAGGAGCTAGGAGTGGTTAAATTTTATTTGAGATCAAAGGATCACAGATTTAGAACTAAGAGAAACCTTAGAAGTCAGTTAGTTCAACTTCCTCATTTTACAAATAAGAAGATTGAGACTGAAAGGGAAGTGATTTGCCAAACTCACTGAAGTTGTTTCAAGGTAAATAAGTTGTAGAGCCAGGGTTTGACTCCAGATCCTTCAAGTCCAAGTTCAGCCTTCCTTTCACTGAACCAAGTTAAATGCTGAGAAAGAATGCAATCCAAAAATCCACAACCAAGTGAATACTCTCACTTCTCCAGACATAAATAGAAATTTCAAAAACACATATTTTCACATTTTTTGCCATAGAAATCTCTGACTATTTTGCACTTTATAACTATCAAGCACTCTATAAATGTCAATTTATATCACCAATCTGCCCTCTCTTCTGTCATCCCTCCCTTCTCTTGTCCCATCTTCTCTTTTGTCCTGTAGGGCCAGATGACTTTCTATTCCCCATTAACTGTATTTCTTATTTCCTAGTAGCAACAACAATACTCAACAGTTCTTCCTAAAACTTTGAGTTCCAAATTCTCCCCATCCCTCCCTCCCCACCCATTCCCTTTGGGAAGGCAGGCAATTCAATATAGGCCCTATCTGTGTAGTTTTGCAAATGACTTTGATAATAGTCGTGTTGTGTAAGACTAACTGTATTTCCCTCCATCCTATCCTGCCCCCCATTGTTTCTATTCTCTCTTTTGATCCTGTCCCTCCCCAAGAGTGTTGACTTCAAATTGCTCCCTTCTCCCATTGCCCTCCCTTCCATCATCCCCCAACCCTGCTTATCTCCTTCTCCCCCACTTTCCTGTACTGTAAGATAGGTTTTCATACCAAAATGAGTGTGCATTTTATTCCTTCCTTTAGTCGAATGTGATGAGGGTAAACTTGTTTTTTTTCTCAGCTCTCCTCTTTTTCCCTCTACTAAAAAGTCTCCTGTTTGCCTCTTGAATGAGATATAATTTACCCCATTCCATTTCTCCTTCTCTCCTCCTACTACATTTCTCTCTCACCATTTACCTTAATTTCTTTTAAGATATGGTCCCATCCTATTCAATTCACTCTGTGCTCTCTGTCTCTGTATGTGCATGCACACATGTATGTATGTGTGCGTGTGTGTGTGTGGTCCCATCAACTACCCAGATACTGAAAAGTTTTAAGAGTTACAAATATTGTCTTTCCATGTAGGAATGTAAACAGTTCACCTTTGGTAAGTCCCTTTTGACTTCTCTTTGCTGTTGACTTTTTCATGCTTCTTCTCATTCTTGTGTTTGAAAGTCAAATTTTCTTTTCAGCTCTTGTCTTTTCATCAAGAATGCTTGAAAGTCCTCTGTTTCATTGAAAGACCATATTTTCCCCTGAAGTATTATACTCAGTTTTGCGGGGTAGGTGATTCTTGGTTTGAGTCCTAGTTCCTTTGACTTCTGGAATATCCTATTCCACGCCCTTTGATCCCTTAATGTAGAAGCTGCTAGATCTTGTGTTATCCTGATTATATTTCCACAATACTGGAATTGTTCCTTTCTAGTTGCTTGCAATATTTTCTCCTTGACCTGGAAATTCTGGAATTTGGCCACAATGTTCCTAGGAGTTTCTCTTTTTGGATCTCTTTCAGGTGGTGATCAATGGATTCCTTCAATATTTATTTTGCCCTCTGGTTCTAGAATATCAGGGCAGTTTTCCTTTATAATTTCATGAAAGATGATGACTAGGCTCTTTTTTTGATCATGGTTTTCAGGTAGTCCCATAATTTTTAAATTGTCTCTCCTGGATCTATTTTTCAGGTCAGTTATTTTTCCAATGAGATCTTTCACATTCTCTTCCATTTTTTCATTCTTTTGGTTTTGTTTTGTGATTTCTTGGTTTCTCAGAAAGTCATTAGACTCCATCTGTTCCATTCTAATTTTGAGAGAACTATTTTCTTCAGTGAGTTTTTGAACCTCTTTTTCCATTTGGTTAATTCTGCTTTTGAAAGCATTCTTCTCCTCATTGGCTTTTTGAACCTCTTTTGCCAATTGAGTGAGCCTATTTTTCAAGGTGTTATTTTCTTCAGCATTGTTTTGGGTCTCCTTTAGCAAGGTATTGACCTGTTTTTCATGCTTTTCTTGCATCTTTGTCATTTCTCTTCCCAGTTTTTCCTCCACCTGTCTAACTTGATTTTCAAAATCCATTTTGAGCTCTTCCATGGCCTGAGCCCACCGGACATCCACCTCGGATATCTGGGATACAGAGGCCCCGACCTCCACATCTTTCCCTCACGGTAAAAATTGTTCCTTGTCATCAGAAATGAAAGGCGGGAACATCTGTCCCCCAAGAAAGTAGCTTTCTATGGTCCTATTTTTCTTCCCTTTTCTGGGCATTTTCCCAGCCAGTTACTTGAGTTCCAAGATTCCTGTCAACCCCCCCTAGATCCACCCAGCTAGTGCTTGGAGTCAGATTCAAACGCTGCTCCCCAGCCTTGGGGCTTTCAGTGGTGGGCCTGCCTGCTATGAAATGTGAGCTTAAGTTCTGGTGCTTGTGTGGCGGCAGGGCCACCTCCCAGGCTCATTTCCCTCAGGGGGTTTATGCAGAAATCTTCAACAATGGAGCCCCTGCCTGCTTGGGGAGTTCCGGGCCGCAACTGCCTCTGACTCTTCCTCAGCCACTGCCTCCCGAGGGGGCCCGAGTCATGGAGACTCTCTGCTCCCCTCTCGGCCAGCCTAGACATCTCTCTCACTGACCTGTATCACCTGTGGGTGGAGGGAACTTCGCAGCAGCCGGAGGTTCCGTCCCTGAAGCCTGCTTGGATCTATTCCTCTGTGGCCGTGCAGCCAGGGCTGGGCTCTGCTGTCGGGTGTGCAACAGACCTCTGGGGACGGCTTTCCAGGGCTCTCTGAAATGGAAATCTCCTCCCCTGCGTTTCTGCACGGCTTGCACTGATCCAGAATTTGTGGGGAGTTCTTTTTACAGAAAATATATGGGCTGTGGGTTTGGAGCTAGCATACATGAGTCTTTCTACTCCGCCATCTTGGCTCCTCCCCTTATTTTTCTCCTTTTAAAGGAAAAAAAGTGCATTGACTTGATTTCAGAAGACACTTTTTATTTCTTACATCTATCAAAGGACCTTTTTAATTTTTTGCTGACTGATTACCTCTTCTTTCTAAATAGTACTTTGGTGGATGATAAGCGCACAGGCAAATCTCATTTTATTGTGCTTCTCTTTATTGCACTTTGCAGATATTGTGGGATGTTTTTGTAAATTGAAGATTTGTAGCAACCCTGTGTCAATCAAGTCTATTGGCACCATTTTTCCAACAGCATTTGTTCACATAATATCTTTCTGTCATGTCTTGGTAATTCTCACAGTATTTCATACTTTTTCATTATTATTGTTATTATATCTGTTATGGTGATCTACGATCTTTGATGTTACTCTTATAATTGTTTTTGGGGTACCACAAACTGCATCCATAGGAGACAGCAAACAACTGATAAATGTGTGCATTCTGACTGTTCCACTGACTGGCCATTCTTCATCTTTCTCCCTTGCCTCTGGCTTATGTATTCCCTGAGACACAAGAATATTGACATTAGGCCAATTATTACCTTAAAAGGTTTTTAAGGGCTCAAGTGAAAGGAAGAGTCAATTGAAGGACAAACTCTATTACTTGTCTTGTTTTAAGAACCACAGCCACCTTATCCTTTAGCAACCATCACCTTGATCAGTCATCATCACTGAGGAAAGACCACCACCAAAAGAAAGATTATGAATTAGTGATGATAGCATTTTTGGGCAATAAAGTATTTTTAAATTGAGGTACATACATTGTTTATGTAGACATAATACTATTGCACACACAAAAAAAGTGTGCAACTCTCTTGCAATATACATTTTATTGTAGTAGTCTGGAATGAAACCTGAAACATCTCCAATGTAGGCCTCATGTCAAATTTTTCTTTCTTGAGGGAAAAATACTTTGCTTATGAAAGGTAGTATGGCCTGAGTTCTAATTCTGGCTCTGGCATTTCCTAACTACATAGTGCTGTATAGATCACTTACCCTCTCTAAATTTCAGTTTCCTGGGTCCTCCTTTGTCTCAATTTTGAAAACTCTTTTAGTAAATGGTGTCATCTTAGTGAATTTTCTCTGACTTTATTAACTCTCGTAAATTTCTTGTACTGTTCTGAGTTCCACCATATCAATACATTGAAGATTATTAATCGATTCAAGGCCAGTATTGGACTTTACTTTCAGAAAGAAAGTGTAATAACATAGTGACACATAAAGAAAAGATCAGAGCTGAGAAGTTAGAAAGAAGATGTTGTTTCGTTTGTCTTTCATTCTTGAAGAGGACCATGATATCAAGATAATGACATGACTTGCAATTGACTTTGATTTGATTAAGGGAGGGCTGAGCAAGGTCACCAACTTCACTTTCTTCTCCTTAGCCCATTTGGATCCAGTGACCAGATATTCATCAGGGTGACTGGAGATGGCCCAGGATGCAATGGGAGACCAAACAACAACATTTCCATATAGATCCTACAGGGAACTCCAAAGAATCAACATGGACCTGGACATGGAGGCATGTAGGGACAGGGGCTAAATAGTGAAGATTTCCTGAGTTGAGGTGGAGCTGCAGAAACACCATCAGTGGGAGACCAAAGGCAAGCAAGAGAAAAGTGTTTGGACCAAATGTAGGAGCTCCTTGACTAAAAAGTAGAATTATATTGTAGAGTAACAATTCTGATACCATCACTGGTATTTGGAGGTCTGATAACCATACATGTTCAAGGGATGGAGAGGAGGGATGTGATACTTCAATAATCCTGAGTGACTTCCCTTGCAGAATTTCCTCACTCCGAAAGGTACTATAATTAGGAGGAATGTACATGTCTCTGGAATATGGGCTTATTGTAACACTGAGTGCAACCCTAAGGTTTTTCTTGCTGGGGATGGGGGAGATGGGTGGAACTTATAGGGACTGGGCATGGGTATCTTTCTATAATTTGGAGAATAGGGTCATGCTAAGCAAGGCTTGTCCTATACTTAATATTTTGTTAGCCTGAATGCTTACATGGTATATGAGTACTGATCTGTTCCCTTTTTGTTTTCTTTCTGACTTGGTTGTTTCCTTATTTATATTTGCTGGACTTAGAAATGACTCAAATTCTGAAGCACCTTGGGGAAATTGACCTGAGAAGTTCGTGTAGTTGAATTGAGTCTAGGAAAACTCAGAGCTTTTTTTTCTGGATCATTAAATGGGAAAAACCAAAAGATAGGCACATAATACAAAGTTATTGGAGAAACAGAAAAAAAATACTAACCTTGCCCTGAGGTACTCTTACCTTTTCAGTCTCCTGAATTGTTACATGATAGAAAGGGCCTTGCTTGAGTCAATGCCTAACTTCTTATGTCATCGAAATATATAATACTCTACATAAAAGAAGGCACAATGTCTTCCCTAAGCTATACATCTTTTCTTTTCATTTCTCCTTCCATAGTAAAGCATTCCAAAGATTTTAGATGCTTCATAAATTCTCCTGAATTGAGTTGGAATTTAATTGAATACCTATGATATGGCTTATTTAGCTTATTTGAAGTTCTTTAGGGAAAATATCAAGCAATTCAAAATCTATTGGATTGATCAATTAATATTGCATTGTTTCTTTTTAAACAGAAGTCCTTCATAAGTGGAATCACATTTGTCTATCTTATTTGGATAAGTCCGTTGACTTCCATCTAAAGCCTTGGACACTACCAATGTAAAAAGTGCTTTGTGTTCTAGGCTCAGCTGTACTGGGCCTTCTCAAACCCACTCTACTTTCTCTGTATGGTGCCACTCATCAAATAATAGAATATTCATCATTTATAAGAAACCATATGTCACTTTGGCACAAATCCTAGTATTCAATATTTAGACCTTCTGACTGCTTACTGGCTACTTTGACACACATCTGTCAGCACCAATGTGACAGCATGCTAAGTGTATGTCAAACATTACACATCATAAAGCCATTTTTATTTCTCATTATTTTCCCACTCTCCTTTCCGCCTTACAAATGTGAATGGAAGGAAAACAAAGATGAAACATCTTAAATTAAAAAGCAATACAATGATTATAATTGGCTTTTTAAACCAAGGTGAAATGGAATGGACATACATGAACCTTCCAAAATAGAAGATATGACAAGGACTAATATAAAAATGGAATTCCCCAAGGTGAGAAGAAAATTAATTTCTCAAAACCATATCTACCAAGAACCAGGTTCATATCCAGAAAAGTTTATCCAGAGTCATATTTCCATCATAAGTCATTCAGTTAATATTCATTAAGTGCTCACTTTAAAGCAGACATAAGGCAGCAAGGTTGTACAATGACTAGAGGGCACTACGTACACTCTTAAAGGGCAGAGTTCAAATCCTGCATTAGGCATTTACTATGTATGTAACCTTTTTCAGGTCATTTAACTTATTTAAGTTTCAATTTCCTCATATATAGAGTAGGAGTAATAATAGCATATATCTCATAGAGCAAATTTTTGTAAGGATCTATCTATCTATCTATATGTATATAATATATATATACACACATACATACTTATACACACACACATAAATATGTATGTTATTTTGCAAATCTTAAAGTTGTATATATTATTATTATTATTAGGGGTGGAGCCAAGGTGGTGGAGTAAAAGGACTTCTCTGAGCTCTCCCCTGAAGCCCTCCAAATACCAGTAAAAAATGACTCTAAATAAATTCTGGAGCTATAGAACCCACAAAATGATAGAATGAAACAAATCCTCAGCCTGAGACAACCTGGAAAGTTGACAGGAAGAGTCGATTGCACCAGGCAGGAAGCAGACCTCAGCCTGGCCTGGGCCACACTAGCACAGATTGGCAAGAGCAGGATTCATGGTACTGAATCATTGGCAACTGTGGCAGTTTCTGGACTTCTACTCCCACAAAGGCCAGAAAGGTCAGTAGGAAAACTCTGTGGGACCTGGGTGAAAGAGGAGCACATGGGCTGTCCAGGTGTAGCCAGAGCCCCAAGGTAGTGGTGGGGGTTGGTGGTGGCTGACGGTGACAATAGCAGCAGCAGAGATAGAGGCTGCTTCCAGAGTTCTGGGCCCACAGGCACTGGGGGATTGAGCAGCTTATACAAAATCTCTGAAGTCTGGGACAGTACACCCACCCCAACTCTCACCCCCCCCCACCTTGAAAAGAAATTAAAAAGTCAAGTGATTGAGTGAGAAGATGAGCAAACATTGTAATAATAACCTCAGAGTATAGAATCTTATTCTGGTGACAAGTAAGATCAGAGCATACAACCAGGAGGACAGCAGAGTCAAAGCTCCTATATCAAAAGCCTCTAAGAGTAACATGAATTGGTCGCAGGCCATGGAGGAGCTCAAAAAGGATTTTGAAAATCAAGTAAGAGAGGTAGAGGAAAAATTGGGAAAAGAAATGAGAGAGATGCAAGAAAATCATTAAAATCAAGTCAACAGCTTGCTAAAGGAGATCCCCTGCACCTAAAAATACAGAAGAAAATAACTCCTTAAAAATGGACTAACTGATATGGCCAAAGAAGTCCAAAAAGACAATGAGAAGAATGCCTTAAAAAGCAGAGCTTGCCAAAGTCCAAAAGCTCACTGAAGAAAATAACTCCTTCAAAATTAGAATTTAGAAAATGAAAACTACTGACTTTATGAGAAATCAAGTAATTATAAAACAGACCAAAAAGGAAAATGGCAAATTCTAGAGCAGAAGAACTCACAAAATGATGGAGTAAACCAACTTTCCAATCCAAGACAACTTGGAAGGTCAACAGGAAAGATCTGTTGCACAGACTAGGAGAGGAGTGCATGGACCATGGAGGCACAGAGTGGCATCATCCAGAGTGAATGAATCACCGGCAGCTATGGCAGTTTCCAGAACTCTCAACATATAAAGCCAAAGACAACTTAGAAGATCAGTAAGAAAGGTTTGTGGGACTTAGATGAGAAAGAAGGACAGTTTAGCCCAAGCCCTGAGGTGATGGCAATGGTGGAGAGTGGGGGAATTGAGTGGATGAGGAAGGATTCTCTTGATTTGCCCATGCTTGGATCCAAGTTGTGTTCCTGGGTGGTGCTCCTAGGGTGAGGAGGAGTACTAGTATGACAGAGCTTGTGTCGATGGTGGAAAGGGAATCCTCCTCACAGTTTGAAGGCAGAAAAGAATGCTTGTGATCACTCACAGACCAGAGCACAGACTAGGAGAGGAGTAAACATCTCTCCTTAGATCATACCACCCTAGAATAACTGAAAACTTTCATTTCCCTAGAAGTATATTGGAAGCAACTGCATAAAACTCCTGAAGGAACAGTACACCCTCCATATTGGAAACAGAGTCCAACCTTAGTCAAGTAATTGATTAGGAAAATGAGCAAACAGCAGGGAAAGAATCAGACTATAGAATCTTACTTTTGTGAAAAAGATCAGAACATACAGCCAGAAGAAGACAACAAAGTCAAAGCTTAGCCTACAACCAAAGCCTCTAAGAAAAATATGACTTGGTCTTAGGACATGGAAGAGCTCAAAAAGGATTTTGAACATCAAGACAAGGAAGAAATCAAAACTATAGATAGTCATATGAAAAAATGCTCTAAATCACTGTTGATTAGAGATGCAAATCAAAACAACTCTGAGATACCACATCACACCTATCAGATTGGCTAACATGACAGAACAGGAAGATGATAAATGTTGGAAAAGATGTGGGAGAGTTGGAACATTAATACACTGTTGGTGGAGCTATGAGCTGATGTAGCCATTCTGGAGAGCAATTTGGAACTATACCCAAAGGGCTGCAAAAATGTGCATACCCTTTGACTCAGCAATACCACTTCTAGGATTGTATCCCCAAGAGAGCATAAAGATGGAAAGGGGTCCCTTATGTGCAAAAATATTTGTAGCAGCACTCTTTGTGGTGGCTAAAAACTGTAAATCAAGGGGATACCCATCAATAGGGGGAATGCCAGAATAAATTGTTGTATATGAATGTAATGGAATATTGTGCTGTAAGAAATGATGAACAGGAAGACTTCAGAGAGACCTGGAAAGACTTATATAATCTGATGCTGAGTGAAAGGAGCAGAACCAGGAGAACTTTGTGCACAGCAACAACCACTGTGTGTGAGAATTTTTTGTGGTAAACTTAGAACTTCATTGCAATGCAAGGACTTAATTTCCAATAGTCTCTTAAGGCAAAATGTCTTCCACATCTAGAGAAAGAACTATGGAATTCAGTCGCACAATGTAGCAGATTATTTTCTTTTGTATCACATTTTGGTTTGTTTTATGATTTCTCCTATTCATTTTAATTCTTCTATGCAACATGACTAACATAAAAATGTATTTAGTAGGGATATATGTGTAGAACCTATATAAAATTGTATGCCAACTTGGGGAGGGAGGGGGAAAGGGGAGAGAAAGGAGGGAGAAAAATCTAAGTGATTTTAGAACACTGAAAACAAATAAAATAATAAATAAAAAAAGAACATCAAGTAAGACAAATTGAGGAAAAATTGGGAAGAAAACTGAGAGTGATGCAAGAAAATCATAAAAAATGAGTGAACAATGTGCTAAAGGAGACCCCTCAAAATACTGAAGAAAATAACCCTTTAAAAATAGAATAACTCAAATGGCAAAAGAGGTCCAAAAAGCCAATGAGGAGAAGCATACCTAAAAAATCAAAATGGGTCAAATGGAAAAGGAGGGCCAAAAACTCAGTGAAGAAAATAATTCCTTAAAAATTAGAATAGAGCAAATAAAAGCTATTGACTATATGAGAAATCAAGAAATTATAAAACAAAATCAACAGAATGAAAACATAGAAAATTTGAAACGTCTCCTTGAAAAAACAACTGACCTGGAAAATAGACCCAGGAAAGATAATTTAAAAATTACTGGACTCCCTGAAAGCCATGATGGAAATTATCAAGGAAAACTGCCCTGATATTCCAGTACCAGAGGGTAAAATATCAGTTGAAAGAATCTACCAATCATCTCCTGAAACAGACCCCAAAATGAATACTCCCAGGAATAATTGTAGTCTCCAGGTCAAGGAGAAAATATTGCAAGAAGCAAGAAAGAAACAATTCAAGTATTCTGGAAATACAGTCAGGATAACAGAATATTTAGCAGCTTCTACATTAAGGGATTGGAGAGTGTATAGTATGATATTCCAGAGGTCAAAGGAGTTAGGATTAAAACCAAGAATCACCTATCCAGTAAAACTGAGTATAATCCTTCAAGGAAAAAAAATGGATATTCAATGAAATAGAGGACTTTTAAACATGCTTCATGAAAAGACCAGAGCTGAATAGAGAATTTGACTTTCGATACAAGAATCAAGAGAAACATGAAAAAGTAAACAAGAAAAAGAAATCATAAGAGACTTATTAAAGTTGAGTTGTTTACATTCCTACATGGAAAGATGATATTTGTAACTCATGAGACCTTTCTCAGTATTAGGGTAGTGGGAGGGAATACACACACACACACACACACACACATACACACACACATATATACATACATATATATGTACATATAATTAACATATACAGATAAATTCTCTCATATAAAAGAGACAAGAAAAAAGTTTTTACAGTGGAAGAGAAGAGGGTGGAGGTGAGAGGGAATGATTGAATGTTACTCTCATTGGATTTGGCTTAAGGAGAGAATAATACACACACTCAATTGGGTATGGAAATTTATCTTACTCAAAAGGAAAGTAAGGGCAAAGAGAATAAGACAAAGGGGGATGATAGAAGGGAGGGTTGATTGGGGGAGGGATAATCAGAAACAAACACTTTTGAAGAGGGATAGGGTCAAAGGAAAGGATAGAATAAATAGAGGGCAGGATAGGATGGAGGGAAATATATTGTCTTTCACAACATGATTATTATGAAAGTGTTTTGTATGACAACATATGTATAACTTATATGGAATAGCTTGCCGTCTCAATGAGGGTGTGTGGGAAGGGAGGAAGGGAGAGAATTTGGAACTCAAAGTTTTAAAAATGAAAGTTAAAAATTGTTTTTACATGCAAGTGAGAAATAAGACATATAGGCAATGAGGAATAGAGATCTGTCTTGCTCCATAGGAAAATAAAAGGGGAAGGGAATAAGAAAAGTGAGGTGATAGAAGGGAGGGCAGAGTGGGGGCAGCAGTAATCAAAATGCATGTTTTATTGAGGTGAGAAAGGGGTGAGATGGGGAGAAAAATTACAACTCAAAATCTTGTGGAAGTGAGTATTGAAAGCTAAAAATAAATTAATTACTGTTACTATTATTGGACACTGAGGATATAAGTGCAAAGAATAAAACCTCTCCTCACAATGAATTTGGATGCTAATGGGTTAAATATAAACAAAATAAATATGAAGTTAGTGAAGATGTATATATATGAGTATATACATGTACATTATATATATATGCATATATATGTATATATATATGCATATACAAAAATATTAGGTAATTTTGGAGGGATGCACTTGGGGAGATCAAGAAAAGGTTTATACAAAAATGGTACCTGAGTTGTATCTTAAAGGAAGAGAGAAAATCTATGGGGCAAAGACAAGAACAAATGTGTTCCAGGCATGGGGGAGGAACACTAGCATAGTCATTGAAGTCTAATATGAAGGGTAGAATGCTGTATAATGGTGGACCAGTTAGCATATTAAAACACAAGTAAGGCCACTGGGAGATTGGAAACCATGTGGTGTCCAAAGAGTATCAAATTCCAGACCAAAATAACTACCTAAGAGTAGCTGAGAGAGCCTTCTACCATATGACTACCACACATATTATATCTAGGTATGTTAGCATCAGCGTCACTGCTAAACCACGATGTCAAGCAACAATAAGTCCTGTGGATGAAGCATGTCTTCCTACAACACATTTCTGCTCTACTGTCACTGGAGAAAAAGTGGCTAATGAGAGGAAGCCCACATTTTCTTTCTAGGGGTAGAAGAAACAGGGCAGCCATAAAAGGGGTGGACTTGTATTAGGTTAAAAGTATGTTGAAGCATAAACCCAATGAGTGGGAAGGGACTAACCAATACTTCTAGGACACCTCAGAGAGAACCCAACCAGCTTTGAATATAAGTTATACTACCTTCTTCTGAGCAGAAACATCTGGCTGACTGTGGGGCAAATAGAGTAGCAAGATGTCCTATAGTCAAATATGTTATTTATTTAAAATAGATGATGTGGCATTTTAAAAAAATGAAGAGGAAGTGTGGCATCAGAAATATCTTTCTGGACTTGGTCAAGGTTTGGGTTATAAGTTCTTCCCTTCTCCCAGATACTTACCAGGTATTTGAACTGGGTCAAATGCAATATAACCTTTCTCATTCTGAGTTTTTTTCATTCCAAAAAAAAGAATAATTACAGTAATTCTTTCCCTGAATATTGTGAGGATTAAATGAGATAATGTAAATTAAGTGATTAAGTTCTTTTTAAATTTTAAAGTGAGGTAGCTAGGTGGTGCAGTGAATAGAATTAGAGACCTGGAGTCAGGAAGACATGTTCCTGAGTTTAAATCTAACCTCACATACTTATTAGTTGTATCACCCTGGGCAAGTTACTTAACCCTATTTGCCTCAGTTTCCTCATTTATAAACTGAGCTGGAGAAGGAACTAGGCAAAGCACTCTAGTATCTTTGCCAAGGAAACCTTAAATTGGGTCATGAAGAGTGAGACTTGACTAAAAAATAACGATAAAAACCTTAAAAAGTTGCATGAATATTATTTATTGTTATTTTTATTCCAGCCTATGATCCTCACTAATCCTAGGCAAAGGATGTTGAATAGGAAGAGCAGGCATAGAAAAGGAAGGAGGGTAGAAAAAGTACAAGACCATGAGGTAAGAGGAGAGATTTTGGCACAGGTAGCACTTACCATCTTCAGATAAAATTAGATTCTGATAATGGAAGCAGTGAAAGAAAATAGTGCAAAGTGGTTGAAAGAACAGAAACGCTGTTTTGGATAGCTGAAAAATAACTATTGTCAGAAAAAAGCGACCCTAAGAGCCACACGTTTACAGTTAAGGTCCTGTAAGGGCTAGGACTGACCCCTTTAATTGCCTGTAGCCAGGTAATGCTGCCAGTTCCATGGATTACAGTTTGTAACTCTTGAAGATTGTGTATTGCTCATGTGTAGGATCTGTTCCAACCAGGGAACTGGGCAAGTCACATTCTCCAAGACTAGCTGCTCTTCAAGGAGTATAATAATGCAGCAATATTTACAAAATGACAACTAAGCAATTCACAAAAGATTCCATACCTGCACTTTTACATGTGGGCTATAGACCATGCAACAGGCATGCTGGGATAGGTGTTAGTTATTCCTTTTAGTTGAAAAGGGGAAGAACATCCTCAAGTCAGCTCCACCACCTTCAGGAGGCCCCTTCAGAAATAATTCTTTTAAACTCTAAAAGACCAGGTCCTTCTGTGCGAGACAGAGAGATTTGTGTGAGTGTGGAGAGAGGGGTCACTTTAATCAGCTTTATTTCCCTAAGCATGAACAAATAGGACATCATATCACAGATATGACTCCCTAGATGCATCGTTGTCTCTGATATCATGTTATATTTGTTATTTTAATCTATAATAAAGTATAAATTTTATAATTATTTGAAATAAAAAAAAATGACCTGCTGGGTTCAGTTTTTGCATTCTTCTTTTCTTAGACTATGAAAGTTCATGTAGTTATGTAGCCAAACATTCTTAAAGTTTGAGTTGTATCTGCTTTCATCAATGAAGCTTCTCATTCTTAACTTCAGTTTTATTTTGCACATAGAGAGATAAACTCATGTTAAACTTAACTCTCTCTTTTATCATCCATTTTTCTTTTAATCTTGAAAATAAGACTTAATCATTCATGTATATGTACATACACATATATTTGTGCCATAATATCATAATTACGAATCCTTGTCTTAAAAAAACATAGATTGTTCAAGGTACCCATGTTTTTTCACTTTTTTCAGTCATTTCTGACTCTTCATGATGCCATTTGGAGTTTTCTTGGCAAAGGTACTGGAGTGGTTTGCCATTTCATTCTCCAGTTCATTGTACAGATGAGGAAACTGAGGCAAACAGGGTTAAGTGACTTGCTCATTGTTGTATAGCTAGTAAGTGCCTGAAGCTGGATTTGAACCCAGGAAAAGGAGTTTTCCTGACTTCAGGCCTAGCACTCTATCCACTGTGCTACCTAATTGCCCACCCCCAGCCATATTTCAATACGTAAATATCACACCTAGCTAAAATGAACTGTTCATAGATTTAGAGCAAGAAGGGACCTTAAGAGGTCATCTATTCCAACTTCTCATTTTAGAGATCAGAATGTTGAAGTTAGGAGGACAAGTGACTTGCCCAAGGTTACAGAGGCAAGATGTTACACCAATTTTACACTAATAAGCAAGGTGGCACAGAGGGTAGAGTGCAAGAATTAGAGTAGGGAAGACCTAAATTCAACTCCTACCTCAGACACTTCCTAGTTGTATGATCCTAGGCAAGTCACCCAACCTCTATGTACCTCAGTTTCCTCATCTCTAAAGTGGAGATAATAATAGCACTTACCAACTCAGTATTGTTGTGAGAAGAAATGAGATATTTCTAAAGCACTTTGCCAACTTTAAAACACTATGTATATGCCAGGTATTATCACTACTAATGAAAGTCATATGCAATCCTTTAACTAAAGTGATTTCAATAATGATTCAGAACTAAGAATTAGAAGACCTACATATTATCTGGTATCCTTTACTAACTTTGTCTATGATAGGGAGCAGTTATTACTACTGGGTGGCTCACTTTTCTATGACTGGTGCTATATGTCCTTCTCATTTACATATGTCACATAATTAGAGATATTTTTTGAAAAGTGATACAGTAATCTAAAATACTTACTTAAATGAGACAAGAAAGTAGGATGCTCAGGCACTAGGTTTAGAACTAGAAGAAATCTTAGATTTTAACTACTCTGGACTGCCTCTTTGTGTAAATGAGAAAATTGAGACCCACAGTTTTGAAGAGACTTGTCCAATTAGCTAATGGAAAAGCTAAGATTTGAGCTCAGGTATCTTGCTTATAAATCTGGTATGCAATAGTGGAAAATAGGTTTGTGTCAGAGGACCTAGCTTTAAATAGGTCATGAATAAGTAGATAAGTAGGTAAGTAGATAGATAGATAGATAGATAGATAGACAGACAGACAGACAGACAGACAGACAGACAGACAGACAGATAGATAGATAGATAGATAGATAGATAGATAGATAGATAGATAGATAGAAAGATAGATGGATGGATGGATGGATGGATGGATGGATGGATGGATGGATGGATGGATGGATGGATGGATGGATGGATAGATGGATGGATAGATAGATGGATAGATAGATAGACAGAGAGATAATTTATTAAATGCTTGCTATGTACCAGACACTGTGCTAAAATGGTAGACAGAAGATTTATCTAGTGCTTACGCAGCAAAGCATGGATCACTTCTCTGCTGCTTGTGCTAATTTTGGCCTAACAATTAAAACCAAGAAAACAAACGTGCTCCATCAGCCACTACCACACCATCCATATGTGGAACCATTGGTTACGTAAATAGAGAAGTTTTGAATACTGTGGATAAAGTTCACTTACTTGGTAGTGTACTTTTCAGGGAAGTACACATTGCTAATGAGGTTGGCACAAGCATTACCAGAGCTAGCTTAGTGTTTGGGAGACTGAAAGAAAGTATGGGAGAGAAGAGGTATTAGCCTGACTACCAAACTGAAGGTCTACAGAGCCATTGTGCAGGCCTCATTGTTGTATGCCTGTGAAATGTGAACAGTCTACCAGCACCATGCCAGGAAACTGAATCACTTCCATTTGAACTGCCTTAGGAAGATTCTGAGGATCACTTGGCCAGATAAGGTACCAGCCACTGAAATCTTTGCTTCAGTTGAACTGCCAAGTATTCAAACTATGCTTCACAGAGCACAACTCCGATGGGCTGAACACATTGTTCAAATGAGAAATGTAGGCTTGTCAAAAAAATGACTATTTTATGGAGAATTCATATGGGACAGGCAATCACATGAAGGTCAGAAGAAGTGATACAAGGATACTCTCAAGGTCTCTATCAAGAACTTTGGATATAACTGTGCAACATGGGAGACACTAGAACAGGACTGCTCAGCATGGCATGCTAACATCAGAAAAGGTACTGTGCTCTCTGAGCAAAACTGAATTGAAATAGCTCAAAGGAGATGCAGGATGTGCAAATTTAAAGTATCCACCCCAATGTTCATGCTATTTGTGCCCAATCTGTGGTAGAGTATTCCAAGCTTGTTTTAGTCTGATTAGCCACAGTCAGACCCATTGAAACTTGACTTTAGCATCATGATTTCATTTTTGTCCTCTTTGAGAACAAAGGACAAGCACTAGGTACCAGGCATTGAGCTAAGATAGAACATTTATTAAGTGCTTACTATATACCAGTACAATACTATATTGTACAGTTATTAAGTTCTTACTATGTACCAAGCACTGTGCTAAGTGTTAAACATATACATACAAACAAGCAAGATAATCTCTGCTCTCACTGAGTTTATGTCTTAAGAGAGAAAGACAAAACAAGAAGGGGAACTCTAAAAGCAGGGAGGTAGATTGGGAAAGGAGATATTGAGATATTGGGATATTGAGATATTGAGAATGGAGATCCAGTCCAGGGAATCACTAATCAGGAGAGCAGGACCCAGGACATAGAGGCACCTCCAGTGGGAAAGGTACGTTAGTGATGTCCTCTATCCAGAGAGTGAGTTGAGCTGGGAATGGAGGTTTTAGGATACTCATAATTTTTATTCAGTGTTCACAAGGGCTGACATTACTGTCAGCACTATACAATGTCTGAAAATTGCCTACAGTAGGAAAATCAAGTAAGGAATTCCAAAACCAGAAAGATTTTCATTTCTTAAATTAACAAGAATTTTTATAGAAATTACTATTCATAAAACACTTCCTCAGAGGCAGTGTTGTTAGAGTCTAGTCAGGAAAACTTGAGATCAAATCCTGTCTCAGACACTTACAAGGTAAGATCCAAGTTACTCAGTGATAGAATGTCACACTAGGAGTTCAGGAAGGCCTGAGTTCTAATCCAGCCTCAGATACTTTCTAGCTGTGTGTCTCTGGGCAAGTTACTCAACCTCTTTGAGCTTCAATTTCTTCATCTGTAAAATTCGAATAATGACACCTACCTTCCAGGTTTGTTGTGAGGTTAAAATGAGATACTATTTGCAAAATGCTTTGTAATCCTTAAAGCACTGTGTAAATGGTGGTTATTGAAAGCTGTGTGAAACAGGAATTCTTCTCAATTCTTGCTCAATTTTCTCTCTCTCTCATCTCAGTTTTCTCATTTGTAAAAATCAGACCTGATGATCTCTAAGGTTCCTTCCATCTCCAAGATTCTTTTGACTTTCTACCATTATTTCACATTGAGAAAAAATTTTATAGGCCACTTTGGAACAAAAAGCACTTTCCCAAAGTACATATTCACAGATCAGCCACAACCAGTGTTTATGGAAGCTCCCTCAGGATTTCCTTCCCTATTGCTTTTTCTTGCAGCAAGACACCTGCTGCTGGCAATCAGTCATTTTAGCAGAGAGGCTCTGGACTCTGGAGATGGTACACTGTAATCACAGTTGCTATCACTACTGGAACAGGCACAAAGATGAGGCAGTGCCATCAAGGCTGAGAAGCACTTGTCTAAGGCTGTGTCAAGAAGAGAGAAACATTCAATATCCAGCAGAAGGGCCTCAGAAATCCAGTGTCAAGAAGGAATTCCTTTAATAAAACTACTTGATCTAGGTCATTCAGAAAAAGAGAGCTGACTTTAAGAGACATCAGCTCCACTTCCCAGGTGACAGGGCCCTAGGTGTACCTTTTCAAACATAATTTATTTCCTCAGCTTTCTAAAGAATTCCTAATCAGCTCCAAGGTGCTACTTCATAAATGCTCCAAGGAATTGAGAATTGATTGAGGGACTGTAAGGTTAAGGATATGAATACCAAATAGGAGAAAAATTATTTAGGGTATTACTAAGGATCATGAGATGCAATTAAGCTGGCATAACAAAGAATAATGAGATCCAATTAAGGAAAGTAAAAGTTAGGTTCACTACATTGAAAATCTTCCTAAGAGCAAAATTTCTAAGGCAGGAGAGGAATGTTTTAAGTAAAAACTGATCACTTTTGACATTTAAAAACACACTGGACAGAACACATTATTGTTTTCTAATGGATAATTCCTTACTGGCAAGCACCAACGAAGGGACCTAATAAGTCCTCTAAGATTAATGAGCATGATTGATCAGTATTTTGTCCTTATGTAAAGTTGTCATGTGCATCATTCCATCTATTAGACTCTTTAAACTGCCTTGGCTTCCTGCAGTCTTACCAGAAACCACATCATAATTTTATCACACTTGTTCAAGACAGATTGCAATTAACAAGGAAAAAAACAAATTATGTGACTGACAAATTGTTAAACACATTGTTAGGTCCAAGATCTTCTTATAATAATCTAGTCACTAGGCCAAGTCTAGAATTATTACAAAAGAAACACCTCTTATTAAATATCAAGATACCAGAAAATTTTCTTGATCACTTCAAACTTCCCAAGACTTTTGGAGTACTAAGAGTTTGAATGATATGTTAATAATCACTGTTGGTCACTTGATACAAAATGTCCCCTATCCTCCTTTTTCCTAATCAAGGCCCATATTTTTTGTCAGAGCTTTACATATTATTTCCACAGACCATCAAAATACCACTTTAAGAGTGGAGCTTGCTGAACTCCAAGATCCTCTTTTAAATTCCCAAATTCCAAAAGCATTTTATCCAATGGGCTGTCACGTTGCAATACTCTATGATAATTTAATTCTGACCTCTTTTGTATTTGTATAGCATCATATTGATGATATATCTGAAGGTGAAAAGATAGTAATGAAAATAAAAATTGTTCATTAAATATTTATTATGTGCAGGGCACTGTGTGAGGCACAAAACAAAGATGATTTTAAGCTAGGCCCCAGTCACTATCTTAGTCAAGCTTATAGTCTAGTAGGAAAAGATAAAGATACTATACAGATAGCTATAATACATGCTATTAAAAATGCATTAGATAGCTTTGAAAAAAAAAGTATTTTGTGATGTGCCATCAGAAACTAAGTAGGGAGGCCAAGTGAATCTTCATGGAGATGGTAGCATTAAAGACATGGAAATTAAAGCCATGGGAGTAAATGACATGGCTGAGAAACAGGACAAGGTAGGGGTGGGGAGAGAAAAATATATTTGCATAATGAATTTCATGTACAATCATCCTTTTATTGTACTGTGTTATGGAAATGCTTGTTTTCTTCCATAGATTAAAATATTTTTTAAAAGAAAGTGTGCAAAGAGAAAAGATAAGAGGGGCTAGGATGGACTGCAGGGAACATCTACATAAGGGGTTAGGAAGATGATTAAGGGCCAAAAGAAAGGGAGAAGAGTGGTGTTAGAACCATCAAGGGAGTTTTGTATTTTTGAAGAAAGAGTGTTCTACTAGGTGGAAAATGTAATCATAAACTGCGAAAAAGGTCAAAACGGAGTTTCTTAATCGGGGGTCTGTGGATTTACTTTTTTTTTTTTTGATCAATAGTATTTCAATATAATTGGCTTCTTTTGTAATCCTGTGTAGTAGTTTAGGAATTTAAAAACTCTAATCTGAGAAGGGGTTCCTAGACTTCATCAGATTGTCAAAGGCTTCCATGAAGGTGGAAGATTAGAAGCATTTATATAGCAGTATTATGTGCCAGGCACAATTCTAAGCCCTTAAAAAAGATATCTCATTTTATCCTCACAACAACTCTGTGCTATTATTAGTATTGTTATTTTACAGTTGTTGAGGAAATCAAGGCATACAGATGTTAAGAGACTTGCCTAAGGTCACATAGCTGGTATGTGTCTAAGATTAGATTTAAACTGAAGTTTTCTTAATTCTAGGGCACATGACACAGAAAAGGTTAAGGACCTGAAGTATTCGGGCTGAAAAAAATGAAGGTTGTTGAAGTTGGGTATTAGGAGATAAGTGATGACCTTAGAGTATTAGCTAGAGAGTGACAAAGAGGAGGAGACAGTAGTTGGAAGGATCAGGTATCTGCCAAATGAAATTCCAAGTGACAGAATTCTGTGTATATTAATCAATTTATTAGTTAAGCTAGCAATAACTAACACATTGAGGTCATTGATCTCTTTTGATGCCAAAGATGCCAAGTAAGTGTCAGAGGCCCCTTTAAATCCAGGTCTGTCTTCCTGAGAGTACATCATTAGAACTTCCCCTGGCAAAGGCAAGGCAATTCTCATTGCTGGACATTTTAATGAGAAGGTGGGCTAAAAGTTCTCAGCTCTTCCCTATCACCTTTTCTTAACCTTTACGCTAAATTTCTTGAAAAAGTTATTTATAATTGAACAAAGTTAATATTCTGTTGTATCATTTGATATTTAATATTAATCTGCAATATAACCTTTTCTGACAAAGCTGCCAAAGCCTAGCTCAAAAGAGACCTCTCCCATTCCAGCTAAGGAATTTAATTACTCTCAGATGCCAAGGCTGAGCAGAGAAAATGTTCCCACAAAGAAATGTCCCTTTGGATGGGCAGCACTTGTAGGGGCTAGGGCAAGGTGTGTCAAATATATGGTATGCAGCCCACAACACTCTCCTAAATGTAGCCTAAATCAGATTAAAAATGTAATTGGGAAATATTTAGCAAAATAAATGAAAACACGATAAAATATCACATTACATTGTAAAAGTATCAATATGTAGCCTGCAAGGCTCTTTATAAATGGTTTAGTGGTCTCCATTTTTGTTTAAGTCCCACTTCACTGGGTAGAAGGGTGAAAGGAAGGATTTCTTGTGTACTGAGGATGGTTTTGACCTGCTTGAAGATGAATGAAAAGGTTATAGTGGCAAGGGAGCATTTGAAGACAGAAGAAAGAAAGGGATGATTGCTGGAGCATAGAAAATGTCACTAAGGGCACAGTGAGAGGGCTTTGGGGATGAGTAGGTTACCTTTTCTGTGATCAAAAAGAAAGAGGAGAAGGGAAATGATAATACAGAACTAGACCTTAAGTCTGAGGAAGGGAGCTAAAAGATTCCATGTCAGCTTCATTATTGTGAGTGAAATAAAAAGCCAGATAACCTGCTTTGATGGTGAAAGAGAGGAGTTTGCATTTAGAAAGATGGAGTAAAGATTTTGGAAAAGTTATAGTGGAATATAGTGGAATAGAGAAGGGGAGAAATAAAGGTAGAAAAGAATCATTATCAGAAAGGAAGGAGGAATTTTGTTAACTCTTTATTCATGATTTTCTTGCATTACTCTCATTTCTCTTCCCAATTTTTCCTCTACCTCCATTACTTGATTTTTAAAATCCTTTTAGAGCTCTTCCACAGCCTGGGACCAATTCCAATTTTAATTTGAGGGTTTGGATGCAGAAATTTTGACTTTGCTGCCTTCTGGGTTTTATCTTTGATCTTTCCTGTCACCATTGCAACTTTCTAGAGTCAGGATTTTTTTTTTCTGTTGTGTGTTCATTTTTCCAGTCTTTTTCTTAATTTTTAACTCTATGCTAAAATGGGGTTCTGCTTCTGGAGTAGAGGGAGCACTGTCTCAAGCTTCAGGTTTTTTGTGTAGCTGTTTTCAGAGTTGGTGCTTGGGGTCTATAAGTTCTTGGTTCTTTCAAGGCGGTAAGATCTAGGGAGAGGTATGTTTGCTACTTTCCTGCTCTGTGCTGTGGTATGTAAGCAGTCACAAGCACTCTTTTCCATCCAGGAAATGTGATCAGGGTCCCAGCCTTTCTGGGGGCACAAGCTCTGGAATGCTAATGTTCTTCCTTGCCCTGGAACTGAGACCCAGATCCAAGTATGGGCAGTGCAACAGAATCCTGCCCCTGGTGCCAGCAAAGGGACCCCTACGACCTCCTTCTGGCTGATTTTCTGACTCCCTCATCATTTGTGAGCTTAGAGGTTCAGAAACTGCCATTGCCACCACTGATTCAGTTGTCCCAAGACCTACTGCTAGTTTGTCGGGGCTTGGCCTTCCTGATTTGCGCTCCACTCTGACCCCAGCATAGCAGACCTTTCCTGGCAATCTTGTAAGTTGTCTTGGGCTGGAAAATTGTTTCTCTCCATTCTTTTGTGGGTTCTGCCTCTCAAGAATTTGTATTGAAGCATTATTTAAAGATATTTGGAGGGGTTTGGAGGAGAGCTCAGGAGTGTCCTGCTGTTTCTTTGCCATCTTGGCTCCACCTCGGGAATGAGGGATTTTATAGAGATGTTACTTAGATGTGCCAGCTGAGGAGATGACCTAGTTGTATACAGTACTCCAGCCAACTCAAGATCCTAAATATCTCCCAGGAGTAGAAGCTCTTATCCAAGATACTTAGGAAGCCTTCCCATTTCTATCCCTTGCAATTTATCATTGAAAACTTTCTCCTCTTAACCTTAAGGTATTTACTGGGCACCATCATGGAGATAAAAAAAATAGATCAGAGGACAACATATCCTGTAAATATTCAGGGTTTCTGTGCCAGAGTGATATAAGGTGTTTATATGTGTATGTGTGTGTGAATTTATTTATCAGGGTCAAC
Organism: Bettongia penicillata ogilbyi; assembly: GCA_023548195.1. NCBI lineage: Eukaryota > Metazoa > Chordata > Mammalia > Diprotodontia > Potoroidae > Bettongia > Bettongia penicillata. The sequence continues at coordinate 487,315 of JAJHZJ010000323.1, forward strand.
ATTAGGGAACATGAGGAAGACGGTGTAAAAGAGCTAAGAACTTAGAACCATGAGGAGATGGATTCAGGTCCTATCTCCGTGACATATTTCTACACGACTCGGGAAAAGTGACTTAGTCTCTTAAAAGCTACAGAGAAGGTACTGACCTGAATTTATAGGATTGTCCTCACCTGGGAATTTCCTAGTGATAAAATTACAGGTTGTGTTCTTAAATGTAGCATAGTATTATGTAAGCTCAGCATAAATGATGACGCATAGTAAAGTTTTCATTAATGTATTTATTGACCTATTGATTCCTTTTAGTCCTGTTCTGTTGGGTGGTACCAATCTTAATGCCGCTTTTGTGAATCTTTGATTAAGTGCAAGAAATTAATATGAGGCATGTGGATAACTATGTAATAATAATTCACTTTTGTGAAGAGTTTTGCCATTTGCAAAGTGTTTTCCATAACATAAACATTGCAAGTATAGGGAAGGTCAATGCTATTAATCCCATTTTACAGAGAAGAAAACTGACTCAGAGAATAACTTCAACCCAAGTTCTCTGGTCCTCATTACATTGCTGTATCCACTATACAATAGTGTATTATAATGCAAATCATACCTTCAGAGCAAAATCCATTAAGAATATTTTTAAATCTGTCATTTTCAGAGATCAGAAAACATTTCATCTTTGTTGGAGATATGTAAGAATGAACTATAATACTCTTTACATTCTGAAATTTTGCATTTACCTGAGTTAAAAAAGAAGATGTCTATTAAGATACGAAGTAACAGAAATTTCACTGTTTTTGTTATGGTTGAAGCCAGTTAATATGAAAACTATGAGTGTTCCCAGAGTTTAGCTACATAAAGAATGGATATTTGTTAGATAACATGGTAGTCAGCTTACTTCTGGGAACATTTTCATAAAAGAAAGAAGAAGCAACAGACAATTCTTACTCCATGAAATTTATTCTAGTGGCTTGGCAACTAGATCTATTTCACAGAAAAAGTTCAGACATCTGTCTTCTTTCTAATCCTATTTTGTGGATAGTGAGGCAAGGAATCTATTAATACCCTATAAATCATTCCCCAAACAATTCCTACTCAGAATAATATTATCCATAATAGTATTACATATTACTATTAAATTGAATGGTATTATTACATATTCTTATGCATAATAATTATAATTATAGTAATGGAATGTACTTCATGTCATTGTCATTGCATTGTAAGGCATTATTAGTTACACACAAAGGTATAGACATGCACAAAGAAACTTTAAAAGTTAGAAATAAAACAATAGAATTCCCCTTGACATGTTGTTAATGCTTGAGGAAGATTCAGTTTGAAAATTCAACACAGTAGGTCTGCAAATTTCTAATGTGACCAGAGGAATTGCTCTGTTTTGAACTGAATGGTGGTAAAAACTCCATAAATAAAGTCTAAATCCCAGTTTTATAATAATGCTCCTCATAAACAAAAGATGAATGGGAATTTAACAGGATTTCAATATAAGTATCCTATGGGTATAGTTATATCTGGCCAACTGGGGTTTACAAAGAGTTATATATGAACTCTTTGGGAAGATCTTTCAGGAAAATCTGAAATGCCATGAGGAGGAAAAATAATTGGAATGTTATTAAACTTGTACCACAAAGAAAGAAAAGTGTTTCCCTGACAGGGAATGGCAGAGAAGTGGACCTGAAAGGTCATGTGGAGAACTGGAGTTAGCTGTCAAGCTATCAATTATAAGAAAAGACTGTTAAATTTTATATTCCACCCATGGGATTGTTCCTCTCTTAGTTATTAGTGTATAAAAACCATATTTAATTATGACCAAAGTCACACCATCACAAAATGATAAATGGAAATGTGACTTGATCTCATAATTCATCCATAAATCAGCACACTGTCCAAGGGGAAATGCTTAAATGTGAAAGAACTATGCAACGCTAGCATTACTGATGGGCCAAAGCTCCATTTGCATAAGACCCACCTACATTTCTGATGCATTAACTAAACTATTCCTTCGTTATGGTGATTTTTAAATTGAGAACCAAGCTTTCTGTTCATGCTTTTATCTGTGCCAGATTGAAAATAGTCAACTGTCTCCAGTATCTCACATCTCATAACAATGATATTCTATACAGGGCAGCAGGCTAAAGTAACAGAGGGCTGCTAAGAGACTAGATTTGTAGAGTTTCACTTAGGTCAACACTTGCAAAAATACCTTCTCCTCTCTGCCCCTATCTATTAGATTGAATCAGTTAATATTGATTTGTATCATGCTTCAGATTTTGAAAAATGCTCATTCGGCCCTTGTGACCAGCTTTCTGAGACAGGTAGGGAAAAATTGTCTCCATTTTACAGATGAGGAAACTGAGACTCAGAGCAATTATTAGCTTTGCTCAAGGTCATATAGATAAGAATTGACAGAGAAGAAAGTTAGCCTGAGCCCTCTGTTCATCACTCGAATTATTTATATGCCATGTCACATTGTTTTCTTTGATTCAACAAATGTCAGGGGATTTCAAGATCCTGGGCACCCCACCCATGGATAATGGTTTCCAATTTTTATGACTTGTTAACTGCAAATGACCTGCTTTCTTTTGGGCCTGTCACCTTGTGTTCCTGGGTCTTGTAACGTAGTGACTATAATAGCATATGACTTCTCCATAATCTCTTAGAGGAGCATTTTTATTTACTCAGAATCCTATGTGAACACAGACTTTAATTCTAGATACAAATCTTATTCTTATGAATATCCTAAGCACAATCAAAATACCCCACTGACATTTATTCACACATACCTGCCATGATCACCATGAACTAGCGTGAAAATGAGTCTAATATCTGAAGTTCAATGACCTGCAAATGAAAGAAGCACCCAAAAGAGGTACACTTGATTCATTATAGCCACTGAACTGGGAGAAATATGAGAGAGGATCTTTGGAGGCTGACTTTCCCTAGCAATATAATACTCAAAGCTTAAGAATTAAAGACCCAGGTCAGTGGGAGCAGTGCAACATCAGCATATCCTGAAGCCCTGCAGAATCAAAGACATGAGCTGCCTCCTCTCACATATGCTTTGGCCCCATGTATCCCCTACCTGTCTACCTCCTTCCCTAAGAACCTTGTGTGTCCACTTTTTACACTAAGGCTATAGCTAGTTTTAGGAGTGTGTGCCTCAGGTATATGAGGAAGATGTTTTGATTTTGCTTTTTATACCACAATAGCTCAATGAATGCCATTACTTTGAGTCAATTGTGTCTTCTAGCTTACTAGAGTCAAGTTTAATGCACTATTGGAGGCCAAATGATCTACAGTTTTAGGATTGCAGGTTCACAAAGTACTTTGAAACCTGAATAATCATCTCCCCAGGAGTCTTAACTCTGAGTTTGAGTTGTGCTAGGGTAGGCCAGAGGGGTGCTACATTTGTAGTTGTAAGTATTCTAAGATTGTGGTGTTCCATAGTTTTATAGCATCATTAGGCAAACACTGCTTTGTGTTATTGATCGTTTGGCATTATTAAAAATGTTGTACAATTTTCCAAACATGATCTCAAATCAAATGATATCCTCTTCCTATTCAAAGGAGTTTGCATATAAATAGGAGACTCTACAAGGCTCAGAGATCCAAAAAATGAATATTTTTTTTCTGGAATTTTATATACTATGAGTGACAGTGGGGGCGTATCGTAAAGTAGGCAATTTTACCTGTCACCACTGAAATTCCTCATTGTTGTTTCCTCTACCTTTTCATTTGTAAAGGTTCCTTTGAATGGGGAAAAGTGGATGACAGTACTGGATCTGTGAAAAGGGCTCCCCACAGTTTTGCGTTAAATCTTCATCCCACCATTTGGAATATTAGGAGAGGAAACAACAAAAGGTTGCAGAGTGCTGGCCCATAAACAAGGTTCATGTAGGAATTCTGTGCCTTTCTTTTACAGAGGTAAAAATTCAGAGATCAGGTTCCCCCAAAGAAAATATTATTACAGTCCATTATTAATTCTCTTAATATCAAGTTGCTTACAAACACAGTATGCGGCCAGGCATCATCACAAAAATCAATGCAAAATGCTGAGCCATCTGCTAGGGACACTAATTTTGAAAGAGATTAGCTTCTTCGTTTTATGAAAACATGAATAATTATAGCAATACATTTATTATGCTTCACTAACAATAAGGTAGGTATTTATATGGTTATTTTCCCCTTTGGGTTTGTAACATAAATATATTTGTCCTGTTTGGTCTGAATCATGAATATATAAAATTTCAACTCAGAAGTGTCAGCAAACATCAATGAGAATTATCATAGGAAATTGGGATTCTAGTCATCAGTCAAATGAATAATTCTCTGCACTATGCCAAACATGCCTTTCTTTATTTACTTTATCCAGGCCCATTAGACTGTTGCTGAATTGGGACAAGGGACAAATGCATCCTTGATTATGCTGATATAGTGCTACAATGTGGATGATTATACAGACTCCATTGGTAAATATTGGCTGAATAGAGGCTCCAACTAATCTTAAGCTTACTCAAGAGATAGCCCAGGAGGATAAATAAAGGAGGACAGATGACAAGGTCAGCACTGAAGAGCTCATTTGTTGTAACTGACAAGGCCTATTCCCATCACCACTGCCAGTGTGATTCCCCAGACATGCCTGGGTTTGGCATATTAATCCAAATGGGGTGGACAGACTTTGCTCCTGGACTTCATTACTAGAAAATTCTGTCCTGTCATTTGAGGTGATGCATAGTAGAGAGAAATGATGAAACTTGGCAGGAAACAAGATACTTGGGTTTTGTCCAAGTTTTCCTTGCCACCTTGAGTATGATGGAGTATAGCCCAAGGAGAAAAAACAATTTGAGGTAGCTCAGCTCAAGAATCTATGATTGGATGTTGAGCAACTTGTACAGTACTTGCTACAGAGAGGGCAAACCCAGTTTAGTTCACTTACATGCATTTGTTCATATTTCCTCCTCCAAAAAAGCCAAATAACAATGTTCTTTCTGCACAGGATCCTGTGAGAAATAACTAGCAGGTGATTGCCAGGTATTTTTCAAATGGAGGGATAAAAACACTAGAAATAACAGATTCTGTCTCTAAAGAAGGCAGATTAATAACTGAATTTTTAGTAGCAAAATGTTAAACATGTGTCACTATAGATTCAGAAACCTTAAAATTAGCTGAAATTTTAAAATTTAGTGGAGCAAATTAAATAGGCTTTACTTAAAAATAAATTTTTTTTCAAGAAATATGCAAATAGTGAATAAAATTTAAATATATATATCATGTTGCTTAGTCTAAATTTTAGCCTAACACACTGTGAATTGCTTTTTATATAGCAACTTAGATTTTGTAAATAGAATTTAATTAAATATTTAGGGAAACGGGCTTTACTTCAAAAACATGCAAATTTATTCAGAAAGCACACAAATAGTGAGTACAATTTAAATGTTGTACCGGTTAATCTAAATTTTAGCAAATCATTTATATTGTGATTTCTCTTTCATGTTGAATTTTTATTTTCATTTTGATCTGAGACTGTAATTTCATTATGTGGGGAAATCCTGGTAAGAAAATTCCCTCTGCCAATGTCAATTGGCAATTTATAATCATGAAGTTATCTGGTCACCAGGAACTTAAGTGACTTATACAGGGTGGCACATTCAGGTGGTATATGTCAAAGGTGGAACTTCAACACAGGTTTCCCTGACTCTGGGGTCATCTCTGTGTCATTATGCTATGCTATCTCTAGCAAGTTATTTTTATAATTAATAATTAAATTCACACAGCATGAGAGAACAGCTAGATACCAGGTCTTAAAGCCAGCAAAACCAGGATTCTAGTCCTGTCTCTGAACCGTAATGGTCTTCTAAGTGCTCTTTAGCCTACTCAAGAGATAGCCCAGGAGGATAAATGGTTGTCAAACAATTTGGTCTCGGGACATTTTTACACTTACATTGTTTTTTTTTGACAAAATTCCTCCTGCCCCACCCAGGATATATTTTTTAATATGATCTATATCTATTGATACTTACTACAATAGAAATTAAAATATTAGTAATGTTATTCAAATAAAACTTTCAGATCCCACAAGAAATTTTGGAGAATCTTAGGGGTTTCCCAAACCACACTTTAAGAAAACCTCACAAAATGATAAGTTGCAAAGGAGGTGCCAACTTGGATTGGTAGAGGAAGTTTCTTCACCTGGGAGTTGCCCATAATATATCAACAATGTATAGTATATAGATTCTTATCTTACATTGAAGGGGAGGAAGTGCCTAGGGCCATATAATGTTTATAGGACATGCAAGGAAAGGATGTTACTGCATAAGGGAACAGAAAAAGACAGAAATAAAATTATGAGTGCAAATCAAGAGTTCTATTGTATACTTTTAGGCAACACTCAATCAACCAAATCCACAGGATAAATCAAATACCTGCCAGTAAATGTACTCTTACCTAATATACCACAATGTTTCTAATGTGAGTCTGATGAGGAAAAAAGATGCTGTACTGCAATGTAAATGAAGCTATCAACCAGAAAACAATTATTTATTGAGCACCTATAAAGCTGAATAAAGTCCTGTTCTCAAGACTACTGATTTCACTGTATGCTTTTTATACCACAAAGAAGGACTCCTAGTCAGTAAGGTCAGAATTGAAACAGAAAGTAAAAAAAAAAAAAAGAAAAAAGTCAATTCAGAATTATAGCCCTATTATATCCAATGTTTCTGACAGTGTATTCAGTATTATATCTACATCTATATATATAGCTAGATAGCTAGATATAGATAGATAGATAGATAGATAGATAGATAGATAGATAGATAGATAGATAGATAGATAGATAGATCGATCCTTGGTTTTGGAAAGAATGGGAGCCATTGGGAAGGACTATGAAAAATTATCATTTTTATAAGTATTATTATATGGCAGACAGATGTGGAATATTACCTTTGCCAAAGAACTAAACTTTCATATATCTTAGATTTTTCCCTCCCTCCCTCTCATTCCCCTCTCCCTCTTCATTTCCTCCCTGAGATGGTGAACAGTCTTATATAGGTTCTACATGTATGTTCCTATTAAATGATGTTGCATAGAAGAATTAAAATAAATGGGAGAAACCATAAAACAAAACAAAACATAATACAAAAGAAAACGGCCTACTTCTATTTGAAATCCAATTCCATAGTTCTTTCTCTGGATGTGGAAGACATTTTGTCTGAAGAGTCCATTAGAAATTTTTTAAATCCTTTTATTGCAATGAGGTACTAAGTCTACCAGAAAAATTCCTCACACACTGTGGTTGTTGTTGTGTACAAAGTTCTGCTGCTTCTGCTCCTTTCACTCAGTATCAGTTCATATAAGTGTTTCCATGCCTCTCTGAAGTCTTCCTGTTCGTTGTTTCTCATACCACAACAGTATTCCATTACATTCATATACCACAACTTGTTCAACCATTCCCCAATTGATGGACATCCCCTTGATTTCCAGTTTTGGGCCATCACCAAGACTGCTGATTTAAATATTTTTGTATATGTGGGACCCTTTCCCATTTCTATGATCTCTTTGGGATAGAGTCCCAGAAGTAATATTGCTGGGTGAAAGGGTATGCACATTTTTGTAGCCCTTTGGCCATAGTTCCAGATTGCTCTCCAGAATGGTTGAATTAGCTCACAGCTCCACTGTTCCATCTCTCCCATATCTTCTCCAACATTTATCATCTTCCTGTTTTTTCATGTTAGCCAGTCTGATAGGTGTGATGTAGTACCTCAGAGTTGTTTTGATTTGCATCATTCTAATCAATAGTGAGGATTTTTTCTTATGGTTATAGATAGCTTTAATTTCTTCCCCTGAAAATGCCTGTTCATATCCTTTGACCATTTATCAATTGGAGAATAACTTATATTCTTATACATTTGACTCAGCTCTCTATATATTTTAGAAATGAGTCCTTTATCACAGATACTAGTTGGAAAAATTCTTTCCTAGTTTTTTGCTTCCCTCCTAATCTTCATTGCATTGGGTTTGTTTGGGCAAAGATTTTTTGTTTAATGTATTCAAAATTACCCATTTTGCAATTCATAATGTTCTCTATGTTTTGTTTGATCATAAATTTCTCCATTCTCCATAAATATGACAAAGACAACATTCCTTGCACCCCTAATTTGTTTAAAGTATCAATCTTTATCCACTTGGATTTTATTCTTGTGTACAGTATCTGGCAATGGTCTATGCCCAGTTTCCACCATATTATCCAGTTTTCCCAGTAATTTTTGTCAAACAGTGAGTTCTTATCCTAGAAGCTGGGGTCCTTAGGTTTATAAAACAGAAGATTGCTATATTCATTAACTACTGTGTCTTGGATACCTAACATATTCCTCTGGTCTACCCTTCTGTTTTTTTTAGCCAGTACCACATAGTTTTGATGATTGCTGTTTTATAATATAATTTGAGATCTGGTAGTGCTAGACCACCTTCCCTACCATTTCTTTTCACTAGTTCCCTTGATATTCTGGATCTTTTGTCCTTTGAGATGAATTTTGATACGATTTTTTTCTAGCTCTAAAGATAATTATCTGGTATTTTGATTGTCATGGCACTGAATAAGTAAATTAGTTTAGGTAGAATTGTCATTTTTATTGTATTAGCTCAGCCTACCCACGAACAACTGATGTTTTTCCACTTACTTAGATCTGACTTTGTATGAAGTGTTTTTTAATTGTGTTCATATGGTCCCTGGGTTTGTTTTGGCAGGTAGACTCCCAGATATTTTATAGTGTCTACCTTAATAAATGGAATTTCTCTTTCTATCTCTTGCTGTTGGGCTTTATTAGTAATATACAGAAATGCAGATGATTTGTGAAGGTGTATTTTGTAGCCTGCAACTTTGCCAAAGTTGTTTATTATTTCAAATAGTTTTTACTTGATTCTCTGGGATTCTCTAAGTATATCATCATATCATCTGTAAAGAGTGGTAACTTAGTTTCTTCTTTGCCTGTTCTAATTCCTTTAATTTCTTGTTCTTCTTGTATTGCTACAGCTAGTATTTCTAATACCATATTGAATAACAGTGGTCATAATGGATATCCATGTTTCATGCCTGATCTTACTGGAAATTCATCTAGCTTGTCCCCATTGTATATCATACTTTCTGATGGTTTTAGGTAGATACTGCTTATTATTTATGGAAAGTTCCATTTATTCTTATGTTTTCCAGTGTTTTCAAAAGGAATGGGTGTTGGATTTTGTCAAAAGCCTTTTCTGCAACTATTGAGGAAGTCATATGGTTTCTGTTAGTTTGTTGTTGATATGATCAATAATGCTAATAGTTTTCCTAATAATGAACCAAACCTGCATTCCTGGTATAAATTCTACCTGATCATAATATGTTAAGTTGCTGTACTCTTTTTGTTAATGTTTTATTTAAAATTTTTGCATCTATATTTATTAGGGAAATTGGTATATAATTTTCTTTCTCTGTTTTGGCTCTTCCTGGTTTAGGTATCAGAACTGTGTTTACATAAAAAAAAAAGAATTTGGTAGGACTCCTGCTTTGGCAATTTTTCCAAATTACATAGTGTTGGAATTAACTGTTCTTTAAGTGTTTGATAGAATTCACTTGTAAATCCATCTGGCCCTGGAGACTTTTTCCTATGGAGTTCATTAGTGGTTTGTTCAATTTCTTTTCCTGAGATGGGGTTATTTAAGAATTCAAGTTCCTCTTCTGTTAATATGGGCATTTTATATTTTTTAAAAAATAATCTTTCATCTCATTTAGATTGTTGAATATATGGGCATGCAATTGGGCAAAGTAATTTCTAATTATTCTTTTAATGCCCTCCTCATTGGAGGTTAATTTACCCTTTTAATTTTTGATATTGGTAATTTGGTTTTTTCTTTCTTTTTTTAAATCAAATTGACCAAAGGTATAAACTTATAAATCAATATTATTGTTTTTTTCATAAAACCAACTCTAAGTTTTATTTGTTATTTCAATAGTTTTCTTAATTTCATTTTTATTAACTTCTCCTTTGGTTTTCAGTAATTTAGTATTTACTTGGGGATTTTCAATTTGCTATTTTTCTGGCTTTTCTAGATTCATACTCAGTTCATTGATCTTCTCTTTCTCTAATTTATTCATTCAAAAGGCATTCAAAGATATAAAACTTCCCCTAAGAATTGCTTTTGCAGTATTACATAGGTTTTGGTAGGTTGTCTCATTGTAATTCTCTTGAATGAATTGATTGTTTCTATTATTTGTTGTTTAACCCACTCATTCTTTAAGATTGGATTGTTTAGTTTCCAATTAATTTTGGGTTTATATTTCCATGGTCTTTGATTATGTATAACTTTTATTGTATTATGATCTGAGAAGGATGCATTGACTATCTCTTCCTTTCTGCACTGGATTGTGAGGATTTTATGGCCTAGTACATGGTCAATTTTTGTATATGTGCCATGTATCACTGAGAGAAAGGTATATTCCTTTCTATCTCCATTCAATTTTCTCCAGAGATCTGTCATATCTACCTTATCCAGAATTTTATTCACCTCCTTAACTTCTTTCTTGCTTATTTTGAGGTTAGATATATCAAGTTCAGAGTGGGGGAGGTTGAGGTCCCCCAGTAGTATAGTTTTGCTGTCTATTTCTTCCTATAACTCTTTTAACTTCTCCTCTAAGAATATGGGTGCTATACCACTTGTAGCATATATGTTTAGTAATGAAATTGATTCATTGTATATGGTGCCTTTTAACAGGATATAGTTCCCTCCTTATCTCTTTTGATTAGATCTATTTCTGCTTATACTTTGTCTGAGATTAGGATCACTAGCTTTGCTTTTTTTACATCAGTTGAAGTACAATATTTTCTACTCCAACCTTCTACCTTAAATCTGTGTGTATGCCTCCACTTCAAAGGTTTTTTTTGTAAACAACATATTGTTGGATTATAGTTTTCAATCTATTCTGCTATCTATCTCTGTTTTATAGGAGAATTCATCCCATTCACATTCACAATTATGATTGCTATCTGTGTCTTTCCCTCCATCCTCTTTCCCCCCATTTTTGTTCTTAATCCCTTTTCCCTTCCCCTCCACAACAGTTTTAATTTTTTACCGCTTCCTCCCTCCCATCTTACCTTCCTTGTTTAATCTCCCCCTCACTTTTAATCCCTTTCTCCTTACTAATTCTTCTCTCCTTTGTAACCTCCCTTCCCTTTTCTTTCCCCCTTCCCCTCCTACTTCCTATAGAACTAATTGTATTTCTATACTTAACTGAGTTTTTTGTACCCTCCTTGAACTCAGTCAGATGACAGTAACTCTCAAACAATGCTCATCTCCCTCCCTTCTTCCCCTCTATTATAATATATTTTTGTGCCTCTTCCTGTGATGTAATTTACCTTTTTCTCACTCCTCCTTTTCACATCTCCCATTACAATCCCTTTGCACTCTTAAATCACATTTTTATCATGGCATCATTTACATTTTACCCACTCCCTCTATCTATGTATATCCCTTTTATATATCATAATAAATATACAATTCTCAAGATTAACAGGCATTATCTTCCCTTATAGGGATGTAAACAGGTTTTTTTCTCATTTTTCTTTCTATGCCTCACTTGAAACCTACGTTTGAAGATCAGATTTTCTATTGAGCTCTGCCTTTTTCATCAGGAGGGTCTGGAAATCCCTTATTTCATTCAATGTCCACCTCCTTGCCTGAAGTATTATGTTCAACTTTGCTGGGTAATTTATCCTTGGTTGTAGTCCCAGATCCTTTGTCTTACAGAATATCATATTCCAATTCCTCCAATATTTTAATGTAGAAGCTGCAAGGTCCTTTGTGATCTTGACTGCAGCTCCTCGATGTTTGAATTGTTTCTTTCTGACTACCTGCAGTATTTTCTCCTTCACCTGATAGCTCTGGAATTTGGTGATGATATTCCTTGGTGTTTTTAGTTTGGGATCCCTTGAATGACGGATTCTTTGGATGACTATTTTGCACTCTGGATCTAGGACTTCTGGGCAACTTTCCTTGATGATTGCTTGGAAGATATTGTTCAGGTTCTTTTTTTTATCATGGCTTTCTGGTAGACAAATAAGCCTTAGATGTTTCTCTTCTGGATCTATTTTCCAGGTCAATTGTTTCTCCAATTAGATATTTTAAATTTTCTTCTATGTTTTCATTCTTTTTTTATTCTGTTTGATTCTTGATGTCTCATAAAGTCATTAGCTTCTACTTGCCTGATTCTAATTTTTATCAAATTGTTTTCTTCAGTTAACTTTTGCATCTCCTTTCTCATCTGTTCAATTGTTCCTTTTAATGAGTTATTTTCTCCAGTTAAGTTTTGTACTTCCTTTTACGTGTCCAATTTTCCTTTTAAATTCTTCGTGATTTCTTATTCCATATTTTTAAAATTGCTGACCAGTCTTTTTTCTTTCTCTAATTTAGCTTTTAAAATTCTTCCTGAGCTCTTCGAAGAATGCTCTTCGTGCTTCAGATCAATTTATATTCCCTTCTGAAGTTTCAGATGGGAGAACAGTCTCAGTACTGACCTCTTTGGTATTCTTGTTTTGGTCCTTGTCCCCATAGAAAGATTCTATGGTCTTTTCTTTTCTACTTTGCTTCTTACTCATGATAATCACCATTTTCCTGGCTTTTAAAGTAGATCTCTGCAACTGGGCACAGAGGGCTCTACCTCACATTTCTTGTGCCTAAATCTTGACACTTTGTGTGTTGTGGCCTCTGATGTTTTCAGCTAGAAGCTAAAATACTGCAGGTTACCTGGTGCTGAGCTGGCTGGTATTGAAAAGCAAAGGCCAGATGAAGTCTTTTGGGGTTTCCCCAGTGTTACCCTAGAGTTAGCTGTGTTAACTGTGGGGCAGGAGTGGTCTACCTGCAGGAGGTTTTTTCTATTGAGCTAGATCATAGGCAAGTTCAGTGGTTCGTGATCCTGTCTGTGCTAGTGTCTTCCCAATTCCCCTGGGGCAATGAGGCATGCCTGGGTTCTTGGTGTTGGTAGTTGTAGGCTTCAACCCCCTGGGGCTCAGGATCTCCTTCCTCCTGGTTTTTTGAGGTGGGGCTGGCTGGGACAGCTCTGGTGCTGCACTGGTCCCCTCCAGCCACAGCAAAAGGGACCCTGCTTAGTGATTTTCCTAGCTTCACATGCTAAGAGACTGTTTATCTTTTCTGCTGCTCCTGCTGTTCTAGGATTTTTCCTTGGGATATATTCTCTGGGTTCATCAAAGTCAACAAGGGCAGGGAGATAGTAATTGCCTATCACTCTGCCATCTTGGCTCCCAGAAGTCAGTCAGTGGCACTTTTGAATGCCAAAGATGACTCCTTATCTCTTCTTCCTGGCTTCCCTGGCTTTCTTCAAGTCCCAGTTAAAACATAACCTTCTGCAGGAAGCCATTTCTGATACCCCTTAATGCTAGTGCCTTCCCTCTGAAATCACATGCCATTTGAACTGTATATGTCTTGTACACAATTAGTTCTTTGCTGCTTGGTATATTCCCAATAAAATGTGAGCTTCTTGAGAGCAATGATTACGTTTGTCCTTCTTCATATCTGTCATGATTATACAGTGCCAGGAATAAAATAAATGGTTAATAAATGATTTTTTTCTTAATTGAGAAGAGACTTTTCCATTAAGATGAATTTGCTTTAGATTCACTAACTACAAAAGAAAGTGCATATAATGTGAATGTTATGAAATGGATCTTTGGTTGTATTGTGATTTTTATCTACCATTTTAGATCTTTGAACATATAATATCAAAATAAGTACTTCAGCCTGTCAAATGCCTATGATTTCATCAGTGTGAATATTGTCTCTTCCAAAGAAAAGTGCAATAGATCCACAGTTAAGGAATGGATTTTTTAAAATAAATTGTTATAGTCAAAAGAAATTCATGTCTTAGCGACCTATTATTTGGTGTTGGACTTCCATGAATTTAGCTAGACTGGGCCCCTTGCAAGAGGTATACAGTCTATTGCCTGACAGAGTTTAAACCCCATTGGCATAGCTTTCAAGCACCAAGTATCACGTGCATATCTTGATGAAGCATTTGAGTACGTATTGAGTATGTGATCTCACTTGAGTGACATCAGTTGCATACTAATAAAATAAATACGAAGCATTAGTTTATATACACTCATCTTCAGACCATGTTCTTGTGCTTTAACTTTCACTCCTCCTTGGCTCTCCAGAACCTTTATCTCTTGTGTGTGGGGGTGACTTTTGATTAGTGATATTTCATCATATCTTCCCAAACTAGACATATTATGCTGGTTCCTTACCACTTCATGCTAGACTCCAGTGTTTTTCTGAGCTGATTCTACAGTTCCTCTTCTTCCCTACTTTCCATCTCAACTGTGGTAAGAATGATCAAATCACCACTGCTATTCCTTGAAGAGATATGTCAGGGAAGGATACAAACAGTCTGTTTTCAGAGAAAAAAATCAAAGCTCTCTATAGGTATATGAAAAAAAGCTCTAAATCACTACTGATTAGAGAAATACAAATTAAAACAAGTCTAAGGTACCACTTCACAACTATCAGATTGGCTAATATGACAAAAAAGTAAAATGATAAATTTTGAAGGGGCTACGGGAAAACTGGGACACTAAAGTGCCATTGGTGGAGTTGTGAACTTATCAAAACACTCTGGAGAACAATATGCAACTATCCCCAAAGATCTATAAAAGTGGGCATACCTTTGATCCAACAATACCACTGCTAGGTCTAAATCCCAAAGACACCAAAAATGGGGGTAAAGGACATGTTTGTGTGAAGATATTTACAGCAGCTCTTTTTTTGTCGTGGCTAAGAATTGGAAATCCAAGGGATGCCCATCATTTAGGGAATTTAGCTCAACAACTTGTGATATATGATTGCAATAGAATATTATTGTGCTATAAAAAATGTCAAGAAAGATGATGTCAGAAAAATCTGGAAAGTGACACAAACTGATACAAACTGAAGTGAGAAGAACTAGGACAACATTGTACAAAGCAATAATGTATGATGAACTGTGGATGACTTAGCTCTTCTCAGCAATACAATGATCCAAGACAATCCCAAAAGCCTAACAATGAAGCATGCTGTTGCCAGAGAAAGAACCGATATTGTCTGAGTACAGAGTGAAGCATGTTATTTTTCACTTTCTTTTTTTTATTTGGGTCTTCTTGTACGATATGACTAAAATGGAGATGCTTTATGTGATTGCACATGGATAAACTATATCTTATTGCTTACCATCTCAGGGAGGGTGAGAGAAAATTGGGAACTCAGAACTTTAAAAAAATTTGTAAAAATTCTTAAACGTAATTGACAAAAATAAAATTGTGATATGTATATATCTGTATATCTTTAGGTGTGCATATATGTATGTATGTATGTATCTAACTTTGTATAGAACAGATATGTCAGTCAATTGCTCTAAGACTCCATTTACCATCCCTATGGCTTCATATCCTTCCCTAGCAATCACTTCCCTGTATTTGATATTTTCTTCTGTTATAGCATAATCTCTTTAAGAGCAGGGGATATTTGGGGTTTGTTTTTTTGTTTTTTTCCTTTTCTTTTTTTTATATTGGTAATCCTCACACTACATACAGTTGCAGGAATACAGTAAACTCTCAATAAATGCTTTTTTATTCATTCATTAATAATTATGAACACTGTAGTTATTTTTTAAAAAAATATTTTGGAAGGTTTAAAGTCATTTCATTTTAATACCTTCTGATACTTAATGGAACTAATATGAGAAACTAAGGGAGAAAGCATTTTGAAGAGAATAACCTTTATCTTCACCTTTCTTCTCACTGTCTTTTATCAATATTTTAGTACTACTTTTAGTAAAGAGAATAACTTCTGGGTCAACTTCCTGATCAATGGTGCATTTCATTTCTTATACTTTTGATGATGCCTATCAAACATTGATGTTTCTGGAGGAGGAAATCTTATTGTTTATAGTGAAAGAATTCATAAATGGGTGTTTGTGCTGAATTATAAATAACTACTGTTAAAATAAACATACTTAACAGCAGGATATGTACCAGTTTCTGAATTTTTTTAAAGCATTTTTGAATTATGCATTATTTTTGTTATTTCTATAGGAATAGAGTAAAATGGTATGAAGCATTTTTAAACAAAAACAAACCATTACAATTTTTAGCACCAGAGCTGAAAATTTCCAAAATGTACTTCATTTCATTATTCTTCATTATGAAGATTTTACTGCTACTGTAGAATGAATAAACAGCATACACTTCTATGTTTTACGTAAAGTTATTGTAATGATAAATGAGTAGAGCAAATTTCAAAAATTTTAGACAACATAATTAGCATACATAATTTATTATTAATTAAATATCTATTAAATCATTGAATATCTAAATTTATTATACTAATGCAGAGTTGACATGTCATTCATAACATTCAAACTCAAGTAGAATTTGTAAAGAATATGTATTTTCCAGACTATTTCATGAAGTTGGACAAGAAGTCAATTGAATTAGTTCATCTGTACATAGATATTTGACAGATAGCTGAAGATGGACAATGAGATAAATCCAATATGGAGTAGAATAACTGTATTTGAAAACTACAATTGTGTTTTCTAGATTGTACTTGGAAAATTTATTACCACTTTCAATTATCCCAACATTTGTTGGTCAAAAAAATGTATCTTCTCAGTGCCAATATTTCTCCATTAATTCTATATGGTTAGGAATCATGAAATATCATAACCTCAAAAATCCAAAAATTTAAATGATAAAGAGGCTCATAAAAACACATCGAGGACATAAAGTCCTAAAGAACATTATTAATGGTGCTGGTGGTGTTGTTCAGTTGTTTTAATTATCTCTGCCTCTTTGTGACCTTATTTGGGTGTTTTCTTGGCAACGATGCTAAAAAGAGTTTGCTATTTCCTTCTCTAGCTTCTTTTACAGACGAGGAACAGAGGCAAACAAGATTATCAGACTTGCTCAGCATCACACAGCTATTAAATGTCTGAGGCCAGATTTGAAAATAAGAAGAGGAATCTTCCTGACTGCACACAACACTCTATCCATTGCACTGCCTAGCTGCCCCACTAAGGGCAAAAACATTATTAAGTACATGCATAACCAGAAAGATGGGTAGGATACCAAAATATGTGTGTGTGTGTGTGTGTGTGTGTGTGTGTGTATATATATATATATACACACACATATACATATACACATGTGTATATATATACACATATGTATGTATGTATGTACCAAGTCTTGCACTAATTAGTATCCTCAAAATACTTAAATACTGTAGAAAACACTCCAGTATACAGGATAAGTTCTCTTCAGATGAGTTCTAGAAGGATCTACAGAAGTATAGTAAAGGATAAAAAGGCATAGGATGTTCTCCACACCAGTGCAAAAGCAACCACAGCAATGAGATTACAGAATCCCTATAGTATGTAAATACCTTATAGACAGAGATTGTTTCATTTTTATCTTTGTCTCCCTGAAGGTAGGTACAGTATTTTATACAAAAAAACTTCTTAATAAATACCGATTAGAAAAAATTATCAGATATATACAAACTATGGTGAATTTCACAATTTAGAACAGGAGACACTATGAGACTTAGGGAATTTATCAGACAATCTAGTATTATCTCTCTTGTTCCATATCAGTAACATGTATTTTTTGAAGGAAGAGACTTGTTTATTTCATGCTTCACTAGGCTAAGCCTAGTCCTCTTCATTTAGAAGTCATTCAATAAATATTCATTTATTAGTTGATGAGTGTACTCATTCAGTTTTCCCATGGTGTCTAACTCAGTCCAAAAGACAAGTATATCTTAAGAGATATAACAGGATGAGAATATTACTAACAATTAAAAAAATTATCAGAGCATGGGGCATCCATGCATGATGCTTACATTTATAAATTTATTCTAAAATTTCAGTTTTTTAAACTTTTATGGTCTCTTTAAGAGAAAAAAGCTAAATGGTTCTTTCCATTTTGGAATAAAAATTCATAATCTTAACTACGAATATTGAAACAATAAAAAGAGACTGAAACTATTAGTGAATAGTAGTATTTATGAAATTCCTTTGATATTCAAATAATTATGTTCTCTGAAAATTCATTTAATTATAAAAGTAATTTTCCAAAATTACAGATTATCTCAGAACTAAAGATATGAAATGTTAATGCTTACATCATAGTTCAAATGAATGGTTTGCAAAATCTTCCTTTTCTTTCTCACTATTCAGTTTTCCAAAAATCTCTAACAATCTGACTTCCCAGTCAGCTCACACCCCTTGCCCTTCAGATGTCATCAAATGACTTTCTAATTACTAAATCCAACGGCTCTTTTATCTGTCCTTGAGTTCTGTGATTTCTTTGTGGCTTTTGACACTGATGGCTTCCTCTTTTAAACCCTCTCTTCTCTTGACTTCCATGACATTTAGAGTCACAATCTCACGATTGGAAGGGACTTAAGAAGCCATCTAGTTCAATCACTAGTGTGCTGTTTCCTCTACAAAGTCTGTAAGAAGTGATCACCCATCTTCACATAACAACCTCCGCTGAGGAGAAAACAACTACTCCTATGATACAACTTATACTATGCCATTTCGAGATAACTCTAGTCATTAAGAAATTGCACCTTATACTCATTTCACTAAAATGTTTATTCATTAATAGTTGCACCCTCTGAGGATAGACAGAACATACCTAATCTATTTCCATAGGACAACCCTTCAAATACTTAACGGCAGCAATCATATCTTATACTTCCCAAATCTTCTCTTCTCCTGTGTAAAAATCTTTTCTTTCAACTGAGTATCATATAGAAATTGTCTTAAGTCCTTTGAAACTGACTGCTTGCTTTCTTCTGGAAACTTGCCAGGTTATCAAAGTCTTTCCTGAAATGTGGAGTCTAGAATTGAATAAAATACTCCTCATGTAATCCAACTGTGGTTGAATACTGATGGATCTTCTGTGTCCTGGGTACAATGTTTCTTTTAATGAAACTAATAGTAACTTTAACTCGTTTGTTAATGTTATCCTGTTCACTTATATTGAGCTTACAATACATTAAAGCATCTAGATTTTTTCAAGTGAAATATGCTCAATATGAGTTATTGAAGAGCTATCCCATTCTTGTATCTTTACCTACCCTTCTTACAACTCATTCTTTCTCCATCTTCCCTCCTAAATGTAGATTGACCAAGGTACAACTGACAACTGTTATTTTCTTTCTGTTGATGAACTCATCCACTCCTATATCTTCAACTATCATCTCTGTCTCATATAGATATCCAAGCCTGCTTTTTACTTATTGCTCAAGAACCAATTTCCAATTACCTTACATATATTTCCATAAAAGCATCCCAAGATTGCCTTTTACTGAACATGTCTCAATTCAAGATCATTACCTTTTCTTCTGAGCGAACTCTCTCTTTTCACTTCACCTTTGTCAGAGTATCACTAGTCACCCAACTATGAAACAGAGAAATTGAGAGATACATTAAGCTACTCTTTTTTACTTCTTGCTCTTTCTCACATCTCATAATTACAAGTCATCACTCTGTTTTTGAAATGTCCATGATATCTATTACTCCTTTTCCATTCTTAACCATGACTATTCTACTTCAGATCTCATCTCAAACCTAGACTATTACAAGAGATTCTTAACTGACCCCTCTGTTTCCAGAGTCTTTTCTGCCATCTACTGCCAAACGGTCTGATGCAGTACCTACATCTTAATCTTCCTAGAAAACTATTTAGATATTTTTACCCCAGGCACAAAAGTCTATAATGTGAAACTCTAGGGGATTAACTGTCCAATGATAAAAGATATGTTCCCCTATGTCAACTTGCTAATCTTCCTGAGAACATGAGCAACTCTGTGTAGCTAGGAAGTAGAAGCTCAAGATGAGAAGTGATAATTTCTCAAATATATTGAGACTATATCTGGTATAAAATACAAACTTCATTCAATTAGTAGAATTCCTTGCAATATGTATAATCAGCAAAAGTAAGGCAAAGGAGGGAGAATGAGTGATCTGAGGAGGATTGAAATTGGCATTATGTCTGCAGAAAAGGTCATCAAGGCTTTCCTGGGGAGCTATCCAGAGTGCTGAATTTCATTTACCCAAATCTCTCAGTGACAAAGTGGATTAGACTTTTGACTCTGAGAATAATCTGTTGCCTATATTTGCTTCAAATTTTACTTCCTAACTTTTACCTGCTTCGCTGATACAACTGCCAACAATCCCTTTGACTGGTCTCTGTGTCAAAAGAATGCCCAGAAAACTATCTGGCTTAACTTAAACTACCTTCTACAAAATCAGCCTACCCTTGTCATAGCCCCAGAGTGGCAGTGGAATTCCATAACCAAGTGCTTTACGTTTATGACCTCTTGGGTGGCACTTTGCTTTTCTTCATTTCATTTTATTTTATTTTCAAATAATGAAGATGCATTTTCTCTGTTTCCTACTCAGCCCCCCAATTTAAGGGGAAAAAGAAAAAACCCACTGTACCACGTATGTAACATAGTCAAGCAAAACTAATATTAGACATGTCCAAAAAGTGCATGTTTCATTCTGCCTCTTGAATCTATTACCTCTCTGTCAGGAATCAGTTAACACGTTTTTCATCAATCCTCTGGAATTATGGTTAGTCATTGCATTGATCGAAGATCTTGAATCTTTCAAAGCTGTTAGTCTTTCAAAGGTTAAATTGTAATTTTTTTCTGCTGGTTCTGCTCATTTCATTGTGCATCAGTTCATAGTATAGCACTTTGTACCAATAAGATGCTCAATACATTTGTACTGTTTCTTTGATTGTGTTGCTATTAATGTGAAAAATATGTCTAATACTTTCAGAATGAAATTTTTAAAATAATCTAAGAACTCATAATGTATAGGACCAAAAAATAATATCCCAATGATTTATAGGATTTATACTTGAAAATTTTCCTTTTTATAATTTGAGACTTTGGAGAAAACAGAGGAAACAAAACTATAGGTGGTATCCAAGGGATTGAAAGAACAAAAATCACAAATTAATTTGCCTATAGAGTTAAGTGGGATTTGCTCAGAGGAAAGATTGTTCAGGCCCTCATCACCTCTCACTTATACTCTTGCAATAACTATTTAATTGGCCTACCTGTTTCTAAAGCATGCATTGTCTCAAAGGTATATGCTCTTAGTCTCAAAAAGAAAGGTATGGGAGTGTGAATGACAACATAAATCCACATCATTTTTTAAAATTCTCTTTGAGCTTAAGTTTCTTCACCTGAAAAATGGAGGAACTGGATTCAATTTCATCTAAGGACCCCTTCCATCTCTAAAGATTTATGATTCTAACTCCTTTAATACGATAATAGCTTCATAGTCTAGTTTTGCTATGTTTGACCTGGAACTGTTCTCCATCTCCCAACCACAATAATTTGCCAGAAAGAGAATGAATTCATCTACCTGTTATCATGTAATGTTAAGCTCTGCATATGATAAAACTACACTGACACTTAATACAGTAGACCCAATTCAGTTAGGTCAATATCAATCTGGCATGGAATGTGTACCACAACAAAATCTGCTTGTGTAGTCCTGGCCATTGAACATACCTTTTCTGGGTCTCTCTAAGTAAATGGAAAGGACTTCTATTTCCTGCATTCTCCAACCATGCATAGAACTCCCTTGGTAGCTACTTCTTTAAGGACAACAGGGCTATGGAAATGTGGAGACTGTAGCTTAATAAATGACATGTGATAGTTAACTGAGTGGAAGATGCATTTCACCATAACTTACCAATAGATCACACAGGACTTTCTCTTTGATGCTAAGGGAAGGAAGATCTTTGAAGAGTGAGCTCTTGTGGATTTAGCAGAGAAATCAAAATAAGAGCATGGTCATCCTTAGCCCATCCTCTAAATTGACAGCACACAAAATGGGAAGTATACTTAAATAGCCTTGGAAATGGTCACTCACTAAGGAAAGATCTAAAAGGAAAAATGAAAGTACTTAATTTTTAATGTGAGTTAGTAAAAAAAATGAGATTTTAAATCTTTTGAAACTATTTTTATGGTTGGTTGACCACAGAAGCACTATCAAATTTGAACAAACAATAGATTTAAACTTCTGACCAGATAAAGATATTATCTTATTTGCAAGAAGAGTGAATAACCCTTCCCCAAACAGGAAGAAAACTAAACACCACAAAGAATTCTTTGTTATGTTTACTATCAGTGAATGCCTGCTTTGATGATTTCATAGGTACCTTTTAAAATGTCTCTTCTTTTCCTTCGCTCTTTGTTTCCTTAAAAATTCTAACTTTTGCAAAGGTTATAATTTGCTCTTAAGTATGCATTGCCTAATCTAGTAAGCATTAAAAAAATGTAATCAAGTCTCATTAGGAGGTTAGGTGGCAGAATTCTTACTACATAGCTCTCCATTAAAGCTAATCTGAATGTAGTTGATGGTTCACAGCAGGAATTATGAAGTTGTTTCTGATTAAAGAAATATATATGGACTCATCCAACCTTCTCCCCTCTCCCTTCTGTAGGGGCCTCTGTGGAGACTGAAGTGACAATAATGGATTGTTATTGTGTGGCTTTATTTCTCATACACCTTTCAGTCAGAGTTAATCCTGATGTGCAATTAATAAATTTTTACCATGACTGTATACATCACTAAATTTGAACAGCTGTTAGATCTGAGTATATTAAGAATCCTCTGGAGGTTGGTATTCATTTTTGAAATGTCAAGATGTACTCAAGAGTGAGTACAGAGTAGGCTAAACTTCAAATGGAATGGACAGAGTGCTCTTTAAACTGAAGAGCTTAAATATAAGAGTTTTTTCATATTTGAAAAAGAAGAAAAATAAACCTAAAAAATTCTAGCACTACTTTCTCAAGGTATGTTTATATTTTGAAGTTTTCTGGGCTTTGACATGCCATGAGGGTTACAAATTATCAGTGCAGCAAAGCCAATGAGACTGCTTATGATGAAATGAAGGTGAAAAATGTATTCCTTTCAATTCGATTTTCTGAATGACCTAAGCTGAGTCTCATCAACAAGCAGAATTAGTTATCACTGTCACCATGTCCCTTCAGGGTATGTTCATTTTTCAATTCACTGCCATTTGGTTGAGTTATTCCTTAAATGAACCAATCATTAATTCATAATTGGGCCAAATGGCAGTATAAATCTCTGTAGCAGATATGCCTCTGAAATGACACTGGGGATCTTTAGAAAAATCACTAATATAGTATGTTTGTTTTTGTTTAAGTCAGTTGAATCTCAATAAGCCTGAAATATCTTTGTATTGATAGTAAACTTAGTAGGATTTTATCTCTTGAATTTATCCTCTTCTTTCCAGCCTCTACCTGAATTCAGTTCTTTAGTGCCTTTTACCTGAACTAACTCCATAGCATCCTAATTGTATTCCTTGCTTCAAATCTCTCCCCTGTGACTGAATCTCCAAACAGTAGCCAAACTTTAACACATGAAAAATAGATATGAACTTGTCACCAATGCCCATACTCAAAAATCTTTAATGGTGCAAGTCCCAATGCTTCCTCAGACACTCACTAGTTATATGTCTGTGACAAACCACTTAACAGCCCTGAACCTTTGCTTCCTTGGTTGTAAAATGAAGACAGCCATACCTGTAATATATACTTCACAAGGTTGTCCCAAGGTTCAAATCAGAGAATATATGGAATGTGCTTTGCAAACTTTGGAGCGCTACTTAAATATCTGCTGTTACTCTGTTTATACTGCCTTCCCAGATAGGAAAATTTCTCAGCACGTTAGGGAAGTTGGAATAAGTCTTTTGCTTTTTTGGTGTCTATCTCTTTTACTCCACCACCATCTCACAACTCCCAGGTATTCGTTGTCAAACTGTTCTAGCTGTACAGAACTTTCCCCTTTCCACTACAGTAGAGATGGATTACTGTATGCTCTTTCTGGCATAGTTAACCATTACTTTCCCTCCCATACTCTGTGATACAGGCAAATTGGCTTTCTTTTTGTTTTTATATAGCATTCCATCTTGCATTGACTATACCTCACACTTGGAATAGATATTTTATTGTCTCTACATCATAAAATTCCTATCCATTCAAGATATAGTTTAAACCATGTCTTGTAAATGAAGCCTTTCCTAATGCCCTTAGCTACTAGTGCTTTCCCTCTCAAATTGACTTGTATTCAACAACTTTGCATTTATTCATTTTATATTTATTCTCTCTTTTTTTACATATATTCTTGTTGTCTCCCCAACTAGAATGTAAGCTATTTACAAGATGAGATTGTTTCAGTAACTGGAACTGTGAGAAACATCCTCACGCTACATTGTGAAGCCAAGAAAGGTCTCATTTTATTTTGGTCAATTCTTCTTTTAGGGAGTGAGGCCCCTCCCAGATGGAGAGCACATTTGCTAAGACAAATGCAACATCTTTTATGTTGTTCCTAATTCAAATTTCCCCCCTTTCTCTCCAGTGGCTAGACAAAAGCTCCTGAACCATCCACTTCACGTTTTTCCTCCCTGTTAGGTTCCCCGTCAAATACCTCATTAAGCATGCATACAAGCTTCTGATACTTTGCCTGATCAGAAGCTCGGTTCTCTTCTCTGATTAGAACCATTCACCTCTGACTTACATTCTGCTATCACTCTAAGCTGGCAGGAGCTTTAATACTAGAAATGGAATTCCTTCATTTGTTTCCCACAGCACATAGAAGGTGCTTAAAAATGAACTGTGGGTAATTTATTGATTTAGATTTTATATAGACTACCTGTTTTTACCCATAGATGAGATAAATAAGGCTCAGAGAATTAAAGATACTTGTCCAAGATCACACAGCTAATAATTTCATGAATTCAGATTTGAAACCAGGTCCCCTGATTCCAAAACCAATGTTCTTTCTAATCATCATAATAAAGCAAACCTTGTCCATTTCCTTCACGATCCTTTTCTCATTTATTTCAAAAGACTTAAATCTGGAAGGGATCTTAGAGGTCCTCAAGCCCAATCTCATTATCTTACAGATGAAGAAATAGGCTGAGGGGTTTAGGAGACTAAATTATCATCACGCAATATTGTGTCTGAGGTAAGATTCACACTCAAGTCTTTCAAGTACAGCCATCTGTTTACTACACCACCTAGCTACGTAAGTGGAAATGTCTTTTTAAGCCAAACCCTATTACTATGTTAGCTAGGTAATTGTTAACTCATCCAAACAGCAGAATAGTTAAAATACATATTCTTGACCCAAATAAGAAGTCATTTAAGGAGTAAGCTTGGAGCTACTGTTATTATGATAAACTATAAAAATGTTGCTCAGATAACCTTGAAAAGTATATGGGGTTCCTAATATCACCTTATTTGGACAACTATCTTGTTTATACGTGCATTCAAGACCTTTCTCCACTATACCATGCTGCCTCCTTTAACAAGAGGAAAAGGTAGCCAATTGCCACCCTTTGTGCATACCAACATCTCCACAGTATCAAGGGCTCTAGAGGAAAGTCCTCCCATGGTGGATAGACCTGTTCTGAAGGATTCACAGGAGGACATTGCTACAGGTCCAAGATGATGAGAAAGTACGTGACTGTGCATATCAGTCAGATTGAATGTGTGGAAGAAGAACCTCATGTTCTTAACTCAATTAAGGTGTTATATGCTAAGAGTTTCATAAGCCTTCAACCAATTAATGAGCATAGTCCCATCCAGGCATCAGAAACAATCTATATAAAATCCGGTATCATATATAGAAAACCTGGGAGCACTTGCAGAACTCCACAAGTATAGCTAAAAAGGCACCTGGCAGGAATGAAAGTCTCTCGGAGAGGCATAAGAGAAAATGAGTCTAGAGATATCTCTTCTGCCTCCTTTGCAGTCACACAAAACTATAACCCCTTGCCATATGAAGTCCCTTTCTTCACTTGGGGTACCATTTCCTAATATGTGGGTGCTCTATCGATAGGAATATAATTTTGGTTGCTTTTATTTTATAAGATATTTGGGGGGTTGAGGCTAGATTTCCCCTGCCTCCAAATCTGGGACACTTTACTTTTGTCCTGTGATGCTTCATAGTATTTTTTTCTGGACCTAGTGGAGCTATTTGACTATGCCTTTAAACCCAAATCACTCTCTCATTGAATGGGCAACAAGAGCCCAGCCCCAAGCCTCTGTGGCTGATTGTTAAAGTTCTGATGGCTTAGAACGAGAATAAATAATAACTGTTTTCTGTTCTGGCAGAAAACTTTGAGGTTCCTTCCCAACCAGAGAGATATTTTTGTGATGAAAATGAGGCTAAAACAGCTAGCATAGTGGATAGAGCATCATGCCTGGATGAACGCCTGAGTTCAAATCCAGTCCCAGATATGTAATACCTGTGTGATCCTGGGCAAGTGACTTAATCCTGTTTGCCTGTAAAATGAGCTGGAGAAGAAAATGGCAAACTATCTTAGTATATTTGACAAGAAAGCCCCCAATGGGGTCACAAAGAGTCAGACACGACTGAGCACTAAGAATTAGGCCATCTTCTGTCTCAATTCTTTCCTAGCTTTTGATCATTAAATGGGAATTGCTCAGACAATTTGGGGCCTGGGAAATCACCTACATTTAGAGAGATAACAGTCATCCACTGCATGCCAGACCATCACCAGTCATCTTGACTTTTGTTTTACTATTGTACTTGGATGGTGCTAGAGGAGAAAACAAGGCCAATGACTTTATGTAGCTCTGTTTCCCTTCAATCCCATGCACAGGCCTGTCACAACATCACCCTCATGATGTTCTTGGTCCTCTTTGAAAAGAATTAACAACAATAATCCTGCTCCCAGGTTTAACCTTATCATTGCTAGAATTCACAACACTCTTGACACTATCACAAGCTTCCCAGAGGCCAATCCTTGTCCACATTCATATCCATTTGGAGTCACAATAAGGGATCACTTGACCTATCATTTCTACCACCACTTTCTAACCTCTGGTTTAACCAAAATCCCTAAAACTTATCATTAAAACTGGATCTAAAACTTTCTGAGACAAATCCACATGTTCATAGTTTCTATTGAGAAAATAAAAAGAATCCCTAATATTGAAATTAAGATTCTGTGAAAAAAACATGACTCTCTGGTCACAGAGATCTTGCAGAAGTTTATTAATTCATATTATGGATAGATAATATGAGAATCAAAAAGGTTAAAAAAATTATTGGTTCCCTTTTCCTTGAGAAATTGATTGAAGCAAGCTGAATCCATAGAGGAATTGTCATAGGAAAAATAAATAAGTTTGTCCTTAGAACATCACCTTTTCCATGAACGTTTCCCTACATTCATATCAACCAGAAGTGACCTCTCCTTCTGAATTTTTGACACCTTATTTGAGCTTCAATGATGTTGACCATATAAATAGTTTTCCCCTTTTCTAGTTATATTTGTATCTGCATTAGCCTCTTTACTTGCTTGAAGGCAGGGGCTATGTTTATTCACCTTCAAAGCTGTTTAGAATATAGACTACGGCATGAGATTTTGCTGGTAAGCAAATTCCCTCTACCAATGTATATCACAATTCTTTTATAATTGATAGTCTTAGAAAGATGTCTGAGGCTTAGAGAGGCTACTGTCCATGGTTACAAAGCTATTTAGGGGGAGAAGGAAAATTTGAGTCCTATTGAATATGTCCAGTGCACTATCTAGCACATTTTGCTAGGATACTTACTTGTATTTAGTATTTAGCTAGCATGTTTACTGAAATTAAGTAAAATTTCCCTATATTTCAAAGGTAAACATAATGCTTCAGAATTGAAATTTCTCTGGAAGGAAAATACAATGACATGGGAGAGAACCTTTGTTGTAATCTTACTTCATAATACAGATTAACATCCTATTAACAGGATGCTACCCAATTCCAGTATCACTCTTTTTTGAATTTACTTCCCCTGAGTACTTTGCACTAATGAGTCTTCTGAGATAAATTAGAAATGATAGTGTGGAGAACCAGATGCTACTACACAGGTGCAGATTTAAGATGCTCTTTTTGATCCATGGTAAATGAAATTGAAGTAATGATTTGAGAACTGAATCCATAGGCTCTGCTATAATTCCTCCCAGAGATATGCTACTGGCATTGGCAAGGCTCTGTGTGTCATTGAAATGCAGTGTTTCTGATTCTCAGAGAGTTGTGTGTATTTTAGTGCCCAATGAGAAACCAATTATACCTCCTTGAGACTTTGCCACTTTCATATCTCAACTCATGTTCACCAACCATCACATTTTAAGCAAAATCATGTTCTAAAATGTTGACATATCATTCTGAAAGATGACAAAATGATACATTGAATTACCAAAAGCAATATTTAAACATAGATAGTGAAGTATCCACAGGACATTCTAGAATTATACAATGAGAAATCTGGAAAAGACCTTGACATTTGTTCAATTTCCCCCATCCTTCAGACAAGACTGCACCCAAATCACCCTTGTATAGTGGAACATACACAGAATTGTAAAGGCTTCAAAGAAGGAGCTTTTATGACTCACTTTCATAGTTTACTGGCAGCTATAAAGATTAAAGAAATATCAACAGGCTCACTCAAGACTTTGCTGAGGTTAAAATCAAGAAAAGGAAATTTTGTGAAATTGCATAACAAAAAGCAAAATAGAAGTTTGCCCCCAAATAATTCATCTTTCTGAAAAAATGGATTTTACTCCTAAAGATGAAAAAAGTACCTTTAATATAATAGACAACTTTCAGATATTCCCAATGGAAAGACCAGAGCTGGGTAGAATCTTTGGCACAAACACCAAAGACAGGAAAAACCTAGAAAACGAAAGCTGTGTTTTAAAGTACATACACACAAATGTGCAAGCATGAGGCATACATAAGTTATTCTCATTTATGTAGTGTGTTATAACAGAGGTGTCAAAAACACAGGCTATGCTATATGCAGCCTACAACACACCCAAGTACAGCCAGAAGCAGATAAAGATGTAATTGAGAAATATTTTTTAAAAATAAATATACAATAAAATATAGATAATATTAATTTGTGGTTTTCTAAGCCAGTATGCATCTTGCAGGCAT
Source organism: Bettongia penicillata ogilbyi (assembly GCA_023548195.1). Taxonomy (NCBI): domain Eukaryota; kingdom Metazoa; phylum Chordata; class Mammalia; order Diprotodontia; family Potoroidae; genus Bettongia; species Bettongia penicillata. The sequence continues at coordinate 516,421 of JAJHZJ010000323.1, forward strand.
TTTTATGTATTGTTTAATGGTTTGCATTTCTGTTTGAATTTGATGCCACTGCAGTACAAATCATTGCATAAAATGATTTTCTAAAAGGTAGCACAAATACTTTTATCCACATTTTATTGATGATGAAGCTGAAACTTAAAAGAAATAAAGTGGCTTTTATACGATCACAAAACTAATAAAAGTCAAAATGGGGACTTGAATGCATGTCTTTGGGACTAAATATCACCTATCTTTCTACTGTACCATATTCTCTACAAGGAAGTAGTTGAGGTAGTTGGATATGGATAGGCTGACAAAAATGAAAACTGCATAGGTAGGAGGGTACAGATACTATGTCTTCAAACATCTGAAGTGATCTCATGGGGAAGAGAATTGAAATTTGTTCTCTGACTCAAGAGCAGGTTTAGAACCAATAGGTAAAAGGTAGAGGAAGATAGAGTTCACTTTAATACAAGGAACCTTTGCCATAATGATGGTAACTATTAAAGCAGTCCATTCTGCCTTTGGATTTTATAAGAAATTTCTCCTAGAACAAACCAAAATCATCAGTCTAACTTCATTCTGTAGGTTAATTAAAAAAACACATATTATATACACATATATAAAACACATATACTGGCAAGCATTGTGCCAGTAGTTAGGGCTAAAAATTCCAGAAAATAAAGCAATTCTTAACTTCAAGAAGCTTACATTCTACTACTGGAAGTGAACATACAACAGGGATTTCTAAAGTAGGGGTGAGACAAAGAAGTTGTTAGGGAGGCAGAGAAGTCCAGAAAGAAAGCATTTAGCTAGGCAAGAAGTGAAGTGAGGAGTGGGGCCCCTCATGTTACAAGAATAACTAATAAGCTTGTGATTTTGAACCCAAGTGCTTTGTCTCCAAATCCTGCTCCTTTCCCTCTATACAATATTATTTCCATTGGTATAGGAAGAGGGGAGGCGAAGCCTGATTTAGGACCATGGAAAGGTAGATAATATAGTACTTTAACTTTTAGGTGTCCCTGAAGTACTCTCCTCCCATATTGTAAAGTCCAGAAATATACCCAGCTGCCCACAAGCAAAATCATTTTCATTAGACAAAATACAACCGTCCATATTTCCATTCTTTTTCAGTCTTTAACCAGTTAATATCTTCCTCTACAGACTAGGAAAGAGTACAAAGTATTCTCTGAAAGACTGAAAGTAGAGTTTAAATGGGAAAAAAAGAGGAAAAAGAACTAGAAGAGAGATATGCCACAGGACACAAAAGAAACTAAGCCACAAGTTTCCATGTGCATCACCCATGTGGGGAAAGGAGTCACACAATAAGCCCTGCAGGGCTCTCTACCTCCATGCTTCCTTACTTTCTCTTGCCAAGTTACCCCAATAAAAGGCATTCACTGCAACAGATGTCTTACCCACTTTCTTCCTACTCTCATGCCCCTTCAACCATGAAAGGTAAAAAGTCCCCTCTCCCTGATAACTCAGACAGTAAAGATCTGTTCTTCCATCAGAAAACTGAGCAGTAGTTTGTGCCAATGTAGCTGTTATTCGGCATTAGTAGAGATATTAATGAAGCACATGCCATGACACTTCCTGGAACTGAGATCCTCAGTTCTGTCACTGATGCTGCTAGTTCTCATGACTAATTCCAATGACTCATTTCCATGGCAAAGTGCTGCTCCCTACATAGGTATTGGGAGCTCTTGAGCTGAGATTTTTCTTGCTGTAATGTTATTTGTCCTCTTGCTATTCTGTGTTTGATCTGCCATTAAGAAATTCCTTGTAAAGCCTGATGTCAATAAAAATTGCCCTCAGTTGTCAGTGAGGTCTTGTATAGAAATTCGATTTCTGGCTATTTCATGCTTCTTTCTTTCTTTTTCTCTTGGTTCAGATTTTAGACATTTTGAACTTTTATTTTGCCTCTGCGGTAGAGTAAAAGATCCTTGAGAGTGGAGAATATTTATATCTCCAGAGCCTCGAACAATGACTTGAACATAATAGTAGACAATACAGGCTTGTTGAACTCAATTCATGCTCTCACCATTTTCTGTATTCAGGTGTTGAAGCAAAAGCTTGACTGCATAAAAAAATCTTACATTTTAAAACCCTCTTTTGGAAGTCTAATGTTCTATCTATTGCATCATCACTGTTTGCTTTGAAGAGACTATATGCATTTTGAAAGACATTTTCTGACATTCTAAAAGGTGACCTCTTTTTTCATGAACTTAATTGCCATTGCTAATGTTAAATTATCATCTAATTAAATACTTACATAAATGTGGCACATCTTTCCGTGATGTGAAGAATAACCCTTTGACTAATTTTAAAATGCATGTTTCAGCTCATTCTCTATATTCTTTTATTAGTATTATGATTAAAAATTACCAATGCATTTCAGGAAATAAATTTTGACAATACATCTCTACACCGTGGAAATGCTATTAGCCTAGCCATCTCTGTGGTGTTAATTAAAATTTAAACTAAATTCACCTTCTTTTCATTTTCTTGTATTGCTGTCTTATGGTCCCATTCAAATGCTAAACTACAGTTCCAGAATATACCATCTGACTTATAACTTGCCTAGATATCTGAGTTATGAGGACCAAATAAAAAATATGCACTTCTGTTCTTTCAACAAAGACTTTAGTTCTGCCAGGTGTCAAAGTAGATAGTTAAATTTAAATCTGGCAGGAAGTCCTGAGTTCAAATGCAGCTATGTGATACTGGGCAAGTCATTCAACCTAACTTCCTCAGTTTTACCTCTGCTCTAAAATAGGGATAATGATAGATCCTATCTCCTAGGCTATTGTGAGTATTAAATGAGATAATATTTGCAACATGCTTTGCAAATCTTCAAGTGCTGCATAAGTGATAATAATTATCATTTTAATCAATTTTCTAATTTTAGAAAGATCTCAGAAAATTCCCATTCCATGTGTATGTGTTTCAATTATTGAAACAACTCACCATTTCTAGTTCTAGTTTTTACTTCAATTTTCAATGTCAACTCTTGTATCAGGTCACTTACTGAAATAAAGGAGACTGTAACAGTTGGAGTCAAAAGCCCTGGACACTAAAAGGAAATCTATTCTAACTAAGAAGTTTTCATGGTTAGGCTTCTCAATTAAAGCACATATGTCATTCATGCTAGATGTACTTTATAGTACTTTGTCAGTTAAAGAAACTACCATTGGTACACGAGACATCTACATGATGCAGTAGAGAGAGAGTTTGATTTTCAGTAAGAAAGGCATGAGTATAAATGTGGACTTAGACACCAGCTGTGTGACTTAATGTCTGCCTCTGTTTCTTAGCTACGAAGTGTGACAGAAACAGCCCCTACTTCCCAAGGCTGTTGTGAGGAACAAATGAAATAATATTTATAAATTGCTTAACACAGGATGGGACATACAGTAAGTGCTTCTCTTTCCCCTTCCTTGTTGTCTTTATAAGCAAAAATGATTTTGATGGATTACAGAAAAACAAAGATGTATCCTAATGAAAACTGAATCACATTACTTTAGAAATATTCTAGTTTCTTTCCAAGTTCCTCAGTTGGTGACAGCTCCTAAAATTCATGTTTTCCTATCTTCTCTGTCCAGAAATTAATGATCTGGTAACAAAAACTAAAATATATGGTGACAATTTGAATACCTAGCCTCAATCAAACCCAACACATTGCTTCCCATGCCTCTTCATGCTACTTTGCTCCACCCTCTGCCTTTGCCTCAGACCAATATATATTATCTTTGCCTATTAAAATGTAAGCTCCTTGGGGGCAGGGACTATCTTGTTTCCTGTATTTGTATCACCAGCGCTTATCAGAGTACTTGGCAAAGCAAACAGTAAATTATTTTTTCATTCACTTAATTTATACTAAATATACATAAGGAGGTAGTCTTGTACAATGGAAAAAAGGGAAAGAGTGTTGGATCTGGAATTACAGGATCTGAGTTTGAACCCTGGCTGTGACATTTACTATCTATGTGACTTTGGGCAAGCTGCTTAATTGTCTAGGTCTCAGTTTCTTAATCTAAAAATTCAGGCAATTGGACTAGATGATGTCTAAAGCCACTTTGAGCTATAAATTCATGGTCCTATAAATTCCATCCAAAAGCAAATAATTATCCATTCATTTAATTATTTGAACTTTCATTAATTAAGATAATTCTTACTGAATTCTTAGCATTATTGCTAAATAAGTTCATTTGAATTTGTTTTAAAGCTGTCATTCCTTTGTATGGCTGCATAAATATAACCTATATCAAATTGATTGACATCTCAGGGAAGGGGGACAGGAGGGAAAGAAGAAGAGAAAGAATTTGGAGCTCATTTTTTTAAACCAATGTTGAAAATTGTTTTTACATGTAATTAGAAAAAATAAAATAAGGAAAAAAATAAAGCTGCCATTCCACAATAAGAATATATGAAGTTCTACCAACTTACAGTTCTTTCCATTAACTTTTAAATAAAAGAATTCATCTGTTTAAACACAGTTTTGGCCATCATTTTATTCATAGCAATAGAATTATTATCTTTATGAGGGCTAATCTTAAGGAGTGCTGAACTGGGACAATCACACTGGAGTGGTTTAAAAGTGCTGGTGGGAAGACAGAAAGGCAACAAGCAGAGAAGGAAGAAGGTAACAACTCCTGAAAAGAAACGAATGAATCACTTCTTCCTATCATCAGTCCACAAATTTTTTCCATTCACCAAAGTAATGGCAAGTTCAACTGCACCACATCCCACAAAAAAACATTCTCCCCATGCTGCAGGTTGCATCTTTCTTCTCTTTCCAAGTTCCCTTTGGTATTCATCAACCTTATTTCAGTCAATTTTTGGATCTCTCACCTCCTATATCCAATACTCTCTCCAATCTTCAGAGGTTGTTTTTTTTTTAATCTGTAAAATTGGGATAGTAACAGCATCTATTTCACAGGGTTGTTGTGCAGATTAAATGTGGTATTTATTTTTAAGGATATTCGTCCAGTGCCTGGCATGTAGTAGGTGACTGATAAATTCTTGACTTGCATAAAAATGTTAGAAGGGAGTGAAGCATTCAGAATTACTGATTCAGGCCTTGCACACCAATCCCAAGGGACAGCTCTTGCTCACCAAAAGTCCCAGGGATGGACTTAACTGTCCATTCATTTATTAATTCCTTAATTTTGAATGGCACATTTCACTGCATATGGTCATCTACATTCAAGATTGACTGATTTTCATCAACACTACCTAGTCAATAATCTTGACATTCTTTCTATAAAATAAAATCCCGTTTTTCTACTCATTAATAATAATCTATTATGAAAAGCTTTTCTTAACTACTCCTTTCTACCCAATCTTTTAAAAAAAGAATAAAAATGTTTTCTGAAGCAAATTATTAATAATGATAGGAATATTAATAACTGAAATAATAATAAAAATAATGGAAGACTCTCAAGTCTGCAACTTTGAAAGAACAGGGTGCTCCACATCCTTTCTATTTGTTAAGTATGAAGCATGACATATATTTGAGGGATAAAAATCATTGGAGCAAACAAATTCACTGAATCAATTCACTCTACAAACATTTGGGGAGCATCTTTACTGTGCAAAGCATTGATGATTCATGCCATTTTTATATTCTGAATTTCAAAAACAGAAATCAGCCCCCATCATTACGAGAAGTAGATTTAGATTTCTGAAAACACAACATAATTTAGGATGAAAACTTAGAGCTGTTTAGCATTTTCTACAATAAATTTTGGCCCTGGTTATATACTATCTAAAGAAATGTAACTTACTGCTCTCTGTTCTTTGGGGAGGATTCCAAAAGGGTTGATTTCAGAAACCATAAATTACAAAGACCTTAACTACTTTTTCCAGTTGTTTGACAAGTCAAGGTTAAGAGCACTGCATTTGGAGAAACAGGATTTGTGATTTTACTGATTACTTATATGTGTCTCCTTAATAAAGTCATTTTCTCTTTCTGATCCAGTTTTCTAATTTGTAAAATGAGTGTGTTGGTTTAGTTGATCAATAAGAATCCTTCCATCTCTAGGTCAATAAATCAGTATGTGTAAAGTCTATGATCTTTTCAACTCATATCTAATATGTATTTTTCATGACCTACTTTTGATGTATACACCAGATTATTCATGCCATCATATATTATTTTTATTTTTACCTCCAACTTATTTATTTAATTGTTTTCAGTTTATTTTTTCCTCCAAAGAAGAATTAAAATGAATGGGAGAAAGTATGAGTAAAACTAAACAAAACCAAACATAACAAAAGAGAAAACAGTCTGCTTCATTCTGTGTTCCAGCTCCATAGTTCTTTCTCTGGATGTCAATAGCATTTTCCATTATGAGTCTTTTGGAATTGTCTTAGATCCTTGCATTACTGAGAACAGCTAAGGCTACAAAAGTCAATCATCACACAATGTGGCTGTTATTGTATATAATCTTCTTGTACTGATTACTTCATTCAGCATGAGTTCATATAAGTCTATCCAGGTATTTCTGAAGTCTGCCTGTTCATCATTTCTTATAGCACAATAGTGTTCCATTACATTCATATAACACAACTTGCTTAGCCATTCCTCAATTGATGGACATTGCCTTGATTTCCAGTTCTTGGACCACACACAAAGAGTCCTTTTCCCATTTTCATGATCCCTTTGGGATATAGCCCTAGAAGTGATATTATTGGGTCAAAGGGTATATATGTAGTTTGGGCATAGTTCCAAATTGCTCTCCAGAATGGTTGGATCAGCTCACAGCTCCAACAATGAATCAGCATTCCAATTTTCCCACTTCCTCTCCAACACTTATCATCTTGCTGTTTTGTCAGGTTAGCCAATCTGATAGGTGCATCACATATTATTTTTAAAATTCTACTCACAGTAGAAGTTAATATAAATATTATATATAGTTTCAATAACATCTATCTGAGGTTGAAAAAAATCCTAGACAAAGCAAGGCCCCTGGGAATGGAAAATGCTTTGAATATAATACTTAGCATAGAGCTGTACTCAGCTGAGCATTTCATGGTTTCCTGTTGTCATTACTTATGATTATTAGGATTATTAGTCACTAAGGCAGATATGAGTTCCATGTCTAGCTGAACAAGGATATCCAAAGACAAGTATGAAAAAAGCCAGAAGATAAAACTAAGCTATTGGAATGGAATAGTGGTCAAAAGTGAGAAATCATTTGCATAAATGTCTTCCCTGGTAATCTATCCAAAACTGATTTTCTGATTAAACTAGTTTCAAATAAATATGTGTCTATGATACAGCAAAATTAAAACCACTGTTATTCTAATAAAACAAATTCAGTTGTTACTATCCTCATAAGGGCAAATAAATATTTTAGGGTAGAGGTTGAAACAATACTATTTATCTTGATATTGCATGGCACAATGAAAGATTAATATGTGCCCATGTTTTGCAAACTCAATCCTGTGCTAGATACTGGTAAGGAGAGGGTTAGAGGCAGGAGAGCAAAATTTAGATAAGACATAGGACCTGCCCTCAAAGAGATTATAATCTAGTAGCAGTATAGACACTAACATAGATCACTGGATCATATATATATGTATATATATATATATGTAATACATGTAATAAAGATAGTTACAAAAGAATGTGTTATATGAAGTTCGAAGGGAAAAGCTTCCTGGGGGAAGCTAAGTTTGAATTGGCCTGTAAAGAATGAATAGGAATGCAGCAGGTAAAAAGAGGTAGGGAAGACATTCCCAGTAGAGGAAACAGCCTAAGTAAGTCCATAAGGATAAACATGCAGTGTACATTTGGAAGCCAGAGAATTGTATTGTTTTACCAAGGAATATATAAAATGGAAGGAAAGAATATGAGATGAATCTGCAAAATTAGGGTGGCATCAGAGTGTAGGGCCCTTACTTAAGGAGACACTGGACATTTTTTTGAATAAAGGAGCAACACAAGAAGATCTGTGCATAAATGAAGATCTATCGGCAAGAAGTGGGTGAGAGTAGCGAGAATTCACCACAATCAGTTCAGACTAATAAGGACCTGCATTAGGTATGTTGTGATTTGATCATTCAGTATAGAAAAGTCCGTATCTTTTAAAATTAAATTTTGGTCTTTTAAAATTATGGACTTAACAAACAGCAACATTTCTATATGCTAATAACAACAAAGAGGCTTGTACTGCAGATGGTGAAATTTTGTTTGGGAAAGGAATAATCATTTATTAACTGCTTTTTATGTGAAAGGCAATGTGCTAAGTGTTTGACAGATATTCTGTCATTTGACTCACCCTGGGGGATAGGTGCTATTACCATCCTCACTTTACAGTTAAGAAACCAGGGCAGTCAGAGGTAAAATGGTTTGCCTAGAGCTATACACCTATCAAGAATCTAAGGATGGATTTGAACTTAGGTCTTCCTGACTCCAGTCCTAGGCTCCATCGTGCCATCTGGCAGTCTGTTTAACAGAACAATGTCTTGAAAATGTAGAGATGAAAACAAAAAATGACCTGGCATTGCTAGCCAGGCAAAAAGGTAGTAAGACTATTTTTGACCATTAGAATCTAGAACCTTTATCTTCAAGATTGAAGTTAAGAGTAAAGATGTTAAGTACAACCAGGAGCAGTAAGTTAAAATACTTACCATGTTGTCAGAATTGCAAGTTCTACTTAATTGAAGTAAATTCTCTTTGCAGTTTTTTTCCCCAAGAGATGTGAAGGCTTTGTTTATTATAAGGGAATCCATTATTTACTTATGTGATGCTAAACAGTTACTGCCATCTTCTAGGAACACAGATGTTTTGACAAGAAACAATTATTTATTTTTCCCATTAATTGTCTTCAAAAGAAAATGGGCATGATGTTAACTGAGCTGTCAAAATCAGTTTCACTTGGCATTTAATATTTTTTCCAAAATGTCTTTTAGGATATTGGTAGGAAAGCAAATAGTGTGATAAAATAATTTTCTTATTGAGTTTCCAAAACACCTGACTGCCATGGATATTTTTAAAAATTCTAAATACTCAGGGAAGATTAGTTGCTTGTCACTTGCTAGTAATATGCCATCTGTTCAGCAAAAAAAGGAAAATTGTGATAAGTAAGTTTCTTTTGTCAAAAAGAGAAAACCAGCATAGGGATGATAGTGAATTTCATAAGTTTAAATTCATGATTACAGAAATAGACATAAGTGATGGGGCAGGAGAACATTTGCAAAAGCCATAGCGCAAGGTTGCTGTAACTTAAATGAGTTTGCCCATGAACAAGAGCTGTTGTGCATGAGCAGTGGGGGTCCTGAGCCAAGGAGGGCTCCATATTGTACCTACTTTCTTGAATCTGCCTCTGTATAGAAAGAATAAAATAGGTAAGTTTAGTAAAGGAATTGGAGAGCCTTCAGTGCTCTGGGGCTGGGAAAGTTAGGAACAAAAAGTGAAATGCCATGAATAATTGGCAGCTTACAGCCTAGTATAATTCCAGGAACAAATAAGAAAAACAGGGGGAGTCATCTGGAAAGCTGAGTCCCTCAACACAAAGGAGAAAAAGGTAAGAGTAGATGCTATGAAGGTCTCTACTGAACTAGTTACAAATAGTGGAGAAGAAAAAGAGTTTCAGACACAAATCAAGGTTTCTAAGGGGTCAAATAAATAGATTAGAGGCTTTAAGAAGTACAGGACAGGATCATCAAGGATGAGAAGTTCTGTTGTCTAATGTCCTTAAAAATTCTGCTTTAAGCCTGCAGTTCCATACACTAATCAGCCAGAATGCCCAATTTCAAAAGGGCTAGTCAGAGAGAAGAGGACAGAATCATTAAGATAGACTCCATGCCCTTTTATATAGGATGTTGTTTTTGTGGAGTCATTTCAGTCATGTACAACTCTTTTGACCCCATTTAGGGTTTTCTTGACAAAGACAATGGAGCGGTTTGCCATTTCTTTTTCTGGTTCATTTTATAGATGAGAAATGGAGGCAAACAGGGTTAAGTGACTTGTCCAGGTCACACAGCTAGTGTCTAAGGCCAGATTTAAACTCAGGAAGATGAATCTTCTTGATTCCAGGTCCAGCACTCCATCCACTATACCACCTAACTGCCCCTTTTATGTAGGGTACCTGGGTCCTAGCTGCCTCTAGCTGCTGTTCAGTCATGTCCGACTCTTCATGACCACATCTACCGCAGTACACCAATGTTGTCCATGTGGTTTTCTTGACAAAGATACTGGAGTGTTTTGCCATTTCCTTCCCAAGTAGATTAAAACAAACAGAGGTTTAGATGACTTGCCCAGAGTCACAGAGCTAGTAAATGTCTGAGTCCAGATTTGAACTCAGGTCTTTCTGACTCCATATGCAGTGCCCTTATTTACTGAGTCACCATACTTGCCTCGTAGCCATGTAGCTGCCTCCTCACAGCACAAAAATAAGCATTCCTAGCAGCATAACAATAAAAATGACCAAAACCATTGAGAAGAGGAATGGAGTAGACCAGCAAGACTCTGCAGCATTAACAATGATAGTTTATATTTCAGTCAAATCTGGTGTGTCATTCTTGGTGTTTGGATGCCTGTTGAGTCCATTTCAATGTCAAGAGATAAAGCTGCAGCTACTGTTGGTACCTCATTAACACTACTCAGATCGCAGGTGCTTGATGGAACACTTGGCTATGTTTTTTCCCATCAAGGGTGTGTAATATTGGCAATTAGGACAGCTAGAATAAGGAGTAGAGCAATAAGCTCAAGTGGCAGGCCAAGGCTGATGAAAGTAAGGGCAGCAAAAGGACAGATGGTACAGTAGGTAGGCAATTATTCTTAGAAAGTAAAGCAGAACTATCCATGAAAGGCAAAGTAGAGAATGAGACAAAATGTGCCTATAAATGTCTTTCCAGTCACTGGTTTCATAATGAGTCAGAAAAGTTGTCTATTTTTACTCCTCCACCACTGTTTTCATTCCTTTACTGAATCCCCTCCCTCAGCCTTAACAAATGTATTTCATCATTTACTTTATTGTCTTGTATAAACTTACATGGTGCTTAGTAATTGTTCTCCACTTGCGTCATAAACAAACATCCATCTCACTGAGATTGTCCTCTCCCTATGGGCAGAAACTCTATGTATATATGTATTTGTGTCTATGTGTGTGTAGATATATGTATATATACATATTTTTCATTTGTTTCAGTCATATCCAACTTTCTGTGATCCCATTTAGGATTTTCTAGGCAAAGATACAGGAATGGTTTTCCATTTCCTTCTCCAGATCATTTTTCAGATGAGGAAACTGAGGCAAGCAAGTAACTTTCCCAAGGTCACACACCTGGTATCTGAGGCCATATTTGAACTCAGGAAGATGAGTCTTACTGACTTCAAATCCCCACCTAGCTGCCCCTGCACACATACATACATGTATGTGTATGTATGTACACACACAATGTATACATATGCACACATGTATATATATGGACACATTCACTTATTTGTATAGGTAGAGGTTTTGGCCAGATGACGACAATCTCTTCCAAACAACGTGAAGGTGGTTGAAGCAGGTGCTATGGTATTTTTAGAGCTTGGTCAGACATCAAAGATGCCCAGGTTATCCACTGCATTCCAGGTCATCACTAGTCACCTTGAATATTGTCTTGTCAGTGAACTGTGCTGATTCTAGATGAGGGAGGCTGACAGCTTTGCGCAACTTTGCCTCACTTAAATCTAATTCACTTGCCATGTGAATGGCCTCATGATGTCATTGATCCTCTTAAAAAATGAAGGATATACATATATATATATTGCATATGCATAAAATATACGTATATATATACACACATATATACACAATGTACATAAAAATATACAATCTCATCCATTTCTAGCCAAATCTCCTTTTCAAAAATATGGTTTAGCATATATTATAATTTTTACATGAAAAGAATATTTTTTCCAAGTTCATTTGGAGAAAATATATAAATATTGCTTCTTTCAAATAATAGAATTTTAGGGTTGGATGGAACCTCAGCAGCCAGCTATTCCAACTTAGCTGGCAAAGTATAAGGAAAGCACAGAGAAATGAGAGTTAGGAGAAGAGAATTCTTGTCCTGGAAACAAGTCAACTAATTCTTTTCTTCTTCTATTCTGCTGTCCAAGAAGCAAGATGGGGAATAGGAGAAGGATGGATTTCTGAGATTCTGTCCAAATTTAGACTATTCTGTAGGTCTAAGAAAAAAATGAATCAACCAAGCACAGGCACACACTTAAATGCATACATACACACACACATGCTCACACACAGAAACCCAATGAACAGAAACATGGAGGAAACACTTGTTCACCAATGAACTGGGAAGTCAATATAACAAGTCTTGAGAAATCCTTCTGTGCTTAAGGAGACTTCCCTGGGACACTTACGATACAGCTTCATCTCAGCACATCACATTCTATTATAGCCATCCAAGGAGGACAATGTATAAAGAAATTGTTCCTTTACAAATATAACTTTATCACAGTTCTTTTGGGAAGCTCAGTTCACCAAAGTTATAACTAATGAGCCTGGCAGTACTAAATATGTGTTTTATACATCATGCCATATTTTTAGCAGCTTTTATTTCACTACATTCAAAATGGACAATTTCAGCCACTAACTCTTGACTAGCCTGAGTCTCTCCAAGGGTCATCAGATGTTATCTCACCATCACTCTCTTTTTTCTGCTTCCCCTCTCCAAGCCTGTTACTCCCTTGCTGGCACTTGCAATGGGGTTGTCTAGAACAAGGTGTCTTATCTTTCACAGAGCTTACCAAGGAAAAGCTTTTAATCTGCTGGCTAATTTGTACCATCTGTGGGAAAGTGGAAGCAGTTTAGCACCACAGAAGGCAAAGACATCATATTACTGTTTCCTCCAGGCAATCTCTAGCCTTTCTCAACAACCCCCAGGACAAAAGAAGAAAAATAATTGCTGATTTGTTGTTCCTTGCCAGTGAGAACTGTAACAGTATCATTACTAGAGAAGGTGAGAATCTTACATTCAAACCCAGTCAGACAGCATCTAAAAAAAAGTTAGATACAATGCATGCTGCAGAAAAATAAAAGGAAGTTCTAAATGAAATATTAATTTTAAAGAACTTAAAAATTGTGGCATAAGGCATTAGCCTATAAGGATCCTTTCCCATTTTTGTCTTATAACAATTAAACCTGGCTTTGCACAATAGTTAGTGGGATGAATAGACTGGACCCTGAAAAAAAAAGTCTAACAATGTTCTCACCACTTAATTAAGCCAAAAATAATTTACTGAGTTCCTGAAGTGTTCATGAAACTCTGGAATGCTGATGGTGGCTATTGCATTCATCTTAGAGCTTAGATAGCAACTTGCTTTCCAAGACTGGGCATCTGAGGCTTGGTTCTCATTCAATGCTCAAATCAGAAATTTACATCCATCTGGTTTCTATCTGCAATATCCAAGATTGGTCCAATTGTGTAAAGTGAAATTGACAAACTCAGAATGGAAATATTTCTTCTAACCACTTGAACACTTTTATAAACAATGAGAAATTATTCACACAGTACAAAATTATCTTCATTCATCACATCACATAAGCAGCATGTTCACAATCAAAAACATTTTACATTAGCAATAAACATCAGTCATTTATCTGAAAGCTTCCCTATGCTGCTGGATATTTTTATTACTTCAAATTCCTCCAGTCAAAGACATGAAATAGATCCTTTCAACCTATTATCAATTCCCCATCAGGTGTTTGGGAATGCAGAGGAATGAAAAAATAGTCTGGGGGAAGGTAATTGAGTCTATCACTGAAAATGCACAGTGACTTCTTACAACACACATACATAGTATAAAGAAAAGATGGAAAAGACTTGCTTCTATAGGAGCACCAATTTGTTAGGTCACATAATATCATCCTTTTACATTGCTATTCCAAAGACATGAGGCAATGCATAAATTTCTAGGTTTTCTCAGGGAGGGAGATTTATTAATGAACTTCAAAGAAATTCAACCTGTCTGCACTGATCATTTCTGGTTAAAATAGAGGCCTCAAATGTAGCAGATCAGTAGCAGCTGATAATCTTGTAAGAATATGGAGGTGTTTTGATGATTGTGTCACTTTGTTCATTTGTTTGGAGGTAATATTAGATGTTTAGAGGTAATGCTAGGTGTTTGGAGGTAATACTATACAGCAAACTGATAAAGTACAACTCATAAAGATAACCAATTGACCCAGTAACATGGATTGTCAGGCAATGAGACCTGAATGCCAATTCTACTACTGAACATGGACAAAGTAATTTTGACTTTATCTGTCCAGGGTTTGACTCCATCTGCTGTTAATAAAGACTCTGATAGATATAAGACTGACAATGTCCCTAACAAACTTTAATGAATGGAAGGTTATGCAAAGATCACTGAACTAGGTGGTGGGAGAACTCAGTTCTAGTCTTGACTGTGCCAGTAACCGATCCTGTGATTTTGAGTAAATCAATACTCTCTGACTTTCCGTTACCTAATTTATAAAATGGAGGAATTAGATGATCTTCAAAGGACTCTTTCAATTACAATGTTCTATCATTCTCTCCACTTGTTTTTATTAAATACCTATGTGTATGCATACACATACACACACATCTGCAACAACTGAAGAGCATTTAGAATGCAGCATATGAATAAGTGCAGGAAGAAATATGTATGCATTTGATATTAATTGGCAACAACTAAGTTTAAAGTCCTCCTGCACATAGCCTCACTAGAAATCTTAGTAATGAAGATGTTGATGATGTCAGACTGCTGTGCTAAACCACTTTGATAGAACATCTGCCTTTAACAGTAGGAATGGCCACATGGTGTGCTGCAGACAGAGGAACTTGGCTGCCATCCGTGTAATATGGCAATTTAAAAAAGAAAAGGAAGTCTTTCAACTTAAACATCAAATCCAGCTATTTTTGTGTTCAAATTTATAATACACTTAGTGAGAAAAATTCTTTAACCTAGACATGGCTTAATATACTTTTATTAATTTTAATGCTAGAACTTGCACATTCAAAAAGATAGTTCTAATATGCCTTCAATTTGTAATAATTATTTGAATAGTTAGACCATGAAATAGAAAAGGGAAAGCTTATTTTTCTCAAAAGTATTGATGTTTCATCTTTATATTTCTATACCCTCAGTGTAAGCAATCTCTCCAATTATGCAGTTCACTTCTCTAATTCGTGTGTAAAATGAGGATAACAAAAGTGCCTATGTCCTCAGGTTTATGGTGAAGCTGAAATGAGATAATATTTGTAAAGCATTTTGCAAACCTAAAAGTGATATATCAAGTCTAGCACTTATTAATTGTCATTAACTACAAAGGTGTGGTAGAAGATCATTTGCAAAAACTCTTCTGTTCCTTCTTCACACCTCCATCAAGAAACCCTTTGATATGTGTGTAGGCAATTCT
Source organism: Bettongia penicillata ogilbyi (assembly GCA_023548195.1). Taxonomy (NCBI): domain Eukaryota; kingdom Metazoa; phylum Chordata; class Mammalia; order Diprotodontia; family Potoroidae; genus Bettongia; species Bettongia penicillata. The sequence goes on from JAJHZJ010000323.1 coordinate 531,825, forward strand.
CACAATATTTTATCCATTTGGGAAAGAAACCATATGAATGAGTAGTAATTAAAATGTTCACAGTTACCTTTTTTTATTAATAATAATAATATCCATCATTTATGTTTTACCTGAACATTATCTCCTCTCAAATATCTGGGGAACCAATCCCTCAAAGTTTTTCAAGTCAGTTCAATTCCATAAACATTTCTTAAACATCTATTTTGTGCCAGGCACTGTGCTAAATTATAGGGATAAAAACAAGAAGAGAGGCCGTATTCTTAAGGAATTTACAATCTAATGGAGGAAGACAACACCCAAAGAGAGAGAGAAAAGAGTTCTCAAAGCAATGTCACAGAGCATAATGATACTTAGTATTCTTGGTCTATCACAGATATTTTATTTTCACTTCCTAATACAATCAAACAAGCCATAGACATTTATTCAGTCCTTAATCTATGTTATGTGCAATGCTAAGCAGTGCCTCAAGTACTGCAGTGGTAGAAACCAAAGGCAGCTTTTTAATCAGCACTGGTGATATAACACAATAGTTTTAAATTTCTATGCAAACATTAAAGTTCTGTGCAAGTCAATAACGGTCTTGATTATTTTACCCCATAATCGTCACAGATTTTGTGCCTTTTTTTCTTGCAAAAAAGTGTGGTGAGCTCATTAAGTGAAACTAAAAAAGTCTGTGCAGGTATTGCTTGTCTGTTCGTTTCTGCCAGTCTTGCACCAACTTTTCACACACTGAAAATAATCTTCCCACACTATCTCCATGTTGTTGAACGAACACAATCATTTTCAGCTTGAAGCATACAGAATAATTTTTATATTTACCCATAATCAGAAAAAAAGAATGCTTCATACATTAGCGTATTACTGGCAGATGAACTGTGTAGTTAGTGCAGGAAGGTGCAAGTCTTACCATTTTACGTGACTTACTCATGGCCTCCTCCCCTTATACCTACGCCTCTTTGTTGGGTGCAGTGATGACACCTTTAGTACTGCAATGCTCTGAACAAACAGTGCACGTCAGCTTTTGACAATATACTGACAATGCTCATGCGCTGAGAATTCCAGGCTCCGGGCTCGCAATGCGGGAAAAATAAATCCGTATCCATATGCCACTGTTAAATACCTTGCTGCTCTGTTTACCTTTCAAGCAGCATGCTGAACAGAATTATAGCATGCGACAATTATGCAATGAAAAACTATAAACTAATTTTTGGACTGAAAACACAGGGTGCAAGGATTATGTGGTGGTAATGATTATATACAGTATAAACTCCTCTGGTTCCAACTCATCTTTCCAAACTAAATTTATATTCCTCCCCATTATTCATTCTGCATCCCAGCAAAACCAGCCTGCTTCTAGTGCTTAGCACAGCATTGAAGTTGCCTAATAAATGTTTATTGATCGACTCTTCTCCATACACAAGAGTTTATCTCCAGTCTCTATTCCGTTGCATAAGGCTATGTCTGGTGCACAATGCACAAAACATGCTCTAACCATGTTTCCCAAGCCTGGAATGTTTTAACTCACCAGCTCTATCTCACAAATTCTCTAATTTCCTTCAAAATACAACTGAAACAACTTTGTACTGGAGGTCTTTCCTAAACCTCCTAGTTAATAGTGCCCTCCCCCAATTACTTTGTATATGTTCTATATATACTTTCAGTACTTTTAAGCACACATATTGTTTCGTTCAGTAGAGTTCAAGCTCTGTTGGGACAGAAAAAGTTTTATTTTAATCTTTTCCCCCTCAGTTGATTAGCATAGTGCCTTGATACACAGCAAAGCTCAATGAATTCACATTGAATTGAACTGAATTCATCTCTCAATGCCTTGGACATGGTCTAGTGAATTTGGGTATCTCATTAAACTATCTTTTATATCTGTCTGGAGTTAATGAAATAAAGAAAAATAAGTAAATAAATGGAGGGGAAAATAGGAAATGAGGCACCAGGAAAGAAGTAGATGTATGACTGACATAGGACAGGCACAAAGAATTCACAACAGGAAACATGCCCATGTTGGAAAATAAAAACAAGGAAGTAGGTAAAGAGAAAGGATCTTGAACCCAAAAGATGACTAGGAGCAATGGAAGAGGTACTGGACTAAATAGAGAAGAAAAGAAATCATGAAAATATCACGAGACATAGACAAACATAAAGATGCCGTCATCATAGAAGAGAGAGCGGGAGGGAGATATTGGAAGATGGCAGGAAAGAGAAAAGGGGATTTCAGAAAATGCACAGTGCTAATGGGATATCTTTGATAACTTTGCTCCTAGAAAAAGAAATTCCAAAGAACAAACAGATATTTGCCCTTGAGTGATTGGAGGGGAGTTATAACCAGTTCAAACAAGGTTCTGAGCTCATAGGTCAGTCATTCAGCAAGTGTTTAAGTTTATCAATTTTTGTCCCAGAACTATCCTCAATGTTTGGTATATGAAAAATGAAGTACATTTGTAATTTTCTTTTTGAATCCACTTTGTTGGAAGAGCAATGGGTAAATAAACACACCAATGTGCTATTGACAGAGCCATGAATTTATCAAACTATTCGAGAAAGCGATTTGGTACTAAAAGTTACTAAGCTGTGCATGCCCCTTAAGCCAGTAATGTCATTACTAGGCCAATACTCCAGTGATATCAGAGAAAAAGGAAAAGAACCTAAAAATATCTACAGCATCCCTTTTTTGCAATAGCAAAGGCCTGAAAATTAGGGTGTCCCCAAGTTGAGAAACAGCTGAACAAATTGTGGTATATTAATGTAATGGAAAACAGATTTACTCTAAAAAATGAAGACATTTTCAAAGAGACATAAATATTTTTATGAACTGTGTGAAGTAAGGTAAGTTAAAGAAAAGCTAAAAATTTAAATCATGGCATCAGTAATGTAAAAATGAACTGTTCTGAAACACTTGAGAACTCCGGCAGTGAAATGATGCCTAAGAATGCTGCCCACTCATCAGAGAGAGATGGTGGTCAAATATGCAGAAAGGGAAATTAATTTTTGGAAATGACCAACGTGAGAATTTGTTTCCTTGATTATGCTTATATGATACAAGAGCATGTTATTTCTTTCTTTTCTTATTTCTTATTTTTCAGTGGCTAGGAGAAGTGGGGATGGGAAAAAAAATACACACGATAATTTGTTTTAAAATCTTTTTTTTTTTAAGAAGCACAATGTATAGGGTTTTTGCCCCCAAAAAGCTCACAACTTAATAGAGGGCAACAAATGTACAAATGTGTGAATTAACTAGGGAACAGTTAGGGACAAAAACAAAAGGACAGTTGCTAGTAATTAGTAACATAAAAGAAAACACATTTGTTTGAAATAGTTTCATTTGACAGGGCAACTCTTAATGAGTGTCAAAAAGTTTGTAAACTTTGAGGTTTAAAAGAAACCATTATTCTAAGTTCGTTCTAGAATAGTAACCTCCATTTTCTCTTGTCCAATGAAACACAAACCATTATCCCTACTCTGCGCATCAGATTACTACTCCCTGGCTTATCCCTTACTCTTTCTAGTCTAACGATGACCTCTAGTTTTGCTTACACTGTTAACTTTTAGTTGGAATGTCTTCCCTCCTCCTCCACCCCAAGTTAAAACCCTCAGCATTCTTTAAGATTTGGCTTGATTTTTCACCTCCTTTCTGACCTTATCTTCAATTATTCTACGCTCATGCTGATCCTGCCTCCTCTTCACTCTCCTCTTTTACTAATAGTGACACAAGTCCCTTTTTCCCTAATTATTTCAAGTGTATCATTCTTCTTTCCCCAACAATGTTATTACCTGATCAAATTCAGGCACCCTGCCATGATTCCTTCATATCTTAAAACTGCTAATTAGCATAGAGTTGGTACTCCACACATATGTATTGATTTTTCAAGAATGGAAAAAGAAAATTTTTCCTTTAGATTTTAGAAACTATGCTCCATTTATTTTCGGCTATGTCTAAGAAGTCATTTGCACAGTATGTAGCGATAGACGAATCAAGAACAACTGACTTTGAATTCTGCCTTAGGTGTTTACAGCCTTTGTGACCCTCGGGAAATCATTGAACTTATATCAGTCTATTTTCCTCATAGACAAAATGGATATAATAATAGTGCCAATCTCAGAGAGGTGTTGTAAAGACCAAATGAGACCATATCAAATGTTGCGTAAATCTTCGATGTAAGTTCTAAGCATAATTATTAGTAGCAGTAAACACAACATAACAGAAATCTAAGATCTCTGAACATTTCAAAATAAACATACGAAGAGACAGAGCGGAAATGAGTAGGACTTGGAGGCAGTATGATATATGAATAAAACATACTTGATTGAAAGATTTTGATTCTACACGTAACTGAACCACCAAGTAGTTGGGTGACCTTGAACAAGATATGACTTCGTTGTGACTCAATTTCTGCAGATAAATCATGTCTAGGGTCCTTTCTTCCTTAAAATATGGTATTTATAATTTTATTCGTGAATGACAGCTTCTCCAATAAGAACATCCCATGTGACTTATCCCCAACCAAACTGTGCCTGTATGAAATGGTTCACTTTCGCTAATGTCAACCATAAAATGTTATGTTAAAGGCTGGTCTTGTTCCTTAAATAAATCGAGTTCTAGCCTCCTGATATAAGTTGTTAGAGGAGGTTTCAACAATAAGACATAATAAAGAGAGAAAATAATTGCTAAACTGAAAATCCTTGTGCAGACAAGGACACACCAAGAGAAAAGATTTGCTATAATATACTCTCCCAGTCCTTGTTTACCCAGGGTTTTATGGTTTTATTAGATCAGTGTCCTGACAGGGTCCTAAATCATTTGGTCTGCCCTAATCCTTAATAAAGAAGAACTACAGGAGAAGATATGGTGAATCTAGTTGTGATATTGCCAATTAACAAGTTTTTATTGAGATTCTACTAAACTTACTCCTAAACCTCTATTATAACTATTCATTGAATTGCCCTTCTTAAAGTGTTACATAGAATATATTTATGTTCTGAATTGTAGTTGGAATTAGCATTATTTCGAGAATTTCATGGCTGTTAGAAAAATCAAGGGTATCGTAAAACTGAATTTGGAACTCACTGGCCTACTTGAAGCAGAGCTCTGGCCTAAAATATATACAATAGATGTCACAGATCTTGACCTTTTGTTTACACCCCAGACATTAATAATTAAAAGCAAAATAATATATTAGAATGGCAGCCCCTATCACTAACAGGCTAACGGGAAATATACTTTTCCTCAGAAGGAAGGAGAGACTGAAGGATTTCCAAAGCTGGGAAACCCAGGTAAAGGAGAGGAACCTAGGCCTATTTACATGCCTAAAGTTATCTGATTGTAACTAAACTGAATATAATCACATGCATTTGGAACTTTGTTTAACCTACTGATTTACTTACAGAGTGATAGAATTTGCAAGTATAGCCTGGAAGTTTGACCTCTCTTGTGTAGAATACTAAGAAAAGAAGAATTCCTGGAGAAGGTGATCTTTGACCCATGTCTTGGAGGAATGGAGAAACATAAAGTAATGGAGTGAAGGGACAGGAAGAAAATATTCTCCAAAAAGGAATGGCCTGAGTAGCAGGAGGAATCAATACATTTCATGTCACTGTCAAAAAATAGATTGTGTAAAGTTAGAGTGAAAGGGCAGAGAAGAAAGGCTGAGGCATCATATAGGAGAGGGTTTGGAATTCTGTTTTCAAAAGGTTACACTTACCTTAATAGGCCATAGAGATCCTCCTCAGTGTTGGAATCCCTTGAAAACATGAGGTTTGATGAAAACTACTCTTGTTTACAAATGCAAAATGTACTGGAATTAGGAGAAAATGAAAGCCAGGAGACTATTGTAGTGATCCAAAAATGTAAGTTTCTGGTGAGAAGGGATTGTTTCGTTTATTTTTACTTGTTTCATTTATCATATTTGCCTAGCAGAATACCTAACACATAGCAGGTGATTAATAAATGCTTGCTGGTTGAATGATATATTTGTGGTAAGGAAGGGTACAAAATAATAACACTGTATGCTTCTAGGGATAGGAGGAGGGAGGAATTTAACAACTCCTTGTTTAATTTGGTTATTTTATTAATTCCTCTAAAAGTAGTAGTACTGACTAGACTCTTTAAGCTCATTCTAGTAAACATTATGACTGCCCAAGTCCCTTTTACTTTGAAAGTAGTTATGTTATCATTTTAAAAGTTAGCCGAATGCACTATGAGTGCCTAGTCTCATTGTAAGAAACATAAAACATACTAACCAACAGGCTGAGATTTAAATTCTACAATACAAAATACAGTGGAGTATCCTTCCCACATCACTTGAAAGACTCAGTCATTTCAAGTGATATATATTAAGAGGTCTCCAGTTGTTAATTTCTCCACGTCTCTCTGTCTCCAGTTAAGCTTTTGGTAGCTACAGGAGGAAGTTGGAAATGTCACACACAGCAAAAGGTTCAAATAAAATGCACTAAATTTAATCCACTGGGGTTGAGTGTCTGCACATCAAAGTTAGTCATTACACGAGCACTTATTAAGTGATTCCCATGTGCCAAGAACTGTGAAAAGTGCTGGGTTTATAGAGAAAATAAGGTCAAATAAGATGGAGGTCTCTAATGGTGATCAGGGTCCATGACCCCAAGGAACTTATATTCCAATGAGGAACACCACCTGGAAACAACTAGGTACATACAAGATATGCACAAAGTAGACTGAAGGTACTCTTCAGCAAGAAAGCACCATAAGCTGGGGGTACTTGAAATGGCCTCCTGAAGAAGGCAAAATAAGTTTGTTTGTTTTTTAATGAACTCAGAGCAACTAAGAGACACAGATGAAAAAAGAGAGAGTTCTAGAGACAGGGAGAGAGTCTACACAAAGGCATGGACACAGGAAATAGAGTGACATGTGTGCGTAACAGCAAGTAGGTCAGTCTGGCTAAATTATAACCTGCATTTTTAAAGAGTAATGTGTAAAATGGTGGGTAGAAAGGAGAAGGTTGTGAAGAGTTTTATATACCAGAGGACTTGGTATTTGATCCAGAGGGTAGCCACTAAAGTTTATTGGGAGGAAGGGACTTGCCATGTGGCCAAGCCTGTGTTTTGGCAACGAGTAAAGGACGGTTTGAAGTAGAGAGAAACTTGTGGATGGAAGACAGATTAAAAGACTATTGAAGCAATCTAAGCAGGAAATCAGCAGTGCCTGAACTATATTGGAGGCTATATGAATAGAGAGAGGACCTGAAAAATAAACAGGTACTTAGGACTGAGCCCTGACATCATTCTAAAGTAGATCAAGCTTCAATCCCAGCTCCAATTTTGTTTCCTGGGATCCCTTGAATCAGAGATGATGAGGGACTAGACAAGGCTTTCAGAATTCTTTACAATTTAGCATAGGCCTCCTTGAATGTGGAATATAATCTCTGAGCTATCTGCACCAAGGATTGGTTGATGATTAAACTCAGCCTTGAACAATGGGAGTAAATCACAGAATGTGGCCAATATTCATTTCCATTATTGCATACTATTTAAAATCAGACAACCTAACCAGGCCAGAGGCACCTCTGTGATCTGTGTTTGGTGCTTGATGTAAAAATATGGCATTCCCCCTTGGTCACTGAACAGATACCTTGTCTCTCAGAGAGAACTCTCTGATATGATTATTCTACTATGGTTCCTATATATAGCCAACTAGGAAAGTAGAGACTATATTTATCGGGTCAAGAAATTCTTTATTCTTTAGTCAAACTCCATTTTTCTTTGCAAAAATTTAAAAAACATTTTCTACAACATAAAACGATGAATTTGGCTTATGTAGACTTCTCTGTGATGGCATTTGGGAAAGACATCCCACAAATTACTTGAAGGTAGAACATAAATTGGTTTATTTGTGCCTAAGAGAAAAAGAAAAGGAACAAAAAACATTTTCCCCCAGATTATCAATCCCTTAGAAAGCAAACAATCTAATTAGGGAAATCAGGTTTTTTTTTTTTTAGACCTTGAACTTCAATGCCTTCTTAATTGTGAAATGCATTTAGTGTTTTCACAAATGACATTATTCTCTAATGCTCACAGCCATTAAGCAGAGTACAATATTCATTGTACTTATTAAGATACCAGGGAATCGTTACACTGGTGAGGAAACAGGAAAAGAAGAGGATACTGAACAAAATTAAAAACATTCCCTGCTAGGAAACTAATTGCATAAAACAATACAGAGCAAATGAAGTTTCTACTGCCAGAAAAGGAAGTTTGAATTACTGTACCCTATTCTAATCATGTTTCACAACATGTTTTTAACTCTTCTTCTTTGGAAAGGGGACTCTCCCAGGCAAAACTCTAGCAGGGGTTATTAGGCAGATGGTTTATGAGCACTTACCAAAAAGAAGCAGTGATCACTAAGAGCCAGCATGGAGCCACTAAAAACAAGTTACATAAGACCAAGCTCATTGCCCTTTTTGGACAACTTTACCGAACTGATACTTCAGGAGAATACTATAGATGCTCTATTTTTCTATTTTAGCAAGATATTTTGAAGCATTTTACATAGCTTTGGGTAAAAAATAGAAAGACATGGTTTTATGGTGCCACAGTTTCAGAAGGATTCAGAATTTGAGCAAATATAGCCAAATAATTTTGATTAATGAATTAATGTCAAACAAGATGGAGGTCTTTAATGGTGACGAGAGTCCTCTGCTCAAAACTCTTCACCATTTCTTTCAGCTATTTGGCTAAAGATGCTTCTGACTGGCATCACCATTCAATATGTGATTGGAGAAAAAAACTGAAACGAATATTGTTATGTTGATGACATACAATTATTGAAGGCATCAGTATTTTAGATGATAATATCAAGATTGGACTGATGGGCTAAATCTGGCAAGGTGAAATGTCTTGGGGTAAATGTAAAGTCTTATGTTTTATTTTTTAAATTGTTACACAAGGACAAAGATCATAGAAATATTATTACAGAGTGGTTTGTGCAAAAACAAAAGTTTTCACAGATTACTATCTCAATATGAATCAATGTTGTTATGTGGCTACCGAAAAAGACTAATGTATTCTTGAAATTAATAGAAGTAAAATGTCTAGGGTGATGAAAATAATAGTTTCATGATTTTTTTTTTCATGATCACACTGAACCTTGAGTATGATATTCAATTCTAGGCACTGCATTTTAATAGGAACATAGATAAGCAGAGGAACATTCCAAGGAGGATAAGCAAGTTAATGAAGGAAATAAAAAAATATGTTATATGTCACCCTTCCTGAGTTCATGGAGGGGAGAGGAACCTGTGACCTCGAGGACACATGTGACCCTCAACGTCCTCAAGTGTTGTCCTTTGATAAAAGGGTCCTTAATAAAAGAATCTGTTCTGTGAATGTTAAATTCAGTCTTGGGGTCACACTTGAGGACCTTGAGGGCCACGTGTCACCTCAGGGCAGAGGTTTTCCCACTCCTGGTAGATTGTCCCCCATGGCTAGAAAGCTCCCTCTTCTCATCTCTGCCTTCTTGTTGTCCTGAATTTCTTCAAAGCTCAGCTCAAATGTTGCCTTCTTTAGGGGACAATATGGCATAAAACATAGAGAGCTGCTCTTGGAATCAGAAGTCCTGAGTTCAAGTCATTGTTCTGACATGTACTATTCATGTAACTATTGGTAAGTAATTTTTCAGAGAAGTTGTTGACTTGCATTAATTGAGGAAATTCTTTACCCATAGCTGCTTATACTAATGAAACCACAGGTTCGGTCCCCCTTGCCTTCATCCCAGGAAAAAAAAAAACAACAGACAAAAACACTCTATATATGTTTATTTTTTCAATATTTTCCAATTCTCCAGGGTAGATATTGCTTTGTTTTTGTATCCCTGACACTCTGCACATTTTGTAGTAAATAATAGGTACTTAATAATGCTCATTGAGTAAACATAGCACCTATTATTTGATATAAAACATGCTAAGTCCACACCTTTCTTTCCAGTCTCATTCTATGATGTCATTAACTAATGGTAAAGGTGGTGGAAAGTAATCATGCAAGGACCACTCTCCCTACTCACAGAGACATACTATTACACAGTGACAATTAAGACCATCCAAAAATAAAATCATCTGATTAATAAGATAGTGAACTCATTATTGTTAGAAGCAGTCTATCAAAGCTTGGATCACCATTTCTTAGGGATATATCCTAATATAGATTCATGTGGCAGGTAAGGCTTAGACTATCTGAGTTTTTTTTTTATTCTAAACATGCATTCCAAACTTCTCCCTGTATTTTCTGTCATCAGTCCTACCTCTCCTATTCAGTAACAGAGTCCACAGATGTGTGTTCATCCTTGTTGCCAAAGAAGATCATGCCATCAGAGAAATAAAGACATGACTGGCACTTTACTTTGTTTTGAGTGAGGGAGGGCTGTCCAGGTCACCAGCCTCACTTCTCCTCTAGAGCTATCTGATTCCAGTGCCCAGATATTCATCAGGATGACGGGAGATGACCCAAGATGAGGCAATTTGGGTTAAGTGACTTGCCCAAGGTCACATACTTGACTTGAGAGTCAAGTGTCTGAGGTGAAATTTGAACTCAGGTCCTCCTGACTCCAGCACTGGTGGTCTACCCGCAGCTCCACATAGCTGTCCCATAGTAACAGAGTGGTAGAATGTTAGAGACAGAAATTGTGAGATTTCCAAATCCATACTCATCAGCTGGGTGATACAGTGGATAGAGTACCAAGCCTGGAGTCAGAAAATTTCCTCTTTCTGAGTTGAAATCTGGTCTCAGACACTTACCAGCTATGTGACCCTTCGAAAGTCACTTCTCCTTGTTTGTTTCAGTTTTCTCATCTGTAAAAAAAAAGATTTGGAAAAGGAAATGGCAAATCATTCCAGTAGCTCTCCAATAAATCCCAAATGGGATCACAAAGAGTCAGAAATAACTCAACAAGAGAAACAAAAATGAGGCTCCCCCAAAGCAAAATTACCTCATCCTGCAACCCTATCAATCACTTGCTCAAAGTCACAGGGTCAGCTTTTCTGTCTTTTAATCTGAAGTACAGTGTTTTTAAGTTGGATTTTAGGGATCATTTAGTCCAGATTCCCTCTTTTACAGATTCTGAGACTAAGGGCTAGAAAAGGAGTAAGATTGCTCCTTGTACCCCATCATCACTTCTGTGTTCTCCCTCTACCGTTACTCAGTAACCTCTTCTCATTTGAGTTTCATTCAATCCATCATTATCACATAAACAAGATTCAGATAGCTGAATTTTTTCTATATTTTTCTACAGACCTCTAGGATATTTTCCTTCCTTCCTCACAGAGTTTGGTGCCTGGCTCAGTCTTTCTCCTTTCCTCAACTCTTACTTATATATTCTGGTTGGTCTCCTTGTCTCAAGTCTCTCTTTTCTCTAGGTGTTCCTTCATCCATTCCACCACAGCTCCATGCAGAGGCAGTCCTATCTTTGACCCTGGTAAAACCCACAAGCATTCCATTTCTGTACTTTCATGAACTTTGAGATTTCCATATCTGATCATAATCTACTGTCATTCCTCTGTCTGAGAGTCCCCAAACCCTCTCTTCATTCTTCCTAAGACCTCCATTCCTTCTAACCTTTAGTTGTTTCCCAGGCCATCACTGACTATGCTTTCATCCCATCCCCATCTTGGCCCATAAAGTTTAACTTTATGATGTCCTCTATTCTTGCAACCCATTCCCCTTTATGTTATCAAAAATCTTGCTTTGCCAAAACTTGATCTTTCTCAACTACCCACCTGCTGCTGAATGGAAATGGAGAACATGAAACTGTAAGGACTAGGTCCGCCGCAAGTTTATGCTATCTGATTTCAGCTGGGTCCCTGCTACAGCAAACAATACGTTTACACCTCCCTGATTGATTCACCGTTGTACTCATCACATCACCATTTTCAATTTTTTTATACTCCTTCCGATTCCCCTCCACATTCTCCTCCTCAAACCCTCCCAGCTGATAAATTGGCCACATATTTCGCTGAAAAAAAATGAATCATTTGCCAAAAGCCTCTCTCTCCTTTCTCATTTTATATCACTCAAATGCCTTCTACCACTATCTTCTTTTATACCTATTTCACGCAAAGAGGTAGCACTTATCCTTATCAAGGTAAACCCCTCTACATAAACAAACCATCCTGTCTTCTCCAGTAGACTACTTCCTCTATCACTCCTACTCTCTTCCAAATCTCCAGTCTTTCCTTTTATACTAATTCCCTACTGTGTATAAAGATGTCTATGTTTCCTCCTTCATAAAAAACCCTCAACTCATCCATCCTTACCTCATCCAGCCCAGCTAACTATTGGTCCCTATCTCTTCTCCCTTTTTGTGTCTAAATTCCATAAGAAGGCCATCTACAGAGGCACCTCTACTTCCTTTCTTCTCACTTTCTTCTAACTTTTTGCAGTCTGACTTCTGATCCCATCATTCATCTGAAAATGCTTTCTCCAAAATCCTTAATGATTTTTTAATTGCTAAATATAATGGCTTTTCCTTAATCATCATCCTTCTTTATCTCTGTCTTCTTTGACACTAATGATCACTGTCTTTCTTTTGATAGTCTTTTCTCTCTAGTTTTACATGAAAATGTTCTCTCCTATTTCTTCTTCTGATCTGACCCCTCTTTCTTGATATCCTTTGCTCGTTTTTTTTTTACCAGGTCACGCCTGCTAACAATGGGGTGGGGAGTGGGGTATCCAAATCCTGAGCCCTCTTTCTCTGCCCTATTTGTAGCATTCCACTTGCTGATCTCATTACTTTCCATGGATTTATGTCTCATCTCTACAGCTGACTCTCACACCTACTTCTCCAGTTTTAACTGTTCCATTCTTCAGTCTTGCATTTCCAGCTGCCTGTTAGATATCTCCACCCGCCTGTCCCTGTGGACATCTTAAATGTCCTGTAGATATCTTAAACTCAACATGTTCAAATATGAACTCATATTTTCCTTCCAACTCCACTCCTTTTTCAGATTTCCCTATTACTATTGAGGGTACCTTTTCTCAGTCATTTAGGTTCAAAACTTTGGTGACTTCCTAGGGTCCTCATTCTTTATTACCTTTCATATCCAAATCTGTTGCCAAGTACTATCAATTTGAACCCTGTCATATCCCTTGTATATACTCTGTCCTCTTCTCTGACACTTCTACTGTCATGAAAGTCATCATCCTCTCATACCTGGAGTATTGCAATAGAATTCTGGTTGGTCACCCTGTCTCAAGTCTCTCCTTACTTTACTTGTTCCTTCATTCAGCTGTCAGATTGATCTTCAAATACTTGTCTGACTCTATCACCCTAGCCCCATTCCAAAAATCCAGTGACACCTTATCACCTCCAGAATCAAATACAAAATCTTCTGACTTTAAAAACCCTTGACAACCCGATCCCTTCCTACTTTTCCAATGTTCTTATGCTTTATTCCTCTCCGTATATTTTGCAATCCAATGACACTGGCCTGACTCCAGGCATTTTCACTAGCTATCTCCCATGACGATAATGATCCCCTTCTAATCCCTTTCTCATAGCTTCCCTGGCTTCCCTTAATCTCTGGATCACCCCCCACTTTATCTTGTATAAACCTAGTTTGTACATAGTTGTTTTATGTCGTCTCTTCAATTAGAATGATGGCTCCCTGAAAAGAGCTTCTTGTTTTGATTTTGCTTTTCTTTATATTTCTTTAGTGTCTGCTATTAATTGGCTACTAAATAGTAGTTAATTCATGGACCAGAGAAGTTAAATGACTTCACTCAAAGGCAGAGCCAGTTAGTAACCATACTGAGACTACAGTCCAGTTCTTTTGACTCCTGATTCAAGGTCTTTTCAACAGGAATGCTGAAGAATGTATTCTAACAAATCAGTGTAGTCATTTTCTTATGTTGATCATCAACAATAGATCAAGAGACATTTTAAAGTACTTTTTCTGTGTCGTCAACAATATAGACTCTGCTGTCTGGGTGAATTCTCCTAAGAAAAATGAGCCTTCTCCTTACACTAGAGGTATCAGATTCTCCCCATCTAGGAAAAATGATCTCACATGGCATTTGAGCATGTGGGAGAACCTGCACTGCTGTGCCTCAGCTATATAAGGGTATTGTGATAATGCATTCCATTCCACTTTCATGGCATTCAAAACACCAAAAAGAAAGTCATCAGAGTCACTGAAACATGCAATTCCTCCCATGTGCCTGTGCTAATGGGATCATTGACTACATCATTTTTTCATGATAATCTGTAAACTATAGGAAAGGACACTCATTATTGAGTTGGCTTAAAATAACTTGTTTCCTCAAGGGATTTAATAATTGTTTTGCCTTCCTTTGGTATTTACATATAGTAAACAGAACATTATTGAAAACTGTTACATCTTCAGAGCATGACGGTATTAATGCAAAGCATGTGTTGCTTCTAAACTTAAAGCCACCCCAAACTACACCATCTACTAAGACCATGAAGATATGTACTATACCAAGAGATGACCACAACCATAATCCACTTGTCATGTGTTTTCAGTACTAACTGTATTTTAATTATGTGGACACAAGCATGATAAGGGTAAACTGTCATTAGAGACTCATTCCTAGGGGAAGAGAGAAAATGGTGAGCATAAGATTCTTTGCATAAGATTCTCTTCATTGTTGGCTGTGGGTTAATCAAGTCTCCATTACACGCTCACATGAGGGACAGTTAGCAAGAGCTTGGGAGAAGGGGAATCCTGGTATTTTGACTTCCAGTGTCAAGAAAAAAAGACATAGTTCTGGACTCTCTTCATGTTCCTAGTGGAATAAAAAGACTCTGGGAAGTTGACTGACATGAAGAGACCTAGCACCGTGATTGTGTTCCTATTCTCAGAATATTACTTCAGGGAATTTATCTTTGGGTGACATCTGGTACTCTCTTAGTTGAGCTGAGGTATCTTATTTAAAATGGGAGAGCTAGTTTCCTTTATGCATTGTCTGGCATATTCTTATCTATGTGTTTTCTTTTGCTTTTATTTGCTATCAACTAGTGTAAATAAGATTGTTTGCTATTATGTGTTCATTACGAAACTGGAATTTGGTGAGAAAAAATTCAATGTACAACTTAGGGCACTCCTATCCCATTAAGTGGGTGATCAGGTGCCCAGCTTGAACCTAAAAATTATCTCCCATAGATTAACAATACTGAGGGGAACTGGGAGGTATTCTTCTAGCCCAATGCCTATTTTTTTCCTGAGGAAAACTGACTGAACAGCCTCTGGTTCCAACCTTCTGCTTCCCTTCCTGGCAGGAATAAAAATCTCCCTTGGAGAAGGATAGGATGAGAAAACAGAAATGTTCTATTCCTGACTCCCTGAGAGCCACAGCTAGATAGATCCATGTGGACACATAACCTACACAGGATATTTAAGATATACTACCCCTATACTACCTCTTTCAAAAATTTTGCCACCATTATCAGAAAGAAGTTTTGAGTGACATGAACTCTAACGGCAATACCACCTTTCCCTGCTGCCTCTCATTTAGTCCCAGGTGATATTGCAGCCACATCCAACACACAGAGAACAGGAATTTTCAGGTTTAGATCGTCTATTTGCCAGTCTAAACTCTCATCTGAGTAATTTATGGTCTAAAATGACTTTGAACTCCTACTATACCTCTGTATCACTATTATGGGTCCCTTCTACTTGGCAAAAAATATTTAGCCAAAATATATGGAAGGAGTTGAAGTGAGGTTGTTTTCAAGACCTTGGTTGAATTTCTGGGCAAGACAAAAGGGAATGAGTGAAAGAGGTAACTTTTATTTTATTCTACACTGACCATACAAATCATATTCCTCTACTAATGTTTGACAACAACAAGGCCATCATGTTAGCATGGAATTCCTGATGAAATACATTGCCTTGTATGCCCCACATACAAGAACCTTCCTCCTCCAGACTATAATCATTTCCATCCCTTTAAGTGCTCAAACAAAAAGCAGTTTTGTAGTAAAGGAAGTTCTAGATTGAGATTTAAGAAAGGACTCCAATTCCAAACCTGTTACTCATTACACATGTAATCTGGGGTCATTTGCTTTACCTCCCTGGGGCTTTGGCTTCCTCATCTGTAAAATGAGTTTGCCTGGGTGATTACTGAGATCCCTTCTACTTCTAGATCAGGGACCATATGACTATAACTGTTTTTTCAATGTTTTATTGTCTTACTTTCCATGAGTATTGTTAACAACATAAGATCTCCCAGGCATCTTGCTTTAAAGACTCATTCAGACATAAAGGTAAACCTGTATTATCCAAGGTCATGCTAACTGAGTGTAAACTTTGATGTGTCTTATCAAGTTAGTATACTATGTAAGTGTTATGTAAAGTGCTATGTAAATGTTAGTTATTATTATACGTGTTAGCTCAGCTACAGACTTTTGTGCAAGGAAGTCAGCTAAGTGCAGAGAGGAAATGATCAGAAATTTGGCCATAGCAACACATGAAACTATCTATTAGGGCATGGAAGTGTTGTTATTGGCACTGATAAAAAAACTCTTCCTTAATGATGCAGTCATGTATTTTCTGAAGGACTAAATTATTTCTAACTTTATAAACAACAACAACACAAATATGTATGAAATTTTTCATTTCAAGTGGAATTCACCTCTATTCTCCAAAGGTGTCGAATTGTATCCTTAAAGGAAAAAGTGCTTAAAATAATCTTACAGCTTCCATATTCAAAGTAAAGGATATATCTCAAAATCCTCCTTCTAAGCATATTTTAAATTCAGTATATTAAGTAACTTTTAATTGATTTCTTTGTTACCATTACGTTAGGCAAATACAGCAATAAAAATAATGTGACTTTATAAAACTTGGAAAAATAGTAAGTGCTTTGCCAGCATTTGTCTTGGTTGTTATGCCTCACAAACAATTCACAATAAAAATACGTGTCCTTATTCCTTTATCTGATCATAATCTATTGGCAAGCACTGAACTCACTGAAGTAGGAAGGGGAATGTCCTGGGTGTCTCCAGGCAAGAGTTACCAGGCATTAAGATTTAGGGATTTGTCCTTGGTCACACAGCTAGTAGCTTTGAAAAGTTTGACCTCAAATTGAGTCCAGCACTCTTTCCACTGGGCCATATCATCTCTCATATATATACTATTTACATATATATGTATATATATGTACATGTGTATACGTAAACACACATGCCAAGTAAATGCAAGGTAATCTGCAGAATGTGGGGCAAGGGAAGGCACTAGTAGATGTAGCCTCAAGCGAGGCCTCATGTAGGACACGAAATTGCAACTCCTACATACTTTTTTAACAAATAATTTTGTGAGGCAAACACCTCATCACATGCTAGCTTTTCTTTGGTCTTCAGATGGCAGCCTATTGCCAGGTCCACACTTGAAGTTTTCACCATTGTTAGCATCTCTCAGAGGCTGAGCTTTAGTGGTATTGACTTTGATAGCTCAGGGTCACCTCCACACCAACATAATAAAAGGTACTGAAACTCATAGCCCTAAAAGTCATGCATGTTTTGTTTTTCAATCACAGAGTCTTGAAAGATTCTGGTTGATCCTTATTTTCACTTTTCATTCCCATGTGAACATGAGTATACTTCTTAGACAGACTTAAAATTAAGTTTGTCCCCTGTATTCCATTTTAATTAGAATTGTTTAAATTTTTAAAAGTTTCCATTTAAAAATGCAATTCCTTAGATCATAAAAATAAACTTTTAAGATAGAAACATTGCCAAAAATGAAATGGAGCAATAAATCCCTAGCAAATCAATTGACTTCCTAGTGATCTTCCACAGTGAAGTCCTCAAATTTGAGGACCTATCAGAAACCTACAATTGATTTATAGTTATCTCATCATTCCCCCTCCTTTCTGTTTCCCCATATATACTCTACAGTTCACAATCACACACTGCAGAGTGGCTGGGCATATTTATTATAAAGAGCAACTTGGTTCAGAGCGAAGAGAATGACTGGTTTATAAGATCTCCAGTAAAAAAAAAAAAGAGTTTAGCAGTGGTGATAATATCAAGGGCTTCAGAATAAATCTACACCTATCTATTAGTCATATCTAAGAAAGTTATCAATATCAATCATCATCACATGTAGCTACAGCTACATGTAGCTCACTGGGGGGAAAATCAAATGTAATGAGAGTTAAACAACAGTGTAACAAATGAGCTTAATTTTCAGTGAAAAATTCCTGAAATATCATTAGAAAATTATTCATGTGCAAAAATGTCCCACCTCCACCCCTGGATACAACACACATCAACCTCTAAAAATTCTGTATGGTCTTGAGATAGTTAATTTTTTTTTCACATCAGGGGTTGCTTTGAATCAAATAATTTGCTTCCTTCCCCATTCACAGCCCCTACCCAAAATTTGCAATATTTGCTCAGGTTCATAACTCATTCAGGCTCCAATCCTTTGCCATATCATAGTTGGGATAAATGATCACCCAACAAATCCTCATTTTTTATTTTACATTGATTACATGAGAGATTAGTATATTTTCCTTGCTTCCTAGGTTATCCTGGAGACTATCACTAACAAAACACACTAGTGCTTTCCAGTGAAGAGTTTATTACCTTCAGATCTCTTATCACTATGACTCCTATCATCACCCTCACTCTCATCATCACCCTCACTCTCATCATCATCATCATCATCATCAGTAGTAATTCTCATGTATATAGTAATGTACAGATTACAATTTGCTTTGAATACATTATTTCATTTGAATGCCCCATTTTACAAATATGGTAATGGAGGTTAATGGAGATAATGGAGGGAATTCCAATTATGGAATTAGTCAATTATAGTCAGAAACCAGGTATTCTACTTTTAATTTCTATATTTTCTGAGCATATGATAGCACAGAATAATGCCTGGAGTTTTCATTAGGCAGGGATGTTCTTGATGTGCTGAGAGCAAATTATTAGCTTTTAAAGTATTTCAAATTATTGTGCATTTATTATCAGCATCAAAGAATGAGGCAGTCTGGTTAATTTGACATGATTAAAAAGAGACAGCAAAAGACAATTTTATGCTCATCATAAAATAATGAAGTGGTCTGCAAGGGGGGTCAGATTCAGTCAGTGTTATGAATGCCTTAAAATTTTGTGTAAGGCCAAGTTTACTCTAAAGCAAAAGAAGAGCTTTTAAATGACTAGAGTGAAAATTATTTTATTCTTTTTAAAAATTGCATTAATATATTTTTATGTCATCTATATTTCCAGATATATTTCCAGTCCAAGACAATCTGGAAGGTCAATTGGAGGGTTCTATTTCACTGGGTTGGGAATGGAGCACAGTTTACCATGGGCTATGCTGGCATGAACAGGACTGGAGCAGGTGTTAAGTGACAGAATCATTGGCAGCTGCTGTGGTTTCTGGACTTCTCAACCCACAAACACCAAAGACAGTTTGGAAGATCAGTGGAAAGAATCTCTCACCTGGCTGAGAGGGGACCATGGTCTGCCACCAACCCCAGCCCCAGGATCGAGGAAGTCACTGCTAAAGCTACAGCTGCTTCGGGAACACTCCACTTAACAAAGAGCTCAAAGTCAAAATTGGCTGGAAAAATGAATAATAGGGGAAAGAGAAACAGACTGTAGATTCTTACTTTCTCAGTAAAGATGTGTTTTCTTACATCATTGGTGATGTGGAAGATCAAAACATGCAAGAAAACAACAAAGCCAAAGCTCCTGCATCAAAAGCCTCTAAGAAAAATATGCATTGGTCTCAGTCCATGGACAAACTCAAAAAGAATTTTGAAAATCAGGTAAGAAAAGTAGAGGAAAAATTGGGAAGATATATGAGAGTGGTGCAGAAAATCATGAAAAATGAGTCAACAGCTTGCTAAGGGAAATGCCTCAAAATGCTAAAGAAAATAACACCTTTAAAATTACACTAACCCAAATAGCAAAAGAGGTCCCAAAAGCCAATGAGGAGAAGAATGCCTTAAAAAGCATAATGGGCCAAATGGAAAAAGAGGTCCAAAAGTTCACTGAAGAAAATAATTCCTTAAAAATTAAAAGGAAATAAATGGAAGTTAGTGACTTTATGAGAAATCAAGAAATCATAAAAACAAAACCAAAAGAATAATAAAAATATAGAAGACAATGTGAAGTATCTCATTGGAAAAACAACTGACCTGGAAGATAGATAAAGGAGAGATAATTTAGTAATTGTTGGATTACCTGAAAACCATGATTTAAAAAAAAGAGCTTAGACATCATCTTACAAGAAATTATCAAGGAAAACTGCCCATATATTCTTAAAAGCAGAGGAGAAATAGACATGGAAAAAAATATGCTGATCACCTCCTTAAAGAGATCCCAAAAGGAATATTATAACCAAATGCCCAAGTTCCCAGGTCAAGGAGAAAATATTACAAGTAGCCAGAAAGAAACAATTCAAGTACAATGGAAACACAACTAGGATAACACAAGATTTAGCAGCATCTACCCTAAGGGATTGGAGGCCTTGGAATATGATAATTCCAAAGGCCAAAGGAGCTAAGATTAAAACCAAGTATTGCCTACCCAGTAAAACTGAATATTATACTTGTAATGGCAAGCAAAGTAGGATCTTCTGCTGTTTTTATTTTAATAAAATCAAGAAGTATAATGCCTCTATTTGTACCAGATTCCATGGCAATTTAGATTGTAAGTCCACTCCTGGAAGGGTGAAGAGTGATGGCAAGCAAAATAGGATCTTTTACTGTTTTTTGTTTTAGTATAAAGTGCCTCTCATTGAATAATGTGATTAAAGAAGATCTTCCACACCTATTAATGGGCCTGGGAAGACTTGTAGGAAGGCCCATGCCTTTTGTTAATGAGGCACTGTTTCTCAAGGGTTGTGATGCCCTCTGGCTATAAAAAATGTATAAATACTCTGAGAGTGAGATTTTCCTTTGGGTTATGGTTTTTGGAAAAAGTTTTGTGAGCCAGATGAGACTCTAAGCAGCTCCACATCTTTGAAAACTCAGATGTTGTTGCTTCCTTCTTGGTAACTATGTTTGTATGGTCAGATAGTTGCATCACTCTGTTGAATTGTGATGTATGTATTTCTTCTGTCAGACATTTGGAAGCATATCTGTTGACCTTTGATTTCTCTGTATTTTCTCTGGGGTTCAGGGTTCTGACTTTTCCCCCTGCACTAAGTGAATGATACATGTGCTTGATTGAAATTATTGTTGAACCCTCAGAATTTTTTTACTTTTATAAATGGAGATCTAAGAACCTATGATAGCAGGTCCCCCTGTGTATGTTGAGGTGCTTACTGTTACAATATTTCAGGGGAAAAAATGGACATTCAATGAAATCAAAGTCTTTCAAGCATTCTTGCTAAAAAGACCAGAGCTGAATAGAAAAATTGACTTTCAAATGTAAGAATCAAGAGAATCATGAAAAGGTAAACAGGAAAGAGAAATGAAAGGAAACTTATTAAAGTTTAACTGTTTACATTCCTACATGAAAAGATGATATTTGTAACTCATGAGTCCTTTCTCAGTATTAGGATAGTTGGAGGGAAGATATAGATATAGATAGATAGATATAGATATCTATCTATATGTATATATATATATGCATGCATATATGTGTATGCATATGTATATATGTGTATACATATATTTATACACACAGAGACAACGAATCAGAGGGACAGAGACAGACAGACAAAGAGAGATAAGAGACAGAGGGCACAAGGTGAATTGAATATGAAGGGATGATATCTAAAAAAGAAAATTAAGTGTAGAGAGGAATGCACTAAGAGAAAGAGAAAGGGGAGTGGTAGAATGTAATAAATCATCTCCCATAAAAGAGGCAAGAAAGAGCTTTTACAATGAAGGGGAAAAAGGGGAAGGTGAGAAGGAATAAGTGAGCCTTCCTTACATCGAATTTGGTTTTAGGAGGAAATAGCAAACACACTCAATTGAATATGGAAGTTTATCTTACCCAACAATAAGCAGAGGGGAAGAGAATAAGAGAGGGGATACAACAGAAGGGACATCAGATTGGGGGAAGGGATAATTAGAAGTAAACATTTTGGTAGAGGGATAGGCCAAAGGAGAGAATAGAATAAACAGAGCACAGGACAGGGTAGAGGGAAATATAGTTAGTCTTTCACAACATGATTGTTATGGAAGTGTTTTGCATGACTACACATGTATAACCTATATCGAATTGCTTGCCTTCTCAATGAGGGAGAGTAGGGAGGGGGGAAGGGAGAACATGTGGAACTCAAAGCTTTAAAAATAAATATTAAAAATTGTTTTTGCATGTAAAAAAGAAATACTTTTAAAACTGGTAGATATCACTTTATAGATCAATAGAAAAGTATTTTAATAGGAAATAGAAGCTTTATAATGGAAAAAGCCTTATAGTATTTCACAAAGGGGTTATGCACCATAAGGGATGGTAGATGATCACCAAATGAAATTTACTATATGAGTATGAATGAAAGTTAAGTATTTCCCATGGGTAACAATCACATGAACTGATCAATAATATGTTGACAAGAAAATATTGAAAAGGTGATTGAGTCAAAACCATTTGGAATCAGGGAGAGTTCAAATCTGGTCTCAGTCACTTACTAGCTAATTTGACACCAGACAAGTCACTTAACCCCCATCTGTTTCATTTTCCTAAACTGTAAGATGGGGATGGCAGTATCTACTGCCCAGGGTTATTGTAAGGATCAAATGAGGAGATATTTGTTAAGCACTTAGCATAATGCCCTAAGATATAGTAAGTACTTAATAAAAACACTTGTTTCCTTCTCTGGTGCCATGAAAGCAATACACAATCAAATCACTGCTACTAGAAAACTAACTATGAAGCAAGTTTTTCCTAAGAAATTGTAGATGCTCATAGCATTTCATTTATCACATACCAAAGACCTAGAAAGACATGAGAGAGCATCTAGAATTACATTTCAGAAACTAGATATTTTTCATAAACTAAAAAACAATGAATTTCCATACTACAATTACAAACTTCAAGATATCTTTGAGAAGTCTGCTAATAAACTATACTGGGACTAGAGCACTATGAAAGATAAAACCATCATCTATAATCACCTACATAGCAATTTTACCCTAACAAATATTCACAATGTTCAAACAACATGGAATAAAACACTTTTTAAAATATAGAAAGCTAATAGAAGAAATTAAAAACATGTGGCAACAACTATCATTACAGTTATCCAATCTGCTCCTGTAGCTATCTAGAAGATAGGGTTTCAGTAATTCTACAAAAGATGAGCTTTCATCTCAATACTTTCTTTGAATTACTAAATCAATCATTTTATACTTATTGATACCAACCACTAACCATAAGAAAAAGGAACACTGACTTGTCCTAGGATCATTTTTCTATGACCCCCATCAAAAAAAGAGATTAAATGGATGAAATGATGATGATGATAATTGGCATTCACTTTACACTTTGAGGCTTCAAAGTATTTTGACATACACCATCAAAATCAGCCCAAAAGCACAATTTATTTTGACAGTTCCTGGTATTTCCACAAATAGTTAAGAGACACAATGGATAAGGTGCTGGAGTTGGAGTCAGTAAGATAATAGAGCTCAAATTCAGCCTCAGAAACTTTCTAGCTATGTGATCTTTGGCAAATAGCTTAACTTTTGTTTCCTTAGTTGTAAAATAGTGATAACAATAGCACCTACCTCCCATGGTTGTTGTAAGGATTGAATAAGATAATATTTGTGAAACACTTTGCAGATCTTAAAGAGCTATACAAATGCTAGGTTTGTCATCATCATTATTATTATTACCTTTAATAAAGCTCTCAGACATTTCCATCAAACTTATGAATGGAGTTCCATTGGAAATAATTTTTTCAAATTATTTTAAATCAATTTCATATAACATAATACATTTTTCACATAACTCAGATCAACATTCTCTGATTTGAGATAATTTCTTTCCATTTAATGATTACTATTACCAATATTTCCATTTAATGACCAATAATTAAATTACTAATTAAACACTAATAAAATTCCCAATACCCTATAAGTAGAAGAAGGTAGAGCTCAGGAATACTCCAAAGGTTTCCTGTCAAAGCAACATGTACTGATCAACAGCATATTTTTGTTAGTATCAGAAAACGTTCCCTTAAAGACCACCTCTGCTACTTAACATCTGCATGATCTCAAGCTGGTCTCTTTGTCCATTTCTCAGTTTCCTCATTTGAATAATGATAGCAGTCATACTCTCACTAATGACTGCATAGTGTTGTGAGATTCAAATGTGATTATATATGATGTAATTTATAAAGGCACTTTATAAATACTTTTGTTTTTCAAGGCTATATAATTTCTGTCCACTGACAGATTACAATGACTCTTTATCCTAGAATGTAGTCTGAGGGCTCATGTGTGTGAAGAATATGTAATCTGCAACCAACATCCAAGTTTACATAGTCTACTATCCCTCAATGGGACACTCAATCTTTTACCTACCACATTCTCAGCTTGGAAAGACATTCCAGCTATTGCCTTCAAACTATATAGCCTTTAAGAACTCAGGATTACCTTCACAATCAAATGGGGGCATTGTGATAGAACTTTAGTGGAGAACTATATGAATTAATTTCTTTTCAAATACTGGGTATTTGTAGTAAAGATCCATACTCATAGTAAAGTTCCTTACCCATAGTAAAGATCCTTACTCATCTTCAATAATATGTACAAATTTCCAACTTTGTGAAAAAGCTCCAATAATATTCTGCCATCACGAAACAGAAAGAAGGCTAGGCATCTGCTGTTTTGTAGCAGTGAACTAAGCATGGGATAAGCTGTTTAATCATGTTACCCAAAGATTCATCTCCAACAAGTGAATGGTATATGTTCACACATCACCACATCTGCCTCCACATCTCACCAGAAATTCATTCTTGCTATAGAGCATTCACACATACATGCAGGGTCCCTAAATATCCACCCCAAGGAAATCTAGAGCTAACAACTATCTTTTCTATGATGACATCATTATTGTTGAGTCATTTTTCAGTCTTGTCCAGCTCCCAATTTATGAATACATCCTCAGACAGAAGTCTTCTTTTTCCTACCTTTGCTCAGCTACCTTACTAGTGATTTATGCTGATCAATTGTCCTAAATCAAATAAAACTGTGCTCTTTAATATGTTTATGTGCATCATGTATAACCTGTCTCAGATTGCCTGCTCTCTTACAGAGGAGGAAGGGGAGGCAGAGGATAACATTTGGAACTAAAAACTTGGAAAGGATGTTAAAAATTGTTTTTACATGTAATGGTAACTAAATTGTAATCAAATATCATTTAAAATGAAATTGAAAAATATCTAACAAAATAAATAAGAATATAATACAACATAAAAATACGTATGCATGCATGAATATGTGGTATATGAGTGGAGGGCTATTATTTCTCTTTGCTCAGAATACACACCAATGGAATATACATGCTGCTTTGTTTAATATCTAGCTAGAAAAAATCCACTAGAATTAGAGTGAAAATTACTTTCAGTGTAGTAGCCTAGGATTCAGTTTCCTTTAAATGGCATTCTAACAGCTTCTCATGACATATTTTAAAGAGTTTCCTTCACAGAAGTCTTATATAAATTGTGGCTTGGTATACAAAAGACATTTGCCAGGGTTCTGTGTAACCTTGAAAGAGTCATATTATTTCTTTGGGATTTTGTTTCCTCATCAAGAAAAAAACTGGATCATGCTGCACATTCTTTCTGCCGTCTCTTCTCACTTTATGTGACATTTACCTTGTAGGGATTTTACAAAGGTATATCTGAACTCAACCTCTTACTCTGATGTCTTACTGTGGTATGGAGGTGAAGGCTGGATTCTTCAGGTTTATCAAGCTTGACAGGACCAATTCTTTAATTTTAGAGATGAGTTATTGAGAATTAAGAGAAGTAAAGTGACTAACCCAGTTGCACTCAGGTTTTAAGTAGCATAGCTGAAATTTAAACGCTTGTCCTCTGATTTCAAATAAATGAGAGTTTATTCTAATATAGCATACGGCTTCATGACAGATATATTATTCTTGTTTTATAAATGAGAAAACTGAAATTTGAACACAGGTCTTTGAGTTGCAAGTCCAATGTAAGAAGACTTCCACCTTCACAAATATATTAAATATAAAACTATTTTGTTCAGATCTTTGCAACTTCATAATTTACTTTTTATCAGTTTTTTGTAGTCATGCCACCTCCTCTACTGGATGAAAATTTTCCTGAGGGATAGGGGCTGATAATTTCCTTTTGAAATCCCTAGAACACATTGCACAATGAATCAGATATGTTACCAGTTTATTAATATAAAACTACTTTTAGTTCACCATTAAATTTAATAACAACCTATAGTTATACTCTCTGGCATATTGAGAACTGATCCACAGAATTTTGCATTTGTTGAATGAATGAACGAATGAAAGAATGAATGAATGAATAAAATCAGGGAGCTGAAAGACCTACCATGTGGACCTTGAATATTCATCTACCCCATTGTAATCTAACCTACTTCTTCTGCATGTAATGTCTAAATAACTCAGAAGGTCCAAGAAGATGGGATGAAAATAGCAAAGGTACCAGAGGATGTAAAGTGTAACATAGAGAAACAAGCTTAAGAGTTGAAGCCAAGAGACGTGTTTATAATCAATACAAGCCTTTGCCATTTTCTTCTTATCTTTGTAACTTGAGCACATCTAATTTCTCTGGGTCTCAGTTTGCAGTATAACCCCAGTTGTATACTGCTGTCCTGCCTGCCTCAAGGCATTATTATCATGACCAAATGATATAACATTTAGGGAAGGGCTTTGTGAAGATATAAAGCGCTGTTGAATAATGAGTTATTGCTATTAGAGGAATAGTTTACCAAGGCAAGAGGCAAATCTTTCTTCAGTAGGTGGGCTGTTTGCTTGTATTTATTTATTTTAATAGTGAAAGATTCTCATGTGCTCTATATGAGACATGGAACCTTGTAGATTACACATTTAATAATTATTGTTGAATTGAATAAGGCAATTTTTATTCAATAGGCATGCCTCCAAGATGGTATTTCCATCAAAAAGCCACTGCTCCCTTACAAAGTAATAGCTTCCCCCCAAGACCTCACAGTGAACTCTGCTTTCCATTTCTCTAATGCACTTCTTATGGAATGCTGTGCATCATATTTCTTGATACTTCAGTCATCCTTGGCAAGACCATGATCCAGGCTGTTACTGTTATTTATGTAAATTTTATTTACCAGTACCTAGAAAAACATTCTGCACATAGTGGGCACTTAGTAATGTTTGTCGAATTTCATTTTGCTGTATTCAATTGTCTTGCCTGGAGTAAGAAGAATACAGTAGATCATCTCAAGTCCCTCTTAGTCCTTTATTTATAAGTATTATGACTGAACTCTAATGGTTAGGGAGGCAGAGGGAAGGTTTTTTTTTCTTGTTTATTTTTATTAACTCTGGAATTATCAGAGAAGAAAGGAAGCAGAGATGCAAATCATGTAAAATTTAGGGATAAAGTTCAAATCAATTATATTTGACTTAGCAGGAAACGATAGGAAAGAAAAAAGGAAGAAAGAAAGAAAGAAAAAGAAAGAAAATAAAGATCACTGGTAAAACTAAAAAAGGCATTGAAGAAAACAAAAGTATGTTCAAAGGGGAATATATACAGGCCAATTTTGCTACTATGTTAAATTTAATATATATGCTAAAATTATATATAAATATATACATGATTCATAATTTTGTATGTAACTTTTGACTTTGTACATTAAAATGTTTGTTTTAATAGATAATGGATAAGTTTATAATAAAAAGTAAAAATAAAAAATCACAAATACACAGAAATATAAGACGTATTATAGGTGGGTAGCAGGTTTCTTTTTTTATACTATGTTCTATTTAAGGTTAGTTTGTATCTTCTGAATGCATCAAAGCAAAGAATGAAGTAGCAGTCAAACAGAAGGGTAGACAGAAAACTTATACTTATGGCAAAAGGATGGTCTGAGGAAAGGGATCATGGAACCCCTGCCCCTGCTTTGCTTGTTTATTTTGCATCCTGCCTGTGGAAGCTCTTAGGCCCACAGTGATCCTCCTTGTTTGAACAGTCCTTCAAGGTAATCTCTCCCATATGCTTACTCCCTTTTGGCTACTTAAAGATTTTCAGAGCTGCTAATTTCCTAGTTATTAGATTATGTCCTCTCCTTTCCTTGGCTCTTTGGGAGAGATAATACTTTATCCAGGATTAGGAGAAACAACTATAGACATTCTCATTATGCATACTTGGTTTCCAATTTTAATTTCCTTAGCAAACACTTTTGGGATCATGATGGGGTGCTATCACCGCCTGGGAATGGTGAACAAGTTAATAATTTCTCTGATTCTCTCACTGTCATTTCAGAATTCTTTATAAAGCTCTTGAAATGGGGTCTTCAACCAAAGACAATAATTCTTATTTCAAATCCAATGAATAGATTTTATTCTCAATTTGGCATGTATATCGAGCAAAGGATAATGATGCCAAAATACACCATTAAATCAAGTTGCCACTTCTGGGGCATCTGATGATTCAGTTCTCTTTATTTTCTTCAGTACTCATATTTTTCAATTACCTTTTTCTGTGTCAATACTCTATGTGAATGTTTTGGACTTCTTTGTACATGTGACTGATAATTGCAGGTGTGTAATTAGACTCCTGTTCTGTCCTTTAACTATATTTTTTGCACTAGTCCCTTAAAAAAAGTAGGCACTCCTACAATGAACTCTCTGAGAATATGGGCTATTTTTCCTCTCCTTGTATCCCTATGATTTAGCCCAGTGCCTGGAATATAGTAGGGGGAAGGAGAAGAGAAGTGAATAAGCATCTATTTAGCACCTACTATATTTCAGGCACTGTGCTGTTATTTTTCATTTTGTTTTTTGTTTTTTTTATAAAAAATCTCATTTGATCCTCACAAAATAGTAGGCGCTTAATAAATGCTAGGTGAATGGCTTCTTCCTAGACATTGAAAGGTTTCTCATTTATTTAATGGAATATTTTATTTCAATCATAGCCATCTATTGCCCTGGTGTCAGAATAAATGAGTTTATCTTTCCCTCATTTCCTAAAGTATATGTCTTCTCTACAGAGATTTTTTTTCCCCAAGCACACTGCCTGGGGTTTATTAGATGACCTGTTTCTTTGTCATTCTTCTCTATGGAAGAGTAATTTGAGATTCAGGTCACAGGAGCATATTAGTTATAATAAGACAACATGACAATTACAGCCTAGGTGTTCTATCTTTTGTCCGATTATCTTATGTCCAAAGTACCATTTGTCACATATGCTATGGAAACAATGACACAGAAATGCACCATCTGATCACTGTACCACTTATGTAGCCCCTGGTGACTTTAATTCCCTTAACATCATCTGTCATATTTGTCCATTAACTTTTCTTTGCTAAACTTACAATATTCCTCCATGCCCTTTTTGGTCATTTGTCCATCTCCAAATGTCTTAAATCCAACAAGAGCTCTCACTTCAAGTTTTGTATTTGTAACTCCTAACTTTGATTTTCAATGTTGAATGTCAGGTGGATTTCACAGAAACCTAGAATATCAGAGTAGAAAGTCACCTCCTTCAACATCTGCCTGAAGCAGGAATCTCTCCTGCAATAAAAAGCATCATTTAAAATTAAACGACAAGTATCCAGTGACCCAGGCTCAGTATAGTCATATTCTTATCCTTATACAAGCACATCTTTATTGAGGAGATCCTTTTTTTCTCCTAAAGCTTTGCTCAAGCACTTTTGCTTCCTTTCTGAGGCTGGCATCCCCTATTCCCTACAATGGTGTTGTACTTTCTTCCTGTCCCAATCAGAGTGATAACTATATTTTTCTTGATGCTCATCAGTGATTGTTACTATAGGTACCATTTTTGGCCGCTCTCTGAGTCCCTGTTCTTAGGTCTTCCTCCATGTTAATTTTTATCTGACTCCTTCTGCTTCCCAAGTCCTATGACCCTGTGTAAATTTGCTCTCTGGGCAAGGTTAAACTCATCCTCATTACTTTACCAGAAGAGACTTGAAGCTTGAGGTGCTGACGGGAAAGGATGCAGCAGCTCAGTTTGGAGAAATGTTCTCTTGAACCACAATGGTAGTAGATCACAGCAATGCTTCATCCATGGTACTTGTGAAATCAATCTGAGGGCCAGATTCAGCCAGAGGTTCTCTACCCTTCCTCTCCAAATATCCCGAGGCCTATAAACAAGGAAGTCATAGAACACCATGGTGGGGGTGGGGGTGGGATGTTCAGGGCAAACCTGGCAGGAACTTGTTCATGGAAACTCTAAAGATAATGACCCATGCTGTTCCCTTGAATTGCTCTTTATTGGCCTACACAGAGCAAGCCTTCAGTCTCCTATTCTTCCTATTCATAAGGTCAGTGTTTCTTACTGCCAGTGAAACAAGGATGTGCTATTGATACTTTACTTGGCAAAAGACTACAAAAGATTTTTTTTTCCCTCTGTGCAAAAATCCCACTCCAGCTTTCTCCTTCCTTACTTCAGCCCTGTAATGGGAGCCATAATCTTGCCTTGCTGGAGCTTTATGCATATTTTCCGACACGATTAGCACTCTAGCCTTTTAAACAGCTGTTTTCCTGTCATCTCTCTGCATAAAAACTTCCTGTTCCACCTTTCCATTTTGCCCAGGAGATTCGTAATGGTTTCCTCTGATCGTTTTTGTGCCTTTTCTATATTTCACTTCAATCAAAGCTGCCCCTGCATTGGTAGTCAGATCACATATCATTCTATCCTTCAGCCAGTCTACTCCCTTGCTTCACATTCCAGCTTGTCTTGGTATACCAGTTCCCTTTAAAATGCCTACAACCCCTTTAGAATGTCAGGTGGAAGCAGCATATTATTGATGAAAGGGGAGGAAGGGACAAACATAGAAAGATAAAAAATAAATTAACCAGAGAAAAGGGTCCATGTTGGTGAGTTACCAAGATACTCACTGTGCTAATTTGCCACATTCTTTGAAAAGCAAAAACACAGGTGGCGACTTATCTTTTTTAACAACCTAGAAATCATCGCAAATTTTGGATTAATTTTAAAACTTCATCTGAATAAAATAAAAATTTATATTCCTGCCACGTTTATTTTTGTAGTCATTTCAGACCCTAATGTTACTTTAAAATACCATTAGTGACTCCATTTTGCCTTTATCCACCATTTTCTGAAGTCAAATTTCAGCTGCTTGTAAGTCATATGATTTCATGGAAGTCACAAGATTACTCTCCTCCCAAAGATCATCAAAGTTAAGGAATAACACAAGACTACCCTTTTCTCTCTCACCTCAGTGTCTCTGAATCCCCTTTACCAATAAGAAACCAGATTTCTCAATCTCTACCTACTATTTTTCCTGTTTTTTCATTCCCTTCAAATTGTATATTTACTATGTAGACAGTGAGCCTGACAACTTTGTGCAGTTCTGCCTCACTTAAATCCAATTCATGCATAAGTCAAAACATTGCCCTGTGATGTCATTGGTCTTCAAGAATGAACAATTGACAACAGCAATAACTGTGTTGAAAGCAATGATCAACGTCCTTGGTAGATCAAGAGCCTTGGATCTGATTTGTTTTTGCAACCACAAGCATTGCTAAATAAAGTGTCTGGATAAAACTCATTTTTTAAAAATGTTGATGCAATACCTACTATGAAAGGCACATTACCACTCAGTTTTCAAAACTTAAATGATATGATCATATTTTTGAGCTAGAAGGGACCTTGGAGAGCATCTAGTCATCTCAATCTTTCTATAGTGTATCTGAATTTCCTCCAAACTGGACCTAAAGCTGACCAAGAACCTAATTATTCACAGTAGACTATGATGTGACTAATTGGGTAACATCATTTGCCACGAGAAATTAAAAAGTTAGAAGTTATATGTAATTTATTTAGTTTTCATGGACTTTTCATAGCCTCTTCCTAGTTAAAGCAGGATGAGATTTTAAAGGGGAATTTAGTTAAAATATAATGGTTTTTCAGAGGAGGAAACTGAGATGCTAGGTTCTCTAAAGTGACTCAGGTGGTAAGTAGCAGATTCAGGATTTGAACTCAGATCCTCTGAGTCCAAATCCCCTATTCTTGATAACATCAATGAGATAGTTAAAGATCTTTCCCACCCATTAATGGGCTTGCCCCTTAAAGGGAGCTTGATTAGGGGAGATTTGTTTTGTAGGAAGGCCCATATCTTTTATTAATTGCTAATAAGGCATTGGTTCTCAAGTGTCATGACGCCCTCTGTCTCTGAAAAGTGTATATATACTCTAAGATGAGATTTTTAGGGAGTTTACTCAATGGAAGTGTTTGTTTTGGCCAGATGAGACTCTGGGTAGCTGTTAAGGATGCCCCCTCTCTTTGAAAACCCAGATTTTGGTGCTTTTCTCTCTGGTAGATATGTATGTAGGTAATGGTCAGACAGGTAGATCTGTCTGTTGATCTGTGATGTATGCATTGCTTATGGTCAGACAGCTGGAAACCCTATCTCTTGGTCTTCATTTCTGTTTATATTTTTTCTAAAGTTCAGGGTTCTGACTTTTCCCCTTAAACCAAGTGAATGACACATGTGTTTAATTAAAGTGATTGTTGACCCCTCAAAAGCTGCTTTCCTTCTAGAAATGCAGATCTAAGAACCTATACAGCAGGTCCTCCTGGAGTTCTTGCTGGAGTGCTGGCTGTTACACTCTCATAAGTCAGTTATAGGAATCTTTCAAAGCTCCCAAAGTCTCCTGATGATAAGAAGAAAGTGAAAGACTGGTCAGAAGAGAGGAGACAATGGTACTGCATAGGGAAGATACATTTGAAAGATAAACAGCAGTATTACTACAAATTCTGAAAACTGAAAACTAGTTTCTGGGCCTCATTTGAGACTTTAAGTATTAAATAATCATGAATTCAGATTTCAGGTTAGATCACAATCTATCAAGGTAGAGCTAATTCAATTTGGGTTGGTAAAACTTATAATTATAGGAGCCAGATAAAATACACAATAATTTGTAAGAAAACCAGTTTTCTTAACAATAATGGGAATGTGTTGACTTAGTCCTATAATCAAATATTGCCTGCCATGTAACTTGAGTGAATAATCTACCTGATCCTCACCAGAAATTTGCTTTCTCAGAGGTTTGTTTTAATCAATAACACATTTCCTGATTGCTTCTCATCTCTCAGGACCCATGGTTGAGTTCCTCATCTAGTGAATACCTCTCCTAGGTATTAGACTTCACATTTTTTTCTCTTGCTTCCATCTCCTAAATTAAGTAAAGGTTAGAAAAGAATATTCACCTTAGTTTATTGGTCCACGGCTTATTCTTTTTTATTTATTTATTTAGCTTATTACATTCATTTTCACAAATTTTTGGGTTCCAAATTTTCTCCCCTTTTCTCCCCTCCCCCCACCCCAATACCCCAAGCAATCTAATTTTCCCTATCTCCAATCTGTCCTCTCTTCTGTCATTCCTCCCTTCCCTTGTCTCTATCTTCTCTTTTCTCCTGTAGGGCCAGATGATTTTCTATTCCTCATTAACTGTATGTCTTCTTTCCTAGTTGCAACAACAATACTAAACAATTGTTCCAAAAACTTTGAGTTCCAAATTCTCCCCATCCCTCCCTCCCCACCTATTCCCTTTGGTACGGCAGGCAATTCATTATAGGCCATATCTGTGTAGCTTTGCAAATGACCTTCCTGATAGTCGTGTTGTGTAAGACTAACTGAATTGCCATCCCTCTTAACCTGCCCCTCATTGTTTCTCTTCTGTCCTTTGATCCTGTCCCTCCCCAAGTGTTGACTTTCAATTACTCCCTCCTCCCTTTGCCCTCCCTTCCATCATCCCCCCCCACAATATCTCCTTCTCCCCCGCTTTCTTATACTGTAAGATAGGTTTTCATACCAAAATGAGTGTGCATTACACTCCTTCGTTTAGTCAAATGTGATGAGGGTAAACTTTTGTTTGTTTGTTTGTTTGTTTTTTTCTCAGCTCTCCTCTTTTTCCCTCCACTAAAAACATCTCCTACTTGCCTCTTAAATGACATATAGTTACCCACTTCCATTTCCCCCTCTTTCCTCTCACTACATTTCTCTCTCACCATTTACCTTAATTTCTTTTAAGGTATGGTCCCATCCTATTCAGTTCAATCTGTGCTCTCTGTCTCTGCATGTGAATGCATGTGTGTATGTGTGTGCATGCGTGTACATGTGTATGTGTGGTCCCACCAACCACCCAGATACTGAAAAGTTTTAAGAGTTAGAAATATTGTCCTTCCCTGTATGAATGCAAACAGTTCATTTCTGGTAAGTCCCTTAATACTTCTCCTTGCTGTTTACTTTTGCATGCTTCCTCTCATTCTTGTGTTTGAAAGTCAAATTTTCTTTTCAGCTCTGGTCTTTTCATTAAGAATGATTGAAAGTCCTCTGTTTCATTGAAAGACCATATTTTCCCTTGCAGTATTATACTCAGTTTAGCTGGGTAGGTGATTCTTGGTTTGAGTCCTAGTTCCTTTGCCTTCTGGAATATCCTATTCCACGCCCTTCGATCCCTTAATGTAGAAGCTGCTAGATCTTGGGTTATCCTGATTGTATTTCCACAGTACTGGAATTGTTTGTTTCTGGCTGCTTGCAAGATTTTTTCCTTGAGCTGGGAGTTCTGGAATTTGGCCACAATGTTCCTAGGAGTTTCTCTTTTTGGATCTCTTTCAGGTGGTGATCGATGGATTCTTTCAATACTTATTTTGCCCTCTGGTCCTAGAATGTCAGGGCAGTTTTCCTTGATAATTTCATGCAAGACGATGTCTAGGCTCTTTTTTTGATCATGGCTTTCAGGTAGTCCCATAATTTTTAAGTTGTCTCTCCTTGATCTATTTTCCAGGTCAGTTGTTTTTCCCATGAGATATTTCACATTCTCTTCCATTTTATCGTTCTTTTGGTTTTGTTTGGTGATTTCTTGGTTTCTCATAAAGTCATTAGACTCCATCTGTTCCATTCCAATTTTGAGAGAACTATTAAATTCCGTGAGCTTTTGAGCCTCTTTTTCCATTTGGCTTATTCTGTTTTTGAATGCATTCTTCTCCTCATTGGCTTTTTGAACCTCTTTTGCCAATTGCGTGAGCCTATTTTTCAAGGTGTTAATTTCCTCAGCATTTTTTTGGGTCTCCTTTACCAAGATATTGACCTTTTTTTCATACTCTTCTTGCATCTTTGTCATTTCTCTTCCCAGTCTTTCCTCCACCTGTCTAACTTGCTTTTCAAAATCCTTTTTAAGCTCTTCCAAGGCCTGAGCCCACCCAACACCCCCCCTGGGGTGTCTGGGGTACTGAGGCCCCGCCCTCCACATCTTTCCCTGATGGGGAAAAATACGTTCTCATCCTCCCCATCAGATCCGAAGGTCGGGATCATTTGCATTTGTTGGAAAAAACTCTCTAAAGTCTTATTTTTCTTCCCCTTTCTAGGCATTTTCCCAGCCAGTTACTTGACTTCTGAGATTCCTTTCCACCCCCGCCTGGATCCGCCCAGCTAGTGCTTGGCCTCTGAGATTCAAATGCGCTTTCCCCGCGGCAAGCTTTAGTTCTGGCTCAGGGGTGGGGGCAGGGCCGTCTCCTAAGCTTGGGCCCTCAGGGGCTTTCCGCAGAGACTTTCAGGAACGGAGCGGGTGGGGGCAGGGTGGGGGGCCCCCGCCTGCTGTGCTCAGCTCCCTTGGGGGTTTTATTCAGAGGCGTTCAGCAGTAGAGCAGGGTGGAGGCAGGGCCGTCTCCCCTGCTCGGCTCCCTCAGGTTGGAAAGACCTTCAGTATTGAAGATCCTACCTGCTGCTGGGGGATTCCTGAGTCCCGGGCCGCTGCCGCCTCAGCCGCCCGCCCACGCCTCTGCCTCTGCCTCCGCAGCTTCCTGCCCCCGTCTCTGCTGCCGCCGCTTCCTCCCGAGGGGGCCCGAGTCACGGAGACGCCCCGCTTCCCCTCTCCTTCAGCCCGGCTTTCTTTTTCACTGACCTGTAGCTTCTGTGAGCGGAGGGACTTTCCCGGCTGCCGGAGCTTCCCCCGGAGCTTTCCTCTCTGAAGTCTGCTCGGGTCAGCTTCTCTGGGTCGCGGCCAGGGGTGGGGGTGGGGTCCGCTTTCCGGAGTGCGATGGACCCCGGGGACGGCTTTCCAGGGTTCAGTGGAACGGAAATCTCTTCCCCTATGTTTATGCACCCCCTGCAGAGATTCAGAATTTATGGGGATCTCCTTTTACCTCAATTCCATGGGTTGTGGGCTCAGAGCTCGTAAATGTGCGTCCTTCTACTCCGCCATCTTGGCTCCGCCCCTCCACGGCTTATTCTTAATAAGGAATATTCTCCTTATGTTACTTTCTCAGATACATACTTTGACTCACCATGAGAAGAGGCTTACTATCCTTGATAGCTAATTGAATATCCACCAGTTATGTACACAATGCTACTTCTCTTACCAAGGCAATGTGGTATTACCTATTGACCTTTTCATTGCTAAAATGCTTTCATTTCATCTCTGAGTAGTCCATACCAGTGATAGACCTGCTTGAAATTTACAAATGAGGGTCTTTTTTGCTACCACTCTCATCAGCTTTATTATCAAATCTTCCCAGTTAGCTTTATCATTATTTAAGCTTTTTTTCATATTGTTTATATATATATATATATATATATATATATATATATATATATATATATATATATGGCAGAGCACTTGAAAATAGCTTTAAAAAATCTCTAAATTTACATCCATAAGATAGTTCCAACTTCCTCAGTAATATAAGCATTAAACTTCCAATTACTAATTAGAGATACATCCATTTATTTAATATCTCTGCTAATGAAAGTGATTACTTTTAATTCATTAATCCAAAAAGGACAATTGTCCAAAAGCAATTTATCTTTGATGTGCATTTGTATGCAGGATAAATTCATAAGCTTTAAATCTGAAAGGAAGAGGGATAAAATTATCTATCAAATACCAAGTTAAATACCATAAAGAAAAGAAACATTGTAGAAAGAATGCAAGTAGGAACGCTTAGTTATTCACAGGAAACACAATATAATGAGAAGTCAGTTTTGAAAATTCCTGGGCTCAGATATCTAGATACAAATGGCCAAAGAATGATTAACAAGCAAGGTGAACTTGTAAAGGTGAGACATCCTAACACAAGGAGGCAAAATGAACCTTACAGGTTTCATTTAAATTTGATGGGAAAGGACCAAATATTCCAGTGGACATGGGGGTCTCATCAAATTGGGTATTACCTTCTGTGATGCAGATTATATTGTATATTAAGAAATTGTATCTATGTAAGACAATCCATGAAGAAGACATGGTAGAAAAATATTTGGATAAAGATGAATGAAGGCAAACTGAAACTGGCAATTCTATACACTACAGAATACCTGTATAGAAAGAGATGATAGATGATGAATTCATAAAACAGGTTACAAGCTTGGTATCAAGGAATTATATCAGGAAATACTTTTCTCCACTCTCAAAACAATCATCAGTGAGTGGATTGCAACAATTTGTATTGTTCAAAGCACTTTAATCACCTTCTCAGCCCATTATTTCTCACTTTTGCACATGGTTCTGTGTGTGTACATATAAGACTAATTAAATCAAATAGTCATCCCGGGGGGAGAAAGTATAGGTAAATGCAGTATATACTCAAAGCCAAGAATGGAGAAGATTCTCTTCAGTTGTGTTTGAATAAAGATATACTGATATTTGGTGAACTCATGAGTCATTATTAACCTCTTCCCCATTGTCAGGACATTATGAAAAGGAATAGTGGGAATTCTTCTAGGTCCTCTCGAACCTTCTTTTGGAATATGGAAAGATTCTTAAGAACGACAGTCTTAAAGGCTTTCATCCAGGCAACTAAGTGGTACAGTAGATAGTCAAGAAGATATAAGGTTAAATTTGACCTCAGATACATACTGGCTATCTGTATATGTGAGCCCAAGCAAGTCACTTAATCTCTGTCTTCCTCAGTTTCTTCAATTGTAAAATGGGGATAATATCCTATATTTTAGGATTGTTGTGAGGTTCAAATGAGATATTATTTGGATGATACTTTGAGAACTTTAAGGAACAACTTAAGTGTGAGTTGCTATAATTATTATCTTGCTGCTACAGGAAGCACATGGAAATAAAAGCAAAGACAGATGCTAGAGTTTTCATTCATGTTAATAAAACTTTAAATAGGTGTAGACCAGAAATAACTTGCCAATAAAAAGTAGGTTTAGATGAATTTTCTGTCAGCAGGAATCCTTATTCCAGTAAACAAACTTTAGCATAAAGGTGACTAGAAAAGTCTTCCCTTCAAGATAAAGGCCTTGGAGGGCAGAAATTCCTCTTCATAGAAGGAGGCCTAAATGTAAATTTTCTCTTTTCTCATACTAATGAAAAACTAGCACCTGGAAATTATTCTCGAATGTGAGATGAAATTATCATGACAGTATTCTATAGTACATGGAATGCTGGACTTGGCGCTTCAAAGACTTCCATTGAAATCCTACCTCTGATCCTTAATTGTTCTCTGACCCTGGCAAAAATTACTTGATCTCTTTAAAACATAGTTTCTCTTCTGTACAACATGTACACTACCACTCTGTTCTCTAGGCTGACTCTTTCCATGGGCTTCTTTCCCATAATCTGCACTCACTGGCAAATTGGAATTTGCTTGGAGGAGTGGCTGCTATGGGATACTAGGGGTAACTCCTGTGAGTAGATATTTCTAGTACTGTGGCTTCTACCATGTCCTTCCATCAACAATTAGTCATTTATGAACGTTTAAGTATGCATTAAAATTGTTAGATCTTTGTGATTTACTAACAAACAAAATCAATAATTAATATTAAAAAGATATATATGAGTTATTTATATATTTACAATATTTTGGCTATGATCAATATCTTCACTAAAGCTCTTAAACCCCTTCATAATGTGTAGCTGACTTTTCTTCAGTCACCTTGAAACTCAATATTACTTTATTCAGTGTCTCTCAAGATATTGCTTCTTCTCTTGAATCTTCTTCATAAGATAAAGTTGAAAATGGCTTTCCCAGAAAATAATATTTCTTCATCTCTTTCCACTGTGTCTTCTTCACCGTCTCTTCAGGAATGACAAGAAACATTTCTGTTTTTTCTCAAGTTAACACTTTTGATGTCTGTCTCCCTAGTTCATCAAATACATCTTCACAGATAAGAAGTAAAAAATAACACCCTCTCCCCTTGACTCCACAGAAAAAGGGACACATGGTGAAAAATTGTGCAGTATCTTTGCCAAGGAAATCCCAAATGGGGTCACAAAAAGTCAGAAATGATTGAAAATGACTGAACGGCAACATATGGGAAACAGTGACTATACCATTGTTTCTGCTTCATAACCTTCAAGCTGGGAAGACATTGGGAG
This sequence comes from Bettongia penicillata ogilbyi, assembly GCA_023548195.1. Lineage (NCBI taxonomy): Eukaryota > Metazoa > Chordata > Mammalia > Diprotodontia > Potoroidae > Bettongia > Bettongia penicillata. The sequence continues at coordinate 571,303 of JAJHZJ010000323.1, forward strand.
ATCAACTTGATTCTGGAAGGTGGGTTGGGGTAATATCATGGAAGGCTCTGAATGTCAGGCTGAGCTTGACCATTATTATGTACAGAATGGGGAACAAACTTCTTACTCTATAAATCGCCCCAATTTGACCCCTTTAAAAGTAATACCGGTAGTAAGAATCAATTTTATACCGTGGGTCCTACCAAGAGACACTCTCTTCAGATTTTATTGGGCTGTTTGCTTCCATAAGATCTTATTTTTCTTTTTATGATTTTTCTCTGGTTTTACAATCTTCCTTTGTTCAGGTAAAAATAGCAATGGCAGATCTTCCTTGAGGAATGTAAAGTAAATAAGGTCTCCTATTTTCTGTCACAGAAACAACAATCTAAATGGTGCTGAAATTGACAAATAGAGAACAATAGATGTTAAACCATGTTTATCTGAAGCAACTTGCTGCACTTCAGTGCACAATTGCAAATCATCCTCCCAATCTCATCACACACTCAAACCTGCCAAGAGCTAATTAACTGCCATGACAATGGCAAGATGTGGCAACATAATTCATAGTTTCTGAATGGCTGGAAGGCATTTAATTTGAATAAAAGAATTAAAGAGCAGCAGTTAGCAGGACTATTGTATATACAGTGTGCCCACCTGGATGTTTCTTACCTTACTTCCAAACCTCCAAAGTGGAAATGATATATTATTAAGGTCCATTTCTTTTAAAAATATTTTAAAAGATAGCATTGAATACCATGTATTAGTATGGTATTTATTAAAACCTCATAAATATGAGTTGTAATATTAACATTCCCAAGATTGTTTTCCTTCTAAGGGCTATTTCTAAATTTTGACTAAATTGCTACTAGGTATAGGGTGTTGCCTGGACAAAGAATGAACATTTATTAGTCAATCAATAAACATAATTATATGCCAGACACTATGCTAAGTACTATACTAGGACCTCATGGGTGGAAAAGGTAAGCTATAACTAGACACAGTTAACAGAGACAAATGGGATATAGTTCACATTTCTACTTGGTTTCAACCTATAGACAGAAATCTTATAAAAACATAAAGATAGAAATAATTACCATACACAATTACTAAAATTCAAAGAACTATAAATACTGCTCAGTATAAGGACATGTTTTTCTTTCCCATGGCTTAACTTGGACAAGACCATTGAAGCCTCCTAGAGCTTGAGTAGCTAAAATTTTTGGAATAACCTGTCTTTTTGAGAGTAAAATAGTTTTTGGGATAGGTCTAGGGACTTCCAGATCTCTTGACCAGTAAGATGGTGGATTAGTCACTTTCTTGAAATGCTTCAACATCACTGTCCTCCAAAAGAAAGTATATATACATTAAATGTAGGGTATTTACAGTTAAATCTACAAATGGCAGAATCTCTGACAAAGTAAACTCCATTAGGAATTAATATCAGAGGACTTTGATACTCAAAGGGCTCATTCAGCACCCTTTTCCCCTGTGTCAGTGTAAGGAGCACACACAAACATGAAGACTTTTGCAGGGTCCTACAGGCCAAGAGTATACACTTTGATACTGCTGTCACTTTACATGAACACTCTCGGAGTTCTCCATCTGGCAAGAAGTGGCAGAATTGATTCCTGTCTCCCCTCCTCTACCTCCCCTGGAACTTAAAGCATAGACCCAGACTAGATATCTTATATCTGTCAGAGCAAGGAGCACATGGCACTCCTATGAACCATTTTTTAGTGTCTAGTCACCAAAAGAAGGGGAGAGTAAATGACAAAAGGATACACAAAAAGACTGAAGCACCAAAGCAATGGAGAAAATCTTTACTAAAAGCCCAGTGCATAAGCAGATAAATCAATAGGATTCTAAAACCAAAAGGAAAAATGAGTAAAACCTTAAAGAGAATACAGAGGTTTATTAATAAATATTACAAGAAATTCCAAGATTTCTCAAAGTGACAACCTGTAACTTTAGACCAGATTAACATTAAACATCTCCAGGTTCTTCCAGGTCATGTGAGTAAAAAGAGCGAGGTTTAGAGATTTTTCTCCAGTCTTCTGTATCACTAAGAATTACCCTCAAATAGAAATTATGTCTAAAAACCAAGAAAAACAAAAGACAAATTTAATGAACTAACAGTGAAGAGAGTTAATCTCTAATACTCAGCACCCCCATCCCAGACAATCCCTATCGATCAACACCTACACTGACGGCTCATGCAACCAGGCCCCACAAATTGCCTTCTGCTTTCTTAAGAGTTAAGGATTGAGTCATATCTATGACTTCCTTCTGCTGATCCCAAGGAGGACCTTAGGTTATCTTTCCCCCCACTCTCTGAGCATCTTTAAAATGGTTGAACAAGTTATATTATAGGTATGTAATGGAAACCTATTATGATGTAAGAAATGAGGAGGGGATGGTTTCAGAAAAATCTGGAAAGAAATATGAATTGATGCAGAATGAAGTAAAGACAAACAGAACAGTTGAAGAGAAACACCTTTGAAATACTTAGGAACTCTGATCAATGGAATTAACAGCAAACCAGAATTCCAGAACCTCAGAAAGAAACATGCTACCTACTTTCTGATTAAAAAACAGACAGAAACATAGGTAAAGCAGGGATTATTTTATTTGATTGTGTATGCTTATCAAAGTTTTATTTTCCTTGGTTTCTCAATTGGGAGAGAGGTAAAGTGAAAGGAAATAATATAGATGTGAAACAAAATAAAATTTAAAATGAAAATGTAATTAAATGCCTTGGCAATCTGTTCTAGATCCAGAACCACATGTCTTAAAGGGACCATGTCCCATATGACATAATTTAAGTTTTAAAAATGTTGAAACAGAATATGCCAATGTTATATTTCAGTATACTTTCCTTCTAGTGATCCCCTGCAAATATATGTAAAATAAATTTCATTTTTCCTTTAGTAAGTTTATCAAAATATAGATATACTTATGAGTTATGGAAAATACAGTAATCTCAGAAAACTCAAAATGGTTCAGTTGACCCAAAAAGACAATAGAACCACATCTGGCAGGTTTAAGTAGGCTGCAGTAAACTGATCAAAGTGACCTGCCAATGAAAAGTCATGTAAAATGCATCATCAGAGGTCAAGGGCCAATGAGGTAGCCAGAGTGATTAATGAGAAATAGTCTAGGCAATGTCCTAGTATCTATGAAATATGATTCAAGTACACCATTTGTGCAGGACTCATAAAAAGACATGGTTGTCTTTTCAAGTACATTGTCCATTCAACTGCCGAAGCAAACTCCCTAAAGCTCAGATCTGACTATTTTATTTGCCCACTCAATAAACTTGGGTGGTTTCCTATCATCTCTGGGATTATATATAAAATCCTCTGGCATTCCAACCCCTCACGACTTAGCTCCTCCAAACTTTACAGCAGTCTCATCCATTACCTTCCTACCCCTATGTACTCTTTGATACCTTGACAGTGTCTTCTTTGCTCTTCCTCACACAAAGCACTCTAACTCTAAGCTTTGGGAATTTTCACTGACTGTCTCACCTGCTTGGATTGTTGGATTGTTCTCCCTTCTCATCTCCAAGTCCCAGCTAAGATCCCAACTTCTACAGGAAGCTTTTTCTAATCTCTGTTCATTCCAGGGCCCTCTCTCTATTGATTATTTCCTATTTGTCTTCTCTACCTTATTTGCACATAATTGTTTGCATTTTGATTCCCTCATTAGATTTTGAGCTCCTTGAGGTCAAGGAAGTTTTACCTTTTTTACATCTCCAGCACTTAGAACAGTGCCTAGAACACAGTAGCATAATAAATGCTTTTTGATTGCCTGACAGAAGATTATATGGGTCGAAGTAGGGGAAATTTACAAACCATATGGGAGGAGATAGCACTCATGCTAGTGAGACCTTGAATCTATCAAATTATCAAAATATTCTCATTTACACCAAATTCTGAATAATATACAAATACCAAGAAATAATTGAAACCAAAAGATTAGGAAGAATAGAGCATGCTATCTCTCTAAATATATGCAATGTCAGCAGATGTCAGATGCTATCAGCTAAAGTGTTGGGTCCTGCAGTCTGGCTGGCAGGAGGAGGAAGGACTTGGACCTTGTATAAAGTCAATCTACTAAGCAAAACCTAATTCAGTCCCTGTCACTACCTCTACTGAAATGAAAGCAGGATAAACGAGAGTTCACCCTTCCTTCCTAAGAAACCATTCCCCTTTAATATGACTATAGGCAATAATCAGATCAGTTATACTTTTCAGAAGCTAAAACTTTTTTGTGTAGTCCTTTCCGATCAACTTAGATCTGCACAGGTTTAGTATTATTCATTCGTATATGGAGCCCAGTTTTCAAATTAGCTGCATTAGCTACTATGCCTCTGAAAGGCAGCCTATAGATGAAAGTAAATAATTTTTAATGCCACCTCTATAGTCATGGAAAACATGATGATATAAGAATGTGGTATAGGTATACTTGTTAGCAATCAGTTGGCACCAAATCAATAAAGCAGTGTTTTACTGAGTTAACCTGGGAGAAGTTTGGTGGATTATAGTGGACTTGAAGTTATTAAGAAAGAAATAAGAAATACCTCCACAAAAGGAGAAGTTGTACTTGAATGGAATGTTATTGTCAAAAGCTAAATATCAAGAGGCAAAAATGAAATAGGATGCAAAGGGATGCATTGCAGATCATAAGTAAAGGAGAGTTCTGGCACAAAAATACAATAAAGTATAAAATACTGATAAAGGCCATGCGATGCCACAGGTAGAGGGCCAGCAACAGAGTCAATGAGGAATATGTTCAAATTTTGCCTCTGACACATTATTGCTATGTCACCAGGAACAAATTCATTTTCCCTAAGTTGCTCCCTAAACAGAGCTGCTACATCTATCATTGTAGAGGGACTTGTGAGAAGTTCTCTATGAAGATGAAATCTCAAGTCTAAACCCTGCTCCTCACTGAACTCTTGACTCTTCAGACTTTCTTTATAATTCTTCCATGCAAGGTACCATCATCTTTTCTTTCCCTTCCTCCTTTTATGTGTTCTCTTCTCCCATTGAAATATAAGCTCTTTGAAGGCAAGAACTGCCTTGTTTCTGCTTGCATGTATATCCCTTACATTTAGCATAGTATCTGGCATATAGGAAACACTTCATAAATACTAGTTGACTTGACTTGGCACCTTCTCCCCTAAACATGCCAATATCATAGAACCTGGGAGAATTGGGAGGGAGTTGGATCAGTCAGGCAGACTCATGTTAGAGAGGACTCCAGCTGCTTGAAGAAACCAGAGAACAAAGGGCATCTATTCTTCTGCTCTCAACATCATTTAGGAATAACCTTGTAGTTTTTCTCAATGCCTGGCTAAAAGAGACCTTGGCCTCCAAGAGTGTCTTCTGATTCTCCTTATTGCAGTCCTAAAAGCAATAAACTATATTACTTTCAGGGCTAAACTCAGATGCAGTCGAATTTCAGATCACTACTGTCTCTCAAATTTTCCTCTAGCATACTGTTGATTTCTAATATTCCTCAATAAGAATAACCAAGACTTTTATTCCAAAATTGGTGAAATAAAATTTCAAATACAAAAAGGTGGTAATGTTACACTTTCACCAATACTCTGGTGCAGGGAATCAATAAATAAGCTAAATATGACATCATCAGATAGTGGGAAAGGAGTGGGCAGATGAGCAAGAGGTCATTTGTCTGACTTATTGAACACCATTTTGGTCACCAACAAAAGAAACAAAAAACATAGAAATGGGAGACTTTGAGTGATGAGATGCATTTTATTTACATAATAGTTTTATCCAGAATCAATCCTATTTACCTCTACCTATTCAGGGACAAATAGAAGTTGTGAATGCACATAATTTTATCTAAATGGGAACACTGCCACTGATATTGTGGTATACATATTTTCTCCAATAGACACTTTTTTGGCTCAGACTGCATTTGCTTACTAGGGGCTATGACCCTATGCTATACTATTTTTTATATCTAATAAATTTTTGTCTCTGTCCTTTAGCTGGGTACCACTTTAATATTATATAGAACTGCCAACAAATTAGTTCCACAACAGACTCCATTATGTTATCCATTAGCAGAAATTGTGTGGTTGGAAAGTTACTGTCCAGGGCATAGGGAGCCAAGATGGTGGATTAGGGGTAACCACCCAGCTTAATTTTCCCAACATTCTCCTTCAAACAACTTTAAAATAACACCTAAAATCAAATTTTGGAGCAGCAGAGCCAACAAAAGGTCGGGGTGAGACATTTTTTCAGCTTAAGAAAATTTCAGAGTTTGGCAGAATAGGAGTATTGCATTAAGCTGAAGGTCTGTCTGGTGCCCACATGTGGTAGTGACAATAGTAACACCTTCAGCAACTATCAGCCAAGAGATGATAAAGAGGTCAAACAATTGATCAGAGAGAGATTACTGTTGAGGGCCAGGGTGGAGTGTGGTTGATAAGTCAGGATAGAACTTGAGGGAAACTGTTCTTTGGGACTGTACTCATTATCATCTGGAATGGTTCTCCATGTCCCCGGATGTTACTGTCTCCATGAGACAAATAAGAAAACTATAGAAAACAAGGAATATATAAAATAGATGCCCTCTAGGCTAACAGTCTTTAAGACAATAAGACTGATCAAATCAATAGGACAGGAGATGAGCAGAATGTCACTGTACACTTGCAGTTTCTGTCTATATATACCCTGACCTTCAGATCAATAAAAGGAGTTGGCCTATCTTCTCCCACCTCCCATGTCTTTCTTCTTCACTGAACCATGGGGATGCAGGCCATATGCTACGGATTACAGGTGACCCTTTGTTCTCATTAGATGAAGCTGGTGCTGATTGACAACCCTATTGATTTCATACAGTTCTGGGTCACAGTTCCAGGGATGTGGAAAGTATGGTGGTCAGTTAAAAAGGAATAGGCCACACTTTCAAAGCAAAGAGGAGTGCTAGTGCTTGCAACTGCAAGAGATTGGGGCTCCTCCTGGATAAAAAACAGGAGATATTTGCCTCTTCCAGGATTACACCACTTTGAAAACACCAAAAACTTTCAGGTCTCTAGAACCAGCTCTGAAAGCAGTAGCCTAAAAAATCTCAAAGCTTGGTACATGGCCCAACTTTAATATAAAGTTCAGTCAAGAAACAGACTGAAAAAATAACCAAACACCAAAAAATAATTTGAGGACAAAAAGCTGCTACAGCACCAGGGAAGACCAAGACATAAACCAAGAAGAAGACAACAATGTGAAAACAACTACTCCAAAAATGCTAATTGGGCCCAACCCAACCCAAGAATTCCTAGAAGAAGTAGAGAAAAAGATAAGAATGGTAGAAGAAAAAACTGGAAAAGAAACAAATAATGCAAGAAAATTGTGAAGAGAGAATTAACAGCTTAATAAAAGAAGCACAAAAATCCACTGAAGAGAATTCTTTAAAAGGGAGAATTGAACAAACTGCCGGGGTGGGGGACAGCAGGCTCAAACACTGAAGAAAATAATTTCTCAAAATTATAATTGGGCAAATGGAAGTTGATGACTCCATGAGACCTCAAGAAACAATAAAATAAAGCTGAAAATGAAAAAAGAAGGTGAAATATCTCATAAGATAAATAACTTATCTGGAAAATAGATTAAAGAGAGAGAATTTTGGAATTATTGGACTGTCTAAAAGCCATACTCAGAGATACAAGTTGGATATCACATTTCAAGAAATTATCAAGGAAAACTGTCCTGATACCTTGAATCCAGAGGATAAAGATAGGAATTTAAAGAATCTACTGATCACCTCCTGAAGGAGATCCCAAAATAAAAACTCCCAAGAATATTATAGGTAAATTCCAGAGCTCCCCAGAAAAAGAGAAAATATTTCAATCAATAAGAAACAACTCAGATATCAGGGAGCCACTGACAGGATCACACAAGATTTAGTGGTTTCCACATTAAGAAAGGCTTAGAATATAATATTTCAGAAAACAAAGGAGTTAAGATTACAATCAAGTATCACCTACCCAGCAAAACTGAGTATACTTTCAAGGGAAAATAGACATTTAATGAAAAAGAGGACTTTCAAGCATTCCTCGTGGAAAGATCAGAGCTAAGTAGAAAATTTGACTTTCAAACAGAAGGTTCAAGAGAAGCATAAAAAGGTAAATATGAAAGAGTAATCAGAAGAGATTTAATAAAGTTAAATTATTTTTATTATTATAAGGAAAGATTATATATATATAATATATATATATATATATATCTCCTAAGAATTTTATCATTACTTAGTAGTTAATAGGAGTTGACATAGACAGAGAGCATAGGTATAAGTTTATGTTAGAGTGATCTCTCCCCCCAAAAAAACAAGGTGTAAAAATGATTGATACACTAGGAGAAGGGGAAAGTGAGAAGTAGAATGGGGAAATTTTTATCATATAAAAGAGCTACAAAAGGAAAAGCTTTTATAATGAAGAGGAAAATGGGGGTGATGGTGGGCAATGCTTGAACCTCATTCTTATTGGATATAAACAAGTAGTTTTTAGAAGAAAAAATTTAAGCTATTTATAGTCATATAAAATTGTTCTAAATCACTATTGATAAGAGGAATACAAATTAAAACAACTCTGAGGTTCTATCTCAGGCCTATCAGAAATAATAAATGGTGAAGAAGATGAAGGCAAAATAGATACTTTAGTGAGCAGATTCAACCCTTTTGGGAAAAAAAAATGTAACAGACCAAAAGTATAAAAAACTGTGCATACCCTTTGACCCAGCAATACATTTACTATGTCTGTATCCCAAAGAGATCAAAGTAAAAAGAAAAGGATCTATATGTGCAAAAATAGTTGTAACAATTCTTTTAGTGGTGGTAAAGAATTGGAAATTGAGGGAATATTTGTCAATTGAAGAACGACTGAATTAACTGTGGCATATGATTATGACAGAGTACTATTGTGTGTGCTATGGGAAATGACAAGAGGGTTCATTTCAGAAAAAACATGGCAAAACTCATATCAATTGATTTTAAGTGAATTAAGAAGAACAAGAAGATCATTGTACATACCAACAGTGATATTGTAATGATGATCAACTGTGAAAGTCCTGGCTACTCTGATCAATATAATGATCCAAGACAATTTCAAAGGACTAATGATGAAGAAATGCTATCCACCTCCAGAGACAGAACTAATGAACTCTGAGTACAAACTGAAGTATAATCTCACTTTATTATTTTTCTTACTTTTAAAAAACGTGACTAATATGGAAATATTTTTCATAAATTTCACATGTATAATTGATATATTTCTTTCCTTTCCTTCTAAGTGTGGGTGTGTGGGGGAGATTGAAGCTAAGAAGAAAAGTTGGCACTCAAAATTTTAAAAGAATGTTAAAAATAATAAATTAATAGATATAAAAATTAATAAATTATATAATAAATATCAATCAATTAATTAATGAATTAATAATAATAAAGATGTTAAAAAACCAAAAATAGTGTCCAGTTTTTCTTAAGAAGTTCAAAAATCCTGACATGCTTTCTGATTTTTTAACTTACTCTCCTTTTCAGTCAATATGAACTTTTTTTTTTATTTTCCAAACTTAATGCTTATCTCCCATTCACATTCACTCAAGGACACTATCTCCACCTTTATCTCCTTCAGACTCCTTGTCATTCTTTGAGATAAGGCTGAGCCCAGCTGTTGACTTCTTCATGGAGTCTTCCCTGACACTCTAGCTGAAGCTGTTCTCTCCCTTATGAAACAGTTCTGATAGACTTTGTAGAGATCCAAGGGTATACTGAAGTAAAGTTAAATTTACTTGGGAGAGATGCCATTGACCAATAATTCTAAAGGAAAGTCCATCCTTGTTGATTACCTTGCTGGAATATTTTACTTTGTCAACAATTAGTCATTTATTAGAGGCTTAGAGGCACCGTTTGCTCTGCTAGTCAAAATTTATAAGACATTAGTGACAAACACACCACAAGAATTGTTATTTCTCTTTTTATGGAAGGTTATTTCAAGCACAGTTTGACTGAAAAGGCATTTTGAAATGTTTCTATGACTTTTACTTTGTAACTGGTAGATGTCTATACTTCCCCAAGGAAAGAACCCTCAGTGCTATGGCAGTAGAATGATATTGTATCATATCAGAAGCCCCCAGAGGATCACTACAAGGTAAAAATCATGATTAATACTTTTTTGCATTTGGGCAATAGATCTACAAATAATCTTTCCTTCTCATATGCAGGTTACCCACTGTGACAAAGTAGAAACCATGGTAATTCCTCATTCCCATCCAAATTCCCACTCATATTTGGCTCAATTGGTAAGAATGGGGGTGTCACAGTAGAGAGAATTATAACTTTATTGACCAAACTATGAAGAACCAATATAAGAATGGAAAGAATTTTTCAGTACCCCTTTCTCTTCTGAGGGCTTGTAAGAAGTGTTCCATTATTAGGTCACATGGTAGAAATGAGAAATCAGTAAACCATACTCAGTGGGCACACTTGAAGGCATAGCAGTCAGAAAGGAACATCCTAGTATTTGTTAGAGACAGCTAGGAGGTTAGGAATAGAGTGCCCAGGGGAGCTGGGAAGACCTGAATTCCACTCCCTGCCTTCGACATTTGCTAGCTAAGTAAGTAATTTAATCTCTGCCTCAGTTTTCTCATCTGTAAGAAGGGGATAATAATAACATCTCCCTCCCAGGGTTATTGGGTGAATCAAATGAGATAACATATCTGAAGCGCTTCATATATTATAAATTATTATATAAATGCTAGCTATTGGAATAGCTATTTTTATTAATATTCCTATTATTGGTAGATGTGAGAAGTAAAGATTAAGAGTTTGCTTCAAGAATCTCATAGATATATTAAGGGATTGAAAATGGTAGTGTTTGAAATTTATTGCTAAAAGATTTAGAATTTCATTAGGAATTCAAGGAAGTCAGAAGGTTCTGAGTATGAATGAATCATAGGGCAAGAATCCAATAAATATTCTAGCCAAAACTGATTCTCTAATGACCAAAATAGGGTCAACAGGTCACATAATATCCATTAACTTACCTAATGTCCCCTTTTAATGGAATAACAAAATTGAAAGGCATTAAAATTGGCTAGGAGAAATGGAATTCCAATTTTTTGTTTAGAAATGTTAAGGCATAAAGGCCATCAGACTTCTTTTGTCAGCTCTTTGAAAAAATGTTTCTGTAAATTCAAGGTCAATTTCTCCATTATTTGGATGTCATACTTCATATAGGTAATTGTATAGAAGCTATGCAGACCTGCCTCCCCCTCCCAATGGAAACCACATGTCATCAAGAATTCCTTAATTACCATAAGATTCTAATCCTTACTACTGACTAAACCTTTAGTCCTTCAGGATCATTGATCTTCATTCTTCCATGCTCATTATATCGTCTATTTCTGAATTATGTCATTTTAGTCTTTTACTTTTTATTTTAGTATTCTGTAATATGGGGGGCAAATGTGGGCTAGTCACATAAGAATTAGAAGTAAAGGCAATCCATGAACAGTATATATGTAGCCCTAGAATCCATATAATACAAAGAAGATGTGAAGAAAGCCATTGATACATTGAATGCACAGTCCTTCCCCTACTCCAGGCATGGTGAATTATGGGACAATATGGACAAGGTAGATAAGAGTTATACAGGATAAGTAGACAGGAATAGGTTATATTCTGCATCACTGAGTGAAATAGCCATATTAATTTCATCACAAATCCATTGTAACATTGAAGCACATTTTGTATTTAATGGTCTCTATTGAAGTATTTTGTATTTTAAACACTTGTGATAGCCTATATGGATTAACCCAAGGCCTCTGCTCACAATCAGCCAAACATTTGCTCCTTCTGTAGTCTTTCACATTATTTAGGATCATAGGAATTAGAGAAAGAATGAATAAAAAGACATTTAATAATTGCTTACTACGTGTCAGACACTGTGTTAAATTCAGGAGATAAAATATAAAAACCAAGGTAGTTGCTGCAGAAAAGGAGCTTACATTATAATAAGGGAAGAAAATGATTACCAATTACTTCTATAAAGGACTTGAAGAGTAGAAGGACCAAGTATGTAAACTGTGTTATTTGGCACAATACTTTTTTTGCATTTTAAAATAATTTTACTATAATTTGCTATAAAATGCATTTTAAATAGAAATAATTATAAGCAGACATAATTTTACTTTGGAATTTTTTTATCCTACTATGTTTCAGGTGTATAAATGACATAATGTGGCCCTTCCATAAATTCTTAAATTTTCATCATATGATCTCATCTGGTCCTCACAACAATCCTATGAGGTAGATGATATTATTGCCCTTATTTTATGGATGAGGAAACTGAGGATGGGAAAGTTTGAGTGGCTTCCTGAGGGTTACACAGAGAGTATCTAAAGGTTGGATTTTAACTCTGGTCTTCCTGAACTTCCAGTTCTCTAGCCGCAATGCCACTTAGCCACCTCAGCTATTTTGACAATACGTGTAAGGCAGTGATGGCCCCAGAGGAGTACTTTGATCTGGCAAGTCATAGAGTTGGTGAGTAGATACATGGAAAATGGTTGACGTGACCTTTCCACGAATATAATACATTAACCATAATATGCCTGGGTCCACCTGAAATGGTGAACTTTCACTAATCAGGAACACAAGGACCCCCTACTGGTTTAGAGTGCTAAATGAGATGTAGACTGGAGTGGCATGGTTGGAAGATCTTATGGGCAACCTAGTCCAACTCCCTTATTGTACAGATAAGGAACCCTAAGCCCAGAGTGATTCAATAACTTACTCAAGGTCATATGGGTAGAAGGTAGCAGAACATGCATTTGTATCCAAATCTAATCCCTCCAAATCTACTGCTCCTTCTATGACACCCAAGTAGCTAATAATTTTGCATCTAGGATTTCATTTAGTTTACCTGTGTAACTAAAAATGGACAAGTACATTTATTGTCAGTAAAAAAAAAGATATATTAGCGAAGTTAAAAACAGTATCATCATTCACTATTTGGTACTTTGGATTTCACTCATTTGCCACTCCCTAATAAATCACTTCCACCTTTATTCAACTGTATGGGGGCCATCTTTAATTGTCCTGATCTATATCTTGCTACTGGATACAGAAGGCTCTGGAGAAGATGAGACTAGGGACTTTACACAGCCCTCCCTCACTTAAATCCAATTCACTTGTAAGTCATGGCATCAACTTCCTGATACCATGGTCTCTTCAAGAACAAAGGACACACAATACGTTCAACTTTTTACAACAATAAATCCAAACTGACAAGTGACTGCACATATAGTATATAAGCTTGGAACATTGTCTTATACCTAGCTTGGCAAGTGTACTTAGTGAGAAACAATTTTAAACTTCTAAAAGGTCCATGCCAACATCTTAATAATTGACATGTATTTCAAGCAAAATGTTCTTATTAGAATAGAATAAGTATCAAGTACAGAAGGGAAAACATAAGAAAAATTTAATGGCATTTTCATTTCTGATAATATTGAATTTTATAATCATAGAGTTGAAAGACAACTTATAAATCACCTAGTCCAACTCTCTTTTTTTTCAAGTGAGTAAATTGAGGCATAGAGATACCATCTGGTCAAGATCAGTTGCTCAATGATTATTTTTTTGACCTAATAATTAAAGGCTACTTTTATAGCACTGAGAAAGGTAGAGAAGAATGAAGGGGAGAAATGATAAGGTGAATATTTACTTTTAAAACCTCTATTCAGTGGAAGAAATACCATAATTATGCGTAACAATCATTTTTGGGGCTCTGACAATAGCTCTGCTTGCTCTGCTTAAAAATGCTGATTATAAAAAAAGCACCAGCACAAGTTTCCTTAGGTAGGTGGATTTTTTGAGTGACCTGGGTCACTTAGATATTATAATTAGGCCGTTTTAAGTTTTAAGATGGAAGGTATGATTGCTGCTAATTAAATATATAATTAACGGTTATTACCAGTAGCGTATTAGCTTTCGTTTAAATTTATGATGTAATAGTTATGTTTTTACATGCTGCATATATACTTTATGGTACATTGGGGCCCCTTTCATAATAACATGTACATACATTTATGTCTACTTTTATGTGACTTGGAATGTAATGTTATTTTAGATGATTGCAGTGGTTTATATTTGCATTTTTGTTTTATTGTCATATAGTTGATCTTACCTATATTTTATCTGCTGGCAAGTCCTTGAATAGGAATATATTCTCAATTATAAAATTGTCCCAATCAATGCGGTGGTTTCAGGGAAATAATGCAGGAAAAAGGAAGACAGAATCTACTGTTTTAGAGCAAAATATGAAGTATAAAGTGTTCGATTTTCCATACTGCCTAGTAATGATCATATTAAGATTATTTAATTAGATATAGTTTAGTTAATGGTTGAATAGTCAAGTTGGGGTTCCACTCTCTCAGCTCCACCCTAGAAAAGAAATCAAGTTTCTAAAAGCAGTATCTCTTATCTTTGTCAGAATCACAATACAATAGAAAGAAAGCAAAGGAGTGGACAACAGAAATTTAGTTAGCCTGCCTGAAGCATACTCCTGCTTGAGTGACCTAGTTAGGAATTTTATATGTATCATCAATAAATATCAGACTGGTAGACACTTGGAGTCAGCTCTGAAAAATGCATTCTAAATAGACTCAAAGAGTCAACAAATATTTCCTAAGTTTTTTAAGGGGAAAGCGGCTGGTTGAGTATTTTCATTAATTTTGGGAACTTTCAGAAGAAACTCCTTGTACTAATATGGGTTGACATTCTCTCCAATTTTTAATATTTAAGGGTTGTTCAGAATGCCGAGAAGTTAAGTGACTTATCCAGCATCATACAGACAATATATGTCAGAAACAAATCTTGAATATAGATTTCTCTGGTTCTGAGTCCTGCTATTTCCTAGCCAATGTATTGTACTCTTCTCTTTTTAAGCTACCTCTAAATATTAACTTCTTTGTTGATTATCTAAATGTGAGATCTTTGTCCAGTAATCAATAAATTGAATGCAGTGCTCCAGAAACCTAGTGATTTTCAATCTTGACATGCTCACTCTAAAATAACTAGAAGATAAAAAGAAAGTTATAATCAAATGTTAAGATGGTTTATACATTCTTCTTGGGAAGCAAACTGAGCAGAACTGGTATTCAAGTAGATAGATACAAATGCAACTTCAATAATCAAGTCATAGAATCTTGCCCTCTACATGTGGTAATGCTAATAATAGAGTTTGGATCCTCCTGTGGAAAATTGCTAGAGTCCACGGACAAGAATTACATATAGTGGTAAGACATGAATGGATGTATCTCACTGGTAATTGTCACACAGTGATGGAATCACAGATGCAGAGAAGTACTGAACTATTTAATAAGCTTTTGGATATTTTATCCCGATATTTTGAAAGAAATTCATAAGAAAAAGTAGTAAAAGAATGGATTTCATTCATACACAATGGTAAGATAGAGCTTTGTACTTATATATCTGTAAGAGAAATGGGAGTTGTAATTAATGCTTTGGAATTTCTTTCTCCTCAAAATTTACTTATTCTGCAGTTGTTGCATGGATTTGCTTGTTTTACTTAAGCAATTTCTCACTGATTAGTATGCATTTATGGAGCTAAAGTAATTATGTTGAATTACTGCATATCAAGAGATTAAAATCTACTAATTATACATTTGCAACTTATAATTGTAGCATAAATCTGATAATGTTATACTATTTATACTGTGTATGATAATGGCTATTGCATATTATTAGATGTAAGTTGGGATGCTGGGTAGTATTGATCTAAATAAGTCACTTAGTTCATAAAATTGTTAGCATTTGGATATTCTGAAAGTGCTATAAAGTGATCTCTAAAAATTTTTTAATCGGAAAATCCTCTATATTGTCTTCCTTTAAAATGCATTTTTGAAGGAGGAAAAATTTAATTTACAGTATTAGATGAGGAAAAAATAACAACTTCCGTATTCTAAATTCAGAACAACTAGAAGGACAGGGGCTTGAACATAATTCACATAGACTGGAGTTGCAGCTACAATGTCTACGTTGTTATGTGACCTTTGCACAAATGGCATAACCTCTGTGAGCCCCAGTCTCCCTTCTATGAATGTTAACATTAATACTTGCCTGGCCTGCTTCACAAGGGTGTTGTGAGAATTAAATGAGATAATGTCTGTAAAGCATTTTGTGGATGGTAAAGTGCTATATAAATATCAGTTATTATTTCTTATTAGTACGTCTGTGAAAGCATTTTGAAAACAAGTAGCATAAAGTATGAGATGCTATTAAGCTCCTAACAATTCTGTCAATTAAAAATTTGAATTCATAGTGTCAATTTTTTTTTTTGCAAAGAAACACAAACTTGAATTGGGTTGAACCACAAGAAAGTAGATATGGCATGCATTTATTGCTAAATCAAGATAAAAGTAACCAAATTATTTCATATTTAGATCTGCGAGTCAATATTTTTGTTTTCAAAAAGTATTTCCCCTCCAACATTTTCCATTATCTCTGCAAAAATAAAGAAGAAACAATCCCTACCCTCAAGAAGTTTAAATTCTATCTGGGGGAAACAGAACACACATATATAACTAAATATGACATGTGAATATGGTAAATGCAATGTAATTCACCTGCAGCTGGGGGAACCCCATAGGCTTTCTTTAGAAGATAACATTTAAGCTGAGCTTTGAAAGAAGATGGAGATTCAATCACCAAATATGTACTAAGCTCTTATTATATGCTAGGCACTGTGCTAAGTGCTAGGGATACAAAGTACAGCTAGGTCCAGATCAGTGAGAATAAAAAATACCCTGAAGTGGTTGCATTATCAAATTTACCTTGAATATTTCCATTGATGTGAAACCAATTACCATATTATACAAAATTATAACTTCAATTCTCCAAATTTGAATATACGGGATTGCTTCATGGGATTCAATATTTGTACTAACTTAGCCACAAAAACAAAAACAACCTCTGTCTTGAAGGTGTTTTCACTTTAACTAAGGAGGCAATGTATATTCATATATATGTATATATGATATACATATATATGCATATATGTATGTGTGTGTGTGTGTGTGTGTGTGTGTGTGTGTGTAAGTACTGAAATTTAAATATACCTGTAGAAACTCAAACATCGTTAAAGGCCACAGAGTGACTTGAGGAAGGGAGGTTTTCTTTTAAATAAATGTTTTCAATGAATACTAATTAATAAATTTACTAATTATTCTTTCCTCTTATTGAGTCATGAAATATATTTATGACACATTGAAAAAATGTACCAGCACTAAATTTACACTCTGATGACCTGGATTCTAATCCCAGTTCTGCCACTTGCATGACCATTGGCAAACAATCTTGGATGATGGACCTCAGAATTGGAATGCACCTTAAAAATCAACCACCCCAAGTCTCTCCTTCATTTCACAGAGTAGACGAGCATCAAAGAATATACCCAACTTAGACAACTCACAGGTTGTGATGGGCAAGGTAAAAATTGAAACCTATGTCTTTTGACTACAAATTCAGGGCTATTTTTCACTGTCTTTGTCTATTTCATGATGAGAAAAACAGGGTTAAGAATAACACTAAGAACTTCTATAGCTAATATTTATATAGTATTTAAGGCTTGCAAAATGCTTTCTTAATGTAATTTGAGCTATTGAATCAGGTTGTTGCTGGGATTAAAAGAGGTGTATACTTTACATTTTGTAATTCATAAAGGACCATGCAAAAGAATTTATAACCTGTTAAATATATTTTGAGTATTGCTAATTCATACGCAAAGACCCACACTCACATATACACATATTCAAAATTATGTAGAGTTCTTAGCAGGAAAGAAAATTTTCCATAAAACTGCTTTTATACTAGGGCCTTGATATCATGACCTAAACTTTCCTTTCCTAAGGCAAACAATCTCTGTCCTTTTTACTTTTCCCAACTGGCCTGTGAAATTTTGTCTTCCTGTATCTCTGATACGGCCTCTTTTAGAGAAGTCTTTTTTCCTCAGATCTGTCAACAGCCTCCCCTGGTTCTGCATCTTCAGAACAAAGTAAAATTATAGAGATGATAAAGACATTTCCTTGCACAGATGGCTGGGAGAGCTGTCCCCATACTTCACAAAGCAGGCTTGGGAGGGATGTTACAAATGAAAAGACTTTCAAGAAATTTTCCAAAAAATCATCATTATTTTTTAAAATATAGCTTATATCTAAACTTTCCCAGACATTCAGATCTGGCTCCCCAGAAGCCAATATTTTGATGAATGAACATTTCCCTGAAGTGTTATAAAGCTGTTTCTGTTTTCTACATACACTACTTGAGGTTTCATTAGTGTGTGTTCATTATCATCATAAAAGAGAAAGTTCAAACTCATATTTAGGGCAGTTCCTCCTGAACAACGTTTCTCATAAACAAGAAGCAGAACAAAAATATCATTTGAGTTTAAGACGTAGGATAAAAAACAAACACTGGCCAATGTTAAAACTAATTACTTTGCGTATAAGGAATTAGTCAGTGTTAACTAACTCCCTCTCTACTTTACTTCTGTGAAAACCAACCATAATATGCACATCTATCTATCTCTTTATATCTATCTGTCTGTCTATCATCTATCTATCTACTGTCTATAGAATATATTTTTAAATGATTCAAGTAAAAGAGAGAAATCTTGTATTGGAAATGGTAGAACTTTATAAGAAAGAGGCAGCTTCAGAAGTAAAGAATGACAGGGAAACATCAAGATCTTTTCTAGATTTTCACATTTAGAATACTAAAGTTAAACTAGTATACTAGCCTTCATTAAGCACCTACTATATGCCAAGCACTATACTAAGCACTAGAAACACAAAAAAAGTCAAGAAACAGTCCCTGTTGTAACAGTCTAATGGAGAAGACAATATGTAAGTAAACATTCAAAAACAATATGTATATATATGCATATACATATATATGATAAATTAGAGGTAGTCCTGGAGGGAAGGTAGATGAGATTCATGTGCACAAGGAATAGCAAGGAAGTCAATGTCACTGGATCATCGTACAGGGAAAGGAGTAAGGGATAAAAAGCTTGGAAAAATTGGGAAGAAGTCAAGTTATGAAAGGCTTTAAAAACCAAACAGAGCACAATTTCATGTAATGAGACATTTCTGAAGTAAGGTAAGGATTAAGCATTGCTGATGCATTTTAGCATCAATTTTATAGATTCTTAAAAACATCCATTAAGATCTATTTCAATTTCTCATTTTACAGATAAAGAAACTGAAGCACAGAGTGGCTAAGTGATTTGCCCAGCATGCTACAGTTAGCAATTATGTGAGGCAGAATTTGATCCCAGGTCTTCCTGACTTCAAGTCTACTGCCTTATAGTCATTCTGCTTTTACAAGAACTGAAGTGTAGAAATGAAGCACTCTATCACCAAACAGCTACAGATTTGAAGTTTTTACCCAAGGTATTTAGAACCTCAGAACCATCAAAGATTAATGTTAGCCAGAAGAACATACCCCTAATCTCCTCTATAAAAGACCAAGCATGATGAAGTTAAACAGTCACTTATTTAAAAAATTGTAATAATTTATATTTACATGATATAGAGGTGTCAAATGAGTAAGAAAAGCTCCCGAGTTCGACCTGAAGCAATTAAGATATAATTGGGAAAAGTTTGACAAAATAAATATGGTTACAATACAGATAGATAATGTTCATTTGTGGTTTTCTAGGGCAATATGCAGACCAGGGATTCCTTTCTTTTTGAATTTGATACCACTGCTCTAAGTGCACTTTTGCTTCAATTGCGCTTTTGTTTCAATTCTCAAAACAATTCCATGAGATGAGGGGTGTAAAAAGTGGTGTCCATTCTTTTCAGATGAAGGAATTGAGGTACATAAAGGTCGATCTTGCCAAACTTCAGAAGCTCAAGTACTATGCACAACATTGTACCTAGCTCTAGTAAGAAGTCCACAAAGTATGAAAATTCAAAGCCCCTACTTTCATGCAGTTTACATTCCTTTTGCATTTAGGAGGAATTCAGAATAAGAAACTAATAGAAAGAAAATTCTTCAATAGGACCTAAGTTGCTTCAGAGTAGGCGTTGTGTGTTTGTCTTTTGCTTTTGTTTTTACATCCCAAGTGGTTAGCATAATGTCTTGTTGACATTGGACACTTAAAAATGTTTGTTGACAATTTTAAGAGACAGTGATGAAGGGGGTAAGTTTTTCAAGCAAGGGGAAGGCCATAAGCAATGGCAATAAATCATTAGATGCATTTAGAAAGAAGTTAACTGCCTTGTAGAGCATGTGTAGGGGCATGGTGAGAATGCAAATTGGGACAGTAGATTAGAAAGCCCTTGTATGATAAAGTCAGTATTTTGTACTTTCCTTAGTAGACAATAGAGATCTTTTGAAGACTTTCCAGAAAAGGAGAGAGTGACAAACAAGAATGGAACTGTGCTTTGGGAACATATTTCTGGCTATAGCATATTGGATGAAAGACAAAAGACAGTGGATATTAGCATAGCTACTTGGGAAGCTACTACAATAATCTAAGTGGGTGGTGAAGAGGACCTATCCTACAGAGACAACAAATATGAAGGAAGGGAAGGAAGAATCAATAGAAGTTAGAGAAAAGAAGAGAAGAAAGAATCAAAGATGAATAAGTAGTGTTAATGGGAATATATTGCTTCTTTCAAGAGGGACAAGGAATTCAGGGGAAGAAGCTAGTAGAATATAATTACCAAGTAAAATATGTTTCTTTAATGTAAATACTATTTAATATTTTTTATCCCTAGTGACTAGTATAATGCCTTCTTTATACATAAATATATAACATATATAATATGATGTATAAATTATATATAATATATAAATAAAATAAATAACACTATTTGCTGAATTTAATTGGTGAAAAATGATTGGTTTAATTTTAGATATGTTAAGTGTCAGACTATCTTAAAGGGGAAATATCTTAAAGGTGACTTACTCAATCCTCCTATTTTACAGATGAAAAAATGAAGACCCAGGAAGTTTAAGTGACTTGCTCAAGTTCATGTAGGGAATAAGTGTCAGAAGCAAAATATTCTGAAAAAAATGTAAATAACAGTCTTGGGCTCAGAGGAGATTTGAGGCTACAATTATTGATTCCTTTTCAGAGTTGAAAAGTGAACTTCTAGATGAGTATAAGATTGATAAGGGAGGGGGTGTAGAGATGAAGAACAAAGCAGAGAGTAGAGAGCAAAACAGTCAGATCTTGAGGACCACCTGAATTGTAGAACCAATGCCATTAACTGGCCAGATAGGTAGAAAGAAGCCCAGAAAGTGCAAAATCATGAGGTCTAAGGGAAGCGAACCTATCAAAAAGGAGATACCAAAAGAAATGTCATGGGTATGTCAAGGAGAATAAGGACTAAGAAAAAACTGAAGCAAGCAGAGATAAAGTGACTTACCCAGGGTAATTCATACAGCTAGTAAGAATGTAGGCGATATCTTGGACTTGTGAAGGAAGATGTTATCCATACTCAAAGAAACAGATGACAAGCAAGTATAGTACAGTTTTACATAGTTACATATGGATATATATGTCTATATATGAGTATTATTATAGATATCTAAGCATATGTATGCATATAAAAGTATGTGTATATGTGATACATGCATATATGTATGTGCGTATATATGCATGTTTAAGTGTGTGTATATATACGTGTGTGTGTGTATATATTTATGCATGTGTGTGTGTTTCCATGCTTAATTATACCTTTCTTGGGTAAGGGGAGGAGAAAAGCAGGAAAAGGAACAAAGTAAAAAGTGCACAGCAGAGAACAAAAGAAAACTTACAAAAAAGCAAAGAAAAGATGGTCAGCTTTGAACACAAAGTATAGTACTTATTATATAGATTTCCTTGAAATGAAAATTTGTTGCTGTATATTTTGAATCCTCTCTTATGCTCTATATATGTCATTTTTTCTTTTCTTATTTTGTATTTGTTTATATTTCTTTTTCTTTTCTTATTGTGTATTTTAGTTTTAAAAAACTAAGGTGAAAAAAAAGAATGTGCATGATATCAAAATGGAGCCAGCTATTCCATAATATTTTTGCATAGTCAATAAAAGTAGGGACATAACTCACCTTTGCATCCTAGACAACCTTCAGCTCCAGTTCCTTTCTCCCACTGATGAGTTCCTTTGGGGGCCTTCATTTTGTGGAAGGGCACCCACTGGGTCCCCTTCATTTCCCTCCCAGCTTTTCTTCTGACTCTTCAGACTTTGCCACTATGCCCCTTTCGGTTACCTCATCTTTCTTCCCCTTCATTTTTTAGCTCCCCTTTATGTACTGTCTTCCCCTATTAGAGTGTAATCTTTTTGAGGGCAAGGAATGATTTCTTCTTGCTTATATTTGTGTCTTTATACTTAGCACAGCATCTGCTATATAGTAAAATCTTAATAAATATTTGTTTCCTAATTGCCACAGCTAGATTGGTTTCTTAAAGTTGTGTCATGGAAAGATTTTTAGGATAAGAAAGATGTGAGCATGTTCATAATCAAAAGAGCAAAGGAAAAGAAAAGAAAGGAGATATTAGTGGAGCATTGTCACAAAGAAGGCAGGAGGTGATGGGATCAAAGGCATTGATAAAGGAGTTAGCCTTGGGAAGAGAGTAGTGTGATACGTCTACTTCTGGGACACAAGGAAAGGAGAAACTGCAGAGATGAAATTGAAGTAAAAAGGAAATTGAAAGAATTCATGTTAGATAACCTCAATTTTAGTAAAGCAGGAAGCAATTATCTCACCTGCTAAGTAAAGGGTACCAGCATTGGATTAAGGGTTAAGGAAAGTTGAACAGTTTGGAATCACTGCTCTGATAAGTATAATAAGGAGACCCTTAAATAAAATGATTACCAACCAACAGTGAGAATCCCACTGAGATCAGTTAGTAAAAGCAATCAGCGAAATTTCAGTATGTTCTCTAGCAATATTTGGCATTCAGGAAGCTAAAGTAGAAGAAGCTGGTGCAGCATCACAGAAGGGATATCAGACTCCTTTCAGATCTTTACCCAAATAGCATCTCTTCACTGATATTTTTGATCCAGTGTTTGCCTCTAAAACTGTGATGATCCATTCACTTCTCTGAGGCAGCCCTTGCCCCTTTTGGATGACACCATAATAAGGAGCATTTCCACTCTATTGATCTGAAATCTCACAGAATACCAAAGCTGGAAATAGCCTGAAAGATCATCTAGTCTGCCCCACTGATTTTATGCCAGAGGAAACAGAGATCAAAAGATGGGAAGAAATCTATGACTTGCACCTATGTCTGAATATAGAGGGGGTATAGAAAACCATGATCTAGGAAAACTTCATGAAGGAAATAGATTTTGATTTGGTTCTGGAAGGATGGATCAGATCTGGCAACAGAACAGAAGTGGTAAGGTAGAAACAAGGAGTGAATTACTGGAGGGAAGGTAGGAATGTGCAAGGTGTCTGAAGAACAGTAAATATACCTTTCTGACAAGCAAAAGGTATATTTTGGAGATAAATGGAAGACAATATTATCAGGAAGGATGTTTTACTCATTTGAATCAATGGTGAGAGGCTTTGCATGCCAAGCTAAAAAGATTGGATTTAAGTACAGAGACAATGGGAAACCAATGAGAATAGTCTTAAACATGAAGGAATAGGATCATAAGTGTCCATAAACAATTATAATTTGACAGTATGTATAAGATATATTGGATGTGGGAGAGACTGGAAGCAGGAAGACCAATTAATAGTAAGCTGATATAATAATCTACTAAGAAAAGGAAGAGATGTTTATATGTGAAATATCTACCTCAAAGTCAGACTCCTTTGATATTCCCAAAATTCACTTTATCTCTCCAATGAGAAAGGGAGAATTGATTTAGGTTTATCTTGAGATGTCTCCTTAAATCCCTACTTTGGGTCTTAGGATCTGTCAAGTATGAATTTGCTGTACCTTTCCAGAAACAGGCTGAACCTCAACCACCACTCTCAACCATAGCAGATCCCCAGGTCCATTTCAGTGCGGACCTGAATTTCATGAGCTAGATCAAAAGGCAATGTGTCTACTGGAGTGTAGTTTCTACGCAAAAAAACAAACCAAAAACTCTTCTTTGCCTCCCCTCATTTTGCCCCACATTAATTTGCCTTCAAAACTTCTTCCTCTTCCCAACTCGAAAGAGGGGAACAATCAGTTGAGTCCAGAGGTAGTATTTCTATACATAAGACTAATAAAACTAAAGACCAAATATGTATAAGCAGCTTTAGCAGTAATTAGGGTCAGAAAATGCAGAAAAGTTTCTACAAAATGCAACCTTTGCTACTTTTCTCATCTTGTTAATTTGACAGGGAAGTTCATAACTGGAGAGTAACAAGATCTACTTGCAACAAAAACATACACGTAAAAGTGCTAAGTCTGTGAAAACACAAAAAATAAATATGATGATCTTCAATTCATGGACATTCATCTATGCCTCCCCACTTATTCAGCATAATAGACAGATCCCACAGGACCACAAATGGATACTATCTGTTTAAGATTCAGTGGGATAAGATAGTGGTCTGGCTCTTTGACTAGTAAGCGTAAGAGTGCAGATACTGTTATTTGCTAGGTATATACTTTTATTATGCCAAGCAGACCAAAATCAACTGAATAAGCATTTATTAAGTGCTATGTGCAGACACTAGAAGTTCCGGGAATACAATAAAGGGCACAAAGGAAACCTGCCCCCCAAAACTTCACAGTCTAATGGGGGTGAGAGGAGAACATCACGCAAAACAACTCTGTACAAAAAAGATGTAAACAGAGTAAACTGGAAATAATCTCAATGGGAAGACACTAACGTTTAAAACAAACAAGAAAAGTTACTTGAAAAATTTGAGATTTTAGCTGAGACTTGAAGGAATGCAGACAATCCTAAAAGATAGTGATGAAGAGAGAGAGAATTCTAGGCATAGGGAATAGATAATGAAAATGTCTTATTGAGAGATGAGATTTCTTATGAGAGATGAGATTTCTTATGAAGACCAGTGTTACTGGATCACAAACTATGTCAGGGGGACTAAGATATGAAGTATGAAAAGATAAAACGGGGCTAGGTTTTGAAGGATTTTTTTTTAAATGAAATAATTTTATATTTGATCTTGGATGCGACAGGGAGTTTCTGGAGTTTATTGAATGGGGTTGGGGGCAAAGGTAACCTGTACAAATCCAAGCTTTAGAAAGATCACTTTGACAGTTGAGTAATGGATGGATTGTATAGGGGAAGCTTGCATTAGGGAGACCAATCAGGCTATTGAAACAATCTAGGAATGAGTTGATGTGCATCATACTGGTAACAGCTCCAGAGAAAAAAATGAGTGTGTAAAAGAGATGCTGCAAAAGTAGACTGACAGGACTTGGCAACCAATTGGAGAATGAGAAGTCAAGAATGACACCTACGTTGTGTGCCCGGGAGACTGGGATTATGGCGGTACTCTCAACCACCACAGGGAAGTTAGAAAGAAGAGGGAAATGTGTTCACTTTTGAACTTGTTAGGTATCTATGGGCCATCCAGCTCAAGATTTCCAAAAGGAAGTTGGATATATGAGACTAGACATCCAGACAGATGTTAGGGATGAATAAATGAATCTGAGAATCATCTGCATAGAGATGATTACGGAATCTATAAGAGCTGATGAGGGCCCAGGATAGAATGGTGGGGCCATCATGGTGAATGGGCCTGGCTTGAATGAAGATCCAGCTGAGGATATTGAGAAGGAATTATCAAAGACAGGATGAGTACCAGAAGAGAACAATGTCATGAAAACCCAGAGTGAAAAACATATATAGAAAAAGAAGGAGATCAAAAAGAGTGAGTTCAAAAAGGATGAGTATTTAGAAAAGGCTATTAGATTTGACAGAGGAATTGTCACGATCATCCATTGCCACTGTCCCATTTTAGAGATTAACAAATTGAGGTTCAGAGAGATTGTGTACTGTTAGAGATTATATGGGCAGGAAATGCCTGAATTAGAACTCAAATCCAAGTTTTTTGACTAAATCCCCCCTTCTGTATAATATATCCAGCCTCTTGAGTGGTGGCTTCTCTAAGGTGCCTATTCCATTGTTACACAGCTCTAATTGTTCTGATGTTCCACCATATATTAATCAGAAATTTGTCTTTCTTCTATACATTAATCTTAGTTCTGCTATCTGGAGACAAGGAACAGTTCCCTTTTCACCAGGACAGCCTTTCACATACTTGGAGACAGGTATCATTCCTGTCCTGCTCATGATGTCAAGTCCTCAATTCTAAACTTTATTTTCCCAGTAGAATATAAGTTACTTGAGGGTGAGATCTGTGTAGTCTTATTAAGATGTATCATAGGAGTGATGTAATAAATATTTGTTTAATTGAGTTCTCTAGGCTGAATACCTTCAGTTCCTTCAAGCAATTCTTGTATGTAATGATCTCAAGGCAATATACCGTCACTCTCCTCTGGAGCTTCAGCTTGTCAACGTCCTTTCTGAATAGAGTTTGGATCTGGGAATTTCATTAAGATAGGAAATTCCCAGGTTAGACAATTCTTTCTGCCATTGTAGGCCTGCACATATTCTGGAATCTGTAGTCTTAGATAGCTGTCTGGAAGCACTAAAGGGATAAGTTCTTTGCCCAGGGGGCTATGTGCCTGAGAAGGGGCTAAACTCAGGTCATTCTGACTTCCAGGTTGACTCTTTATCTGGAATGCTACACTGCTGGACACAAGACTCCAAAAAAGGTTTTTTGTTTTGGTTTTGTTTTTAACATACAACTCATTCCTCCATAAACTGGGTATAAGCTTCAGTTTTCCATTGGCTGCCTAGCTCTCTATTTTCTATACATCTTTATATGAGTTTCTGAATAGACTATGGCTTCTACCAAACAAGGTATCTAACTTTCTTACTACAACTCCAATCAATCAGCATTTGTATGCATTATATAAGGCCAAGGGGGTTCAAAGATAAATATGAAGCAGTCCTAACGTTCAGGTAATTTACATCCTATTGAGAAGAAAGTATGTATGCATAGAATTATATATAAAATATATCCAAAATAAATGTGAGCTAATTTGAAGGAAGAGGAACAAGCATTTTATTTTAAAATTCTGATAGTAGTATAGTCCAACTCTTGGGCAATCATGCAGTATTCTGCTTAAACTATCTAAGACACAGGACTCTCCTATTCTATATTCAACTGTCTCTTAGCACAGATATGATCTAACCTCTGTCTATAGCTTATGCCATTGTTTATTAAAATTAAATGAATTTAACAAACTATAATTAAATGTCTACTGTGTCATAGGCTCTGTGCATGGCATCAAACATACCAAGGTGAAAGAATGTCCTGCTTCAAGGGTTGGCATTAAAATTGGGGAATCTGTCATAAACACATACAAACATACATCCCTTTATACCTAGCTACCCACTTACATATGCGTGTATACACACATATTTATATGTGTGTGTGTATGTTTAGGCAGCAAGGTGGCACAGTGGATAGAGCACTGGGCTGGTAATCAGAATGACTCATATTCAGGAGTTCAAGTTCAGCCTCTGACATGTACTATCTGCACGACCCTGGACAAGTCACTTAATCCTATTTACCTAAGCTTCTCATTTGTAAAATGAGCTAGAGAACGAAATAGCAAACCATTTCAGTATCTCTACTAAGAAAATAAAAAAAGAAGTGGGATTGCAAGGAATCAGCCACAACTGAAACAAGTGAATAATATCACATGCACACACACACACACACACACACACACACACACACATGCACATTCCAGAGTAATGGGGGCAAAGGAGATAGTTTGATAAAAGGCACTAAGAATATTTGTTAAGCATTGAAGTAACTTCCAGGGACCTTTCATTTTGCCGTTTTATTTATATTTGGTCACATTGCTCAGTGGGATTTGAATTACCTGAGTGTTTAGGGTGACTTATTTTTTGGTGGGGATAATTTTTGTTGAAGTTTTCCAATTTATTTCTATCTTTTTGAAAAAAGAAAAAATGCAATAGCTAAGGCCAAGAATATAACTCAAAGGCACTTAATAAAAGGGCTTTAATACAAACAGCTGAAGTTTTCATGATCTTTACTCTACTGTTGCGACCTTTACTCTACTGCTGTGGCCAGAAATTTATAACAATCTAAGGATGCACTTAATTCACTGAACTCATCTATACCCCAATTCCCCATTGGAAAAACAGACCTGAAGATACCTTAGGAGAATCTGGCTAGATAAGATGGAGGAAAGTAACCCAAATAGCATCAGTAAGGGTCAGAGGAAGGAAAAGATCTGCAGGCAGAGTCTGATAGACCTCCTGCTTCTTCTTCATGCTATACTCTTGTCAAGTCTCTCTCAATTTTCCCGTGTCACAAGGATTTGCAACTGGTTGTACTTTCACATAATCGTTTATGTCAGCCAAATGTTTGATGCTACAAAATGATGGAACATCTCATTGAAGAAACAAGATTCTCTCAGTGTTTCTATTTTCTTTTATTTGTAACTTGCCCTCAATAAAGTTTATACCTACATCCCAGAAGAAAGGTCAACCGAGAACATGAGGATGTATTATTTTCTCCCCAGTGACTGAATAGTGAATGCTCCTTAGTGAATTCTTTCTGTATTCTCTACAGTTAAAAGGTTCACTTTGCAGACAGTAGGTAGGTAATAAATAGTTGTTGACTTCTTTTACTTGTCTTTGCTTTTTTGGTGCTGGTGTGTTTGCTAAAGGGGTCAACTCCCTCTGTGGAGTCAGAAAGCACTTCCACATGATGAATGAGCCTTGTTTCCCAAAGGTAACTGGCAACTGTCTGCATCAGCTATTTTCCCAAATCAAGATGACTAGTAGGACATGCTTTCCTCTAGCCCTGAACAGCAATGGTTCCTGCCAATATAGTGCTGAGTTACTTACAGTCATTACTCACACTGTCCCCAGGTTAAATTGAAGATATACAGTCCCAGCCATCTATCACTCATGAGCCATTGCCAACAGCTGTGTTTTATAAATATTGATCAAAATGCGGGGACCCTAAAATATCTCATTTCTCTTCTTTATCTTCACAAATCTTAACCTTCTTAACATTCTTTCCCACATTTTCAACCTCTCCCTTATTATACACACTGCTAAAACATAGGTTTAGGAAAGAATTGGAGGACAAAATCAGACTAAAATATTTAGATAACTTGCCCTATCTGGGGTCCAATAGATATTTGTTCTCCTCTCTCTCTCTCAACTACCAATTACTTACATTTTTGTTTGCCATGCCATATTTACTGTACCATACCACACCATACCACATCTACCATACCATACCCATACCATACCATACCATACCACATCTACCATGCCATACCATACCATACCACACCCACTACCATAATTGGGCTTGTGCTTAGGCAAGATACATCATCTCCAAGGGTACAATGTATTCATTCAGGAAGAGATACTATAATTTAAAAAAAAAAACTTTTTTTGGTATTGACATATGATTTCATTAATTTATAGAATTCCCTTGAATAGAAATTCTCCATCAATACAAATCAAAACCTTTTCTGTGACTTCTAGAGCTGTCTGAGTCACTGAAGGGTTAAGAGTCTTTATCCTGGTCATATAGCCAACATATTTGACAGGGGAAACTTAAACCTAAGTCTTCTTTTCACTCTGCCAGGTTACCTCCTTTCACATTTATAAATACACATATTATTAATGCCAGAAAATCTCATTTCCCATTGCCTGGAAATATTTAATTTGTGACATCTAGTCCTATGATTTATAGGGAAGGGTCAAAGTCTTTGATAAACAGTCAGAAACACACAAGAGTAGAAACTTTCAAGCTTTGTCTTGGATATACCAAGGCTTAGTCCTGACTGTCCCCATAAATATTTCTGGGGCACATTTTCTGAATCTGGCCTGGATGAAACTGAAAATCTGGCTTCAAGTCAAAGAGCTGAGATTGAAGAAATATACTTTCTCAGCAATTACATGTAGGAAGGGAGAGAAACACAGAAAGATTCATCACAAAGATGGACAGATGTGCAGATACTCAGATAGGCTGATGGTTGCATGATTTTTATGGATGATTGTTGCATCAAAATTTTTGTTTCACCTAAAACTAGAAAACTTGAATACCAGCTAGAAGTGAATTAATATACTCATTGCTCACCTCTGGGATCTACCTATGGATCCAACCCAAACAAAAGAGACAGAAAATCTGTAGGTAATCAATAATAAAACTATTACAGTGCATTGGCTTGTATATTTTTGGCTATGTGCCTATTTTATCAGACTGAAACAGACGAGTAAATTCCACCTAAATGAGGTTTTAATTGAGCAATGGGCAACTGTTAATGATTATGGTAAGGAAAAGTAATTTACAATATATACCAGGCCAATATTGTTTCTGATTGCATCTGTATCTGCCTAATTTAATATATCAAAAGTCTTGGTGTAAATTTTAATCAATGTAAATTGTATTTAAATTATTCTTTATTCAATTTTTTAAATCAATTATAATAGACAGAAAAATGGTAGGAAGAAGGCACACAGCCCATAGCTAGAAAACTGACAAAATTATTTCAAACAAAATTATCAAGTTCCTTTCTACTGGTAAATGATAAACAAGGGTTGTATGGCACAACTTGAAATCATTGTGTCTTTAATTACAAGATGAAATAGTGTCCTATTAAACAACAGGATGTGCTCAGGAACTGAACCAGGCTCCATCTAAAGTGAATGAAATGTACATAAAACTTTTCCAAAACACTTCTTCTAAATTCACTCAATATGGGTCAAGCACCTACTGGGTATCTGAACCTCTCCAAAATATGATGGAATTGTCACTTTGGAGAGCATCCAAAATAGTATTTTGGGAAGAGTTTCCTCCTTTCCTCAAACAAAAGACTAGACAGTGAACTGATATAACTATATAATAAGAGAATTCTTCAGAGGCTGAGACAAAGGTGAGTTTCAGATGATACCTGACAATTCCGATACTCTTGAAGGTCAAAATCATCCCTTTATGTGTATCTGACTCAACTTTTCAAGAAGCTACCTGTTCTGAAATCTTCCAATCTGTGTATCATTTATTCTGACATATGTCTTTTCATATCATTCAATATTTTGATTCCACTTTTCATCTTGGAAGTTACTTCTGTTTTGGTCTGGGTTGCCTGGTTCATCTTTGACAAGTCTTTATCTTTAGACACAAATACCAAATGAAGAGACCATATTCCATACCTGTTAAATGTAAAAAAAATTCATAACTGTGATAACAATGTTTTCCCTCAATCTACAATTTAAGAGATGCTGGATTTCTACAAGATGATTTATGTTAGGAAGGAATCTTATAAGTCATTAAGTCCATCTTTCCACCATTTTGCGGAGGAGGAAACTGAGATAACCAGAGGCTAAGTAACTTGCTGAGCATCAAACAGCTAGTAAGAATCTAAAATGGATCTAAGCAATTGAATACAGGTCTTCCAGACTCCAAGCCCATGACGCCATTATGTTTTTCTAGAAACATGAAAAATAAAAGGAAAAGAATTAAGAGAGAATATTAGCATTATTGTATTACATACATATTCATTGATGATTATATAACTGAAGTTGTTCTGGATAATTGGAAATTAAAAGGAAAGGATTTTCTAAAAATCAATGTAGATGCCACAGAAAGGTAATAGGTTCACAAATTAACGGATGAAAGGTGCTACAGTTATCATTTAGTTAAGTATTTCATTTGCAGTTGAGAAAGCTAGAGCCCAGAGAGGAGAACCTACCTATTAGTAAATGTGCAGTTTAGATCCAGGACCCATCATGATACCAATTCTCATTCTTTAATATAAAGATCAATCTCCAGTGGAAGGAAGAGTCAGTTTTTTCTTTTAAAAACTACAACATGCTGGGGGCAGAGCCAAGATGGTGGAGTAAAAGCAGGGACTTCCCTGAGCTTTCACCAAAAGTCCTCTAAATACCTGTAAAAAATGACACTAAAATTCTAGAGCTACAGAATCCACAAAATGACAGAGTGAAACAAATTTCAAGCCCATAACAACATGGAAAATTGACAGGAAGGGTATTTCTCTCTGGGTAGGGAGTAGAGCCAGTCCAGCATGGGCTGCACTAGCACAGATGGGCCAGAGCAGGGCTCAGGGGACTGAATCATAGGCAGCTGTGGAAGTTTCCAGACTTATCAACCCCAAAATGCCAAAAAGGTCAGTGGGAAAACTCTGTGGGACCTGGATGAAAGAGAAACACATTAGGTCTTGCATAGTCCAGCCCCAGCCCCAGGATTTTAGGGATGGTGGTGGCAATGACGGCTAGGAGGCAGAAGCAGTAGTATCAGAGGCTGCTTCCAGAGCTCTGGGCCTATGGATGGTGGGGGATTCCACATCTGATAGAGCATCCCTAAAGCCTGGGACAGTACACCTATCCCCACCTGCACTCCCACTGGAAGCAGTCCTACTTTGACAAAGAGTTAGAAAGTCAAATGTTTGACTAGGAAGATGAGTAAACATCATAAAAGAATTCAGGCTATAGAATCTTACTTTGGTGACAAGGAAGATCAGGGCATACAACCAGAGGAGGACAGCAGAGTCAAAGCATCCACATCAAAAGTTTCCAAGAGGAATAGGAATTGGTCAAAAACTATGGAGGAGTTCAAAAAGGACTTTGAAAATCAAGTACGAGAAGTAGAGGAAAAATTGGAAAGGGAAATGAGAGTGATGCTAGAAAATCATGACAATTGAGTCAACAGCTTGCTAAAGGAGAACCCCCCCCAGAATACTGAGGAAAACAGCACCTTAAAAATATACTAACCCAAAAGCTAAAAAACATTTTTACACGCAACTAGGAAATAAGACATCCAGGCAATGCAGTATAGAAATCTATCTTTCCTTTCAAGAAAGTAAAGGGGAAAGGGATAAGGCAGAGGGATGATAAAAGGGAGGGCAGACTGGGGAAGAGGATAATCAGAATGCATGCCATCTTGGGTGAAGGGAAGGGGAAAGATGAGGAGAGAATTTGGAACTCATCTTGTGGAAATGAATGTTGAAACTAAAAATAAGTAAATTTAAATCTTAAAAAAAACAAAATGTGATAAACAAAAGAAGTCAGGAAACCCATACGCAGATTTAAAACAAATAATAAAAATTACAATATTCTTGGATTTTATAGGATGCTAAAGAATTAAAGCAGCTAGGATAGAATGGAGGCAGCAGGGTTGCTCGGTGGATAGAGCACTGAGCTTGGAGTCAGAAAGACCTGAGCTCACTTCCAGCCTCAGGGGTATGTGAACTTGGGCAAATCATTTAACCTCTGTTTGTTCTAATCCACTGGAGAAAGAAATGACAAATCACTGCAGAATAGGCCAAGAAAACCCGATGGATGGTAAACACAGTGTCTGAATAATGACCACAAAGAATAGCAAAATCAGTTATAACGGAAAACAGAGAAGGGTGCTTGCATAATGTTATTTTGTAATGCAGGTGAGCCTTGTTTTAAGAAAATTCAATCTGTTCAAAAATCAAACTTACAAATGTAAAAAGTAATTAATGATTATTTAGATTGCAAAAGGATTTTTTACCGAAGAATTCACCTCTGGTTTCTTTTAAATAATGAGCGCTGGGGGCATTTAAAATATTATCTACTAATAAGGGTTAAATACATTTGATTTACTTTCAACTTCATAAGAATTTATCTATTTCATAAAGCAAAATGTACCTGTACTATTTCTTAAGAAAATTCTTGATACTGCATTCAATTAAAACAACTTAAATTTGCCAGCCTAAAATTCTACTACTTTTAGTAGAGTAATTATTTTTCTTTCTTGATTTTGTAACACAACAGGGGATCTCTAATTATTTCATGGGGTTTTTCTGAGCTATCCTGCAATTATGAAAACAAATTTAATTTTAATTTACTTTAATGTATCTTTAAAAATACATGCCATACTTCACTTATGGCCCAAATTGAGGCTGTGGTAAATGCAAGAGAACAATGATAGGAAACAGCACGTCTAGAAACTGGAATTAATTATATATTAGCTATCAAAATGAAATTTAAAGATGCTATAATATCAGAAAAAGTAAAGTATAGATTCATGAGCACATAATAAGATAAATGATAATTTGTAACTTTTTACTGCATTTGTAAATATGGAATCTTTTTATCTGTCCTATATCATTACAACTTACAGTCCAATTGCAGAATTATGATTAATATTTTCTTTTTGCATGGCAGAACTCTTTCCCATTTCACTTTCTGAACTCTTCCTCATAATTACTTTGTGACCAGGAAAAATTGAAATAACATATCCCTGGCTTAGCCATGACTATAAAGGAATTTTCATTCATAGAAAGGTCATTAGTGATCTTAAGAATGTTTCATCCTTGTTTATTTCCACCTAGTATCCAGAACAAGTTTACTGACATAATCCCTTAAAACCAAAATAGTAAGTACATTGTACCTTTAATCAGGAACAATTGTACCTTTAATAAGGTTCAGTTCTCTCTTCCTTACATGATAGGTATTTAAAAGAAAATCTTTTGATAATTAAGAAGCTTAGTTTACTGAAAAATTAAACTCAAAATAGGACTTTATTCTTACTAGATACTGGAAATGATCTACCTGCATTGTTTGATACAGTTAGATATGTGGGGGTCTATGAATGTTTTTGTGACAGATTTCACAAGTTCTTTCAAATTATAGGCCAGTCAAGCATAAGTAGTTTAGGAAGAACTTGTTCTCAGGGTGCTTGCAACATGCTTCTATCTCGGTTTAATTCAGCCTCATGTTCCTGTGTTAGCTCCTACACCTGAGGAATTCTGAGGGGACCGACGAATGAAGGGCAGTTCAAATGAGTAGGGAGGTCATCATTTCATTTAATTCACTTACAAAACGCCCATTCTGTTAAAGGTATACTACGCTAGACACGTGATATAAAAATGAAAAACCAGAGGAACCTTGACTTCAAGAAATTTACAATCTAGTAGCAGAGATATGACATATAGAACTATGATACAAGTATAAGTGTGCTAAATACAAAGAAGAGGTTCAGTAAATGTGCGAGGAGAGATCACAAAAGAGGGAAAATCAAGACCCCTGAATTTGTATCACAAGACTGATCCCTACTCACAAGGAGAACACAGAGGAGTAATTTTGACTGTCTGGGCCTAAGTACCTTTAGACTGGTGTGTGCGTGTGTGTGTGTGTGTGTGTGCGCGCGCACAAGTGCACACGTACACACTCATCCATGCCCTCAAAAGGCAGATTAGAATGAAATGATGGCCCAGGTTTTGAATGCCAAGTTCATGAATTTTTGTCTTGTCTCTTAGGTAATAAGAGTCACTGAAAGTTTAACTCAATTTGAAATAAATTTCTGCCTAATCATTCCTTCATTTCTAGCAGTGTGTGGTAATATACTGTACCACTGGGCATGGTTTTTCAGCCACTGTTAGTCATTTCTGTCATAAGTTGTAAATGAGTGGTGTCCAAAAGGTCAAAGTTCTCCTGGATTATTCTGTAACTTCAGGAAAGAAAGGAGAACTAATTAGAAGATCATTAGTGACCTTGGAATGAAGATTTTCCTTCTGTGAGGGTTTGAAGAATTAATAGTACAAATGAGACTGGTGAGGGCAATTTCCAGAATCATACGTTTTCAAATGTCATTTAGAAATATTTGTTTCTTTCAGCTAGCAGCAATACAAGTGCTATTCTGGAAATGTATTACAGTATTTGGTTTGCCTGTCTGCTCAGAAACTGAAAGGAAAACGTGTTGCTCAAATTTCCAGCCCAATTTTAATATAACTTATGTTTGTATGAATATATATATATAAACTTTGGACAAGCATCTGAATCTTTAGAAGTTGAATTCTTAAGTCCTTTGAGGCCCATTCTCATCTTTCTCCTCATTTCTACTATGTATGAGGGTTGTCATCTCTTTTATAAACCATGTTCAGCAGGCTATGAAACACCTTGGGAGGGGCCTAAAGTTTGTAAAAAGAAAGGGAAGGGAGAATGAGAGGGAGGCAGTGGCTAGAATGATCTGTTTTCATTTTATTTGGGTTTAGGATGATATCTATGGGATGTTCGAAACTGATTGTAGCTCATAAGCATGTCAGTAATACTTCTTCTAAGGAGCAACAAAATAAACCCTTGAAGGAAAGGTTCATCATTGGATTTAAATGAGGTAAATATTTTTGTTTTTTTAAAACTGGTTTACAATGTATTATAAATCCTTCATATTTTGCCTTTTGAAGTAGGAAGAACAATAGACTAGGGGACAGGAGGTCTGGGTCCTGCTCCTGGCTCTATCTTGACCTAGTCTAAACTGTGACCAACTGCTATTTGGGCCAGTTTCCTCATGTGGAAAACTGATTTAAAAAAAATTACTATCCTACCTTTTACTAAGATATTATTGTGATTTTTTTCAATGAGTGTAAGTGTTTTTAAAGTATAAAGTGTTGTACCCTTGTTGGGTACTTTGCAAAGACAAAGTTAGGTCTTTAGAGTTTGGATCAAGGTTGCTTTAGCAGAAATTTGGAATTCTGACTCCTTTCTGAATCACATTGCCATAACAGGAGAAGTCCACAAAACATGCATGTTTTGCATGAAGAAGCAGCCTTAAGAACACTTTTGGGTAATTGTGATTTACAGTATTTGAAGAGACGGGGGGGGGGGGGGGGGGGGGGTGGGCGGAGAGAGAGAGAGAGAGAGAGAGAGAGAGAGAGAGAGAGAGAATGGAAGACAGTGGTTTTGATTATCTTAATTACATTTAGAATTTTCCACGTAGGTAAATTGCCTTTGAATTATTTTTTTCCAACAATTCCTGCTACTTCTTAATTTCCCACCTTATCTTATCCATGACATGACTTCCAAACCAGAATTTCCATCCAGATAACAAAGAAATTACTTTTCTAACTGGGATATAAGGGGAGCCATTAGGAATAGAAGTTGAAGCCAGTGGTTAAGACTACATGGTGACAGGCAACCAAAAAATGCCAAGTCAGCCAGGATCAGAACTGAAGTCTAGGGCCAGCGGATGACAGTACCAACTCAGTGGTCAAAATGAATGGCGTCGAACCGACATCAAAAGGAGAGGTGAAACCTCAGAGCAATGGATGATGGGGACAGAAAGCTATCCCTGTTCATATTTTTCTCCATCTCAGTTGACTAAGAACTCCTGGGGTAATTTTTTAAAACTTTCCTTCCCATATCTTTTTGAGTCTCTTACCAATTTACAGGATGAATTTTGACAAATGTGGAGGAATTTGATATATACTACATGCATAACAAGTATTTGTTGAGTAGCTAACTAATTCAAACTATCAGTATTAGTCTAAATTAGTGTAGAAACAAATAACTTTCTCTAAATTAAACACTACAGTGATAGACTGATTTAAACCTTAATTTTTTCCAAAATTTTCTGCTTTGTTAAAGTAGGAATTTTCAGATTTTTTTTCCATAATGGCCATTGAAATTCATCTCAAATGATTTTATCTCCTTCATTAGTCTTTTTTATGGATTGGGTCACAAGTTCATGATAAGGTAAAACTCAGTGTTTGATCCAAGTTTACACAATTAGTATTAAGTGGTACAAAGGCGTAGAATCTCATTTTTCTAACTCACAGACCAGCACTGCTTGAACTTGGCCAAACTACCAGCAACTTGGATAGGTAGGAGTTAGAATATTATACATGTATTATGGAAATGAGAATTCAGAAGGCGATGAAAATTGCAATTAGAATATATAAAAAAAAACTACCCACCACTAAAAGAAACACCACTAATCCTAAAGGCCAAGTAATATAATTTTAACTTCAATAGCTATGGGGTTGTGTTTATTTGCAGTTTTCTTATTTCTTTATTTGGGGTCTGTTTTCTTTGTATTAATTACTTTTATTTTTTTTCCCTAAGATCTTCTGGAATACTCATTCAGTTACATTCAGCAAACAACATCTTTGTCTCTCAAAGACATTTGAATCTTTTAATGATAAGTGGCAATCCTAGTATAGAGAGACCACATGTGGCAGGCCATACTGGTTTTCCTTCAGGACATATAAGAAGTTTACAAATTATGATATGGTTTGTAGGAATTTGAATAAGCAGGGGTGAAGTTATTTTTGACAGCCCAGCAAGACACAAAAGTAGGAAGGCATTAATAGGACAGACTTCATTTGTCTTCCCTAAACAACAAATTTATTTTTCTAGGTTTTTTTCCCCAATATTTTAAACTTGCTCATTAAGGAAAAGCATTTTGCCTCTCTAAATCAGATATGTACTGCTCAAAACTAGAGAGTAAAAGAAGCCAGACCATTAAAGTATAGTCAAAAGTTTATTGTATTTTTATGACAGAATTCAATAAAATATAAGAAAGCAG
This sequence comes from Bettongia penicillata ogilbyi, assembly GCA_023548195.1. NCBI lineage: Eukaryota > Metazoa > Chordata > Mammalia > Diprotodontia > Potoroidae > Bettongia > Bettongia penicillata. The sequence goes on from JAJHZJ010000323.1 coordinate 609,739, forward strand.
CCATTCTAGCTATAGTGAGTATAAAACTACAAAACCTGCCCTAAAAGCAATAGCTGAGTGCCATATGTGTGAAATACATCATTTTGACAGTCTTGAGTGTTTCGTAGGCTTTAAATATTTTATACCCTTGCTATTTTTTAATGCTTCCAGTCAAATACTGATAGAGATTGGGATATAGTGAGTTGGCTAGAACTGTGGTTCATGAACTCTGACAAGTCTTTACTAGATAAAGCAAGCTTGGCTTCTAACCTTATGCTTGCTTTCATTCATCCAAATTCTCAAGAAATATTAGAAAATACAACAAATGTCTAATCTAAGAAAATGCATCTACAGCACTAGATTAAATTACTTTTCCCAAAAATTCTTGGTTTTTCACTGACAAAGAATCAACTGACACTAGAAATCATGTACAATTTGACATTTCTGGCACACCTTAAATATTCAATGTCTTGTTCAAACATCAAATAATAAACATTTTCAAATACAATTCTGTGTGCGTGTGCGTGTGCGTGTGTGTGTGTAGGGTGCGTATGAATATAATGCTTCATCTTGGCTGATGGACAAACTATTAGTTGAAAAGTGCTATGCTATGTGAGCCAAAAGTGAAAGTTAGCTCAACAGATCCAAACACAGAATTCTATTAACTACACAGAGTTTGGATTTTCAGGGAGAGTTAAGTAAGAAGGATAAAGGCAACCAAAAGTATCAAATCAGCATTATTAAAGACTTAAACCTCGGCCCTGGGAAGCATTTATTTAACCAACAGCCAGTAAACAAATCCCCATTTTCTCTAGAAGTGTGGCTGTGTAACGGCGGGAAATGCTAAATACCTGAAGGTGGCAATTTTAAACCCAAAAAGAAATGAGAGAAAAGACCAGTCTAATTTTTCTTTATGTTTACTTCAGTCTAAGAGATCTTAGGCACTTTTGCCTAAAAGACTTCCTTTAAAATTCTCTGCAGACCCTTGGGGTTATTCTTATGCATCATCACCAGTATAACTGTTCAGAATTGTGTATCAGATCTTTGGTAATCGGTTGTCTGTTTTTCCAGTGGAGAATTCCAATGGAGCATGTAGAATGAATGTGGTAAAATGAGAAAGCAAAGTGAAGACGATGATTTTATTTAAATGCGTCATCCTTGTCAAATACAGGCAGACCTAATGACTTCTTTTGAGAAGTAATGGGGGAATTCAAGGATAGTCACAAGGTTCAGCAGGCAGATTAGTAAAAAACAAAAGCATCTTTAGGTGGTCTTAGGAAGGGGAGGGTTCAAGTGCCAGGTGACCAGTAGAAGAAAACAAGCCAAAGTTAAATGAGATCATTTATATAATACACTCTGTAAACTTTTAAGTGCTATATAAATGTCAACTATTATTATTGCCTTCCAGCTCAAACTAGACTACTAAATATTTTTCTAGTTTCATATTGCCTTATCTTACCTCCCTGCATTTGCAAAATGGTAGCTAGGTAGCACAGTGGATAGATAGAGTGTTGGGCTTGGAGTCAGAAAGATTCATCTCCTTAAGTAAAAATTTGACCTCATTCACTTACTGGCTGCATGATCCTGGACAAGTCATTTTAACCCTGTTTGCTTCAGTTTCCTCATCTGTAAAATGATCTGGAGAAGGAAATGGCAAACTACTCCAGTATCTTCGCTAAGAAAACCCCAGATGGGGTCACAAAGTGTCAGACACTACTTAAAAATTACTGAACAATACTCCCACTTTTGGAAGTATACCCTCCTCTTGCTCAGGATGATATCCAAATTATTTTAGGAACTTTACGAAGGATTGGATGGAGATGGGAGAGACTGAAGGCAAGGAAAGCTGTTAAGAATCTCTTAACAACACTCTGTTTGAATCTGTGAACTTGGGTAGTGGAAATGAGAAAATAGAGAGAAGGGAATAACTACGAGATTAATAACCAAGGAGACATCAGGAATGCAGGTAATAGGAAGCAATTCTGACCAAAGCATTTTACTGACTGACAATTTTTGCTGTTTCCTGATGAACACAAACTTCTTTGCCTGCCAGTTGTTACACCACATGAAAGAACAAGTTCTGTCAACTACAGTCCAACCAATCCCCACATTGATACATGAGGGCTGCAAGGATGTCAATTACCCATGTTATGTGGTTGAAATCTATTTGTGAATTACATTCGTTTGCCTTTTTTTGCCTCATATCTTTGTGCCTCCAACAGAGGTGAAGCAGGGAAAATAATACTCAAGTTATTTTATTTTACTCCTTGACATCTCCAATAAAGGTTTTAGTAGGGAGAAAAAGTTGAAAAAGTACTGACTAAAATGCAATTGGGAATTACATGCGGATTCCAAACATTCATATAATCCCCTATCCCCTAGAACTACAAATAATTGAAAGTATGCTGAATTTCAATGATGCTTTTTTCTTCCAAAGAACACCTGCTCTTTTCAACATTAAGTCTGACCCCCTAGGTAACAATATTTGTAACTTTCTAGCTCTGATTCTTTGCTTTCAGGGTTGCTGTATGACTTTCCTTGAAATTATGAGTATCTGTGATCATCAGCTGGCCAAGGTAGCTGAAGGTTAGTCACGACCTAATGACTTTGTCTTTCACATGCAACCTAAGAGGCTCATTGATTAAAATTGGTTAAAACGGAAAAGAGGTTGATATTACTTCATGAAGATATTAATTCACTAAAGAAGCATTTTTTATCAACAAATTTAAGAGCCTAATGTCTCTAAGTGAAAATTACTGGATAATTCAACGTTACTCCAAAGATGTTGGAACTACAGAATTGTTATTCAATGTAATTCACAGGGATTCTGTGACTCTACTTTCTTTTTCACATTAAAATAAGGTTAAGAAGATCTTATTTTTAAGAAATAGTTTTTAACACTTTAAACAAACAAGGTTTTTAGGGTTAACTAGATTTGAATTATTTTACAATTCTCAAGTTATCTGGAGAGGTGATGATATGCTCACACAAAAAAAATAATAATCTCGAATTAAAATTAACCTGTCTCCCTTCACTGCTGAGGCAAAGAGCTACTACTATTATTATATATACTGTCAGATGCAGTTGCCTAGTTTTACTGATTTTTTTCTTTCAGATTTTGTTTTTGTTTCAAGGAGTGAGTCACTTCATTTTGTGGTGGGCAAAGGGAGAAATAAATTTAGAACTGAAATTGGTGTAAAAAAATTGATGTAAAATTGATATAAATTTAGAATTGAAATTGACACATCAACAAAAATAGAAAGAAAAGAACTTTGATCTCTGTGTTGAGGTGACAATGAAGTTTTGGAGTACTCCATGTATGCTCATTTGTATATACAAGATTTTTACTTTGAAAATTGCTTCGTTATCTTTACCTTCAAAAAAGCTGATTTCTAGAACTCCAATTGCTCCTCCATTTCTATAGAAAGATGATTATCCTTTTTACCTAAAAGATGACTTATAGAACTTGAAAATAATGCTATATGTTTAGAAATTGATATAATGTTGCTTTCATATCCTAAATAGAAAAAATATATAATATCTGACTTCATTTTGCTTTATAAAAAATGTTGGTTTATAGAAGACGAAGGAAAGGTACAGAAATTTTACTCCTTCCTAAGTTCAATTCAATGAAACTTCATTACTTTAGAGTCCAGTCATTTGAAAAAATTTTGACAGACTGAGCTAATGTTAACCTTTGTACTATGTATATGTGTGTGCAAAAGGTTCCTAGTGCATACAATAGCTTTACAATCTACTCAAGGGTGAAAGTCAATAAACAGTTGCATAGAATGGGCAATGAGCAGGAACAGATGAGTTATATTGGTTTATATTGTTTTAAATTGCTTTGGCATTTAGGAAATTCTCAAAGACATAGCAACTATTGTCTTTTTCTTTCTTATGTGCTTGTCCTACATACTTGGAATGAATATAAATGTATTTCCTTTAAAATATTCTATAACTCAAGAAATTTTACTTCTAGTCTCACTATATTAGGAACAATCAGTGAAAATTCCCTCTCTTTAAAAAACAAAATGACCCTTAATTTATAATATCTCCATGATTTCAAGATTCACTTAACTTTATCAATGCTATACATTTCTATAGGTTGAACATTTTTTAAAAAAAAAAGCAGTTATGATTATGGACAAAAAAGTTGGTATTTAAGACTTTAGGATTTGATATCAGACTTTTCTTAATTCAACAATTACAATCACTAAATATTTATTTATATTATTATGCGTAAAACCCTGTTGTGGGGGCTGAAGGAGATACAAAATTAAATAATACAAATTCTCTGCTGTTATGGAGCTTATAGCATATGATAAACATATACAAATGATAGAAAATTAAACATGATAAATCCTATGATCCTAAACTCATTTAATAAAAAAGTATATATAGAAGGATGTGTGAGTAAAAGTAACATATTAAAAAATGTTTGACTTCTCATACAGTTTTCTATGTTGGACAAGCTGGGAACAACATTTATTAAGTATTTAGTATGTACCAAGTCCTGTGCTAGGGGCTCCAGATACAAATAATACAAAAAAAGACAGTCTTTACTCTCAATAAGCTTATATTCTACTGGGGGAGGGGGAAGAAAATAATTAAAAGGGAGCAGAAAAACTAGGAATGGAGAGAGAGAAGGTACCCTCAAGATGAACATGACCACAAATCTAGAGAGTCAGAAGCACATCTGAGGAGGGTATGAAATGTGGTTTCCCTGGGCCTATCTACAAAATGAAGTCACCTGGAAAGAACTCACCAACTGGAAAAGAGAGTAGACCTGGCAGAGGGATGAGTCATGATGGTAAAGTCTAAAAAGTCATAAGTACAACTAGGGGCAGGGGTTGAATGTTATGATGAAGTTTGTTGGACTTTTTCCCTCACCTTTTTTTTCTTTATTATAAAGTATAGCTCTCTGGAAATTGGCAAAAGGAGGGATACACTGAGAAATGTAGGTAATTTCAAAACAAAAATCCACCATACAGTTTTTTTTAAGTTATATAATATCTAAGGAGGGGAAGATCATTTATGTATAGGCAGAATTGGGAGAGTTTCACAGACAACAGAGAATTTTATCTGGTTTATAAAAGTTGAATAGGATTTATGTAAGTGGAATAGGGAAGAGTGGGCAGTCTATGCATGTGAAATAGCATATATAAATTCTCTGCAGATTAGGAGGCTATCTCACAATATTAGCATTATTCTGAACACAGTAAATACAAGTTTAGTCAATGAATTAATAAAATACTTAAAACTATATCAAATAATTCAAGGGAATGAAAGGACACCATCACTTTCCATTAAAATTCACCTTGCTACCACTGTTGAGGTGTTTGTTTTGGGCCATTATTAAAGGAGACAACACTAAAATAATCAAGGAATAATGACAGTATTGGTCAACTCTAGACTCACCTGTTTGGTGTCCACTTTGAAGCATTACATTTACTTTGAACACTGCCTCCTACAAAAGCATAAAAGGGTCATTGTTCATGGCTATCTTAGGCAAGATGGTAGGATTAGATATTTAGCACTTAGAAGATCATTAGATATACTTTAATCCACCCCCTTCATTTTGCAGGAAAAGATGCAAATTCAGAGAGGATGAGTGATTTGCTAAGGGTCACAATATAAATAAATAGTTCATTGGGGTTGGAAACATAGATCCTCTCACAATATATCTGTGCTCTTTTGCATTCATCTACTCAAGCCTGGGTAATAATATCCACTACAATTTTCCTGACAAACTACCAGTTGCTTTCAGTTGATCTCCAGTGATGAGGAATATGCTACTTGTTAATGTAGGGCATTCCACTTCGGAAAGTTTAGTGTTGGGGTGTAAGCTCGGTTTTCACGTGAACAGTCTCAGGTCAGGTAAAGGTGAGGGTTTCTAAACTGCAGAGCTCTCACAAGGCCCCCCCAGGGAATAGCTGGGAATTGAGGAGTGAGTCACGAGCTATCTTATTTTTCCACCTCTTCTCAGTGGAAACTGGCTGGGGAGAGCACCCCACCCTTGAGATTAGTCCGTGGTCTGAGCACACCTGTTGTTCATTGGCTAAGGGACTGAGAGCATGCTGTCCACGAGTGAACTATGCAACTGGGAGAGCTTAAATGGGGACAGGAAAGCCTGGGGGTTGGGTTCCTCTCTTCTCCGCAAGGAGAAAGGGGTTCCACGGGGAGAACTCATCCTGCATGATGACATGTAGCTGGTATCTGGAATAAAGCCTATACTTCTGTGTGACTCTGGAGGTCTCTTCTCTCATTACGTTTATCTGGCTGATCATTGAAGATCTGAGTTAGGTAAGAGGGACCAGTAGCCAATGGCAGTTAGGCCAGATAGTTTAGCTCTAATCATTTGGAAATTTTTAGTTCAATGCCCCTCGCTCTACAATTTATAACTCTTGTTTGAAGTTCTGCCCTTTGGGATCAAGAAGATATATCATTTCTTTTCCAAATTAAAGATATTTAAATGTATATTAATCATAGCTAGCATATCCACCTAAATCTTCTCTAAACTAAGTATTCTATATTCTTTCAAAAAAGCTTCACCAAGCTGGTTATAGTCTTCTAGACAGACTCCAGTTTGTCAGTCTCCTTAAATATGGCAGCCAGAATTCAATACAATACTCTAAAAATGATGTCTTCTCCAGTTCTCAGTTATTATGTGGAAATCTCAGTCTGGGCAGATGCCTTCTTCCTAAGTCCCATGACTCAGGCTTCCTGGATTATGCCATATCTCAAACCAACTATTTATAGCCTAAGAAAAGTTAACATCTTTACTTCCTCCCCTAATTTCTACTGAAGAATTCTTCTCTCAGACTTTGGAACTTGGTAATTTCTGCTCTATGATATATGCAAGCCACTTTGTTCTGATCCTTCAAAAACTCCTTAGGCTCTGGACTTTTTCTGGGTCCTTTTTGGTTAAGTCTTAAGTCAAATTCTACTAGTTGCAGCTTTTTGGGGAATTTCTTTTTGATGGCCTTATTTCCACCTCTGACTGTGTTATATGGGCCACGTCCAGCACTGTGCTAGAAATGGTTCATATCACCTTGTGAGAGCCAGTTGTTAAAAATGTTCAGTGTGAGTTCTTACATCTTTGAGTTTGACAAATGCTACAAATTAGGACTGCATATATTGCTGTGTTAATTTGTTTAGACTCTAAAGACAAAGAGGGTCAACTTTATATGTCTGAATGTCAGGTTAGAAGAAGCTCCCCCTTCACCCCACCATCCAGTGATGCATCCTGAGCTACAGAGAAAGAGGGATGAATGTTTATAATAATTGGATAGACTTTGATTTGTAAGTCAAGATTTTTCTGATCTGTAAAAGAGGATAATTTTCCCAGTGTTTCACATAGTGCTTTTCATATAATAACTGCTTAATATATTTTGAACTCAATTCCATAATACCTCTTTTATTATCTAAGTTAGAATATATTTATATGTCATGCTAATATTTACAAAGCTCCTTACAAATATCACCTTATTTTATTTTCACAACAACCCATAAGATAATGTTGACATTGTTCCCTTTTCACAGATGAGGAAACTGAGACTGAGAGGGCAAGTGACTTGTCCAGAGCCACACAACTAGTAAATGTCAGATAGATACCTGGTAACAAGTCTTCCTTACTCCAGATCCACAATTCTTCCTACTGAACCACCTAGTTGCCTGAAAACTTATGAATATCAAACTTTTCAGGTGTATCTCCTATGCAAAGAATTTATTTTCCTTCATAGAGTAAAATAAAAATATATTTTTTTAAAAAAGCATTCAAATTATATCCTCTTATTATAGTGGGTTAGGTAGTCATCATCCTATTCCTGCAATTGAGCTCTTTTATAATAATAGCCTTATCTGAATTAGTTGTTGACAGATATACTAAAATTGAATAAAATTTGTGATATGATTTGATAAGTATAACATAATAAGTAATTTTACTGTCAGATACACTGAAAAGTAATGAAGAATTTTATAACCAGAAGGCACCTTAGAAATTATCTAAATCAGTAGTCCTCAAAACTTTTTGTCCCAAGACCCCTTTATAAAGTTAAAAATTATTAAGGACCTCCCAAGAACTTGTGTTTTGTGAGGATTACATCTATCACTATTTACTTTGTTAGAAATGAAAGCATCTTAGTAGTATTATGAAAATAGTTTTCATTTTCCAGACCCCTTAAAATGGTCTTGGAGACACCTAAGGGTCCCTGGACCATGCTTTGAAAACCAGAGATCTAAAGAAACCCCCTCTCATTTTATAGATGAGGAAGCAAAGGCCCTTGAGTGAACTCAGTATACCACAATGTTTCCCCTGTTCCAGTATACCAGACTGCATCTAAATATCAAATAGGGATCCTCACCTATCTCACTCAAAATGAGAATGTGATAAGACCATAGCCTAAAATGGCCAGGGTTTCACAGTGCATCCTGGGCTGTCTACAGTTGTCCTGATGAATGCCAGGTCACTGGATCTAGAAGGCTCTGGAAGATGAAGTGAGGTTGGTGACCTTGCACAGCCCTCCCTCACTCAAATCAAGGTTAACTGCATCTTGATGTTATGGTCCCCTTCTAGAACGAAGGACAGACAATCACAACAATAACAGGAAGGGTTTGAGTAGCATCACTTCTTAGGGCACTTCAGGATTGAAATACTAATATCCTAGTAACTTACAGTTACATGGAAATTTACATTTTACAAATCACTTCTAGCTACACTTCTGCTTCAGAGTTTGTACTACAATGGGAAAAAATGGCATTGCATAAATAAGTATAAGATACAAAGTGCTGGGTGGAAAGGAGAGATCAAACCGAAGTGTGCTAGGGAAATTTGATGAGAAAAGATCATTTGCAACTGGAAAAAATACCAGAAACATTATAAGGGAAGCAATCCTTGAGTTTGGCCATAAATAGAGAGGATTTCAACAGGTAGAGATAAAGGGAGAGTACATTGTAGGCAAGGAGACGACCTACATAAATACATAGAGAAAGGATCTTTTGGGAAAAGACTGATCAACACCTTGCTTTAGAATGACTAGAAAATCAAATGAAGAGAAATAACATGAAACAAAACTAAAATGGGTCAATGCTCCTAGTAGCCTGTGATGTAGTAAGATCAGGTAGGATTCAATCAAATGAACTCAATTCAACAAACATTACCATGGTGTATATACTTTATGCAAGGGGCTGTATGAGTGGCTTCCATTTGTCTTGATGAAGAAAACTCTGCAAGGAATCAAGCCTTGACAAAATAAAATAATAAAAATATGTATTAATATCAGTAAAATAAAACTGTTATGACTTCTTTTTACTACTGCTACTACTAATGTCTAAAATAAATACTACATTCTGTAAATTAATTCCACTTAATTAACAAGAAACTTGAAAAATATCCTTATAGAACTCTTTAAAAAGATATATCTTAGCTGAGACTGGTAGATCACTTGAGTTTGGGAGTTCTGAGTTACAGTGGGATTAAGCTGATTGGGTGTTCGCTTTAAGTCATCACTAATATGATGAGCCTCTGGGAGCAAGAAAGAAAGGGATGGGAAGGGGAAAGGAGGGAAGACAAAAGGAGGAAAGAGGAAGGAAAGAGAGGAAAGGACCAAAGAAAGACACATCTTAGCAAACAAATGAATTGAGGAAAAGATGCATTCTTATTTATTCCACAGGCTTATGTATATATATATATGTATGTATGTATTTCACAGAGACCATAGAGGCTAGCAAACCCAACTCCCTTCTTTTACATATGAGAAATTGAGACCCAGAAAAGTTAAATGACTTGAGCATAGATGTTAGGCTAGATGATGGCTAACATCCTCTGATTCTTAAGTTATAATTATTATAACTGCTAAGATAAAGAGTTATTTCAAAAGGTCTTAGATTTGGATCTAGAAGGACTCTCAGAGGTCAAGAGAGAATGAGTTTTAGATACAGTAAGTGACTCACCCAAGGTTAGATAAGTGGAAGATCGGGCATCTAGGTGGTGTAATAGATAGAGCACCAAGCTTGGAAGCAGGAAGAATGAAGCATAGTGTCTGTCACATAGTACTCTGGGTGATTAATAAATACTTAATTAATAAATACTTAATTAATAAATACTATAACAGTAAAAGCAGTGCCATTCTCATAGTATGTCATCAATAAAAATCTTGAATAATAAAAGATGAATGGAAGAGGAAATTTGAATATTTCCTTTGCTCATAATACCTAATGTAAATTCTTCTTATAGCGTCTTATCAGGAAAGTACAAAATTAAATGATCAAATGAGGTAATAATTATAAGCCACTTAGCACAGTATCCAACACAAGAAGTACTATGTGAATGTTAGCTGCATCATCCTTGTTAGTATTATCATTTATCATTATTATTATTAAACTCTAGGAATATTTTTACCAGTGCTGTCCCCAGTGGGTGTTTGTCAGGGCAATGATGCCTTGATTCAGGGTAATTGATCGTCAACAAAACCACAGAAGTCATATCATTCATCCACCTATAGCAACTTTACTATTGATTGGATTGAGTTGTGGTATTTATTTTCTGGGTTCTTGCAGGGTTGTGTGGGAGGTAAATAAAAAGGTGTTGAAAAATCAATAAGAGAGATAATACTGTTTTCCCAATTCAAGAACCACTTGACCTTGGACCCTCTGAAAGTTATAGAGAAAAGGACATACTTTAGAAAAAGAGCAGAATCATTTCCCTGAGTTCTAAGTCTAGCTCAGAGACAGAATAAATCTTTGAAAATGGTAGCTGGAAATTTTTGAAACAAACAAGAAGCAGATAAAGAAGGAAAAAACAAATCTCTTCATTTATGTGCCTGAGATGTTCCACAAGTTGAAATGTTGACAAATTTTGGAATGCAACTATTTTAATGTAAAACATACAAACACACATCCACCCCCACCTCCCCCACACAAACCTTAGCATAAATCTGTGCCCAAACTGAAACATCGAATAGCTAATTTTTTTTCTGGTGACTGTACTGAACTTTCAGTGCAATGGCTTTTCTACACAAATTTTTGAGAAAATATCTTTGAGGACATCTACTTGAAGATATATTCAGTGCACTTAGGGTTTCAATCTATTTTCTTTAATTATTTCTTGTATTATTGTATCAATTCTTTTTTTATCAGAACTTTCAGGTAGTTCAATTATTCTTATGTTTTCTTTTCTTGATATGGTCACTAGATCCATTGTTTTCTTATGATATTTCATATTCTCTTCCATTTTCTCATTCTTTATATTTTGTCTTTTTTTAAAATTTTCTTTTTCTCTTTTAACTCCACTGGCTTCTCTTTGCCCAATTCTGATTTTCAAGGAATCATTTTCTACCTTTCTCAAACAGGATATTATTAATCTCCTGTTATAATTGGTTGACTTTCTTGACATAATTTTTCTTTTTAATTTTCCCTCAATTTCTCATTTGATTTTTAAATTCTTTTTTAAAGTTCTGCAATTAATTCTTTTTTGGGCAGGTAACCATTTGACATTACTCTTTGTAGCAGAAGAGGGTTTCTTTGCTTCAGTATCTTCTGAAGATGAAACCTGGTCTCCTCTATTCCCATAGTATATAGTATATAGTAGTATAATATATAGCAGCTCTCTATGGTTGGATTCTTTCTCATTTGCCTGTGCATTTTTTTATAGTAACAATTAAGGTTTTATAATCACTTCTAATCCTGGGGCATGGGGGATGGTGCCTCTCACTTCTCATTCTTTTCAGTTCTCCCTTCTGACCTTGAACCGAAACCAAGACCTCCAGCCTCCTGTGTGTATCTACAGTTAGTAGTCAGTTCTGAAATATAATATGAAGACAACTTGTTTTCACTCATATTTCAACCCCTCCTCACATGTTTTTGTAGATGGTAATCATGATAAATGATAGCTTTCTAGTGATGTTTCTCAGAATATTGATAGCCTACTCCTCAGAAAGCAGATGCAGTCCAAAATTGATCCTATTTGAAATTCATTTCAAATCAGATCACTAAGAATTCTTGAGATCCTACTCATTGCCCCATACTATGCTGAGAAATTGTGGGTGTGCAGGTTGTAAACAAGACCAAAGCATCCCTACCCTCAAGTTGCTGCTCTTCCAATGGGGAGAAAGTAGAATGTGCACCAAGAGTTTTTAAAATACATCCAGAATAAACACAAAGCAATTTTGGTGGGTCAACTTCAGGAAAAGTCCCATGTAGGAGGTGGCACCAGAGGAGAAGGAATTCTACTTTAAAGAAAACTAGTAGACAAAGCATCTGGCCTGAAGTTAGGAAGACTCATCTTGAATTCAAATCCAGCCTCAGACACTCACTAGCTATATAAGCTTGGGCAAATCAGCTAACCCCATTTACCTCAGTTTCCTTATCTGTAAAATGTGCTGGAAGGGTAAACCACCCACTATCTTTGCTAAGAAAAAAACAAATGGGATCATCAAGAGTCAGACATGATTGAAATGACTGAATGAGGAATTCAAAGAGATGAGCTGGGAGAAGATTTCAACTTTGGGAATGGCCTGTGTAAAGTTGAAGAGGCAGGGCATGGAATTTTGTGTACAGGAACAAGGAAGAAGACAGTTTGACTGTAATTCAGAGAATAAGGGAGTGGGTTAGTAATATGTGATCAGTCTAAAAAAAAAGGAGGTGAGAATCAGATTGTGCAAGAATTTAAATAGAAGTTTGCAGTTTGTCCTAAAAGCAATGGGGAGACAAAGAGGCTTCTTGAGCAGGGAAGTGATATGATAATATCTTTGCTTTCAGAACATAAATTTGGTAGCTGCATAGAAGATGGATTGGAGAGGGAAAGAGAACCAAGAGTGGAAGCCCCAGAAGTCAAATAGAAAGTTACTGAAATTGTTTTGATGAGAAGCCCTAAATAGAATGATGAATGTATAAATTTAAAAAAAAATATTACAGAGGTAGAATTGACAAGAATTAGAAATTTATTGGATATGAATGAAGGGATGAAGGTAAAGGACAACTGAGGATGATTGAAGCTGTGAACTTGGATGGAAGGAAAGATGATGGTGTCCTTGACAGAAACAGGAAAACCAGGAAGCAGGATGGTATTTCTATGGATCTGTTTTGTACATGAGGACTTTGAATTTTCTGTAGGATATTCAGGTGAAGGTCTCCAGCAGGAAATTGGTTATAAACACTGGCACTTTAGGACAGTGATAAGGGCTGGATATGCAAATCTATTCATTACTTGCAGGGAAGGATAATTGAATCCATGAGAAAGATTACAAAAAACAAATACTGCCATTTTTGGAGACTTTGAGAACTCATGACTCCTTCCATACCAAGCAAGATATGACCACCCTGGGGGGTGGAGCCAAGATGGAGGAGTAGAAAGACTCACGTATGCTAGCTCCGAACCCACAGCCCATATATTTCCTGCAAGAAGAACTCCCCACAAATTCTGGAGCTCTGCAAGGCGCGCAGAAACACAGTGGAAAAGATTTCTGTTCCAGAGATCCCTGGAGAGCGGTCCCCAGGGGTCCGTCGCACCCCGGAAAGTGGAGCCCAGCCCTGTGCTGCCCTGGCCACGTGGCCCCAGAGGAGCAGATCCGAGCAGGTTTCAGGGACGGAACCTCAGGCGGCCGGGAAGGTCCCTCTGCCCACAGACGCTACAGGTCAGTGAGAGAGACTTCTGGGCTGGCCGAGAGGGGAGCAGGGTGTCTCCATGACTCGGACCCCTCGGGAGGCAGCAGTGGAGGGAGCGGCAGAGGCAGCTGCGGCGGCCAGGCACTCCCGGAGCAGACAGGAGCTCCATTACCAAAGGTCTCTGCATAAACCCCCTGAGGGATCTGAGCCTGGGAGGTGGCCCTGCCCCCACCCAAGCACCAGAACTTAAGCTCACGTTGAATAGGAGCTGCGCCTGCCACGGGAAAGCCCATTTGAATCTCAGACCCCAAGCACTAGCTGGGCGGATCTAGGCGGGGGTGGACAGGAATCTCAGAACTCAAGTAACTGGCTGGGAAAATGCCTAGAAAAGGGAAGAAAAATAAGACTATAGAAAGCTACTTTGATGGGGTACAGATGTTCCCACCTTTCAATTCTGATGATGAGGAACTATTCTTACCATCAGGGAAAGACGTGGAGGTCAGGGCCTCTGTATCCCAGACATCCTAGGTGGATGTCTGGTGGGCTCAGGCCATGGAAGAGCTCAAAAAGGATTTTGAAAATCAAGTTAGACAGGTGGAGGAAAAACTGGGAAGAGAAATGAGAGAGATGCAAGAAAAGCATGAAAAATGGGTCAATACCCTGCTAAAGGAGACCCAAAAAAATGCTGAAGAAAATAACACCTTGAAAAATAGGCTCACTCAATTGGCAAAAGAGGTTCAAAAAGCCAAAGAAGAAAAAAATGCTTTCAAAAGCAGATTTAACCAAATGGAAAAAGAGGTTCAAAAGCTGACTGAAGAAAATAGTTCTCTCAGAATTAGAATGGAACAGATGGAGGCTAATGACTTTCTGAGAAATCAAGAGATCACAAAAAACCCCAAAAGAATGAAAAAATGGAAGATAATGTGAAATACCTCATTGGAAAAACAACTGACCTGGAAAATAGATCCAGGAGAGACAATTTAAAAGTTATGGGACTACCTGAAAGCCATGATCAAAAAAGAGCCTAGACATCATCTTTCATGAAATTATCAAGGAAAACTGCCCTGACATTCTACAACCAGAGGGCAAAATAAGTATTCAAGGAATCCATGATCACCGCCTGAAAGAGATCCAAAAAGAGAAACTCCTAGGAACATTGTGGCCAAATTCCAGAATTCCCAGGTCAAAGAGAAAATATTGCAAGCAGCTAGAAAGAAACAATTCCAGTACTGTGGAAATACAATCAGGATAATTCAAGATCTAGCAGCTTCTACATTAAGGGATTGAAGGGCGTGGAATAGGATATTCCAGAAGTCAAAGGAACTAGGACTCAAACCAAGAATCACCTACCCAGCAAAACTGAGTATAATGCTTCAGGGGAAAATATGGTCTTTCAATGAAACAGAGGACTTTCAAGCATTCTTGATGAAAAAACCAGAGCTGAAAAGAAAATTTGACTTTCAAACACAAGAATGAGAAACAGCATGAAAAAGTAAACAGCAAAGAGAAGTCATAAAGGACTTACCAAAAGTGAACTGTTTTCATTCCTACATGGAAAGACAATATTTGTAACTCTTAAAACTTTTCAGTATCTGCGTAGTTGGTGGGACTACACACACACGTACACACACACATACACACATGCACGCCCACACAGAGACAGAGAGCACAGAGTGAATTGAATAGGATGGGACCATATCTTAAAAGAAATTAAGGTAAACAGTGAGAGAGAAATGTAGTTGGAGGAGAGAGGGTGAAATGGAATGGGGTAAATTATCTCTCATTCAAGAGGCAAGCAGGAGACTTTTTAGTGGAGGGAAAAGAGGAGAGATGAGAAAAAAACATGAAGTTTACTCTCATCACATTCGACTAATGGAAGGAATAAAATGCACACTCCTTTTGGTGTGAAAATCTTTCTTACAATACAGGAAAGTGGGGGAGAAGGAGATAAGCAGGATGGAGGGGATGATGAAAAGGAGGGCAATGGGAGGAGGGAGCAATTTGAAGTCAACAATCTTGGGGAGGGACAGGATCAAAAGAGAGAATAGAAACAATGGGGGGCAGGATAGGATGGAGGGAAATATAGTTAGTCTTACACAACACGACTATCAGGGAAGTCATTTGCAAAACTACACATATAGGGCCTATATTGAATTGCCTGCCTTCCCAAAGGAAATGGTTGGGGAGGGAGGGATGGGGAGAAGGTGGAACTCAAAGTTTTAGGAACAACTGTCGAGTATTGTTGTTGCTACTAGGAAATAAGAAATACAGTTAATGGGGAGTAGAAAGTCATCTGGCCCTACAGGACAAAAGAGAAGATGGGGACAAGAGAAGGGAGGGATGATAGAAGAGAGGGCAGATTGGTGATAGGGAAAATTAGAATGCTCGGTGTATTGGGGTGGGGGGAGGGGACAAATAGGGAGAAAATTTGGAACCTAAAGTTTTGTGAAAATGAATGTAAAAATTTAAATAAATAAATTTATATATATTTAAAAAAAAAGAAAACACCGAAAAAAAGAGAAATATTTATCATCTCTCTGTACCAGGAAAGGGGTGAGGAGCAGGCGAGTTTGTGAGAGATAATCACCTTCCCCAGTGCTTGTTCTTATCGTTTAGTTGTTTTCCAGTCCTCTGTGACTCTTTGTGACCCCATTTGGGGTTTTCTTGACAAAGATACTGAAGTAGCTTGCCATTGCCTTCTCTAGCTCATTTTAGAGATGAGGAACTGAGGCAAACAGGGTTAAGTGACTTGTCTAGGATCACACAGCTATTCGTGTCTGAAGTCAGTTTGAACTTATGAAGGTGAATCTTCTTGATTCCAAGCCCAGTGCTCTATCCACTGTGCCACCTGGCTGCCTCCTCAACCAATGTAATATACCTTGTAGGTATCAGGGGCATGATTAATCCAGACCTCTCCTGAGTTCACATTAGATGACATCACTATTTCTAAAGATTTTCTGGATCACAATTCTAAGTGGATTCAACAATATTTTTGAAACAGAAGTAGCCTATTACAGTTATTCTTATGCTACAGCAAATAAATTTTGTTCGGAGTAGATTTTCTATTTCTCATTTACAGTCCTCAAATGTACATGACAATCACTTATTGTAGGATTGTTCTCTTAGAAAGAAAAATCAGTTCAGAAATTAAGCAAAATCAAAACTGACTGAAATTACTTCTGAAATGAATTTGCAACTTTATAATTACTTTGGAAAAATTCAGATTTTTGGCTTCTGATAACAGTGAACCTTTGAGTTTGTGAAAGATGAGGCTTTTCTAGGACAACTCTATGAATGTTAGGGGTGATTACACCCTCTTCCCGTTGGAGAAACAGCAACGATAAATGACCAAAATATAAAGATAAATCAACTGTTCAATATGTAAACATCTTCTTTGTCTCCCAAGTATGGACAGTACATTTTCTTTCTCTTTCCATAAATTATCATCTTTCACATACTAAAACTGAAGGTTTGTAACATAAGTTAATTACATATGGGTTATAGTTTAATTGGATGGGTATCATTCTTAGGACAAGTTAAGTTTTGTTTTTTTTTTTTTATTAACCACTATTTTGGTTCTTCTTAGGACATCTCAAAAAGATAATTAAATATTCTCTAAGGTACTTTTATACCCCTTGTTTCTATTAATTACTAACAACAATCAGTAGAAAATAAATCACTTTTTTTCAGATTGCCTAAATATTTTAACATCCTTTGTTATTGGAGAGTAAAGGGAAATCGATTACTATAGTAATAATGCTTTTTAGATACAATGGTGCCCACTGTGAAGATAAGCATAGTTATGTAATTTGTTTCCTTTTATGATATTTGAATCTGCCTGTCAAAAGGATTCTGTACCTGAAATTAAGTTTCCTGAAATTCACTTCATACTTGAATTCATATTTTCAAGTACAGTGCTATATTTTTTGTTGGTCATGTATTTCAGTCAATTTAACATAAATCGGTTCAGCTAAAGCCTCAGGCATCTAGAAGAATATGGACATCATAGAAAAAATAATGTTATTAAAATGTTTCCTTGAAAGTCAGGCAAGCTTACATTTTATTGGGAAAATAGAGACGTAATTTTAAGAACCAACAGACGTAGCTAAACTATCTTTTTAAACAATTTAATAGATCTCATTTTCCAGATTTCTAAATTGTCTGAATCTGGAGGACGCTGTTATTATAGAGCAAGTCCTACTCATTGTTGGGACCATAGAATTCTGACTCTCCTTGACTCATGCAGAGTCTTAGAATCTGAAAATCCACTTTGTATG
This sequence comes from Bettongia penicillata ogilbyi, assembly GCA_023548195.1. Lineage (NCBI taxonomy): Eukaryota > Metazoa > Chordata > Mammalia > Diprotodontia > Potoroidae > Bettongia > Bettongia penicillata. Next base: position 627,600 of record JAJHZJ010000323.1, read on the forward strand.
AAGTACTACGGATGCAGTGGCATTCAAAAACTACAAAAACATATTACTGACTCCGTTCTGTGATTTAACTATTACTTTTATTAAAACAAATGTCATTTTCCTGAATTTCTAGCTGTACATTTTCCCTAAAAACATCAAATTTTCATAATTCCTTCTTCATAATTGTTGTCTAACCTAAAAAAATCCTGCAGGACATTCTTCTATAAATTCTACTTATTCTACTAGGCGAAGAAAAGTCTCACTTTCGCATTCAGTTCATAGTGATTTATCTCTCTATGTACAAAAACAAAAATGAGACAGTTTCTAAATTCAAGGTTTTGTTATAGTTCAGTAATTTTTCAGTCCAGTCCAACTCTTCAAGGCCCCATTTGAGGTTTTCTTGGCAAATATACTGGGATAGTTTGCCATTTCCTTCTTCAGCTCATCTTATAGATAAGGAAAATGAGGCAGAGTTAAGCTACCCAGGGTCACACAGCTAGTTAGAGTCTAAGGCTAAATTTGAACTCAGGAAGATGGCTCATCTTGACTTGAGGTCCAGCACTGGATCACCACTCCACCACCTAGCTCTCCCAACCTCAAGGAGTTTATATCAAAAATGAGTTAAAAATAAAGAAAGAATACATTCACAATAGATACAAAATTATTTCATTAGGAAACACTAGCTGGGGGAATGAAGAAAGGACTTCTCAAGGAAGCAACATCTGAGCTGTATTACAAGAAATATAAGTAGGGAGGAGGAATATTTGAGTCATGAATGACAATCTGTGCAAAAATAGGGGGAGGAGGGCAAGTAGGTCATTTTCACCTGTAAGGGGAACGATGTGTAATTATCTTGGAAAGTTAGGTAAAGACCAAATTGTTAAGCCCTTTAAAAATCAAATGGAAAAGTATGTTTTTATCCTAAAGGCAAAAATCGGTCATAGGAGCTTCTCAAGCAGAGAGGTGACGTGGTTAATCTGTTGCTCTAAGAATATCAATTTAGCAGCTGTGCAGAATATGGGTTGAAAAGCAGATGAATGAAGAGGCTGGGAAAGTATTTGGGAAAAATCACAATAGCCCAGGCCAGAGATGATGGGAGCCTGAATGAACCTCAATGATTGTGATGTGAGTAGATAAAAGGCAGCATTGGTAAGACTGGACAATTGATTGCATCCCAGGAAATTAGTGAGAGAGAAAGCATTAGGAGGATGACTTTGAACATGTGAATCTGAGTGACTTGGAAGGGGAAATAAAATACCTCCATCAGACTTTATTCACCACAAGCAATCCATATTTATTCTTGCTTTGATTAAATTTCACTTGGTCTTATATACTGTAACACTTAACTCTAATAACTTTGCATGTTTTTCTAAATGTCATGTATACATGTCTTATCCCCCATGGAAAATATGAACATACTAAAAGCAGGATGTATTAAACTTGCATCTTCCCCAAAGACCCACCAAGCACACAGATTAAAAAGAGTAGGGAATTTAACAATACAAGGGGAAAAAAACTAGTTTTAAACATACATAAGTTAATAATTAAAATATTAATGAGAACTCATTTCTATTATCACCAAAACACTTGAGATACTGATCATCCTTTACATATACAAGAATTACTCATAGAACTTTGGGTCCCCCTAACCCTCTTATTCAAAAGACTAAAAATTATTGTAACTCTTCTTCCCCTCCCTCCCCTGAACTTTTTACATACACAGGGAATAAATGACATATCATCATGTGGGTCTCCTTAATTAAAAGGAAGCAACCATGAAGTGATCACAGGACTGAGAGCTATAAATGACCAAGAAATTCATTCAGGATGATCTTACTTTGCAGATGAGGAGACTAAGGTCATTTCAGAAGATCACAAGTGGAGCAAAACTGGAAGTTAAATCCACATTTAGTGACTTCAGATCTAGTGTCCTTTCTACTCCACTGAAATGAATTGTTTTCAGGCAGCTCTGAATTACATATTCATTTGAGGTACCACAGCTACTGGGAACCAGAGAGTCCATGACGTTCTCTTTCCAAGAAGAAGGAAAATCATTAACCAATGAATCAAAGAAACTAGTGACACAAATGCACTGGAAAAGGGGGAAGCTTTTGTATGTGGTAAGAACCATCCATCTCTTAAGACTCTTTTTATTGTGCCTACATACACCAAATACTGGCTCTTAATTAAAGATTAACTGTCCAAGTATATTACTGCATTAAAAAAAATCCACAACTTTCCAAACCAGACATGTTGATTCATGACAGAAAGGTCATGTATGAGGTGTCAGCATAAGAATTCTAGGACCATCTCTCTTTACTAAAGAATGAAGTCATTGAATATGACATTTGATTCTTGACAAATGTAAAAAATATTTGAGATGAAGAACCCTTCCCGAAAATGTTATTCATATAGAAGCTTTAACTAAAACCAATAATTTTTAGGATTTTAACCAAAATTCTTAACAACTTACATTGCTTTAAAAAAATCCATTTAACAAGTATAAGATGGGGGTGTCATGGGTAGATTAAAATTTATAGGAAGATTATTTGGAGGTTTCAGTGGGGTACAAAGTTGATATGTGTCAACCACTTTACATTTAAAAAATCTTGACCTGAGGGCTTATTGAGAAACTTTTAGACTAAGGGATGTTATAACATGTCTACATCTCAAATATTGTTTTCAGTTCTGATACTTATTAACTGTTTGGCCTTGGCCAAGTCACTTTGTCTAGATTGACCTCAGTTTCCCTGACTATGAAAGGTGGATAATAATAGCATGTACCTTCCAGGTCCATTGTGAATAACAAATGAGGTAATATCATACTCTTGTGCACCAGGTACCTCCCCTATGCTTTTCAGTTCTCTTTTCTGTATTATTTTCTTCCACAAGATCATATGCTCCTTGAGAACAGAAACTGTTTTCCCTTTTTCTTATTTTATATGCTCAGCACCAGGCACAATGCCTGGCACATAGTTGTCACTTAATAAATGTTTATTGAATTGAATTGGATAGACCATAGCTCAGTCTTTGAGTACTAGACAGTCAAGCTTTGCATATTGGAGCAGAATGTGCTTAAATTGCACTGGGAAGTGTAATTAGCTTATTTTTGGTGATTATAAGTTGCATTGAACATTAGTACTAGAAATCATGTTCTAACCATCTGGAGTTTTTAAAAGGCATGGAGATACTGGGTGATAATGTGGTTCATTAATTCATGTTTCATTTTCAAATAAAGAAATATTCCATCAGGGTAACCCACTCAATAATACTCAGTTATTTATAGGTAGCTCTCATTTAAGTCATTAGAAACCATGAGAAAGATCAAAAACATACTTGAATGCATTTATGTTACTTTAGATTATCAATAACTGTCTTTGAAATTCTTCATTTGTATAAACAGTAGATAGTATACATACCTACACATACATTTATCATATACATACACACTGACATGCATGTAGAGTGGTGTTTTGCATAGAGATTTCACATGTACGTAAATATATACATGCATGTGCATTTTTTTCAGCTAAGTCAAATGATTTAAGGACTCTCAATCTCTATTTTTTGAATCTCTCTATTTCTGTTTCTCTCTATGTATGTATATATGTATGTATGTATATATATATATGCAGATATATGTGCACATATTAATCTGAATCTATCATTTCATTAGTATAGGAAACTTTGTGAGAAAACTCTACCAATGAAGATGAGTACCTGTTCTGCAACTCACAGTCCTAGAGCATTGCCTAGGCCATTTTGCTGATAAGTGACATGCCCAGGATCACTCTGGCAGTGTGTCAGAGATAGGATCTGAACCCAGATGACTCTTGACTCTGAGACTGGCTTTCTACCATCTATGCCATATTACCTTTCTAGCAGTCTTCATAATTAATTTATTTAATCACTTAATAAATACTTTTGAACAGCTGTCATACCTCACCTATAAAGTGATCCTTAGATAAGAAATACTTTGTCCCTAGCTGCCAAGCTTTACGAGAAATCCATGTTCCTGTCAAGAGGACACACTCATGAAAGATATAAATGGAGAGACAAAGCAAATATTGTCTGTGAAGACAGCACAGTTTCTGGCACATAGTAAGGACTTACATGTTTAGTAACTGACTAACTCCACTGCTGGAGTCTTTCCTCTCGTATATGTTTAGGAGGTTGGATTTAAAAGTTAGGTTTTTGAATGAAGTCTAATTTATTTTGTTATTGGTTAAATATAGGTTCTTGTTTCTCTGGTCTTAGAACTTAATGATTTTTGTATGTTTTCTACATAAAGTGTCCAGTTGTATAACAAAATATGCATTGCAGTAAACTTTATAAAAAAAGTAAAAACAAAAGAAGCACAACCTTGGAATAAATACAGATGCTATAGTCTGGATAAATGACTGAACAAATTATAGCATAATGGAATATTATTGTACAGCATGAAAATAGCAAATATTCAAACACTCAGTTGAACTGATAAGAAGCAAGGACAACAGAACTAAGAGAAAAAATACACAATTATAATATTGTAAATGAGGAAAAGCTAAAATGTTGCGAGACTCAGAATAACAACAATGACCAGTCTTGGTTTATACAAGAAAGGAAATATTTCTCTCTTCTCGATGAAAAGGTCAAAGTCTACAGTTGTGGTAAGTTACATATATTATCAAGCAATTGCAGGATCAGTATAATTTTTTTTTCTCAAAATGAAGGGTTCAATGTGGCTAGTGGTATATTCAGAAATGCCTTTGACTTCTTTTTAAAGCTGCAAGTAAATTTTACTGATTGAGGAAAAAGAAATAACTGGAGAACCCTTCAATACAATATATCAGGAAGTGCTAATTTATTCATTTTTATAACTAAAACTAAAAGTTACTTCCAGATATAAAGGAAATGTGGAGACAAGAAGATAGAGTATAGGCAAGGACTCACCTAACATCTCCCCAGTTCCCATCCAAACAACTTTAAATAATGCCTCAAAACAAATTACGGAGTGACAAAAATAACAAAGGTTCAGGTGAAATGACATTCCAGCCCTAAACAAATTATAAGGTCAGCAGGAATGGTTGATCTCACTGGGGTCAGAGGGGAATGCATTCCAACACATATCATGTCAGGCACTAGCAAGACTTTCAGTCCGAGTGCAAGCCAGCAGCAAGCCTTGGGGGCAATTAAATCTGCAACAGCAGTGACTTCGATAACTCTCAGCCCACAGAACATAAGAGGATAGATCAACTCATCATAAGTAGATTATAAGGGATCATTTGCTGGCTCTGGGTATAGGACTCTTTGACATCACCCTCACCTCATTTTGGGTTGTAGTCCCAGGGCAAGGAAGAGTACTGGCATACCAGAATTCCCATCTACAAGGGAGTAGGGACACTAACTGCAGTTCCTGGACAGCTTGTGTTTGCTCACAAACTAAAGTACAGGCCAAGAGAGCAAAGAGCACATCTCTTCACAGATCATATCACCTCAGAAGAACTGAAAACTTACAGATTCCCAGAATTAGTTCTGAAAACCCAAAATAAAAAATTGTGAAGATTTGGACAGTGCCATGTCTACCCTGGGAGCAGAGTCTAATTTTAACATAAAGTTAAAAGTCAAGAAATAGTCTTTAAAATGGGTCAACAGCAACAAAAGGACCTAACCATAGAAAGTTATTGTGCTGAGAGGAAAGATCAAAATGCAAAATTAGAAGAGGATAGCAATGTCAAAATTGATACATGCAAAGCCTCAAAGAAAAATATGCATTCATCTCAGGACTTCATGGAAAAGAACTCATGGAAGAGCTCAAAAAGATTTTAAAGATTAAGTAAGAGAGGTAGAGTAAAATTGGGGAAAGAAATAACAATGGTACAAGAAGAAAACAATACTTAAAAAAAAACAGAGTAGGCCAAATAGGCCAAAAGAAACACAAGAGTCTTCTAAAGGGAAGAATTTTTAAAAAGCAGAATTGAATGAATGTAAAAAGATATACAAAAATTTTCTGAAGAAAACAATGCCTTAAAAAGTAGAATTGACCAAATGGAAAAAGAGGCACAAAAGCTCACTGAAGAAAGTAATTCCTTAAAAATAGAAATTGGGCAAATGTAATCTAATGACTCCATGAGACATTAAGAAACAATAAAAAAAATTGAAACAAGAAAAAATAGAAGAAAATGTGAAAATATCTAATTGGAAAAATAACTGACCTAGAAGATAGATTTATAAGAGGTAATTTAAGAATTATTGGACTACCTGAAATTCACAATAAAAAAAAGAGCACAGACTGAATGTTTCAATAAATTATCAAAGAAAATTTCCCTGATATCATAGAACCCAAGAGTAAAATAGTCACTGAAAAAATCTTTTGTTCACTTCTTGAAAGAGATCCCAAAACAAAATCTCCAAGGAATATTATAGCTAAATTCCAGAGCTCCTTAATCAAGAAGAAAATATTGCAAACAGCCAGAAAGAAACATGTCAAATAATGTGGAGCCACAGTCAGGATTACACAAGATTTTACAGTTTCTATATTAGATTATTATATTCTGAGGGGCAAAGGAGATAGAATTACAACCAAGAATCACCTGCTAAGTGAAACTAAATATAATCTTTCAGGGGAAAAAATAGATTTTTAATGAAATAGAGGACTTTTAAACATTCTTGAAGAAAAAATAAGAGTTGGGTAGAATATTTGATTTTCAAATACAAGACTCAAGAGATGTATAAGAAGGTGAGCAGGAAAGAGAAATCAGAAGTGATTCAATAAGGTTAAAAGTTGATATTCCTACATGGGAATTTGATATATGCTTATAAGAACCTCACAAGTTAGAACAGTTTGAAGGAGTATACATAGAAAGAGGGTACATGTGTGTGTTGACTATGATGGGATGACATAAAAAAATTGAGGGGTGAGAAAGAGGAATGCACTGAAAGAAGGGGAAAGGGAAAGGTATAATGGGGTAAAGTATCTCACATAGAAGAGATATAAAAGAGATTTTACAATGGAGAAGTATATGAAGGGATGTCAAGGCAGCTCGAACTTTATTCTGATTGGAATTGCCTGAAAAGGAATAACAAATTCACTCAGTTGGGTCTAGAAATCTCTCATACCCTACATGAAAGTTAGAAGGGAAGGGAATAAGAGAAGCAAGGTGGGGGAGGGTGGTGAATACAAGGGAGGGTGGATTGGGAGAGGCAGTGGACAGAAGCAGAATGTTTCTGAGGAAGGACAGGGTAAAAGGAGAGAGAGAGAAGTATAAACAGGGGCATACTTTTTTTAAATTTTATTTTTCTTAGGGTCTTATTTTGTCACGACATAGTATGGAAATATGTTTTGCATGACTGCACATGTATAACCTTTATCAAATTGCTTCCATTCTCACTGATGGGTGAGGAGAAGGAGGGTGGGAAAGAATTTGGAAGTCAAAATTGTTAAAAAAAAAAAAAGATTAAAATTGTTTTTGCATCTAATTTGGAAACAGAAAATATTAAAATTAAAAACAAATTACTGCAGACACCAAAGAAATTAGAAATTGCTTCCAATCCTCTATCATTTGTAGTACTAGTTGTTGCTGTTGCTATTATGGCAGTGATTGTTGATGTGTCACAGATAGCTATTCTCCACCAAGGCTATCTGATCAGTGCTATCTGCTGGAGTTTTGCCCTAAAAGGTGCCAGAAATAACTAGGGGAGTTAAAAAAACATTTAAGTAAGCATGACTGAGGTGAAAAAGCTCAGAGATACAGCTGGGATTCAGGCAGCTGCCAAAAGGCAAAGTCTCAGTGGTCCCTATGAGATAATAAGCCTAAAATTGTTTATTTGTTTTCATTAAGAAAATGTTTCCATTGATACTTAGGATAGTAGTGTGCATCAAGTCGGGAGGTCTTTGTTTTGTTTTTTTAAATTGAGATAAATATTCTTCCCTTTCCACAAGCAAAATTATTAAAACATTTTAAAATTTCTAAAATAAAAGCTCCTTCCTAATTGAGTAATGAACAACAGCTTGCGGTCAGTTTTCATCCTCAAATCCTAAATAATGTGATTCCAAAATTCTGGTAGCCAATGATGACCATAGCAGTAGCAGCAGCAATGTAATTAATAATGGTACAAAAATAATTCATTTAAGTCTAACTAATGACAAGTTAAATATAATGTAATATTTATTCATATATTATTCAATCTTTTATTTTTTTCTTTTTGGACAAATCCATAACATACAACAAGTATTTATCTTATTTAATGTTAATGATAACAAAGAACTTGAAGGGAAAAGTAATTCTCTTGATTCACATGCAGTTAATTAGTGCAATATATACATGATAAGAAGAAACCTCAGAATAATTGCCACTGATGAGATTTTCCAAAATCTGAAAAAAAATGCTACCACTCAATTACTAGAGGAGAAAAGGGATGCCTTGTTGCTCTATAAATCTCCCAAATAAAACTGGACTTTTCTCAGTTTTATAAATAAAATTCTATCACAATATTAAATGACTTCTCAACATCAATATATGAACAAATATACACTAATTGGAGTGTAACAGCTTTAAATTGCAAATTCAATATTTTGTTTAAAATAAAAAGTGACAACCAAGAAACACATTCTTCTTAACCCTCAGTAGAAAAGTTTTAATCTCTATCCTGACAAAATTACAACAGCCTTTCTCTGGTTTGAAAAAAAATGTCCCATTATATCAGATAAATGTAATATATTTATTAGACTTACATAGTTTTTTTTTCACTTCAAGAACTTAGATATAGGTTATGTGCTGAGATTAAATGCAATGTATAGCAAGGTATATTTATCTTTTTCTTCTTAAGTATGATGTTCTTTTTGATTTCACTATTTTTTCTGTGGCAAAATTATTCATACTCTTCTTCCATGTTTGTATCCTTGGATTTATAAAGTTACCTTTCCCTCATTGCTCATATCGAATAATTTGCCAAAAGTCCTAATGATTCTACTTTTCCAGTATCTTTTACACCTGTCCAAGCATAAGGCACGCCATATCAGGTCTCAGTGATTGCTCTGAAGTTGAATTCAGGTCCTAGGTTTGGGATTTCTGGTATGCCTTTATTTCCCATATTGGGTACATTTTTTACATGTGGGTAAATAACTGAGACTATGGGTTCAACAATCAATAAAAGGCAGAATGAGTTTGCTAGCCATAAGTCTTGTTAGATGAGCTTCATTTCCTTTATTGATGAGCTAGTTGCCTGGTAGATCAGGGGAAAGCTTTGGACTCATTCTGTATAGATTTCAAATAGACTCTTGCTATAATTTTAAAGACAAAAATGGGGAGATGTGAAAGAATTATAGCACAGTTATGTGGATATATAGTTTATTGGACCAAAGGAACCTAAGAATGTTGATTAATGGATCAATAACAATCTAGAGGGAAGTCTCTAGTGGCATACCAAAAGGCTCTGCCCTTCTTCCTAGGCTAACATTTTTATCTATGACTTGATGAAGATATGTGTGTGTATATGAATGTATATATGTGTGTATATAAGCATATATATATATGTGTGTGTGTGTAGACACACAGATATATACATACATATATCACTATATATATATATATATATATATGAATGTTTCTCAAATTTGCTGATGATGAGAAGCTAAAGAGGGCTAATATGTTGAATAACAAAATCAATATCCAGAGAGATTTCAGTAGACTGAAATAATTGGTCAAATCTAACAAGATCAAATATGTTAATGACAAACATAAAAATGTAGAATCCTATGAATTGACAAAAAACCCCAAACTACAAAGGTACAAATGGAAAATGTTACAGGATAGCAATTTATGAGACTAAAAAGATTTGGAGCTTTTAATGGTAAGCAAACTCTAAAAGGGAGTGTGATGTAGCTTTGAAAAGAAACTTTGCATTAATATTACTGTAATTGCCCCAGTCAGGGAAGTGATAGTCCTACCTTACCTGAACTTAGACTAAATCTGAAGCACTGTCTTCTGGGCATGATATTTTGTAATAATATTTGAAAGTTTTTACAGAGAAGGGTAATGAGAATAATCAGGAGACTCAAAATCATGTCATAGAAGGATATTTTTTCCTGGAGGAGACACTTAAGACAATATTTACCTTTAATTACTCAAATATTTATTATAAAATAGGACTTATAAGATCCTAGGCTTAGAGCTGGAAATGAACTTAGAGGCCATTGAGGCATGCTTCTACAGTTAATAGCAGGAAAAACTGAAGCTGGGAGAGATTAAATAACTTATCCAAGGTCACACCTAATAAGATTTTGACAAAGAATTTGAACTCTCATCTTTCTAATGAAAGAAATTCAGTAGAAACTCAGTATTCTATCCACTTTCTACTAAGGTACCTTATTCTATTTGTTCCAAATGAGTAGAACTAGGACCACAGAATCACAGAATAGAGAGGAACTCAAAAGCTACCTAGTTCATTACACACTTGAAGGCAAGAGTTTCCTCTGCAACATATTTGATGTTCTATCATTGTAATAGAGAGAAAGCAAACATATCAAACTCATGTTTTGTTTCCATTTTCTTCCAAAAGAAGAGAAGTAAAGAGGGGGACACAATAACATTATATATTAAGAAGATATGCTCCTGTGAGGAAATCCAGAAATCAGAGGAGAGGAGAGAATGCAATAGAATATTTAGGTGATGATAAAGAGGCAAAAACAGGAGCCATATTTCCATGGCAGCATGCAACAGGTCACTTGGACAGAAAGAGAATAAAGATGAATAGCTAGGTAAATACCAAAAGCATGCCTTGGAGATGTTACTAAAAGGAAACGTCAAATATTTGGACAATCAGGAAATATATGACTGATAAGTAACAATCAGAGATGTATGTTAAGAGAAGAGCTTAGATGGGAAAAACCAGGAAGTTGCTTGAGTGCTTCCCAGTTTCCCTCAGAAACATTAAATCAAGACTCTAATGTGACAGAATCTATAAAAAGATGGGGCAAAATAATTCTCCAGCCCAAGAGAACTTAGAAAAACTTTAGTAAACATCTGTCTTGGTTAAAAGCGGAGCATAGATCAGCACAGGTTGTGTCTGGAGAAGCCAGTGGGAGCCTTTTAGCTACAGCACAGATAAGCAACTGAGGTCCCACAGTTTTTTGGCTCAGCAGGGCAGTGGCACAGCAGCCCAGCTGTGAGACCTTCATCCACAGCACAGCAGGTAAACTGGCCCCAACACAGAAAGGTAGTGACCAGGCCCCTTACTCCCAGTGCAAGAAGCATGGGACAATGTCTGCTGTGCCCCAGGAGTAGAGAACAATTTTTAAATATGAGCAAAAAGCAAGAAAAAGCCCTGATCATAGAAAACTACTATGGTAACAGGTAATATCTAAACACAAACTCAGAAGACTCAAAGGGGAAAAAGCCCTCTTGGAAGATTTCAAAAAGGATTTTAAAATTAAATAAGAGAGATGTAAGAAAAATTGGGAAAAAATGAGATTTATGCAAGATAATTATTAAAAAACAGTCAACAGCTTAGAAAAGGAAGCACAAAAAGTGACTGAAGAAAACAACTCCTTGAAAAATATAATTGGTCAAATGGGGAAAAAATCAACTGAAGAAAATAATTCCTTTAACAGTAGAATTGGCCAAATGGAAAAGAAGTACAAAAGCTAAAAAAAGAAAATAATTCCTTAAAAATTAGGGGTGGGCGAGTGGAAGCTAATGACTCTGAGACATCAAGAAATGCTCAACCAAAATCAAAAGAATGAAAAATAGAAGAAAATGTAAAATACCTCATGGGAAAATCAAGGACATTGAAAATAGAATAAGGGGAAACAATTTAAGAAGTATTACACTACCTGAAAGCTATGATTAAAAAATAAGTGCTCAGACAGCATCTTTCAAGAAATTATAAAGGAAATTTTCCTTGACATCCTAGAAACAAAGGGTAAAATAATCACTGAATCTATCACTCACCTCTTGAAAGAGATCCCCAAATGAAAAATCCAAGAAATATTGTAGCCAAATAACAGAACCATCAAGTCAAGGAAGAAATGCTGCAAGCAGTCAGAAAGAAACAACTCAGATATCAAGGAGCCACAGTTAGGATTACACAGGACTTAGCAGCTTCTGCATTAAATGATTAAAGGGCTTGGAAGATGATATTCTGAAGGCAAATGAGCTTGTATTACAACTAAGAATCAACTACTTAACAAAAATGAGCATAATCTTTTGGGGGGAAATGGCATTCAATGAAAAAAGGGATGCTAAAACTTCCCTGTTTAAAGGATTAGAATTGAACAGAAAATTTTATCTTCAAATACAAGACTCGAGAAGCATTAAAAGGTAAAGAGGAAAGAAAAAAAATCCTTGGTATTCAATAAGGTTAAACTATTTACAATCCTATATGGGAAGATGATACTTGTAATCTTAAGAACTAGTAGAGCTGTTAGAAGGAGTATACTTAGACAGAGCGTATGGATATAAGCTGACTTTGATGTGATGATTAAAAAAACCTCAGTTGCTTATCTGTGTAATCCTAACTGTGAAAAAAGGAGTATACTGGAAAAAGAGAAAAAGGGGAGGCAGAATGAAGAAGAACGAAAGGCCTATTAGAGTAGAGAGAAAAAGGGATTAGGTAATAATTATTTGAGCATTACTCTCATCAAATTTGGCTCAAGGAGGGAGAAATCTGTCTTACCCTATAGGGAAGGAGGAGAATGGCAAAAGAAACGGGAAGAGGGACTGATAGAAGACAGAGCAGATTGAGGGAGGTTGTGGTCAGAAGGAAAACACTGATGAGAAGGGATAGGGTTAAAGGAGAGAAAAAAGTATAAAAAGGGGGAAATACAATGGAGGAAAATAGTTAATCATAACAGTGAATGTGAATGGAATGAACTTTATCATGAAACAAAAGCAAAGAACAGAGTGGATAAAAAACCAGAATCCTACAATATCCTGTTTACAAGTAATGCTTTTGAAGCAGAGAGATGTACACAGAATAAAAGTTAAAAAGTGGTAGCAATATATATCACACTTAAGTTGAAGAAAGAAAAAGAAACAGTGATAGAAATACTAATCTCAAAGAAAAAAGCAAAAGAGCCCTAATTAAAAGACACAAGAAAGGATACTACATCTAATTTAAAAGTACCATAGACAATGAATTAATATCAATACTAAATATATATAATAAATATATATATACATAAATATGTATATAAATACATACATATATATATATACATCAAGTGGTATAGCACCCAAATTTTTAGAGAAGTTGAGTGACAAGAAAAAATAGACAGCTATTTTTAAACTTTGTCCTTTCAGAACTAAATAAGTATAATCCAAAATAAACAAAAAAGAAGTTAAGGAGGTGAGTAGAACTTTTAAAAGTTAACTATCATAGAGATCAGGAGAAAATTCAATGGGGATAGAAAGGAATGTACCTTTCCTCAGTGGTGCATGGCACCTACAAAATTTGACCATGTATTAGAACATAAAAACCTCAAGATAAAATGCAGAAAAGCAGAAATAGTAAATGCATTCTTTGAGATCAAGATGCAATAAAAATTACATGTATTGAAGGATCATGGAAAGATAGAATAAAAATTACTTGGAAATTAAATAATCTGATCTTGAAGAATGGGCGAGTTAAGCAACAAATCGCAGAAATATCAATAATTCATCAAAGAGAATGACAATAATGAGACAATGCATCGCAATTTATGGGATGCAACCAAAGCGGTACTTAGGGGAAATTTTGTATCTCTAAATGTTTAAATGAATAAAAAAAGAAAGAGAAGATCGATGAATTGGGCATGCAATTTAGAAAAGTAGAAAAAGAACAAGTTAAAAATCTCAAATTAAATACCAAATTAGAAATTCTTTAAATCAAATGAGAGATTAATAAAATTGAAAGTAAGAAAACTATTGAACTAATAAATAAAACTAAGAGCTGGTTTTATGAGAAAAGAAAACAATTAAATAGATAGACATTTGGTTAGTTTAAAGAAAGAAGAAAACCAAATTACCAGAATCAAAAATGAAAAGGTTGAGTGCACCACCAATGTAGAGGAAATGAAAAGTAATAAGGAAAAATTTTGTCCAATTGTATGCCAAAAATCTAACAATCTAAGTGAAAAGGATGAATATTTACAAAAATACAACTTGTCCACATTAGCAAAAGAGGAAATACATAGTTAACACCATGTTAGAAGAAGAAATTGAACAAGCCATCAATGAACTCCATAAGAAAAAAATCTCCAGAACCAGATGGACTTGTAAGTGATTTCTAATAAACATTTAAAGAACAATTAATTTCAATACTATATAGACTATATGAAAAAATAGTTGAAGAAGGAGTCCTACCAAATTTCTACATGAATGTGGTGCTGAAACCCAAACCAGGAAGAGTCAAACCATAGAAAATTATAGAAAAATTTCCCTAAAGAATCTTGTGCAAAAATTTTAAATAAAATATTAGCAAAGAGATTATAGCAATTAATCACCAGGATAATTCACTATGACCAAGTAGGATTTCTACCAGAAACTCAGGACTCATTCAATATTAAGAAAACTTTTAGTGTACTTGACCATATCAGTAACAAAACCACCTGAAATCATCTCAATTTCGTGATAGATGCAGAAAAAGCTTTTGAAAAAATACAGCACCCAGTACTATTAAAAACACTGGAGAATACAGGAATAAATGGAGATAAGCAGTGTCTATCTAAAAGCAATAGTAAGCATTATATGTAATGAGTATAAGCTAGGAGCCTTCCAAATAAGACTATGGGTGAAACAGATGCCCAGTACCATCAATATTCAGTATTATAATAGAAATGTTAGCTTTAGCAATAATAGAAGGAAAAGAAATTGAAAGAATTAGAATAACAATGAGAAAACAAAACTATCACTCTTTGTAAATGGTATGGTGGTAGGCTTAGAGAATCAACTAAAAAACTACTTGAAGTAGTTAACTTTAGCAAAGCTGAGGATGCAAAATAAACTCACACAAATCATCAGCATTTCTATATATTACCAACAAAGCTCAGTAAGAAGAGATAGAAAGAGAAATTCCACTTAAAGTAACTGTAGACAATATTAAATATTTGCGAATTTACTTGTCAAGGCAAACCTAAGATCTATTCGAACACAATTGCAAAACATTTTTTATACAAATGAAATCAGATATAAACAATTGGAAAACTATCAATTGCTCATGGTAAGCTGAACTAATATAATAAAAATGACGATTCTGCCTAAATTAATTTATCTATTCAATTACCAATCAAAGTACTAAAAATATTTTATAGAGACAGAAGAAACAATAAAATTCATCTGGAGGAGCCAAAGGTTAAGAACATCAAGAGAATTAATGGAAAAAGAATGTAAAGGATGATGGCCTAACTGTACCAGACCTAAAATCATATTATAAAGCAGCAATCATCAAAACTATTTGGTTCTAAGAAATAGAATGACAAATCAGTGAAATAGCTTAGGTACCCAAGATACAGTAGCAAATTATTATAGTAATCTATTGTTTGATAAAACTCAAAGACTCTACTTTCTAGGATAAGAACTCATGATTTGACAAAAACTCCTGGGAAAACTGGAAAATAGTACAGCCTACACCAATATCTCACACTGTATACCAATATAAGGTCAAATTGGATACACAATTTAGACATAAAAGTTGACGACATAAGCAAATTGGGGAGCAAG
Organism: Bettongia penicillata ogilbyi; assembly: GCA_023548195.1. Classification (NCBI taxonomy): domain Eukaryota; kingdom Metazoa; phylum Chordata; class Mammalia; order Diprotodontia; family Potoroidae; genus Bettongia; species Bettongia penicillata. Next base: position 643,256 of record JAJHZJ010000323.1, read on the forward strand.
GAACAGTTTACCTGTCAGATCTATAGAGAAGGGAAGAATTTATGAGCAAATAAGAGAAAGAGAATATTACGAAATGCGAAATGGACAATTTTGATTACATTAAGTTAAAAAAGTTGTTTGCACAAACAAAACCAAAGCAACCAAAATTAGAAGGAAAGCAGAAAGATGGGAAACAATTTTTACGCCAAGTGTTTCTGATAAAGGTGTAATTTCTCAGATACATGAAGAATTGAGTTGAATTTTTAAGAATACATGTTGATAAGTGGTCAAATGATATGAATAGGCAGTTTTCAAATGTAGAAAAAAAAGTTATCTATAGTCATAGGTTGTGTTTGTCCTTCATTTTCAAAGAGGACCATGACATCAGGGAGATGATGACATAACTTGCAGCAGAATTTAATTTGAGTGAGGGAGGATTGAGTCATATGAAAAAATGCTCTAAATCACTAGTGATTAGAGAAATGAAAATTAAAATAACTCTGAGTCACCACATGAAAGCTATCAGTCTGCCTAATATGACAGACAAGGAAAATGATAAATGTTGAAGATATGGGAAAATAGGGTCACTACTGCATTTTTGGTGGAGTTGCAAACTGATACAATCATTCTGGATCCAAGCATTTAGAACTATGACCAAAAAGGCAATCAAATTGCACATGCCCTTTAAAACAGCACTACCACTTCTAGATCTGTATCCCAAAGAGATAATAAAAAAGGGAAAAAAAGACCTACTCCTACAAAAATATTTATAGCAGCTCTTTTCCTGGTGGAAAAGAACTGGAAATTGAAGGAATGTTCATCAATTGGGGGATGGCTGAACAAGTTGTGGTATATGAATATAATGAAATATTATTGTTCCATAAGAAATAATGAGCAGAGAGATTTCAGAAAGATCTGGAAAGACTTACATGAATTGATGCAGAATGAAGTGAACAAAACTAACTTATATACAGTAACATTATATACAGTAAAAGAAATTGATTCACTTAGCTCTTCTAAGCAATACAAGGATCCAAGACAAGTCCAAAAGACTCATGTTAGAAAATGTTTTCTACATCAAAAGAAAGAGCTATGGAGTCTGAATGCAGATGAAACCATATCATTTTCATTTTTGTACTTTTTCTCCTTTGTTCTGTTTCTTCTTTCACAATATGATTATTATGGAAATGTTTATATAGTTGCACATGTGTAACCTATAAATAGACATTACTTGCCATTTTGAGGAAGGGACATGGGAGAAAATATTTGAAACTCAAAATTTTATTAAAAATGTATGTTAAAAACTACCTTTACATATAAATGGAAAAATGAAATACTATTTACCAAAAAATATTGTTTTAGACGATTTAAAATATCTAGACATTATAAAATATCTGTGAGTATACCTGCCAAAGCAGACAAAAGATCTATATGAACATAAACATAAAACAGTTTTCATACAAACAAATTCAGATCTAAATAATTGAAGTAATACTTGTTATTCTTAGGTTGGTTGTCAATATATAAAAATGGCAGTTTTACCTAACTAATCTATTTATTTAATGCAATCCCTATTAAATTAATAAAAAATCCTTACTGAATTAGAAAAAAATGATAACAAAGTTTATTTGGAAGAATAAAAGTTCAGGAATTTCAAAAATACAAGGCAAAAATGTAAAGGAAGCAGATTCAGTAATAAAAATAAAATCAGTATAGTCGAGAAGAGAAGAAATGCAAAAAATTGGGGAAAATTTTCATAGACAATCTGGATGATTGGATCGGAATATTGCTGTAGTGTAAGAAATGATGAGCTGGTTGATTTAGAAAAAACATGGAAAGACCTGCACTTATGAAGCAAGATGCCATCCAATTTCAGAGAAAACAGATGGCAAGTGGAAATAAGTTTAGTATAGTCTCACATATATGTGTATGAGGATATTTTTGTATATATGTGTATGTTTATAGACATCTGTGTGTGATGCTTAATTGTAGACTTCTTTAAGGGGAATGTTGGGGGAAATAAAGTAAAAAGTGTACAACAGAGAACAAGAGGATAACTACAAGGAAGCAAAGTAAATCTGAACAGTTTTGAAAACAATGTGTAATATTTCTTATACAGGTTTTCTTGAAATGGAAATGTATTGTTTTATATTGAATCTTCTCTTATGTTTTGCTATGCCCATGTCAATTATTTTTCTTTTTTCATTATCTAAGTTTAAAAAAACTACAAAAAATGTGAGAACTATAAAGAAGAGTATTATTAAAACCAAGATAGGAGAAAGAATACAAGAGGAGAAGTATGGTAAACCATATCAAATGTTGCAAAAGGGTCAAGAAAGACCAAAATTAAGAAAAGGACATTTGATTTGCAGTTTAAAGACCCTAGAAGACAGTAGTGTGGCTTGTCTGTTGATGTCAGAAGCTAAACTGCAGAGGGTTTAGAGGAGACTGAAAGGACAGGAAGTAGAGAGCCTAAGTACAAATGACTTTTCAAAGAATTGAGACAAGAAAAGGAAGAGAGCTGTAAGGCAAGATTTAGAGAGGATGGTAGCAACTAGTAAGGATTTTTAAAGTATGGAATAGATGTGAGCATGTTCATAAGCAACAGAGAAGGAACCGTTGATATGGAGAAATCAAAGTTTGAGAGAGAGGAATGACAGATTAAACAATCTGCTGAAGAAGATGGAATAAGATGAAAGGCATAGAGCACATATAGAAAAGTTGGCCATGGCAAGAAATAGAGCCATCTTTTTTTTTTAATCAGAAACTGTAATTAAGGAAGCAATAGTCTGGGATACCAGTAGGTTGTCAGAGGCTGAGCAGTGCAAACAAGAAAGCTCAGTGAGAATGGTCAAGTTCTCAGCATAGAGAGTGAGAGGTGTGATAAGGTAAAAGGTTTGTGGAGATAAGAGGCTGGCTAATATATAAGGGATTTGTCCATCAAGCCAGGGATTATTAGTCTGCATAATACCAGATTCAGTGATAGTTAAGATTTCTTTGCTTTTGTTTTGTTTTCCTTAACTTTCTGGGTTTTTTTAATAAAATTTATTTTATCATTAAAAAACACCTTGTAACAAATCAGTATAGTCAAACAAAACAAAATTCCATATTATCTGTGTCCAAAAATGTTTATCTTATTCCGCATTTTAAATCTCTGTCATACGGGTATGACATAATGGGCATGTCATACGGGCATAGTTCACAACTGACCCTCTAGACTCTTGGTTGATCATTGCATTGATCAGAGTTCTTAAGTATTTTAAGAATTCTCATGCTCAGATTTGAACTCAGTTTACCTTTTCAGTGTTGTTATTGTGTACATTGTTCTAGTTGTCATTTCAACAGTTTATACAAGTATTCTCAGGTTTCTCCGAAACCATCCCTTTCATCATTTCTTCTGGTGCAATTGTATTTACAAGCCCCAATTTGCACAGCTTTCCTCTGGTTGATGGGAATTCCTGTAGCTTTGGTTCATTAACACTGCAAAAAGAGCTGTTGCAAATATTTTTGCACATATGGGTCTTTTCTCTCCTTCATTGCTCTCTTTAAGGAGTGGACTTAGTAGGCTATATCTGAGTCAAAGGGTGATGCCTAGGATTATCCCAGCTCTAGGACTAGATTCATAGCTAATATGCAACAAGAGGAGAAGTAAGGCAGTGATAATAGTCATATCCTATGACAAAAAAGTATAGGGGCTAACCTTATCATAACTTTGTATTAAAGACTAGTGGTTGGATTACCACAATAGCATATAAAACTACAAAGTCTGGTAGAGTAAAATGGCCATACTTATGTTACTCATTTTGATATGAATCAATATTAAGGGAATTTTTAGTTACAATTCTTAGGTCCCTTTGTCATTTGGACACTGTTCTGCATTGTAAAATGAATTTTTAAAAATGTTCACCTGGGAAAGGTTATACTGTAGATGGATCCTAATGCAGAAATTTTCAAAACATGACTCTTGCTATACAAGTACATGCCCCATTACAGGAAAGTAAATATTTTTTTTTCTATGAGGAAGACATCTCCAATAGAAAATAAAGGAAAAAAATTATTTTGTCTACAGATATTCACTGTGTAACAAATTGCTGGTAAACATATCAAGCCTACAAAATTACTATTGGAAGCTTAGCTTTATATGGTAGCTTTTTCAATGGAGTTCTTTTCTACAAATGTTCAGGAGCAGCCAGATGGTGTAGTGGATGGACTTGAAGTCGAGAAAATCTGATTTCAAATCCAGGGCAAGTCACTTATCCCCTATTTCCCTCAGTTCCTCAACTGTAAATTGGGGACACATTAAAGAAGGCAGTGACAAACCACTCCAGTATCTTTGCCAAGAAAATCCCATGGATAAAGGCCTTGGTATACATAGAGTCAGATGCAACTAACTCACCAACAAAAATTACATAAAAGTTCAGAAAGGTAGTCTGAGTAGGAGTAGAAAAAATACTATAGTTTGTAAAGGTACATATAAACATAAAACTGCATTTGAAGTGCACGACAATAATATTCAGTAGGTACTACATACATCATTTCTTCCATTTTATAGGAAATCTGAGTCCTAGAGACATGTGACTTCCCCTTGGACCTACAATTAGTCAGTATGAGACAGCACTCAAATCCAGGCCTTTCTGACTCCAGTTCTAGCCCTATGTCCAGTGTGGAATGCTGTCTTTCATCAAGGGGCTCCAGGGCAGCACTTTAGACTTTCTTACCTTTGTTGAACAAATTATTTTGGGTGTTCCATATTTATGTGCTTCTCCAGCTGTGTGATAGTGTTAATGACAATGGCAAATGGTGTTTATTACATTGCAAGGATAGGGATAGACTGAACCAATCACTTGTCCCCAGTCTACTTAAAGCAAGTGACAAAATAGTACTCTCAGATACTTTTATCAAGTGAGAATAATCTATCACTGATTTAATAGATTGATTAAAACCAACATTCCCTTGGGAACAAGGGAATCCAAACTTCACAGAGCAAAGATTTGGTCAAAGGACCACACCTGAAGACCCAGAGGGTCACTTGTGGCCTCCAGGACTCAGGTTCCCCACACCTGGCCTAGACTTTATTGAATCAATTGATCTTGGATTTAGACTAAGTAGGAAAGATGCTTGATCAATTTAGATTACTTCAAAAGCATTGGATGAATTGGAATGATTTTGCACAGGAAAAACCAATTTCTGAAAGATAATTGTTTGACTGAACGATTGGTATCAATTGATATTGCAGAGAAGGAAGAAGCATACCAACAGGGGCTTGTGAGCCATAGCATCAGAAAAACAACAGCCTAAGGCCTTCGGGATATCCTTGGACTACGAGGGCACAAGTAGCAATTGCTCTTGGGACTCAGCCAGTATGAATGAGGATTGGAAGAAACGCTGCAGAACATAAACTATATTAATAAACTGCGTGATGGTCAAGTCAACACATTTGTTAAATCTCTCTCAACAACTCTGCTATATATGCCATGAATAGATGTTCAACAAATAGTATTTACCAAAAAATTTTAAAATGCTGGACCATATTAAAAGCCATTCTCAAAAGCTAGCTAGCTATTTTTTTCTCAAAAAATGATTGTCTATAATCTCCCTTGATAACACATCCTCATGACTCATCATTCTTAAAGAAAGGCATTCTTAACAGATAGATTATCTTTGGAAAATTTTTACATTTTATTTTTTAAATTACACATAGAAATACTTTTTAACACTCACATTTTAAAATTTTGAGTTCCAAATTCTCTCCCTCCTTCCCAACCTTTGCTTTGAGAAGGGAAGCAATCTGATATAGATAATACATGTGCAGTCATGCAAAGCATATTTTCATATTAGCCATGTTGCAAAAGAAAACACAGAGAAAAAAACCAAACAAAACAAGAAAAATAAAGAAAGCTTTCATCTGAATTCAGACATCTCCAGTTCTTTCTGTGGAGGTGAATAGTATATTTCATCATAAGTCCTTTGGAACAGTCTTTGGTCACTGAGAATAGCTAAGTCATTCACAGTTGTTCATCATGTGTTATTGCTATTAGTGTACAATGTTCTCCCAATTCTGCTCACTTCACTTTGCATCAATTCATGCAACTCTTTCCAGACTTTTCTGAAAGAATCCTGCTTGTAATTTCTTATAGTATAATGGTATTCCATCACAATCATATACCACAATTTGCTCATTCCCCAATTTATGGGCATCACTTCAATTTCCAGTTCTTTGTCACCACAAAGTGAGATGCTATAAGTATTTTTGTACATATAGGTTCTTTTCCTTTTTTAAAAATCTCTTTGGGATACAGACCTGGTGATGATAATGCTGAGTTAAAGGATATGCATAATTTTACAGTCCTTTGGGTATAGTTTCAAATTGTTCTCCAGAATAGTTGGATCAGTTATCAATCCCACCAATAGTGCATTAGTGTCCCCATTTTTGCAAATCCCCTCCAGCATTTGTCATTTTCCTTTTCTGTCAAATTAGTCAATCTAATAGGTGGGAAGGGGGTACCTCAGAGTTGTTTTAATTTGCATTTCTCTAATTAGTAATGATGTAGAGCATTTTTATATGGTCCATATCCTTTGACCAATTATCATTTGGGGAATGACTCCTGTTCTCACAAATTTGACTCAGTTCTCTATATATTTGAGAAATGAGTTCTTTATCAGAGAAACTTTCTATAATTCCCCCCTGCAGATTTTTGCTTTCTTTCTAATTTTTTGATTCATTGATTTTGTTTGTGCAAAAACTTTTTACTTTCATGTAATCAGAACTAACACCTAAATGTAGATATTTATTTCCTTTTTCAAAACATCCTTAATTTGAAATAGAAATAAAGACTCCTGTTTACTAAATACTTTAGAGCCAGATATATTGCAAGTTTCTTAAAAGATAAGATATATTCTCTTTTATTTTCCTTGTAGATCCCCACAAAACCCAAAGCAACATTTTCCAAACTTTAGGTATTCAATAGACTGTGTGAATTTAAGAAGTGTGGGTGTCTGTGATAAACATATGTACCCCTGCTGAATATATTCCTTTCCATGCTCTCCAGGCTCCTGATTCTCTGTACTTTACCATACCATAGCAGCCTCCTCATGCTTGAAGTTTACTTCCCCACATGCCTTCTCACACTGAAGTACAATCCACCTCTTCTTCTGCTAATTGTCTAGTTCCCTCCAGAATGTACATATTAAGGAGAGCTAGCAAGTCTTCCATTCTTCTCTGAGCTCTACTACTGACACTACTGACTTTGCCTATGCTCTTGCATGGGTACCTTCTCCCTCTCACACCCCTTCAGATTCCTTTACGTGCTGTCTTTCCCTAATGCAAGCTCCTTGCAGGCAAGAATTGTCTTTCCTTTTGCTTGCATTTGTACTCTCAGGGTTTAACACAACGTGTGCCTGGTGCATTTTTAGTGGGGGTGGGAAGGCAATGCACTGAGGGTTAAGTGACTTCCCCAAGGTCACACAGCTAGTAAGTGTCAAGTGTCTGAGGTTGGATTTGAACTAAGGTCCTCCTGACTCCAGGGCCAGTGCTCTATTCATTGCACCACCTAGCTATCCTACAGAGGAAATTCTTAATAAAGACTTGTTAACTTTGACTTTATGATGTCACTTAACAGATGGCATTAAGATAGTTTGTGAAGTAAAATGAAAATTTAAAAGCAGAAATCTCTGTCATGTCCAGATATCTATATAGTCCTCATGTATCACCTCCAGATCTGTTATACTTACTCATTCTCTTTGGCACTAATGTCTAATGTTTCTTATTTTAATCATTTTATTGCTAAATGGAATCAGCAGAACTCTTTCTATAATGACCAAAGTAAATAAGAGAAGAAACTGAAATACATTGTTTATGAGTTGTGACCATCCTGCTTTATCGGTGTAGATATCTCCACAACACTTTAGGGGTGCTGTGAGTTAGTCCTGAACCACCATTAACTCATACAGCTTGTGCATCTGTGTATATAACATGTATGGTGAACAAATTCCTAAGTGGTTACACTTCAATATCACATTTTCTTGAGTAATTGATTAATTTTCACATTTCTTAGACCATAATAGGTTAATGATACTGAATTTTCATAACTTCAAAAACATGCTTAGACTGCTCTCAGAACTTCTTTCAGCACCAGGTTCCTGGAAGCATACTTCAAGGGTCAGACTTTTAATTCAAGAGAGTGGAGGGAGATAATCTTTCTCCCTGGACTGACCTTGCTTTCCTTTTTAAACTTTAAGGTCTAACCTTGGGACTCTGGACACACACACACACACTCACACACACATGCATTCACATAGGCACATATGCACAAAAACACATACATGTATCCATATACCCTCTCTTTGCCCTTTTCTCTATATAATTGTGATTTCAGGAACTTCAGCATCTCTCTCAAGGCCACTAAGAATAATAAGGGTAGTCAGAAAGATTAATTAGATTTGAGGAGGTATACCATGGAGGAGCATTTAAATTTTTTTAAATATACAATAAAATCAACATCCACAGGATGCTCTTTGCCTGTTTTATGTGAAGTGGAGGGGGTTAATATTGAAATGAAGGTACATCTCAGGTGTAACATGGGATTTGGATCCAGTGATCTTTATTTTCTTCAATTTTTATCATCTTATGCAGTGTTTGATATCTCCCTAGAGATTAAAAATCATAACCTGGTCAATGTCCATGTATACTATAGGTATAGGAAAAGGAACCATTGGAGAGTTTGCAGACTAACACACCTCTCATAGACTGTGGTTGGTCCTGAAGTCTTTTGTGAAGGATCTTCTGTGCAGATGTCAGAGCAACTCAGATACGACCAGTTGACTGATGTCTTGAGAAGAGCCCTGATTGGTAGACAAACTATTTATTGCCTTTTCTCGCTGGATTTTAAAAAAGTGATATCTTGATTTCCTTTAGGTGTAAAGATGGCAACACACCAGTCAGCACAGACTGCTACTGCTACTACACCACTTCAAGTGTCACATAAAACCTACATCTGTCACAGTTCCTTTCAAGCTCTTAACAGCCCTTAACTGAACAGAGGTTACTTGTCTCTCAATTATGAAAAGTCTACTTAAATCTTCATGCAAAGCAATATTGACCTATAAGCATAGAATTCAAAATAAGATTGACTATAGGGTTTTGAAATGTAAAAATGCAGTTAAAAATGTCTTTTGCCATGGCCCTAGTGCTAGGCTATTAATATTCACCGTATTTAGATGATGACACAGGTAAGTGCATGAAGGCAATGAAAATTTGAGAGCCAGTATAATATTTAAATTAACATACTATATCTACATCTCCTAGTATAAATATAACCATAGAGATTTGTCTTTAGCATTAGAAAAAACTGGTTCTCTTCCCAACTCTTACATATACTGGTTGCATAACACTGGACAAGTCATTTAGCCTCTCAGTGACACAGGAAACTCTGTAAGGCTATAAGTTACAGAAAAGTTGTCATTTTGCATTTGTAGAGGATGTTTCCTTGCTGTGAATTCCATACACTAATGAAATCACAGGTTCAGATCCACAACAACAAAAATAAATTTCTTAAACAACATCTCTCATTTTCCTTTTTTGTTAGATTCTTATAGTCAAACCCAATGATCAATTACTAAACATATGTAAATACCAGATTTTGGAAAGCCTGCCTCCCCTCTCACCTCTCCAACCCATCCTCCTCACAGTTGCCAAAGTGATTTTCCTAATGCGTAGACCTAATCATCTCTGTCTCTTTGTCTCTGTCTCTCTGTCTGTCTCTTTCACACACACACACACACACACACACACACACACACACACACACACACCTACCCAGTATGCTTTAGTGCTTTCCTATTACATCTAGGATGAAACATGAACTCTCAGCTTGTCATTTAAAAGTCTTCACAGTCTGACCCCTTCTTGTCTTCCCAATCTTCTTACATAATTACTTTTCTCCACTTACTCTACGGTCCAGTTATATTGAGCTACTTGATGTTTTTCACCTGGGGGCAATCTATGTTCCATAGACATGGCTGTCCACTCGGCTAGCAATCCTCTCCCTCCTCGCCTCTGCCTGTTGGAACACTCAGTTTCCTTCAAAGACTCAGCTTAAACCCTGTCATCTGCAAAAACTTTTCCAGGTTCCCCCTATAGGTGATAGGAAAAACTGGATTTAAAACACTTCTCAAAACTTAAAACACTATGTCAATGCTAGTTATCATTTCTTCATTAGCAGCAGCAGCCTACACTCAGCTGGTCTCCAATTTGATGATAACTTCATTCTCTGAGTCTTCTCCTATGTACCAGCTGAGCTCAAGCAGTATTTACAGAGCAAGACAGGGAGGGTTATGGTTGGTAAATGACTTTCTGGCAGTGTTTCCAGAGGGAGAAAATATTATGAATACAAACTTGAAAGGTTAATCTGCATTAGTAGCACTTTCTTATATCTAGACAACAAACATAGCAACAAAGTATGCCCTGATTTGTAGCCACTGCCAATTTCTGATGTGGAAATTCTTCTCTTCTCAAAATGTTTAACTTATGGAATAAAACAAACATTTCCATAACATAGTACAATGAAAAAGATGATTGCACATGAAACTGCAAATCCACTATTTACAACTTATTATTCCTTTTAAATACACAACAAAAATATATAAATTTCTTTTTCCCCTTTTTCTTTCTTCCCTCTCTCCTGCCTCAGAGATGACTATCATTAGACACGCAAATATGTGTGTGTGTATAATTGTGTGTGTATACATAAAATTATTCCACACATCTATCTATCATTTCTTACTCTGGATGCAACGAAAGTCTTCATATGCCCGTTTTGGTTAATTTGAGTATTTTCAATAGTCAAAATGACTTATTGTTCAAAGACTTTCATAAAACAATATTGCTGTTACTGTATATAATGTTCTCTTGGTTTGGCTCATTCCACTCTTGATTCTTTCATGTAGGTCTTTCCATGTTTTTCTGAGATCATTTCCCACATCTAAAAATTTCACCATCTGCTCTTGAAAGAGATCAAAGCTGCTGTGTACCTTGTATGTTCCTATACGCTGTTTCCTCCCTTACTAAGCAATTTAAGGGTAGGGATTATCTTTTTCTTTTGTTATCCCCAGCACTTTCTACAATGTCTGGAATGTAATAAATGCTTTTAAAAAGGTTGTGGATTGATTGACAGATAATCACAGAACAGGAAAGCAGGTAGAGCTCTTCAAAGTTACCTAGTCCCAAATATATTTGAAGCATGGGTATGTTATACAATTTTCCCATCAAGTAATTAAGTGGTCATCAATAGTTAATTCTATTGAATTTCATTTTTGGCTACTCTCTGACAAATACTACTGGGTTTCATTCAGTCCAGCTAACCGAAATATTCCCACTGTCTTCTTACTGGATAGCAGGTTTTAGATGATTTCAGTCTCCGTATGCCTTTTACCTAATTATGGCAACAGGGATTTCATTCACAAAAGTCTTTGGAAAAATTGTTTTAAAATGACTGTTTTAAGCATTTAATACTGCCTGTCTTATAACAATTATAATAGATTATAGGTTTGGAAATATTAACCTTATTATTCATACCATTATCCTGATGAAGACATAATGACATGAAGAAAGGAGTGTGGTAGGCCAAAGGAACTCTTCTCTCTTTAAAATGCTGTCTTTTAATCTTACTACCATAATAGTCAGAGTCCCCCAGATCAAGAGTATTCAATAGACTTTATTCTGCCTCTAGCAAAATGGTGTTCTATAAATAAAAAAAAATAAGAATTTGTCTTTCTAAGTACTTAATAATTTTCAAAACATTTAATCAGCAGGTCCAATCATGTCACCTCCTTGCTCGATAAACTCTGCTGACTAACCCATACCTTTTCATTTGAAGTACAATTCTTTCGGCTTCGGTTAGGTGGTACAGTGGCTAGAGCACTGGTCCTGGAATTAGGAAGATTCATCTTCATGAGTTCAAATCTGACCTCAGACAATTACTACCTCTGTGACTGTGGGCAAGTCACTTAACCCCAATTTACTTAGCTCCTTATCTGTAAAATGAGCTTGAGAAGGATATGGTAAACCACTCCAGTGTCTTTGCCAAGAAAAGACCATTTAAAAAAATTTTTACTATACTGCCTCTAAGACTAGAAAATATTAGTTTCTCTTATACAGCTAAGTGCTGACATATGAAAGGATATGTAAAAAGATAAAAGAAATTTTTCACCTGTCATACTATTCACTTATATTTACCAGGACTTGAATGAGTTCATTTTAATGGACACATTTATATAGCTCTTGAATTTCTACAAAGCACTTTCTTCATAACAGTCCTGTGAAATAGTTAGGAAGCTCAAGTATTATCATCCCAATTTTACAGATGAGGAGACTACAGTCATGAGAGGTTATGACCTGTACATGATGACAAAATTTGTGTTTGGGACAAGATGAATTTGATGCTCTATCCCTGATTTCACTTTGAGTTTTTCTCTTTATACAATGCTTATTATTTTCTAATTGTTCTAGCAGGTTTTATAGGAATATTTGAACATTTCTGCATGACAGATATTCTATACCTAGGTCAAACTTTCATAAACTGCAACAGAAATTTCTCAAGGATGGACAATAGCATGCAATAAAACTGAATATATGACAAGGTCTGAAATTTCTAGTAAGTTATAACCTGGAAAATTGTGGATGGATACAATTCCAAAGAGCAGAGCCAGCCTTAGGCAAAGTTTCGAATTAAGTGAGATTTGAAGTCAGCATCCTCATCCTCTCATTTTCTTTTGTTACTTCTCCTTATGCCCTAAACTTGCAGTTCTTGAACTTTTTGGTCTCGGTACTCATTTGCATCCTTAAAATTATTAAGGATGTACTTGATTCAGTAGCACTTATACTAAAATTGGAATGATACAGAGAAGATTAGCATGGCACCTGCGCAAGGATGACATGCAAATTTGTGAAGCGTTCCATATTTAAAAAAAAAATTATTAAGGACCACAAAGAGCTTTTGTAGGTTAATCAATTTATATAGATTATAACTATCAATATTTAACATATCAGAAATTTTTAAATTTTAGTTATGAGATGTTCTTCCTGCCAGTAATTCAATGTTTCATTTTTAAAATCTGTATTCTCAAAATTAGGGGCTTAATCTTAGGAATATCTAAGGGTTTTAATGAGTTCTCAATCTCTTTCAATTCTTACAGACACAGATTCTGATAATGTGCACAACACAAAGCAACATGAAGATCTAGAACAGTAGAACTGTCTTACCTGAACATATATTTGGTGTTATCTTTTTTTTCAAATTGGAACAAATTTTTGAAGAAAAGAGTATAATTAAGCCAGTAGACTTGAAAACTCACATGTGGTTATTCATCTGCAAGATTTATAATGAAAATTGATTCTACATATCTCCTTTAAACATTAATGAATGTCTTCATATAAGTTTATGACACTCAACAGTTAACAAATTAAGCTTTATTACAATTTCTTCTTGGAAAAAAAAGATTCTATTCACTTATTCTGTCTCATCTAAACATTCCCCAAAGTACAGCCTTTGAAAAAAACATCAATGTACCTACTTGCAAACAAATAATTTATTCACATCTTGTTCCACCCACCGATTTTACTGACATTGATATGTGGCATAGACTCAGGCACTCAATATTAATATTAAAAAATGCAAAACTAGGACAAAAGTCTGTTTTGCATTCACAAAGTACTGATCAATTCAAAATATTTTCCCATTCTCAAAATTAGCAATGCAGATATGCAAATATAGTTCTCCAAGGATTTGTAGATTTCAGAACACTGGAATTATAGTGTTACTATGACTCTTGTGAAATTTTATGTAGGAAATACTGAGCTAGTGAAACAAAAAAACTTTAAAATAAACAATTCATTTCTCCTAGGTTAGGCAGATGTGAAAAGTAATTATATTGGACAGAAATTTATTGAAATTATAACATCAAAATAACAGAATTATTTTGTATTTTTTCTGCTTAATTCCAAAAATCACTTCATTTGAAATAATCTATTTGTAACTATATTTATAAGTCATTAGATGGTAGCAAAATGATCCAGGCAAGGCGATTCTATAGGTAATACTGCTAAGAAACATAGTAGAATTTCCCAAATTAGGTTAAACATATGTGGGACCAGAAATCCCACAGTTTTCTCAACATCTACAATGTGAGAGAGAGAATCCAGTTTGAAAGAAAGTCAGAGTAAACAAAAGAACACCAATAGCCAAAGATACCACATTAAATAATAATTGCTTGTCAATAACAAAACTCACAATTGTGTTTTATGCATGGCTATTTTATATAAATTGCTGGTGTAATAAGGACATTCTTGTTGTCTTTTTTTTATTTTGACAAAATAAATTCACTCTTAGAAAGAAAGCAAAATAGGCCAAAAGGCTTATATATAAATCTGTAAGATTAAAGCAGAATAAAGATATTTTGGTCATTTATCTAAGGTGTTAAGGTGAAAAATGTGTGGAAATTGAGACTTCTTAATTATCTGAATAATTATGTGGACCAGAAATTCTTGACCTCTTTTTCAGAATATTGTCTTTAAACACATAAAACAAAATACATAGAATTACAAAGGAAACCAATTATGATGAAATAAAGTTACAATTTTACACATGAAATATCATAGATCCCTGTGACATCTATTGGGTGCTGATGGACCTTAAGTTTAGAAACTATGACATAATAGTAGGAAAGGAAGAGGAAGGGAAAGAGAATGGAAGCAGCAAGTCTTGCCTTTAACAATGATAATAATAATTTATATAGCTTTAAGTTTTTGACAAAGCACTTTACAAACATTTCCTCATTTTATTTTTAAACTGTTGTCTAGAAGAATATAATCTCATTAAGTTATTATTCATAAATATACTGCAATCTAACTGGGTTTTCAATTTGTTCCACCCGAGAGGCAATATATGTTCTCTAACCTACTTTAGGTAGAAAGAGGATTTTTTTTTTGCCATCACTTTTTTTGGTTGTTTTTGTTTTGAGTGTGTGTGTGTCTGTGTGTGTGTATGCCCTTGAAAAGAAGATTATTTGTAGTGCTGCAGGCTTTGTGGCAAAATGAAATTAAGGGAATCTCTTTGGGAGAGTGGAGAAGGATTAAAGATGGATAAATAAATATTCTTGTTTTGATAGTCAGGCAAGGGAAGAAATAATACCCTCAAAAGAAACAAACAAAACAGTAACACAACAGTCTTGATCATATTTACCTTCATCAAAGTTTATCACTACACATATTGGAAGGCACTGAAGGGGGAAAAGTCAATCTGCTGCCTTCAAAATATGACCAAAGGCCCCTTTCAGAATCATGCCATTCATTTATATAGTTCCTTCAGTACTTACCAAACTTACACTTGCCTTTATGTTATAACAAACATTTATCTAAATAGTTCTCTAAAGAAAATATGAATGTATTTTGTGCCACAAGGTTACTTTGTCCTGTGAAAAAGATCCTCTTACTATCTTTCTCTAGGCAACTCAACTACCAAGTAAAGTCTTCTATCTGAATTGTGAATATTTTCTGAATTCAATAGTATAACATACTATCCTAAAATTAGCAATCTACACAAATATTCCAGAGCATCAAAATAATTAGGATAAAAATAAGACAGTATAATGAAACATTTTCTATCATAACTTTCTGTGAGGTTGAAGGCCAAAAAATTCTTCTTTATTCCATTGGAAGAGGGAAACCAGACGCATGTGCCTTTTTAAAAAAATGTCCTAACTCCCAAGGATTTTTCCTTCTCTGCAACATCTACCGTCACATTGTCCATATTGATCTATATATTTCTAAATGGGTACGAGCATTTGGGCTGACCATGTTATGAACCCTTAACTTTTACCATAAAGTTGGTAGTTTTTGTTCTAAAAATTTACATGAAATAGATCTTTGTATTTTAGGATATACAGTATAATGATAAAAATAATTATTGACACTATAAGGGTTGACCTGAAGATGTACTTAATAAACCTACAGAGGATGAACTTGCATCTCAATTATTTTATTCAACAACAAAAGCAGATTTTTTTAATCTACTAATGAAATAGTGTAGAAAATATTCACAGAATATTATATATAAATGAATATTAGAGTAGTGACATCCCACGACTGTTTATATCTAAATCTACAACAAAAAATGAAACTGAAATGATAAGAACTATAATTAACATTAACATAGGACTTCAAAGTGTACCAAGCACTTTACATCTATTACCATCTTATTTCAGCCTTACCCTAACCCTCTGAGGTAGCTATGTTGGTTTCATCATTCCCATCTTACACATGAGAGAGAACAGTGTGGGAACCAAGACACCTGAACAACTCTCAGTTCTGAAACTTACGTCATCTTGAGATGGTAACTTTGACCTTCAGTTTCCTTTTCCATAGGAAAGAGGCAATAATATTTTACCTATGTCAGAGGATTATTGTGAAGATTAATGAGATAGTGTATTTTGTTACTGTTTAATAATTTTTCAGTTGTATCTGACTCTTCTCGACCCCATTTGGGGTTTTCTTGACAAAGATACTGGGGTGATTTGCTGTTTTCTTCTTCAGATTATATTGCAGATGATGAAACGGAGGTAAATAGAGTCTAATGACTTGCCCAGGATCACAAGCTAGTAAATGTCTGAGGACAGATTTGAACTCAGAGCTTCCTGACTCCAGGTCCAACACTCTATCCACTGCAACACCTATCTGTCCTCACCAGGCATACATAATTTATATAGAGAGTCTATAAAAACCTCAGATTACTAAATAAGTGCTTACTCTTGCAACTGCAATAGTTTTAGAGGATAGATGAGTATATTCCTTCTCTCTGGAATTTAGACTTCTCCATCTGAATCTTTTCAACAAAATGTATTCATCACACCTATAATGAACACATCAGTAAGATATGATGCTCTCAAAGAACATACAGTATAGTAGGGGAGATAAGATGTGTAGCATATAGTATGTGTAAAGAAATAACAGATTAGAACATAATATCTATATAGCAGACATACTAAGGTCTATGAAATGCTATGAAAGATTCAAGAAAAAGATATAACTGCTCTACAATCATATGAGTATACAATGCCATTCACAGTCAGTCCTCATATATTCTCTCCCATAGAGGTAGTAGCATTCATAACATAAATCTAAATTGTTTTTCTGCCACTTCTCAAACTGGATTTTCCTCCCTTAATCTTTTTCCCCACAAGAATTCCTTCTCCTTTGTCCTCTACTGCTCTCCCCTGACTCTCCACCAGTAATGAGTAAAACTAGTTGGATACTGCTGCATTTGACTTGGTTTCTATAGTGGAAATCCTAAAATCACAGAATAAAAGATTTGAGGAGACTTAGAAATTACCTCCTGCCTCTGTGCTTTTCTGCATACCTGTCCTCCTCACTTCTACTTCTTCATATTCTTAGCTTCCCTGATTCAAATCTAATCTCTTACATTACTTCCAGCATCAACTCTATCTTTCTGATTCCTCCACCTCCACCCCTACCCCCATCCCTGGTTAGTTCTCTCCTTTTCCTTCCTTACTTCATACTTCCTTCTGTGAAGGCATGTTGTATAATGTAATTCCTTGAGGCTGTGAAAGCTCTCCATTTTTCCCTGTTATTTCCAGCAGTCAGAACAATGCCTTCATCATCATCATCTTCTTCTTCTATCTCTATAAACTATGCTTGTTTCACGGTCATTAACATGGTAAGCACTTAATAAATCCTTATTGAGTTGGACTGAATGAGTTGAATCATCTAGGCTGTGGAAGCCTGAATCCCAGGGATCAGTCTTGTTAACCTCAGATCATTCTGTGCACAGATCATTGAGAATTCACTCCAAATGAAAATGATCATTCATTTTCTAAGTAATGAATGATAGGCAGTGTGGCCTGATGGATGAAGTTCTCATCGGGAGTCTAGAGAGTCAGTTTCCATCCTGAATTTCATTATAATCTGCACTCTATGACTTTGAGAGTCTTACTGTACTAATTTATCCCCATTGTGCTGTCTGGAAATTAATCATATTTTTTAATCACCCACAACTCTCCTTGGGATTGGGGAACCTAAATGTATTATCATCCATGGAGTGGATAATGTTCCTGAGAAGGAAGTATATGAACACTTTCTAGCTCTCCATATGTCTCTCTCTCTGTCTGTCTCTCTTTGTATATATGTGTGTGTATGTATGTATGCATGTATGTATGTATATGTATATACATATAATTAAACATATAATTTTATATATATAAATTATATATATAATTATATATATAATATATAATTAATTATATATAATTAAATTATATATTATTTATAGTTTTATATATAATTAAACATGCTAATATAATTAAAATAAATAGATATGAGAAAACAACAATGTAGTTATTACAAAACTGTTACATTCTTTTCTGAAAGGGGTGAATTTGAGTTACTACATTGGTGCAAGGAAGAGAAAGATCAATTTATTTTCATATTCAAGAGGAGAAGAAATTGACTGTGATGAGAAATTCCATTGCCTGAGTGTAAGAAAACCTGAAAGCTAGGTTACCTTGAAAATTATGTGAGCTCCTTGGAAGCAAAGAATTATTTTAGCCTTAATAAAGACTTGTTGAATTAAATATGGAAATACTGAATAATAATCAACACATACACTGTACATAAGACTATAACAATAGCCTTCTAAAAATACAAATTCCTCATAGGACTCTGAACAATTGTGAAACATATATGAATAGAGTCCAATATCAGAAACAAAAACAGCAACAGAAAAGTGATGAACAATCTCTTTACCACTATGCTTATCTACAGGTGATAAAAGATAATCATATTCAATTTTTCAAGCAAAAATAAAAGCTAATCACATCCCTAAATCAATTTTTGCTGTGTGCCCATAGAAGACAGATTAATACAGTCAATATCAGTTCTGTGTCATCCATTTTTTTTAAAACTATGACATCTCAGTGTTTGACAGAATAGCCCCCAGTTACCATCCTTGTGGGGCAAATTATGCTTAATTAAATTTATTTTATGGATTTCTAGAGAGTATATTTCCTTTCAGTGACAAGATAGAAATGTATTTTTGTGTAAATTAGTTATCTTTGGATTAGCTATTTTTCCCGAAACAAATTTGAATGCTTCATGTTGGCAGTGAAAATGGTTTTCTATAAAAATTCCCAAAATTTTACAAATGCAAAACATTGGTTCCTTATTAGTAAGCATTGGAATCTGAAAGTGCTATAGCCTCATCCTGGAGCATGCTCTGTCTTTTTTGATATATACTTCCTACTCATTAGGTAAATTATATCTGTAGAATTGTGTCATGTATAGCAAATCAGTTCAATATTTTTCTTAATGTGAACCTTCTACCTATTTGGAAGCATGTCTGTTGATCTTTTGATTTTTCTGTATTTTCTTTGAAATTCAAGGTGATGACTCCCTGAATAAACTGAATTATATATGTGTATATATACATATTATATATACATAGATTAAAAGAATGACACATGTGCTGGCTTAGTGATTATAAACCCCTTGAAAGTTGCTTTCCTTTTATGAATGCAGATCTAAGAACCTGTGATAACAGGTCCCCCAGTTTATGTTGGAGTGCTTACTGATACGAATCCCTAACTGCAAAACTTGAAGTCCTTGAGTACTGTAATGTCTCACCATTCAATTAATTGTTGTTTTGATGCACAGACTTCGAAGGGTTTTCCAATTCTTCCAGCAAATTTCAAGATTACAAGATGCTTCTTATTTGGTATCGTCTTTATCCAATAGGAGTGGGAGAACTTTAAATTTCTCTGACTAAAAACTTATCCACATGGTCTTAGGAAAATTCCTTAACATCTGTTCATATTGAATGATGAATATAGTTTACATTCATTGAGAGATGGATTCAAACCTAACAAAGGTATTGGGATATAAGTATTTCTGGTTTACACATTAAAACCTAATTATGACTGATTGTCGGGTGACTACGTGATTTAGTTGAGTATTTAAGGACTTTATAATTCCATCATTTTGTGGCAAGGGTATAAATTCCTGCTTACATATGTATGCATGATTTGGGATGTTTATCTATGCTTAAATAGACTACATAGATATTTTAATAATCCTCCATGCTCTGAAGTATTTGTGAATTCACACAAAAAAAAAAGTATATTTGGAGAAAATCCAAATATACACTAATCCAAATCTGGGGAAGCTTACTTTTCCTCCTGAATATGCTATTGATTTTTTTTCTAAAATGATAGAAATTGATCTCTAAACTGTTCTCCTAGTGTTTTAGAAATTTTCATCATTTTGTTGGGGATCTTATTTTCATTCAGCACTGTACTCCTATTAACCTCAACACACATACACAATATGCCCATACAAAAAAATTTTCGAAAATTCACAACTGACCAGGAATCTAACACTCTTTCTTGTAGGTATTCAATGTCCATCAACATGCTTAATAAACATTTGTTAAATTAAATTGAATCTATCTTTCATTTCTACCCCAAAGTGTATTCACACATTATTAAGAGTGCAGGTTTAAATATGCAAAACAAAGGAAATTCTAAGTAATTTAATTCAGTGAAATTTGACAAATATCAAGTTTTCAGCAAAAAACTAAGGGATAACCAATATTTTCATCCCTGCTATTGATTAAAGGTAAGGAATTCAAGAGAGAATGGCAGACTTAAGAAGCAAAAGCCTGGTTCAGAAGTTGAACAAGTGGGTCAGAAATTTGCATTTCTGGATCATGACACAAAACATATGCATAATGTGTACTTAGAGAAAGATGAAATCTGCCTTATGACAACTTGTAAAAATGAGTTTGACTGGAAATTTAACAATCTAATCGAATGTTCTTTATCTTTTAAACAACATTTTGGTTTTTTCCCCATTTTCACGTAAAAGCAATTTTTAACATACATTTTGTTAATTTGAGTTTGTTACGTTTTTTGTATGTTTATTTATTTATATTTAATTTTCAACATTCATTTCCACAGAATTTTGAGTTCCAAATTTTCTCTCTGTCACTCCCCTCCCCCCATGCCATAATGCCTTGCATTCTGATTACCCCTTCCCTCAATATGCCCTCCCTTCTTTCACACCCCTCCCGTCCCTTATCCCCATCTTCTCTCTTTTCTTGGGGAGAAGAAAGATTTCTATACTCCATTATGTGTATTTCGTATTTCCCAGTTGTATGAAAAAAACAATTCTCAATATTTTTTCCTAAAACTTTGAGTTCCACATTGAGAAGGCAAGCATTTCAATATAGGCTATACATACATAGTTTTGGAAAAGACTTCCATGATAGTCATGTGTAAAACTAACTATATTTCCCTCCATCCTATCCTGCTCCCCATTTATTCTATTCTCTCTTTTGATCTTGTCTCTCCCCAAAAGTGTTTACTTCTAATTATTCCCTCCTCCCATTTGCCCTCCCTTCTATCATCCCCCACCCACTTGTCCCCCTTCTCTCCTACTTTCCCATAGTGTAAGATAGATTTTCATACCAAATTGAGTGAGCCAAGTGTGAAGAAACTAAGCTTCACTTTTTCTCTTTCACCTCCTCCCTATTTTCCTCCATTGAATAAGCTTATTCTTGCCTCTTTTATGAGTGATAGTTTGCCCCATTTAATTTCTCCCTTTCTCCTGCTAATATATTCCTCTCTTAACCTTTAATTTTATTTTTTTGAGATATCATCCCTTCTTATTCAACTCACTCTGTGTTCTGTGTGTGCGTGTGTGTGTGTGTGTGTGTGTGTGTGTGTGTGTGTGTATAATCCCTCCAACTACCCAGATCCTGAGAAAAGTTTTAAGAATTACAATTCCATGTAGGATTGTAAACAGTTCAACTTTAGTAAGTTCCTTATGATTTCTCTTTCCTGTTTACCTTTTCATGCTACTCTTGATTCTTATATTTGAAAGTCAAATTTCTTTTCAGCTCTGGTCTTTTCATCAAGAATGCTTGAAAGTCTTCCATTTCATTGAAAGGCCATTTTTTTTCCCTGAAGTATTGTGCTCAGTTTGTTGGGTAGGTGATTCTTGGTTTTAATCCTAGCTCCTTTGAATTTTAGAATATCACATTCCACTTTTGATCCCTTAACATAGAAGATGCTAGATCTTGTGTTTCCTGATTGTACTTACACAATACTCAAATTGTTTCTTTCTAGCTCCTTGCAGTTTTTTCTCTTTGACCTGATAACTCTGGAATTTGGCTACAATATTCCTAGGAGTTTCTTTTTTTGGATCTCTTTCAGAAAGTGATCTGTGGATTCTTTCAATAATTTTTGCCCTCTAGTTCTAGACTATCAGGGCAGTATTCCTTGATAATTTCCTGAAAGATAATGTCTAGGCTCTTTTTTTCATCATGGCTTTCAGGTAGTCCCATAACTTTTAAGTTGTCTTACCTCGATCTATTTTCCAGGTCAGTTGTTTTTCCAATGATATATTTCACATTATTTTCCATTTTTTCATTCTTTTGGTTTTGTTTTGTGATTTCTTGGTTTCTCATAAAGTCATTAGCTTCCATCTGTTCTATTCTAATTTTTAAAGAACTATTTTCTTCAGTGAAGTTTGATTCTCCTTTTCCATTTGGCTAGTTTTGTTTTTTAAAGCATTCTTCTCCTCATTGGCTTTTTGAATCTCCTTTGCCAATTGAGTTAACTGATTTTTAAAGGTGCTATTTTTCTCAGCTGTTGACTCATTTTTCACGATTTTCTTGCATGTCACTCATTTCCCATCCCAATTTTTCCTCCACCTCTCTTATTTGATTTTCAAAATCCTTTTTGAGCTCTTTCATAGCCTGAGACCATTGAATATTTATTTTAGATGTTTGGGACACAGAAGCCTTGACTTTTATGTCTTTTCCTGGTGGTAAGCACTGTTCTTACTCATCCAAAAGGATGAGAGAAGATACCTGCTCATCAGGAAAGTAACCTTCTATAATCTTACTTTTTGGGGGCATTTTCCCAAACAGTTACTTGACTTTTAGGTTCTTTGTCAAGAATAGAGTATACTCTGGGGACCTGTATGATCTCACTTCCTCCTAAGTGGCACAATCAAGCCTGCACACTGGTCTGGAAGCAACCAGAAACTTTTGTGCCCAGAATCTGTAAGTAGTAGAATTACCTCTCCACAATCACCTAGCCTTCAGTTCCCCCATGCCAGCAGTTGAGGCTGAGATTCAGATTAACTGCTCAATACCCCCAGAGATTTAGGTGGGGGCAGGGCTGCCACTCAGTGTGAGATTCAGATCAGTTCCTCAATTCCCCCAGGAACTTTAGGTTGGGGCAAGTCCACCACTCAGGGCTGAGGTTTCAATCAACAGGGGTTATGATGAGGCCTCCAACAATGGATGCTGCTTGCCATGGGAGCTGCTGCCGCCTGCAGCCACCTCTGCTGCCATCACCTGGGGCCAGAGCTGTGGGGGGATCCTGTTCCATTCTTGGCCAGCTGAAAAAGCCCTCTCACTGACCTTTGGCACCTGTGATTTGAGGGATCTGGGAACCACCACTTCTGCCTGTGTGGATTCTGCTCCCTCTGGTCCTCCTCCCAGAGCCCCATGACCAATGCTGGGCTGTGCTCCACTCCACATCCAATGCAACAGGCCTTTCCCATCAGCCTTCCAGGTCACCTTGGGCTGGAAGTCTCCTCCAATCTATTGTTCTGTGGCTTCTGTTGCTCTACGGTTTGTTGAAAGACATTCTTTACAGCTATTTTATGGGCTGTGGGGGAAGAGATAGTGTTTTTATGTCTTTCTACTCTGCCATCTTGGCTCTGCCCCAAAATTTATCCTTTTCACTGATTCTCACAGTCCAAGATAACAACAACTCTCCAATCCTTTGGGTGAACTGATTCAAAATATCTGTGACCTCCTGCAGAATAAAATCCTCAGTTACCTCTCCCAATACTGTGTTGGTCCCCTGATTCTCCTGCCCCTCTACCTACCCAAATACTGAGAAAAGTCTCAAGAGTTACAGATATTATCTTTCCATGTAGGAATATAAACAGTTCAACTTTAGAGAGTCCCTTGTGATTTTTCTTTCCTATTTATGTTTTCATGCTTCTCTTGATTCTTGTGTTTGACAGTCAAATTTTCTGTTCAGTTCTGGTCTTTTCATCAAGAATGCTTGAAGTTCTCTATTTCAATGAATGACCATTTTCCCCCTGAAGTATTATATTTAATTTTGCTGCATAAGTGATTCTTGGTTTTAATCCTAGTTCCTTTGACTTCTGAAATATCATACTCCAAACCCTTTCATCTGTTAACATAAAAGCTGCTAGATCTTGTGTTATTCTGACCGTATTTCCACAATACTCTAATTGTTTATTTTTAGCTGCTTGCAATATTTTCTTCTTGACTTTGGAACTCTGGAATTTGGCTAAATATTCTTAGCAGTTTCTTTTTTTTTTGGATCTCTTTCAGGAGGGGATCAGAAGATTCTTTCAATATTTATTTTGCCCTCTGATTCTAGAATATCAGGGCACTTTTCCTTGATAATTTCATGAAAGATGATGTCTAGGTTTTTTTGACCATGGCTTTCAGGTAGTCCCATAATTTTTAAATTGTCTCTCCTGGATCTATTTCTCATGTCAGTTGTTTTTCCAATGAGATATTTCACATTGTCTTCCATTTTTTTCTCATTCTTTTAGTTTTGTTTTGTCATTTCTTGGTTTCTCATAAAGTCATTAGCTTCCATCTGCTCCATTCTAATTTTTAAAGAACTATTTTCTTCAGGGAACTTTTAAACCTTCCCTTCCATTTGGCTAATTCAGCTTTTTAAAGCATTTTTCTACTCATTGCCTTTTTGGACCTCTTTTTCCAATTGAGTTAGCCTATTTTTCAAGGTGTTATTTTCTTCAGCATTTTTTGGGTCTCCTTTAGCAAGTTGTTAACTCATTTTTCATGATTTTCTTTGCTTTGCTCTCATTTCTCTTCCCAATTTTTCCCCCACCTCTGTTACTTGATTTTTGAAATCCTTTTTGAGCTGTCCCATGGCCTGAGACCATTGTATACTTATTTTAGAGGTTCTGGATGCAGAAATGAACTCTGATGATATGCATTGCTCTTTCTCACCTGAAAGGATGGAAGAAAATGCCTGTTCACCAATAAAGTAACCTTCTATGGTCTCATTTTGTTTCCCTTTTTTGGACATTTTCCTAGTTACTTGACTTTTGAGTCCTTTGTCAAGAGGAGGACATACTCTGGGGACCTGTAAGTTCTCAGTTCCTCCAAGGTGGCATAATCAAGGCAGAAGAGTTTACTCCTCTCCTCGTCTGCGCACTGGTCTTGGAGCAACCAAAAACTTTTCTGCCCAGAATTTGCAAGTAGAATTCCCTCTCCACAACTGCCTCCAGCTCCACCATACCAGCATTCTTCCTTCCCCTAGGGCTGAGATTCAGATCAACTGCTCAGTTCCCCTAGGGGCTTTAGGAGGAGGACTCCAAAAATGTATGCTGCTTCTGCAGTGGCTGCTGTGGGCAGTCCAGACCATGTTCCTTTCTCCAGGGTGAAGGAGCTTTCTCACTGACCTTTGATATTGACTTTGGTATTTGTGGGTTGAGCAATCTGGGAGCTGCTTCTGCCAGTGACTCCTTTAAGCTTGGTCCAGGTTCTGTCCCTGCCACCCCTCACACATCCTCAGCTGCACTTTGCTCTGTGCCTGGTATAATAGATCCTTCTTGTCGGCCTTCCAGGCTGTCCTGAGCTGGAAATCTCTTTCACTCTGTCATTTTGTGTTTTCTGCTGCTCCAGATTTTATTTAGAGACATTTGTTACAGTTATTTTATGGTCTACGTGGAGAAGCTTCTACAAGTATGCCTTTCTACTTCACTATCTTGACTCCGCCCCGTTAACATTAATTTTTTAAAAAATTTCTGAGTTTCAAATTCTCTCTCTACTGTTCTTTAAATTTCAAAGGATAAGGGAAGAAGATAACTATGTTCATACATCTATAAAGCTACAGACTGTAAAGAGAGATATGGTAGAAGAGGAATAGTAGCTGAATGTCCAAATATTAGCAAGAGACACATACAAGAAAGATGCCAATAATGAATTTCATGGCCTTAAAAGTCTGATAACTTTGAAAATGAAATAAATATCTTAATTAAAGGAAAGATATTAAAACTTATCCTGTAATTATCCATGAGACATAGTGAAATAGAAATAATGACTAAAATATGCCTCTCTAAGAGCATCCTTCTTCTGAAGGAAAAGGATAAGGCAAGGGATTATTGGGTAAAGGGCAAAACAACACAGCTTCTTAAGAAGCCATGGTCACATAACAGAATGCATGAACCAGAAAGGGAAAGTATGGCAGAGAGTATTTATGTAGGTGTTTAAAGTAGTAGAGGAGAAATATCATCAGGCAAATAGACCATTTGGATAGAAATATATAATAGTTGAGCAGTTAGAATAGAAAGTCAAACTCCTAGAATGGAGTCATGGCATAGTAATAATAGAGGACTTATCTGGATAGTTCTCTACTGATGAGCTCTCCATCTCCTTTCAAAAAGTAAAGCTGAAACAAACATGTTGTCTGTGCCTCAATGATAAATCATGCTTTCAAAGGCAAAGGAACCCATAACGAAAACTATGACTCCATATTTGATTCTTTTTTTAAATTTATTTCAATGTTTTGCAATCACTATCATATGACTTAGATGTTTTTGCCCTCCCTTCCCTTCCTTCCTGTTCACCTCCTCCCTCCCTCCCTCCCTCAGACACCATATAATTTTATATAGGTTCTACAAATATATTCCTATTAAATACATTTTCACTATAGTCATGTTGTATAGAAGAATTAAAATGAATGGGAGAAATCATATAACAAATCAAAATGTAATACATGAGAAAATGATCTGCTACATTCTGTGATTGAATTCAATAGTTCTTTCTCTGGATGTGGAAAGCATTTTGCCTTAAAAGACTATTGGGAAAGTCCTTGCATTACAATGAAGTTCTAAGTCTACCAGAAAAAATCCTCAGACACTCTGGCTGTTTCTGTGCACAAAGTTCTCCTGGTTCTGCTCCTTTCACTCAGCATCAGATCATATCAGTCTTTCTAGGACTCTCTGAAGTCTTCCTGTTCATCATTTCTTATAGCACAATAGTATTCAATTACATTCATATACCATAGTTTATTCAGTCATTCCCCAATTGACGGGCATCCCCTTGATTTCCTGTTTTTGGCCACCACAAAGAGAGCTGCTATAAATATTTTTGTACATGTGGGACTTTTCTCATTTTTATGATTTCTTGGGGATACAGTCCTAGAAGCAGTATTGCCGGGTGAAAGGGTATGTACATTTTGTAGACCTTTGGGCATAGTTCCAAATTGCTCTCCAATATGGTTGAATCAGCTCACAGCTCCACCAACAATGAATTAGTGCTCCAACTCTCCCACATCTTCTCCAACATTTATCATCTTCTGTTCTGTCATGTTAGCCAATCTGATAGATATGATATGGTATCTCAGAGCTGTTTTGATTTGTATCTCTCTAATCAATAGTGATTTAGAGAATTTTTTTCATATGAGTATGTAAAACTTTAATTTCTTCCTCTGAAAACTGCCTGTTCATATTCTTTAGCAATTTATCAATTGGGGAATGACTTGTATTCTTGTACATTTGACTCAGTTCTCTATATACTTTAGAAATGAGGCCTTTATCACAGACACTACTTGCAAAAATTCTTTCCCAGTTTTCTGCTTCCTTCCTAATCTTGGTTGTATTGGGTTTGGTTGTGCACAGACTTTTCAGTTTAATGTAATCAAATTATCAATTTTGCACTTTGTAATGCTTTGTATCTCTTGTGCAGTCAAAAATTCTTCTCTTCTCCATAAATCTGATAAATACACTATTTCTTACTCCACTAATTTGTTCATAGTATCAATCTTGATACCTAAATCATGTACACATTTGGACTTTATTCTTGTGTATGACATCAGGCATTGGTCTATGTCTAGTTTCCACCACACTCTTATCCAGTTTTCCCAGCAATTTTCGTTGAACAATGAGTTCTTAACCCTGAAGCTGGGGTCCTTGGGTTTATCAAACAGTAGATTGCTATATTTATTGCCTACTGTGTCTTGAGTACTTAGCTTATTCCATTTGTCTACCCCTCTATTTCTTAGCCAGTACCAAGTGGTTTTTGATCATTTCTGCTTTACAATACAATTTGGGATCTGGTAGTACTAGACCACCTTCCCTATTATTTCTTTTCATTAGTTCCCTTGATATTATGGACCTTTTGTTTTTCCAGATGAATTTTGATATCATTTTTTTCCAGCTCTAGAAAATAATTGGCTGATAGTTTAATTGATATGGCACTAAATAAGTAGATTAATTTAGGTAGAATTGTCATTTTTATTGCATTGATTCGGTCTACCCACGAGCAACTGATGTTTTTCAACTTACTGAGATCTGATTTTACTTGTGTGAAAAGTGTCTTGTCATTATGTTCAGATAGTCCCTGGATTTGTTTTGGCAGGTAGACTCCCAAATATTTTATAATGTCTATCCTAGCTTTAAATGGGATTTCTCTTTCTATCTCTTGCTGTTCGGCTTTGTTAGTAATATATAGAAATGCAGAAGATTTGTGTAGGTTTATTTTGCAACCTGCAACTTTGCCAAAGTTGTTTATTATTTCAAGTAGTTTTTTACTTGAATTTAAGTATATCATCATATCATCTGCAAAGAGTGATAACTTAGTTTCTTCTTTGCCTATTCTAATTTCTTCAATTGATTTATCTTCTCTGATTGCTATAGCTAACATTTCTAGTATCATGGTGAAAAGGGACATCCTTGTTTCACCCCTGAGTTCATTGGAAATGCATGTAGCTTATCTCCATTGTATAAAATGCTTGCTAAAGATTTTTGGTAGATACTACTTATTATTTTATGGAAAGTTCCATTTATTCCTATGCTCTCCCATGTTTTTAATAGGAATGTGTGTTGTATTTTGTCAAAAGTTTTTTCTGCATCCAGATTTGATTCTTACCAACACAGAGGAACTAGTTACTGAAATAAAAACTATGAAAATCTTGGGAGTATTATAGAATAGGGAAGAAAAGGGAAATATAGTTTAAATTTCATTCGAGGTGTTGGAGAGTTAATTTTAGAGAAATGTGTAGAAATCTTTTGATGAAAAATTCTACAAGGGGTGTCAACCCAGGAGGGATAGAAAAAAAATTCTAGCAATAATGTTATGAAGATAAAAACAGAATGATTTCTGATGTTATGAAGATAAAAACAGAACTATTTCTGATGAAGAGGAAAAGGAGAGTAATTTTAAAAGACTGATATGGACTTATATTGCCCACTTTGGATTTTAAAAAGACAAACAAGGGTAATAGGACTTGGTCCACTAAGGATAGTCTCATACATATTAAAGTTGAGAAGTAACTGAGCCTCGAAAGACATGCTAAGAAAAACAGAAAGGCCTTTTTTTTTCTTTTTGATATATTTTGCTATATTGGAGAAAAGAGGAGGATCAGAGAAGAGACATAATTATTGCTCAAGGTCGATGAGACAGTGATTGGAGACATGATAAAATGGCCCAACTCTTATTTTGCTTCTGTGTATATTTTTCTGCCAAGAATGATTTTAGTTTTAGAAAAATAAAGATTTCACAATATAGAGGATAGAGAGCTAGTCTCAGAGTAAGACCTGGGTCAAAATCTTAGCTCTTCTACTAGGGGGAGACAAGTTGATCCTGAGTAAAATCCATCAGGGCCCCAGGCAACTCACTAAGACAAAAATTGTTGCAAAGAAGCTGCTGATTTGGTGGAGTAAAGGAAATTTTTCACTGCATGTTTCCTAGGTGGACAAAATCACATTTTCATCCTCCTCCCTCAATTTCCATCTCCAATTCAGTTGTTATTGTTGAGAGATCAAGATCAGGAGGACAAAAGATGTCCTTGCTTCACAGATTGGAGAAGGGCAAAGATTACCCCAAATTTCAAAAGAGGAAGGAGAATAGAATATATAAATGATAGACCAGTAATAGATTTTTTTTTACCTTGCAAAAGATCTAAAATTCATTATTGAAAGAATAGAATTCATTATTAAAAGATCATCTAAAAAATGGTGAATAGTATTCATATCTTCAGCAAATGAACTAGCATTTATTAAGCATGTACTATGTGCCAGGTACTGTAACTAAGTGCCAAGGATACAAAGAAAGATCACACAAAACAAAACAAAAAGCAATCCCTTCTCTCCAAATCTTCACATTTTAAGGAGGGAGACAACATTCAAACTGCGTACAAACAAATTATATGAAGAACTAACTGAGTGTTCTTAGGGGAAAGCTCTAAGAAACAGGCAGATTGGGAAAGGCTTCTTAAAGAAGGTAAGACTTCAGTTGGTTCTTGAAGGAAGCCAGGAAGCCAAGAGGTAATAAGGAAGAGAAAGCAAGTTCTAGGCTTAGGGTCCAGGACAGGGAAAATGCTCAGTCTAGAGATGGAGCGTTGTGGTTTTGGAACAGCAAAATGGGAAGAGTTACCAGATTGCAGAAAGTAAGGTATAAGAGCACTGGAATGGCAGAAAAGACCCAGGTCATGAAAGACCTTAAAATCTAAAGAGAGGGTTTTATATTTGGTACTAGAGGTCATGAGGAGCCACTGGAGTTTATTGAGCATGAGTATGACATGGTCAGACTTCAGCTTTAGAAAGGTTAATTTGACAGCTAAACAAAGGATGAATCGGAGTGGAAACAGAATTGAGGCAAGGAGAGCAACCAGCAGGTTATTGCAAAAGTACAGATATAAGACGAGGACTACACCAAGCTGACTGTAGTATCAGAGGAGAGGAGGGAACTTATAGGACAGATGCTTTTTATTATTCAGTCAACTCAGTCATGTCCAACTCTTCATGACCCCATTTGGAGTTTTCTTGGCAAAGACCCTGAAATGATTTTCTATTTCCTTCTCCAGCTCATTTTACAGATGAGGAAATTGTGACAAACAGAGGTGGGTGACTTTCCCAGGGTCATACAATTATTAAACATCTGAGACTGGATTTGAACTCAGATCTACCTGACTCCAGGTCTAACATCCTATCCACTGTACCACCTACCTGTCCAGAATCAATAGAACTTGTATGCTGATTGAATATTAAAGCTCAGGTCATTATAGATGAATCTCATTTTCTTTCTTGATAGATTTTGTACATTATAGGAGTGCTAAAGACATAGTTTACCTAAATTTTATGAAAGTAGGTAATAAAATCTCGCATATAAATTTTATAGATAAAATAGCCATGGGCTAGACAGAAACAGAGTTACATAAATTTAGAACTGATTAAGTGGTCAGACCCCAAAGTAGATAGCAATAGTTTGGTGTCAAATAGAAAGGCAGTCTCTATTGAGGCACCTGTTTTTGGCTCTGTGCTGTTAAGCATTTACTGTCTGTGAGACTTTGAATGGTCTAACTTTTTATCCCCTTTCATTAGCAAATGAAAGGGATTAAAAAGTTAAACAATTACAACATGAAAACTAATTTGGAGGTGTTTTTGTAACTGTTGTGTACTTAGATTTATAGCCTTAATTTTATAGTCATGCTTCTAATCCATTTGTATGCATGAATATATTACACACTCGAGAATAAATTTAACAGGTGACAATTTTATAGATAGAACTATACAATATGCATATATGTGAATACATCCAGAATATACATATTTATAAATCTTAAAATAAGCATCCATTCAATAAGTTACAGCTTCAAAAGCTTTGAAGCCTGAGATTGTTCCAGTAACGTCCAACTTTCTATCAGAATTCTTATGGCTAGGACCCACTGATTGGAAGACAATTCTGACAGATGTAACCTAGGGATCAATCACTCTACTCAATCCATCAAACTAATTTCCCAAATATTACAGGGTCTATCTCAAAATTAATCTCAGAGCACATATTTATGATACTCCCCCAGGACATTAGTTATCCAAACTTTTACCAAAGGTCATAAGTTGAACGTAAGGAAGTCCTACTTTAAGACTAGAAAAGCTAACAAGGCAGGAAAAAGAAGAGTATGTAGGGTAGAGTACTATAGCAGAAAAGCATCAGAACACCTCCACAATCTATATAGTTAATTGTTTCTAAGTACCTCTTTTTGATTCTTCTGGAAGTTTTGTTATTTTAATGCTGCTACCATAGTTCCTATCTTTGCTCTGGTGATTCTCTCATTACTTATTTTTAGAATCTTAGACTTTAGATGATACTTCTCTAATCTTATCCTAATATTTGATTATTTTATATAACAACATTGAAATAACCTAAATTTTCTGATATCACAACTGCCTAAGTGCCATTGGACATGGCTCTTCATACCTGGCTCCTTTGATTTTTAGATTGGTGGATCCCTGGAAATCATTCTTGGTTTGCGGTTTAAACTGAATTATCTTGATAACTTCTAGGAAAGCCTTTATCACTGAAAAAGAAGTGGAGTCCTATAAAAATAGTGTCAGGATCTCCAACAGTTCAGAATAAGCTACAGATAAAATAATAAATAATAAATCCTAAAGACAACAAAAGAGAATTTTTAAAGCTACTCTCTGATCAATGAAAGATCAAAGAAATGAAAGGGCCACTGCTGTAGTTGAAGGCAATGATAACAGGTAATATAGAGAAGGTAGAACTACTCAGTTTGATGTTAATTTCATTTTCTATGCCAAGGGGAAAGATATTTGACCCAAGCTGATTTCATTGAGGTAAAACCATCAGTCTCATATGAATGCTGTCCCAGGTTTTGAAAGAACTGAAAAACCATAGAGAAGAGGAAAGATGCAAAAGACAAAGACAACATTAACTGATTTATGACTTGGCGTTGATTTCTGGTAGAATCGTAGTGCTTTTAACATTTTTCCTATCATGGATCTCTTTGGTCATCAATGAACAACTTGTCAGAAAAAATGCTGTTCTTCTTCTTCTTAGCGTAAATATCTCTTAGAGATGAGAGAAAATAAAGATGTCTTTTTTCCATCTGAGTTCACAAACTGCCTGAAAGAGTTTATGGACTCATGGCAAAAAACACTTTTTCTAGGACATAAAAAATGATGATCACTAGAGACAAGTATGATTTCAAGAATAAGCCATGTCAGATTACCCTAATTATCTCTTTTATATTGATATTTAATGTTTCCTTCACCTAGATAACTTCAGGTTCCTTCTCCCTTTCCCTGTCAATGAAATACCTCTTTTATAATAATTTGTTTAAAAGTGAAAATGATACAAAGATGCAGATAAAAATTCAGCAAAACTAATCAACATCTGATAAAAAAAATTGACATTGTATACAATGTTCTACACCAGAGGTGGGGAACTTGTGGTTTTGAGGCCACATGTGGTCTTCTAACTCCCTGGGTGCAGCCTTTTGACTGAGTCCAAATTTTTATGGAACAAACCCTTTTATTAAAGAGATGTGTTCTGTGAAGTTTGGATTCAGTCACAGGACCACACTTGAGGAGCTAGAGGGCTATATGTGGCCTCAAGGCCACAGGCTCCCCCCTGCCCCGTTCTACATGCATGGGCGCCCTACCTCTGCCCTGGAGTTGGAGGTAAGGAGGTAGAAAAAATAAATTTTGGTTAACTGAAATAAACATTCAAAGCAATGTTTTTCTCCTTTATAATCAAAGATATGTAAGTTAAAAGAACATTAGGGTATAAACTTGTGCCTATAATACTGAGGAGACTAATAAAATACAATAAAAGAAAAATAGGAAAGTTAAAAATAAGCAAATACATAGTTAAAATTAAAAAGAACTTACTGAATGAATAATCTTTGCCCCTGCTTAGAACAATCATTAATGAATCGAGGTAAAGTACATAGTGAAGTGCCTCAGAGTTTGTTCCTTGTTCCTATTCTATATAACATTTGTAACAATGACATAGATTGAAATATGGCTAGAATATATATTAATTTTACATGTGACACAGAACTAAGATGGAAAACTAGCATATTGGATAGTAACAGCAGGACTCAAAGGTATCTCAACAGACTAGAACAATGAGATGAATCTAATAAAACGAAATTTACCAGGCATAGATGGAAAGTTTAATACTTAGGTTTTATAAAATTTAACTTTAGGCAGAGGGAGATGACAGTGGTTGATAGTTTATGTGATATGGAAATTTTTTTTAATAACTGCAAAGTGCAAAATTGATATGTGTGTAGCAAAACAATGACAAAAATAGATAAGATCTTAGGTGACTTAAGAGAAAGCAGGTCAGAATAAGGAAAGTGATAATCCTACTGTACACTGCCCTCACCAGGCTATACTTGTGTAATTATGGCCAGTTATAAGTGTCGCATTTTAGGAAAGACACGGATAAGCTAGAGGAGGTCTAGAGGAGAATGACCAACATTTTAAGAGAACTTGAAACTATTACACAAACTGCACAGGTATAGATTAAAAAAGAAAACAAAAAGAGAAACATGATAGATATTCTGCAAGTATTTGAAGGTTTTTCATGTAGAAGAGACATAAGATTTATTCTGATTTTCTCTAGAAGGTAGAGGTAGGAATAATAGGTTGAAATTGCAGAAGAGCAGATTTACACTCAATGTAAGAAAATACATACTAACAGCTGAAGTGATATCCAAATAGAAAGGGCTTACTTTGAATGTAATGACTTCCACTTCACTAGCATTCTTCAACAAAAGACCTTATGATAACTTGTCATGGAGTCTGTGTGTGAGATGGCATGGCCTTTATAACTATTTCCTACTCTAATGTTCTGTGATTATATGTGTTTCTTTAGATGTGAAGAACAAATGAAAAATTATTATAAATGGAGTTTTTATTTCACTTTGTTTATAATAAAACTACTGGGGGGCATGATTGAATATCACTTTCTATTACAACATTTCTAAACTTCCAACAATAATTCTAAGTCATGCTTTGGAAATTGCTACAAACTGCCAATTTGCTTCAATGACAGCATCAGTCAAAAGAAACAAAGAACTCTAAATTGCATAAGGAGTATAGACAATACAACAAGATTTTATAACATAACACTTAGACCGGTTTGTCTAAGTTTAGATAGACTTTAAGATAATAATCACTTACTAATGACTGCTTATCACATTGGATCTCTTTTGAAAGAAGCAGTCTTTAATAGTACATTCTACTTAGAGGAGATTCAGTTTTGGCAAACATTTCTTATCTTCCTTAATTGTAAGCCAGCATTGGTACGGAAGACACTGGGTAAAAGACTGGCAATTAAAACAGAATGAGAAGATAGAAGTGATAATTAGATGCTGGTACTTTAAGCTTTCAGTCGCTAATCAATATAAATTTAAGTGCAACATTACTCTTCTGATGTCATGGACAAGAGAGCACTTTATTAACCAGAATCCTAGCTCCATTCCCCATATTCGATTTGGTATTGACAAACTGAATAATTCATTAAGACATTGTTTTTCTTTGTGTTCCTTTGTAACTGTATTACTGGGAGATTCCACATCTGTTAGTGAGGCCATGGAGAAATACTCTGGAGAATGCCAGTGATTTCCCTAGAGAGTTGTCACTTACCCACACTTCCTCTACATTCATATCAAGGCTTACTAGCTTCTGGCATAAACCATTTGTATTTCTTGTTTTTAACTAGCATTTTATATATTTTGAAATATGGGGTAGATACAGTAAATTGTTCTACATTCATCATTAAAAACATTGGATACTTGAAAACTTGTAGAAATTTACCAAATTTCCAATTCTATCTATCTTAATATTGTAACATATTTTTTGCAACTTGGAAATGTATTCAGTTTAATTTAAAATAAGAATAGTGTTATTGTTTTGTAAAAAGTTTAGAAATTCTATTTTTTGATGCAATTATTAGGTTACAGAGGCAGTATTACTTGCTCCATGCACATGTGATGAGGAAGGAAATGCTATGGTGGTTCCAACGAAATTCAAGTAAGTTATTTCTGAGTTCAATCTATACATTAATAAATTAAGTTGAGATAAATATGCCCCTGACAGGCTTTGTTCTGAAGGAAACCATGCTTCATATATTTAATACATGTATGCATGTATGCATAAAGAGATTATATTTTTAAAATTTTTCAGTAAGCATTTAAGCATCTAGCATATGCACACGTATGAACATGCACACACACATAAAAACACACATACACACTCTCTAAATATACAAGCATTTTCCACCAAAGTTGAACTCTAATGCTTCTTTTTGTCATAACCATGACCCTGGGTTCTCAAATATAACACCAATGAAGTGCAAGCTTTCACAAATGCCACCAAGTTGGGAAGACTTTGAATATGGACCTAGCCATGAGTCAAGTCAAGTCAGCAAGTATTCATTAAGCTCTAAGATCTCAAAACTAGACAGCCAGGTAAGTTCAGAAAGTCTCATCATCAAAAGATTGGTCACCAAATTGATCATAATTTTAAAAGACATTCTGTTGAGCCTTAGTGGGGCTATAATCTATACTGATGTAGGCAATATTGATGCTATTGTGAATAACACACACATACACACATATACATACATATATATATATATATATATATATATAAAACTTCAAGGAGAGGATGAATGTAAAGATACAGAATAAAAAAAAAGGATTCTAAGGAAAATGTGGATTTTTAACTGCTTGTGAAACTGATACCTACTTCCTTTTCATTTAAACTATCCTGTAAATCATTCATGCTCTTTCCAGGAGCCTCTGTTGTCAGATAAAATTAAATTGGGTATCCTTCACATAACTATTTCCCAAAATGGATCATTTACAGGAGGAACTACACCAGGACTGATGTAACTCCTGAAGGAAACAGACATTTTTTAAAAAGTTAAGTACATATCTCAAGTGTTTAGTACTACCAGAATGATAAATGATGCACATTTACTTTATGAATTTTTTCTAGTTGACAACTGTTCCAAAGAAAAATACCGTGTACTGCTAATTATCAAGGAAAAAAAATCTTTTAAATCACTGACTAGCAGAGGTCAGTTCTCTATTACTACTGCTTCCATGCAAAGGAAGTGTTTCCGATTATTTAACCCTATAATATTTTTCTGGATCCTCTCCACTAGACAGCATGCAAAATCAAAAAGGTAAGAACTACTTGTGACCAAATAATAATGCACCATCTTGGACTTTCTTTAATAATTGGGCCTCACACAAATCCAAAAAATTTATTCCCCACCCAGAATTGATAGAAATTCGGGTATGCCCAAATAACAAGGGATACACTGAGGTGAGAAGCATATTGAAAAAATAAAGCCAACTACTCTATTTAAGCTAGGTATTTAAAGGACCCATGGTACCACTGGTTTTCAAAATACCCAGGAAGAGTAAAAGGAATTAGAGGACCATGAAGGGTTTCTGCCTTGCTAGCAGGAAATCTGTATCATCATTAAGAAGTCAGGAAAAGTAACTCCACTTCCTAACTCATCAGTGTGGGAGACAAGGAGAAAACACACACAAATAAA
Organism: Bettongia penicillata ogilbyi; assembly: GCA_023548195.1. Classification (NCBI taxonomy): domain Eukaryota; kingdom Metazoa; phylum Chordata; class Mammalia; order Diprotodontia; family Potoroidae; genus Bettongia; species Bettongia penicillata. The sequence goes on from JAJHZJ010000323.1 coordinate 680,710, forward strand.
CAACTGCCACCACTGCTGCACTGACACTACAATAGATTTCACTTGTTTCATCATTTACTCAAGAGGAGAAGAAATGTTCTCTGGTCCATGACAATCTTCATCTCTAGCCTGTGAGCTATTTTCAATCCATTACTGTATGTATTAGGAATTGTACAATTGGGAACTCAGCTGTTATGGTAAAAATCAGCATTGACTCTACAGTCAAAGGAATCATCTTTAGACGTTTGCTGCCTTTGTGGCCATGAGAAAGTTACTTAACTTCTCTGTCTCAGTATCTTAATCTTTTAATTCAGGGAAGACTGGTATAAATGTCCTTAATGGTACTTTCCAAAGATGTATCTACTCCATTATGAGTGTTCAATTTAAAGTCAGAACACCTGGTTTCAAATCCTACTTCTGTCTACCCTATGACTTTGAGAACATCATAATCTCACAGGGTCATACTTTCTTATCCACAATGTAATGAAATGAGCTACAGAAGTGACTTCACAACTTCTAAGTTCCTTCCATCTGTGAACCTGTGAGTCAAACAGAAAAGTAGTTTGTTCATAAACCAAGTTATCTGTTTTTATCATGCAGACATTCCCAATTCTATTTTAATCGGTTTCTTTTGGATGCTGCTTCATCCAAACACATAAAAGGCATTGATTCGCATGTCCAAAAAGAATTAAAGAGCCAAATAGATGCAAATAATTCAAATCTAAGTATGGTAATTAGAAAAACTCCATAATCAATGATTCAGCATGCAGTTAGTTGGTAATGGTGGTGGTTTGCAAGGAAAGTTCATCGTTTCAGTTGAATGATTAGGATAAAAGCCAAATTGTGGAGCACTTACAACAAAGTGAAAGGGAAAGAAGTGGAGGTTTGAATTATAGATGGATTTCTTAAGGAGTTTAGTGATGAAATGGATGAGAGATAGAAGAGCAAACCTATTGGGGATGGTTTGAGGAAGCAAGGATTTTGTTTATATTTTTGAGAATGAGGGATATGTCGGTACATTTGTAGGCAGTGGAGAATTCAGTAAATAAGAAGGGACTGAAGGTTAGTGAGATTAGAGATTATAAAAGAGGAAATTTATGTTGAAAATGGAAAAGCAAAGGATCAAAGTTTCATGCAGAGATCATTGCCTTGACAAGAGGAACTATTTTGTTACATAAGACTGAGGAGAAGAAGAGAATCATTTATCTTATTTCCTCATCTGGAAAATGAGGATAATGGTACTAAGCCTGCTCACCCCACAAAGTAGTTGTGAAGAAATGACTTACCGAACTGAATGCACAACATGAGTTAAATTGCTATTTTGAAATTTCTGGTACTATATTTCCCCCTGTTGAATATAGCCTTTTGAAAGTTTTATCTCCCAGATTAAATGACAGCATTCACAAATTTAATCTCCTAGTAGTATTATGTACTTCCAAATTCACTCATTGTTCATCTCCAAATAATTCTTGCTTGTCACAGTGAAGGCAATAATAAATTAAGGTTATTTTGCACTTTGGCAAAACTGTTAAACATATTTATAATATATTTGTTTATTCATATTACCTGACATAAATTTTGTTTCTAGTCTTAAAATGTGTGACCTCTACCTGTTGGTATAATAAATTAGCACAGCTAGCTTTAATTATATTTAATTCAATTTTCAGTTGTCCAAAAGACCAATATTAATAGATGGGATGCAAATTTGACTTCCTTGGATTATTCTCCAAGACTAAGTAATGAGACCATACTAAGGATAGTATTGGGAGCAGCTGAAAAATGGAATTTCTGCTAGTTAGATTAAATAACCTTTTTTCTAAAAGAGACATAATGATGCATTATGACATTCTTTATAAATGTTAGTCCTAAAGGAAATTGTTGCCATGACAGAATCAAAATCTAACATATTTGGCCAGGTGAATCCCTCTATGAATGTATACAATAATACCTGTTTAATTTGGAAAAAGAAAATGAAATATGAACTCTATCACAAAGGAATTAACCAAATGTATATTGCCTCTGTGCATAGCATTAGAAAGACTTTCAGAGCTGGCACTCAGTTACCATTTTTCTGTTAGGATTACAAATATCCTGGAAATAAGCTCTTGCTCATTCACACAGAACGAGAAGCAGAATATGACATGAGAGGAGAAAAGACTGATGACTTCATTTATTTTTAGAATATTTTATCAGAGTATTTCTAGTTCTTGTAAGGGAGATTTAAAATATTTAGGGTTGTGTTTTAGAAGTGTATATTTAATTGAGCTTCTCTTCCCTCTCCTAGTTTTCAAGGTCTAAATCAGAGTTTTCATTGAAAAACTCCACTGCACTAAAATCCTTTATTTCATTCTACAGAGATCATTTGTGGTGCCCTTCATATTCAGGTATGTTTGCTTTTTTTCATTTTAGCTAATAGTTTACATTGAAATATTCTCACACTCTCAGTGGTCCTCACGACAAATTAAAAAATTGTATTTAGGCATATACAAAAAGTCTGTAGTCATGAAAGAGTTATTCACTGTGTAAACAATTTGATTTCTGAAAATTACAGTGAAAGTATTACTCAAGCTAAAATAAGATTGTAAAACAAGACATGATTTTGAGACTTCAGCACTGAAAAAGTCTACCCCGAAATAAGGACTTTGAAGTAAGTAGTATTACAACTGATGGCTTTTTTATCCTTTCAGCAAAAGGCGACACACATGATATTGATGTGACACAATATAGTATTGCTCTTTCTGACTGTTAAAGAACATGTAATCAACTGAAACAGTATTTAGAATGCTATTCATTGATATTGCTTTTTATTTTCCAAGTCTGTTTGATCTTTAAGGCCAATAAAACATAAAAAATAAAATATGTGTACAGGCTATTAAGATGAAGATCTGTGACTTATCTCATCCACTCTGTTGCTCTTGAGGAAACCAATAGCACTGAATATGAAATCAATTTTCCACACCTTTAGATCATATAATTTATTTCTAGATTTGTTACCAGGAAGGGTGTAACATTTTCATTTCATTCTAATCTGCAACTTTTAAAAATGACAACCACACATGAATTATAATGGAGAAAAATGGAAAGACTATTACCAAAAAGTGTAACTCTCCCATTCATCTTGACAAACAGATGTAACACTTTGACAGCTAATCACCTTGGGATTTTTCATCTATATCCACCCTGTTCTGAGTTGATCTATTAATTTTAATGGCTTACTGGACTCCCATTGAATGGTTTGATGAAGATAAGGAATACACTTTTCATAATCAAGAGATTTGGTAAGTTTTTTAAACTTAATATATACAAAATTGTAAGAAAATTATGCAAATATTTCCATTTTATTATTAAAATCTTATCCAACTTTTGTCATATTGCTTCCAGAGAAGCCTTGAATATTGCCCTAAATCATAGATTTTTTTAAAAAGAACATATCAATAAATACATTTTTTCAATTTAACAATATCCATTTCTCTTTATGATCTGTGTTTAATTTTTCCATTGAGAATTGTGCTGAAGTTAGGAAGAAAGTTTAAGAACTCTGAAACATAAATGTATTTTAAGCTTTAGTAGTTTAAAATTACACTAGTTCTTTTTGGACATCTTCCATTATAATGTGGAAATTTAGAGGAGAGATTGGAGAGAGAGAGATAAGAGACAGAGATCAACAAAAAGAAACAGAGACACATAAATAAAGACCAATACAGAGAATACAGATGGACAAACTGATAAAAGCAGGGAGTCAGGGAAATAGACAGAGATTTAGGAAGAAAAAGAAATAGCAACAAAAGGAGAGATTCTCTACAAAACTTACCAGTTTAAAGCAAGATTTCAGCAGTCTGTAAAAAGAAATTGACGTTAATCAATGAGTACTGAACCACATAATACATAGCTTTTATCCACAGAATCTAAGAGATGGAAGTGGTAAGACCTTCTCTGGTGCCACTTTTGTCACTGTTGCTGAGTTGCTTCAGCCATATTCAACTCTTCATGACCTCATTTTAAAGTTTTTGGGTTTTTTATTTGTTTGTTTGTATTTTGGCAAAGATACCGGAGTGGGTTGCCATTTCCTTCTCCAGCTCATTTTTACTGAAGAGGAAACTGAGTCAAACTGACTTGCCCAGGGTCACATAGCTAGTATCCCAGGCCAGATTTGAACTCAGAAAAATGAGTCTTCCTGACTCCAGGCCCAGTACTCTATCCACTGCACTACCTAGCTACTTCTAGGTCTGACATTTACTTAAATAAGAATCCCTTTACATCATACCCAATAAGAAGTTATCCAGTCTTTGTCTGAAAATCTCCAGAGAAGAGCAACTTATACCCTACAAGTCAGCTCATTCTACTCTTGCATTGAACTGATTATTAAGAATTCCAATTTTGCCGAACTTTATGCCCACAAATTCGATAATCTAAATGAGATGGATGAATATTTTAAAAAATACAAATTGCCCAGATTAACAGAAGAGGAAATAGAATACTTAAACAACCCCATCTCAGAAAAAGAAATTGAACAAGCCATCAATGAACTCCCTAGGAAAAAATCTCCAGGACCAGATGGATTCACAAGTGAATTCTATCAAACCTTTAAAGAACAGTTAATTCCAATACTATATAGACTATTTGGGAAAATTGGGGAAGAAGGAGTACTCCCAAATTCTTTCTATGATACAAATATGGTTTTGATACCCAAGCCAGGAAGAGATAAAACAGAAAAAGAAAATTACAGACCAATTTCTCTAATGAATATAGATGCAAAAATTTTCAACAAGATTTTAGCAAAACGAATACAGCATCTTATCAAGAGAATAATACATTATGATCAGGTAGGTTTCATACCAGGAATGCAGGGCTGGTTCAATATTAGGAAAACTATTAGCATTATCAATCATATCAACAAGAAAACCAAAAAAAACCACATGATCATCTCAATTGATGCAGAAAAAGCTTTTGACAAAATACAACACCCATTCCTATTAAAAACACTGGAGAACATAGGAATAAAGGGAACCTTCCATAAAATAATAAGCAGTATCTACCTAAAACCTTCAGCAAGCATTATATGCAATGGAGATAAGCTAGAGGCATTTCCAATAAGGTCAGGGGTGAAACAAGGATGCCCATTATCACCATTATTATTCAATATGGTACTAGAAATGTTAGCGGTAGCAATTAGACAAGATAAAGAAATTGAAGGAATAAAAATAGCCAAAGAAGAAACTAAGCTATCACTCTTTGCAGATGATATGATGATATATTTAGAGAATCCCAGAGATTCAAGTAAAAAGCTACTTGAAATAATAAACAACTTTGGCAAAGTTGCAGGTTACAAAATAAACCCACACAAATCTTCTGCATTCCTATACATTAGCAACAAAGTCCAACTCCAAGAGATAGAAAGAGAAATCCCATTTAAAGCTAGAGTAGACACTATAAAATACTTAGGAGTTACCTGCCAAAACAAACCCAGGGATTATATGAACACAATTACAAGACACTTTTTGCACAAATAAAGTCAGATTTAAGTAAGTGGAAAAACATCAGTTGTTCATGGGTAGGCCGAGCTAATATAATAAAAATGACAATTCTACCTAAATTAATCTACTTATTTAGTGCCATACCAATTAAACTATCAGATAATTATTTTCTAGAGCTGGATAAAATAATATCAAAATTCATTTGGAAAAACAAAAGGTCCAGAATATCAAAGGGACTAATGAAAAAAATGCTTGGGAAGGTGGTCTAGCGCTACCAGACCTCAAATTGTATTATAAAGCAGCAATTATCAAAACCACTTGGTATTGGCTAAGAAACAGAGGGGTAGACAAATGGAATAGGCTTGACACTCAAGACACAGTTGGCAAGGAATATAGCAACCTCCTGTTTGACAAACCCAAAGATCCCAGCTTCTGGGATAAGAACTCATTGTTCGACAAAAATTGCTGGGAAAACTGGTTAACTGTGTGGCGGAAATTAGGCATAGACCCATGCCTGACACCGTACACAAGAATAAAGTCCAAATGGGTACATGATTTAGGTATAAAGATTGATACCATGAATAAACTGGAGAAGCAAGGTATAGTGTATTTATCAGATTTATGGAGAGGGGAAGAATTTTTTTCTAAAGAAACGATAGAAAGCATTATGAAATGCAAGATGGATAATTTTGATTACTTTAAACTGAAAAGTTTTTGCACAACCAAACCCAATGCAACCAAAATTCGGAGGGATGTAGTAAATTGGGAAAAAATTTTTACAGCTAAGCTCGGGGATAAAGGCCTCATTTCTAGAATATATAGAGAACTGACTCAAATATATAAACATCCAAGTCATTCCCCAATTGATAAATGGTCAAAGGATATGAACAAGCAATTTTCAGGGGAAGAAATCAAAAATATCTATAATCATATGAAAAAGTGCTCTAAATCACTATTGATTAGAGAGATGCAAATCAAAACAACTCTGAGGTACCACATCACACCTGTAAGATTGGCAAACATGACAGAACAAGAAAATGATAAATCCTGGAGAGGATGTGGGAGAGTTGGAACACTAATTCATTGTTGGTGGAGCTGTGAGATCATCCAACCCTTCTGGAGAACGGTTTGGAACTATGCCCAAAGGGCTACAAAAATGTGCATACCCTTTGACCCAGAAATATCACTACTAGGATTGTATCCCCAAGAGATTATAAAAACGGGAAAGGGTCCCACGTGTACAAAAATATTTATAGCAGCACTCTTTGTGGTAGCCAAAAACTGGAAGTCAAGGGGATGCCCATCAATTGGGGAATGGCTGAATAAATTATGGTATATGAATGTAATGGAGTACTATTATGCCATAAGAAATGATGAACAAGAAGACTTCAGGGAGGCCTGGAAGGACTTATATGATCTGATGCTGAGCGAAAGGAGCAGAACCAGGAGAACTTTGTTCACAGCAACGACCACAGTGTGCGAGAGTTTTTTCTGGTAGACTTGGAACTTTGTAATAACACAAGAACTTACTGAGAAAAAAAAAAAAATCCTAATGTTGGTCTTCTAAGGCAAAATGCCTTCCACACTCAGAGAAAGAAATGTGGAAGTCACTTGCAGAATGTAGCAGATCATGTCTGTGTGTGGGTGGGTTTCAGTGTATTATGTGTTGATTTGTTATATGATTTCTTCCATTTATTTTAGTTCGACTACATAGCATGAATATAGTGAAAATGTGCTCAATAGGAAAGTATATGTAGAACCTAAACAGAATTGTATGCTGTCATGGGGAGGGAGGGGGGTATTGCGGGAAGGGTGGGGGGGAATAAAATCTTAACTTTAAGGAAATGATTGTAAAACATTAAAAAAAATAAAATTAATAATAATAAAAAAAAAAGAATTCCACCACTGTCAGCCCTAACTTCAAGTTTCTTTGCAACTTTAACTCATTGGTGCTTCTTCTGTCTTTTTAGTCAAACAGAACTGGTTCAATACCTCTTTCATATGAAGCCTTTCAGTTACTTGATGACAGCTAATGCTTCCATAATTCTTTTTTTCACAACAGTAAGCATTTCCAGTTTCTTCAAACAATCCTTTATCCAGGATGCCCAGGACTGACCAGAAAGTCAGTTGCAAGATCTTTCTACTGGTCACTCATTTGTGGTTATTGGAGTTACTGCTGGTATTATTGCTATGTCTATTATTGGATTAATTATCAAAGGTGTTACCTCTGTATGGACAATTTCTTTACTACAGTCCTTTCAGTTGCTCCTGATCAATATGTTTCAAAAGCTGATTTTTCAAAATATATATCTGAAGAATAACATGATTTCAAGACCTGCTATCATCCTGGTTGCTCCCTTCCCCCACCACTGAATTCTAGTTTATCAAATGTCTTCCTTAAAATGTAACACCAAGTACTGTACACAATACCTCAGATTTTACATGGCCAAGGAAGTGTAATGTGTGATTATGCCATCTTTCATTTTGACTAGACATTGTACCTTTATTAATATTGCCTTTATGGTAGCTATATCACAGTTAACTCATACTGAAATTGTAGTTCATTAAAATCCAGAGATCTTTTTCAGATGAACTGCCATCAATCAACTCATCAAAAAAAAATATGTTTATTAAGTGTCAGACTCCTTTCTTATGACTTGGGAATCAGAGATAAAAATGACACAGTCCCTGTCCTCAAATAGCTTACCTATCATTTGTCTTCCTATATAATCAAGTCTCTTCCATCTTGTACTTATGAAATTGATCTTTAAAATAAAAATGAGTCCTTATATTTGTCCCTTCTATATTTAAATACATAAGATTATACACTGAGACTAAACTCTAACCAATGGTCATTGGTTCTACTAAAACACAGAACAGAGCGAGTCTAAGAGCTACAGTGGGAACCAGTGTGGTACAGTGGGAAGAGCAAGAAAACTCCAAACGATGTCATGAAGAGTTGAACGCAACTTAACATCACATTTTAGGCACTGGAGGTGCAAAGACAAAGTTGAAATTATCTTTGACCTCAAACAGCTTATATTGTATCAGGAGAAAAATATTTTACATATACAGAATATATGCAAAATAAATACAAAGTAATTTGGGGAAGGAAATCACTTCCCCAGTTAGAAGTAGGAAAGGTAAAGGCTTCCTGGGGAAGATGGTATTTGAGTTGAGTCTTGAAACTAAAGTCTCGAAGTACAAAATTCCCACAGGTGAGGAGGAAGGAGTACATTCCGGGCATGAGGAATTGTTAGTGTAAAAAAAGAATAACAGATGGGAGATGGGGGAGCTATTTGGAAGAAATAATAAGGCTAGTTTGTCTGAATGGTAGAGTGTGGGAAAGAGAGCAATGTATAACTAGGATAGAAATTTGGTCATGAAGAACTCTAAATGCAAAACAAAGGAATATAGCAGAGATCTTTGATTGTGTACTCTGATTTGAATAAATATTAAATATGATCAATATAATAAATATTCCATTTGGAATAAACAAGGGCTTTATGGAACTCATCACTATAAGGATGACTGAAATAGTACGAGTGCTCAACAAGTTGTCTATGTCTATATTACCCTGGAATTTTCTTAGATACTTTGTCCCATACTATTATCTTGGCTCTCACCCAAGTCCCTCTATTAGCTTGTTGAAGTGCTACTCTTTGTCTTCAATTCTCTTTTCTCTATCTAGCTTACAAATTTAGGTACAATATAATTCTTGAGAAAATCAATTCACTTCTTGAATGGGTTATAACATTCTCATCTCAATGGCGTGGAAAGTTTTTCACAATTTCATTTGGGAAGATGGGCTGAAGTAGTACATGAATAATTGTGGGATCTTCTAAAAGAACTTTGTGATAAAAATTTCAAAAGCATTGGTAAAGACACAGATTCCTGGCATCTCAATAGGTGCTGAGAAAAGTTGTGGGGTACCAATTAGCAGAGTACTAAATTTGAGGTTCCATCAGTATCTGAACATCACATGATGTCATGACATTAAGCTGACTTTCCAGAAGCGGCAAATTAGTATTTCTTCCTGGCTACCTTTCATAAACTGTAGTTGCCAATTGTGCAGCAGGATACCAGGCAGATGTCCTATTGCCTCCTGGGATCACTTGACCTTAAAGGCACCAGAAAACAATAAAACAGCTCTTATCCCACCATAGTGACTATCCTTTAGAATCAAAGAATAAGAAAAGGGAAACACTCACTCTTTGAGATAATGCATTATTGCTGAAACATACTTAGTGATACCCAAGGGACTTAGAAATTTATTTGCACTCTACTAAACAACTAAACTGTATACTGAGAGTTACTTTTTCTATTAGGAAAACAGAATAATAACTGTGATTTGTATAGATTTCTAAAGCTTAAAAATACATATATTATTTCATTTGAACCTCTCTATAAACTGTACACAGATGTGATTATCCCTTTTTACATTTGAGTAAACTGAGGCTTAGATTAAATAAGCTCTTAATATGATCACTCAGTAAGTCCCAAAGAAAGGACATTAACCCCAAGCCTAGCATTTGATATGTGATGCCATAAACACATAGATTGCATTATGTCTCTGTTATATAGCTGTGTGTGTTAATTCTGTAGAGTCCTGAAGTTAGGAAGGATCTCAAAGGCAATCAAATCCAATATTCCATTCAAGTAAAAAAATCTATATGACATCTATGCAACCAACAAGTGATCTCGACCATCTTGCTTCTGTTCAAATACTTTGCGGGATGAGGTTTTCTCTATTTAACAAAATAATCCATCTCATTTTTGTACTGCTAATTTTCAAGAAGTGTCTTATCTTGAGTCAAAACAGATCTTTATATGATTTCTACTTATTGACCCATCCCTCAAAGTGACACAGAGCGTTTAATTTTTCTTATACACAAAAGTACTTCAGTTAGTACAATATAATAGAAAAATCCACTGAATTGACAGTCAGGAGACCTAAGTCTTATTGCCCTGTCTGCCACTAAATTGTGGTTTTACTTTCTCACCAATCATTTAAAGTCTCTTCACTTGATTCACCTTATCTACAAAATGATAATATCTGATCTATTTGTAATAGAGAGGGGTAATAGAGGGTTAAGCATTTGTAAAGCACCTACTATGTGCAATGAACTGTGCTATTTTATTATTGCTCAATCATTTCAGTTGAATCTGACTCTTCATGACCTCATTTGGGGATTTCTTGACAGAGATACTGCAGTGGTTTGCCATTTCTTCTCCAGTTCATTCTACAGATGAAGAAAGTGAGGCAAATGGGATTAAGTGATTTGCCCTGGGTCACACAGCTAGGAAATGTCTTAAGCTGTATTTGAACTCAGGAAGAGGAATCTTCCTGACTCCAGACTTGGCATTCTATCCCCTGATACCTAGTTGTCCTGAGCACTGTGCTAAACACTTTATAATTATTGTCTCAGTAGATCCTCACAATAACCCTGGAAGGCAGGTGCTATTGTATACAGTTGAGGAAACTGATGGAGACAAAAGTTGGAATTTGCCCAGGGTCATACAGTGGGCTACTATATGTCAGAGACTGGAATTAAAACAATTGCCTTCCTGACTCAAGGCCTAGTTACCCATCCAACTCACTAACTATACATCCCTAGGGCTGTTAACTTTCTCGAGGGGAAAGTCTCAAACAGACGAGTTTATATATCATCCTAGAAATAATAGTAAGTCATTGGAAATTATTGAGTAATAAGTTGACATTGAAAGACATACACTCACATATATATGTATGCATGTATGTGTATATGCACATATATGCATGTGTATATGTATACATGTATAGATATACATATATACACACATATGTATAGCTGAGTGGCAGATGGATTGGAGTGGACAAAGTCTTGATAAAGGGAGAAAAAATCAGTAGGCTATTGTAATCCTTCAGGCAAGAGGTAATAAAAACGTGAATTAGGGTGGTGGTTGTGAAAGCAGAAAGATACACCAAAGAGATTTTATGGAGAAAGAAACAGCAAGATTTGACAACTAATTAAATATTAAATTTAAATATTAAATAAACTGATTAAACATATTAAATATAGTAAGAAGGAGGAGTTAAGGATAACATCAAGTTTGTGCATCTGTGTGACTGAAAAGATAGTATTTCTCAGATAAGGAGGTTTGGAAGTTGGCCTGAGTTTTGGAGTAGGGGAGGGGGTGAAAAGATCATGAGTTGTGTCCTACATACATTGAGTTCAAGTTGCCTACAGACATCCAATTCAAAATATTCAATGGTCATCATCAATTGAAAAGTGTAAAAATAAAAATAAAAAGATTTGGTCTGCATACATAGATCTAGGAGGCCTCTATGTAGAAATGATAATTTAACCATAAGAGCTGATGAGACAAATAACCAAGTGAGATAGTCTACAAAGGAATAAAAAAAGTTGAGAGCCCAAGAAAGAGACTTAGGTCAAAACCCTCATGGGACCAAAGGAGTGGTCAGACATGTAGAAGGAAATAAAGTTAGGTCAATGTCACAAATCCAAAAGACAGAGTAACTAGGGGATGGTTGTCACTAGTGTCAGATGTCAGAGATGTCAAGATGTCAACTGAGAAGTGCTCACTAGATTTGAGGGCAGTTAGGTTATGAAGCGAATAGAGTGCTAAGCCTGGACTCAGGAAGATTCATGTTCCTGAGTTCATATTTGGCCTCATATATTTACTAGCTAGGTGACCCTGGGCACATCACCTGTTTGCCTCAGTTTCCTCATCTGTAAAATGAGCTGGAGAAGGAAATGGTAAGCCACTCCAGTATCTCTATCAAGAAAATCCCAAATGGGTCATGAAGAGTTGGACACAAGTAACAGCAACATTAGATTTGGCAATAATGAGATAATTTGGAATTATGAAAATAGGTTGTTTTGACTGGATTTCACAATATTTTTAAACACCTGCATTTGACTTCTAAAGAACAACTTTTTCTTTATCCTTTGGAAATTAGTCATAGTCAGGAACTTGTTAAAATAGTTAGAATAATAGGTTTGAGTATGATATTTCTAATGACTATCTTGAATACTCTGACAGATTTCCAGTGTGGACAACTTTTGAGGAGAGAATATCACCATTAATTTGTCGGTATAGCCATCTCCTCTTATGGAAATTCCCTCCACTGATACAGATAAGAAACTCTGCAGTAACCTAAAGTGTTCAAAAGTTGAAATAAATTAAAAGGTAAACATATATCACAAACTGAAATACCTCATAGTTCCATGAATCATCCTTTTAAAATAAATCAGAAAGCAAAGTTCATTGAACACCCACTTTTGGCCACTTTAAAAAATCATATTAACATCCATAGACCTCTGGAAAAAGATGAAAGGATATGTACAACTTCCATGTATTCTGTAATATTTTGGAAAGGAAATCAGACCACTGGGGAAAATCTCAAATTAAAACAACAAAACTTAAAAATTTGACAAACTGACGGCAGAGACAAGATGGCAGAGTAGAATCAGGCCCTTGCTTGAGTTCTTTCCCCAAATCCCTCAAAAAATTGTAAAAATTTAATCTAAATAAATTCTAGTGCAGCAGAAGACACAAAATGACAGACTGAAGCAAATTTCCAGCCCAAGAAAATCTGGAAGGTTCACAGGAAGGATCTATTGTACCAGACTTGCACAGTTCAGTGCAAGTTGCACTGGCACATACAGAGCTGGAACAGGCGTTAAGAGGACTAAATCTCTGGTTGCTACAGTGGTTTCCATAATTCTCAACCCACAAAAACAGAAAACATCTTCAAAGGTTAGAGAGAAGGGTCTCTCACCTGGCTCAGAGGGGAGCTTGACTTGGTTTCAGCCAAAGCCTCTGCCCTGACCCTGGCACAGGCCCCAGGGTGGTGGCAGCTGCTGCCAAGGCAACCACTGTCTCTGAAGCCCTCCACCTAACAAAGAGTTCAAAGATCAAGTGATTGGCTACAAAGATGAGCAAAGAGGAAAGAAAAATAAACTATAGATTCTTACTTTCTTGGTGAAAAGGCATTTATTTTCCTAGGTGATGAGGAAGATCAAGGCATGCAACCAGAAGACAACAAAGTTGAGGCTCCTCCATCCAAAGCCTCCAAGAAAAATATCAATTGGTCTCAGGTCATGAAAGAGCTCAAAAAGGATTCCAAAAATCAAGCAGGAGAAGTAGACAAGAATTGGGAAAGAGAAATGAGAGTGATGCAAGAAAATCATGAAAGATGAGTCAACAGCTTGCTAAAGGAGACTCAAAATGTTGAAGAAAGTACCACTTTTAAAACTGGATTAACTCAAATGGAAAAAGAGGTCTAAAAGCTGACTGAGGAAAATAATTTTTTAAAATTAGAAAGGAGCAAATGGAATCTAATGACTCTATGAGAAATCAAGAAATTATAAAAATAGAACCAAAAGAATGAAAAAAAATAGAAGACAGAGTGAAATATCTCATTTGAAAAACAACGGACCTGTAAAATGGACCCATGAGAGATGATTTAAAAATTATTGGACTACCTGAAATCCATGTTAAAAAAATAGCCTAGGTATCATCTTTCAAGAAATTATCAAGGAAAACTGCCCCAATATTCTAGAACCAGAGGGCAAAATAGAGATGGAAAGAATCCACCAATCACCTCCTGAAAGTGATCCCAAAAGGAAAACCCCTAGGAATATTGTAACCAAATTCCAGAGTTCCCAGGTCAAGAAGAAAATATTATAAACAGCCAGAAAGAAACAATTCAAATATTGTGGAAACACAATCAGGATAACACTAGATTTAGCAGCTTCTACACTAAGGGATCGAAGGGCTTGGAATATGATATTCCAGAGATCAAAGGAGATAGGATTAAAACCAAGAATGACCAACCCAAAAAACTGAATGTAATACTTTTGGGAAAGAAATGGAATTTCAATAAAATAGAGGACTTCCAAGAATTCTTGTTGAAAAGACCAGAGATGAATAGAAAATTTGACTTTCAAATACAAGAATCAAGAGAAACCTGAAAAGGTAAACAGGAAAGAAAAACCATAAGGGACTTATTAAAGTTGAACTGTTTACATTCCTACATGAGAGGATGATATTTATAACTCATGAGACCTTTCTCAGTATTATGGTAGTTGGAGGGTATATATGTGTGTGTGCGTGTGTGTATAAATGTATATGTATGTGAATCTATGCATGTACATATATTTGTATATACATGCATATGTATATACATATGTGTATATACACATATATATGTACATATATATTTGTGTGTATATATGTATCTGTAGATAGAGACAGAGACGGGAACAGTATGAGTTGAATAGAAAGGGTTGTTATCTAAAAAATTAAATTACATTTTGAGAGGAATGCACTGGGAAGGAGAGAAAGGGAGACATAGAATGTAGTAAATCATCTCATATAAAAGAATCAAGAAAAAACCTTTACAATGGAAAGGAAAAGAGGGAAGGTGAGAGGAAATGGGTGAGCCTTACTTTCACTGGATTTGACTTCAGAAGGGAATAACAAACACACACAGTTTGGAGTCTGAGTATGGAAATCTATCTTATACAGGGAAAAAGGGAGGAAGGGGATAAGAAAGAGGGATAATAGAAGGGATGCCAGATTCAGGAAAGGGGCAATCAGAAGCAAAAACTTTTGTAGAGGGACTAGTCAAAGGAGAGAATAGAATAAATGGAAGGCAGTACTGGATAGAGAGAAATATAATTAGTTTTGGCACAACATGACTGTTATGGAAGTGCTTTGCATGATTACACATGTATAACCTATATCAAAATGCTTGCCTTCTCAATGAGAATGGGCGGGGAAGGAGAATGGGAAAGAATGGGAACTGAAAGCTTTAAAAATTAATATTAAAAGCTGTTTTTACATGCAACTAAGAAATAAGATGTATAGACAATGGGGTATAGAAATCTATCTTGCCCTACAGCAAAATAGAAGGGAAAGGGATGGGGGGGGGCATGATATAAGGGAGGGCAGATTAGAGGAAAGGGTAATCAGAATACATGCTGTCCTTTGGTGGGGGGAGGAGGAAATGGGGAAAAAATTTAAAATTCAAAATTTTGTGGAAGTGAATGTGGAAAACTGAAAATAAATTTAAAAAATAAACGCATCCTGCACTGCATATCTAATAAATGCAATGTGTATCTAATTAACCTACATGTTGCCTGCCAAAAGAAAAAAATGACAATCTATTCTATGATATATTGACGATTTGGTGGCCTCCTATTCATATTTTTTCATCTATACAAATAAAAATTTTCAATGAATACATGTTTTTTATAAGACTTCATTTCTAACATATATTTATCATCACATGTTCTTCAATATACCCTTGGAAGACAACTGCACAATTCTCTATTCCATTTCAGTGTCCAGCTTTTTCCTTTGATTCAATGTTATTTTAGTGACGACCGTGATCACCATGACCACTGCCATGATAAAGATCACCATCATCACTGCCATCTCTAAGACTCCTTCAGAGGTTGTGTGCCAGAGTGAAAAACGCCTGGACTCTGGACTCAAATCTTTGCTTTACTGAGTATTACTTACATGCTCTTGAGTAAGTCATAAAATCCTAGTAAATTTATTTTTTGTTGTTTTTCAGTCATTTTCAGTTGTATCTGATTCTTGGGATTTTCTTGGCAGAGATATTGGAATGCTTTGCCATTTTCTCCAGCTCATTTTACAGATTAGGAAACTAAGGCAAATAAGATTCCGGAACACATAGCTACTAAGTGTCTGAGGCCAGACTGAACTCAGAAAGAAGAGTCTTCCTGAATGCCCAGTATTCACCCTATCCACTGCACCACCTAGCTACTGAATTTTTTTTTCTTCATTTATAAAAGAGGAGTTTAATAGGATAACTCTAAAGATCCATCTACCTCCGAATCTATGAATCTATGCCATGATTAAACAACTTTAAAATTCTCAAGTTCATTCACATATCGTCGTTTGATTTTTTCAACAGCAGCAGCAGCAGCAGCAGCAGCAGCAGCAGCAGCAGTAGTAGTAGTAGTAGTAGTAGTAGTAGTAGTAGTAGTAGTAGTAGTATGATTGTCCTCATTTGATAGTTGAGGAAAGCAAAGCTCAAAGAAGTGACTTGTGGGAATTTTAGATGGGGCAGGGGCAACAGACTCCAGAATTTAATTCACCAGGAAAAGATTCCAGAGTGACCTATTTCAGAGAAGGTAATAAAACTAAATTAGTTTAAAATACCACCAACAAGAAAAAATTAGTAGAGCAAACTAAAACAAAAGCTCAAACATTGCACTCGTTAGAGAAATTATTGTGGGTAGTGCTTTTTTACAGAGGCAGTTAGAAGGTTTCAGTGAACAGAGCTGTAGACTTCAAGTCAAGCCCTCAGTTCAAATCCAGCCTCAAACACTACCTATGTGACCTTACGCAAATCATTGAACCTAATATGCATAAAAATAATAGCACCTCCCTCCTGTAGTTGTTGTGAACATCAGATAATATGTGCAATACTCTTTGCAAACCAAGAAACCTTTGTATAAATGTTACCTATCATTATTTCCTAGTCTTCATGGCTAGATCTTCCTCTGCAAATAAAAATTAAATTATGAAATTAAATAGAATTTGAAAATAGCTACAATCTTTCTCTGAATCTAGTTAAATTCTTACATTGGAAAACAGATTGTTGCTTTAAATGAAAACAACTGTATAACAAGGAGATAACATAAATTCAAAGACAATATAGGCTATTTTAATGAGAAATGAGTTCTTTACATTGTTTACTTAGCAATAATAACTGTCCAACCCAAAAGATGTATTTTTAAATTCTATGCTTTAAATGGAACAAATTATAAATAGATAAGTAGAAAATGCTCTTCACATTTGGGTTTTGTTTTTGTAAATGAGTTCATTTAGTAAATGATTTCATTCTTTTAAGATGTTCATTGTTTAAGCATATATAACTGCACAGCTATAATAGATTTGATAGGTAATTTAAGATAAACATTAAACTTTATGTCTTAATGACTCTTTATTATATGTTATTTCAATTTTTAAGATAGAGATATAAAAATACATTTCTGTTTATTTACACACTCTCATTACTTCTGAGGTACTATCTTCATCTATCTTGCCCCTCTTTATTATGCCTGTAGAACACTGAAGTGCTTACATTCCTCAGTCAATGAACATTTAAGTGCTTACAAAAGATGTTGGGTATTAAAAGCTTCTTAATTATTTCAGCAAATGTTTATTAATGACCTACTATGTGCCATACAAGAAGCAGCATGCTTGAAAGGATAGAGTTTAGGCTTTGGAGTTAAGAAATCTTTGGTTCTCCTGTATGCCAACTTGGTGTTTCCAGGCAAATCACTTAACCTCTTGGTGTCTCAAGCAACTCTCTAAAGAGAGTTTCTGATTTGCCAGGGGTGCAAACATCAGTCCACAACTGGAATTTTCTTCACTGATGAAGTCGTAGGTCCAGACCAATACATATATATATATGTGTGTGTATATATATATATATATATATATATATATATATATATATATATACACACATACACCCACACATATGTGTGTGTATTTGTTTTTTTTCCCATGCACTATCCTACTCAATTTTCTACTGGGCCAATTGATTCACATCAAGACACCATTGTTTTAGAGGATGTAGGATGTGAAAAAGAGAAATCCTCTCTCTTCTTGAGAGCACTCTGGAGGAGGCACATTGAAAAAGATAAAGGGCAATGGCCTCTCAATAGCTGAGTTATTCCTCCATAGTTACCTTTCTTCTCAAGTGCCAGAAATTCCCTCTTCTGAAGAGCTGGTTAGTTTACTTTTTAAAAGCTACCAGAGCTGGGGCTGTTCCTTCAGTCAGCTGAAGGAACCCTGCTTTTCAAATAAGTTGGTGGATAAACTTCATAGCTCCTAAGGAACTGCAAAGACTTCTTTATAGTCTTCTAAACACTTCTCCTATAATATTAATTTTCATTATTTTTTAAAAATTAATTTATGGAACAAAGCAAGCATTTCCATAACAGTGTAATAAAAAAGATGATTGCATATGAAATGGCAAATCTATTATGCACAACTTGCATTTCTTTCAAATATAACAAAATTATCATGTAATTTTTTTCTTCCCTCCCCCCAACTCCAGCCTAGATATAGCCACCACTACACACACACACATATGTGTGGGTGTATGTGTGCGTAAAATTATTCTATACATACTTCCATTTATCAGTTCTTTATCTGGATATAGATAGCATCTTTCTTCATATGTCCTCTATAGTTCAGGTATTTATAATAGACAAAATAACTTATTCACTCAAAGCTTTTTCAAGTTTTTAAAACAATATTGCTGTTACTGTATACAACACTCTCTTGTTTCTGCTCATTTCATTCTATCGACTCTTGTGCTTCCTAGTGTTTTTAATAAGAAAGAATCAGAAGCATTTTCTGTGTCTATTGATATAATCCCATGATTTTTGCTGTTATTGTCACTGATATTGACAATTATGCTTAGTTTTCTTAATACCGAACCAGCCCTTCACTTCTAGCATCCAATCCTGTCTGGTCATATTGTATAATCTTTGTGATATGTTACTGTAGTCTCCTTGTTAGTATTTTATATAAAATTTTTGCTTCAGTATTCATTAGGTTTACAGTTTTCTTTTTAAGTTTTCTCTCTCTGGTTTAGATATCAAAGCCATAACATAGTTTAATTTTGTATTTTCACCTATAATTCATTTAAGTTTTAAGAATTTGGATGCTATGTCATTTGATGCAGATAGATAGATAGATAGATAGATAGATAGATAGATAGATAGATAGATAGATAGATAGATAGATAGATAGATAGACAATTTCATTATTTATGGTACATTTCAGTGAAATGTAATTTCCTTAATTACTGTTTTTTAATTAGAGCTATTTTGGCTTTTGCTTTGTCCGAGATCATGACTGCTACTCTTGTCTTTTTTGCTTCAGCTAAAGAAGAATAGTTTCTGCTCCAGAATCTTATTTTAACTCTTTATGTGCCTTTCTACTTCAAGTGTGTTTCTTGTAAACAACATATTGTTGGATTCTAATCCATTCTGCTATCCACTTCCATTTTATGGGTGAATTCATACCATTCATATTCATAGTGATACTTACAGTGTCTTTCCCTCCATCCTGTTTTCTTCTGTTTCTCTCTCTCTCTCTTTGTCTCTCTCTGTCTCTCTGTCTCCCTCTCTGTCTCTCTCTCCCCCCTAACTTGTCCCTCCTCAAAAATATGTTTTCCTTCTGTCCACTGTTTCCTTTAATCTACTCTCCTTATCATTCCCTCTTTTTCTTATCCCCTTTCCTTCCTATTTGGTGAGATGAATTTCTATACCCAAGTGAGCATATAGATTTATTCTGTCTGTATCAATTTAGAGGGAAAGTAGGTTCAAACTTTGCCTGTGTTCCTCTCACATTTTTCCCTCAATTGTAAAGCTCTTCCTTGTGTTTCTCTTTTGTATGAGATAATTTCCCCATTCTTTCTCTACCTCCTCTCTTTTCCCAGTATATCTTTCTCAACCTTCCATTTTTCTTTTGAGATCATCCCATCAAAGTAGACTTACACCTATTACCTTTTTTCTATATATACTCCTTCCAACTGGGTTACATTTATCATCCTTTTGGGAACCTTATTAAGTTCCTTTTGATTCCTCACTCATGCTTATGCCTCTAGAATTTTAGGTTTGAGTTAAAACTTTTCTTTAATCTCTGATCTTTTTACTGGGAATGCCTGGAAATCCTGTATTTCATTGAATGTCTACATTTCCCTTGAAGGACTATACTCAGTTTTGCTGGAAAGTTTATTCTTGGTGTACTAGCTCCTTTGGCTCCATGATATCATATTCCAAGCCATTTGCTCTTTTGTATGGTAGCTACTAAATCTTATATGATTTTTTACTGAGGCTCCATGGTATTTGAATTATCTCTTTGTATCTATTTGAACTATTGTCTCCTTGTTCTGGAAGATCTGGGATTTTGCTATCGTATTCCTGGGAATTTTCATTTTGAGATCTCTTTCAAAAGGTACCATTCTTACAATTTTCATCTTGTTTTCCAGCTTCAAGGTATTTTGGGTTTTTTTTTTAAGATTTAACATTCTGGTTGTAAGCAGTTCTCCTTTCCTGGGGGGAAAATGATGCCTAGGATAGTTTTTTTGATCATGGCTTTCAGGAAGTTCATTAATTAAATCATCTTTCTTCAATCTATTTTCCGTGTCAGTTGTTTTTCTGATGAAACTTTTTATATTATCTTCATTTCTTTCTACTTTGGCTTATTGTTTCCTGAAGTTTTATGAAATCATTAGCTTCTTCTTGACCATTTCTAGTTTTTAAGGAATTATTTTTGTCAGTGAAGTTTTTGTACCTTTTTTCCCCTTACCATTTGACTGTTTTCTTTAAGGAATCATTTTCAGTAGTATATTTTATTCTCTTAAAAAAAGGTCTTAATTCTCTTTTCATAATTTTCTTGCATTGTCTTCATTTCCCCCCATTTTTCCCTCTACTCCTTTTATTTAATATTTTTAGTCATCATTTGCTGTTTTCCCCCATCTCTCTCTCTCTTTAACTCTTCCAGGAATTTATTTTGGGCTTGCATCCAATCTGGTTTTTCTTTGAAGCTTTTCTCGCAGAATTTTTTCACATTATTGTCTTCTGAAATTGTCTTGAGCTTCCTTGTCACCATAACATTTTCTTTATGGTGTGGTTTTGTTGTTATTGTTTGCTTTCTTCCTTAGCCTATTTCTTGACTTTGGATTTTATGAATTGGGGAATGACTTGCATTCTCACAAATTTGTCTATGTATTTGAAAAATGAAGTCTTTATCAGAGAAATTTGCTGCAAAACTTTCCCTAATTTGCTGTTTTCTTTCTAATTTTGGCTACATTCATTTTGTTTGTAATATAATCAAAATTATCCATTCTACAACCTGTAATGCTTCCAATCTCTTGTTTGATCATAAATTCTTCCCTTATCAATAAATCTGACTGTTAAAATACACCATGCTCCTTTAATTTGCTTATGTTATCACCCTTTATGTCTAGATCATGTACCCATTTTGATTTCATCTCAGTAGATAGTGTGATAAGTTGGTCTGTATCTAGTTTTTGCAGAACTTCTTTCCAAATGTCCCAGAAATCTTTGTCAAATAGTGTCCAAAATCTTGCATTTTTGGCTTGTCAAAAACCAGATTATTATGTTCATTTACCATGTATTGTGTGCTTAATATCTTCCATTGATATAAGCCCAGATTATTTTGATACTTTGCAACATAATTTGAGATCTGGTACTGTTAAGTCAACTTTCTTCACATTTTTTCATTGATTTTCTCAATATTCTTGACCTTTTGTTGTTCCAGATGAATTTTGTTTTTAACTTTTCTACCTATATAAAATATTTTTGATAATTTGGTTTGGGAACTAAATAAGCAAATTAATTTAGATAGAATTGTCATTTTTATTGTATGGGCTAGATCTGCCTATGAGCAATTAATATTTCTTCAATTGTTTAAATCTGACTTTGTATAAAAAATATTTTGTAATCATCTTCCTGGGTTTGTCTTAGAAGGTAGACTCACAAGTATTAATATTGCATTTTAAATGTTATTTTACATGGAATTTTTTTCTTTTTAATTTAAATAGAATTTTCTTTTTCTGTCACTTGCTCTGTTATATAGAAGAGCTGAATAATTAATGTGGATTTATTTTATATACAACTTTGATGAAGTTGTTAAGTATTTCAACTAGTTTTCTAGTTGATTCTCTAGGATTCTCTTAGTATACCAACACATCATCTGCAAAGAGTGACACTTTTGTTTCCTCATTGCCTATTTTAATCCCTTCATTTTTCTTCTCTTGATGCTATAGCTAACATTTCTAGAACAATAGTGAATTCTGGCTTCACCCCTAACCTTAATGGGAAAACTTCTGACCTATCTCTAATACATATAATATCTGCTGATGATTTTAGATAGATACTGTTTATTATTTCGGGGAAAGTTCTGTTTATTCTTATGCTTCCTAGTGTTTTTAACAGGAGCAAGTATGCATTTAATCAAAAGCTTTTCATGCATCTATCGAGACAATCATTAACTTTGTTGTTTTTGTTACTATATTTAACAATACTGAGAGTTTTCCTAATATTGAACCTGTCCTGTATTCCTCATATAAATCCTATCTGTTTAGAATGTATTTTCTTTGTAATAACCTCCTTGCTAATATTTTATTTAAATTCTTTCATCAATTTTCATTAGAAAAATTGGTCTATAGTTTTCTCTCTGTGTTTTTGCTTTTCCTGGTTTAGATATCAGCACCATACTCATATTGCAAAGGAAATTTGGCAGGATTCATTCTTTGCTATTTTTCCATATAATTTACATAGTACTGGAATGAATTGTTCTTTAAATGTTTGGTAGATATCATTTCTAAATCCATCTGCTCTTGAAGATTTTTTTTCCTTTGGAGCTTTTTGTTGGCTTATTCAATTTATTTTGCTAAGATTTGATTATTATGCACTCTATTTCTTCTCTATCTCAGCAACTTATATTTTTTTCAAATATTTGTCCATCTCACTTAAATTGTCAGATATATTAGCATATGATTAGGCAAAATAACTCCTAATGATTGCTTTAATTTCACCTTCATTGGGGTGAATTCAACCTTTTCATTTTTTGAATTTTGTAAATTTTTAAATCAAATTAATCAATGGCTTATATTATTGTTTTTTTCATAAAACTAGCTTTGAGCTTTGCTTATTAATTCAATGGCTTTCTCTCAATTTTATTAATACTCTCTGCTGATTTTCAGGATTTCTATTTTGGTGTTTAATTGAGGATTGTAAAATTTGTTTTTTTCTAGTTTTTTTTTAGTTGAATGCTCAATTCATTAGTTTGCTCTTTCTTTTATTAATGTGAGAATTTGGAGACACAAAATTTCCTCAAATTTCTATTTTTAGCTGCAACCCACAACTTTTGTTATGTTGTTTCATTTTTGTCATTTTATTTAATGAAGTTATTGATTGTTTTGATGATTTCTTCTTTGAACCATAAGTTCTTTATGATTAGATTACTTTGTTTCCAATTAATTTTTATCCATATTCCCATAGCCCTTTGTTGAATATAATTTTTATTGTATTATAATCTGAAAATGTTGTATTTAATTTCCAGCTTTTCTGTAATCTTTTTTTTTTGCCAAGTACCTAATGTCCTTACAATTTTGGTGGAAGTAACAACTTTTGCTATTGCTGCAGCTGCTGCCTCAACCATTATCACCGTCTCAAAGGCTTACAACTAGTGTTACTGCTTCACTATGCTACCAGCCAGCCCAAACCCCATATCATAGACCTCTTTTTCAAACTTCCTAAATTGTCTCATCCCAACTTTTTATTGGTTATGCTGCTCAAGAAATTGATTTAATAAGTTCTTTTAGAGCTGTTTGGAGGAAAATGTTTGGAGAGTTCAAATAGAATGCTCCTTTTTCTTCACCATCTTGACTCCAGTTCCAACTTATCTCTTTTAAAAAGACATTTGCAACTTCAAAATTCATGTAATAGACACTGATCATATTAAAGATTATCTTTTCTCTCTTCAAGTCTTAGGACTGATGAAACCTTCCAAAAACACATGGAAACTCTATCCTATTTTAAATAGTTCCAAAGAAATAGATGCCAGTGTTCCACAATAACCCATTTTGATATTTAATACCTCTTTCTTATTGATAAGAAAGTCTTCCTTTGGTAACCAGATCAAGGTCATTTCTTATTTAGTTCTTAGTGGGGAATAGGTTCATATATTTGATAACTATCATTAACCATAGAGAAGGTTCAACTCTTTCTTTTTCTTTTCTTGGCTAAGAAGTCTCAGTTCCTTTAATAGATTTTTGTACCTCACAAAGATCTGTGTATGGGAGTATAAATATGTGTGTGTGCGCATGTGTGTATACACAAATGCATATTATGTGTATGTATGCCAACATATACCAGATTTCAAAAAGTATTCCTATGACTAAAAAGCTTACAAATAAAGTAAAAGTTCCTTTTTTAAAGAGGGACAACTATCATAGATAAAATAATTCTGAAAGGAAAAAAAGAAAAGAAATTTTGAAGAAGAAAAGTGATTTTAAAAAGAAAACCTAGAAAGAGGGAGTCAGAAGTTTTGGTATGAGGGGAAATAGAAAATTATTAGTATATAAACTATATTTCTCTGGAAACATTTTCTCATGTTGCAGAATAAAAATTCAATTCTAATTAAATGTTAATTGGATGGTAAAATGGGATTTTGTTCTATTGTTAATTTTCCATTACATTAACCTTCTTGTCAGAACATTGCTTTGTTTTCTCAATTCTCTAATGAAAGAACTTCATAAAACATTCTGGAGTACTTAAATGTAGATGTTTCTACAGTGTCCTGCCTTTGAACTCTTCAGAGGAAAAGCTTATTATAAACAAAATTCACTAGCTACAGAAATTACTATTTTAACCTGGTATTATCCCACAGAAAAAAATGTCATTTCTAGTTGAAAGAATGTAAAATGTACAGTTATGTTAAACAATAAATCAAGATGAACTATGAACTTGCTAATTCCTAAAGAGGAAAGGTGTTTTCTGTATTCCTCACTCCTTATGAAATAATTTAGTTTTTTAGGGAAAGTTTGGGTATGATATAAAGATAAAGCAGTTGCTCATTTAATCTCATTTCTTTGTCTAGTTCTCATATTTAAATAAACTTAACTAACATGGTTCAGAATTATGATATTCTGGTTCATTAAGCATTCTAATTAATTGGAGATTGAGTCAATAGAACCTTCTGTTAAAAACTTCAATAACTCCCCATTACATATAAAACAGTTTCCCCTGTCTCAAATTTCTCCCCAATCTAATCAGTCCTCCAATCAGCTATCAAATTAATTTTCTAGAAGTGCAGGTCTGACTTTGTTACTTCCTTCTTCAATAAATTCCTATGGCCCCCTATGACTTCCAGTATCAAATACAAAATCCAATGTTTGCTTTCTAAAGTCCTACCAAATCTGACTCTTTTTCTACCTTTCCAAGTCTTACACCTATCTCCCCTTCACATATCCTGTAATCAGTAGCAACTCTCTGCTTACTTTCCTCAAACACAACACTCTTGTGCACTTTCTAGAGTTGTCCTCCACCCCTAGAATTCTCTCCCTACTTTTGTCTACCTCCTGGCTTGTCAAGTCTCAGCTAAAGTGTCGCCTTATACAAGAAGGCTTTCCCAGTCCTCCTTAATCTTAGTGCCTTCTTTCTTGGACTATCCCAAACTCATCCTATACATATTTTGTTTGTACTCAGTGACTTTGCAAGCTCCTTATGGGCTTGGACTGTCTTTTGTTTTCATTTGTATTCCTAGCACTCAACACCAGGTCCTGGCATATTATAGTCAAGCAATAAATGATTATTGATTGACATAATTGTTTGTATATTGACCTTGACCTCCTTTTGAGGAGGAGCTACTTTTTGCCTTTCCTTATGTCCCTAGCACTTAGCAGAGTGCCATATATTAAGAACATAGTAGGTACTTCATGCCTTTTTGTTGATGGGGTTGCTGACAGGCTGAAAGACTGAATCCATAACTCCTTAGTCTGCCATGTAAGGCCTTCCATATTTGACTCATAGCCATTTTATTTCCTGCTATCTCCTATTTTGCCTACTCTATTCCAATACAAAACCTGTGCTCTAAACATACTAATTAGTTTGAGGCATTGCCCATCTCTTTAGGAAATAAGAATCTCACTGTTTGCTTTCTTATGACCATTAAGATTAAGTATAGACTTTTAAATATATAATAATATAAGATTTTATATTTTATTGTTAATTTAAGCACTAAAAATCCCACATTTCAATATAAAAACATATAAGAATTGCATAAGAAATTATGAACTTCTATTATGTAGCGTATGGGGCCATACATACACACATATGTAGGCATGTATGTATTTATGCATTCACACATATATAATGTAACAAATTGCTTTGTGTCCATTTAACTTTTTTTTCTTCTCTACCTTATTAAATATTTTATTGATTTGCCTTTTTTTTTAAGTTACCCATGTATGCATACCCTTCATGGTAATAAATATATGTAGCCAAGTAAACAAATAAATACATAGGCCCTATCTGAAATTGTAAATTTTATTCTTTGCCTCTAGCCCACCTCTTCTCTGCCAAGAGGAATGACATTTTCACATACTTAACCTTCTAATATAGGAAAGCCTTCCAATGGCTCTTATCCTATAAAAGTGGTCAGTCCCAGAGATTTTGAAATAGTATACACAAATAGCAGTTCCTTGTAATTTTGTTTTCCTGGATTAGATATTAAAAGGACTTCAAATCATCAAAGGTGCCACCCCAGAGAGGAAGAGCCAAAGAACCTCTAGCATATTTCTCTGAAGAATGGTTCTTCTAAGGACTGAGAGTTGTAGGTCCCAAATTCCCATCCAATCTAGGTGTGGAAAGTGATTCTGGCTTCTCAATGTTGTATCTCCATTTGAGAATTACCTCTCCTCAAATCTTACCCCAACCAGGACCAACCGTAAATTTGTAAAGGCCTCTCCCCCACACTCCCATGATCTTTCTGTAGAAAGGGAGACCCCTCTTTGGGAGAGGCCAAGTAAAAAAAAGGAAACAGTGTTTCTGTCCCTGCTAGAGGATCATATATTCCTGAGGACACCCTTTCCCCAGGAACTTGTCTTTCCAAGGAAATTTTGTCTCTCCCTGCTTTGGTCTTTACCAAGTTCTTTATTTGAACAGAATACAGCGTCATAGATTTAGAGATAGAAAAACAACACTGGAAATGATCTCATTTTACAGATTAAGTGACTTGACCAAGGTTACACAGTTATCAGGGGGGCAAAGCAAAGATAAGAAGTCAGCACCTCTTTCCACTGTACCACTGTACCGCTCTACACCCCATTCAAAAGGAGAAAAAAGAGCTGAGAAAAGACAAGGTGAAAGTGTGTTAGACTGTCCTGTTAAGGAAGGTGAGAGAATACTTCGGGGTGCTGGGTCTCTGTAGGGGCTATGTTACCCCAGAGAGGAAAAAATGCTTCTTGAGGATTAGGATCTCTCCTCTGACTCTCAGAACAGTATTCCCAGCAACAAAGAAGGAAGACTGGATAGGAGAACTTTAGGTAGGGCAGCAGAAGGGGATCCAGCCTTTGATGAAAAACCTTTCTGAGAATGCCTCCTCTCCTTCACGAACAATTTAACTTCTCAAAGCCTTGTTTTTCCAAACTCCTTAAACTTTCCCAATATATGGAAAGTGGGGGAATGGTGAGCATAGATGCCAGACAGAAGGACCCAGGGGCCCACTCATCTCCCATTAGCTAATTGTACGGAATCCTAAGACCACAAACCTCTGCTCAGCAAGGATCAGCGCTTGTTACCTGAGAGAAGATAAATTGTTAAAACCTAACTGAAAAGGTCCTAGTCCAGGAATCAAAACTGGCTTCTGGTCCCTGATCCAATATTGATTGCTCTGCAGATTAATAGGTTGGACAAGATAGTCTCTGATATTATTCAGTCAATAAGCACTTGTTAAGTGATTACTCTGGACCAGATATCATGCTAAGTACTGGGAATACGAAGAAAGGATGCCTTACTGGTGGCTAAGAATCTAATGGGTAAGCACCAAGTACATACACAGGTACATACAAAGGACATGTAGAGTAAACAGAAGGTAGTATTAGAGAGAAAACACCAGCAGCTGGAAGTCACTCCTTCAGAAGGTGGTACTTGACCTGAGACCTAAAGGAAGCCAGTGATTCTAAGTAGTGGATATGAGGAGAGAGAGTATTCCAGGAATGTTCTGATCATCTCTAAGTTTGTGAACCTATGAAATATGGTCTCTATTTGACTTTACTTCAGCACACCTTCAGTTTTGGTAAGAGGTGACTAAGTCTTCCTTTGTGTCCTTGCTTTGCTCCCAGTGGCCTGAATTTCTTTCTCTGAAAAAATCAAAGCATTTTATTTCAACTCTGAGAAATTTCTCTGTTTCTGTCCAGGTCTCAAACGATACCTTGAAAGTTCAGGGGCAGGAAGGGAGAGAGATATTAGTTTCAAGCACACTTTTACACACATCTTCAAAAGCATTTCTCTGTTTGCTGTGAAGGTTAGTTATCAAATCTCTACTTCACAGAATGTTATATATAAAGAAACAACTTGCCTCAACATCTAGTTATCAAGAATCATGTTTCGATAGTGAGCTGCCAAGGGGTAGATGTGGGGAATGGGCATCCTCCTCATTAGTTGTCTCATGATATCCTCCTGAGATCTTGGTCCATCCCCTCCATGGAGTAATGTCCACTTTCCACCTCCATCTTTGTCATTCATATCACTTGCTTCGTGGGCCTGACCCCAAGCATAGTTAGGTCTTATTTAGGGCTTTGACTGGGGATATCAAAATATTAGATTTTGGTTTTATTAGATTCTGCTACTCTGAAAATCAATTCACCTTGGTCTAAGTTACTGTCCAAGCAGTAAGATATTTTCTTCAAAATATCTTACCATGTCTATTTTATTTATTTGTATGAAGAGATCAAAAAAAAAGAATTTCATAGCTAGTCTGTCAGAAAGGTGATTAGTGTCTTGTAGTATGAGGAACACTTCACTCAATTCTCAAATAAGCTGTGCCTGCCTAGTGACCCAAGTGTGCTTTCTCTCAGCTTTAGACTGCACTTCTCACTCTTAAAGGTTCCAATAGAAAGACTTAAATTATACCTACTTCTCTCTTCTGTACATAATTCTACACTTAAAATACTTTTCAAAATCACATTTTGGCCTTTCTAATCCTACACAAAGAAATGGTTTTAATATGAAATCTTTATTCCGTAATTTTACATTTTGCTACAATGTGAATATTGTACTCCCTCCACCTGTGCAGATCATTAACCTGCCCATGCCCTCTCATCCACATTACCCCAGAAATCCTCAAAAATGATCTATCCAACACTCTAGAGGCTCCCTATCAGGCCTTCAGTTATCTTGGGGCTTCAGGGCAGGCTTCATATAGTCAACTGTATTTGACAGTAGCAACTTCAAGTGGATGAGTTAATAAACTCCTTAACAAGGGAGTAGTTCACATATACTAAGTTTCATGGCATAGCAAACAACTGTCAAAATCACATTACAAAACACTATTTCTGTTTTTGATAGAAAGTGTCAAGTTTGAATGAAATACCTTAGAATTTTATTTCAATTCTAATTCAAGATTGTGTTTTTAATATAAAGAATATGTGGGAGTATTATCATCAAAGCAGTATATAGGTAATGACACTGCCAAACATATGTGTATGTATATATATAAATATATATGTGTGTGTGTATAATATAATGAAAAGATATGTCATGCAAATGCTAAAACACATTATAGTTTACTATCATGAGTGCATTTTGCTTTCACCTTTCATGTTCAATATCTTCTGATAAAGTTATCTCATTCATTCCAAATGTCAAAATGTGTGTAGAGAAAATACTATAATGAAGCAGGTAGAACTTGAGATTGTCACAAGAATTGTTGCTTATCTGATCTCATAACTTCCTCATGCTACAAAACTTGTATTCCTGTATGCACATGGTATATTCTATCTTTTAATATTTCAGTGGATCCCTTTGATATGGGTATTTCTACCTGCAGTGCAGATTTCAATCTATCTGTTCCTTGGTTTGTACCATTCATAACAACATGTTCCCTCAAGTCCTTCATAAAGGATCCACCCTATGCAGAGCCTTTCTAGCACAGGAATCTTCAATGACATATTTAACAATTCTTCTTGAGACCAACAAACAGGATATTCTTGTCACCAAAGACATGGGGGTAGAAAGTCTCATTGAGTTGGAATATAAACTCACTTACAAAATCTGAAGAGGAAAGACAATGGAAGAGAGGCAGTATAGAGCAGAGCTTGCACATAGTAAGCTCTTGCAATTAGGAACATCTGAATTTGAATCATACTTCAATCTTTCTGGAGGACCCTGAAGAAATTACAATGTTTTAGCCTCATTTTCCTCATCTGTAAAATAGGGCACAGTTTAGAGTTGAACTTAACATAGAAGGTACATATTTCACATACACACATCATACACACTATTCTATATATGTATATATGTGTGTATTATATATACGTATATACTACACACTATACTATACAAACTATGCATATATTCTCTCCATATGTAGTATGCATATATGTGTGTATATATGTGACCTTATGTGTATATAGTATGTCTGTGTTTCTGTGTAAACATTGACTAAACCTTAAAATAAGGTATAAATGTTAACTATTATCATTTATGAGCAGTATTCCCACAGAATGGTATAATGGATAGAAGCAACCCTTAACCTCAGAGTGATCTGGTTCCAAGCCTTGATTCAAACCCATATGACCCTGGGTAGATCATTTAAGCTCTCAACACTTCAGAAAAGTCACTGAGTCTATAAGTCACTGAATTCCTAAGAGTAGGAATATAGTCTTGTAGAAATTCTCTACAGCAATGAAATCACAGGTTAAGACGTGTCTATTTAAGTATATGTATCTATTTGTGTATGTATAGCCACATCAAACAATACATGACATGAAAGAAAAAATACTCTGAAAAAAGTTTGATATGAGATTCCATCAAGCCACATCATTCCAGGTAAAATTATAGTAAACTTTTACAGAATACAAAAGATGCCCAAGAAAAAAATGACGTATCTCTCAACATTTCTATGACACTGCATTAAGGAGAATGAAACTATTAATATTTAGAGTCTAACATCTCAGCCTCAGTGTGGTATAGGAAAAAGTAGGAATGACATTAAAAAAGATGAATATAGTCACAAGACAAAACAGAGGATAGATGGAAATGATCCATGCAAAAGGTGACACAATCCTGAATGTTTTAAAATACCATATTCTAATTTTTATTAATTTTTGTATATAATTTTTGTCTCTTCCTACAACTGTAAACGAAGAGGAAATTATCATGTTTTCTCACTGTATCTCTCCAAGTATGTAATACAGTACTTTGGACATAATGTGTTTTATTACATTTTGTTCACTTTGTTTACTGAATAAATTTAAATAGATATGCCTTATTCTTACTTGACACCAATGACTTATAATTCCCTGCTTTCTCTACAATGAACCACCACATGTCCCACCTCTATAGTTGATTTCTTTATCTGAACTTCTTTCAAAGTTTAAAATGTTGGGCTATATTTTATTTTATTTTTTAAATTTTACTTAAAATGTTATTTTTCCCAATTATATGTAAAAATATAACATTCTTTTTTTCTCAAGTTCTGAGTTCCAAATTCTCTCCCTCCATCCCCTCCATTGAGAAGGCAAGCAATTTTGATATAGGTTATACATAAGTAGCCATGCCAAACACATTTCCATGCAAATCATTCCGTGGAAGAACATACACACACACCAAGAAAAATAACAAAAAGTAAAGAAAATGTATTTTGATCTGCATTCTGGTTCCGCCTGTTCTTTCTCTGGAGATGGACACTATCTTTCATCATAAATTCTACAGAATTGTCTTGGATCATTGTTTTTCTGAGAGTAGCTAAGTTATTTGTAGTAGATCACTATATAATATTGCTGTTACTGTATACAATGTTTTCTTGGTTCTGCCTATTTCACTTTGCATTAGTTCATCCAAATCTCGTTTTTCTAAGAGGATACTCCTCATCACTTCTTATAGCACTATAGTATTCCATCACAATAATATGCAACAACTTGTTCATCCATTCCCTAATTGATGAGCATCCCCTCAATTTCCAATTCTTTGCCACCAGTAATGAAGTTACTATAGAAATTTTTGTGCACACAGGTCCTTTTCCCTATTTTAATTTTGTTAATGCTTTGGCATACAGACCTAGTATTGCTATTGCTTGGCCAAAGGGTATGCATGGTTTTATAGCCCTTTGGGCATAGTTCCAAATTGCTTTCCAGGATAGTTGAATCAGTACACAACTTCAATAGTGATTTAATTTTCCCACACCCCCTCCAACGTTTGTCATTTTCCTTTTCTTCCGTATGAGCCCATCTGACAAGTATACAGTAATAGTTCAGAGTTGTTTCAATTTGCATTTCTCTCATTAATAGCAATTTAGAGCATTCTTTATATGACCAAAGATAGCTTTGATTGCTTTGAAAATTGCCTGTTCATTTCCTTTGACCATTTATCAGTTGAGGGATGACTCTTATTTCAATAAATTTGCCTAAATTTTCTACATGTTGAGAAGTAGTCTTTATCAGAGAAATTCACTGTAAAAATGCTTTCACAGTATTACCAATGATATATTTGCTCCATCCTGTTTATCCTTCTCTGTCTCTGTCTCTGTCTCTGTCTCTCTCTGTGTCTGTCTCTGTCTCTCTCTCTCTGTCTTTCTCTCTGTCTCTCTATCTCTGTCTCTCTCTCTCTTCCTTTACGCTATCCCTTCTCAAAACTGTTTTGCTTCTGACTTTTACCTCCTCCAAACTGCCCTCCCTTCTATCAGTTCCACTCCCCCTTCTCTTATCCCCTTACCTTCTTACTTTCCTGTATAGTAAGATAAATTTCTATACCCAAATGAGTGTGTATGTATTCTCTCTTTGAGCCAATTCTAATGAGTCTAAGGTTCCTTTGCTCCCCTACGTGCTTCCCCCATTTCCCCGTCTATTGTAAAATCTCTTTCAGGCCTCTTTTGCATCAGATAATTTATCCCATGCTACCTGTCTCTTTCCCCTTCCAGTGCATTCTTCTTTCTCATCACTTGATTTTATTTTTTATATAATCACACCATCACAGGCAACTCATACCTCTGCTTTCTATCTGTGTATACTCCTTCTAACTGCCCTAATAATGAGAAAGTTTTTTAAAATTTATAATTTTCCCATATGGGAATATAAACAATGTAACCTTATTGAATACCTTATGATTTTTCTTTCCTGTTTACCTCTTTATGCTTCTTTTGTGTCTTATATTTGAAAATCAAATTTCTTTTGATCCTGGTTTTTTATTAGGAATGCTTGAAAGTCCTCTATTTCATTGAATATCCATTTCCCCCTCCCCAGAAGGATTATTGCTGGGTAGGTCATTCTTGATTGCAATCCTAGCTCTATTTCCCTCTGGAATGTCATATTCCAAGTCCTTTGATCCTTTAGTGTAGAAGCTGCTAAATGTTATGTTATCCTGACAGTGGCTCCATGATATTTGAATTGTCCCTTTTTGGCTGCTTGCAGTATTTTCTCCTTCCTATGGGAGCTCTCGAACTTGGCTATAAGACTCCTGGGAGTTTTCATTTTGGGATCTCTTTCTGTTGGTGATTGGTGGATTCTTTCAATTTCTATTTTATACATTGGTTCTAGAGCAATATATTTGTTTTCATGACAATTTCTTGAAAGATGATGTCTAGGGTATTTTTTCATCATAACTTTCAGGTAGTCCAATAATTTTCAACCTATCTCTCCTGGAACTATTTTCCAGGTCAGTTATGTTTCCAAAGAGATATTTCACATTTTCTTCTATTTTTTTTCATTTGTTCAATTTTGTTTGTTTGTTGATGCCACTAGTTTCCATTTGCCCAATTTTAACTTTCAAAGTGTTCCTTTCCTTAATTAGCTTTGTACTTTACTTTCCATTTGGCCAATTATTCTTTTTAAGGAGTTCTCTTCAGTTAAATTTTTGTGCATTGTTTTCCATTTGATCAATTATGCTGTTCAATGCATTCTTTTCTTCATTGGATTTTTCTCTTTTTACCATTTAGCCTATTCTGGGTTTTTTTTTTTTTTTGAAGCGTTATTTTCTTAAGTATTTTTTGTGCTTCCTTTACCAAACTGTTGACTTTTTTTCATGATTTTCTTGCATCACTCACATTTTTTACCAAGTCTTCCCCTACCTCTCTTACTTGATTTTTAAAATCATTTTTGAGCTCTTCCATGATGTGAGATCAATTCATATTTTTCTTGGAGGCTTTGGATGCAATAATTCCAACTTTGTTGTCTTCTGAGTATATGTTTTGATCTTCTTGTCACCATAATAACTTTCCATGGTCAGATTTTTTCTGTTGTTTATTTTCCAGTCTATTTCTTAACTTTTAACTCTGTGCTAACATGGGGATCTGCTTCTCAAGTGGTGTAGGCACCATCCCAAACATCAGGCTTTTTTGTGCAGCTGTTTTCAGAGGTAATTCTTGGGACCTGTAAGTTTTTGGTTTATCCAAGAAGATATGATCTAAGGACAGGTGTGTTTACTACTCTCCTATACAGTGTACAGGTTTGTGGTTAACCACAAGCACTCTTTTAAATCTTAAAACTGTGACCAGGGTACCTGCTCACATGTAGGAGCAAAGTCTGCTATTCTAGTATTCCTCCTCACCTTGAACTAAGGCCAAGCACTATGGTCTGGATTCAAGTATAGGCATTGAAACAAGTCCTGCCCCTGGGGAATCCCTATAAATTTCCTTCTGACTCATTGTCTGATCCTCTTATTGTCTATAGGTTGAGAGGTCTGGAAACCATTGCTGCTACTATCAATTCAGTTGCCCTGAGGTCTGCTCCTGTTTTCCTAGGATCTGGTCTACGTTGGCTGGGTCTCTACTGGACTGAACTGCTCTCTCACCCTGGTACAATAGACTTTTCTTGTCAACCTTGTCTTGGGCTGGAAAATTGTTTCACTCCATCCTTTTGTGGGCTCTGCGGCTCCAGAATTTGTTTAGAATCCTTATTTAGAGAAGTTTGGGGGGAAATCAGGTGAGTCCCTGCCTTTACTCTGCCATCTTGGCTCTGCCTCCTGGGCTGTATTTATAACTGAGACAAGTTTGTGTAGCAATGTGTAATTTAGTTGTCAAGTAGTCTTTCTTTTACACATAACACTTACAGTTCTAACATTGAAATAAATACATCATTCAGTTTTCAACCTTTGTGCCAATCCATCCTCTTCTGACCACTCTTGAACCTTGAAACATCTCTCAAGATTGTATCACCAATGTAGAAGTCAAGCATACTCTAAACTTTAGCTTGTGCAATTCAGATTGGGAAGAATGAGGCTATGATTGTCAGCCCTAATAAATTATATTCAGTTTTACAGATGGTTCTCCCTTAAGATGAAAATGTTTGAAGTCAAAATTTTAGTGAACAGTATCACTCAAAAGTATTTATTTCTAAAGATGACCACAGTTTTTTTAATGTTTTAAGAATGGTATTTTAGAGGAGACTTTTAGGAGCCAAGTAGTATGATTTCAAAAAAAGGTAGTAGGAGTTTTTTGCATCTGGGTAAAATCAAAGTACATCCTTTATAATAAGAAAACACCTATTCAAACAGACTGCTGCAATTAGTAGCATTTTGTTCCTTAATTGAAATAAAAGCATTATGTAAGTCTTCATTTAAGTAAATTGTTTATCAACTTTGCTCATCTTGTAAGCCTTACATTAGATGAGTCATAATTTCAGTTATACTACGGCATTTCTATGAGCTAACTGACAGAAATGAAATGACTCGTTCAAAATCTTTAACTTCAAAATGGAAGTAAAATGGATAAGCATTTTTTTCTCTCTATTTTATAAGCAATCTGTCATCGGAGACTCTTGATAGAAAAGTTTTCTGCTATTTACCCGGAACATTTTATGAAGATATTAGTATTTCAATTGGTATTTGATAGCCCTTGGAGGTTTTCTACATGTAGTCAGATAATATTTGGAATGAAAAGTCAAAACTAAAGGATAAAAAAGGATCAAAGACTGCAAGACAAGAATTTTATTCCTTCTAAGAGGTGCAATAATTTCATACAAACTGCAACAATCATTTTATAATCATCTTCTCTCTTTCTCCACAATAAAATGCAGATCAGCTATGTGACATTCCTTTAAACTGTAAAGTGATACAAAGATAATCTATAATTGTGTGTTCATCTTTTGTTTCCCAAGAAGACCATGCCACCAGAGAAATGATGACATGACTTGCACTTGACTTTGTTCTGAGTGGGGGAGGGCTGTGCAGGTCACCAGCCTCACTTCTCCAGAGCCATCTGAATCCAGTGACCAGATTTTCAACAGGATGACTGGAGATGACCCAGGATGAGGCAACTGGGGTTAAGTGACTTGGCCAAGGTAGTAAGTGTCAAATGACTGAGGCGAGATTTGAACTCAAGTCCTCCTGACTACTGCACTTGTGTTCTATCCACCATGAGAGTGGGTATAAAGGAATTGGAGGGTGGGTTTGTTGCTGTTTGTTGTTTGACCTTTGCTCTTGAAGAGGACCATGACCTCAGGAAGCTGATGCCACAATTTGCAAGTGAATTGATTTAAGTGAGGGAGGGCTGTGCAAAGTCACCAGTCTCATTCCTCTGGAGCCATGTGGGTCCTGTGGTCAGACATAGATTGGAACAACTAGAGATGGATTGGCGGTAGGGTGGAGGAAGATGATCATCACCGGGGGATATCAGAAACGCTTCACACACTTTAATTGACCTCTGAAGTCAACCAGGCATTCTAAGAGGTAGAGAGAGTGAAGGGGGGCAGCTGGAGCCAGAGAAGAGGGATTTAAATGTCTACAAGGGGATCTATTTTATCTTAGAGGCAACAGGAACTAGATTCTTGACAAAGATGCCTAGCACTGTGCCTTATGAATTGAAGACCCTTTGATCCCTGAGTGGGGCAATGACTCATCTGCACTCACCAAGTCTGAAGCTGGACTATGGTAGCATAAGAGGTTCCTGATTACTTTGCTGAATAATGGGGGCCTTCCCTGAAAAGTGCTTGGGCAGAGAGTGGACTTGCAGGCTCTTAGATGCTGCTTCAGGATATACCGCGTGTGACCTTGGGCAGCGCTTTTACTTTACATAAAATTCTCACTTCCCCCTATTAGGGTCAGAGAACAAAGATTCATGTAAAGGGCTGAGAAGAAGCAACGATAGGAATTCTATTATGGAACCCTAAATTCAGTCTCATGGGAGGCCCCTGTCTGGGGTTACAGTGAAGCTACCGTCCCTAAGCTTGTAGCCTGCTGTGAACCTCCCCCACCCCTCACTTGGCCCAGAACTAGCCACAGTTCCAGTTAGGGTATGGGAGGATATTCACAGACACCCAGGCTAGCTGTACCTGGATGTGGTGCCTGGAAAGCCAGAAAATTTCATGGCCTTGGAGAAGGGTCTTTGAGTCCATCACAAGGTAGAGCAGATGCAGGAGGGCCACAAAGTCTGACCCTTGAAGATCTGTGGCTGGGTTTGAACCATTGCATAAAAAAATAAATAGAAGCTCTGTTGTGATGACTAATATAGAAATGTGTTTTGCATGAATTCATATGTTTAGTCAACATCAAATTGTTTGCCTTCTCAAGGTAGTGAAAGGAATAGAATGGAGGGAGACAGTTAAAAACTCATTTCAAAAAATGATTGTCTAATTGTTATACTCATCAATTAAGGAATAGCTATTTTGATAAATTTAAATCAGTTCCTTGTATATTTGAGAAATATCTTTATTATAGAAACTTACTGAAAAATTCCGCCAACTTCTTACTTTCTAATTTTAGCTGCCTTAGTTCTGTTTGTGAAAAAACCTTAATTTCATGTGATCAAAATTATACATTTTACTTCCCTTTATCTTCTCTACCTCCTGTTTTGTCATAACCTCTTCCTTTATCCATAGATCTGACAGGCTTATTTTTCCATGCCCCCCTTATTTGCTAATGATATCACCCTATATATTTAAATAATTAACATACTTTGACCTTATTTTGGTATATAGTGTAAAAAGTTGGTCTTTGTCTAGTTTCTTCTAAACTGTTTTCTAATTTTCCTAGTAAATTTTGTCAAGTTGTGAGGTCTTGCCCCAATAGTTTTGGATCTTTAGGTTTGTCTGTATGATCATTCCCTAATCTATTGCACAGATGCATCATTTTATTTTGTAGTCAGTACTTAATGATTACCATTTTGTAATACAGTTTAAAATCTGGTATTACTGGGTTACTTCCCCTCACATTTTGTTTTCATTCGTTTCCTTGATGCTCTTGATCTTTTGTTCCCCTGGAATTTTAAAATTATGCTTTCTAGATGTGTAAAAGAGTTCATTGATAGTCTGATTAGTATGACGTTGATTAAATAAATTAATTTAGGTGGAATTGTCATTTTTGTTATTTTAGCTCTGCCTACCCTAAGCAATTAATATTTCTCCAATAGTTAAGATCCATCTTTATGTGTGAGAAAAAATACTTTGTAATTGTGTTCAAATAGTCTCTGGATTTATTTTGGCAGATGGACTCCTAGGTGTTTCATATTGTCTGCAGTTATTTTAAATGGAATTTCTTTTTATATCTCTTCTTGCTGCATTTTGTTAGAAATATATAGAAGTGCAAATGATGTATGTGGGTTTATTTTATATCCTACAACTGCTGATGTTAATTTTTTCATGGATTTTTACTATATATTAATATATGTATTAATATAAGTTGCATTATATTACTTGAAGATTCAGATTCCAATGGAATATAAACATTACATCCCTGCTCTGGAATTTTCATGGAAAAACTCCCAGGTGGTTCTCTAAGATCCTCAAAGTATACCATCATATCATCTACCAAAGATGATACTTTTATTTCATTGCCTATTTTTATTTCTTCAATTAGTTTTTCCCCTCGAATTACTATTATTATTAGCTTTTCTAATGAAATGTTGTATAACAGTAGTGATAATAGACATCCTTGATTCACCTCTGATGCTATTGGAAGGCTTCTAGTTTATCTCCATTACAGATAATGCTTATTCTTGGTATTAGAGAGGTACTACTTATCATTTTAAGACAAGGTTTCATTTATTTCTGTGATTTCTAGTATTTTAATAGAAACTGATCCATGTTGGATAATACAGATTTTACAGTCTATTGACAAAGAATGTACACACACACCCTCAATTGGATATTTGTGTATATACATAAATGTAAAATATATATACATTCTTTCCTCTTTGAAAATGAAGTTCAAGCATTGCCTCCCACATTTTCTGCTCCACTAGAAAAGCTGTTTCTTACGTCCCTGTGTTACATAAGATAAAATTCCTCATTTTCCCTCTCCCTCCCAAATCTTCTCCCACTGTATTACTTTTTTTTAACAATTTTGGAGATTATCCCAACATAATAAATTCGCACCCATGGCCTCTGTCTATGTAGAGTCCATCAACCTGTCCTAATAATTATAAAGTTATTGGTAGTCACATGTATTATCTTCCCAATTATAGTATAAACAATTTAACCTTGTTGAATGCCTCATTATTTCTCTTTTGCGTTGTTCAGTTATGTCCAATTCTCTGTGACTCTGTTTGGGGTGTTTTGTTTTGCTTTTTGCAAAGATACTGGAATTGTTTGCCATTTCCTTTCCAGCTCATTTTACACATGAGGAAACAGAGGCAAACGGGGTTAAGTGACTTGTCCAGGGTTACACAGCCAGTAAGCATCTGCAGCCAGATTTGTATTCAAGTATCTCAGATCTGCTGCTGAATCCACTGCCCCAAATAGCTCCCTCTTCTCTTTCATGTTTACCTTTTTATGTTTCTCTTGAGTTTTGTGTCTGGAATGTCAAATTTTCTATTTAGTGCTGTCTTTTTCATCAGGAGTGCTTGAAAGTCCTTTAATTCATTAGATATGTATTTTTCCCTTGGAGGATTATACTTATTTTTTCTAGGTAGGTTCTTCTTGTTCATATTCTGAGATCTTTTGCCTTTCAGATTATTTTATTCCTAGACCTGAACTCCTTTGACACAGTAGCTGCTAAAAATCTTGTGTGATCCTGATTTTGCTTCTGTGACATCTGAATGGTTTCTTTCAAGTTGTTTGAAGCATTTTCTTTTTGATATGGAAAATTTAGAATTTGATTATAATATTCCTGTGAGTTTTCATTTTAAGGCTTCTAGGAATTTATCACTGGATTCTCTCAATTTATATTCTAACCTCTGGTTCTAGGATAGTGAGGAAGTTTTCCTTTATAATTTCTTGAATACATTAACTATGTGTAGGCTTTTTCTTTGATCATGGCAATGCTCCAGTTCTTAAATTGTATCTCCTTGATCTATTTTCCAAGTCATTTGTTTTTATGGTGAGATAGCTCATATTTTCTTTTATAATTTCTTTATGTTTTGTGGAGTCATTACCTTCTGCTTCCCAATTCTAAATTTTAATAAATTATTTTCCTCAGTGAACTTTTGTACTTCTTTTCCATTTGATCAATTCTACTTTTTTTAGGGAGTTATTTTCTTTGGTATTCTTTGTGCTTCTTTTACTAAAATAATATTTGTTTTTTCATAATGTTATCACATCACTCTCATTTATTTTCCCAGTTTTTCTTCTACTACTATTACTTGTTTTCGAATATAATGTTTACTTCTTCCAGTAGTTCTTGTAGGACTTGTATCCAATTTACTTTTTTTTTGATACTTTCCTTGGAATTGTTTTGATATATTTGTCTTCTTCTGAGTTTGTGTCTTAATCTTCCCTGTCATCATATTAGATTTTTATGTTCAGGTTCTTTTCTGTTATTGTTTGTTAATTTTTACGGCTTATTTTCTGACTTTGAACTTTATGTAAAAGTCGGACTCTGTTTCCAGGGGCCAGGGAGACACCATTCCAAGTTTTAGTCCTTTTCATTGATGTTTTAAGTAGTTCTAAGGGTGTGGAAGTTTCTAGTGCTTCAAAGGGTGTGTGACTTGGGGAGAAGTGTGTTCATTGCTCCCTTGTAACTGGAACTGATGCTGTTCCTCAGCAACCCTGCTCTTTTGTGACTGAAAGTGTTCCTTTTCATCCTGGAATTGTGACCCAGAAGTTGGTCACAGAAGTTGTTTGGCCTGTGCCCTGCGCTAGCACAGGGGTCTTGTATAGTCTCTTAATGACCAGTTGCCTGGTCTCCTTATTGTCTCTTTTTCGTGAGCTCCAGAAGCTGCTGCTGCTGTTGCTACCTCCAAGGCCCACAGCTAATATTACTGCCACATGTGCTCAGAGCCAGCATCCCACCCCAATGTCACAGGCCTTTCCTTCTACATCCTAATTTGGTTTGGGCTGGAAAAAAATCTCACTTTAACTTTTTGTTGACTATACTGCTCAAGATTTGATTTGAGGCATTATTTTAAAATGATTTGGAGGAAAATACTGACAGAGCTCACCTATAGTTCTTTGCCATATTGACTCTGCCTCTGTAAGTCCTCTCTTAAATAATTATTAGTTTTGATGTCCTAGGTTCTCTAAGTCTTATTAGGGACAAGGAATTTCTCTAGGCATTAGGGCAAAAAATGCAAAAATGAGACAATCCTTTATTTAGCTCAAGGACTTTACATTCCAACAAAGAGGATACTCCATATACACAGATAATTAGATACTATGCTTTGAATTTTCTGTTTTTGTTTTACAGGGTAGGGTATACTAGTATCTGTGAGAATAGGCATGTGATCACAAAGGATGTGGTGCCTTACTTAATGAAGGAAAATAAATATTCACAGAAAAAGGGAGGACATTTCATACCTGGTGAATGACTTCCATGAATTCACAGAAGTAGAAGACAATCCAGTGAACTGTTGTTAGCAATCAAGTATGTTTGGGATATAAAGAATATTAAGGCAACTTAAAAATATAAAGGTCAGTTATTTACTTTATGTATTGTTATTGGAGTAGTTGTGCCTGACTCTTTGTGAGATCATTTGGGGTTCTCTTTGCAAAAATATTGGAGTGGTTCGCCATTTCCTTCTCCAGCTCATTTTATGGATGAGGAATTGAGGCAAACAAGGTTAAATGACTTGCCCAGCTAGTAATTATCTTAGGTCTTCCTGACACAAGGTCTATCCACTGCACCACGTAGATGCCCTTACTTTGTATATACTGTATTTCTCTGTGTCAATGTTTTATTTCACTCAGAAAACACAAGCTTCTTGAGTGTTTGGTTTTGGTTTCTGTATCTTGTAAAAAGTCTTTCTTGGTTCTACTTTTGGTAGAAAAAAATTAAAAAGAAAGCTAGACAATTTAAGTTTCCTTCAATATTGTATCATGCTCCTGATCCAGGCATGTGATCTGTTTCCCATATCTGTATTATACTTCATTTGAGGCTTGATGTCAGGGACATCAACAATTAGGGATGACCAAGCATAGAATGGACTGCCTTATGAGATGGTAGACTCCTCCTAGCTTAAGGTCTTAAGTAGAGGCTAGACAATCACTTATAATATATATACAGGATGTCTCAAAAGTCCTAGTGGTTTTGTAAAGTCTAATTTATGTTCCATACAATAGCACTTTAAATATTTGAGGACATCAGTTTTGTTCCATCGGTCTTCTTCAAATTAAACATCCCCAGAGTTTTAGAGTTGGAAGGAACTTTACTCATCATCTATTCCCAATCTAAATACCAAAAAAACCCTACCATACTGTACTTGATGTGAGTATTTAAGTCCTCCACTGAAGGGCAATTTACCACCTACTGGAGCAGCTCATTCTACTTTTAGACAGCTCTAATTGTAAGGAAGTTATTTTTCCCATGAAAAACAAGGCTAATATCCCTTTTTAGTGATTTCCATTTATCATGCCAGCTGTCCTCCTCTGGATTTTCTCCAGATTATCAATTAATTTAATTGTAGAAACCAAAGTGAACAAAATAATCCAGATGTAGTCTGACCAAGGTAGGGTGCAGAATGGGCATCACTGCATAATTTTCAGAAACTATTCTTAATGAGGTCCAAGATTGTATGTTCTGCCTGCCACAGAGAAAATAATTAGGAGCAGTAAAAATATCAAAGAAGCAAAATTAGACTGGATTTAAGTGTAATGTGTGAATTGCCCCATGAAGATTATATCCATGGGATGTCAAAACCTGTGGACAAGGGGCCTGAAGTGAAGCATGAATAGATATTTCTGGAATCTTGTCCAGCCTTTTCAAATGAGACTGTAATCCCTATCTTGAGGAAAGCCATAGATGACTAGTTAATCTTATTTTTTCAATGAGACATAGAATGGATAAGGAACTACAT
Source organism: Bettongia penicillata ogilbyi (assembly GCA_023548195.1). Taxonomy (NCBI): domain Eukaryota; kingdom Metazoa; phylum Chordata; class Mammalia; order Diprotodontia; family Potoroidae; genus Bettongia; species Bettongia penicillata. The sequence goes on from JAJHZJ010000323.1 coordinate 724,140, forward strand.
TATCAATCCCCCTCTAAATATTGCTGTGCTCAGGATAGAATCTATTTTTTTAGATTTGAAATGTTTCTTTCTTGGTCACTTTCTTTTAAGAAGGAAGAGAATCTCAAATTTATTCCTACCAGCATGGTCTCTTCTCTTCTCATTCACTGCTACTTACAGAAAAGATCTTTACAAATAGTTAATAGATAGTAAACTGCATGCAAGCAAATACTGAAGAAAAATCAGATTTCTATACAAGAGATTATATCAGAAAACATATGAGAGTAAATTGGCTCTTTATTTTTTAAATTAAAATTTAGTTATTTGATTAATAAGAATCTATTTTCTCTGAACTATACATCATCCCTCATTAGGAAAAAAATAACAAACTCCTGTTACAAATATGTACAGTCAAGAAAATTAATTCTACATTTGACCATGTCATGTAGATAGATGTAGATAATTATAGAGATTAATAGATATAGATAGATAGATAAATAGATAGATAGATAATTTTCCCAATCTACATCTTGAGTTCATCTCTCCCTGTTAGGAAGGGTGTATCATCATAAACCATGGAATAGTCAATCGACCATTGAAATAGAAGTGGCCATTGCATTGATCAAAGTTCTTAAGTTTTTCAAAATTGTCTTTACAACATTGTTGTAATTGGAGCAACAATAGCAATCATAGTTATCATTCATGTAACACTTTAAGGTTTGCAAAGTGCTTTATACATATCATCCAATTTTATCCTCACAACAACCCTGGGAGATAAGTGCTCTTGTTATCCTTATTATATAGATGAGGAAGCTGAGGCAGGCAGTGGTTAAATGACAGTCAAAGTAATGCAGGAAGTTTCTGAGACCAGATTTGAAATCCATCTTCCTGACTCTAACCCTAGCACTTTACCCACTACACCAGCTAGCTGCCTTATTTTCTATGAATTGCCCCCTTGGTATTGTTTATTTCCCTCTGTATAAGTTTATACAAGCTTTCTCAGGGTTCTCTGAAAATATCTTCATCATTCTTTAGAATGTTATAGTATTGCATTATATTAACATGCCATAATTTGTTTACCAAGTCTTCAATGGATAGGCACTGTTTTTTAGTTTCAGTTTTTTGCCACTACAAAAAGACCTGCTGCTAACACTTATCATACATGTGGGCCCTTTACCTCTTTGTTTGATCACATTGAGGTTTAGACTTAGTAATGTTATTGCTGGATATACAAAGGGCACACATAATTTAGAAACTTTGGGTCCCAGTTTCAAAATGCTTTGGCTGAACAATTTACAGCAACACAACAGTCCATTAATGTCTTTTTCCCGCAAGAGTCCTGCCAGCATTTGTCATTTTCATTTTTTTTTTTGGTCAATTTTGTCAGGTTGATTAGTGTGAGATGCAAATTCAGAACTGGTTTAATTTTCATTTCTCTAATTATTAGTTATTTGAAGTATTTTTTATCATATGACTTTTGATGATTCATATTTCTTTTTCTGTTTATTTCTAACCTTAATCACCAAGCAAGTGTTGTCTCGGATAAACTGAGATCTGGGAAAGACCTTAGGTTAAAAAGGTTAAGGTCTCCCACTGCATCAGGGACCATCTCTAGTTGTCTTCATCTATATCTTGCCACTGGAACCAGATGGCTTCGGAGGAGAGAGTGAGGCTGGCGACTTTGCTCAGCACTGCCTCACTTAAATCCAATTGGCTTGCAAGTCATGACATCACCTTCTTGATATCATTGGTCCTCTTGGAAAACAGAGGATAAATAATAACCACAAACAACAATTTCTTCCTCTTAAAACAATGTATGTCCTTTGATGGTATGTTAATTAAGCAGTGGCTCTTAATCTTAAAAATCTGAATTGATGCCCTATATATATATCACAGAAAGTAGACTTTTTTTTCAAAGAAACTTGCTACAAAGTGTCCTCCACCCTGACTCCTGCATTATTTTTACTCTTTGGCTGCATTGGTTTTGTTTGTGCAAAAGTTGTTTTTTTTTTTTGTAATCAATATTATTCATTTAAGATCTGTCATCCTCTCTATCCTTTGGCTATAAAGACCTCCCTATCACTAGATGAACAAGCTCTTTAGATAAGAACAAACTGAGATTTTGCTAACAAAGAAAGAATTCCCAATCTCACCAAAGGAGTAATTCTCTCAAGTATTTAGGGAGACAAGCTGAAAGTCACATACATGTTTATGAGTCAGTTTTTCATATATATACGTATATACGCATATGTACATATATACACATATATATGTATATTCATATACACACACATTTACATATATGTATGCATATAATTTGCTATGTCTAAAATCTACTTTTTTTCATTCTCTCCTCTCCTTGGAGTAGTTCTCAAAGCTAATCTGGAATTATTTAAGTTCCATCTTGAAATAGGCATAAAGCCTGTATTTCCTCTCAAAAGCTATCACCTCATTTTCACCTCTCAATAAAGTATATGGTATCCAGTCTTCATTTTCTCCACTAATCCAGAAAGGTTTAACAAAATGTTTCAAGCTTGACTGAAAATCAACTTATGTTAGTAAAAAATTTGTTGACAGTCAAAACTATCCCAGAGTGGAATGGGCAGCATCATACATATAAATATTGAATGAATGAATGAAGCATTTATTGAACACTTAACATATGCAAAGCACTGTGCTGAGTTCTAGGAATGCAAATAGAAAACACAGTCCCTGCTCTCAAGGAGCTCATATTTTAATTTGATGCCATGTATGGAAGACTTTAGCTGCAAGTCAGATGGAAAAGTCCTTAGGGCATAGCAGCAAAGTAGATGGTAATGCTCCTTCTTTAATATTATTTCCACTGATAAAATCATATCATTTTGAGAGTGCAAAGCACTTTGGTGACAAGAACTTTCTTTTCCAGGTCATCAATAGATATAGCTGCAGCATGCTAGGCTACATCTCCACAGAGGTTGCTTCCAAAGAGGGTGGCTATGGAACACTTAGCTTGAAGCATTGCTTATTCCAAAGGCTCTTGAGTTTAAAATTCTAAACTGTCTCTATGTTTTAAAGGGTGATAGCTATCAATATAGTGGTGTTTTGATTTGCTTGGCACATGCTGCCGTTTATGTCTCCCTTATGGTGTCCCACTGCTTCATCAATGCTGGTGCACATACCCTGTGAATATCAATTGGTTGGTAGTTGGTTAGGATAGCTGGTCCCTTCTCCACATGAGTTTCTTCCTTGGATGGTCACAATGAGAGGTGCTGTCACTCCTGAGGTTCTTGTGTTTATCTGCCTGCGTGTGGCCATTGGTCAGCAGTTGTTACTGATAGCGATAAAGACGGTGGACCCACAGTGATTTCTTCCATAACTATGGCCGCAGAAGCTAGACTAGAAGCAGGTCTAAACAACACTGCTATAAGGTTTTGGGGGTTAAAATTCAGGGCTATCCCCATTAGGATTTAAGGGAAGATCTTGGTGGTCAAAATGATGGTGGCTTGCTCTGCCTGCCACATGCTGTTTCTCCCCTTTCTCTAACGGTACTGTACTGGTTCAGCTAGACTTATTCGCTTCTCCAGTAAGTAACAAGTAGTAGGATCTTCAAAAAAGGATCAAACGAATACTTGTCATTTTTAAAAGTGCTAACTGTTCAAACACAGATTGGACCATATGGCCCTTAATGTCCTTACTTTGTAACTCTGAATTCTATAATTTCGTGTTATTCAATGTATGTGTGAAAGAAAATCCCTTTAAGATGGGGGTTCTCAAAATTTTATGTATCATAGACCCCTTTGACAATTCGGTGAAGACAGTTATTAGGAAAAGCTCAGAAAAATGTATGGAGATAGGAGATGGAGTTTCTTGTGTATGGAAGAGCAAGGAATCTGATGTCACTGGATTCAGTGTAACTGGGAAATATAGTACTGTATAAGAAGACTGGAGGGAACTAGGTTGTGAAGGGCTTTAAATGACAAACGGAAGAATTTATATTTTATCCTAGAGGTTATAGGAAACCATTGTAATTTATGGAATTGGGGTGGAGGGGTGTGGTGGGGGTGACATGAGTGAATGAAAGATGAACTGAAGTGGGGAGAGACTTGTGGCAGGGAGACCAACTAGTTGACAACTGCAAAAATGGAGCTGTGAGGTGAGATGGAGACTGTACCAGGGCCATAACAGTGTCTAGAAGGCACCAGGGTTGTATTTTTCAATGTATTATTTTCCATCATTTCAGTAGAGTAAAAATACCTAAAGACTGTTCTCTAGAAAACAAATTCCATAAAAGTTTATATTCACTGTTCTTTCAGAATTAAACTGAAAAATAGAAATTTCTTCCTAGGAAACCCTCTGGGAAAAACACTATACTCATTGCCATCAATAAAGAGGGTGGGGAGCAGGCTGTGATGGAAGACACAAAGTACCTTGGATTTAGCTGATCTTAAGATATCATCCTTTTGTGGTTCCTACACCTCATTGAAGTCTCCAGAAGTCTACAAATCAGTAAATTATCTCCTAGCTAGTACAATGCACAGACAAACTTCAAGCTTCACTAATTCCTTTTGAAGGACAGTTTGAGCTGGTTCCCTGCCAGATAAATGATTTGGACAAGTGAATCAATGGAAAGAAGTAAAAGGTGGAAAATACAGCATTCTGTATTGATAGTTGAAGACCTATTGTTAAAGAAAAATCTTCCGACATAATAAACCTGCTTAGAAGTCACATCCTGATAAAAGAGAAAGAGAGGCAATCTAGGAAATCTTAGGGTAAAGCAGGAAAGTTTTCAAAGAGAAAGGTTTTGTTTTGTTTTGTTTTTTGCCTTAGGGAAGAAGGGATTGTGATGCACTTAAACTTTTTTAAACTCCTTAAAGTTTTATGCCTTTTCTCCTTGGTCCAGAACCTAGAGGTCATCCTAGAATCCTTTTATTAAGAGGATTTGTTCTGTGAAGTTTGGATTCAGTCAAAGTGCTGCACTTGAGGACCTAGAGGGCTACATGTGGCCTCAAGTCCACAGGTTCCCTCCCTCCCCCCACTTCTTCTTCCACACACTCACATCCAATTAGTTTCCAAATCTGTGCTTTCTTCCTTCATTTTGCCTTCTCCTGTCTTCTGATAACTGCCACCACACTGCTGTCATCAAATCACACCTGGACTCCAATCCATTTCCCACTCAGCCAACCAACTAATCTTCCTAAAGCATAAATCCAACCATGTTACATCCCTATTAAGTAAATCCCAACAGCTGCCTATAACCTTCATGATCAAATATAAAAACCTCTTTTTGGATTTTAGAGTTCTTCACAACCTGGTTTCCTGGTACCTTTCTAGTTGTCTTACATTTTACTCTCCTCCATGTACTCCATCATCTAGTGACAATGGTCTCCTTGCTGTTCCTTACATGAGATACAACATATGTTTTTTTAATTTTTCTATTTTTAATTTATGGAACAAAATAAGCAATTCCACAGCATAGTATAATAAAAAAGAAGACTGTATATGAAATGGCAAATTTATTATTTACAACTTGTTGTTCCATTTAAATAAAAATTTTTTTCTTTTCTCCCCCCACCCTTGAGATAGCTGCCATTAGACGCAAATAGTTATGTGTATATGTGTGTGTGTATTGTATGTATATATACATATGGAAAATTATTCTATACATACTTCTAGCTATCAGTTCTTTCTCTATATGTATATAGCATCTTTGAGTACTTAACATCTTTGAGTTAAATTTAGGTACTTATAATAGTCAAAATTACTTATTTACTCATATCATAACTCCAAGCATTTTCACTGACTGTCCCCCATATCTAAACTCTTCTCATCATCTTTGCCTTCCAGGCTTCTTGGCTTCCTTCAGGTTTTAATTAAAAATCCCACTTTCTATAAGAAGTCTGGCCCAGTACTTAATTTTAGTTATTTTTCCCCTTCTGAAATTATCATATATATTGCATAGTTACTTGTATGTTGTCTCTCTCATGAGACTGTGAGATCTTTGAGTACAGAAACTTGTTTTTATCTTTCTTCCTATCACTAGGTCTTAGCCTGGCACATAGTAAACACTTAATAAATTGTTACTGACTGACAACCCTCGAGTACTTCTGATAAACTGTGTATAGCCACTACTCTAGAACCTGAGCAAGAGCTATGTCACTTTGGGGAATATCAGTCCCTTTGAGACCAGCCAATCCAAAGACAGGGATTTGGATGCAAAGCATGCTTCTATCTTTAAACTAAGGGAATAAAGGAATCTGTAACAAGTATATTGTACTTCCTGAGAGTCCATGGAGTCAAATACATAAAATAATATGATCCTTCAGGACTTGTCAACAAAATGAATAAATAATGAAGTTATTGAAAGAATACTTTTTCATTATTTCAGAGATCTAAATTTAAGTTTTCTACTTGGAATCAACAGTTTTGTGAGGGAACTACTCTTTAGACAGCAAAGTGAATCTTTTGACTCAAAATTTATATTTGGAAGCTCTCTTCAATGCCATATTGTTTTAAGAAACTCTCCAGTGACATCTCTTCATTGAACCAAATTTGGCATGCATCATGTTTCATACGTAAGGTTCCTAGTAAATAAGACTATGTCACTGCATACCATAGAAATTAGAAGATCACTTTCTAATATTGTAGCACCAATGTGATATTCACAATGTCTAGGGCCACCATGAATATCCTGGCATAATTCTGAATCACAAAATACCACAGACTCTCCACATGGAAGGTAGAACCAAAACACTAAGTCAGATGCCAGAAAGCCAAATCCATCATAGTAACAAAAATTTATACATAATAACAATGCAGAGAATAACACCATTCCCAAGCCATCCCCCTGCTGGGTTTCCCACAAATCAGCTCCCTTAAACAAAAGACTCTTCTCACACTCACAGCCAGCTCTGGTTGGACTCGCCTGAATCCTTCCTAGCTCTAACTGCTCACTCCCTAACTTCCTCCCAGCTCTGCCTCTTCTTGTTCCACCCATTCAGCAAACACCTCTCAGCACCTGACTCATGTGATCCAGGCAGGTCATATGGACCTATTAATGACTATGAAAGGTCTCCCTATTTAAATTACCATTACAAATATCTAGTCTATAACATACAAGCAGATACATCTTGTCAAAGGAGTAAGCAGAACATGGAGAATGCATGAGTCACAATATTTTCAGATTTGTTCAAACATAATAACAATTGCTCAGGCTATAAAGGATGACACTAAGGCAGGGGTGGGGAACCTGCAGCCTTGAGGCTACATGTGGTGCTCTAAGGCTCTCAAGTGCAGCCCTTTAACTGAATCCAGCCACACTTGAGAACCTCGGCCATGTGACTTCAAAGTCACAGGCTCCCGACCCCTGAAGAAATGCCTTTTGCAGATAAAAGTGCATTGAGTGGAGTCCCTGAGAAGAATCTATTACTCTTATCCATAAAAAGTAGATTAGAATGTGGTGCTGCTAGGAGCATGGAGAATTTATGTGATTTGACAAAGGTTACATAGTAAGTACGTGTCAGAGACAAAACTTGAACTCATATCTTCCTAGCTCTCCACTATACCACAAAGCTAATTTTGACATTTTATAAATATGTAAAAAAACAAAGGAACTTATGTAACACCTATCCCCAGAGCTTATAGCCATTTGAATCCTTACGATACTCAGTCTTATCAATAGCTGGTCATAAATCATATAACTGAAGAAAATCTAACAGTCAACAATCAACAATGGTGTTATATATTATGAGTTAAATACCTTTTGAATGTCTGTAGTCCCTGGAACTACTCGATGTTCTTTGGAGACCTTGCTTCCTGGGGTTCTAGATTTGCTCACATGTCTCACTGACATCCTGATCACTGATCATGAGCATAAGGAAAGACTTCAAGAAGTCTTTGTTGTTCTGATACTACATATACTCAAGTGGAAAAAAAAAGAAGAGGAAATCTAAATTTCATTTTATGATTTCCACATCAACAATGTTAAGGTTTGCTCACTTTAAAATAAGGCACATTATATCTATGATACATTTATTTTAAAAGCAAGGTAATATATGCCTTACTGGTATTCCTCAATATCTACCCTCCTTTTACTTATCTATAAAGGTTAACCACTGCTGAATGAATCACCTTCTGGACAATGACATTCCATGGCATTTGACTTGTAAGAATTAGTACACATTCATTTATGTAAGTTAATAATAGCTAATAAGGTAAGTTAATAATAGCTAACATATTTGTAGCACTTTTAGGTTTGTAAAATGCTTTACAAATATTATCTCTTCTCATCCTTAAAACAGCCCTGGGAGGTAAATGCCATTTTTATACAGTTTTACACTTGAGAGAACTGAGGCAGACAGCAATTAAGAATCTTAGCCATAGTCTCACGGAGTCAGGTATAGCTAGGTAGCACAGTGGATAGAGCACTAAACCTGGAGTTAGAAAAGCTTGAGTTGAAATCCAACTCCAGGTATTTACTAGTTGTTTGCCATACTTTCTTATTTGTAAAATGGAGGTAAAAATAGTCCCTGCCTCTCACGGTTGCTGTGGGGATCAAATGAAATTTGTAAAGACTTTAAAGTAAATCTTAAAGCAATAAACAAATAAATGGATGGATAAACATTATTATTATTATAGATAATAATCGTTTGAGGTTGCATTTGAACTTAAGTCTTCCTGACTCCAGATCTGAGGCTCTATCCACAGCACCTCTTACCTATTTATTATTCAGCTTTTGACTTCTGAGTCTGCGCTAGAAATATATGTTGAATATAAAGCTCTGATTCTTAACTGATGCTTTCCTTTCCTTACAATGCTAGCCACAAAACAAACTTTCCCTGAAGCATCAATGGCTTAGCACTATGAGAATAATCTCTCAAAAAATACATCTGCATACACCTGTTGCTCTCATGGGATATGCAATGCTAGTCTTTTGATTATTGCTTATGACTGCATATATTTATAAGAATGGAAGAGAAATAGCAGATACTTTGCCCCAAACTGAAAATCACCACAGATCTAAATTCTGTTATATCCCAGTCGCTGGAAGCTTTGAAGGTGGAAGTCTCCAGGACTTGCCTCTATAAGCTCATCATATAGGTTTCTCAGTATAATGCTTTGAAAGCATCTACTTTTTCATGGGAAGTGGACAAAAAAGGCTTAATTAAAAATCTGGATTTATTTTGTAGGACGAATTCTGGGGAAGATGTTCTTCATAGGAGTAGGCTTCTCAAAATGGTACAAAGGACTCCTAATTCTATAAAAAGTAACCCAAACAACTCTGTAACAACTGTACAAATCTGTTGTAACAGGTATTCAAAAAGCAGACATATCTGAAATATTGTTACTGGGGGAAAAAAGGTGAATAGTTTGTTCGTCAAGTAGATCATAAGAGGAATTCTTTTCAGGTACAAGATAGATGGCCATTGATATCCTTTCCCACTTGCACTATTTCCCATTATTCTATCATTTACATCACCATCATAAAAAAAAAACATGTAACAAAACAAGCTTACCAAACTTATGATCAGCGTATATGAAAAAAAAACAGTTCTAGTAGATAAGAAATTAGAATCATAATTCAAAGGGTAAAGAAGGATTGCCTTCAAGCAATGATCCAAAACTTCTCCCTGAAACTAAGGCTTCTAGCATTAATCATCTATCAATGTTTTTCTATGACTATGGGTCTGTCCTAGGACATAATTATCTCTGGAAAATTAAAAATGGCTATCATTCACTGGGTCATGCAGAAGAACATGCTAGGTGCAGGTAAACTAGAATACACTGCAAGGAACTGCAAAGAAAAAAGAGTGATTTCATTAGAAGAATATGTGATGGGAAAAGAATATGGTTTATATGATGAGAGCAAGGGACAACCAACAGACAATTATGTACTCTGTCAATGTCCTCAGTATATTGGGAGAAAGGGAACATAGCACTAGCGTGTTGGGCAGACCCTCTCTGACAAACTTATAGAAGACCATGGACAAGAGGTCACTCACCTATTTGAGTAATTGAATTTGTTTGGAGAAGAACCTTATTTAATATAATCTTTATCATTAGACTGTTCCTGCAGCTTAATAACCTCCAGTCATTTCCTCTGAGTAGTTTCTCAGTACCTACTAAATATGCTGCAATATAGGTCAGAAAAAAAACCCAACAAGAACAGATAAGTTGGGGAACTCCCTCTAACCTAAGCAGATCAGTCACAGTTCTGTATATTATAGTGTTAAGAGTTGCCAGGGAAACTAGGTCTAATGTGCTAATGATGCCTTAAAGCAGATCCATGAATAATTTTTGCTAGATTTTTGGCTAAAATGACATCTGTGATTTAAAAAAAAATGTTGCCTAATTATTCATTGTACACTTACCTGACTTACCACTGCCATTTCCATCTAACGATTAAAAGACAAAACATTTTGGATGATATTCTCTCTGTGTCAAAACTTTACTGATTTTACAACCAATCTACACACCAGAATTTTTTTATAAAGTGTCTAATGTGTTCTAGGTATTATATTAGGTGCTGGGGTACAAAGACAAAAAGGAAACAGTTTCTAAGCTCAAGAACTTATACACCACTGCATGTGTATGAGTAAATACAAAGTAATAATGAGGGAGCATTGGCATAATAGGGGAGGAAATCAGAAAAAGTCTAATGTAAGAGTTGGCTTTAAGGGGAAATTTTACCTAAATTATTGCCTGACTATAATTAAGAGCATCTGGTTAGACTTTGTCTAAAGTCTAGAGTGCCACCATTGTGTCTTCCACATTCTGAAGAACTACAAAGGCTTTCTTCCCTAAATAACTTAACAACAGAATCTTCCCAATGCCTCTGGTGTTGATGTCTCAGAAAATATTTTTTGAAATCATGGTGAAACACAAATATGAGGAAACAATCATTCTTTCTCTCCTGTACAGCTCTTGAAGTGAGTCCTCTAGTATCTCCATACCCACTAGTATGATTCAAAAGAAAATCCACAAAAGGTACCATCTCACTAGGTGAAAGATTGTATTGCTTAAGGAGAAGGGTACATTATGTGTTCCAAGGCAAGTCCATAGAGCATTATAGTGACTCTAGATCCTTTAATTTTTGGACCTTTTGAGGTAAAGTAATTTATGGCCATGGCTGACTACAGTAGAAATACATTCATTAATACATTGCTTAGTGGGAAAGTGCCCAATTTAGTTTCTACTCTCTCTAGAGGTACAAAAGCAAATCTGGCTTTTCTATGTGAAACTCAATGCAGCTCAACAAGGATTTATCAAGCACCTACAGTAGCTATGCCTTCTTAAGCAAATCCCTTGATCAATCAGACTCCCAGTTTTCTTAGCTAGAAAATAAAGGGATTGGATTGGATGTTCTGTAAGGTCTCAAATACATATTTCAAACATTTTAAGTTTTTATGAATTGCACACTGTGTAGAGCTGATTCTTTGAGTTTGTTATTCTGTTTTTAGATAAGATTAAGTATTCATCAAGTAAATATTTCCCACCAACTAGGTACTGTACTAAACAGCAGAAGCAACAAAAAAAAAAAAAAAAAAAGCCTTCAAGGAAGTCACATTTAATGGCAAAAACCAACACATGATAAAAGGAAGAGACAGAAAAAGTCTGGTTTGAGTTAAAAATGAGTATGACTTGTATGGGTATTTCTAAAATGAATTTCAGAAGTGAGGAGGAAAAGCTCATCAATTGAAAGAGGAGGAATTAGGAGTGGAAGCAGAGGTAATTGATTGAGTGGTAAGATTAGATTGCTTTTGTCCAGCATTTTCTTTTTTCTTTATCTCCTGGAGATAGGACAAACTGAATTGAGCAAGTGTCTGTTAGGATAAACCATTAAGCTGAATTTCTAGTCTATTACTAAGTGAGTCTTTCTATTCTAGTGTCTGCCATAGTGTTGGGCATGGAGTGGGTGATCAATAAATATTTCTTGATTAATTGATTGATATATAAGATTCTTTTCCCACCAGGAAAAGTTCAAAATTTAAAGGTCACTTCTAAAGCCACTGGGAAAAAAATGTTTATTTGCCCTCAAGTCATGGCTAACCTTTTGATAAAATGCCACTTCTCCCAATAAAAAATTCCACAGTTTTAAAATACTTTCTGTAGTCACAAAGCTCAGCTTTGTGGAAACCTTTCTCATCTTTTGTCTGTTACTGATACCAACATGAGACAGAAACAGCTAGGGATGGTGCTACTTGAATTTATAGCATGCTCCTCCCCCGTTAATAGTGTTACTCTACACTTTTCCCTGGTTCAATCACTCAATCAATTAGCATCACATAAACACTCTATACCAAGAAATGTACCAAAAGAACACACTGGAGGAACAGTAAGTCAATGGAAAAAATAAAAATGAAATTAAAATTAGTTATCCAAATAAATAATAGGAACTGGAAGAGATATTCATTTTTCTAAAGATTTTAATTACTAGATGTTTTTAAAATTGCTATGTTATAGACAGTAATCTAAATAAAAAAAAATTCTTGCAAAATACTTTATAATTTCACCTTTGTGGCATTACTACAAATTTTTATTTTCTTAATGGACCTTTGTATGCTAATAGGCTTATACCACATTAAGTGATGCATTAATGTGTTTTAATGCTTCCATCTAATGAAAGACAACATAGTATATGCAGAAAGTCATCCATTTACTCATTAACATGGCTAATGAATATTCACTTGTTCCCTATACTTTGATGGGATCAAAGAGAGTCATGTGAAATATCTACTATATACACACACAATATTTTTATATATATATATAATATATTGCATATATACCTATATATGTACATATGTATGTTTATACATATACATATTTTTCTCCTTATGGAGCAGAAAACAAATGAAGAAATGTCCTAAAGCTCGTGTTATCATATACACATGATTCTATGCTCTTTTTTATTCAATGGTGCTTCAAAGTAGAAAGATAAAGAGTTGGAGCTGGTTACTCCCCTTGATGATCTCTACTAACCATTACAGATAAGCCATTCATCTCTTTTTATACAAGTTTATTTATTTTTAGTTTTCACCATTCACTTCCATAAGATTTTGTGTTCCATATTTTCTCCCTATCTCTCCCCTCCCCCCACTACAAGATGGTGTGCAATTTGATACAGGTTCCACATACACATTCATAGTAAACATATTTTTAAATTAGTCATTATTCATTTCTGTATGCTTTTCAGAGGCTAGACAGTTGAGCAGACTAATTTAATAATACTCAAGGAAAGGTAAAGTAACAAAGATTAATTAAGTTAAAAACTTACTATGTGCCAGGCACTATGCTAAGCTAAGGCTAAAAACACAAGTGCAACCCAAGCCTCAAAGTCTATTTGCATAAAACTCTCCTTATTGGTTGGAGATTGATCCATGCCTTTATGATGAATGGAGTTGATGAGATCTTCTTGAGAGGAAAGATGTCTCAATTTTCTGACTCTCAGCTTCAAAGGAAAAGACACAGTTTCATACTCTCTTCAGGTCCCTGAAGGGAAAATAACACACCCTCTCTTGAAAGAAGCCAAAATATGGAGGAGCCAGCACTGATTATGTCACTATCCCAGCTTACTAAACTAGAGATTTTAAGGGATTTCCCTTTTGATGAGAGCTGAGAATCTCTCTTGGTTAAATTGAGTTATTTCATTTCCTGTGGGAGAATTCATTCACACTGTTAGGTTAAATTCTCATATGTATACCCTCTATGATTTCTGTTTTGTTATCAGCATGGATAAACGGGTTTATTCACAATTTTCTATGTGTTCATTGTGGATTTGTTATTTGGTGGGAAGTCAAACTTTGAATATATAGCTTGAGACATTACTTTCCCTATCCTATCTCTTCCTGGATCACTACCTTGTTTTGGTGGAAGGGCTTGAGTAGCTCAGTGAAACTATGAGCTATGTCATGGAGGGGTACCCAAGATGAACAGATCACAACATCAAAACATTCCAGTTTTTTTTTCCCAAGAAAATCCCATGAACAGTACTAAAATGACAGAAGATATGACATCGAAAGATAAACCTTTCAGGTCAAAAGGTGCCCAGCACACTACTGGGGAAGAACAAAGGACAACTGTAATTAGCTCCAGAAAGAATGAAGCACATGGACCAAAGCTGGAAAAGAAGCTCAGCTGTGGGTGAGTCTATTAACTAAAAAAAGTCCAATGCTGCAAAAATCAGTATTTCATAGGAACATGGAATATAAGATCTATGAACCAAGGTAAACCAATTGTGGTCAAAGAGGAGATGGTAAGTTTAAATATCAATATCTTGGATGTCAGTGAACTTAAATGGATGGGAATGGGCAAATCTCATTCAGGTGATCATTAAATATACTATTGTGTGCCAGAATCTCCTAGAAAAAGTGGGGTAGCCCTCATAGATAATAAAAGGATGAGAAGAGTAGTACCGAAGCATAATCTCAAAAAATGACAGAACGATATGTGTTTGAATCCAAGACAAACCATTCAGCATTACAATAATATGTCTGCACCACTGATGTCAAAGAGGCCAACATCTATCAGTTCTATGAAGACTTGCAACTTCTAGAAATAACACCAAAAAAAAAGATGTCAAATTCATCATAAGTGAGTGGAATGCCAGAATAATTCGAATAATGGACAAGGAATATAAAATGAAGCAGGGCAGAGACTAGTAGAATTTTGTCAAGATAACTCACTAGTCATAGCAAAGACTCTTTTTCAACTGTCCAAAAGACAATTCTACAGACGCACATCACCAAATGGTCAGTAACAAAATTAGACTGACTATATACTTTGCAACTAAAGGTGATGATGCTCTATACAGTCAGCTAAAACAAAACTTTGAACAGACTATGACTCAGATCATGAGCTTCTTATTGCAAATTTAGATTTAAATTGAAGAAAATAAGAAAAACCATCAGGTCATATAGGTATGACCTAAAAATAACACCCTTTATGAATATGAAGTAGAGGTGGTGAACTGATTTAAGGAATTGGATCTGGTATACAGAGTGTCTGAAAAAAACTATGGAGAGAGATTTACAATATTGTATAGAAAGCAGAAAAAATGCCATGAAAAAGAAGAGTAAAAAAGCAAAATAGCTATTTGATGAAGAAAGAAAGCAAAAAGCAGATAAGAAAGGAAGAAATATTCTCAACTTAAGGCAGAATTCTACAGACAGTAAGGACAGATAAGAAGGATTTCTTAAATGAGCAATGTAAAGAAATAATAGAAATGATAAAATGGGAAAGACAAGAGATCTCATCAAGAAAATTAGAGATATCAAGGGAATGATTCATGCAAAAATGGGCATGATAAAAGATAAAAATGTAGGGACTTAACAGAAGCAGAAGAGATTAAGAAAAGGTACCAATAGCATGCAGAAGAACTATACAGGCAAGATATTAACACCACCAATAACCAGATAACCACAATGATGTGGGTACTGACCTAGAGCCATTTATCCTAGAGAATGAAGTCAAGTAGATCCTAAGAAGCATTGCTATCATTAAAGCTACTAGAGGTAACAGAGTTCTAGTTAAAGCTATTCAAAATTCTAAAAGATAATGCTGTTAAAAGTGTGACACTCAACATGACTACAAATTTAAAAAATTCAACAGTTGCCACTGGATTGGAAAAGATTGTTTATGTCTCAATCCTAAAGAACGCTAAAGAATGTTCAAATTACCAAATGATTGCTCTCATTTCATATGCCAGCAAGATTATGCTTAGGATACTACAAGCCAGTCTTCAGTAGTATGTGAACTGAAAATTACCAGAACTGGAGGCTGATTTTTAAGGAGGCAGCGATACTAGGGACCAAATTACCAACATCGACCAATTATGGAGAAAGCAAGGGAATTCCAGCAAAGAAAATACATACTTCTGCTAAAGCCTTTGACTATGTATAACACAACGAAATGTGGCAAGTCCTTAAATAAATGGGGATACGAAATATCTCACTTGTCTCCTGAGCAACCTATATGTGGGCCAAGAAGCAACAGGGAGAGCTAAATATGGAACAATTGTTTGGTTTAAAATAAAGGAGTGTGACAAGGCTATATATTGTCACCTTCTTTATTTAACTTCTGTGCAGAGTACATCATGTGAAATGCACCCTGGACAAATTGAAACTTAAGTTTCCTAAGAGAAAGAGCCACAATTTCAGATATGCAGATGATATCACTCTCATAGTAAAAGTGCAAAAAAGAATTAAGAAGGCTCTTGGTAAAGGTGAATGAGAGCTATCTTGGAGATTAACAAAAAAAAAGCCAAACAAACAAAACAAAACAAACCTAATATCATGTCAAGTGTCCCATCATTTCCTGGCAAATAGAGGAAGAAGAAATGGAAGCAATGTCAGATTTTATTTTCTTGGACTCAAAGATCACTACAAATAGAGAGTACAACCCTCAAATTAAGACACTTGTTCCTTGAAGGAAAAGCTATAGAAAATCTGGACAGCATACTAAAAAGTAGAGACATCATCTTGCCAACAAAGTTCCATATAGTCAAAGCTATGACTTTTTCCAGAAGTAATATATGGCAATGAAAGCTGGATTATAAGGAAAGCTGAGCACTACAGAATCAAGGCTTTCAAATTGTGATGCTAAAGACAATTTATGAGAGTCCACTGGAGAGCAATGCAATCAAATCATTCAATACTTAAATAAATTAATTTAGACTGTTCATTAGAAGGAAAAATACTAGAGCTGAAGCTTAAATCCTTCGACTATAAGAAGACAGGACTAATACGGACTAATAAGAAGACAGGATTCTTTGGGGAAGATCTTTTCATGGGGTAAGATTGAAGGAAAAAGGAGAAGGGAATGGCAGTAGATGAGATGGCTAGATAATGTCATGGAAATCCCAAGCATGAGTTTGGAGGGACTTTGGAATACAGTGAAGGATAGAAGGGCCTGGCATGCTCTGGCCCTTGGAGTCATGAACAGTTGGACATGACCGAACAACTGCAAACAAAAACACACCTTCCTCATTAAAGGATAGCTATCAAGAGTCGGATTGAACCTCAAAATTATTTCTTCTAGATTAAAATATTTGGGAGAGCAGACACATATAATTCTAGCCTGGTACCATATCTCTGAAGACATCAAAGTGGTCCCAACTACCTAATTCCCCTCCTAGCAGGAAGAAGAGTGGGGGAAATAAACTCTAGAGCTATCTGTTCTTGCTTCCTTTTCTAGACAGACCCATGTGAACACACATAACCTATACAGAGGAAACATACACAGTACACACAAAAAAGCATACAAGAAAAAATAGTCTCTTGCCTCAAGAAGTTTATATTTTAATAATTGAAGATAACACACAAAAGATGAGGGAATGGGGAAGGCACATCCAGAAAATCATGGGTAGAGACAAGAGAAGACTGAGGCTTGGCCATCCTGGGTGTCTTCACAAGATGGAAGCACTGAGGGGAACTCACCAATAAGAGAAGGGAGCTTGCATGACAGACATTCTCCAAGGTGAGAAGGCCACAAGAGTAGATGGATATTTCAGGAGGAGGAGGCCCAAGATACTCACAGAAATTCCAGGGTGGAACAGCAGCTGGGGAACATTGATAAAACCCAGAAATTCAGAAGTAGACTGAGGAAGGAAAAGTCCTCAATCCAGTAAGATATATATTATCTCTTCCTTCCCTGAATTACCCCAGTATTTTTTTATGCCATTCTTGTGGTACTGGGTACATATTATTTTGTGGCATAATTATTCATGTATATTTTTAATCTTCCCTACTAGATTATTAGATCTTGAAAAACTAACTTATACATCTTTTTATTACTCTATAGTGTCTTGTACATAATAGGTCTTCAATAAATATTTGCTGAATGAATAAGTGAAAATCAAAGATCTCTGTTAATCAAAATCAAATCTAGTCAAGGTCAATATTTATTGAGTGGCTAGTACATGTAAAGCACTGAGTTAACTACTATAATTAGCGATATAAGACTGGAGAAAAGGGAGACAAAAAGTTACATAAATACAAGGAATTATTAGTCTCTTATTTTGATGTTTTAATCAAGTAAATGAAGTTACTACATTAAGAATACAGGACAAATTTAATAAATTATTCAATGAATTTATCAAGCTGAAAAAGATTCTAAGTTATCAGATTCAGTCCTCTGCAAGAAAGAGCATATTATGTGATCTAGTGATACTGGTCTCGGTTATTCTTTATGCAAGATACTACATCTCTTAACCTTGTCATTTTCATTGCCTCTTTTCCATGCCCAGAATAGGCCTCCTCATGTCAGTCATATGGCTTCCTCCAAGTCCTAGTTAAGGATTTCCTGATCTGCCATGATTCTAGTACCTTTCCTTTATTGATTATTACCAATTTATACTAAGTGTAGCTTGTTCATAGATAGTGGTTTGTATAACATCTCCCCCTTTAGAATGTAAACACTTTGAGAATAGGATCTGACTTTTTTATTTCTTTATATCCTCAGTGCTTAGCAGATAGTAAGAGCTTAATATATGTTTATTCACCAATTGATAGCATCCGTTGATGAGAATAATTCTTCTACTTTTTTTTACTATCCCACTAAATATGTGGGCTAATTCTAGTAGAGGTGCCAGTAGAGTTTCTTTGCTCTTGTTTGCTTCAAATCTAAAGACAGAAGAAGAAGTTTTTCCAGGTCCTCTTTAATGTTAGTACTTTACATCTCAGTTTATCCTGTTTATGCCTTACTTCCACATACTTGTTTCCGTGTTCCTTTCCCTTTAGGTTGTCAGCTCCTTGAGAGCATGGACTGTCTTTTGCCTTTCGTTGTATCTATGCACTTAGTTCAGTCTCTGGTACCTAGCAAGCATTTAATAAATGTTTGTTAACTTACAAAAAACCCAACAGATGTGAAGAAACACCTGGCTGAAAATAGTGACCTAGATTCAATAACGGATTTGACTGTCATATAGCTCACAAGACATCCATCACTCACAACTCAACATAACAAAAATGACTCTCTTTTCCATATTGTATACCAAATATCAACAATTTCAAGGAAGGTAATTGCCAGAATATGTTGAATATGTTCAGAAATAGTCTGTGGTATACTTAAAGCCAATAGGTACAGTGCTTCATGGCTAAGAGCCATTGGTGACACATACACAAGGCTCATAAAGCATCTTTCAAGCATTAACCAATACTTCCCATCCTTAGTCATAGTCAAACTACTGAAAGACTTCATAATGTATCTACATACTCCTCTTTGACACTTTTCTAGAGATTTCAAAGAATCCCAGTAGTGTTCAAGCAGCCCAATAGAAGTTGTTTAAGAATCTCAATCAGCAAACTGCCCCTCCGGGCCAAAAATTGTGGAGAGGCAATCTATAAAATTCAGGTGGCAGAGACTTGTCTCCATAGTGTGTGATTCATTAACTAGAGACTACTTAATCAAGACAGATATCTTCAGCTCTTTTTCCTGGCAGCATTTCCCCTAGACTGTTATATATTGTGCAAATTGGAAAGGACCCTCTGTCAAGTCCATTTTGAGCAGAAGTTGTATCATGCTTGGCTGATTTCTCTGATGTGTGGGAGTTCCTGAGAGCCAGTATAGGTGAGAAACTGATTTGGGGGCTGACTATTTCAGAGGGTTTGAACTGTTTGACTTTGGAACTCTGCCCTTTTTGCTATTTATATCATGACAGCCCCAGGGATCTGGATCTATCTCCCTTAACAAGGAGCTGTTTTCTGTATAGGTCAGCATCAGATTCCATTTCCCTTTGAAAGCACAACAAAAACAGTTTAAAAGCAAGATTAGGTTTCCTATTCTTTCCTTATGATTGCTTGTGGCATTCATGGTATTGTCCTCAGAGCAACATACATTAAAAGCACACCCCTTGTATGACCTTCTAGGACTTTTTTTTTGAAAAGTAGAGATATAGAAATAGGTAATAACTCTGCCTTCTCTTTCCCTACCAAAAAAAAGGTAAGGCAACTTTATTAATATTAAGGTAACATGACACTGTGAGACAAGCATTCATTCAGTTTACTGACATATTTTTAAAGCAGTCCTTGTTCTCAGGAAGCTTACATTCTACATGCTAATACAATCAATCAGCTCTGTCATCTCAGTCAAACCATTTCCCCTTTCTGAGCCTCAATTTTCTCATATAAAATGAGGAGATTGGACAAGATGATCTCTAGGGGTCCATCTATCTCCCAAATTCTGTTGCTATTTATTTCTTACTGAAAAAAAATAATGTGGGATATAATTTTTCTTCTCTGAAGCAATGGAGGATAGTAAATGACAAAATCCATACCCAAGATACTGTTTATGCAAATTGCTTCCTACCTCCAAAAGCTGAAACTTACAACCTGATATAAATACAAGTAATAACATATGCAAAGGAGATTTTTGTATTTCTAGAGTCAAATGTAAGCTGAAGGGAGAAATCATCACAGAAGTTACTGAGTTTATAACTTGAACAATGACTCCTTAGATAAAGCAGGCACTAAAACCACTCCCTTTTTTTCTTTATTTCATTATGAAAGTACAATATGTCAATTTGTCTCAGAATCCTCAGGTGAAGTATTAGGAGATGCTGGCATCAGCAAGGATTACATCATTGGCAATTACTTTTTCTACCATCATAGGAGAACAAGTTTCTGTTTTCTGAACTGAAGCATAAAAAATGCAAATGTGAGTCTATTTGTGTCTACATTTAACGTATAATGGAATAAAATGTCTGCTTTGGGCTTACGTGGCACTTTGCACCTTATCAGCCACCATTAAAATGCATTAAATGGCTTTAATAATGATGCACAATTGACCTGCACCAGGTTTCAGCATTCCTAATCATCTCTAATTTCTGTCTAAAGATGAAGAACAGTCTAATTATCCAACTACTAACTTCAGGTCCTTTGAGTAGAAAAAAACCCCAAAAAGCACATTAATTAGTTTCTATTCTCTTTAATGAACTTAGGCATTTCTTGATGAAACTATCAATGAAACAATTCTATATTTTCCCACATATGGGACTGGGGTATTAAAAATTATTCTTTCTGATTACTCAGTTATAACTTATGTTGATCTTTACATGGATCCCCTTACATTACAAGATGATAATATCAAGGAAAGCCAATAAACAAAGTGAATTTTCATTTTTCACAGGATTTTACGTATCATATTTTTGATGCTGAGACCATCATTAATACATCAGAATACAGTAGTACCTGTATTTTCTGTAATGAGAAGTTGACAATATTTTTGTTCGCATTTCTAAGATAAAATACTTTGAAGATACAGATAGGTTTTGATTAGTGTGAATAATGAATTACCCTGAAGTGGTAGTCTTATTCAAATTCACACTGTGTATTTCCATTGAGCTGGGACTAATTATCACATTTTGTAGAATTATATATTTGAATAATTCAAATTCAAATGCACAAAACCACTTAAGGGGATTTGTTATTTGCACTAATCGAGACATAGCTATATGCTTAGATTAATTTATTGGCTTCATTTCCTATATTAATTCTAAAAAACAGTAAAGGAGATATTATTGAATTGAACTTATGCACTCAAGGAATGCAGATTAAAACCACTCTAAGCCTGAAAAAAGGAACTCCATGAGTTCAACTGGTATTAAATATCCATTGTTGATTCTCTATGAACCCGGATAGTGTGGACTTCAGATAGCACACAGGTTGTTACCAGGCTGATATAGTTGAAATTTTTCTTGTTGGGAAATATCTATCAGAGATGAACTCTATTCTCTCTGGATGGCATATTGGATAGATCACTGGACTTGGACTCAGGATCACTCACTTTCATGAATTCAAATCCAGTCTCAGACACTTACTAGCTATGTGACCCTAGACAAGTCACTTAACCTTGTTTGTCTCAGTTTCCTCATCTGTAAAATTAACTGAGGAAGGAAATGGCAAATCACTCTAGTATCTTTGCCAAGAAAATTGAAAATGGGGTCACGAAGATTTAGATACAACTGAAACAATTGAAAAAGTACAACAAAGTCTTAAAAACACATGGTAATTCCTATGCCATAAAGAAGAAGCAGAGAAGGATGTTAGAAGACTTATTATTTTATAACATGTTAAACTCAAGGTCCAAACCCCATTAATGTCTGCTTTAGCCAAAGACTAATAAAATTACAATCTTCAATGTACAGTTTTAACACTTGTTAAATGGCTGAAGAACAAAAATTGTGGGAATTGAAAAATAGATATAATAAAGAGAATATAAGACTTAAGAGTTAGGAAGAACTTGATTTCCCACCACTGAAATCCCACCTATGATAATTCCTCACACTATGACCAGGTCTTTGATCTCCCTGATCTACAGTTTGCTCGTATGTCAAATGGGGATAACAATTTCCCAAATAGCTACTTAACAAGGTTGTTGTGAGATAAAAGATATAGGGTTGTTTGAAAAGAATTTTTTAATTTTTGCTTTTTATGAAATGAATTCAATATAATAGTATTGTACTGGATAAGTTGTCACTCACTAGCATTAAACTCTAGAAGGCAACTAAATGGTCTGGAGGGCAGAGGGCTGGACTTGAAGTAGGGCATTTTAATCCAGCCTCAAACACTTATTAGCAGTGTGATATTGAGCAAGTCATTTAAATTCTCTGCATCTCAGTCTCCTCATCTGTAAAATGAGGGAGTTGGACTCTATGGCTTTGAGTCCCTTGCAGGTCTAAATCTATAACTCTCAATTTTTTTTTTCTTTCCTTCTTTCTGTTCTTTCCTCCCTTCCTTCCTTCTTTCTTTTTTTCTCCCTTCCTTCTTTTTTTCTTTTCTTTTCTTTTCCTTTTTTTTTTTTTTTAACAACAGTATCAGCTTGTGTCTCTATTAATAGCATACGTTTTCTCAACAGGCACAATGCTGAGTGTTTCCCAGTGGAGCTGTCCAATTTGTGAATCCTCAGATCTCACTATCTCTGAAATATGAACACTGCAGATGACTCAAAGGGAAAGGGATAGACACATTTCAACCATTTGCCATCTACAATAAGTGCCATGAGAAGTTATAAAGGAAAAATCTAATAAGAAAAGAGTGATAATAGAAATGGACAACAAATCCATATCCTAAATGCTGTAATGAAAAAAAAATATTTAAAGGACCTAGAGAATACAAGCCCTTTATTCAAAGAACCATAGTGGTTTGGTTTTGTTTTTTTTTACCTTTAGAATTAAATATGAAATCCTCTAGGGGATATTCAAAGCCCTTTATAGTCTAACTCTTTCCTACTGTTCTGGTTTTCGTCTTACTCCCCTCTATGTACTCTTGAGCTTCAATGACACTAACCCCATTGCTTTTCCATCTCCCAGCTCTGAGTTTTTTCTCTGGCTGTCTTCCATGGCTGCATTGCTTTTTCTTCTCATCTCCACCTGGTTTCCCCCCAGTCTCAGCTACAGCCTCACCTTCTACAAGATTTTCCTAATCCTCCTTAATATTATTGTCTTCCCTCTGAGATTACCCCCAATTTAGTCTGTACTTATCTCATTTGTATGTAGATGTTTGCATATTGCCTCCCCTATAGATTGTGAACTCACTGAGTGGGGGGTGGCTTTGTCTTGGGTTTGTTTGTTTTTTTGTATCCTCAATGCTTAGCACAGTGTCCAGCACATGAGCAGTGCTTAATAAATGCTAGCTATCTATAGTCTTCACAGAGGACTGAGGGGAGAAAAATACAAAAGATTCACCAAGGATAAAAAAGCAAAAGTGAGTTGTCACATATACTGTGGAGGGAAGATCTGCACCGACAAATCAGAGATTCTTTGATCTCTGTGACAAAGTCTTAACATATACAACAATTAGTCACACATTATTTCTGTAATAAATTCATTACAAGGTATCACAGCAGAATGGGCACTGACTAGGAATTGGGGCACTGGAGTCTAGTCGTTGACCACCTAGTTTAGTGACCTTAGGAATGACTCTTAATTACATTAAACCTTACTTTTCTTATCTATACTAGGAAGAGATTTGAATGGATGAAGTCTTCATACCTTGTCTAATACTAAAATGCTCTTTAATTCAATGAAATCTATCAGATATTATAAGGAAGCAGGACATAGTGGAGTGGGAGGAGTTGGGGATGGTTAGGATAAAGCAAGTTCATTTTGTAGTTCTTTACAATTCCCATACCAAATTTGTGACTCTGCAGAAATTGTTGTTAAGGCAACTCTTTTAGACTAAATTGCACGAGTTACATTATGTGCATTAAAAGATGTTTCCATACCAAGAGTTCCCTACACCAATAAAATCACAGGTTAAGACTAATCATCACAGCAAATTAAAGAGTTGAGCCAAGTGATTGATATTGATTTATAGTATGAATTTTAAACTCCTCTAGATCTCATCTCCAAGAAGGCTTGCTGTAAAATTAAATGTTTAAATTAAAACATCATTTACCAAGTTTTTGTGCCTTAGTTTTCACTTTATGTTCAAAAAACATTTGTGAAATTTAAAATAAATACAGTCCACCAAACTCCCAAATTAAAGTTTTAAGATAATAAGAGGGTACTTATTCTTTATAATTTAACTTACTCAATTTTATTAGTATATTCTTTTATCAAGAAAGGACTTAAAATGAACAATCTAGAGATGGTGTCATTTTGACTGAGTTATTTATTATTACATTCACCAATGAAGTGATGGTGAGAGAAGTATTGATGATGATGATGATGACATTGATAATGAAGAGAGACCAGAAATTTTCGTACGCTTGGGAATGCTTAAAAAAAACCAGAAATATAGAATAAGACAGGTTACCAGTTCTTTTCCATCTTGACCCTAAACAGACAGACAGATAAATAGATAGAAACATAGCAAGAAGGGGCATGATGGTATCCAAAGAAATCTTTTGGCAAAGCTCCAGCCAGTACCTTTGGCATTTTGCTAAGTACACAAGAGGATTTAAAGGGACCCAGGGCTAGTGATCCAATGACATGAGTTAAAAGGAGTTTTGGATAACAGAAGTTTAGTCTAAGGTACCTGGAGCCATAGCAGGAGAAAATAGTTTTAAAAGATTAACTTTAAGTTAATGTTCAAGGACTTCTATAGCTGGATAAAGGCTGTTGACTAAGGATTTTATACCACAAAATAAATAAAAGTGGAAACAGGCTACCAAACTACCAAACTAAAGAGAGGGCAAGCTACTCCACCACAACACAGAAACTGAAGACCACCAGACAGTAGCAGAGAGCTTCAGCAACAGACACCCAGTGGAGATCCATAGTAGCAACAGAGTGACAATAGAGCAGCCAAGGACTCCAGGTCAGCTGCGAAAGCAATTTGTGTAATGACAGCATCTGAGGATATCAGTGGTTCTACAGAATCAGAGGTTTCTGAGAACATCAGATGTTCCAGAAGCAACATCAGAAACAGAGTTCAGATTTCTAGTGTTCATTATAACACCATCATTCAAGATTAGATCTTAGAGATCACTTCACCCATTTTATTGATGATGAAATAGGTGCCCAGATGTGTCAAGTTGAAGAATTGTACCTAGTTAATGTCATAGGGAGTACTAGCATATAGAGGTGTTCTGATTATGTTTAGAAGTATTTTTGCAATTCCTTCAGTAAAGATCTATGAGTATTATTATCCACACTTGACAGATGGGAAAACTAAGTCTGACAAGTGATTTGTCCATGATCATATTAATAAGGGGTAGAAGTAACCCAATTCTTTAATGACTCCATGTGTAGTGGCCTTTCCATTTCACCACACTGCCATGACATCTGATCTTCTCCCTCAAGGAGTGTATACTCTAGTAAGGCAAATAATTTGCACACAAACATCTCAGAAGATAGTCACAGTCAAAAGAGAAATGCCTAGGCCAAAAGGCCTGGGTTCAAATTTTGGTTCCATTACTTACTTTGGTTCTCTTATGGGACTTGGTGGTGGCCCATATAAAGAGTATGTGTTCAGGGAGGACCAGCACTTCTGATGTAAGGCTTGCTGAGCCCTTTTCAAGGCTGCTCATTCACCTTTGGTGTCCACTTTTGGGCAACTCTGACTGGTGACTCCAAGAATGTGTAGCAAGCACAGCAACCCCATTCCAGTAAACTGTCTTGGCAGATGGGCTAAACCAGGTTAAGGGCCGTCAACAGGCTTCAAATCTCTTGGTGAGTTAGGGGAATGTCTACCCTAAGTATGTGAAGACTTTCCCAGGTGGAATGGGTGAATGAGAACAATTTATTCCAATGACCATGAAGGCAGGTGAAGCAGGTGCTTTGGAACACTTAGAGCTTGGTCAGGCATCAAAGATGCCAAGGTCACCCACAGCATCCTGGACCATTGCCAGTTGCCTTGACTTTTGTCCTACCACTGGACTTCAATGACTCAGGAAGAAGGAGTGAGGCTGACAACTTTTTCTCACTTAAATCCAATTCATATGTGAGTCAAGACAATGCGTGTGATGACACTAGTCATTCTCTCTCTGTCTCTAGTTCTCTCATGTTCTCTAGTCCTCTATTACTTCTTTGTAATTTCATAAAATTAATTTGTGAATGACTTGTGATAGTTGTTACCTTTTACATTGCTATAGACTTTATATATGCTTTTCTTGGCGCTCTTTCCTTCACTTTGCATCAATTAATGTAAGTCATTTCCATGCTTCTTTGTATTAAACATATTCATCATTTCTAACAGCATAATAATATTCTACTACATTCATGTATCATAAATTATCCGATTGTTCCCTGATTCATAGTCATCAACTTTGTTTCTAAGTCTTCCCTACAATAAACCAAATTCATAAATACTTTTATACATATAGAGACTTTCTTTATACAAGTGATTTCCTTCAGGGATGTGCCTAGCAATAGAGTTGCCTGATCAAAGAGTATGAATATTTTAGTAACCTTATTTAATTATGAGTTATTTTCCAAAATGGTTGAATTAATTTACATTAGTGTACCTATCTTTCCAAAAGTCAAGGGTTGTTCTGTTCAATCATTTAATCATGTCCAACTCTTTGTGACCCCATTTAGGGTTTTCTTGGCAAAGATAATGGAGTGGTTTGCCC
Source organism: Bettongia penicillata ogilbyi (assembly GCA_023548195.1). Classification (NCBI taxonomy): domain Eukaryota; kingdom Metazoa; phylum Chordata; class Mammalia; order Diprotodontia; family Potoroidae; genus Bettongia; species Bettongia penicillata. Next base: position 751,107 of record JAJHZJ010000323.1, read on the forward strand.
TTTCCTTCTCCAGTTCATTTTATAGATGAGGAAACTGAGGCAAACAGGGTTAAGTGAACCTGCCCAGGATAATACATCTAGTAAGTTTCTGAGGTCAGAATTGGACTCAGGTCTTTCTGAATCCAGGCACAGTGTTTCATCCACTATGCCACCTAAATGCCCCAGCCAATGGGTAAGATTTCAATTTAAAAAAATAGGAATCCTGAGTAAGAGATATACATGTGAGCAAAGGTACAGAGGTAGAAAAGAGCAAAAATGTTTTGAAAACTTTAAAGCATTAAGATACAATTAATTAACTAAAAAACTATGCCAATGAATCATAAAAAGCAATGTAACTCAATTTCTACTTCAAAATATTGACCATATTGAAAATATCTGTATTTTAGTAAAACATCACTTTTTTTTATTTAAAAATTCAGAATCTATTTTTCCAAAACAAATCTATCTAAAGCTTAGGGAAATACATAGATATGAAAAGAAAATATCTCTTTTTCTTTTCTTCTTTCTCAAGAAACAAAGATAACAGACACATTTTTTCTTTGCTTTTGAAAATGTGGTTCCAAGCATTGCAAGCTAAATCTCTAAACAGATCAGATGCAAATATAACCACCTATTTTTCTTTCAGATCTCTATTGTACACCCACTTTCTCTAGGAAGTCATTCAATTATAGGTTCTATATCAAAGGCTTCCCCCCAAACCAGAAAAAGCCCGTTAACCTCACACCTGTGAGACCTTAAACCACATAGTCTATTTTATGCTTGAATTTTATGTCTTTGTTATTGTATCAGTTCTACTGATTATATCCATTAGACATATTCTAGTTTAGAATAGAAATATTTCATTTAATATCATGTCAGCCATTTCATTCCAATGAGGAAATCCCTTCTGGCAGCGTATGGTTATGTTAAACTTTCTTCCTGTTAATTTAGCAAGATTTTATTTCATCATTCATTCAGCAAAAGTTTTGGTATTTGGCAAATTTTATCAATGCTTCTAATGAAATAGAATTTCTTTGAGAAAAGTCAAAATCTAGATAGCAATTGAAGGATCCCCTTGAATTCCTTTGCTAATATCTTACGTTTGGTATGCACTAAGCAGATGCCAAACCAGATTTACTTCAGTATTATTTCATGAAAGGAAGCATGTATTTGCTAAACATCTATATGCCAGACACTGTGTTAAGCACTTTACAAATATTATCCCATCCCATTTGATCCACACAAGAAACCTGGGAGGTATATTATCATTATAGCACCATTTTAGAGAAAACTGAGGCAGGAAGCCCTTAAGTGACTTGCCCAGGGTCACCATGCTACTCAGATTCTTAGGGTACATTTAAACTCAAGTCTTTCTGACTCCAGGCCCAGCACATTATCCACTGAGATCCTTTAAGATGATTATTTCACTTTTTATCTTTGTCCTATACCGAGCATTGCAATTGGCATAAATAACAAGATATATAATTAATAAATGTTTATGGAATTGAATCTGTTCCACTGAATCCTATACTTTCCTAAGCAGTGCTACATTCACCAGAGGACTAAGACTGCAAAGTAGGATTTGAAAACCACAGTTCCATATTTTTCATCACTACATCTTGCTGCCTCAGGCCATTTTTACACTGGGCCTTATTTTGTGAGTTTATGGCTCTGATCTAGCAGAGAGCAGACTAGTATATTTTGTGACCTAGGCTGTCTATACATTTCAATTGTTTTATGTAGTGGAGAAGAGGTGGAAGAGATCCCCGATCTTTTGGTTCAACCACAGCCATAATACCATAAATTTATCTGATTCTCAAAGGGATAAGAAAACAAATTCCCTTAGACTGGAATGAAGTTAACATAAGGGAGAACATTGTACAGTAATAGCAGTGGTGTACAATGATCAACTTTGAATGACAGCATTCTCAGGAATACAATGATCCAAGACAATTCTAAAGGACTCATGATGAAAAATGTTATCCATCTGCAGAGGAAGAATTGCATCTGAATGCAGATGAAGGCATAGTTTTTAACCTTTCTTCATTTTCTTGGGGTTTTGTTGGGGATTTTTTCTTTGACACTATGGCTAATATGGAAACCTGTTTTAAATGACTTCACATGTATAATCTATATTAAATTGCTTACCTTCACAAGAAAAGGAAGGTGGGGAATGAGGGAGAGAATTTGGAACTCAAAATTTTAAAAAGCAAACGTTTTAAAAATTACATGTAATTGAGAAAAATATTTTTTTAAAAAAAAAGGGAAGCAGTAAAAAAATTAAAGTTACTATGAAGTAACTGTTTGTTGGTGATTTACCATTAATAATGTTTTCAAAATCAGATAGAATTGCTTACATTTATTTCTAGGGTGTACAAATAGTCCTCTTTTACTGCTGTATCTCCAAGGATAAGCTTTTTGAAAATGAAGTAACATCACTTTTTCATGGAATCCTTGTATCTTACAGTGGGAATGTAGCTTACAATTAGTTCTCTAATAATCTCTTTTCCCAATGTGCCAAGTCCTCCTCCTCCCCTTCATCTCTTCAACTGCTACTGCCTCTCTCCCTCATCCTGAGGCATCGTGGCAGTGTGGATTCCTGCCCTCGAAGTTAGGAAGAACTTACTAAAAGTCCTGCTTCTGAAAATTGCTACCTGTGTGACAATGGACCTCTCTCTAAAAGTCTCAGTTCGCTAATCTGCAAAATAGACATATTAATACCATAATGCCCGCACAATAAGGTTTTATGGGGTTCAAATGAGCTAATATGTATAAAGTGCTTTAAAAATTATAAAGTGATATATACATGCCAATAATAAAAACAACAGACCTTTGTGTTTATCCGTGTCCCTGAGAGAAGAGCACATACACTCTGATTTGACAAAGCCAATGACAAACAACTCACTACCAAAAAATGCTGCCTATATGTGCTTGTTCTTTTGGATTAAAACCTACACACATACACACAAACACAATACTAACCGAAGCTTGATTAGAGATAATAATGGAAGAAGAAGGAGGAAAAGAGATGACGAAGAAGAAAAAGGAGGAGGAGGAGGGGGAAAGAAGATGGAGAAGGAGGAGGAGAAGATAGAGGAGAAGAAGAAGAAGATAAAGGAGAAAGAGGAGAAAAGGAGAAGGAGGAAGAGAAGGAGGAGGGGAGAAGGGAAGAGGAGAAAGAGGAGGAGGAAGGTAGTAGAGAAGGAGGAGAAGGCGTGGAAGGATGAAGTTAAAGCTTACAAAGTCCTGATCGTACATTATCTTTTTGGAGAGAGGGTGAAAATAACCCTGTTAGAGAGGCGTTATAACATTTTCACCTCTTTTTAAAGACAAGGAGCTTGAAGTTCAGAGACATTAAGTGATTGAGTTCTAGTCACACAGTCAAGAGACAGAGTTCCTCAAAGTATGGCCAAGAGACTAGAACCCTCTCAGTGAGACCCATATTTATTGAATTGCTATGGCATCACACAGATATAAGCACAGAAGGGTCTTGCAAGTGTGAATGAGGAAACAGACTAACATTCAGGATGTGAAACAGCATTAATTCTTACTTTTTAAGACCGAGAAGAATAGAACTAGGCATGAAATGGACCTCAGAAGCCATCTAGTCCAATTTCCTTTTTTTTTAGATGAGGAAACTGAGGCTGAGAGAAGCTAAGTCCAAAGTCACGCAGACAGTTATCAGCAAAAGGGAGCATACCCAAACTGCTTCCAGATAAATAATTATCCTTAACAGACAGGGCAATCTCTTCAGGGTTATTCATAGAGATTGCCTCAAATCCCCACACTTCATCCTACCTAGATATGTCCTTGACGATTCTTGATCCTGCCTCAGGCCTGGCTTGCCACTTACATGTTTAACCTACTGTCCCTACTTGTTTTTGTTTGTTTGTTTTCTTTTTGGCAAGGCAAATGACTTGCCCAGGGTCACACAGTCAGTTAAGGGTCAAGTGTCTGCAGTCAAATTTGAACTTAAGACCTCCTGACTCCAAGACCAGTAACTCAATTCACTGGCTATCCATTGCCCCAACCCTGACCTATTCTTAACATAATTGGCTTAGCATTACTGGTATTTGAATTCAGTTCTGACCTACATGTACCCAGTAATGTCCTTAACTAAGTTCTTTCTTCACCACAATCTCAGACTAAAAAGCATGCCTTGTTTCCTATTCTGACCCTGAAATTTCCTCAGTCCCTATCCTTCAATCTGCTTTGTCTAATACCTGTTTACTCTGTTCAACCACATCTTTTCCTTAAACCTTTATTCAGTAATACTCTGCCTAGAGCCTGTTCTAACTGACTTCTTGGTTAGATACCCTGTAACCCCACTGGCCTACCAATACCAGAACAGTTTCATTCATAATAATGGAATATGGATGGTTAGAGTTGTACTCAAGACACTACAGGAAGAAGAATATGACTCAGTGAGCCTGGGTCCCCTCACTCAATTAAAAGAGTAATTTCCACTCCCACCTGGTGAAAGGAGGGGAGAGGTACAGCAGTTACATGCGGCGCTCCATGGGGAACAGCCCTGGGACCCTGGGCACCCTGAAGCCTATCCCTCTAAACAAGCAGATGAACCTTTCCACTCAACCCCCTCCCCCTAGTCCTTGCTCTCACACCTCCAAAACCTGGAGCTTCTGCTCCCAGGTCCCAAACTACTTCATTATATGCATCTTGGACTACATTATGTGTATCCTAGACTTCAGACATACATATATGTGTGTGTGTATGTGTGTGTATATATATACACATATATGTATGTATATACACATATGTGTATACATATATGTGAATATATATGTATGTATATACACACATGTGTGTATACACATATATGTGTATATATGTATGTATATACATATATGTGTGTATACATATATGTGTGGATATGTGTGTGTGTGTTAACTCCCTACATCTTTCTTGTCGAGAAAGACACTGATGGGTGCTAGACTGGGCAATTCTCAGTTGACTCTGACCACTAGTCAATTTAGTGATATAGCAGGCCTAAAACCATACCTCCTTGTGCCCCCTATAAAGCCAGTCATTCACGGCAGCACACCTGAGGATTGCTGCTGTGAATAATTCTAAGGGTCTAATCACATAGTATAATGAACTCTATTCAGCAATAAACTAAACATTGTTCATTATAGTAAAGTACTATATCCATAGCAACATCCTTAAGTAAAATATATCATATATATATATATATATATATATACACACACACACATACATATATGTGTGTATGTGTGTGTGTAGCTCATAACACTCAGTATGTCATATGGTACATTGCATATATCATTACATTCCCATAGTCAGGGAGTCCTAGGCTAAGGACTTCCCTAGCATGATGCATCCTTAAGGGGTAGCAGAAAACATCACACCATCCACCCCTAGGACACTGAAAGAATAATCTTCTTAATCAATACACAGTGTCCAAATAAAGTCCTCTCTCGATCTGACTTAAGGCTGACTTCTAAACCCCATGGCTCCTCTTCCATGAGCTCCTCCTCAGTAGGTTGACCACTCTGAGCTCTTTCTTGAGTTCACACACAGGCAGCCCTCTTCTGCTCCTTGTCTCAATTCACAGGGACTGTTTCATTCCAAACTTTTCCCCATTTCTAGGAAAACAAAGCTTAACAATGCTATAAAAATATTTACACACATTACCAATGCCATCATCTCAATCCACTCATAAAGACCAACAGACAGGGTTTCAACATCACAAACTCTCTGCTAAGCTTCCCCACAAAGAAGTTTTCTTAGCCCACTCATGGTTGTTTCTCAGCTCTGATACTATTTCTAATAAAAGACTCTTGATTTATTCAAACAAAGGCAAGACTCAGTCAAAACAACTTGATTGGCTAAAATTCAATCTGGAACAAAATCCTACAGCAGCAAAAAATCCTACTTTGCTTGATGTTACACCCCCTCCCCCTCTTGAGCTTTTTGCCTGATGAAAAGTATAAAAATAAATCTTTGCCAACTTGACAAAAAAAAAGTAATTCCTTACCATCCAATGGATATAACTTGAGTTTGTCCAATCAAGCCTCTCTTCTTTACCACAAAATAAGCATATGATCACTACCCAGAAGAGCTCCTTACCAGGTTTTCTTGCTCCTGTTTTTATCAGTCTGAAATTTTGTCCCTCTTAACTGTGGTGACTATGTCCATTTCTTTAGTATAGCTGGTACTTGCGCAAACGTTATTTACACATATCTATGTCTGTGTTATTGTGACCATATACACAGTATGATACAGGATAAAGAACCTTAGTGTTGGAGTTAGAACATCTGGGTTAAGATCTTACATCTCTTTTGTTGTCTATATGATCTTAGACAAGTAATTTTACCTCCATAATATTTCATCTGATGGAGGCTCCCTTTTGCTAATCGGGAAAATATAGAAGTTGGAATATATTTTTTTTATTAAATTAATTTATTTATTTAACTTTTTACAATCATTTTCACAAAATTTTGAGTTCCAAATTTTCTCCCCATTTGTCCCCTCCCCCCAGCCCAATACACCAAACATTCTAATTGCCTCTATCACCAATCTGCCCTCTCTTCTATCATCCCTCCCTTCCCTTCTCCTCATCTTCTCTTTTGTCCTGTAGGGCCAGATAACTTTCTATTCCCCATTACCTGGATTTCTCATTTCCTAGTAGCAAGAACAATACTCAACAGTTGTTCCTAAAACTTTGAGTTCCAACTTCTCCCCATCCCTGCCTCCCCAACCATTTCCTTTGGGAAGGCAGGCAATTCAAATTCAATATAGGCCATATCTGTGTAGTTTTGCAAATGACTTCAATAATAGTTGTATTGGGTAAGACTAACTATATTTCCCTCCATCCTATCCTGCCCCCCATTGCTTTTGTTCTCTCTTTTGATTCTGTCCCTCCCCAAGAGTGTTGACTTCAAATTGCTCCCTTCTCCCATTCCTCTCCCTTCCATCATCCCCCCACCACCCTGCTTATCCCCTTCTCCCCCACTTTCCTATATTTTAAGATAGGTTTCCATACAAAAATGAGTGTGCATTTTATTCCTTCCTTTAGTCGAATGTGATGAGACTAAACTTCATGTTTTTTTCTCAGTTCCCTTCTTTTTCCCTCCACTATGCCTGCCTGCCTCTTCTATGAGAGATAATTGCCCCATTCCATTTCTCCCTCTCTCCTCTCAATACATTTCTCTCTCACCGCTTAACTTCATTTTTTTGAGATATGATCCCATCCTATTCACTTCACTCTGTGCTCTCTGCCTCTGTGTGTGTGTGTGCATGTGTGTGTGTGTATGTGTGTGTATGTGTGTGTGTGTGTGTGTGTGTAATCCCATCAACTACCCAGATACTGAAAAGTTTCAGAGCTACAAATATTGTCTTTCCATGTAGGAATGTAAACAGTTCAACTTTAGTAAGTCCCTTATGATTTCTCTTTGCTGTTTACCTTTTCATGCTTCTTCTCATTCTTGTGTTTGAAGGTCAAATTTTCTTTTCAGTTCTGGTCTTTTCATCAAGAATGCTTGAAAGTCCTCTGTTTCATTGAAAGACCATTTTTTCCCCTGAAGTATTATACTCAGTTTTGCTGGGTAGGTGATTCTTGGTTTTAGTCCCAGTTCCTTTGACTTCTGGAATATCATATTCCACATCCTTTGATCCTTTAATGTAGAAGTTACTAGATCTTGTGTTATCCTGATTTTATTTCCACAATACTGGAATTGTTTCTTTCTAGCTGTTTGCAATATTTTCTCCTTAACCTGGGAACTCTGGAATTTGGCCACAGTGTTCCTAGGAGTTTCTCTTTTTGGATCCCTTTCAAAGGCGGTGATTGGTGGATTCCTTAAATCCTTATTTTGCCCTCTGGTTCTAGAATATGAGGGCAATTTTCCTTGATAATTTCATGAAAGATGATGTCTAGGCTCTTGTTTTGATCATGGCTTTCACGTAGTCCCATAATTTTTAAATTGTCTCTCCTGAATCTATTTTCCAGGTCAGTTGTTTTTCCAATGAGATATTTCACATTATCTTCCATTTTTTTCATTCTTTTGGTTTTGTTTTGTGATTTCTTGGTTTCTCATAAAGTCATTAGGCTCCATCTGTTCCATTCTAATTTTGAAAGAACTATTTTCTTGAGTGAGCTTTTGAACCTCCTTTTCCATTTGGCTAATTCTGTTTTTTAAAGCATTCTTCTCCTCATTGGCTTTTTGAACCTCTTTTGCTAATTGAGTGAGCCTATTTTTCAAGGTGTTATTTTCTTCAGCACTTTTTTGGGTCTCTTTTAGCAAGGTGTTGACCTGCTTTTCATACTTTTCTTGCATGTCTCTCATTTCTCTTCCCAGTTTTTCCTCCATCTTTCTAATTTGATTTTCAAAATCCTTTTTGAGCTCTTCCATGGCCTGAGCCCATTGGATATCTATTTCGGATGTTTGGGATACAGAAGACTTGACCTCTATGTCTTTCCCTGATGGTAAGCATTGTTTTTCCTCATCAGAAAAGAAGGGAGGAGATATCCGTTCACCAAGAAAGTACCCTTCTATGGTCTTATTTTTTTGCCTTTTCTGGGCATTTTCCCAGCCAGTTACTTGACTTCTGAGATTCCTTTACATACCCATCTCACCTCAAGATCTGCCCAGCTAGTGCTTGGGGTCTGAGATTCAAATGCTGCTCTCCAGCCTCAGGGCTTTCAGTGGGGACAGGGCTGCTACTCAGTGTAAGATTAAATTCAGGTGCTCAAGTGGGGCAGGGCTACTATTCAATGTGAGATTAAGTTCAGCTGCTCGGGTGGGGGCAGGGACACCTCACAGGGCTCAGTTCCCTCAGGGGAATTATGTGGAGACCTTCAATAATGGATCGAAGCTCCTGTCTGCTTTGGGAGCCCCTGTCTGCTGCTGCCTCTGCTGCTGCCTCCCGAGGGGCCTGAGTTATGGAGACACCCCGTTCCCCTCTCTGACAGCCAAAAGGGCTCTCTCACTGACTTTTGCACCTGTGAGTGGATGGATCTTCACGACCACTGGAGATTCTGTCCCTGAAGCCTGCTGGGATCTGCTGGTCTCGGGTGCTGGGCAGCCAAGGCAGGGCTGGGTTCTGCTCTGGGTCTGGTGCGCAACGGACCTTTGCTGTCAGTTTTTCAGGGCTCTCTGGAACAGAAATCTCCTCCACTCCGTTGTTGTGTAGCTTCTGCTGCTTCAGAATTTGTTGAGAGTTCTTTTTTACGGTATTTTATGGGCTGTGTGTTAGGAGCTAGCATATGTGAATCTTTCTACTCCACCATCTTGGCTCCTCCCTGAAATTGGAATATATTGGCCTTTTAAGTGCCTTAATGATGTAGATGCATGATCCAACAATGTGATAAAACTGTAGCCAGCAAACTTTTCTATGGATTAAGAGAGAATATACTTTGTTTTCGCCCAGCCTAATTGGTGCCACATTCAAATTGAGTATGCCCTACATGTTCAAACAAACCCTTTCTTGAATGCTGGTAGGATTTCATTGATGAACTTTGAAGATCTCCAAAAGATGAAGGTCACTGTGAGATGAAGCAATTCCCTCAAGTTCACAAGATTATCCTAGACTCTACCTAACCCTTGTATGCCCAGAACTTTGTTTGGAATAGAGGTGCCCTCTAACTGGCCAGTTCCCAGGCCTCCTTGATTCCATAAAAGATAAAATAACCAGTATCCTTACTGTAAACTCATCATATTCCATTTACATATATCTTGATTCTATTTGGCCTTTGCAATTCATTATCTATTTCATCCATTAACTCATTAATGCCTCATTAGGGTCTAGGCAATATTTTCTAGAAAGAACCACACACACTTTAGCCATCTACATAGCAACTAGAATTTCAGAATCATCAAACTACAGGCAAGCTTAATCAAGGGGATTTACCACCCCTTCTTTTCCCTACTTGATGTCTTATGGAACCATAGAACTGTGACATAACAATATATTTTAATGGTATCTTGGTCCATTCTCAAGTTGTACCAGTTGTAATCTGAGAAGCGGCCTTATATAGATCAAAGTTTTATCTTTAGAGGTGGAACCAAGATGGTGGAGTAGAAGCAGGGATCTGCCTGAGCTCTTCCCCCAAACCCCTTAAAATACCTTAAAAATTACTCTGAGCAAATCTAGCTAGAGCAGTAGAAGCCACAAAATGACAGAGTGGAACAGATTTCCAGCCCACAAAAATCTGGAACAATGACAGAAATGGTCTATTACACCAAGTTTGGAGCAGAGCACAGCCCAGCATGGACTGCATTCCACATAGACAGGACTAGACACCTATAGCAGTTTCCAGAATTATCAACCCACAAATGCCAAAGACAGCTTCAAAGATCAGTGGGAAAGCTCTTTTTTTCTGGATAGGAGAAGAACTTAGTTCCATCCCTGCCCCAAACCCCATCATGGGGGTGACAGCCACTGATGTTGCAGTGACTGCTTCTAGAGTTTTGGAGTTTTCAAACTTACAGACAGTGAGGGAATCAGCTGATGGAGGAATAAAATGGTTGATCTGGATTGCAGTCTTGGGTGATGGTCCTGGGGACGAGAAACAGTGCTGGCATGGCAGAGCTGGTGGTGGCTGTGGAAGGGGAATCCTACTCACAATTCCAGGACAGAAAAGAGGTCTTGTGGTTGCTCATACACCACAGTGCAGGCCAAGAGAGGAGTAAACATCCATCCTTTGATCATACTACTTTGGAGGAACCAAGAATTTACAGGCCCCTAGAGACATTCCTGAAAACAGCTGCACAAAACTCCTGAATCTGGGTACAGTACACCCTCCACTTAACAAAGAGCTCAAAAGCCAAGTACTTGACTGTGAAAATGACCAAAAAATGGAAAAAATAAGACTATATAGGTAACTCTCTTGGGGAAGAAGTATTTTCTTACAATGAGGAAAATCAAAGCATACAACCAGAAGAAAACAGCAAGGTCAAACCTCCTATATCCAAAGCTTCCAAGAAAAATATGAATTGGTCTTGGACTGTGGAAGAGATCAAAAAAATGATATTTGTAACTCATGAGACCTTTTTTCAGCATTAGGGTAGTTAGAAGGAATATATATGTGTATGTAGATATACATATATATGTGTGTGTATGTATGTATATTATATATATGTAGATGTGTGTATATGCATGTATATGTATATATGTGTGTAGGTACATTTATGTGCATGTATGTTTGTGTGTGTATATATGTATAGACAGACAGCACAGAGTGAGCTGACTATGAAGGAAGGATACCTAAAAATAAAATTAAGTGTTTAGAGGAATGTACTGGGAGAAGGAGAAATAGAGAGGTAGAATGTAGTAGATCATTTCACATAAAAGAGACAAGAAAGAGCTTTTATAATGGAGGGGGGAAAGTGAGAGGTGAGGGGGAATAAGTGAGCCTTACTCTCATTGAATTTGACTGAAGGAGTGAATAACACACATTCAACTGGATATGGAAATCTATCTTATTCTTCAGGAAGGTAGCAGGGGAAAGGATAGGAGAGGGAGGATAATAGAACAGACAGCAGATTGAGGAAGCAAGTAATCAGAAACAACCACTATTATAAGGGGACAGATCAAGGGAAAGAATGGAATAAACGGAGGGCACGACAGAATAGAGGGCAATGTGGTTAGTCTTTCGCAACATGACTGTTATGGAAGTGTTGCTTGGCTACACAAATGTGACCTATATCTAATTGTTTGCTGTCTCAATGAGGGTGGGTAGGGAGGGAAAAGGGGAGAGAATGTGGAATTCAAAGCTTTAAAAATAAATGTTAAAATTTGTTTTTGCATGCAAATGGGAAATATCCAGGCAATGGGATATGCAAATCTATCTTGCCCTACAGGAAAACAGAGGAGAGGAGGATGGGAGAAGCGGGGTGATAGAAGGGAGGGCAGGTTGGGATGCACATTTCCCTGGAGTAGGGGGAGGGGAGAGGTGAGGAGAAAATTTGGAATTCAACATTTTGTGGAAATGAATGCTGAAAACTGAAATTAAATAAATTATATTTTAAAAATAAATAAAAAAGAACAAAAGAAATTTCTTTATAAGTGACTTTATAAGATATAGAAGAGTGAGTTTGACCTTATTCAAATGAAGTTCTTGGATATCTCATCTCCCTGCAGTTCATCCACATTAAATGAAATAGTTAATGAAGTCCTAGACTGAAAATCTTCAGTCTTCAAGACCATCCAACACATCCCAAGGTATGGTTGGTGTCACTAACAACTCATTTCACAGTTTTGCACGACTACCCTGTCAGAGGTCAAAAGCTTCTGCTGTGGTTGTCAATAATGGGGGGGATGGATTACTAAGAGTGAATAAAGAACAGGGCTAGTAGCCCAGGCTTGGAGTGGGTAGGAGAGGTGCTTCATTACTAGTGTTTTCCCCCATGATAATACTGTTCTCTCCAAACCCATAATCCTAGGCATTATTTTTCTTTCCAGAACTCTCTCAAGGGAACACAGACATTAGATAAACTTCCTATCTGAGCCAACTGGAGCCCTCAGACAACCACAAACCCATCATTCATGAAGATGGAAATACAAGACTCCACATATCACCATAACAGCATGGGCATAGTGGAATTTTGCACACAGACTACCTCAGCTCAGTACTATGTCTCTGAGACGTGGCAGTCAGTTAATTTCAACCAAGAGCCTTTTTCTGCTCCAACCAATGTTAAGCACATTGTAACTCCCATTGTCTGAAATGTCCACTTGTGTTTAGTTACTCCATTTCAACATAGAATTATAGAATCTTAAGGTATCTAAATGAATTTTTATTATGCACCTAATAAGTGCTCAGCGGTGGAGGATATAATAAAAAAAAAGAAAGAAAATAATTCCTGCTCTCAAATTTACATTGGACCATTCTACCATGACAGTTTAATGCCTATCTGAATCACAGATCCATCCACAATACCCTTGAAAATATATCCAGTACCTAATCAAAGATATTCAGTGATGGGGAGATCATTCTACAGGTGAAGAAATCTGTTTAATTCTTATTTAATATGTTAAATATAGACAGAAAGATGACTAATTATGAAAGGCAGGAATACTTTAGATGTGTCTCTGAATTAAAATATACCAGTTCGTAGCTGTTTTTAGTCATGTATCCCATTCTTAATCATAATAGCAAATTTACCTCAAAGTGTTACAATTTCAAGTTCATTTTATTTCCTATATATCATATTGATATACATACATGTTTAATACATGTCAATTGTGCCCTAGCCCATGAAACAATGGAACTGAGTACAATTTTTTTAGAAAGTGTATCTCTCACATTCAACCTTTCTACTTCATGCCTTTACCAAGGAGAATATAAATATCTACTTCTGTTCTTCTTCCCCCAAAAAAGATATACTCTCCCTACAAATACTGAGTGTAAGAAGACACTAGATACAGTACAAATATTATTTCATCTAAAGGAAAATGAAAACTGAGTTCATCAGGAAAACTCTCCTCTTTTCAAAGAGAGTCAAGGAAACTTCCCCTTTGATAGGACTCTATTTCCCTAAATACCTATATAGTCCATATAATTCACAGAATCAGCAAAGGAACAGGTCTGGACTGCTTCTGTTTCTGCAAAGATGCTTGCTAGGCTGATGATTTTTCCTTTGTGGGGTCATATATATTTATTGTCAAGTCTAAGTGTCTATGCCCCAGTCTGGGCATATATGCCCCCATGTGTGTGTCTGTCTCTGTCAGTGTCTCTGCTGTCTCTGTTTCCTTTTTTCCCTTACTCCTTCCTTCCTTCTTTCCTTCCTTTCTTCCTTTCTTCCTTTCTTCCTTCCTTCCCTTCAGCTCTATTTTCAATATTATCCTGGCAGAAATTCTCTATCCACTTCATCCTATTCAATAAAACACTACTGTGACAAAGCATTTGGGTATATGAGGTAGGGTTGAAAAATTTTGTTCCTTCTGTGTTATTATCCATTGGAGGCTTTTAACGTTCACTATATCAAATGTAACATGACATGTGTGAAAATACTTACATAGTATGAATAGCAGAATTTTTTAATATGATATAATTCATTTATAAAATACCATGCTTAAAAGTATCCCTGGTTATTTCTTCTTTGTATTGTGCCAATTGTGTGTGGCTGGACACATCCTTAGTCCTGGCTCTGCAATAAACAGTATATTACAATATTACAATAGATTCAGAATATGCAACACAAGGATTTCTTTGGGATGTTCATGGGGCCCAGCTTCTTTCCCAGATTCTTTTTCTAAAATGTCTTCAGTTTACTTGTTCAAGATCAAGTTGAATAAGCATTAATATGCTTCTATTATGTTCAAGGTATGTGCTTGTTGCTGATACAAAAACAAAACACAAAAATAATCCCTGTCATCAGGAAAGTCATATTATATAGTAAGAATTTGGAAGTTTATAGAAGCTGTTACTAGAAATCATTTGGCCCACATCACCCTTTTGTCTAGTTCAGATATCGATGACCAAAATATTATTTCATTCCAATGCCAGCACCACTAGCAACTGCTCTTTCTAATAAAAAATAAGTCAAGTGAGGAAGAAATAGGTCATGGTCAAACTCAATATTGATTTCATATCTTTAAGAGCTACCTCCTAGAAGAAGACATGTGAAAGTCAAAAGAGAAACTGTTGTTGACTTCTGTCTTTGATCCAAGACATTTAACTATATCCAGTGAAATGACTTTTTTCTCTGACTTACCATTTAGACGTATAAAAAGTAGACTCAATCCTCTTCGGCCAAGACCTGATGAGTTCTAAGTTGAGTAGCTGCTTCAACAAAGCTGAGTTCAAAGTGACCTTTATGACTTCTCATCAAGTATTATAGGTACCATGGATAGCTAAAAATAAATGAAGCACAGGCCTGGAAAATGACCATGTTGTGTCACTTCCCCAGTTTCAAAATATGTCTTTAGACCTTTGAAAGCTGTCCACCCATTCCATCCACATAAGTTCTGATTGCTTAATTCATCTGCCTACACAGAATCTTAAAACGCTTGAGTGATTTATTCTTTCTAAAACCATTCTAGTACCAAGATACGCAGTTCTGTTATGTACAAGAGTTGCAGTGAAGTCTAAAACTTTCATAAAGTGTCATAAAACAGATGCCAAAAATTTGATAATATATCCCCAATTGTCTCAATTTTGACAATGAGTCACAGGCTGTTTGGCAACATATTGCAAATACTGATTTCTACCAGGGCTACATAGCAACAAAGGCTGCAGAGTGGAGTATGCAGCTATTGAATCTGAAAACATATAATTAAGCTACATAGTTCATCCTTCACTCCTGTCAGCTTAAAAGGAACTGAAATGAGAGAGAGGAGAAGCAAAATATTTGGGAACTTTTGCAATTCACTATTAAATGACTAATGAGTATAATTGCTGAGCTTTCTATTGAGCTGTTTCATAGTTAGAGATGTAATGTCCTGACTTAGTAATGTTTTTAATGGTAGCATGTCTCTGGGTGTTGAACACTGAAATACTACAAAATTTGAGCACTTCTGTGGTGATAATTATCCACACTTTGGATCTTTAGAAATGAACATTGCATCATTTAGGGAACTGCAACATTTAAGTCCTTGAGATCAGTGGCAGCAAATTGCATGCTAGAGCTACAAAAAAGCTTGGGGTCAAATATGCAGCTTGGAAATTTATTCACATTCTTCATTATCAGATAAAAAAGATTGAACCCTAAAAGTCAAAACCGAAATACTCTAATCTCAAACCAAATGCGTATTATGATTTTCTTTTTGCTTCTATCCGTTAATAGCTGAGGTTACTTCTTAATACAAGTACAATTTAATTTGAAAAAAATAAGCAATAATGAAAAATGGTTTTAAAAATTAGCATAGTATAGTGGAAAGAGACTTGGATGTTTAAGACTTAAATTTAAACCCTTCTGCATATTAGCTGAGTGACCTTAGCAAAGTCAGTCTGTCAATAAACATTTATAAAGCACCCGAGTGATTTATTGTCAGGCACTATGCTAAGTATTGAGGATATAAAGAAGGTTAAATGACAGTCCTGCTCCAAAGGAGCTCAGAATATAACAGGGGAGAAAACATGGAAACAATTACATATGAATCCGACATATGCAGGATAAATTGGAGCAAATCAATAAAGAAAAGGCACCAGCATTTAGTTGAGATTTGAAGGAAACCAGAAAAGTGAGGAGGAGTTAAGTGTGAGGCATTGAGGACAACCTATAAAAATACATATAGTGAAGAAATGCAGTGTCTTGTTCAAGGAAGAGCAAGAAGAGGGTCACTAAATCAGAGATTATGTAGCAATGAGTAAGGTGTGAAAAGATTGGAAAGGTAGGAGGGGAGCAGATCATGATAGACTTTGAATGCCAAACAGAGGATTTAATAGGGAACTATTGGAGTATATTGAGTGGGAGGAAGAGGCAACATGGTCATACCTGCAATTTAAGAAACTCACATTTATAGTTGAATGGAAGATGAACTGGATCAGGGAGAGATGAGGCAGAGAGCCTAACTAGAAAGTCATTTCAATAATCCAGGTGATGAGGGCTTGTCCAAGGATAATGGCAGTGTCAGGGGAGAAAAAGAGCAGGTATGGGGTGTAGTGAAGTTAAAATTGACAGGTCTTGGTAACACATCGAATATAGAGTGGGGATTGAGGAGGTGAATTTGATACTTAAATTGGAAGCTTGGGTGAAAGCATAATATTAATGTCTTTGAGAATAATAGGAAAATTTAGAAGAGGGGATGGTGTGAAGGGAAAGAAAATGAGTTCAGTTATAGTTTAAGATGTCTATAAGATATTCAGTTTGAGATGTTCAGTAAACAGAGATATAAGACTGGAGGCTAGGAGAGAGGTTAGAAGTAGATTGGTAGATCTGAAAAACATCAGTATAGATAGCTGAATTTATTGGGGTTGATGAGATGACCAATCAAAATAATATAGAGGGAGAAAAGAAGAGGCTCTAGGAGTTGTATTTAGTGAATCTAAATTTTAGACAATCTAGCAAAGGAAACTGAGGATTAGTCAGAGAAGTAGGAGAATCAAGAAAGAGCAGTGTGATGGAAACCTAGAGATAAGACAGTATCAAGCAAAAAAGGGGGATTAATAGTGTAAAAGAAAAAGGATATGAGGCATTGATCATGGAATTCTTTCTCAAGTAGTTTATTCATAAGAGAAAGAAAGATATGGAATGATATTTAATAGGGATGCTACGATCCAGATAGGGTTTTTTTGATGGCATAGACATGGGAATGTTTGTAGGCAATAGGGAAGCAGCCAGTAGGTAGGGAGAAATTGAAGATTGCTGAGAATGAGGATGACAAATATGGCAACCTGCTGGAGAAATTAGAATGGAATGGGATCACATATATATAGAGAGCAAGTTTGCTCAGGCAAAGAGAAGGACTTCCTCTTCATGTGCGATAGGGATGAAAGAAAGGATAGTGGCATACAGAATTTGAATAATGTGAGGTAAGAAGGAGGAAAGAAGAGGGAGCTTTTGGCAAGTAGCCTCATTTTTTTTTCAGTGGCATGAGGTGAGATTCTTAAGTCAGCTGTTTTTGAGTCTGTTTTCTCATTTGTAAAATGCTAATAACCATTTATCCAGTAAAAAAAAACATATTATTTTGCTTCCCTCCCTCACCATATTGTTGTAAGGATAAAATGAGATTATGAAAGTATTAAGCAATTATAAGCTATGAAATGCTATAATCTTATGATCATATTTTATCATATTCTTTTATAAAGAGGTCTACTTCATAGCAACTCTTAAAAAAGAGGAACAGAAAAGGTCCCTGAGTCCTGTGAAACCTCCATTCACATCTGCAGTGACAATGGTGGAATGAGGGCAGGGGTAGAAGGAAACAAAGGACAATAAAGGCCTGCTTACTAGTAGTAAATTTAGGATACTTACTTGGAATTTCCTCTTGCCCCTCTAAATGTGAAATCCTTGTCCAATGACTGATTGTAGATGTAAAACTGTAGGACCTTTCTTAAGTTTCTCACTGCAAATGTATACATAAAGATGGATCATAGGTTCTCCTTGAAGGAGCAAATAAAGGAATTGATAGAATCAGTTTTATCGTGTGCCTCAAAGCAATAAGAAACATTATTTCATGGAATCTGGACATCTTGCACTGCAATAATAATGATAAATATTTTCCAAGTGACTACTATGAAAAGACTTGCAGCTTATGCACTGTTAGGGGCCAAGCTCTGGACCAGCCTTCGGGAGCTGGCTCCACCCTCAGGGAGCTGGCTCTGCCCTCAGGGAGGAACATGGGCAGGGCTCTGGCTGGGGATATAAGGAGCTGTCAGGGAGGGATGCGGAGATGATGTAAGAAAGAAAGAGATGTAGAAGACGCCATTCAATAAAGTGAAGTGCACTGGCCACCTCGGGTGGGTGTGTAGTTATTGTTCCCTCCATGGAGGAGGGGATAGCCCTGTCACACAGCTAGGCCATACGGCCACATGGCAGGGGCCGGAGACGTCCAAAGACCTGGGAAGGGGTAAGTATAACCAAGCGAAGTCTGGGGGTAAGGGATACCGCCTTATCCAGGCGAAGGCCGGGGAGGAGCCCCGTGCAAGAGTACCGCCTGGAATAGTGTCCAGGCGAAGGCCCCTGGAGAGATTACCATCTAGTCTAGTAGCCATGCGAAGGCCGGGGAATAGCCCTGTGCAGCTGGTGCCCAACGTGGGGCAGAACTCAGGGTACCCCTTGGTTTCCCTCCCTTTAAGGGAGAAGGACTACACAACCTCACTGTCGAGCAGTGGGAAGCTGGGAAGGGATTATTATGAGTCAGGGAAGTAGCATTCCACTGATCCGGCCCCAGGATAAGGAAGTGCTGGCATGTCACCTTTATAAATTATGTGAAAAGGAAGGGATGCGTCCTCATAGTAAGACATGCCATAGCTTTGTTGAACACAATTGGGAGATAGTGAGCCAACGGATGGCCTCTTATGTGGACGCCACCCCTGGGTTGCTCGTTGAGACTGATTTTGTCATGTATGGGGTGGAAAAAGCAGCCCTTGTGGGCACCCCGCATCCAACTTGCTCAGCCGCGCTTGTGCAATACAAATGGGAGACTCCCTAGTGGAGATTTCTGATGAGGAGTCGAGACCCCCACCTACCACTCCCCCTTTTTTATCTCTGGAGCGTTGGCGGTCAGGGAGCTCAGGAGACAATCATGACCAGATAGGACAGAGAGGAAAGAGGGAGTTGGCGCAGTCAGAAATTCAACCAGGAAATACATCTGGAGTTGGCCCGGGGCCTGGATTTGTGGCGCAGCAAAAAATTTGCCCCAGGGCTTGGATTTGTGGCACAGCAAAAAATTTGCCCAGGATCTGTGGCGCAGTGACGAATTCAGCGGCCTGGATGTTCTGTGCAGTAAAAAGTTGCAGGAGTAAGTCTAAAAAAGGAATCTTGTATGGGAGAAAGTCTAGACAGGCTTAGTTACACAGTGATAGAAAGTAAGCCAGAGTTATAATGGGTGCAGAGAATTTTTGATATTTTTTCTCAGTTTTTGAACTCCTTTTTATTGTCTATATATGTGTTCTGTCTTTACATGTTCCGTGTGCATGTGTTTGTGAGTTATTACGGTCAGCTCCATGGTAGCTGGACCTTGGAATGTCATCTCTTTTCCTCCCCCTCCTCCCTTCTCTCTGATGGCTGCAGCATGGGGAAAAGCATGGGAGAGAGAAAGAGAGGAACTACTCTTATATTATTTAGTTTATATGATTGCAAAATGCGATTTTAGATAAGAAATGCAAGGACATAATGTCTGTGCAGTTTTAAAGGGGCTTTAATCAAAGCCCATTCGGAGGACAACATGGATATGAAGTTTAGGGAAAGCATAAAAGTTTTGGAAAGTATTGGAAAGTTTTTGGTAAAACTCTCTCTCTCTCTCTCTTTACTTTCTAATCCTGGCCAGATTGTGAAAGTGGAGAGAAAGACAAGAGGAGATCAGAGGCAGGCTGATTAGCATTTTCATTATCTCATGCCTCACCTAAAAGAAAAGTTTTTGTATAATGAGAAATAACCAAAACATAGTTATTCTGGTTATATTTTGTGAAACATGTCCTTCTTAATTGGGTGTTTTAAACAGATCAGGATTTGTTATATCATTTGACACTAAGGCAAAATGGAAAAATGCATATTAAAGAGACACCTCAACAGAGATAAAGCTTTTGAAACTCTCCAACAGAATGGAATAGACTTGGCGCCACTGGAAAGTTGTCCAGAAGTCTCCCCCATTTCGGCTGATGAATTTCAAAAGTCCTCTTGTTCAAAGATGTTCTTAAGGAGTGGACACAGAAGTAAAATTTACTTGAGTAAAGGCTAGAGCCATTAATATTTTTGCCCTGCAGTCCTGACTCACCATTCAGCTGGGTCTGCAGTGAATTGTATCTCCTATCATTCCAGATTGGATCTAGGGAAGAGAACTATCATTTTGAAGGTTTTCAACTAAAATTTTTATAAAAGTTTGGTGACTGTTAGCAACAGGAAAAATTTTAGAAGAGTTTTAAATTTTCCTTTTCAAGACAATGTATCAATAAGTTAATATGTAATGCTCTATAGAGCAGAAAAAAAAAAAATCTTGCTCTTTTGATCTGAACTTGTACTCACTCCCAGGCCCAATTGCAACTTTCCTGCAAAGAACATCAGTATCTGCAGGAAATCAGGTTCCAGGGTCATAGTTCCTGAGTTCCCAGACCCAATTGCAACTTTTCTGCAGAGCATCACTATCTGCAGGAACATCAGGTTTTCACGTTCCTAAAGCTAGTTTCAAGCAAAAGTTAACTTTAGCATTTGAACTTATTAACAACCTAATTTCTAAGGGATTTTTCTTCCAGAGTATATGTAATCAGAAAAGGAGAAACTAGCCTATGAAACTATGATGTCCATCTATTCAGTGGTAAGGTCTAAGTTTGAAATCCCCTATCTTAGATTCTACAAAGGTTACAACTTTAAATGACTTTCAAAAAAAAAAATTGATAGGAGAAATTCAGTGGTGTGGGCCACAATTGGGGATCACAACAGATCGAATGAAACCATTATGTGATTTATTGAAAGGTCCTTCTCAATTAAATTCACGCTGAAGATGGACAGATGGAACTTTGGAATGTTTGAAAGTAGTGCAGAAAAAGATTATGGAATGCACTACTAGTAGGATATTAGAATTACAGGACTTGGAAGTCACAATCTTATTCACTGAGAAAAAACCCACCTTGTTTCATCAGAAACAAGGAATTATTGAGTGGGTACATTTAGCCCATATAGAGAACAGAGCTTGTGTGCCTTATGCTGTGCTAGTAGCCCAAGTAATACATAAGGCAGTGGAAAGAGTGAGGATGTTAATAGGATAAGAGTCTCATGTGATATATACTATGGATACAAGTCAACAAATAGAGAAATGCATACAAGAGTTTGTGGGATGGCAGATATTGATCAATCAAAATATTCAACATGGCCTCCCAATTCCTTTTGGCCAGCAATTTCCCACATGGCCATGGTCTTGGGCTGAAAAATGCTCTTCCTCACCAGTAGAGGGAGTTAATGTTTTTACAGATGCAACACAGTTTTAGGACACCTATGTATATTCCATCCACAAAGGAGATGCATAAATTTAAAACAACATTTAATTCTACACAACACCATGAATTATATGCAGTGTTGCAAGCATTATAGTATGTTAAAGAACCTTCCAATATCATCACAGACGGCAAATGTACAGCACTATTGCTACCTAGATTAGATTCAGCTTATATCCCTGATGGGGCAGATAGTATTACACAGATAACTATGGAAGTTCAACTAGCAATAAGGGCCGGAACAACAATATTTTATATCACACACACTCGGTCACATTCTAAATCGTGGATTACCAAGCTTATATCCGTAAAGCCATTGAACAGTTCATGGTAGAATTTTCCATTTTATGTGTCACTGCAATCGCCCATAATCCCACTGGTCAAGCTATGGTGGAACGAGCAAATCGCTCCCTGGACACCTACTTGCACAAACAAAAAGGGGGAGTTGGACCAGGAGTTGATGATAAATTCACAATTGGCTGTTTATACTCTAAATTGATGATAAATTACAATTGGCTGTTTGGCTGTTTATACTCTAAATTACTTAAAATTCAATAATGATGGCTTATCAGCTGCTATGAAATTCTTAACATTTCCTAATAAGGAGTCTGCAAAGACTGAATCAGCAATAACAAGTGCCCTGAAAGCAGCCAGTAAAGTTATGTGGCACGATGAGAATAAAACTGGTTTGGTCCTCATACAGTGTTAACATGGGGAAAAGGGTATGTTTGTGTTTTAACAGATGAAAATAAAGAAGTTTGGGTTCCAGTGGAAAGGGTAAGAGTGATAGAGGACAACCGCCAAGGTGGAGCGGTCACAGGGAGCAAGGAAGTGCTATCAGCAGCAAATGAACAAACTTCTGGAGAAATTCACTCAACTAGGTCACGATGACTTCTCTCATTCTTCTCGTACTTATCATGACACTCAACAACACTGCATCCTTCGACCCAACACCAAAAGAACAACAGAGATGGGCATTCATCACAAATCCACCATGGTTAAGGGCCTGCTTACTATCTATTCACATGGAGGATAAATGGGACAATAGTAGTTTGGTCAAACAAGGACTTTGTGGGACTTGCTCGTGGGATTAAATGTAGACCGTCTTATAACTTACAAGAGAAGAGATATATAACCCTTTGGCATTTGTATACAGGGTTTTTACCATTTGAGAATTGTCACACATGCACTCGTCAGGAGACAGAATTGATTATGGGAAACCACACAGAAATGTTGTATTCATGTTACAATTTTGCATACTTGCCTGATGAAAAATATGCACTAAATTTTCCTAGACAAATGTATATAAATTATAAGGGGTATCCTGGGGTTGGAAGGCCCCTGGAGAGATTACCGTCTGGTCTAGTAGCCAGGCGAAGGCCGGGGAATAGCCCTGTGCAATGCACCCATATTAGTTGCAAAAAATGAAAAGGTAGAGAAAGTCTATAGAAAAATTCAAAAAGAACCTCTAAATTATATCTATATATTCTTTGATACTTGGTGACTTCAATGCAGAGGAAGAAATAGAGGAGGATGGCAAAAAATTGTTGGAAAATATGAACTGGGAATAAGAAATAAGAGGAAAAAGAATTATAGGTTACACGTGAGTCTCATGTCTATATGCAATGAATATATTTTGTTGTGGAAAATAATCAGCTGGCTCAAGATGTGGCAAGCACCAAATAGTATCACTCAAAAATGAAATTGATTATATTTTAATAGAGGAAACTGACTCATTACTAATGTGAGTCATTCCTGAATAAGCTATCTGTGTATAGTCTGAACACCAATTAAGAGCATTATATCATAGACTTGTTAGATTAAATGAACAAAGTAGTTCAAAGATAAAAGAAAGAATAAAAATGAGAAAATGAAGAAGTATGCAATTAAAACAACTCCATCCTGACCTATCGAATCACATATTAAAGCAATTATATCTTGACCAATTGATCATAAAAAACTGATATTATGAAAGAAAAGCCAAAGACATTGACTACATAGAAGTTTAGCTGATATAACTCAATTGCCATAATAAGATAGAAACTGATTTGACAAGAAGAAAGGTATGACAGCTATAGGAAACATCATTTTAGAAGACTAATTTGTAAAATCTTAAGTAGGACAATAATAGGATAATAACAATAATATTTAGCATTCGTATAGTGCTTCAAGTTTGGCAAAGTGTTTCCATGTTATTTCATCCAATCAGGACACTGGACGACTCTGGGCAGTATTAACTCAAAAAACAGGAAGGAACAAAGGAATAGTAAGACCAATTTAAAGAAAGCTTGGTGAAAATTCCAAATAAGCAAAGTCTTTCAAAGGCATTGAAGGATGAAAATAGGAAGACAACAAGTGGAGATAAATAGAAAATTTATGCAAAGATTTTTATTTCTAAAATAGTTTCACCATCAGAAACAGAGGAGTCATCACAATTTCATTCTAACATCTCAGTCCTAGATGGTGGAGGAGGCTGGAATGGAAACAATGAGAACAAAGATGGGAAAGGCACCTGAACCACCCCAAAGAGAGAGAGGGTCAGTGCTGAAGGCAATATTGAGAATCTGACATATTCATATCATATACATTTAAAAATATAGGAAGGAAGGTGAAATAGCAAAGGAAGGGGAAATATATTGGGCCTTAACAGCACCCAAAGAGATAGCTGAGAGAACACCATGATTTTTATTTGAATGGAATACATATGCAGAATGGTCAGTTTTTATGAGGTCATTAGAAGGGTACATGATTTTTCTCCAGTAATATCTCACTGCTAAAAGAATCTTCATCATTAGAAAATTGGAAATCACTAGAAAATAGAAATCATTAGAAAAGCATTCATTATAAGAAGAAAGATGCAGAGAATATGATATTCCACTCTATACTTACTGTTGATTTCCAAGAAGAGATCTCCTTTCCATATACCTAGTAAATTCAAGGTTCCATGAAAGATGGAATAGAGGACAACACAAATAATTTTGCTCAGTGTCATTATAATCAAATAATGCAGGCAAGGCATAAAACAGAAAGACATATGCTTGCCCAAGGTGATCACCACTACCATAAAGAAAGTCTATCATAGGTTTCAAGTTGAAGAGAGAAAATTCCTTAAGATAATGAGGCCCTGCAGATCCTTTTTTTGTGGCTTACTTGTTGAATCAAGCTCAAAGCAATGCAAAGTCCACTGTAAGACATTCATAAACATTCAAAGGAATTTACTCTGACTATTCACAGGGATTAAAAATGTATATTGTTCAGATTATTATGCACACTTAGTTGAACAACACATAGAACTCATGCATCAGTGTGTATGTCCATATAGTCAACATATCTGCATAAATATCTATGTGTGTTTTATATATGTATATGTATATATGGCAGTCAGTTGTTCTGGTCATGTCCAACTCTGCTTCACCACATTTGGGGTTTTCTTAGCAAAGATATTGGAATGGTTTGCCATTTCCTTTTCCAACTCATTTTATAGATGAGGAAACTGAGGCAAACAGGGTTAAATGACTTGCCCAGTATCACACAGCAAGAAGCCAGATTTGAGCTCAGGAAGATGAGTCTTCATGACTTCAGGTCAGGCTATCTAGCTAGCTAGATATCATCTATGATGGACAACATGGTCCAGAATTTAATATTAAACAGGAGGAGAAGGAAAACAAAGTGGATTTTTTAGGGGGAAATATTTAAACATATTTAATGACCCTAAATTTCTCCCTAAAACAAAGATCTATTTTTTAATTTGAGTATTCTACCAGTGCTATCTGGCTGAAAGTCAGCTAATATTAGCATATCTGAAGCATAAGAAGTACATGAGAGTGCGCAGACTAAAATGCTTAACAAAAACAGGTACATGTGAAGAAGAATTGAAATAAAGGGTGTAATTAAAGAAATATATGATGGAAAGGAAAATGGGTTGGTAATGTGTTTCAAAAACAAAGAATAATCAGTGGACAGCCTATGTTCTTCATTAGTATTTTCTCAATGTCAGAAAAAAGTAAAGAAAATCATGAGTGCAATGGGGGTATTAGCTGTGGCAGATTTACTAGAGGACTTATACAGGAGTCGCACAGGATGGCCAGGCAACTAGCGGTGAGCATAGTGACTTACTAGTAGGCACTTAATAAGTTCATCTTGGCTTTATTTGATTTCCCTTGACAAAGCTTGATTATGATCTATAAAATTGGAGGGGACATTCACAAATCCACATTGAAGAGATTACTTAGCATTAACTATATAAAGGGAACTGAAAAAATATTTTCCACAATACTGGAATTGTTTCTTTCTAGCTGCTTGCAATATTTGCTCCTTGACCTGGGAATTCTGGAATTTGGCCACAATGTTCCTAGGAGTTTCTCTTTTTGGATCTCTTTCAGGTGGTGATCAACAGGGCAGTTTTCCTTGATAATTTCAAGAAAGATGATGTCTGGGCTCTTTTTTTGATCATGACTTTCAGGTAGTCCCATAATTTTTAAATTGTCTCTCCTGGATCTATTTTCCAGGTCAATTGTTTTTCCAATGAGATATTTCATATTCTCTTCCACTTTTTCATTCTTTTGGTTTTGTTTTATGATTTCTTGGTTTCTCATAAAGTCATTAGCCTCCATCTATTCCATTCTACTTTTGAGAGAACTATTTTCTTCAGTGAGCTTTTGAACTTCTTTTTCCATTTGGCTAATTCTGCTTTTGAAAGTATTCTTTTCCTCATTGGCTTTTTGAACCTCTCTTGCTAATTGAGTTAGCCTATTTTTCAAGGTGTTATTTTCTTCAGCATTTTTTAGGTCTCCTTTAGCAAGGTATTGACCTGTTTTTCATGCTTTTCTTGCATCTCTCTCTTTTCTCTTCCCAGTTTTTCCTCCACCTAACTTGATTTTCAAAATCCTTTTTGAGCTCTTCCATGGCCTGAACCCATTGGATATCTATTTCAGATGTTTGGGATACAGAGGCCTTGACTTTTATGTCTTTACCTGATGGTAAGCATTGTTCTTCCTCATCAGAAAGGAAGGGAGGAAACATCTGTTCACCAAGAAAGTAACCTGCTATGGTCTTATTTTTTTCCCTTTTCTGGGCATTTGCTCAGCCAGTTACTTGACTTCTGAGATTCCTCTCCACCCCCGCCTCACCTCTACATCCGCCCAGCTAGTGCTTGGGGTCTGAGATTCAAATGCTGCTCTGCAGCCTCAGGGCTTTCAGCGGGGCGGGGGGGGGGGGGGGCTGCTATTCAGGGTAAGATTAAATTCAGGTTCTCAGGTGGGGGCAGGGCTGCCTCCAAGGCTCAGTTCCTTCAAGGGGTTTATGCAGAGACCTTCAGTAATAGATCTGAGCTCCTGTCTGCTTTGGGAGCTCCTGGCCGCTGCTTCCCCTCCTCCAGCCTGCTGCCTCCTTCCAAGGGGACCTGAGCCATGGAGACACCCCATTCCCCCCTCGGCCAGTCCAGAAGGCTCTCTCACCAAACCATGCACCTGTGGGTAGAGGGACCCCCGTGGCCGGTGGAGACTCCGCCCCAAAGCCCGCTTGGACCTGCTCCCCCCAGGGCTGCGTGCCCAAGGCAGGGCTGGGCCCTGCTCCAGCCCGGTGCATGACAGAACCTGGCACTGGCACTTCAGGGCTTCCCGGAACAGAAATCTCCTCCACCGCATCGCCACGTGGCCTACACTGCTCCAGAGTTTGTTGGGAGATCCTCCTTACAGGTAATTGTGGGCTGTGGGTTCGGAGCTAGCATATGTGAGTCTTTCTACTCCACCATCTTGGCTCCTCCCCCTGAAAAAATATTTTCAATGGCAATTTTTGATTTATATTAAAAATGTCAAACCCTAAACAGGACCTGTCTTGAACAGAGAAATTAAAATGCATATGTTATTGTAGCTTAATGAATAAGCTACTAGATAAGAAAGAATATACTTCAGTAGGAAATCATGTTATATAAAATAAGTTTTTTACAAAAATAAGTTTTTTAAAAAACTTGAAATAATTAAAAAGCCTAAGTAACAATCTATGCTTATACCTTCAATTATCACATTCCTTTTCATTGAGAATACAAATCTATTTTTCACAATGTCCATTCCTCATCCAAAAAAATCCATTTAATCAGAGTGATCAATGGCTAAAATTTTTCAAATGCCTAGTTCCATCTTTCTAATGCCTCCTATGACTCCTCCTAGTCACATATCTTGCAAGGATCCATTCCAGAAAAGTTAATCTTAACTTCCCAAGTCAGACTGTTTCTGTGACTGACAACCCCACTCAACTTTTGACTTCAGTAATATATTCTTTTCAGGGAATATGACAAAGAATGTGGGCAGGCTATGCCACACTGGCTGTGGTTGTTTTGATAACCTCTCTCCCATTCAGTGCATCAATAAAAGGAGCCCTGTAATTCAGTGCCACTAGATCAGAAATATCAAGAGCTCTGAGAGTTCCTTTGTCCAGAAGTCTCAGGGCTCCTGCACTGAGGAGCCAACCCTGGGACTAACCATATGTGACAGAGAGATATTCAAACAGCTTTAATGAATTCAGGAAGCAAGAGACTAGCACTTTTGTTACAGTGAAAAAGCTTGATTGGAATTGTTTCCTTTGCATTGGTCTTCATGGATACCCTGCATTCAGAAGGTTTCCCAAATCTTTCCTATGAAAATATACATTCTCTCAAGTGCTATATAACATCCTACATTATTACGAGTAAGAATTTTAAAGTAAATTTTAAAGTAAAAATAACCTCTCTGCTTACTTGGATTTTGTCTTTATGAGTGTTTGGGGGAATGGGTAACAGAGAGAGATCTCGTAGTTGCTTTTTCAAAATTTAAAATAGCAAAAAATTTCATTTATTAGTTACTGATAAATTTGGGCCAAGAGTACAAAATCTTGAATCACACATGGTGTCATTGATTCCCTAATTAAATGCTAATTTAATGTTTCATATTGTATTTTACATTACTTAACAATTGGTAGGTCATAGCTTTAGAGCTGAAAGTTATCGTAGAGATAGTCTAGTCTGGCCCCTTCATAAACAAATAAAGAAACTGAGGCCCAAAGAGCTTAGCTGATTTATAGATTAAATGGCATGTAGTACATAATAAATGAGAATTTAACCTTGATCCACTAATTCCAAATGAGGTTCTTATTGTCTTGCATACCTTGTAAACAGTACAAAGTGTAGAGTAAGTATTCAGTCATTCATTCAGCAAAGAATTCAGTACCTCCTATGCCAGAAACAAGGTACAAATGGAAGTTAATCTGTCAAAGGGAGCGCACTAGTAGTGGTGGGAAGGAGGTGGGGAAAGATAAGACAGGGCCTCCTGCAGAAAATGGGAACTGAGATGAAACTCAGGCAGAAGTGAGGAAGAAAACTATGTCAGTCATGGAATGCCATCTCTGCACACAGATGAAGTAGAAGGAAGGAATCGATCATGGAAACTGAGTAAATTAATATTTGTAGTGAAGTTCTCCGGTATGAGGGCTGGAGGTATATTGGAGAGAATGGCTATAGACAGGCCCTAAACTCATTGAGGAAGGAAGCAAAATATCCTGGGGGTTGATAGATAACTGTTACCAAGATCTGGATGATTTGATTATATTTGAATAGTGTGAACCTCAACGGATCACTACACATATTCAAGTATTTCATTCCTATTATAAGACATTTAAGAATTTTTTCTCCTCTCCACAGAAAGATACAACCTTCCATTTTTCTCTATTGTCATGTTATGATTGTTTATATTTACCTCATTGATTCATTTGGAATTTATTGTAGAGTACTATATTGAATGTTTGATCTCATTTCCTACCGAAATACAATCCAATTCTCTAAGTAAATTTTGCTGAATAATGAATTCTTTCCCCAGTAATTTCTATTCTCATTGTTCAGTCATTTCAGATGTATCTGACTCTTCATGACTCCATTTCAGATTTTCTTGACAAAAATACTGGAGTGTTTTGCCATTACCTCCTCTAGTTCATTTTACAGTTGGGGAAACAAAGGCAAAAAAGTTAAATGACTTACCCAGGGTCATACAGCCATTAAATAGCTAAGGCTGTATTTGAACTCAGGTCTTCCTGACTCCAGGCTAGGCAGAACACAGGTTTTCCTGACCAAGTCAGGCACTCTATACCCTGAACCACTTAGCTGCCTAAATTTGTATTTCAGAGATTATACAAAATTAGGCTGCTGTACTCATCTCTTTCTAAATGTTCAACACTAATCCAATGATCTGCCTTCCTAAATTTTTGTAGGGCCATACTTTATATCTAGTGTAACTTGAGATTTTGTGGTGCCATCTCCTTTTCCTTCCTACTTTTTCCCCTTAATATTCCTTACCTTCTGTACTTCCATATGAATTTTACTGAATTTTCTAGAGCAGAGGTGTTAAACAGTGGCCCATGCATAGTATTCTTTGGCCCAAACTATTAAAATGTAATTGGGAAATTTAATACAATAAATAAAAATTCAATAGAACATAGATAATGTTGATCTGTGGTTTTCTAAGGGTGTAGAAATAAAATGCAAGATAGGTCATTTTGATTATATAAAAATAAAAAGTTTCAAATAAATAAAATTAATGCAACTAGAATAAAAAGAAAAGATACTTGAGAAAACTCTTTGGTTTAAATATTTATGATAAAAGACTGTTATTGAAAATCTAAAGGAAATAAAAACATGTCTTTTTTTAGATTAAGAGCCATTCTCTAAAAGAAAAACAGTATTACAAGCAAGTGGTTTTAGAAAGGAAGGAAGGAAGGAAGGAAGGAAGGAAGGAAGGAAGGAAGGAAGGAAGGAAGGAAGGAAGGAAGGAAGGAAGGAAGGAAGGAAGGAAGGAAGGAAGGAAAGAAGGAAGGAAAGGAGGGAGGGAGGGAGGGAGGGAGAGAGAGAGAAAAAAGAAAGAGAGAAAGAAAGAAAGGAAGGAAGGAAGAAGAAAGAAAGAAAGAAAGAAAGAAAGAAAGAAAGAAAGAAAGAAAGAAAAAGAAAGAAAGAAAGAAAGAAAGAAAGAAAGAAAGAAAGAAAGAAAGAAACCCAAACTACCAACAACCACTGAAAAAAATGTTAAGCTGCAGTAATAATCAGGAAAAAATGCAAATTCAAATAACTCTGTGGTGACATTTTATATTTATCAAAATGACACTAAAGATAAAAGGATGACAAAAACTAATCTTAGATAGGTTCTGAGAATCATAGCAAAAAAATAATTATAAATTTTGTGCCCAATGATTGGAATGGTTCAGTAAACTGGATTATATTCATGTAATGGAATATTGCTCTGTAAGGAATGACTAATAGGAAGAACACAAAAAAAACATATGAAACCTCATCTGAAGTGATGCAGAGGGAAAAAAGAACCAAAAAATTTTACGTTCTAAATTCAACTACGGGAATTCATGACAAATAAAGTGGACAACATTGGTGCTACTTTGTTAAAGCTAATGAACGTAGTCTTCATGTCATAGTCAAAAATAGAATCATTGACCACCATCCTTGATGTGGTTCTGCTTGACCATTTTTGCTGCTGGAGATTGCTGACTTTTTGGTCTACCCCATGATTGATTGTGTTGGGCAAATATTTTTAATAGTACAAATTGAGAAGGATGGACTACCTACTGTCTAAAGTCATTTGCTGTGATCTGATTCTCCTATGATGAAACATGCTGTAATAAGAGCACTGGATACGCAATAAGAAGACTTGCATTCTAGTCTTTGTTCTTGCCACCAAACAGCCCTGTGTTCTAAGCACATCACTCAAACTTCTCTAAGCCTCAATTTATTCATATATATTGAGGACCTTGGACTAGAGGATCTTCAAGATATTTTCCAGTTATAATTTTCCATGATTTCCACAGTAAATTATATTTAGACTATGATTTACTTCTTCAATAGATACCACACTTTCCAACTTCGTGACACATTTTTCTATCTTTCCTTCTCTAACAAAGTAAAAATACTAAAATGTATAACGGGAACAAACCAATTTATAGTTTTATATGTATTTTATAGCAAACCTTGATGCACAATGTCATTAATACATTGCTGTTATGCATGCTGCCTGGGTTACTTATGAAGGAATTGCATTCAAGCATTTTACGCCAATCAATCAAAAAGTATTTATTAAGTGTCTAGTATATTACAGACAATGAGGACTTTTGGTGTGAGTGTCAGGAGGGAAGAGAAGCCTGAATTTGTCATTTTATTGGTGGAGGTGTCTATGGGTAGAGATTTTTTTTTCCTTACAGATAAGGATCTATTCTATAACTTAATGGTTTTGAATGTCCTGGCCACTGAGAGATTAAGTAACTTGTCCAAGGCTATACAACCACCATGTTTCAGAGAATAGACTAGAATCCAAGTCATTCCTATTCTGCCTTCTGTCCATCATAACCCAATTGACTCTCAAGGACTTGGGATGCAAATATGAAAGTAAAGTTGTCGTTTTAGTTCATCAAAATCAGAAATGAAGATTCCACACTGCTAGTTATCAGATTAAAATAAAATATCATCCCAATCAATAAATTACCAGGCTGTTACTATTTTTATTTCTTGCAACTTTTCAAGTAACTTATCTATAAAAGGCTTAGATAAACAGATAACATGTCAGCTGTCTATATGAGTCCGGAGAGCACTAATTTAAGCAGCTATCACTGGCTGTCATTTTAAGAGTAATCTAATAATACTGAGGTGAAGAACTGCCATTTCTGGCCATATAACTTAGGAGGAAAATTTTAAATATAATTAGCAATTAACCATAACAATGTAAAGTGAAAGACTGCTAAATCTCTTAAAGAATGGGACCTTCCAAGTTCTCCATCTAAAAGAAATCCCATTTTAGCCTTTTTCTTACACAAAGTCTATTATATCTATTCATCACTCGGGAATTTATGAGAACAACAAACATATACAGGATGCTCTCTGACATAGTTCTAGGACTGAATTTCATTTGTACAAAGACAATTTTAAAACTTGAAACAACCCAAATTTATGGAGAAAAAAATCCAGATGTCAAAGTTGTTTTATAATTTGAGTGATAATGGGAGAAACATTTTAGTGCTTAATGGAAAAGAGATAACTGATCTTTCAGGCTTCCTCAATCAAATGTATTTCATTATAGTGACAACATTTACATATTTCCATGGCATAAGGGACAGTAGGAGGGAGGAGATACTATAAAATATTCAGTATGCACATTCTGAGACCACTTTTGAGAATGTATGACTGAGTTCAAAGATTATATTACTTATTGTGTAGCATAAAGAATAAAATTCTGGAATTCGAGTAAAGAAAACCTAAGTTTCAGTCTTGCCTTACAATCTTCTATCTGTATGATCCTGGGAAAATCCTTTATCCTCTCTGACTGAGTTTCCTCATCTGTAAAATGGGGTGGCAGCAATCATTTCTGAATACAGAGTGGCTCTGGAGTAAAAGAATTTGAGTTCCAAAATTCCACCTCTGAGCATCCTAGCTGTCTGGCCTTAGGCAACTCAGCCAATCTCCCTGGGTCTCAGTTTCCTCGTCTACAAAATGAAAAGATTTGATCAAATGGCATCTGAAGTCCTTTTTAGCTCCATAACCATCACACTCTGATCCAAGATAATACAAGGTAAGGCATCTTGCAAACCTTAAAGCACTCTATAAATATAAAATTATTCCAAAATTGCTTTTTTTTTCCCATGTCACATGCCTCAAGTGGCAAGCCCTCTTATACAATATGGATTTCCATTTGTGAAAAGGGTACACAAGGATTCAATCTTGTAAGCAGCTCCATGGTTCAACCAAACCAAAGGCACTGTCTAGAGAATTCAAAAGGGGCAATTACTGATAAGAAGGGGCACAAATTGAGCATATTCACTTTGCCCCAGAAGCCACCAGAAACCATGTTACCATGAAAATGTTTTAAGCTAGAAACTCCTCTGCTTCCATCTCACAGCTCTAATCTTATAACATGATATTTGGCATCTAACTAATTTCTTTTATCTGAAAAGATCCTTCTATTGGTTGGGCATCAAAAGGAGTATGTAATACAGATACTGACATAAGACTATTGGAACTGTGATGCTGATTAAACACTGTTCTGAGGAGATAGTCTAAATGTGGACATAGGAAAAAGAGATCAATAAATGGAACTCTTAATTAGCACTGGGGTGAGCCTGTAACACCTCTTAATGAACCATTACATGTCAAACAACAAGCCCCTTTTACAGTATGCTTCACTAGATACAGATATTTTTGCCAGTGTGTTTTACTACTATTACTGTAATTTGCAGTATTACCAGATTGTAATGTACTAAACCAATTGAACACATACTTATGTAATGAGCTACTATTAGATTCATCTGAGCTATAAAAATAAATAATAACGATCATGATGATCTTTTGCAGTCATGCCAAGAAACATCTAATTTCTTGAGGCATAAAAAGGTGAAATAAATCTTTAAATTAAAGAGAATTAATGAAAATTTGAGGGGAAAAACCTTCATTACAGGCTACTTTATCTCTTTTACCAAACATGAGAAAAAAGAAAATCCATGTAATGGGAAAAGGGGTGAAAATAAAACTTCACCTTTCTGCCTCCACTTTTGTGTAAGATCCAATAATATCTTTAAAAGTACTGAATTATACACATTTCCACTATGCTTAATGAATACAGTAGGTGGCAGCTTCAGCTGCACCAGAGAAGGCTTCAGATCTCAACAGTATAATCAGGACTAGAACCCAAGTCTTTTTGATTTCCAAATGAAAATTTGCCTGAAGTACATTTTTCAAAGTGTATCTCCCCTGAATACATGTGGATACTTAATCTTTTCAAAGGTAAAATGTTTTTTTATGTCCACAAATATGAATAGCAAATAGACCACTTATTGAGAGTCAATATGAAAAGTAGAATTTGTGTGAAAATCTATAACCGAGAAGGTAAAATGAATGTCCTTTGATAATGATGCTATTTTCTCCGAATATGGTGTGAGAATTTGTGCCCATTGAAAGGAGCTAAGAATTTAATGATTACAGCAACTTTTGTTCTATTTCTGAAGTATATATGGTTTTGTATTTTTCTTTTCATATTCCTTTACTAGCTGTGATATAAAGCTACACTGAAATTGTTCAGCCAGAATACATAGTTTTCACTGCATTAAAATGAAAAGGTTTAGTATTGGAATCCAAATGGGAATACGCCCTAATTACTTCCTTTGAAATTTATATGGTTTTCAGTGAGGGCGTGTTCCTCATCTTGATGAATGCTCCTGCAATATTGATCCAGCTGAGGAGCTCCCACTGATTTTAATAGAAACTCCTTATGGCACGTTCCTCAATTGAATCATCTCTAAAGAACATGACATAAAGTAAGTCAGTCAACAAGAATATACTCATTATTATGGGACAGTCAAAGTATTAAGCTATAGGAATACAAAGAAGGACAAAATAAAAACAGTCCCCACTCTAAAGAAGCTACATGTAAACAACCATGTGAATCTAAGATACATACTAATTAAACTGAAGGTAATTACAGAATGAAGATACGAGCATTAAAGGGACCAGGAAAGACTTTCTGAAGAAGGCTAAGTTTTATCTGAGGTTTGAAGGAAGCCAGGGAGGGCAGAAAGTGAGATGAGGAGGATGGGTGTTCCAGGTATAAGGGAGAGCAGAGTTGGGAGCTGGAGAGTGCTGTGTGAGGAATATAAGGAAGCCAGGGTCTCTGCATTGCAGGGGAAACTTTACAGAGTGTAGAGCGGAGGAAAATATAAGATCACTGGAAAGGCAAGAAAGTGGCAGGTTATGGAAGGGTTTTAAAAGACAAAGAGAAGATTTGAGAGCCACTAGTGTTTACTGAATAAGAGAATGCATAGTTTGACCTGTGCTTTAGGGAGACGACTTTGGCAGCTTAGCTGAGAATGGATTGGAATAGGGAGAGACTTCAGGAAGGGAGACCCAATAGAAGGCTGTTGTAATAGTCCAGGCATGATGTGATGAGGGCCTGAACTAGGGAGATGGCAATATCAGAAGGGAGAAGGAGGACATGTACAAGACATATTGTGGAGGTAGAATTGGCAGCACTTGATAACAGATTTAATATTGTGAATGAGAGAGAATGAACAGTTGAAAATTGCAGCTAGGTTGCAAACCTCAGTGACTGAGAGGATAGGTTTGGGTGGAAAGGTACCAACTTCTGTTGTGTACGTTGAATTTGAGAAGCCCAAGGGACCTCCAACTTGAGATGTCCAATAGACAGAGCTGTGAAACTGGCAGTCAGTATGAAGGTTAGGCTGGCTAAATATATATGAGAATCATCTTCAGGGAAATGACAGTTAAATCCATGGAAACCGATGAGATCACCAAGGAAAACAATAGAGATGGAGAAGAGGACCCAGAACAGAGCCTTGGGAGCTACCCGCAGTTGGCAGGTAAGACCTGCATGAAGATTCAGCAAAGAGGAGAAGCAGTTAGACAAGAAGAGCCAAGAGACTTCAATGACACTGGAACCTAAAAGGATACTGTGTGTAGAAGAGGGTGATAGTGTCAAAGGCTTAAGAGAGAATGAGAAGGATAAGGACTGAGAAAAGGTTATTAGATGTGGCAATTAAGAGATCATAGGTAACTCTGGAGAGATAGTTTTTAGCTGATTGAATGCAGTGTTAAGAGAGTGAGAGGAATGGAAGAGCACACATGTACTTGATTGTATGTGAGGTTCTCAAGGAGTTTAGCTAGGCAAAAGGAGGAGATACGTGGGAATCTCAGATAGCAAGGATGGACAGATCAAGGACAAGGTTTTTTGTTGTGTTTTGTTTCTTTGCTTGCTTTATTTGTTTGCTTTAAGGATGGGGAGACATGGGTATGTTTAAAGGCAGCAGGGAAGCAGACAGGGAGAGACTGACATTAATTCAAGAGTAATATGATAGAGGAAGCAATTTGCTGAAGATATGTGATGGAATGAAATCATATATGTAGAGGGGTTTGCTTTGGAAAGAAGAGAAGAGAGGGATCAAGGGGGATGGTTGGGGGGAGAGATAGGCAAGTATATATAAAAGCATTCAAAAATTAATATTAATTCTGCTTGCAAAAATCACTACATATTTACAACCATTGCCTGTGGCCTCCAAATTCCTGTTCAAAAGGAAAAGGGTATATGTCTGCCTCCTGTCCAATTTTAGGCTTCTTATTTAATTAAATATTAATTTATTAAATAAATTATTAATTTATTATAAAATTGTATTTTCATCATTATTATTTAATTATTATTCATTATTATTTTTATAATAATTAATTTATAATATTATCTAATATTCAATTTATTAATTTATTTAATATAATGATAATATTAATTTATAATAATGATTTAATTTAATTAATTTATTTAATATAATAATATTAATTTATGATAATAATTAATTATTTAATTATATATTACGATTAAAATTATAAAATTATTATTATAAAAAATAATTTATTAAATAAATAAAAATAAAAAGAATAATTAAAGAAGGATGTCAATGATAGAAAGGAACCCATCAATACTATTCAAGTATGGACAGCAAATCATTCATGCAATCATTGTTTTATTCCTTGTTTTGTTTCATTCTGGAAAATGAAGTGGTCCTGGTATTGGGGGACAAGATGGGAAATGAGAGAAGAGAAAAGAAATATCAGATCTCTGGAATGGTAAGAATTACTTTCTAAGAGTCCAGGATCTATATATAGCAAGGAAA
This sequence comes from Bettongia penicillata ogilbyi, assembly GCA_023548195.1. NCBI lineage: Eukaryota > Metazoa > Chordata > Mammalia > Diprotodontia > Potoroidae > Bettongia > Bettongia penicillata. The sequence continues at coordinate 788,344 of JAJHZJ010000323.1, forward strand.
TATAGCAAGGAGCTACACTGAGGAGGCTAAGTAGAGGCAATGCAGAACCAGTGAGGGAATGGTATTTGGGACTGGGATCTGCTGGATCTTGGGCTAGGAGGGAAAGAATGGATAAAAACTCCTGATGTTCCTCCCTTCCTAATAGTCTGCTGTATGATTGACCTGTTGATTGGTTAATGATTAGTTTAAAACATTTAAACAGAGTAGAAATAAAAGAAAGCTATTTCAGAAATAGCAAGCCCATTAAGCAAGGAAATCAGGACCATATAGAATGCAAAAAGATATTAATCTATCTTACCTATCATTGGGCTAGTGAATACTATAGCAGATAATGCTGAGTTTAGGGAGATGTGATTCAGAAACTCCATTAGTATAATAATAGGTTTGTCTACTGGCACTGGTTCCCAGCTACACTGCATTAAATGTCATTTAACTGTTCCAATAAATTTAGGCTCATGGGTGCAATTGATAAGCACTTCTCTCTGCATAAGAATGAAATGAGCTAGCACAATAGATAGATCAATACACAAAGTAAGGGTATAATGAGTCATTAATGTGTTGAGGACAGAACCAATATGAAAAATCATTATTAAGTTAATTGCTTTGAAATTATAACATTTAGAGAATTATGCTTAGAATTAATAGTTAATTTATGATGGTGATACATGAAATCTCCTATTAAAATTGAAAAAAGAAAACCAAAACAATAGAAAAATCACATTTATAAAGGACTGTGTAAAGCACTCAAATATCATTGCTGCACTGTATTTGAAAGGCTAAATTCGGTACTCTCAATATTTGAACTAGACTATAGCAAAGACTGAAAATTAGCAGCAGGGCTCACTACAGAATAGCAATAGGCTCCATACAGAATAATTTGGTATGATGGGAATTGAACCAGAATCTTAACAAAGCATTTGTGCATCCTGGGCAAGGTTTGAAAATCACAACCCCCTACATCTGCTCCTCTGTATTTTACAATCCACTGGAGATTTTGGGCTTTCAATGTAACACATGAGGCTTGACATTGCAAAATACACCCATGTGCTTTGGAGAGTGGGAATCCCTGGCATTCAAAATATGTGAATTTATAGAAAATAATATTAGTCTATTAGTGCACCCGTACTGAGTGCTACATTCTAGGCAGCTTCTACATGCCTGTTCCTTTTCCTGGCTTTGCTTTGTACTATTTCCAAGTGAAGTCCCAGGAAAAACCCACATTAAACAGTATTTATTTAATAAACTTGATATGTAGAAAGAAACTGCGACAAAGAGATTCTAGTACCTTGAATTTTACTCCTAGATCAGAAAGAGACACAAAGTCCCAAAGCTTCTAACAAATAAACAAGTGAGAGAATAACCTCTTTGCTACTTTGGACTGCCAGCAAAGAAAATAGAATACTACATCCCATTCTTTCTGATAGAATATTTACCATTTATCAAATTGTTACTCTTCAAAGTTCCCACTGTTGATTAGTGTACAGACACTTTGTAATGGTTTAAAAGGTGTGTTGTTTCTCTGTTAACTCTGCCAGGGATTAGTCCTTCCTTACAAATATTCTGAATGGAAACATGATTGTCTGTAGATCTGGTTAAAAGAAAAGTTAAAAGGACCTGGCTGCTATGTTTAATAAAGTCGTTTAAATAAAGTAAATGTTGTTAATGTGTTCTGAGTAATAAAATAGCACCATGCCCCTTCTGTCCACATCCCATGCTTTGAATTCAACCTAGAATATGAAGATAATGACATTTGGGAAGAATGGGACTTGTTCTTGTCTTTACTATTCTTCCTTCCTTCCTTCCTTCCTTCCTTCCTTCCTTCTTTCCTTCCTTCCCTGCTTTCCTCCCTCCTCCTCCTTTTTCATCTTTTGATATTATTGTTGTTATTGAAATTGCCACTAACAGTAACAATGTCGCCATACATTAATATAGTACCTTGTTATTTACAAAGCAATTTCATCTCCATTATTTCACTTAAGCATTGTAAGAACCCTGTCAGTATTATTCTCTTTTCATTCATGAGGAAACTGAGTCAGAGCAGATAAGTCAGACAACAAATACACTCACTTCCCCCCCCCCAGACTAACAATATTTGGGGTGTGTGTGTGTGTGTGTGTGTGTGTGTGTGTGTGTGTGTGTACAATTTCTAGGCTACTCTCCTGACTGCTATGGCCCTTTATTCTGCAACGAATCTTAAAATCTGTAGTGGGTGCCCCAAAGGTTTAATGCATTTCATGATGCCAGCAAAGCACAAACTCAGGCAGATTCTGCCAGTTGGAAAGACTTCAAGTATGATCTTGGTCTTATTACTGGTGTGTTTTCGAAGCATCAGTTTTGAGAAGGTGAAACTCATCATCTGTAGGTGGGGCACTAAAAATATGTTGGCTGTGGAATCCCATAAACTAGAACTAACCCCTAAAAAATGTCTTCAAGGTGAAGCTCTATTAGCTTTGCCATGGTGGAGAAATAAAATCCATATATAATTAGCAGCAAAACCTGCTTATAGGGAAATGATCCTATTCTGTTCTACTTTGCATTCCACCACCACCACCACTTTAATGCCTGGCACAGTGCCTTATACCCAACAGACACTCAATAAATTATTTCAAAATTATTTTGATGATGTTAGTCGATAGCTAAAATCCATAAAAGCAGGAATTTTTTTTTAAATCCAAGTTGAACATGTACAATATGGTCTTGTTTACACTGTTAATTTACTTATCAAGCTCTTTAATCATAGTGCAGTGTGAACTTTAGCCTAGCCTCATTTAAATTAACAAAATCTGGAATAAATAATTCCAACATATGGAGAATCCTTACAGTAATATTTACTGATAGTCTCCTCCAGCCTCCTCTGATCCAAAGCAAGAATGAAAACAAAAAGCACAACTCACATGTTTTTTACATAAAAACTTTCCTGACATCTCCTTCTGCTTAGTAGAATTTTTTCCTTCCTGAAAGTACTTTTTTAATTTTACATTTACATTATCTTCACTTATTTGCATAAATGTTCTATCTCCACCAAAGAATACAAGCTCCTTGAGGTCAGAGAATTTTTCTCATTTTGTAAAATTAAAATTTCATTTTTAATAGAAATTTATTTTTCCTTCCTCCTACTTCAATTCACTGAAAAAGAAAAAAAAACATTTCCTGTAATTGTTATGTATAGTCAAACAAAATAAATTCCCTCATTGGTTATGTGTAAACAATATGTTTCATCCTATATCCTGAATCCATCATCTCTCTTGCAGGAGGCTGATAGGATGCTTCATTACTAGTCCTGTGGAATCATTGATGGTTAGTTCATTGACCATAATTCTTACAGCTTTAAAATTGGTGTGCCTTTAAAGAGTTTTACTACAGCATAAATTGTTCTCCTGGGTTCTCCTGATTTATCTTCTTCATTTATAAAAGTCTTCAAAATCTTTCATTTTATGGTATTAAGGTTATAGCATAAATTCTTCTTCCAGTCAAACTTACTTTACTCTGTATCAGTTCATACAAGTCTTTCCATGGCTCTTTGAAACCATCTACTCCTTCATGCCTTTCATTTTAATATTCCATCCCATTATACTCAGCAAAGTACTTGAAATACTGGCCATAGCAATAATACAAGAAAAAAGAAATTGAAGTGCTTTTGTTTTGTTAGGATTGTAATGCATCATTATAAAATAATCAGGTAATTGATTTTTTCAAAACTAACCAAAAAATTCCAAAAGAATTGTGCATCTCCTGGGTGGGGGGGCACTAGTTTTTTAACTGTTGCTGTGCTTGCAAAATGAAGTTTCATAGGCTATTGGTAAGAACCATGTCAAACCTATTTTATTCTCCACTACCCTTTCCTCTTTTATAGTCCATGTCTCTTAAGCAGTGGTTAGCCTTTTTTTTCAGTTGATCCTCTCTTCGACTACCCTGTCCCATAGTCATCTCATTGAATATGTTAGGTTCTGAATCATAGAATTATAGATTTATGGTTATAGGATGATTTAAGGTAAACTTGTTAAATGCCTTCATTTTTATAAATGAACATGATACACTGCATGAGCCAGAACTCAAATTTCCTGTGATTCCAAATCTATCATTATTTCTCCCCTGGGAAAACATTATTTTTATTAGTTATCTATTATTATTAATACTAACAATAGATAACATTTATATGGTGCTTTGAGGCTTGCAAGTATTATCTCATTTGATTAACCATGAAAGATTAGTCAGCCCAACCCTTCCTATTTTACAAATGAAGACATTCCTGTCCAAAGAAGATAAATAGCTATCCAAAGTCATGCAGTTAATTAGTGACAGAGTGAGGCTTCCTGATTCACAGTTCTGAACTGTTTTCATTCTGCTGTGTTGCATCTCATTAAGCCAAAAACAGGTATGAATGAATGAATTTAAATATATATGTATATATATATACATATATGTGTAGGTATATATGTGTATGTATATATACATACACATATATACATATATATATATATATATATATATATATATATATTACACATTATGTGCCAAGCATTGGGTAAAGCTTAAGAACAAAAATATAAAAAGAAAAAAAAATGTGAAGTAAAGAGAGTTCAACTGGAGGGAAGACAGAAAAGTTCTAAAGAGCTAAAAGTTAACTTCCATGGCAGCTACCCTTAGATTACATTGGTAGGTCAGATGACAGGGGCATGGTTCTGGAAGATATTGAAGCTCAGCAGATGGGATGGTAAGGCTCAAAGGATGTTAGAGGGCAGGGGCAGGGCATATGATAAAGCCTCTCTCTCACTGGACAAAGTACTATTGATGACTCCCATCTCATCTAAGTTATAGCAGCTATCAAGCATCCTGAATGAGTTTGGGCTATTGACAGAGACTAGGAGAAGAATCAAGTTGGGAAGGAAGGAAGGACACCATGCTGTCCTTAGAAAATAATTATCTAGAAATATTTTCTCTATTCTATCAGTTCCAATGAAATAGAAACAGGCAGTTTAGGATCCACAGACAAATTATAAGGGTTCCCAACGAAAGTCTGTGGTCCAAACCATGAAGCAGCTCAGGATCCACTCAGATGATTTAAGTTGGGCATAAATCCAAAAAGCAAACTGAGGAAATTCTCTTGGTTCCTTGCCTACTACCATTAACTGCATTATTTTTAAATAATAAGAAAAGTGTAGGTGACCTCTACAAGCTCATTCCATAATAGCTTTCATTAAGCTCCATTTCAGGCAATATTTTCCAAACTAGTTAGACAATTTTTTAAGATAACTGTGAAAAATAGCTAAGCAACAGCTGTTATCTAAATATCCTTATCTAAATCATAGTTTTGGAGGAACCACATTTTATCAGTCAATGATCCTACTTTTCCCTTAGGCATTTGTTAAACTCCTGTTGAAAAACTGAGCCAAACTGAATAGATTCCTGCCTTTCAAATACAATCAGACAACCAGCATAGACAATCTGGTAGGGGGGCTCAATACAGACCAAACAACACCATCTTTAAAGGAAAATTGCCATTTGGATGACTCCAGATTTCTAGGTTTTGACCTTTTGATAAACCACAATGCCTTACGCTCAAAGGAGAATCATAATGGTACATAGATAAACTCTGCTGAAGCAGACCACAAAAATTAAATGCTTTCTTTATATCTATCTGTAAATTTCTCCATAGGAAACCCACCCAATGTGCTATACGTGCTAACGTGTTTCATCTGACTTTTTGCTTGGAATGTCTGTCAACTATCTCTCATTTTCACAACATGAATGTGTCATTTCCCCTTCAGTCATACATGCCCTGAATTTATACTACTTCTCACATACAATTTATTATTGCCAATATACTTCATTCTACACATATCTAAGATGCATCCTCCATTGCTCTTTAGTTCAATTGCTGTTTTAACTCTTCTGAGATCATAATGCCCTGCGGTTGGCAGAGACCATCAGAAGAACACTAGTCCTAAAAAGTTAAAGTTTAAAAGAAACAAGAAGCTTGACATCACTAAAAAATTGGAATTCCTAAAAACACTACAGTTTCCCAAATGAGATCCAACCAAATCTCCCATAATACTGTTTATCTAAATCTAAGATGTATGTGTCTGTGTGTATGTTATATGTGTATGTATATATAACATACAAACAATGCATATGTCTTTATATTATATAGAACATAGCGGTGTGCAATTATATTATACACACATAAGTCTCTCTGTATAAATGCATATATAGATATGTATATTGTATAGATACTGTGCATTTATGTGTATAAGAACGTGTGTATGCATAGATATAAAATATTTGTACACGTATATACACATATATATGTGTATATGTAAGTATATATACATATGTGTATATATGTATATATACTTACATACACACATATATATATATATATATATATATATATATATATATATATATATATATATATATATTAGCTCAATGAGCTGTCCATTCAATTGCACAGTACATAGTGGGTCAGAGAGAGGAGGGTTCTTAATAAAAATGATAATCAAACCAATAATATCAGGCAATTTTTTTCCTGATCATAATTTGGTACAAAGGAAGGAACACCTGACTCTGGAGTCAAAAGTCAGAAGACTTGGCTTCAAATTCTACTTCTGACATTTACTATATGTATAGCCTTAGGTAAGCCCCTTAATCTTCCTAGATCCCAGTTTCTTTATCTACAAAATATAGGAGTTGGACTAGATGACCTTTGAGATTCATTACAACCCTTGGTCTGTCATCCCATGTGCCTTGCCATATTTCCTCCTGCACAAAGAAATGGAGATATATAGTAACATTAGATAAATGTGAAAGTACTATGTATTTTCACATATAACCTTCAATTATGAGAGATTTTTTATCTGTAAATGTGTCCCTTTGGACAGCTACAATCATTACATGCATTTCCATAAGTCACTATGCACCTAAAGGAATTCTGATCACTAATGTTCTAAATGAATGATCTATCTTAATTGAGAGAGACAGAAAGAGAGAGAAAAAGAGAGAGAGAGAGAGAGAGAGAGAGAGAGAGAGAGAGAGAGAGAGAGAGAGAGAGAGAGATTGATTGATTGATTTGGATTGCATTGAAAAAGTTTCTTTCCTGAAATGCCATGGAGGGAGATCCAAGGATATGTTGATGTTATAATTCTTGTCTCTCATCACATAAAGCTTGGGCTGAGACTCTGAAACAGATTTAGCACAGAGCCATATTTCTTCAATAAATTATACTGGCGTCATACATTGTCATACATAGACTTTATACTTCCAGGGATCTCATTGAGGTCCATGGAGATAGGAGTCAGGTGTCCTCACTTATCATGGAGCTGTAACAGAAGTAGCTACTGCTAAATATCAACTCAATTCCAGATAGAAAAGATGGAAATAAGTTTTCCTCCTTAAAAATTAGACTTTCTGATCAAAAAAGCATCACTGTTAACCAACACTAAAACAAGTCCCTGGTGACCTAGGATTATAGCTACAGCTCACATTTTTTTTTATTCACACATGTTCAGAACCATATGGCTTCAAGGCAGGTGAAAGTTTTATCTGGAATTCTCTTAAGTAACTGAAAAACTCATCTGTGGCTAGAATTTTGCACATTTTCCAATCTTTTCCACTTTGTTTCCAGTCCAATTCTGCCCCAATCAATTAAAATCTTGCTCAAAAACTCCTGTATAGTTCCATACTAATTATTAGGAGAAGATCTTGATGTCTGAAACTCCACATTCTTCTATCTTCTAAATCTTGAGAAGATAGTAATCAGACAATCAGACATATAACATATACCAGAAAAGTATGCATATACACATTAGAACTGAAAGAAAAGTGGACTTTAATGCTTTAAGCCCAGATGTGTAAATGAGCAATGTCTTTCATAGAAACAACTGAAATTTTCCTATCTTAGGTACAAAACATATGAACTTTCAGTGCCATTCAATTTATGAGTGAAATGTGGAGAAAATCCCTGAAAATGGAGCAAACTTTTTTTAATGAATACAACCCTCACTGTCAAATATTCCCATTAGTAATATATATTAATGTCCTATTGAGCTTATAATTAGTACTAGCTCTCAAAAAATGGCTGACACTTATGCCCCTGAGAACTCCTTCTAAGGAAAAACTGCCTTACCTCATGATACAATATATGTGCCAGTCAAATTCCAAAACTTAAAAAAAGAGAACCATAGTTTAAAAACAAATTTCATTTTTATGAGAATGATGTAAAGACTTTTATGCTAATTAAAAGGTGGCAATAATTATTGTTAAAAATGACTTAAAGAAAATAGCTGGTGTTATTTACTTAACCTGAAGTATTACATTATATTTGATGAGGGTAGAGGAGTTGTCAGAGCTCAAACCCACAGGGCTTTATTTGGATAATAGTGTCAGGGCCTGTAGAATTCAAGTAGGTTTTAGAAATGGCAATAGTCAAGTTATTGTTGGATTGTATGATAGGTTACAAATTCATAAAGTCATTAGCTTCCCTTTGCTGCATTCTAATTTTCAAAGAATTATTTTCTTCAGTGAGCATATGGGCCTCCTTTTCCTTTTGTCCAATTCTGTTTTTTAAGGTTTTCTTTTCCTCATTGACTTTTTGGACCTCTTTTGTCATTTGACCTAGTCTGTTTAATTTTAAAGTGTTATTTTCTTCAGTATTTTTTTTGTTATGTCTCCTTTACCAAGCTGTTGACTTGTTTTTCATAATTTTCTTGAATCAGTCTCATTTTTCTTCCCAATTTTTCTTCTGCCTCTCTTACTTGATTTTCAAAACCCCTTTTGAGCTCTTCCATGGCAGGAGATCGATTCATATTTTTCTTGGAGGCTTTGGATATAGGAGCTTTAACTTTATTGTCTTCTTCTAAGTATGTGCTTTGACCTTTCTTGTCACCACAGTAACTTTCAATGGTCAGAAATTGTTTTTTCTCCATTATTTGCTCATTTTACCAGTTTATTAGTTGACTTTTAAGTCTGTTAAAGTAGGACTCTGCTTCCAGGGTGGAGTGCTCACTTCCCCAGGTTTCAGGAGATTTAATCGGGCAGCTGTTTTCAGGGATACTTCTAGGGACCTGTAAGTTTTCAGTCCTTCCAAGGTGGTAAGATCATCTATGGGCTCAGTGCTCCAGGAGGAACCACTGCTGCTGCTGTCATTGCCATTGCTCATTTAGTCACTCCCAAGACCTGTTCCTGGTTGCTGCGGCCAGGGCCGTGCTGGCATGGCCTGCACAACTGCATTCCACTCTCACCCAGATGTGACAGACCTTTCCTACTGACCTTCTAAGTTGTCTTTGGTGTCTGTGGGCTGAAAGGTCTGGAAAACACCAATGCTGTGAGTGATTCAGTCACCCCAAGGCCTGTTCTGGTTTTGCTGGGGCACAGTATGTGCTGTCAAGGCCTGTGATGAACTGTACTCCTCTCTTAGCCTGGTTCCACAAATCTTTCCTGACAACCTTCTGCATAGCCAAGACAATATTCATAGCATAGAGGTTGACTTACAAATATTCTGGCATAGTTCTGAACCACAAAGTGTAACAGACTTTCCATATAGAAGGCAGAGGAGAAACATTTACTCAGACACAAGAAAGCCAAATCCTAACACCAGGAAGCCAAATCCATGATAGTGAAGAAGTCAATACACATAAGCACTGCAGGGAACAAAGCCATTCCCAAGCCTTCCCCCTCCCCACCTCCTGCCAGGACCTTCGCATAAACAAACACTCACTCGACTAGCTGTGCCTGCCCATGTCCTCTCTCTCTTCCATCCTACCTGTTCTCACCAACTTCCTCCCAGCTTTGCTACACACCTTTTCTGTTCTACCTGTTCAACAAGCTCCTCCCACCACATGTGACTTAGGCTTCCTTGTCATTTAAACAGGTCACATGGTCTTATTAATGAGTGGGAAAGATCTTAGAATTAAGCAAAAAATTCATTAACAATTCACCTTCCAAGCTGTCTTGGGCTGGAAATTTGTTTCATTCCATCTTTTTGTGGGTTCTGCTGCTCTGGAATTTGTTGAGTCATTTTTAAAGGGATTTGGAGGAATTTGGGGGAGACCTCAGGTGAGTCCCTGTTTCCTCTGTCATCTTGACTCTGCCCAATGTAAGTTACAAATTCAAAGTATTCACTCCAGTGAGAGTGGTATTATGGTAAGTGTGTCACTTAGTGAATTCCCTTACTGCCACTGCTTGTATTGACTTGTTTAGTTTTGGGAACATATTAATTTGCAGTGGACTAGGCAACACTCATCACAAATCTGTGAGACTCTATCATCATCACCACCATCATCATTGTCATCATCAAATCATCATCATCACTATCGTTATTGTATCAATTCACTTTTATATGTTGAAAAAAAGTCAAAAAATATTTTCATCTTATAGGTAAAGAAACCAAAGCTTAGAAGCATTCATTAAATCATTTGTTCATAATCATACAACGAGTAAATATCTGAGAAAGGATTTGAACCCAGTCCTCCACTCCAAAATGAGTGCTGTATCTATTATGATTATAACAAATAAACCATTAATATGTTGTGCATGCCATATACAGTTGTTGCTTATAACATTCATTTCTTCCTTCCATCACCAAGGAAAAGGCTCTCACTCAAGACCAATTACTGAGTAGACCGTATTTACCTTAGTTTCTTTTGCATGGATTTTTTAAACACTTTTATATGTGACATTTTCTTTGACAAAATGTAAATCCTTGAAGGCAAGAATAGTTTCACTTTTGCCTTTGCATTCCCAGTGCCTAGAACAGAGCTTGTGATACAATAAATACTTAATAAATGTTTATTGGGTAACTGACTCCTCAAACTCCAAATTTTACTATTATTATTAAAAGACTAATAGAATAAATGGCAGTCAACTTAATCCCTTCTCAAAGTTCTCAAATCTTTAGCATGTCCTTTTAATTATTTATGCAAAAGTAATGGCAAATCCTGTAAAGTAGATAGCATGTGGGGAGGTGTAGGAGAAGGGTGTGAGTGCTTGGATTATTGTTTGGCAAATTCATCTCATGCTCCAACCTGGACAAGCTGGCATAATTTATCAGTATGAGAGAGAAACTGAGGTAGAAGTTTCAATGACACCCAAGGTTATCCATAAAAAAAATATGACTCTTAGAAGCTCATTTGACACCAGAGCTAACTGGGTGCTTTGTTTCTCTACTGAAAATTATAAACCAATTAAAATTATGAAATATGAATTTCAACAAACAAGTAAAAAAAAAATAAATAAAACACACCTATATGGAGGAGGTGCTATGTCAAGTTCTAGAACTATAGAAAGTTGTCACATATAGCTTACAACTGATAAAAGAATAAGCCTTAACATAAAGGAAAACACAAAGAGTATCTAATAAGTAGAAAAGAGAGGTGCAAAATGCTATGAAAAATAGAAGGATAGAGAAACAACTTTATGCTTCAAGAAAAAAGGAGAGAAAGTGGCAGTACACACTGTCTTTAGTGGGTCTATACCCTCCCTTATTCTGAACACCATACTTCTTGTAATACGAACCAAGATCACGTTAGCTTTTTAGATTATCATACTTAATACCAGGAATCAAGATTTCACATTAAAGATAAAATGTTTTTAAATTGTAAAATGATTTTTGGTCTGGGGTTTGTGTGTGTGTGTGTGTGTGTGTGTGTGTGTGTGTGTGTGTGTGTGTATGTACGTGTTTAAAGAAAGAGCACCAATCTAATATGGCTACCTACAGTAATAGGAATCTAAATTATTTAAATATATTCTATATTTCTATTCCTACTCTAAAATTTTACCTTCTATGATTTCTAATGCTCAGTATCTAAAATATACTTTGATAAAAACCTTAGGGCAAATTACATCCAAACTATAGATGCTACTATTGTTTTTAGTATTGCCATTGACCAAACTAAATGTTAAATAATCATCCTCTAGCCCTCTGTACTCTGCACAAAACTGTTTCATATTACTCCAACATTAAATTCAATCCCTGTCCCTAACTCTTATCTGAGTCTCCAAGTGATTTTTTTATTTAAATTTCTTCTTTATCATATAGTTGATGCTTTCATGAAAGCATTTTGTGACACTATGAAAGGAAAAACAGACATATAAATGGCCTCCATGTTGTTTAAAGACAGAACCAAAGTTAAAATAACAAGTCATAAATATGTCATATGTGTCAATAACTATTTTTAATTGATGAAGAAAAATCATGATAAAAATTTTCTCCCAAACAAATGGACTCAGTTTGCATTAAATATATTTGTAAATGAGACAGAAAGCACAGAATGCATAAAGCTTGAAGCAAAGCAGATAAGCAGCAGGCAACAGGGCAGTCTACATCACTCACTGAAGAGTCTTCTGCTCAAGCATTATTTAGAACTTTTAAAATTCCTTACTGATGTTTCAAGCGGCCAGTATAAACTCCCTAGTTGTCTTTGAAAAGCAGAGGATTGGAGTCTTCTTCCACATAACTATGCATAGGCAGGGAGCTCCCTTTCAGACAACGCAAAACAAATTAGGGCAATTTCCACTTTTGCTAAACTAACTTTTAAAAAATAGGGAAGCACTGACAACTTAAGTTTTTGCTGTATTTTTTTTACTTGTATGCCTAAGTATACAAAAGTAAACATGTCTATTCCAGAATGAGGGCTTGGCCTCCATTACAAACAAGTCCAAGCATTTGTCTGCCATTTGCAATTTTTCAAATGAAAAGTAGCTTATGACATTCTCGATGAAAGCTTCTTCCAACTCATTTTGCCCCAGGTGTGTGATTATCTTGTCTCCTGTCTATGAATTATTTAGTTAGATGAGCGTTTTTTTGCCAAAGGGAAAACTTTTCCAGGCTAGTTTGATCATTGTCTAAATATTCTTAAGAGTTTGTTTGCTTGTTTTAGCAAAAGGAATAGTTTCCATTTTCTGCCACTTTCCAGTCTTCATCCCAGTAAGCATCAGATATTTTCCAGAAATGTGCTAATTAGAATGTCCTAGATAAACACCAATAATACGCTGCATCAGTTATTGGAGAAAACACTGGAGATGCCAGCCAGAATACCTTTTTGGAAATGTCATTTTCTGCTTAAGATCTTGTGTGACCTTGGACAAGTCACTTACCTTCATTGGACTGAGTTTCTTCATGTATGGGGCATCTAGGTGATGCAGCAGATAGCGTGCCAGGCCTGGAGTCAAGAAGACTCATCTTCCTGAGTTCAAATCTGACTCCAGACACTTATTAGTTAACCTAAGCAAATCACTTAACCCTGTTTGCCTCAGTTTCCTGATAGGTAAAATGATCTGGAGAAAGAAATGGCAAACCATTCCAGTATCTTTGTCAAGAAAACCCCAAGTGGGGTCATGAAGAGTCAAACACAATTGGAATGACTGAACAACAAGAAATTCTTCACCTATAAATCGAGGGAGTTTTGATTAGATGTTGTCTAGGGTAACTTACAGAACTTATGAGTCAGTGTGAACCCTGAAATAAAAGTTGCAGGAAAATCAATATCTTCTTACATCTCCACTACTTCTCTGTTTCAAGTTTAGAAAAGGATATATCTGTGGACTTTATAATTTTTTTTTTAAACAGGGACCAGGCCAAAAGGAACATCATTTTACAAAAAGAAACTTGTAGATCTGTACCTTTTTCTATTTTACTAGAGAATTTTGTCAAGGATAAAAATTTAAAGTTAAAAAGTCCTTCAGTATCCCACAGTCCAGAAATGTTAATTTTCCTACATGTCTGAATGTCACCAACTCTCAGGATAACCTTGGAGCAAACAACAGCACCCTTTTAAATGTCAACATATGGCAAAAAAAAAGATCACTCACATCCCTAAGAAGGAATAAATATGTTTTATTATGGTAATAAACAAAATTCTTTTACCACTGGTGAAAATCCTATATTACAGTACTTTATTTCTATAATTCACCCTGTATAAGCAAGATATGGAATTATCTTAAGTATGTTCTTTTTTAAGGACAACTAGTTGGCTCAGTTGAGTGCTTGGCCTGGAATCAGGAAGACCTCAATTCAAATCCAGCCTCACACACTTATTAGATGTATAACCCTGGGCAAGTCATTTAACCCTGTTTGCCTCAGTTTCCTCATCTGTAAAATAAGTTGGAGAAGGAAAATGGCAAAACACCACAGAATCTTTTTCAAGAAAACCCCAAATGGTGTCACAAAGAGTTGGGTATAACTGAAATGACTCAACAACAAAAAGGATTTTTTTTTAAAAAATGCATTTCATAACAACAAAGTTCCTAGTTTTAAAAATACTATCAGGAAAAGAAGGAAGAAGTAAAGATTATTAACAGATACAATTCAATATGCATTTATGTGATGAGAGGAATAGATATTGGTAAGAAGTATATGCATTTGCATGTGTGTTTGTACGAAAATACTATGTAAATATGTGTGTCTGTTTCTGTGTGTCTATGTGTTTATGCATAATAGAATGTTTTTTCTCACTTTTACCATACCAGACATTAAATATCATCAAGGTAGTGTTCTGTCTTACAACCATTGTTCTCAGCTCATTTAGAGTATCATCTACTTTTGAAATCTGCTTACTTTTTATGACAGCATATGAAAAAAATAAATGTATGAATGAATGAAGCATTCATTAAGTGTTCAATATGTGCAAAGCACTGGAGATACAAACAGAAAATAAGACATTCCCTGCTCTCAAGGAGCTCATATTCTAACGGGGAAGATAACACATATTTTAGGTTTCAGCCGCAAGTCAGATGGAAACGTCCAACAATCTTCAGGACAAACAAATTATGCGGTAATACCTCTTCTTTAATGCCATTTCCACTTACAAAATCATAACCCATTTCTGAAGTCCAATCATTTGACAGTGTCAAGGACTTTGGCACCAAGAACTGCCTTGGTGGTGGGAGATGTCTTCAAAAATAAGTCTATGGCACCTGCAAGAGCAGTTGCTAGGTTACATCTCTATAGGCACTGCTATTTGGAATGTTGGTCAAACACTGACCAAGAAGGATAGTGATTCCTAAAGCTCGATAGTACAGAGTCTTGGGCTCTTTCTATAGTGGCTGGACTTGTCAGGTACATGCTGGCTTCTATAGAGATGAGGTGGTTCAATTTCCAAATAAAAATTCAGTTACAGTCCATAGAAAAATTAATATGGGGTAAAGCAAAGTAGCTTCCAAAGTCCCAAAGTCACAATGCAGAGGTCTAACTTCATATATTAGATAGGGTACAAAGTAGTTCACCTTAATAAACAAAAGTTTCTAAATTACAGTTAGTTGCTTTTAGAAAAACTTGTAAAAACTTACGAAAACTGATAAAAAGTAAAATGAGTAGCCAGGAGAATGTTGTATACACTGTTAAAAGTAATATTGTATGATGATCGATGGTGAATGACTTAGCTATTTTCAACCAATAATCCAAGACAACTCTGAAGGACTTATGATGAAAAATGCTATTTGCCTCCAGAAAAAGAACTGATAGAGCCTGAATGCAGATGGAAGCAAACTTTTAAAACTTTCTTTGCTTTTTTTGGTCTATATTTTCTTTTACAACATGAATAATATGGAAATATGTTTTGCATGACTACACATGTACAAGATATCAAATCATTTGCTTTCTCAATGAGGGAGGTGGGCAGGTAGGAGAGAACTTGGAACTCAAAATTTTAAAAAAGAATATTGAAAATTGTTTTTACATGTAATTGTGGAAAAACAAAATTGGTGAATAATTGTTTTTAATTACAGTTGGTCCCAGGGTAAAAAGGCAAAATACATTTTTTGAATTCCAGATTACCTGCTCAGGTCTTTTTCAGCTCTGTCATTCTGTCTGTCTCTGTCTCTGTGTCTGTCTTTCTGTCTGTCCTTCTGTCTGTCTGTCTGTCTCTCTCTCTTCCTCTCATCCTCAATGTCCTCATGCTTTCTCATTATCAAAGACCTGAAGCTATTGCCATTCCCCTTTCATTCTAATGTCTTCCTTCTGTTGATTATTTCCAATCTATCTCTGTAGTTTGTTTGTACATACTCGTTTACATGTTTTCTTCCCCTAATTAACATGTGAGCTCCTTTTTTTGCATCCTCAGAGTTTATTACAGTGCTTGCCTCATAGTAAGCACTTAATAAATGTTTATTGACTAGGACTGACTATGTATTGACTGATGTACCGGAGAAAGAATATGAAATCCTTTCACACTAAAGAGTAAATGACTGTTTAATCAAAATGTTACCTTACTCAGGGAACTTTCATTTTAAGAGGCATTAAGTGATTAAGGTAAAAGAATTAAGAGTCCATCACAGAATCTCAGTATTGGACAAAAAGGTAAGACAGGAAGAATTTGAAGTGAATAAAATGCTCCTCCTAAAAGCCTGGTATCATATTATTCAAGAGGCTCTCTCCTGAGAAGAATGTCTCTGAGTAGTCACTGTAGCCAAAATGAAAGATTACATACTGAGTTGGTAATCTTAAATAAACACATACATACCTCTCATATCTTTTGGCCTTCACCCTATCTAATATTCAAGTTTGCTTCTAGGACTATATCCCAAAGAGATCATAAAAATGAGCAAGGGTCCCACATGTACAAAAATATTTGTAGAAACTCTCTTTGTAGTGGCCAAAAACTGGAAATCAAGGGGATGCCCATCAATTGGGGAATAACTGAAAAAGTTTTGATATATGAATGTAATGGAATATCATTGTACTATAAAAAATGATGAACAGGAAAACTTCAGAGAGGCCTGGAAAAACTTATATGAACTGATGCTGTGAAAAGAACAGAACCAGGAGAACTTTGTGCACAGCAACAACCACAGTGTGTGAGGAATTTTTCCAGTAGACTTAGTCCTTCACAGCAATGGAAGGACTTAAAAAATTCCCAATGGACTCTTGAGGCAAAACAACTTCCACATCCAAAGAAAGAATGAATTGGATCGCAGAATGAAGCAGACCATTTTCTTTTATATTATGTGATGATTTGCTTTGTTTTATGGTTTCTCCCACTCATCTTAATTCTTCTGTGCAACATGACTAAGGTGAAAATGTATTTAAAAGGAATGTATGTGTAGAACGTCTGTAAGATTGCATGCTATTTCAGGGAGGGAGTGGGGAAGGAGGGGGAAGGAGGAGAAGAAAAGGAGTGTGAGAGAAGGGGAAGGAGAGGAAGGGAGGGAGAATCTAAGATATATGGAAGTTTTTGCAGAACCCTGAAAACAAATAAAATAATTTAAAAAATAATAAAACACACACACAAAATTCTTCTGCTCTCAAGTGGACCTCAAATCTCACCGGTGTGGGTGCTACCTCTAAAACTGCAACTTGCAATGCATTTGTGCATTCTTTTTCTGTACTATTGTTGTCCACACCCCTCTATGAAAATCATCCCTTAAGGGGTAGCAGTGCAAAGTGAATAAGGGGCTGGATTCAGAATTAAAAAGACCTGAGTTCATATCCTACTTGTGCTACTTGTTGGTTCTGTGACCACATGTAAGTCAATTGCCTTCTCTGACTCTCAGTTTCTTCATCTGTAAAATAGGGACAATAAAGAAAAGAGAAGAGAATGTGTGCTAAGCACTTTACAAATATTATCACATTTGTGGTAATACCTGTAGCACTTATTGTGAGCATCAGCTGAAATATTTGGTACGTCAAAACTTTTATCGTACCACCACAGAGGTGGTACAGTAAATGGAGGGTCAAGTCTGGAGTCAGAAAGACTCATCTTCCTGAGTTCAAATCTTACCTCAGACACTTTACTAGCTATGCGAATCTGGGTGTCTCATTTAACCTTATTTGCCTCAATTTCCTCATCTGTAAAATGAATTGGAAAAGGAAGTGGCAAACCACTCTAGTATCTTTACCAAGAAAATCTCAAATGGAAACAGTCAGACATGACTGAAACGACTGAACACCAACAATTTACAATATTGTTATAATAGAAGCTTTTAATAATTTACTAGGAGCTATGAGCTTGCAGGTCACTAAATCTCACAGACTGTTATTTTCATACCCACTGCCATCTAGTCACATCTCTACTATCCTGCACTTCTGCAGTTGTTTTTTTAGTAAGTGCAGGACTTTATATTTATTCTTATTACATTTCATTTTTCTCCAGTACTTTTACTCTATTTTCTGAAGAATGATGAGGATAAAAACTTGGACCCTATGAGGCTGTGCCAATAGACTATAAGTCATGTAATATTTTATCAAGTTAGAAAAGCTTTAAGTGTTAGCCTGACAGCAGACTATGTCTGTCATCCAAAGGGCAACCTAGCTCATCACCAATGGTTTGGCCCATCAACCAAAGAGAAAAATGGCTGTCAGTCCTGTATGACAACTGTCTAACTCTAGATGATGACAGAACAGAAAAGAATCCCAGAAGTATAAGAATCCAAAACTATCTATAAACTTTATTAGTGGAATTTTAAGATCTTTGCCAATGCCCAGTGAGTATATAGACAAATAGAACTTAACCAGAAGCATCTTAATATCCTTGCAGTAAACAAAAGCAGAAGACAAAAGAAGTTCAAGTAGAAGGCCCGCTCACAGGCTCACCTTGGAGGGACAAAGAGGTTGGCAGCATTAGTTTCATTGTGCACTCAAAGACCGTTAAGAATAATGATTTCATGAGACCCTTGTTGATTTGGTCCTGCAATGATACAACATACATCAGGAAAAACACCATCATGAAAGTGACTTCCACTTATCATCACTTCCAAGGAATAAAGTGGTGAAGGAATTCTATGAGCAGCCTGATAAAATTAGCCTCCAAACTATTTTGACATACATTTTGATACTTGGTGACTCTCATACAAAGGCTGACAAAAGGTAGAATAGTGAAGAATATATTGAAAAATATGGTTCAGTGAAAGATGTGAAAGGTCTGTCAACATTCAGAAGTCTTTTCTTTGGGTATCACAAATATTTTCTAAGAGAAATGAGTTAGAAGATGCTGAGCATAGTAAATAACCCTACCAAAAATGAAATGGGACATTTCTCAGTCATGTCTCATACTCCGGTCATCTTTTTCATTTCCCTTCACACCAGAATATGGACCTTTCCTCAAGACTCAAGGTTAGGAGAGGTGAATTTTCACCTTATATTGCCTAAAACCAAACCACCACACACTTCTTATTCATTTCCAAACCACGCTTCCACATATGGATCCTGTATTCTCTCTTTTTAAGCTCTCCTGCATCCACTATTTTCTTCCATTAGAAAAATGTAATATACCATGGACCTGAAGGCAGAGAGTATCATAATCACTTGTCTTTATATGCCCACTGTATAGTACAGTGTCTGGTATATAATAGATGCTTAATAAATCCTTTTTCATTTATTCTTCCATTAACATATAGGAATGACTTCTTACTGATGGTGGGAATCATTTTTAAATCATGCCTCCCCTGTATGATCGTACCATTGACCAGTTAGTGCAAATGAAAAAAAATCAACTTTAAGTTAAGAAAAGGATAACAGCAAAATATAAATAATTACAGTTGTTTCATTCTAACATTCAAACAAGCTATTGATGGTGAAAAATGGGAAATAGGTAAAGGAAAAGAAACCATTGCTTCAGATTTTCTCTAGTTCTCATAAAATATTAATCAACTTAAAAGAGTTAATAAATGGACAAGTGCATGAAATATCAGAATGTACCTTGACCATCAAACATTTGTTCTTCTTGTCCTGCAGAGGGATGTGGCATCCAACTGTATCACTGGTCTGTAGAATATATAAATAAAACTATGTATATAATAAACAAAACAAAGGCAGGAGATTAAAAGTGGCATCAAATCTCCCATTCAGAAAAGCAAGAGAAGAAAAATCAAGGCTAAAAAAGTGCATAATGGGCCTCAGGTTAGCCAAATCATCTCTAGGAAGGAAGACCAGGAATATACAGAAAATGGGGTGATTGACCAGTTTTTTTCTTTTTTGTAGCAAGCTTCTTGTGGACAAGGATTATTTCTGTTTTGTCTTTGCATTTCTAGTCCCTTGTATAGAATATGTGTGTGTGTACTATATATATGTATATATATATATACATATATAGTATATATATAGACTATATATGTGTATGTGTATGCGTGTGTGTGTTTGTATGTATATGTATATATATATGAATGTATTGCACTTTAAGATTTCCACATATTATCTTGTTTTATCCTTACAACAATTCAGGAAGGTAAACGCTATTATTTTCTTCACTTACAGATGAGGAAACTAAGGCAGACATTGATTTGAGAAAACTTAAGTAGTAAAGTATTTGAGGCTATATTTGATCTCCTGTTTTGATCCCAAGGTTCAGTCCTCAAATCACTTTTCCACCTGTCTGCCAAGTACTTAATAAAAGAACTTTGAATTGAACTGAATTTCATTCATCTCACAGTGAAGTGGATGTGTTCAAAGAATGAAATACAAGAAAAAAAAACAGTCAATAGAAAGGCTTCTCAGACTAGCAGTTTTCTCTATATTTGGTTATTTCAACCTACCAAGGGAGCTCTAAAAAAAATACTGTTCACATTTAGTCTTCTGCAATCAACTTCCTTTCTCATCAAGGTAAAAATTCATTCACAGTTCTTAGGTACTATTGAACTTTCATTACAACACTGGAAGGTCTTAGTAGGCAGAAATCACCAATTCAGTTCTGTATGGTGCTAATATTTTAAATGATTTTTTTTACACTGGTTCAATTACCACCAAGCGCTCTGCTATTAAAGTCCACTTTCATGTTTTCATGAGTGTCATTGGGGCAACCCTGAACTCTCCAAGTCTATGTCAGCTATACACAAGCTTTGGCAAGTCATACTAAATTAGAAAGATTTCATGGATTCTACTGTCAAGGCTAATTAAAAAAGTATAGTCATTTGGTGATGATGTTTTGCCCACAACAAATCATGAAGAAAATCTACTAAATCATAGAGGCATTAGAGTCTATACTGGTAAAGACACACTATATGCCACAAAATTATAGATTCTTGAATTATTCAATAAATATTCCAAAAATTCTGCTGGTAAACTTTATCACATTATAAGTGCTACTAACTACAAGTAGTTTTAATTGATGCATTTTACCACTTGAGAAAGGACAAATCTCATTATTTATCACGATGTTATTGAAAGAAGCATTGAACTATCAACAAACCGATGGGTAACATGGGGTTCTTATTTTCACCCCCTCTCTTGCAGCAATATCACAGTTTTGTAATAGCTTTATGTTGTTGTGGATATTTGGAGAGTGTTTACAAAATAAAATAACAAAAATATAAACTGACTGATTACATTTGAAGGCAGAGAGATGAGGGAAGCCATAAGAATCAAAGGTGAGTCAGGTTGTGAGCCTAGGTGAAAAGTAAGATGGTGGCAAAGTCAACAGAGACAGAAGATTGGATTCAAGGTAAAATGACACTCCAAATAAGAAACACTCAGCTGATATCATTGCACAGAGAGCTCTGGATAATCTATAATCCATTTTAAGGAAGTCTTGTGTTGAAGAGAAGACCTTCTACACAAACGAAGCTAAAAGTTGCTTTGAACAAAAAAAGATTGTCCCCCAGGGATTGAGTCTGTATCAATGAACAAAATAATCTATGAGAAAATATAGCATAATATATTAAAATTTAAAATCGCATATTTTATCCAGGCTAAGAATAATACCCTGTATGAAAACCTCTTTTTACAATTGTTAAGAATTTGTAATAGCCATCAGCTAACTTCTTTTCTGCATTATTATGGAATTCCCAAGAAAAAAACACTTTTCCCTTCTACCTTCAAAATTCAGATAAACTCTGCCAAAACATCCATAAACACTCAAGTTTTGGGGACAAATTCAATAGACTTGTCTGTTTTCAAATAGCCACCAACAATTATAACAACTGAAAAATGTGTTCCCACGTGAGTTGAATGTGAAGGAAATATTTCTTCTTTTATAGTTATAAGTAATCACAACAAGACATGAATAGTACTGGGATTATCTTAAGTATGTTTGTTATTTTTTTAAGGGCAGCTAGGTGGTACAGTGGATAGAATGCCTGCTCTAGAGTCAGGAAGACCTGAGTTCAAATTCAGCATCTGACAATTACTAGCTGTGTGACCTTGGACAAGCCACTTAGTAGCTTTGCCTAAGCTTCCTTATCTGTAAAATGAGTTGGAGAAAGAAATGGCAAACCACTTCAGTATTCTTGCCAAGAAAACCTTAAATGGGGTCATGAAGAGTTGGCCATGACTAAAATGACTCGATGATAAGAAAAATCATTTTAAAAAATGCATTATAGAAGAACAAAGTCCATGGTTTTAAAAGTACTATCAGAAAAAGAAGAAAGAAATAAAGTGAAGTTAATATTATAGCTCAGCCCAAAAATGTTACTTGTTTACCATTTTGATAATCATGTCACTAACCTATGAAACTGATTCTCCTTTAAACTGATTTTCCTTTTCTTCTACATATGGTTCATTTTCAGATTCAAAGTTTCTTTCTACTGTTCTATTTCTCATCACATTTCCTTTGTCCCCTGTTACTCATCCATCCACTTGCTTTGACCCAGTACAACTAACTTCATTTTGGCTCCCTTTGGGTTTTTGTTTGGCTCTAACTTACCCTCCAGACAAATTATATTTTACACCAAAAATCATCTTTCACAATATATCTGATGAAATACTCTCTCCCCTTAAATTCGCCATTTCCCAGACATTTATTCCAATTAATAAGTAATACTCACCCTGGCTCCAATCCCGGGTTAAGTAAAATCCGAAGTATTTGTAATATGTTTATTTAAGCCAGTGATAATCACAGCCATCAAAAGGACAGGAAGATGGAGATAGCAGAAATCTTGCCAAGTGACAGAATTTGAGAAAACCACCAAGTTTGAATAAATCACCTCACAAATGAATTACTGAAGTGGAGCAAGTACTTGCTACAGTTAATATCAATGAAATGACAACCACTACTCAGAGACTGGACTACCCGGCACTTTCAAAATAGCTTACAGGTAGAAAGTGTTCTATGGTAATGTAGTACTTGACATATATCCTCTCATATGGTTATCATGGCAACTCTTTGAGCTAGTATAAATTTTACTATCTCCATCTCATGAGTTAGAAAACTAAATCTCAGAGAAGTTAAGTGATTTATTTATAATTTTTATCTTTTAATTTTTGGAGTTCAGACTCAAGATAGGTTTTCTCACTCCAAGATCAGTGCTATTCTTAATGTATCATACACCTTTTTAAAACTTCTTTTTTGTGAAGCATCCAATTAAATGTAAACATCTAAGTTAGTTTTTTTATTAAATCACGTATAGAAATTTGGTCACTAGGCTTACATAAAATGACCTCTCACAAGGGTTTCTGTTTTTGCTTAAGAGAAAAAAGATGGTCTACTGTGGACATGGTGAACATTCTCTTTGGATTATTTAAAATCAGGCTTTAGGAACTCTACATAATGAGAAAATTATTCTTCATGTAACTTATCATTCCCACCTGTAGCTTCAATTTCATTCCCCACACCACAGTAAGAAAGAGAGCAAAATTACTGCCTGTTTTTATTTTTTAGTATGACCCTTGTATGCTTCACATTTCTTTTTTGCTGTTCCCTGGCTGCCCATACCATGGGACATTGCCCATTGCTTTTCTGGAAAAGGAAAATTTATTTTAGACCTCCCCCATTTCCCATCAACATTGATCCTATCTAGATCCCCTTTCCTTCTGGTGCCTGTTTACTAATTTCTAAGGTAAATTAACTCATCTATACTATGCTAATGGAAAGAGTGCCCTTTCTCTTCTCTTCCTTCTCCCCTAACTTCCACCACAAATCCAGAGCTCTTCTTTTCCCTTGGGTAATCTTTTTACATGATACCTCTATTTCATTCATACAGTGAACTCCAGTTAGGAATCTTCCTATACAAATAACAAGTTAGAACCTCAGAGGCAGCTTGGTGTCACAGTGGATAAAACACTAGATATAGATTCAAAGAGACCCATGTTCAAATCCAGACAGACAGATGCTGCGGAAGTCATTTAACTTCTTTCTCTCTCAATTTCCTTTTCTATATAAAAGAGATAATAATAGTATCTACCACCAGGCTTATAATTTGAAGATAAAATAAAATAATATTTAAGGACAATATAAATGCTAGCTGTTATCACAAGAGGCACTGAGATGTTAAGTGACTTGCCCAAGGTTACCTATATCAGAAGCAGAAATTCAGTTATAACTGATTATGAAACTAGTTCTCTATGCACTATGCCACATTGTGTCCCAAGTGATGTATTTTCATTTCATTGATGGTTTTCTGGAGTCAATAATCTTGACTTTGCTATAGAACCCAAGGAATAACCTTAATAGTGAAAAATTGAGGCTGAGTAGAAGAGGAAAAGGGCTTCATCATGGATTGGGAAGGGACTTACTTTTGGGAATACAGATTTCCTCACAACACCTCTTAAAATGACCTGTTTAAACAGCTCCCTGAACCACCTGCGCAGAAATTAAGGGGACCATGATGAGGAATGACAGAAAGAATTTCTGCCCAGTTATTTTTCCATTGGACAATGCAATCTGATTGAGTTATACATGATTTTCTATCAACAGATCACTTCCTCCACATAACTGTCGGCTCAGTGAGAAGAGCGTGGTATTTTCTACTTATCTGTAAGCATCTGACTAGTTTCTAGAAACACCTTGGAGTGCCAAAATCTATGTGAAATTACTTTTCTTTCTTATCTTGCTGTAAAACCAGATTCCATTACTTAAACTGATAATATTTGCAGACACACTTGATAGTGCTATGTTGAGAGAAAGAATTGAATCATTTTTGTAGTAGAAGAAATATGGAAGAACTAGAAAGAGGAAATCCTAGAATCATAATTTTAATGCTTGGAAGAGCCTTAGAAATAATTTACATTCACTGTTCAATTTGACACCACTGACCACTCCTCCGTTTTACCCTCTTCTTTCTGGAAATTTGTGACATTACTGTTCCTTTGCTCTCCTCCCTTCTAATAGATCCTTTTCAGCCTCTTTCCCTTATCCAGATCATTCCCCCTAACAGTGAGCGTTCTCCAGGGCTCTGTCATTTGCCCCTTATCTTTCTCCCTCTGTTCTCTCTCTGTTTAACAACCTCATCAGCTCCCATGGGTCCAATGGATGACTCCTAGATCTATATATCCAGACCCAGTCCCTTCCTGAGATTTAATTCCATCATGAATTAATTGCCTTCCAGATATTTCAAATTGTATTCTAAGAGAGACCTCAAAGTCAATATGCCTAACGTATCTTTCCCCAAAAATTCATGCCTTTTCCAAACTTCATTATGTCAAAAGTATCCCATTCTTTTTTTTCCATTCTGGTTTCCTATTCTGATTTAATAAATACCACATACAATAAACATTTTTTATGTAGCCTCCTAGGTTCATTCTAAGCAGCTAATCAGTTGCCAAATCTTTGAATTTTTAACTCTCTACATCAGTAAGATTTGATTCATTCTCTCTATTCCCCTAGCTACCAGATCCTCATCACCTCTTACCTAGATCATTTCAACAACCCGCAACTGGTCTCCCTGCCTCAAATGTGTCCCTACTGAAATCCATCCTCCACAGAGATGCCAAAATGATTTTCCTTAAGCCCTGACCTGACCATGTCAGTCCCAAATCAATCAATTCCAGTGGCTTCCTATTATCTCTCAGATAAAATAAAAACTCAGCTCTTCAGTTGGTAAAGTCATTTATATCCTTGTCCTAATGTATCTTTCCAGCCTCTTTGTATATTAATTCTCCTTATACATTATGCTTTCAGGCCAAACTGACTAGCTCTCTGTTTCTCATATGTGATGACTTCCCAACTCACATCTCTTTTCCTTTGTAATAGCTGCCCCTACCCATGCCTGGAATGCCTTTTTTTAATCCCCTGCTTTAAAGAATCCCTCTCTTCCTTCAAGATGAAGCACAACTATAGGTAAAGCCTTTCCCATCCTTTTTCACTATTAATGCTCTTCCTCTCAAACTACCTAATATTTAACTAATTTGCATTTCTTTGTATTTGTTCTCCTAATATTTATTTTTTATAAATGTAAACGTGTACATGCTGTTTACACACACACACACACACACACACACACACACTTAGAATGCAAACGTCTTACAAATAGGGAGTGGTTGACTATCAAAAGTAACAAAAAGGTCAAGGGAACAAGGACAGACAAAGAGATTATCTTTATTAGGAGGCACAAAACCATTTTATGGACTCCTTTGAAGTCTGAGTATAATATGTGTGCATATCAACCAAAAGTGTCATTAATTACATCTATTCAACATAGAAGGGCAGTATGACATGGTGGATAGAAAGATAGTCTTGGGGTCAGGAAGACCTGGGAGTTCAAGTCCCATCACACACATTGACTGTGTGACCATGGACAGCGCTCTAGGTATCTGTCTATGACCATAAATTTTAGAGACTGGGCTAACCTACATTGATAGAGGAAGCTACTTATCAAGGGTTCCCTCTGGCAGTGCAATCATAGGTTTAGTCATTATCCCTATTAAGAAGTCATTCATGACCTCTGAGAGAGCAATTCCAATTGAGTGACAGGGACCGAAGAAAGATTATAAGGGTCCAAGGAATGAATGGAAGATGAGATATTGAAGGCACGAAATACAGACTTATTTTCAGAAGCTTGACACTGAAAAAAAAAAAGATGAGTTGAGAGATAGATCAGAAAGGACAAGGGAATAATTTCTTGGCGGGGGAGGATTGGGGAGAGTTGTATGTTTTTTGGTCAGATGGGAAAATTCCACCGAAGTGTTAAGTTTCATCATTGAAACAACAAAACATAGAACCCAGGATGGATCAGTGGACTGGTGAAACTGGAAATATGTTGACAGACTAAAAGACTAGGAGGTATTAGGTGACTGGATGTGAAAATAAGGCCAAAAAAGTAAAAACTTAAATTAATGAGTTTCCCAAAAATATCACTATAAATAATTCTGGATTTAAAATCCAGGAAGACTAAAATTAGTATTGAAATATTTTGAAAAGTTTAATTCTTTGCCACCTAAATATGTTCAGTTAGAATTTTTCAGTTTAGATTTTGTGAATTTTATATCCTATAAGGCTGAAAATTAGAAGCTCAATCTGCAGTTATTAAAATTCAGACAATTAGATGGAAAGTCTAAGTTAGTTCATTCCACAGTTTAAAAGGCACAAGGCAGCAAAAATATGCCAGCCGAGAGTAACTCTATCATAAACTAAAGAGAATCAGCAGTTGCCACAGAGCTAGCTGTTCTTCTCTGACCAACTATATTTTTATTCTACTATTAAATAATGAATTGAAACTCTCACCACATTAACCTACAAATTCCAAAAAGAGTCACAAATTTAAGGCAATTTAATCTGCAGTTAAATAGCATAATCTCAACTGGGAATGGTCCTCTTGGGTATTATGAAATATAGTTAGGGATGAGGAGACACCTTTTGAGGGGTTGGATCATATTAACAATTCATGAAGTAAGTAGGGCATGGAAGGATGGAAATCAACTCTTCAGTCATAGGATATATTACAAGAGTTGTGTGAGAATTTTAGCAAATTAGAATGAAAAGACCTCACAATATGAAGCATATTCAGGTTCATTATGCATACTCAGGAATAATCAAATATTTTCACACATTTCACTTTTAATTGTCACAGAACTAGCTTTCAAAGACCACAGGTGCTTGCAAAGGAATCACTTAATCAACCCCTGGAGAGCATATTTTCACAATAATTTTTACCTTGTCCTAATTCTGTTTGTTGTTTTCAGGAGACCAAAAGTCCCCTCCTTCCCTTCCAAGTACATGTAATCATTTGGCTAAAGCTTTCTGTACTCTCATTTCACTAGTTGGTATTCACAACAAAATTAGTTTACAGAGGGAGTTTCAGAAATTTTCAAAATTGGCAAAAATTTATGTTTTCTTAAGAAATATTGTATAGCCAAGAGAGGGGAAAACCTCAATTAACAGGCATAATTATCTCTATCATAAACATTAAAAAAAAAACCTTACTATCATCAAGCAAATGAGTAGCAGGAAGGCTTTGGAATTTAAAACTAAAGAACATTAATTTGTGATCAGATTAACCTTCGCCATCATGTTTTTCTTAATCAACACACATGCCAAATACAAAATGAACTCAGTCCCAGGCATGGAAAACAGGCAGTAAAAATGTCTGGAGTTTGAAAATCACGTATCTTGTTCAAGAAACAGCAAAGGATTATTTACTCGATGTCAGAGTACATGGTGGAGTATAAAGTGTAAAATGACTGGAAAAGTTGGGTGGAGTGGGTTTATGAAGAGTTATGAAATGTCAAACAAGATTATAGATTTGATCTTCAAGATGATAGGGATCTACTAGGACACATGGAGCAAGTGGGTGACATAGTAATACCTACACTTTAGGAAAATTACTTTGACAGTTGAGTGGAGGATAAACTGGAGTTTGGGAAGGCTTGTATCAGGGAAATCAACCAGCAAGCTTTTGCAATAGTCCGGGCATAAAGTGATGTGAGCCTAAACCAAGGTTGTAGCAATATCAGAAAAGAGTTGGAGAAGCATGGGAGAGATGGTACAGATGTAAAAATCAAAAATTGCCTTAGTAATAGATTGGATATGGGAGAGGGAGTGAGATGATGAGAGTGTGACGGTTTGAATACAAATCCTGAGTTACGAGTCTGGTGACTGGGAGGATAGTAGTGCTCTCAGCAATATTAGGTAAGATTAGAAAGGGGGAGGATGAAAGGAGAGAAAATAATGATTTAACTTTTAGAAATTTTCAATTTAAGATGTCTACAGGACATCTAGTTAAAGAGATCCAGTAGTCATCTAAAGATGTGGGACAATGTCAGGAGGGTTGGATAACTAAATTTGAGAATCATCAGCATAGAGCTAATCATTCAATCTGTGACATCTGATGCAATCATCAAGTTAAATAGTATTGAGGGAGAAGAGGGCCCAGAAGAGAAACCTGTGGGATAATTACAGTTAGCAGGAATGATCTTGATCAAGATCCGGGAAAGGAAACAGAATAAGCAATCAGGTAAGTAGGAGAAACAAGAGACGATAATGTCCCAAAAGCCTCTAGAAGAGAGAGCATCAAGGAGTTAAGATGATGAACAATGTTCAAAGCTGCAGAGAAGTCAAAAAGTATGAGAAAGCCATTAGATTTAGCAATTAAGAGATCCTTAATAAATCTGGAGAAATTTTGGTTGAATGATGAGCTTGGATGCCAGACTGGAGAGTGTTAAGATAAAAATGAGAGGAAGGGGAGAAGATGGCCTCTTGAGTTCAGTTACAAGAGGGAGGAAAGATACAAGATGATAGTTAGTGAAGACACAGGAGTGAGATAGGGGGTTTTTTGAGGATGGGGAGACATGGAAAAATTTGTCTGCAGTAGAGAAATAGCTAATAAAGAGTGAGAGATTGAAGATGTGAGAGAATGGGGGTTTTAGAGGGGGCAATTTACTGGAGAAAATAGAATGGGATGGAATCACTTGTGCATGTAGAGAGGTTTGCCTTGGCAAGAAGAGTCACCTATTCATGGAAGACAGGTGAAAGATAGTGGCAGATGGCACTTGGGTGAAGTGAGATAAGGAGGAGAGAAGAGGGAATTCTCTGTAAGTGGCCTTAATTTTCATACAGTAAAATATGAGATGAGTTTCCTCACCTCCCAAACTATGAGGGAAATAAGAAGTTAGGAGTAGCTACAAATTAATTTCATTTTTTACAGGCATCCAGATATAACTATGGACTTGGGCTTTTCTTTCACTATTAAAATGTCAGATAAAGCAAAAATTAAAGTGTTAAGGAAAATAATTGTTTATTCTTTGAAAAACAAATGCAGTATAAGGATTAGAATTAGAAAGAATCATTTTCAAATCCACCTTCTGACATTTATTAGCTGTGTGACCTTGACCAAGTAACTTAATTGCTCTAAGCCTCAATTTCTGTATCTGTAAAATAGAATTAACTGAGCTCACAGGGTTTTTCTGAAAGTCAAATGAGACAGACTATGAGGAGAACTTTGCATGTGTTTAAAAAAAGATATATCAGTTATTACTACATTTCAAAACAACCTATTCTGCCTAGTTATTGGTAATAATTCCATAAAAAGAAAATATTGAAAAAAGGAAAACTATATATTCAGTATTTCCCTGTTATTACACAAAACAAATATCCACTTGTTAAAATACCAGTTCATTGGGGAGTCAGTCAAAAGCATGGATTAAGCACTTATGCTGGACACTGTACTAAATTCTGGAGACACAAAAAAAAGACAAAAGAGAGTTCCTGCCCTCAAGAAGTTCACAATGTAATCTCACAACAAGCACATTTGTACTATCTGTATATAGAAGAAATAGAAAGTAATTGACAGAGGAATGGTAATACAATGAGTAGGGATGGGGACAGAATTTCTTTAGAAGATAGAATTTTAGTGGGGACTTAAAGGAAGCCAGAGAAGCCTAAATCTGCTAGGAAATAGTGTGCCATGCTCAAAAGTGCCACTTGAGGAAAAATACAACCAAATTTCATAATAATCACTTCTTAAATATATTAGCCATTTCTTAGCACAGTAGATAGAGTGCCAGGTGTGGAGTCTAGAAGAATCATCTTCCTGAGCTCAAATCCTGCCTCAGTCATTTGCCATGTGACCCTAGGCAAGTCACTTCACCCTGTTTGCCTCAGTTTCCTCATCTGTAAAATGAACTGGAGAAGGAAATGGAAAACCATTCCAGTATCTTTACCAAGAAAGCCCCAAGTGTGGTTACAAAGAGTTAGATATAACTAAGCAATAAGACTTATCATATCATACCCTTCTCCATTTTGTCTAGAATAATTAAAAAGCATGTGTTAAGTGCCTACTGTGTGCAAAATACTGACAATATATAGAAAAATAGCAAGGGAATTTAGGTATCGGTAGAATATTTGGAAAAGAGTCCCCAATTCCATTTGTCAAGAGAACTGCAAAACATCTTCTAGTCAAATGGTTATCAATGAGCCAGGAAATAGCCCACATGTAGTTCATTTCTTATTTATACTTGTCCTCTCTCTCATAACTTCATTAAATGGAGAAGAAAAAAAAGCAGTTGTCCCTTCCTTGTTGGCCAAATGCAACTGAGAAAAGAAGTGGAATAGGGAGGTGCAAAGACTAATTATAATAATTATAATTATAATTGTGTTTTGTTTTCTAATAAATAGTAATTACTAAATGGTAATTGTTTCTCATTTACCCAAGAACCCCGAGGGTCTTCCTTTCCCAGGATGATTTTTTATTAAATTGACCATCCCTTGAGTAAATACTTAAAGAAGCCTATTCATGGAATGGGTGTATCTCAATCAAAGTGATAATGTGATAAGGCCTTAGCCTGAAAGGGACAGAATCTCCCATTGCATCCTGGGCCATCTGCAGTCATCTTGATGAATATCAGACCACTGGACCCAGATGACTCAAGAGAAGAAAGTGAGGCTGGTGACCTTGTGGAACCCTCCCTCACTCAAAGTCAACTGCAAGTCATGTCATCATTTGGATGCCATAGTCCTCTTTGAGAATGAGGAACAGACACAACCAACAATAAACAGCGGCTCAAATCAAATGTAGCTCATTATCCTATGTGATCACTTGGATAACCAGAAGAGAAAATACTGCTAAATTATCCTTAAAATAATAAAACTTCTATGAGAATTCTGAACATATCTGTTCAAAATAATCAATTAAACTTACATGATTTGATGAGTTGTAAGGAAAGCGGCAATCCTACTAAGCATGGGAAATGATTCAGTTGTATACAGGCCAACACACTGCTGTGACATCTGGTGAATCTTCCACTTTCCGTGGACAGGAACTTTTTAAGATACAATCTAGAAAACTCCTAAGATCAAAGATGAAGATCAATCTAGCACCTTTGAATGAATCCTCAGCCATTTGTGACTGAGTGAAAGGCTACCTCAACGTTATATGCAGGTGGTCTTCTCTAATCCATTTTTATGAAGGGATTCAGAGTAGAAAGACAATTTGGTGAATATCTTGCTCCATTTGTGTGTATATTCATCCTTCATTGCCCAAGAAGACCATGCCATTAGAGAAATGATGACAACTTGCACTTGACTTTGTTTTGAGTGAGGGAGGGCTGTGCAGGTCACCAGTCTCACTGCTCCTCCAGAGAATCCAGTGACCAGATAGTCATCAGGATGACTGGAGATGACCCAGGATGAGGCAGTTGTGGTTAAGTGACTTGCCCAAGGTCACACAGCTAGTGAGTGTCAAGTGTCTGAGGTGAGATTTGAACTCAGATCCTCCTGCACTGAACTACTTAGCTGCCCGCTCAGTTAGTACTGGTGACAATTATAGCATTTGTTTTGTTTTGTTTTGCTTTATTTCTCTTTGATGAAAAAGGACACCTGAACCAACGAAACTGTAATTCAGTGAAATGTGCCACATATGGAAAATCTGAGGTTTTGTCTAGCTAGTCATTCAGTCAATGCAAGTTTGCTTAACTGTGTTCTGTGTTTCTGTCCTACCCCCACCCCAAGCACTCTTCCATGTCATTTGGGTCCATAGTGCTAAGTGTTCACAACTTGAATTCATGAGCACATAAGTGATGCTCTACGTCTCTCCCTTCTCCTCCTTTCCTTTACAGCCTGCCTAACTTCACCATTTCATATTCCATCCCTAAAGAGCCTGCTTCTAGAACCTTCTCTGTGCCATTTGCCTCTGTATCCTCTATGCCTCATTAAAGTGTGATTATAGCCTCCCTTCCCACTGCCATCATAGTCTTTTCCAGCAAGTACCTAAAGGACCAAGTATGCCTGCCCCATTTCATACTTTCATTAATTAATTACTATCATTCAAGGTAATAAATCAAAAGGACAGCATTAGTGTCGATAGAAATAGTCTAGAGAAATTACAAAGAGGATTGCGATACTTTGTCTTCACCTGATGGCATCTGCAGACTTTTAACTGGAGCAAAGGTTGGCCTATCGCCAGGATTTCTGTGATCAGTCATTGATGTGGGGGATCCCTAGTTTGTTTCTGTACTTTCTAGAGTGGGAAGTGGCTGTGTTAGAAACTGAAAAAATATACCTATCCCTTTCTAAACACCAATCCTAGGCTTTTGAAGAGTATCACCCCTTTAACGCAGTTCCATCTTGATAGGCTTCAACTCTCCCTCTGAATTGATTACAGGGAACCACCTGTGTCTTTTCCTTCTAAACAAAACAGGATCCTGTCAAAGAGACCAGAATCCAAAATATCTAAAGTACATTGCTGCCCCTTTCAGTGAATCATTTACCAATAAAAACAAGAAATACAAAATCATCATTGAATTCTTTTTGCTGCTCACTGTGTAGATAAATCACTAGACATTTCTCCAGTGTCACTATATTCCTTAGAGGTATTTCTATCAAGCCATAAACCTACTGAGCAAAGATCATGCCCAATTTTATTTTCTGCACATCTAGTGAATTACTTGTGCTCAATAAGGATTATAACTATTGATATCTTTTTGATAAGGTACCTGAGCTTCACACTCAATTAAAGTTGTCTTGCAGTGAAGTCTTCCAGGTATTTACTTACTGAAAGGAATCATAGAAGTGTTCTGCTTTTACCAAATATATTTCAGGCAATAGAAAAACATTTCTTCTGTATTTTACACACTACTCCCAATCTACAGCCCCCATGTCATCCATCCTACATCACTCTCCAGTGGAAAATTGCAAAAAGGATAAAGTTGAAGGGCTCTATAGAAGAAAGCAGGAGCCATGTGACTTTTTTTGATTGGCTGGGGCTTTGAGAGAGTGATAATGAATTAAACAAAAAGCATAAATCTTTATTGTAGCCAGATAAAGAAAATGCCTAGATCAACCCCTGGAGTCCTAATGTGTGACAACATAAACAGTAAAGAAGTCAGCTCCTGAAGAAGCTGCAATTCCTAATTATTCCTCAAGCGCACTGCTGAGTATTTTATATGGGTTTTGTCATCGGAAGTGAACAATGGACTGCTTGATTTCACATTCTTCAAGTCTCAGAAGTCTAATTAAAATGGAATATCCCAGCCTCTGTCCAAGTGACTATCCAATTCAGCTCCTAAAAGTAATATCCCATCGAGATCTTACATACTCATACTTTTCAGCTTGAAACTGTACCTACTTTGAATAATCTCTCAGGGGACAAAGATAGTCCAGTAAAGAATCTCAAATTACCATTCTCTTTCCTATCTGACTAATAAAATCTTTGATGCCCTATGTTGCAAAATTGTAGAATGGGACAGAATTTTTTATAAACATATACTGTTCCTTTTCTTAGAGAATGTGTGCTATGAGTATGTGAGCATGTGTGCTATGTATGTACATTTAGTCAGACCTTATGCTCAATCAGAAGAATGTTTAATATAAATTAAACAATATAAGTAAACAAGTTTATATTCTCAACCACAACAAAGCTATACATCACTAAAAATATCAAATCATTTTCACTATAATAATATGCAATAATTTCTGTAGTTTAACATAACTATAATATATATTTAAAATTATTTTAAAGTAAGATTCATTTATAACCCCCTACTAATAACAAATTACACAATATTAATCTCTTTAGCTAAATAAACTCGTTATTTTCCCATCTATCCTTCTCTTCTAACTTTAGAATTATTACATCTCAGGTGACATAATGAATGATAAGAGGATGGTGGTAAGTATCACAGTATGATCCAACTTAGAGCTAAAAGGAATGTCACGTAACTACCTGAAGCCCAACTGCTTCACATTTCAAATAAGGTAACTGAAACTCGTATATGAAAAAGGATGGCCAGGAGTTCCAGAATAGGGCATAAAGGGCAGAGGCTCACCTGAATTAAGCACCTGAATGGTAGGTTTTATACAACAGCCTGAGGGAATGAATTATGCAGCATAATTTGGTTTTATGCAGAATGTAATTTAAAAATATTGTCCATTGTCATTTAACAATCATTTACTTAATGCTTACTATGTGTCAAGGACTAAAACCACAAAGAAAGGCAAAAAAAAATCCTTGCCTTCAGGAAGCATACTTTCTTAACCGAGGAGACAAAATAAATGTAACAATGAAATCAAAGTATGTTATATATGTAATTTGTACTTCAAAGTCCATTCACATGTAACTTTCCTCATTGGTGGAAATTAATTATTCAAGTCTTCATGCCTGCTAGGGTGGAATTTGAGAGCTTGAGAAAAGAGAGATCTTTGTCTCCTGGCTTATAACTTCAAGAGTATTAACACTGCTCTAGACTTTATTTGAGTCTAGGCTCTAGGAAGAAACTGACATGTAGAAAATCCTGAAACTCCTATCATGTCCCTATCCCCAGACTACTATACTAGAGACTTTGAAAAATTTCCCCTTGAGTGAGATCTGGGATTTGGTTGAGCTCTTGGTTGAGTTACATCATGCCCTATAAGAGAATTCTTTCCCTCTTGGTATTGTCTGGTGTATCTTTCTCCTTTGTATACTTTCTGTTTTGCTATCAACTTGCAGAAATGGATTTCTTTGCTGTCCACTATATGTATTCATGTAGCACTGGCATTTGGTAGGATGGAAGTGAAGCTATATATATATATATATATATATATATATATATATATATATATATATATATATGGATATATAGCTTGGGCTACTCCATTTCTATTAAGTTATTCAAAGGATGGGCCCCTTTAATAAAAAAAAATTGGGAGGGGAAGACCCTCAGGGTTCCTGAGTAAAAGAGAAAGTCACTATTTAGTATTTACATTCTCTCTGTGCTAGGGAGACAGGGACCTGTTGTCTGTGAGCTCCAAAGTGAATGTGATTAAAGCTTGGTCTTTGAGCAAGAAATCTAGCCAGTAAACCCAAAAGAAAGAAGTCAGCTTTTGGCCATGGAAGTGTACCTTTTCCTGGGTAGAGCATCCCAGTCAAGGATGGAAAGAAAAAGAGGAGAGAGGAGAGGAGATGAGAGGAGAGGCATTGTTGTATAATTGTGGCAGGTAGGTGGGGAAGTGGATAGAAAATCAGCCCTGGAGGCAGGAAGACATCTTCCCGTGTGATCCTGGGTAAGTCATTTAATACTGTTTGCTTCAGTTTCCCCATCTGTAAAATAAGCTGGAGAAGGAAATGGCAAACTACTCCAAATTCTTTGTAAAGAAAATCCCAGATGGGGTCTCAAACAATCAGACATGGCTGAAATGACTGAAGAACAACCAAGGTATTGTACAAGTTCAAGATGGTATAACTGGGAAATAAAATCTGCCAATTAATGTCTCATCAGCTAAAATCCTTTAATATTATTTTTACGTGGTGTAATGTATTGATATTTGAATGATACTTGTGACATAACAGAAATAAAAATTACATCTATATTTTTAAATTTACTTGAAACTCAACAGAAAATTTATTAAGGAGGTTCTCTCCTTATTTCTTCCATGGCATGAATAATTTTAGCTTCATACTGAAATTCAGTTTTTCTCCTGTGAGATGCCCAAGTGACCTGTTGGATTATTTTTAAATGCTTCCTCACTTTTTAATTTCCTTTGTATATATCTTCAAAAAAGATTCATGAGCATTTTGGTTTAAAATAAGAACTGTGACTTGCTGTTAAGATTGGTCTTCTACACTGCTTCTTCCCTTCCAGATTTTATTTATTCATTCATTTCTTGAGTAAGCCTTATCCCCTCCTTTCTAATCCTCTCACTGTAGTTATTGGGTTTGGTCTCATTCAAGGCGTAGATGCTCATTGAGAACAAGGATTTTGGTCAAACGAGTTTCAAAGAGCAGAGTTTAGTTTTGTTTTGAAGATAAGATTTGTAAAGCAGAGGCAACACTAACATTTGAAAAAAACAATATTTGTATTGACATAACGTAGGAAAATTTCTTGATAATATACTGGTTTATTTGATTTTAACTTTCCTCCCAAGTTCTATAACCACACACAGAGAAAGTAATTACCATTAGCTTTATAACATTTGGGGTGCAAAACAATATAATAGGAAGCGATAGGTGTTTGGTGCTCCTATGAACCAATCTGTTCCCACACTGGGATAATGATGAAACACAATGTATCAAATAACAGGACTGAAGCACCTGCTACAACACTTTCAAAAGAGGTAACCTGTTCAAATTCTGCCAGTCACTAATCAAGAAACGTTGTGGATTTCCTAACGTAAAATGCACAAATTAGAATTCCCAGAGCAGTACTAAAGAGTCAAGTAGCCTGTGCAAAGACTTGATCATTTCAGATGTAAAGATGGATGTTTCATGCCTTCTCAGCCCCAATTAATGTAACTAACAAGATGCTCTACAGCCTTTATATCTTTATCAGGTGAAACCTCCTTGATTGATTCAACAGAAGTGTCTAGGAATTGTTCACACTTGCTTTAAAGCTCTAATTGGTTCTAGCAACTCAATCAAAAAGTTATCTGAGTATCTTATTAGTTACATTAATTAGATCTAGGGTATAAAATTCCTCTATTAAGTAAGTAACATGTAACAAGAGACTAAGAGAAATATCAAGAGGGAAAATGAACAATAAAAATTTATGTATATTTCTTTTTACATTCTTGAAGAGTATTATTGTAAACAGCACCCTACAGTGCTACAATGCTCATTTAAATGCATCACTGTGGCTTATACGTTATAAATAGAAGGAAGAAATATGACAAATAATTAGACCTGAGTTTCCTCTTTGACTGACCCCACCCCAAAGTAAATTTATGCAAATACCAGCAACTATAAATTAACCTGAATGCAGACCATCTCTGCATGTGGAAAGAAGTGATGGTTTAAAACAAATATATTCATGCTGAAGCCTCCAGTGGAGGAAACTATCATCCAAAGAATTGTACTTTCAATTCTGAATTCGTGATTTGAGAAGCATTTAGATCTGGAAAAATAATATAAGAATCAGTCTCCCTGGGACCCAGAAGTGTTTGAAGAGTTGTGGTGCATTTCAGTTGGTGTCATATGGGGCTCTCTTTCCCCAGTATGGAACACTGAACTAATCCATCATGAATCCATTTACTGTAAAACGGGTCTATGACAGCTCCTTAGTCTGAGCAGCCCCATCACACTAAAACCTCTACTTGACAGAAATATTGAGTCAATTAAAGCAGAAACTTGGTGAGAAGGGAGGGAGAGTTTTCCTTCCCTTACAAAGAGTACTCAGGCTTAATCTAAAAAAAGAATTTCAAAGTGCTATAGCTGAAAAAGAAGGGAAAGACCAGCTCCTGAAAGGTTCTCAAAAACCGATGGCACAGTTTCATGATACCGCAATAATAGTAAAGAGGATGCTGGTCAGGGGGAGAAATTTAAACAAGATAGTACACAGACTGATCATATCATTTTAATTATCAATTCACATTTAAGAAGCATTTATAAGGTACAATATAAACTTGAAAAGTACTATGATTTTCCTCCTGAACATAAGCATTAAAATGATTTACTAGACAGTAAGATTCTCATGATACAGATAAGCAACACTTGAAGAACATTTTAATTAGGAGAATAAATTCTAACCTCTGATTAAGTACAATATATAAGTGACTAAACATGACAACTCTTGACACAGAGAGACCAAATAGTGCTGTGGAAAGAGTTCTCAACTAGATGGGAAAATATCTGGGTTCTTCTGATCACTGCTCTGTCACTTCAACCCTTAGTTTTCTCATCTATAAAATGAAGAGGATAGAGTAGTTGATTTCCCCTCTGCTCCTAATATTCTACCATTTCTTTTCAAAACATGATCTAATTGCTGCTTTTCTTAGGTTCATGATGACAAAGAAAAAGACCTTCACAAAGAAATTAAGCATATATCAGAGAGCACATGCTAAATGGAAACCCGCATGGCATCAACATGTGCAAGGTCTCATATCCTTTGTAATATTCACAAACCACTTTGAATTTCTGCTCCCCTACAAAAGAACATTCCTAGGATCTGGGTCAGGAGTTTCTGAAAAAGTTGACTGAAATTCACATCTTCATGCCAAGTTGGAAAAGGTGTTAAAAATAAAGGGGATCTAATTTTTTAGGGATGGCCATAATACAGCAAATATAGATAAGACAAACTACAGCAAGCCCTGAAAGTACTAACATGACATGGCACTCTTTCTCATAAATATAGGACCCTAAGGAGTGATACTTGTGCTTATGTTTGAGGGATATTTGAAGAGGGTCCAAAGGAATATTACCAAATCAGGAAATTTGGAGCATTAGAACTAGAAGGATAAAACAGACTCATATAGACCTAAATCATAGATTTAGAGCTGGAAGGGGTCTTAAGGTCTTAAGGATCATTTTGACTAACTTTTTCATTTTACAGTTAAGAAAACTGAGGTCCAGAGGAGTGAAATTAAGTCAACAAATATTTATGGAGTGATGACTACACTATGCTACACTCTAGGAACACAAAGAAAAGCAAACACTAACAATCCCTACTCTCAAGAATCTCACAGTCTAATAGAGGAGACAAGATGCAAACGACCATCCGCAGACAAGCTATATTAAAGATAAATTGGAAAAAAATCTTAGAAGTTACCAAGTGGTCTTTCATGGCCCCTCAGAGTGCCGTAACAAATTACTTGCAAAGCAAGTTTGGTCAATCAAATAACCAATAAATATTTATTTAACACTCGCTATATGTAAGACACTGTGCTAGTTCCCATGGAGACTGCCAAGTGTATGGTTTCAGACTTTAGGACACTTATACTTTAGCAGTGGAAACAAGACCTAAACGCATGAAAAATAACATAATAAATTTAACATTTAGTAATGGTTTAAGATAAAATAAAAGATGCATACAAAACAGGAAGTACCTAATCAATTACCATCTAAGTTATGTGGACCATAAAGTCTCTGTTTCTAAGGTAACCTTTCATTTACTCTATACAGATCTTCTTTTCTACCAATTTATGTATGCAGTATCTCTTCCATTAGAATGTACAGCTCTTTGTTTTCCCAGAACTTAGCACAGTGCCTGGCACATAGTAAGTACTTCTTAAGTTCTTACTGATTGATTGATAAGAGTTGTTCTAGGAACTCAAGGAATAAAATGTCATTTTTAGATGAAATCAGGAGAGACTTTATAGACATCTAATTTTTATTTATACTATTATCTCCAGTACATGACCACCAGGATTGGAACTTGGAATAAAATAATTAGCTTTCTTCATAAACCAATAATTATATTTTCTTAGCCGCTAAAAATAATGCCATTTCCAAAGTGAAAACTAGCCTGATGTCCTATTCAGTTCTAGGGCCTATTCATTGTCTATCTGCAGTGTTTTGTCCAAGATATAGATATTGATGGATCAGCCTCATGGATTGTTAATCCAACTACATTTCATAGTATGGACAATAGCCAGTCTCCACCTACTTGCTATTTTCCTGTATGGACACACTGTACATTTAAAAATTATTATAGAAATATTTCTAGGTCTCAATTTGGAATTATACAATAAAAGGGAGAAAGGAAAGAAGGAAGGAAGGAAGGAAAGAAGGAAGGAAGGAAGGAAGGAAGGAAGGAAGGAAGGAAGGAAGGAAGGAAGGAAGGAAGGAAGGAGGGAGGAAGGACAGGAGGGAAGGAAGGAGGGACAAAAGGAGTGAAGGAGGCATTTATTAAGCACATATGATGTGCCAGGACCTGTGCTAGACATTTTACAAATATTAATTCATTTGATCATCACAAAAACCCTGGGAGGTGGGTGCTATTATCATCTCTATTTTTCAGTTTAGAAAACTTAGTCAAACAGAAGTTAAGTGACTTGACCAGTCACACAAGTCAGAAGTTTCTGATGCCACAATTCAACTTGTCCTCCTAATTCCCAGTCCAGTGATATATCCACTACACTATGTAGCTGCCACATATCTAAATTGACCATCTGTCCTTTTACCAAGAAATCTTAGTATTGAGCACCTGTTTCAAAGAAGTCAAAGATAGGTATGGTTTGCATGTTTGAAAATGTTGATATTTCTCCCAGAAACCTTAATTCTGGCTTTGACTTCATCCAGCCTGCCATTTTGCAGGATGTACTCTGCAGATAATTTAACAATGAAAGTGACAACATACAGCTTTATTATATTCTTTTCCCAATTTTAAACCAATCGATTGCTCTGTGTTCAGTTCTGTTTCTTCTTGACCATCATACAGGTTCCTCAGGAGACAAGAGTGTCTTGTACTCTCATCTCTTTGAGGATTTGCCACATTTTGTTGTGATCCAAACAGTCAAAGGTTTTAATGTAGTCAATAAAGCAGAAGTAGATTTGTGTGTGTGTGTGTGTGTTCTGCAACTCTCTTGCTTTCTCCATAATCCAGCAAATATTGAGAATTTGGTGTCCAGTTTCTCTCTTCAAAAATCATCCTGTACTCCTGGTAATTCTCAATTCATATAATGCTAAAGCCTAGCTCACATAATCTTAAGTATAACCTTGCCAGCATGTGAAATGAATACAATTGTTCCTTAATTTGAACATTCTTTGGCATTGCCCTTCTTTAGGATTGGAATGTAAACTGATCTTTTCCAATCCAGTGACCACTGCTAAGTTTTCCAAATTTGTTGGTTTCTTGAGTACAGTACTTTAACAACATCATCTTTTCAGGATTTTAAATTGTTCAGCAGGAATTCTGTCACTTCCACTAACCTCATTGTTAGCAATGCTTTCTAAGGCCCACTTGACTTCATTCTCCAGGATATCTGGCTTTAGATCAATAACAATACCATCATGGTTTTCAGTGATGTTAAGGTTTTTCTTGCATAGTTTTTCCATATTTTCTTGCCACTTTTTCTTACTCTCTTCTATTTCAGTTAAATTCCTATCATTTTTGATTTTCATCTTGCCCATTTTTATATGAAATATTCCCTTGATATCTTCAATTTTCTTGAAGAAATCTAATCTTTCCAACTCTAGTTTTTTTTTTCATTCTTCGCACTGCTCATTTAAGAAAACCTCATTATCTCTCCTTGCTATTATCTGGAATTCTGCATCCAATTGAGTATATCTTTTCCTTATTCCTTTACCTTCTGCTTTTTTTCTTTCCTCAGTTATTTCTAAAGCCTCAAAAGTCATTTAATTTTCTTGCTTGTCTTTCCTTTGGAATATTTTTGTTACCTCCTGTACATCATTATGATCTTCTGTCCATAGCTCTTTGGTCTCTCTATTAGATCTAATCCCTTAAATCTATTTATGACTTCCATTTCATATTCTTAGGGGATGTCATATATGATCTGATGGTTTTCCCTAATTTCTTCAGTTTAAGTCTGAATTTTGCAAAGAGAAACTCATGATCTGAACCACAGTCAGCTTCAGGTCTTGTTTTACCTGACTATATAGAGCTTCTCCATCTTTGGCTATAAGTATACAATTAGTCTGATTTTAATATTGACTCTCTGGTGATATCCATCTGGAGAGTAGCCTTTTGGGCTATTGAAGAGGATGTTTTCTATGACCAATGAGTTGTCTTGATAAAACACTATTAGTCTCTGCCTTGCTTCACTTTGTATTCCAAAGCCAAAGTTGCTGGTTATTCAAATTATCTTTCGGTTTCCTACTTTAGCATTCCAATCCCCTATGATAAATGTGACATCTTTTTTGGTGTTATTTCTAGAAAATGTTTTACATCTTCATAGAACTAACCAACTTTGACCTCTTTGGTATCAGTGGCTGGAGCATAGACTTATATTACTATTATGTTGAATGGTTTACCTTGGATTTGAACAGAAATCATTCTATCATTTTTTAGATTATACCCAAGTAAACACAGATGTTTCTGCTTAGGAAGGAAAGAAATGGTCTAAAATAATTGATATAAGCCAACCAGCCTAAGAAGACATATGAAAGAAGAAAGAAGCAAGGGAGTATGACCAAGGATAAACAGAAAAGATTGGAAAAATCCTAGAAGGGTAGTATGTCAGGATTACTCAAGTTAAAAATTAATTGTGGAAGATAAGGCTGGCAAAGGGGCTTGAATCCTGCTGTAGGTTTTAGATATTACAGATGGGCGAAAGAAATGATAACACTTAAAGCTGATAGATCACACCAGACTGTTAATTTTTGTAATTAGGATGTGTCTATACTGCCTAAAAGAGCATCACCCGGATAGAAGACACTAGGGGTCCTGCTTCTAAGAGACAGAAACATATTAGACATTTTGCATTAGCCTATCATTGGGCAGGGAGTTAATTTTTCC
Organism: Bettongia penicillata ogilbyi; assembly: GCA_023548195.1. Classification (NCBI taxonomy): domain Eukaryota; kingdom Metazoa; phylum Chordata; class Mammalia; order Diprotodontia; family Potoroidae; genus Bettongia; species Bettongia penicillata. Next base: position 831,518 of record JAJHZJ010000323.1, read on the forward strand.
ATTGGTTGTACAACCAAAAGCTGGCTCAAGCATAAACCTGCCATGGATCATGTGGTCCTGAGAAGTAAAATGGAATTTTGGAGCATTTGTTTTAATTTGTGCTTTTCATTTCTAAGTGCTAGGAATGAAGACTCGAATCTGGGACTGAGCCAAGTAAATCCAAGAATCCAGGCCAGGTGACCTGAGAATCAAGGGTCAAGGGAAACTCACTGAATGGGGATTTAGACTTGAACTTGATGGATTTAATGCAGTGAATTAAGTTGTGATCCTAATCCCCTTTCCCTCCCAGTTACTGAAGTGGTATAGTGAGATTATGCTACCCACACTTTGGGCAAAATGTTTACCTGTTTATTCTTGCTTTATCTTTGGATTAAATGTTCTTTTGCAATAACTAATCTGATATTAAGCTGTCAAATGGAATTGGGGTACTTTAAATTATTAAAGCCATTAAAAACTGGAAGAACTTCCCAAACCTCTCAGAATACTGAAGAATCTAGGATGTAACAAGGTAGGCTTCAGTCAGTGGGACCTTAGTTAAAACATGCTATATTTCAGGCCCTCCCCTTTTATCATATGATGTCACCTGTTGTGAGTGAAGGAGTCCTTCACTCTAGGATGTGAATTCAGGCAAAGGATCATTCAGATCATGCCTAGGCAATCTCAAAGACATGAAGAGTTCCAGTCAGAGTTACGCAGCCAATTCCAAAAGACTTCTCCCAGATGTTGCAAGAATGAAGACTGTTCCCAATTTTGTGCCACTTTTTCTGTCTCTTGAAAACAGGTCCCTTAGCATCCTGCATGAGTGATGCTCTTTTCAGTGGCCTGGGAATACACCAAATTTCCTTTCCATTTAGGTAAAGTGTCTGTCACATTTCTCTAGTTAGCATATTCAATAGTTGATTGCTGTCCTTCATTCTCAAAGACGACCAAAATGACATCACTACGATAAAGACAAGATGTAATGTGGTCAACTGGGGCTGATCAGACTGTATGAGCTCAGGATGCCCAACCACAGGTTGGGCACAAGCAGTCCAGATGAACATTTGGGGTGGATATTCTAAAATTGCACACCCTGCATTTCTTTTGAGCTGTTTGAATTCTGCTTTCCTCATAGAACATGGTAACTTCTCTGAGGTGGGCACACCATGCTGAGTGGTCCCGTGCCAGTCTCCCCCATGTGACACAATCAATCCCAAAGCTCTTGAGAGACACCTCGAAAGTGTCCCTATATCACTTCTTCTGACCACCATGTGAACTTTTGCCCTGTGTGAGTTCTCCTTAAAATAGACTTTTTGGCAAGCATACATTTTGCATTTGAACAACATGGCCGACCCATGGGAGCTGTGTTCTCTGAAGCAAAGTTTGAAAGCTTGGCAGTTTAACTCAAATAAGGATCTCAGTGTTCTTATTCTTATTCTCTTATTTAAATGGAAGCGATTCACTTTCCTGGCAGGGCGCTGGTATGGTCCAGGTTTCACAATGAGGTCAGCACAACAAAGAAGGCTCTGTAGACCTTCAGTGTGGTAGTCAGTCTAATACCTCTTCTCTCCCAAACTTTTCTTTGGAGCCTCCCAAACACTGAGCTAGCTCTGGCAATGCATGGGTCAACTTCATTATCAACACATATCTCCCTGGAAAGTACACTACCGAGTTAAGCAAATTTATCCACAGCATTCAAAACTCCATTTTCTGTGACCGATGGTTCCATGTATGGGCAATGTGGAACTGACTGGTGGAACACCTGTGTTTTCTTGATGTTAATTATTAGGTCAAAATTAGCACAAGCAGCAGAGAATTGATCCATACTTCATTGTATCTCAACTTCAGAGACCACATGGAGTGCACAATCATCTGCAAACAGAAAACCATGCACCAACACTCCCTCCACTTTGGTCTTGGCTTGTAGCCTTTTCAAGTTGAAGAATTTACCATCAGTGCAGTAGCTGACCTTGATACTGTGTTCATCCTTACTGAAAGCATTTGAAAACATGGCTGAAAACATCATGCCAAAAAGGATCATATTTTATATAATATAAATATGACATAATATAATGCTTATATTCAATGAGCATTTATTCAGTATCCCAAAAGGAAATAAGCTCTTCCTTCAAGAAGCTTATATTCTCCTGTGAGATACAACATTTACAGATAGGTAAAAGCAAATAATTTGACAAGGGAGAAAGCAATACATAGGAAAGTCTACATGAAAACTTAGTTACACTTTTAAAGAAGGTAAGGATTTTGAGAAGCAGAGCTGAGGGGGAAATACTTTTCAGGCATTTAGGTAGGTATTAGAGAGGCAGATAGGGAGGAAGAAATGCAAGAAGAGCTAGCAGGTTCATTTGACTGGAAATGAGAGAGAGGGAATTAAGGAAATAATAAAGAAATGTGTGAGTTTTGCAGCCATCATGGGTCAACACAAATACATCAATGATTTCTGTTGGGAAACTGCCAAGTATGTATCAAGCACTCTACAGTGATCAATCATGATGGGAAAACTATGTATTTTATACCTTTATAGTTATAATATAACACTGGAGATAGACAAGCACATGAGATACAAGGAAAGGGAAGGCCCACAGAGAACTCAAACTCATGAAACAATTACAATCCTTCATAAGCAAATCATTTTACCTTCTATGGCCCAGGGTATGAGGTGCTTATGTATGGTGGGAGGAGGGTTATAGGAAACTGTCCTTTATCAATATACATATCAGATAAGGATAAGCTGAAATAAGGATGTTTAACCTGGAGAAGAGAAAATTTAGAAGATTTCTAGTCCTTAGACCTGAAGGGATCATAGTGATCACCTAGTATATGGTCGACCTCTCATTCCGTAGGTGAAAAAGCTTAGGCCCAGAGGGTGTCAATTTATTAATTGATCTTGCTGCCCCAGGTCACTCAGATAGCAGAGCTAGAATGAAAACCCAGCTGCTGTGATTTTAAATCAAGTATTCTTTCCACTATAAATTCTGCCAATGATAGCAATGAAATTATGGTAATTTGCAATTATTAAATTTGTCCTCAGATCCTTACTAGCTGTGTGAATCTGGGAAGTCATTTGACCCTGTTTGCTTCAGTTTTCCCTTTTGTAAAGTGCTCTGGAGAATGAAATGGCAAACCACTCAAGTATCTTTGCCAAGAAAAAGTCAAATGGGGTCATGAAGAGTCAGGCACAACTGAAAAAGGACTAAACAAGAACAATTAAAGACGGCAGAATTAGACATAGTGAGGCAAGATTTTGGTTCATTATGATAGAAAACTTGATAGCCTTTTGTTGTTGTATTTGTTCTTCATTCTCAAAGAGGACCATGACATCAAGATGATGACAGGACTTGCAGCTGACTTTGATAAACCTCACTTTCTTCTCCTGATCCATCTGGGTCCAGTGGCCTGATATTCATCAGGATGACTGGAGATGGTTCAGGATACAATGTGAGATCCTGGCCCTTTCAGGGGGCTTTTTCACATTCTCACTTTGAGTGAGATATAACCATTCAATGAATAGGCTTCTTTAAGGTACTCAAGGGTTGGTCCTTTAATAAAAAAAATCAAACTGGGAGAGGAAGACCCTCAGAGTTCCTGGGTAAAAGAGAAACAATTACCTGTCTGTTGAATTATGGTTAGGCAGAGGAAGCCATGTCTGTTGACTTTTGATTTCTCTGTATTTTCTTTGAAGTTCAGTGTTGGCTCCCCTGAAGTAGGTGAATGGACTTAACTAAAGGATTGATACATGTGCTTAATTAAAATGATTGTTAATCCCTTAAAAGGTGCCTTTCCTTTTATGAATGCAGATCTAAGAACCTGTGATAGTAGACATTTGTTCAAAAGGGGAAACAGTTGACTTCCAGAAGCCAAGATGGCAGAGTAAGGAGTAATTCACTCTCACTCTCCATTATTGACTTCTGAAAGCCCAGAAAATATCACCCCAGAAAAAAACCCCAGAACAGCTGAACATTAAAAGATTACATTAAAAGATCAGAGGACATGAATAAGGTATTCCATATGGCTAAAGGAGATTGGATTACAACTATGGATAAACTACCCAGAGAAATTGAGCATAATTTTTCAGGAAAAGAAAAGCATATTCAATGAAATAGGGAACTTCTAAACCTTCCTGATGAAAGACCAAAACTCAACAGAAAATTTGATCTTCAAATACAAGACTCAAGAGAGGCATAAAAAAGCAAACAGGAAAGAAAAAAAAACATGTTATTAATAAGGTCAAACTTTTACATCTCTACAAGGGAAGATAACACTTGTAACTCTTGAGAACTGTATCATTATTATCATATTTTAAAAGGGGGCATAGAGAGAAGGAAGGGGTATAAGTTGACTTTAGTCTGATGATAAAAATCTAATTAAGCAGTGAAAGGATATTATACTGGAAGAAAAGGAAAGGAGAAGGCAGTTTTCTATTACAGTAGAGTGAAAGAGGGAAATGGGCATTGCTTGAACCTTACTCTCATCAGATTTGGTTCAAAGAGGGAATAATATAATTGGTTAGGGATGGAAATCTAACTTACCCTATAGGAAGTAGGAGGGCAAAGAGGAAAGAAAAGGGGAGGAGTGGATAGAAGGGAGGGAAGAAGTATTAAGGGAAAAGTAGAAGAAAAGAGAGGGGGCTAATAGAAGGGAGGGCAGACTGAGGAAAGCAATAGTCAAAAGCAAGTGAGGAGGGAAATGGAGAAAGGAGAGAGAAAAACATAAAGGGGGGTAAATAGGATGGAGAGAAATGCACAGATAGTAATCATTACTGTGAATGGGAATGGCTTGAACTCTAACATAAAACAGAGGCAGATAGCAGAGTGGATTAAAAACCAAAATCCTATATTATGTTATCAGAAACACATCTGAAGCAGAGGGCAATACAAAGAATAAAGGAAAAAGCTGGAGCAAAATATATTTTGCTTCAACTCAAGTGAAAAAAGCAGGAATATCAATGTTGATCTCAGAAAAAACAAAAGCAAAAAATAGATTTAATTAAAAGATATAAAGAAGGAAATTATATCCTGCTAAAAGGTACTATAGACAATGAAGTAATATCATTACTAAACATATATACACCAAGTGGTATAGCATCTAGATTCTTAGAAGAGAAATTAAGGGAGTTCTAGGAAGAAACAGAAAACAAAACTATACTAGTGAGGGACCTCAACCTTCCCTCTCAGAACTAGATAAATCTAAAAACAAAAGAAAAAAGAAAAAAGTAAAGGAGATGAATCTAATGCAGAATGGTAGAAATATTAAATGCATGCTTTTCAGATCATAATGCAATAAAAATTACATGTAATAAAGGGTCATGGAAAGATAGAAAAAAATTAATTGGGAACTAAAAAATCTAATCCTAAAGAATGAGTGAGTCAAACAACAAATTATAGAAACAATCAATAACTTTATCCAAGAAAATGACAATAATGAGACAACATACCAAAACTTATAGGATGCAGCAAAAATGGTTCTTAGGAAAATTTTTATATCTCTAAATGTTTACATGAATAAAATAAAGAAAGCAAAGATCAATTAATTGGGCATGCAAGTAAAAAAGCAAAACAAGAACAAATTAATAATCCCCAGTTAAATACCAAATTAGAAATTCTGAAAACCAAAGAAGAGATTAATAAAATTTAAATTAAGAAAACAAATCATAATCATAATAAAACTAAGAGCTGCTTTTATTTAAGAAACAATAAAATAGATAAATCTTTGGTTAATTTGGTAAGAAGAAAAAGAAAGAAAGAAAGAAGAAAACCAAATTATCAGCAGTAAAAATGAAAAGAACAAATTTACCACCAATGAAAAGGAAATCAAAACAATAATTAAGAACTATTTTGCTCAACTACATGTCAATAAATTTCAGAATCTCAGTGAAATGGATGAATATTTATAAAAATATAAATTGTCCAGATTAATTGAAGAAAAAAATACTTAAGTGACCTTATTTCAGACAAAGAAATTGAACAAATCATCAAAGAACTCCCTAAGAAAAAAACTTCAGGGAAAGATGGATTTATGAGTGAATTCTATCAAAAATTTAAGGAACAATTAATTCTAGTTGTATCTGGGAAAATAGGTAAAGAAGTAGTCCTACCAAATTCTTTTTATGATACAGTGTGCTGATATCTAAACTGGAAATTGCCAAAACAGAGAAAGGAAATTATAGACCAATTTGCCTAATAAATGTAGATGCAAAATTATTTTTTAAATAATAGCAAAGAAATATCAGCAACTTATTTTGACTATCACCTAAATATCTACACTATGACCAGGTACAATTTATACCAGAAATGCAAGGCTCTTTCAATATTAGGAAAACTACCAGTTTGATTGACTATGTCAACAACAAAACTAACAGAAATCACATGATTATCTCAGTAGATGCAGAAAAAGCTTTTGACAAAATACAACACCCGTTCCTATTAAAAAAAACACTAGAACACATAAGAATAAATGGAGTCTTCCTTAAAATGATAGGTAACATCTATGTAAAACCATCAACAAACATCATATATAAAAGGGATAAGCTAGAAGCATTTCCACTAAGACCAGGGGTGAAACAAGGATGTCCATTATCACCAAGATTATTCAATATTGTACTAAAAATGTTAGTTTTTGCAATAAGAGAAGAAAAAGAAATCAATGAAATTCAAATAGGCATAAAAGAAAATTATCACTCTTTGCAGATGATATGATGGTATACTTACAGAATCCTAGAGAAACAAAAATAAATTACTTGAAATAACAAGCAACTTTAGCAAAGTTGCAGGATATAAAATAAACCCATATAAATCATCAGCATTTCTACATATTACTAAGAAAGTTCAACAACAAGAGATAGAGAGAGAAACTCCATTTAAAGTCACTGTAGTTATAAAATATTTGGGAGTCTACCTACTAAAACAAACTCAGGAACTATGTGAACACAATTATAACACACTTTTCATGCAAATAAAGTCAGATCTAAATAATTGGGGAAAATGTCAGTTGATCATGGGTAGGTCTAGTTAATATAATAAAAATGACAATTCTACCCAAATTAATTTACTTATTCAGTGCCTCACCAATAAAATTACAAAAAACACATTTTATAGAACTAGGAAAAAACTATAACAAAATTCACCTAGAATAACAAGATTTCTGTAATACCAAGGGAATTAATGCAAGGAAATGCAAGGGAAGATGGCCTATCTGCACCCGATCTTAAACTGTATTATAAAGCAGCAATTATAAAAATCACTTGGTACTGGCTAAGAAATAGAGTGGTGGATCAGTGGAATAAATTAGGAATACAAGACACAATGATCAATTACTATAGTGATCTACTATTTTGATAAATTCAAAGATTCTAGCCTCTGAGATAAGAACTCATTATTTAACAAAAACTGCTTGGAAAATTGGAAAATAGTATGGCAGAAAGCAGGCATAGACCAACATCTTACACTATAAAGCAAAATGAAGTCAAAATTTAGATTTAGATATTAATGATTTAGATATGAAGGCTGATACATAAGCAAAGTAGGAGAACAAGGAATAGTCTACCTGTCAAATCTATGGAAAAGGGAAGAATTCATGACCAAACAAGAGAGAGAACATGAAATGCAAAATGGATGATTTTGATTACATGAAATTGAAAAGGTTTTGCACAAAGAAAACCAATGCAACCAAGATTAGAAGGGAGGGAGCAAAAACATGGGAAACAATTTTTACAGCCAGAATTTCTGATAATGTCGAATTTATAAAAATGCAAATCATTCCCCACTTGATAAATGGTCAAAGGATATAAACAGGCAGTTTTTAGAGGAAGAAATTAAAGCTGTATATAGTCACATAAAAATGCTCTAAATCACTATTGATTAGAGAAACGCAAATCAAAACAACTCTGAGATACCACATCACCCCTATCAGACTGGCTAACATGACAAAAGAGGAAAATTATAAATGCTGGAGAAGATGTGGGAAAATTGGAACACTAATGCGTTGTTGGTGAAGCTGTGAATTGATCCAGCCATTCTGGAGAGCAATTTGAAACTATGTTCAAAGAGCTATAAAACTGTGCATACCCTTTGATCCAGCAGTACCACTTCTAGGTCTGTGTCCCAAAGAGATCATAAAAATTGGAAAAGGATCCACATGTACAAAAATTTTTATTAGCAGTTCTTTATCATGGTGGCAAAGAATTGGCTAAATAAGTTGTGGTATATGAATGTAATGAAATAATATTGTGCCATAAGAATGTAGTCAAATATTATTGTGCTATAAGAAATGATAAGCAGGTAGACTTCAGAAAAACCTGCAAAGAAATAATGCTGAGTGAAATGGGCAGAACCAGAACACTGTACATAGTAATAACCACATACATTGTGCAATGACTGACTTTGATAGACTCAGCTCTTCTTAGCAATGCAAGGAGTTAAAACAACTCCAAAATACTCATGATAGAAAATGCTATCCATATCCAGAGAAAGAACTTTGGAGTCTAAACTATTTTCTCTTCTTTACTTTTTGTTATTTTGATTTGTTTCTTTTTTCTCATTTCTCCCATTCATTTGAATTCTTTTTTACATCAAGACTAATGTAAAAATATGTTTAATATGACTGTATAAATAGAGCCTATATCAGATTGCCATCTTGGGGAGAGGGAAGAAAAGGCAGGGGGAAAATTTAAAACTCAAATTTTATGGAAGTGAATGGTGAAAACCAAAGCTAAATAAACTTATCATTTTTAGGTGGAATCAGATGCCTCAATAAGCAATAAGCTCTTTACCACTAGACAGTTTCAATCACAGGTAAATGACCACTTCATAAGCATTCCTTTAGGTGGGTATTGGTTCACTTAAATATCCAGATCATCATTAGTTGACAATTCACACAGATTAATAAATCAAGATGTGGGGTAGTTTGTTTTCTGCATATTTTGGAGTTAGAGGAAATCAAATAAGACACAGTACAACATAGACAGCTGGACTTTGAACCAGAAAGATTTGAGTTCAAATCTTGCCTTTGGCTGTGTGACTTTGGAGAAATCAATTTCTCAGCGCTAAAAATAACTCTACAAGACTGTAGTTTGTATAGAAGATGCTGACCTGAATTACTGGGAAGAGTTTCCTCACACAAGAGTTCCCTATTACCCATGAAATCACAGGTCCAATTCTTATCCCTATCATAGAAAACCAAATAATTTGAAAGGCACTCAATTTTCTTTCATTGAAAGGCAATTCGGAGACACAATGTGTTCTATAAAAGTGATATAAATGGGTCACATTCTTTTTTCTTCTCAGTTTTGTCCAGAGTACCTTGTATTCTCATTTCTCAGTTTCACATGCAAGACTCCAAAGTATGAGGTGAGAGAAGAAAGCTTTAGATTTGCTAAATTTACAAATTCAGCCGTGATTTCTGCAATTATTAGTCCTGGAAATTCAATCCTTTAATCAATGAAGCAAGTCATGTACTCACTTATGCTTCTGAACACACATTTATAATAGCAAAAGATTTGTGTAGATTTTTTCTCCTGTCAATATGCTCTAGTGCATTTCCTGCACAATAAGGTAAAGCATTCAAGATTGTCAAAAACGTTTGAACTTATCTCCATTGTTTGTTGGACAGAAAAATTTAAAATCCAAATCAAGGCAAAGGATCCTAAAAAGAAAAGAGTGACTCTTAAGCTGCAGAAAGGCATTGTGGTAGACAGAGGGCCAATTTGGAATAGAGAAAATAGGGGGCTTAAAGCCCTACCTCTGTTACAGACTGACCATGTGACCCTGGACAACTCACTTAACCTTTACTGACTCAGTAAAATAAGATTACAAATTACAGACAAGTTGCACCTCTCTGCATCAGTGATGTAGAGGGAGTCTCCCAGGAGTTTACCCTCATGAAAGTATAGGTTTAAACAAATAAACCAAAAACCCTTAAAGACAATAATTAAAGAGTGAAATGGGTAGAATTGTTATACTTAGATACTTAATTTAAGTCATCAAATTACTTTTCATCTACCCCTATTGACCCTATTCACATTACTACCTTACTCAAATTCAGAGTATTCTTCTATTTTCCATCTATAGCCAAGGAACTGCTTTATAAGCTGCTGCAATTTTCCCATGAACTAGCCCCACCTGAACCCCTTTATCTTTCTGATAAGACTTCACATTATTGATATAGAGAGATTTCTTATTCCCAGAAGGGATTAGACAGCTCACAGTAAATACTGATTTGAGATAATTCTTTTCATAGAAGACTCTGAAATCTTTGTTGAAAAAGACTCCAATATTACCACTTCTAATACTTTTCAAGGCAAAGAGAATTTGTCCTGGTACAAGCTAACAATAATTTTTAAAGAGTTTTGCTACAATTATGGCAGAATTTAAAACAAAATTTATACAAAAAAATATAGTACTGTACATGCCTGCGCATCTACACAGACACTGGTACCCATGTACATCTATGTAATGTTGGTTCACAATTACTTTTAAGGTTAAAAAAGTCATATACACAAGTACACACATACATACAGGGCTAATAATAGCACTTACCTCAGAGATTTCTTATGAGAATTATATGAAAAAGTTGGTATACATAGATATATGTATGTATGTATGTATACTTACAGATATATCTGTGTATATAATAAAATTTAATTATATAATCTACATATAACATAATATATAATTTCATGTGTATATCTTTATGAATGTAATATAAAATTTCATCTGATCCTCACAATAACCTTGTGAAACAGGTGCTATCATTACTTCTTATTTTTAAAAATGAAGAAGCAGATTCAGACAGGCTATGCCTTGCCCAGGATCACACAGCTAGTAAGTGCCCATGTCTTCCTGAATTTAAATATCGAAATTTATATACTGTTGAATAATGAAAACAAGTACACTGGATTAAAATAAAGACAGCATTAAAGATAACTAGTTTCAATTTTTACCTATTGTAGACATAAGAAATAACTAGAGAAGCAAGAGGCACTGAGAGAGTTGTTTGTAGTATGTATGTAGTTGTATGCAGTGGCTACAACCTAGTCACTAAGGATCACCACATAACATCTGTCACTCACCAGGAAACACCCTGAATCCACTATCTCTGTATTGTCAATTTCGTTTTGTGAAGACACTAGGTAAGAGTAATTACAAGGAATATGAAATTTGGTTTCTAACTATTCCTCATTATGGATATTGTCTTTTTTTAACATAGCCTATGATAATATTAACTCTTTTGCCTGTCTTATCAAACCCTTGACTGATATTGTACTTTTAGTCTGATAAAAATCTGAATTTTTTGAAAGAATTTTTACCTACTATGTCTTCCCCACCATATACTTATGCTATTGATTACTTGTGAATATGATTAAATATAGGATTAAAAATTTATTTCTGTATTAAATCAAATCATCTAAGACTTGGCATATCACTCTAATATCATTCTAATTCAAGGTTTCAGATTCCTTAATATTCTATCCTCTTTAGAACCTTACCTAGATAATGGTTTTCATGGCATCAATGACTTGACTATGAGAAGATATAGACTTTAAGAAGATTCATTACCATAATCCAATAACAATTATGTTGAATAAATATTCGATAGATTAAAAACTGATTGGAAACTAATCTAATCCTAAAGAATGAGTGAATCAAAGAGCAACTCATAGAAATAATTCATAATTTCATTAAAGAAAATGACAACAATGAGATAACACCAAAATTTATGGGGTGCAGCTAAGGCAGTACTTAAGGCAAAATTTATAGCTCTAAATGCCTACATTAATAAATTAAAGGAAGAGTAATCAATTAATTAGTCATGCAACTTAAAAAGAATAAAATTCTCACTTAAACACCAAATTGGAAATCCTGAAAATCAAAGGAGAGATTAATAAAATTGAAAGTAAGAAACCCAACAAATTAATAAAACTAGGAACTGATTTTATGAAAGAATAATAAAATAGATAAATAATTGGTTAATTTGATTCCTAAAAGAAAGGAGAAAACAAAATTGCCAATATCAAAAATGAAAATGGTGAATTCACCACCAAATAAAGATGAAATTAAAGCAATTTTAGAAGTTAGCTTGTCTAATTATATGCCAATAAATCTGACAATCTAAGTGAAATGGATGCATATTTTAAAAATATAAATTTTCCACATTGGTAGAAGAGAAAATAGAATATTAAATAACCCTGTCTTACAAAAAGAAATTGAACAAGTCTTAAATGAGCTTCCCAAGAAAAAATTCTAGACAGATGGATTTACAAGTGAATTCTACCAAACCTTAAAGGAACAATGAATTCCAGTATGATATAAACTATGTGGAAAAAACAAGCAAAGAAGGAGTCCTACCAAAATCTTTTTATGACACAAATATCATGAGGATACCCAAACCAGGAAGAGGAAAAACAGAGAAAGAAAATTATCGGCCAATTTCCCTAATGAATATTGATGTAAAAAAAAATAATAAAATACAACTAAGGGTGACAAGTGAAATAGTAAATTACTAAGGGCAACAATGATTTGATTTTCCAAATAAAAATATTAAGCAATGCCTGTCAATTGCCTAACAAGTTATGACCAGGCTGATTCCTCAGCTTAGGGCTAAACTCCTGAATAAAAAGGGAGATAGATTTTCATACATTAAAAACAATCAAATAAAGTCAATTAATTAAAAGGAAACAATAAGATATTAGGTCATCTGATTTCTGATTGGATGAGAAGTTGGGACTTTCCAAGTAAGGAAGTAAACAGGTAAAATTCCTTGAATTTAGAAAAGGAGGTATCCTGTTTCTACCAAGTGTCTATAACAATCAAAGGAAGATGGAAAAAATAAGTGACTGATCAGTATGAGACCAGTTTCCAGGTAAGAAATATGGATTATTTGAGTTGTATGATTGTGAGAAAACTCTTTGCATCAGTCTTTGGATCTGAGTTTCTGGTCAGCATGACCTAGATCTGTGGTTAAGGGTCTCTAACTATAAGAGAGAAATGGTAGAGTTTTCCAGTCACAGGTTCAAACCAGGACTAGGTTCAAGCAATGGAATAAGGTTTTCTTCCAGTTCCCAAAATTAAATAAAGTTTTCTCCCAAGATAGAAATTAGGCTAGACCCATAATTAAATAGAAAGGGAACTGGCATAAACAGATTTTCTGAAAAGAGTACTTAAAAGAATTTCTGGATTTGATTTAGATTCAATTGTACAAAACCATGGGGTAAAAAGAAATTCAGCAATTCCTCCCACCCCCCCAAAAAAATAACTCTCAAAAAACACATCATTTCTTTCTTAGTAGAGACAAAAACTGTGATTAAATAGCATGTATTGCCTCTTCTTGAAGGCTTTCTATCTCTCTGAGAATACATGTCAAGTTCTGAAATTTCCACCCACAGGATGACAACTTTGCTTTTTTATTTTCACACTTGGTATCTAATATATGTGGTTTTCTCTTTAACTAACACTATAATATCTGCATTAAAGGCACTTGTTAGAGGTTCCAAATGTAGATTTACAGCAGTTTACAACCTGCCAAGAGCTAGTTTAAAGCATCTTACATTTGAAACTGTCTAATGGCCATGCTAAGTATCCCTACACTGAAATTCTCTACATTCTATTACCATTAGACACCATAAGGAAAATTCTTAGACTCAGTCTCTTGCGAAATGTCTTCATTGAGTTATGATTTATTGCAATGTCCTCTGCCTTTATGGAGTGTCGGCATGAGAATTATCCATTGGTACAGCATTTATGTATCTTTTATAAAACTGTAGTTGAAGATATTGACTATTACATTTTTCAATGTCCTTTATATAAGGGTCCATGTGAAAAACTCCTACTTGAGTTTCAGGGAAAACATTTTCTCTGTAGATAAATTTGCATGCTTTCTCCTGTCTAAAAACTAAAACTAGGCAACTCATTGCCATTTTGCCTTCACTGCTAGAAAGGCAATACTGAAAGAAAAAAGTAGTTTAATTATCTTTTTCAGGAATCCATGAGACAATTGTTACCAACCAATTTATCATCACAAAGAAAGAGCATAATGGAGATGGAAAGTGCTTGAGATCACATTATTTGTCCAGTTTTAATAATCTGTTTCAGATACGTGGTACCATCTTCTCCTTTCTTCTGATGGTCTGTGCTTTTTTCTGTCCATAAATTTTTAATTTGCCCTCTATTTGAACCTGTAAACAATATAAACTACTCCTAGAAGTATGATATAAATCACAGATCACAGGATCTCGGAGTTGGAAGAGACGTGAAAGAAGAACATGTACCCAAATGAGGATGCTCAAGGAAACAGCTATCAACGAGTCATCCAGACACTACCCCTGAAAAACATGGCTGGCCCCAAAGACTTAGATCATTGACTGTCAGGACCAGAAGAAACTTGCCACCTGTCTCACTGCAGAATAGAGAAAGAAGAGTAACTAGAGAGAGAAAGAAAACAACTGCACAATTTGAAAGTTGTTAAAGAGCATTTGCATTTATATAGAGCAAATTTCTAAATTCGGACATCAGGAGGCATTTTATCAATTTAATAAATGAGTAAAAATCTGAATTATGTGGAATCAAAGAAGTTGAGGTCTAATTTGATCTCTCAACTTTTACACACATACACACGCATGCACACATACACATATAAACACAGATGCAAGCACACATGCATATACATATGAACACAAACACAAAGAAAATTGAATTAAATTATTTTTATTGACTCCAATGGAGAAAACACTGTTTTCCTGAGATATGGCCTTTACAAAACCCAAGCACAGTGCATGGTCATGCTTAAAATGAAAATACAAAAATAGTGAAACGAAGATTAAGGATAACAAGAATGGATAATGTCTATCAGATTTGAAAGCATTTCTTTAGCTTTCTCAGTAAATATGTTCTGGTACAGTATTTGTTTTTAATTTTACAGGGTATATCTATGATTTTTTTCTTTCAACAAGATCACATTTTAGGAATATGGTTAACTTTTAGGGGCAGTCTATGTTTGGACAATTGTATTGTCAAGTGAGAAGAACTTACAAATACTTTTAGGAAGGTTTGTGTTGGGGTGCGTATGTGAATATATAACATATGTTTTATGTATTGCATATATGTGTGCATATTTATAGACTTTACATGTATGACAAATATATATTATATATGCACATCCAATATTTTAAATCAATTTTTAGAATAAGGTACAATAAAGTCAGAATTCTTAAGGGGAAAAAGGCATTGTCATTTAGTAGTAGCTATCAATGTTTTCACATTTTTATATTTCAGTTTAATCTTTTTATAAGGCACATAACTTTCTGTAAATGAATTTTTGGACTATATGTTTGTGATTATATCTTCATGAATACAATTCCTAAAAGTTGTCAGCTTTTCCATTTAATGATACATGTCCTTCAATACAGGATCGTAACACTTTTTAAAATTAGGATACTTTTAAAGCCTGGGGGGTTTAAAATATGCATATGTCTGCATATATATATGTATGTATGTATATGTATATATAGGCACATATACATATACACAGATATATACATGTGCACACATATATGTATGTAGAGATCTATATGGAAAGATCTGTTTATATCTATTCATGTATATGCATATATATATGTAAATATATATGATATTTATATAGACTTTCCTATGTGCCAGGCACTGTGGTAAGTGCTTTACAATTATCATTTCATTTGATCCTCACAATAACCCTGAGAGGTAGGTACGATTACTAGACTCATTTTATAGAAGAGGAAACTGAGGCAAACAGAGGTTAAGTGACTTGCCCCAGTCACACAGCTAATGAACATCTGAGGCCAGATTTGAACTTGGTTCTTCTCAACTCCCAGCAAAGTGTTTTATTGCCTGTGACATGTTTGTGTGTGTGTGTGAGTGTGATAACTGTTTCCTTGAGTCTTACTCAAGACTGATTTTAGAGATTGGAAAGCTTTAAGAGATTGGAAAGCTCTAATATTTTTTTAAAAAAAACCAAAAAGTATTTTGTATTAAGCATATAGTCATATAATCATGCTAATTTATATTTAGAAATATTCTTTGAATTTTCTCACTAAAGAAAAGCAGAAATAATATTTCTATTTGTTTTTACTGAATCTGTGGCTTTAATAGGGAATTCCTGTCTAGGATACTCCTTCTACTAATGCAGATAGGCATCTAGTCCACAATTTTTAGTTTCCTGGGACACTGAGTGGTTAAGTGACTCTCTGAGACTCATAGAGTCAGTATATACAAGAAGTTAAATTAGAACATATGTCTTCCTGACTCCAAGACTGGGTCTCTAGTCATTATACCATGATCCCTGTCAGGTTCTTTTTAGCTAACATTTATGCTGTGCTTTATTTTTTACAAAACCTTTCCCATACCTTCTATCTTATGATAGAATAAATGAGCTATAAAGCATTAAGTACTCACCATGTATCTGCCTCTAGGGATGTAAGGAGCTTACATTCTAATAAGTGAAAGCCCCACATGAAGAGGAGAGGGGTGGTCCCATCAGTATGTACATGGCAGTATAGTTTGGGAATGGATGAAAAGTGAGCTGGAGATCTCTGTTCCAGAGGAGATAAGGCAAAAAATGACCTCTCAGATGATGCTCTCAGAGTCATAGGATTCAAATGCATAGAGGAATTTAAAGATCATCTCATTCAACTCCTCATTTTGCAGAAGAAACTGAAGTCAGGAGAAGTCAAGTGTCTTCCCTAAGGTCACATAGTATTTGGCAGAGCCAAGAATTGAGCTCGGTTAGAATTGGGAATATTCCCCATCAGCTTGTTGAGTTTGTTCAGTTATTTTCAGTCACATCCAATTCTACAAGACCATATTTGGGGTTCCTGGCAACAATACTGCAGTGGTTTGCCATTTCCTTCTCCAGTTCATTTTACAGATGAGAAAACTGAAACAAACAGGATTAAGTGACTTGCCCATAGTCACAAACTAGTGAGTGTCTGAAGCATTTGAACTCAGGAATATGAGCCTTACTGACTTCAGGTCCAGTACTCTATCAACTGTACCACCTAGCTGCCCTGCCCACCCATTTACTAACAGTTAAATATAAAATTCTAAATGCATGTTAAACAACAGAACTTCTAATAAGAAACCCTGCCTGCCTTACAATCCTAGTAAAATTTTTCAGAATTTTCTAAGTATGAAAATTTCTTTTTTCAATATTTCATTTTTATTCAAAACTCATTTTTATACTAGAAGGATAAGTGTATGTGTTTCTCCATTGCTGAAGAAGACCATGCCATCAGAGAAATAATGACATGACTTGCACTTGACTTTGTTTTGAGTGAGGGAGGGCTGTGCAGGTCACCAGCATCACTTCTTCTCCAGAGCCATCTGAATCCAGTGGCCAGAAATTCATCAGGATGACTGGAGATGACCCAAGATGAGGCAATTGGGGTTAAGTGACTTGCCCAAGGTCACACAGCTAGTGAGTGTCAAGTATCTGAGGTGAGATTTGAACTCAGGTCCTCCTGATTCCTATACTGGTGCTCTATCCACTGCACCACCCAGCTAACCCCACTAGAAGGCTATAGATTAGGAGTAAATACTGACCAGTTTGTAACTATTTAGCACTTTTTACACAAATACACAATTCTAATTTGCATATGAAACAATCTTAAGAAAAAACATTTTTCTCCTTTATTTCATGATGAGGTGTCAAAAAATCATTTTATAATACTGAAGGATTGTATTCCATCTTCCATATTAATTTAAATTCTTGTGGCTAACAGCACCTATAGTACATCCACCAGAAGTGATTAAAGTACTTTGTAGACTCTCTGAAATAATAGGTGCTGTGGTACTCACACCCTCTTGGTCAATTAGTGGGTATTTTTAAAAGGTACTTTAAGGTTTAGAAGATGATTTCCTAACTTTCCTTGAGTTAATTACAGCACTTCAGTATACATACAGCAATAGAAGAAAGTTAGCATTTGAAAGTAAGATCATTTATTGACCTTTCAGGAGTACATGAAAAATGTATTAACAATTTAGTAGAACAAGAAAAAAGGATGATAGTATATACATATATTGGAAGCAATTTTTTTTATATTCTTTTCAATGGAAGGAACAAATGAAGACTTGACCTAAGACTAATAGAAAAATTATATCAATATTTTTCAGACGGGGCTCTAAGAAAGCCCAGCTAGCATGAAAGGATATTTTTTTTGTTGAATGAAAGAAAACCTGTCCAGCAAAGTCTTTATCTGTTGCTACATCACACTGTAAAAGTCAGTCTGTCTTCTTCAAGGTTATCCCAGAGGAACTCAACCTTTAGGAATTCACACAGAGAGTATAGCAGTGTCTCAGTTAGTGAGAATGATAAGTCCTCTGAAATGGTTCCATTATTCAAATTTACACGATATGTTTCCATTGAGCTAGAACTAATTATCATTTATACAAATATAACTTCAAATAGTGCATCCAACTTGCAGGATTCATTGCTTGCACTAGTTAGGACCTGGTTGTATCTCCAACAAGCTGTCAGAGAGATAAGTTTTAACTTGATTTCATTAACTTCAAGGATACATTTAAACCAACCTTAGTTCATTCTCTGTTGTTTTCTGTTGTTGATGCCTAGGACATTGAAAAAGAAAATATTCTCTTTCTTTTGCTTTCTCAGTGGCAAACCAGCCACATGTCAATGAATACTGCATGACAGTTCCTTTAATTACCAAGAGGTCCACTGAGTGATGACACATTTAGATAAACAGTGATACCGCTTCACATAAAGCAATCTGATTCATCCTCCTCCAAAGTTAATTGCAAAGGGGTTTACAATGACCTACCATTAAAAATAAGAGTCTGCAGAGAGGGCTATTCAGACAGTCCTGAAGAACGTGTGATTAGCATATGTAATCATTAAGGAAACATGTTCATTAAACACCTACTTCACTATCACTGACCTCAAGACAGAGGAAAGTTGAATTTAGGAAAGGTAAGAAGAGATACCTCCACTAAATTTCTTCCCCAATCTCTCACTTCAGGGCTGGAGTGAGTGCTAGTTCTCCAAATCTAGGCCAACAAAGTATAAAGTTTAGCAGGTCTAATCGAGCTAATCTGATAGTAATACATCCCTCTGTATGGAACTACCTCTTCCATTTGAATCCAGATCCACTTTGGGAGAAATCAAACCCGAGAAAGCATCACTAATCTCATCTAATCTGCAATGTCTGAGGTACTCTACCAAATGGAGGCCCTGTTGATTCAGAGAGGTATCCTAGGAAGAAAATAGTTTTCAATTTTACTAGCATTAGAGCTTCGGAAGATGAAGAGGTAGAATGGGTATGCAATATGGAAAAAATATAATTGATGCCCTTCTCCCACATAAAGGACCATCTTCCAGGGCCAGAAGGTAAATCTATACCTCATAGTAGGATCTTCATTCCCATTTGCTTAAATCTCCCAGGAATACCCATGTAAAACGAGGAATATAAAACTTGGACTTCAAAATTCGGCTTGATTACTCAGTTCAGAAGAATCCACTTGATTTATGGATTCAGATTCAATATCTTGATCTAATTAAGTTCCAAGGGCTAACTTCTCACCAGTAGAGAAACACTCCAGAAAAGCTGGTTTTGATCTATCTTTTCTTGGGTGAGCGACCACTGGATGACTATCTCCTGGACATTGTGACCTACAATATACTTATGACCACAACTCCATCTGTATAAGTCAAGGCAGAACCGTATCAATTCAATCCGTATCAACAAGCAATAGAGTACTTGCACAAAAGTAGCTACATTAATTATTCAGAATTTAATATGAATCCTAATGACTCCAAGACAAAACATTGCTATTCTGAATAATGGAAACCTTAAAACATATTTTCTCAATGTATTCATTGCTGTTCAGTCTTTTCAGTTGTGTCTGATTCATCATAAATCCAATTTTGTATTTTCTTGTCAGAGATACAGGAGTAGTTTGCCATTTCTCCGCTCTAGTTCATTTTACAGATGAGGGAACTGAGGCAAACAGGGTTAAATGACTTGCCCAGGGTCACTTAGCTAGTGTCTAAGTGCAAATTTGAACTCATGAAGATGACTCTTCCTGACTCCAGGCCCAGCACTCTATCCACTGTGCTATCTGGCTACCCCATTTTCTCAATACCAGAGTATGAAAAGATTTGAATTATGTAAGAGATTTTTGTTGTCAGTGTTGTTCATTTACAATCCATAAACATCTGATGAATGCAAAGACATATACTTTAAAATGTTAATGTGGAAAAGAAAGATTTCTTGTTTAATAATAGGGATATAGACTAGGTTATGAATTAATTGCTATAGGGAGCTCCCAGGTCAGGTACCCCCTCAATCAAAAAAATATTTGTATATTCTCTGCAATTTATCACCTTAGAGAGTTACTTAGAGAGCGAGAAGTGAAGAGACAGTGGAATCACACAGCCAGGATATGTTGGAAGCAGGTCTTGAATGAAGATCTTCTTAACTCCAAAGTCAGCTTTCTATATACTATGTATATAGTTATATATATATATATATATATATATATATATATATATATATATACACATACACACACACACATATATACACACACACATTATATATACACACATACATATATATACACATACACACACATATATATATATACACACATACATATATATACACACACATATATAGTGTATAGTTATATATTACACTAGTGGTGTAATAGCTACTCATTATTTTCAATATGCAATAATAGCTCATCTTCATATGGTTTTTAAGATTTACAAAACACTTCCCTCACAACTACTCTGTGAGATAGGGCAAGTTTTATTGACTCCATTTTACAGAGAAGAAAATGAGAGTCCAGAGAATTTAACTGATGTGTTCATGGTCACCAAACAAATCTGCATCATAACAAGGACTTAAACTGTGGTTTTTCAATTCAGGTGAGATGTTCTTTCCATTGCACGTTCCAAAGGGTGAACAGTTTTCCAAAAGATTATTAAAATGTTGCCACATTTCTATACTTCAAGACATTTTTTTCTAGTTTTGAGTAGTATGAAAGAGTGAAAAACACTTGCTGAATACACAATAAGTTCACAATAAGAGAAGCAGTACTGTGGCAATGGTTCTGAAGATGTGGCAGAACTATTAATGAATAAATAAGGACAAAAATCAAAGTCAAAGAATGCAATGAGAGTATTTCTGTTAAAGGCACAATAGAGAAAATGGACTGGCATAAAAATATAGGAGAATCCAAAAGAATTTCATTCAATTAGTCAAAATTACTATTAATGAGAAAAGTGCATTTTCAATTAAACCTAAAAGAAAACTAAATAATAATCTGAATTGTGCA
Source organism: Bettongia penicillata ogilbyi (assembly GCA_023548195.1). Lineage (NCBI taxonomy): Eukaryota > Metazoa > Chordata > Mammalia > Diprotodontia > Potoroidae > Bettongia > Bettongia penicillata. The sequence continues at coordinate 852,835 of JAJHZJ010000323.1, forward strand.
GTTCAGAATTAGGAAAAATGTAATATCTGCCACAAAAAAAATGGAAGGCCCTCTCTTCCAATGTATTTTTAACATGATTGCTGGTAATGGTAAATCCCTGGCTATTTAATTTTAACACTTCTTCGCACTTTATGGAATATGTCTTGCCTTTAACTTATTATAACAAATGATGAACTAATGAACAGAGTAATTTGCCAACTTGGTACAAAAAGGTAATTTTTAACATGCACAATGTTATATGCAGGTGAATTAGGAATTAATATGAAACATGTAAATATTTTATAGCATTTCGCCTTTAACTTTTATATTCAGTCATTGGAATAGGACTTAGGGTCATTAGAAATACAGTAATCACTGTATGTCTTGATAATTTTTATTATACTACACGAAGTTCCTTTCAGGACCCTGAGATGTCATTAGTCTGGGTCTGGAGAGTTGAACTCAAAAGTGGCTTGCTGCTCTCCTACTAGCTAACTTATTTTTGGTTTCAATTCTTGTCACCCATTTTTTCCTTACTCTTTCCATTTTCAAGATTATTTTTCTTGATAAATATTTTTTTTAAAAACTTTAGGAGTTGAACCATTCTTTATCTTTTTTAATATTATACATACCATCTATCTCATAGTAAGACTACTCTTTCCTCATTCTTCCTTTAATTCTTTAGCATGTTTGTTCTACCATTTCCAATTTTATGACCTTTGGTAGGGAGCAGGTCCCCTGGTATTTTTTTTCATATTGGAGTAATTAATAAGACAAAATTTTTATCACTTCTTTGTGGACAAAAGAAATATGGATTCAGAACTAATTTAATAGTTAGCAACAAAGTGATATTTTGATGTTTTGATATCAACTTGGAGAAAAGTTTCTTTTGAGATGTTTATCACTGAGTTATGTGTGTGTGTTCATCCTTTGGTGCTGAAGAAGGCCATGCCATCAGAGAAATGATGACATGACTAGCACTTGACTTTGTTTTGAGTGAGGGAGGGCTGTGCAGGTCACCAGCCTCACTTCTCCTCCAGAGTCATCTGAATCCAGTGACCAGATATTCATCAGGATGACTGGAGATGACCCAGGATGAGGCAATTGGGGTTAAGTGACTTGCCCAAGGTCATACAGCTAGTGAGTGTCAAGTGTCTGAGGTGATATTTGAACTCAGGTCCTCCTGATTCCTGCACTGGTGCTCTATCCACTGCACCACCTAGATGAAGACAGATGGTATACTTATAAAATTTACAGCTGACAACAATCAGGGAAGGATGACTGTATATTGGCTAGCAGAGAGTATGGGTCAAGAAAGATCCCAACAAGTTGGAACAAATTTGATAAGATGAATTAGGATAAATGTAAAGTTTTACAGTTAGGTTTAAAAGAATCAGTTTCATAAGTTTAGTGTTAAGGTAAACATGATGGCTAGAAAGCATTATATGTGGTAGGGTCGGGGAAGCACTAGACATTTCAGTGGACTGCTAGCTCAATAGTAATCAAGAGTATAACATGGCAACTAAAAAAGCAGCTATGGGGGGAGGAGCCAAGATGGTGGGGTAGAAAGACTCACGTATGCTAGCTCCGAATCCACAGCCCATAAATTTCCTGTAAAAAAAACTCCCCACAAATTCTGGAGCAGAGCAAGCCATGCAGAAATACAGTGGAAGAGATTTCCGTTCCAGAGAGCCCTGGAAAGCCATCCCAGGGGTCTGTCATGCGCTGGACAGCGGAGCCCACCCCTGTGCTGCCCTGGCAACATGGCCCCAGAGAAGCAGATCCCAGCAGGCTTCAGGAATGGAACCTCCAGCGGCCGCCACGAAGGTCCCTCCACCCACAGGCGCTCCAGGTCAGTGAGAGTCTGAGCTGGCCGAGAGGGGAGCTGGGAGTCTCCATGACTCGGGCCCCCTTGGGAGGAAGCAGCAGAGGCAGTTGCAGCCTGGGACTCCCCAAGCAGGCAGGAGCTCAGGGCCATTACTGAAGATCTCCACAGAAAGCCCCTGAGGGTACTGAGCCTGGGAGGCGGCCCTGCCCCCACCTGAGCACCAGAGCTTAAGCTCACATTGAATAGCAGCCCCTTCCACCCCTGAAAGACTTGAGGCTGGGGAGCAGCATTTGAATCTCAAACCCCAAGCACTAGCTGGGTGGATCTAGGTAGGAGTGGAGAGGAATCTCAGAAGTCAAGTAACTGGCTGGGAAAATGCCCAGAAAAAGGAAGAAAAATAAGACCATAGAAAGCTACTTTCTTGGGGGACAGATGTTCCTGCCTTTCATTTCTGATGATGAGAAACAATTCTTACCATCAGGGAAAGACGGGGAGGTCGGGGCCTCTCTATCCCAGACATCCAAGGTGGATGTCTGGCAGGCCCAGGCCATGGAAGAGCTCAAAAAGGATTTTGAAAATCAAGTTAGACAGGTGGAGGAAAAACTGGGAAGAGAAATGAGAGAGATGCAAGAAAAGCATGAAAAACATTTTAGCAGATTCCCTCACAAGTCCAGATAAATCTGGTCAAAATGACGAGAAGACTTTTGAAATCAAAGCACACTAAAATCAGCTGGAGGAATTGAGAATCAATAGACTGAAAAAGAGATAACTATGGTTGGGAAGAATAAACATTAACTTCAAATATTTCATTTTCTAGTGTAATAGAAATTAGGCATATTGTAGATAGCCTCAAACGGGCATGACTAGAATCAGGGATGGAAATTACAAGGAGAGAGCTTTAGATTAATTGAAGGAAAGACTTCCAATCATTAGAACTATCTAGAAAATTTAACAGCCTACCACAAGGGCTAGCTCTCCATGATCAAATTTGTTCACAGAAGTTATGTAGGGGAATTAAAGCTTCTCATAGCTGTTAAACTAGATGAAGATTGAATTATTCTAGTATTCCAGATCATGGAACGCTAAAGCCTCAAGGACCTCTGCATAGGCCAGAATATATATCTAAGTACTGTTTTCAGTTTTTGATTAAAACATTGTAAAAGGGATAGCAATAAAATACTGTGTGTGGAAAGTAAAACAGGCAGGCCAATGTAAAGGATCTGGGTGTTATGTTATCTGAGCAGTGACTGAGGGAGCTGAGAAACTTTGGCATGAAAATTTCAGCATGGTCATTAAATTTATCTTAAAATATTTTGAATATTTTTATGTGGAAAAGAAAGATACTTTGTGGTATGGGTGGGAGGGAAGTGAATCAAAGAAATAGGATTCTAATTCTTTCTCTGCCACTTACTACCTATGGGCAAGTCCCCTGACCTCTACAAAATGCAGTTCTCCAGTCTTTAAAATGAGAAAATTCAACTGTTTCTAAAAGCAGGATAGTATAATGAACAGAGTTCTGCACTTGGAATCAGGGAGAGGTTGTTTCAAATCTGATTTCAGACACTTACTAATTGTGTGACCCTGGGCAAGATACTTAACAACTCTGAGCATCAATTTCCTCATCTGTAAAATTAACGAGTTAAATTTAATGACCTTTTGATCCCCTTCTAGTTCTAAACCTATGATTCTATGTTCCAAATCATTCCATTTTGTTCTAGAGAACAAACCCAGATAAAGTCAATGAGGGGTAGCAAACTTTGTCTTAACATAAAAAAAAATATTCTGAGAAATAAAAGAATCCAACAAAAAATGGTCCTATTATAAATTTAAAAGGACACTATAAATGAAAGTCAATAAAAATAAAAGATATTATACAAATTATAAAGCCCATCACTAAAGATGCTAAAGGAGATTCCAAATAAATAAAGCCTAGTAGAGAGAATGCCTGGATTGGAACAGAGGTTGAACCAGATAACCCCTTCAGCAAGTTCGTTCCAACTCTGTCACGTAGGATTCTCTAATTTTGACAATATCTGACTAGAGGCTTTCTTCATAGTCCATATTCCTGGTACTAGATGGCAGTCATCTCACTATGCTCTTATAACTCATTCTCGACCAGCCACATCTTCCTCTCTATTCTGCAAAGTTGACATAAGTGTTAGGTATGACATTGCCATTCAACAAATTCACACAGATACAGAGTCAATCTATGTGATCCAAGATCTAAATTGTCTTGTATCCAGGAAGAAAAAAAAAATAAAGACTTTTCGAAGATCACAAGTTTACCATTTCAAAGTAAAAGAAAAAAACTACTCATTTGCCAAGTGATCTTAAGCACATCATGTAACATCTCAAGACTCAACACTAAAGCCAAAAGAATGGAATAGAAAATACTAGATACTTCACTAGATAACTCATGTAATCTCTTGGACTCTTGATTTACTCTTTTAAAAAGTAGATATTGGCCTGCATTCAACTGAATTAAACATATAATAAAGACATGCAAAATAATTAAAGCTATACTCTGACATTAAGGACTCGTGGGTCCCAAACCATTTTTACAGCAACATGAACCTTAACACGCCGAATAAATAAGACAGAACAGAATGTCACATTGGAAAAGAACCACAATAAAATACTATTAGGATTGAATAGTCATCTCAGAAGGGCAGAAAACTCCAAAGGAAGGTCACCACAAAGGTTGTCTCAGATATCCTGGCATGACTATGTTAGACCTTTTATAAATGAAATTCATAGCAGTCTCTGATTTTAAAGGTGTTATAAAAACTAAATAGAAACTCATGAACTTTTTGACAGGTTATACACCAACAAATTCTGAGTTTGTTATTGGGGAAGAGTTTATTTTCCTCATAAATCTCATAACAAATTTTGGCTAAATTCTCAGGCTAGTCTACAAAAGTTGAACCTAGACCATACTTGAAGGATACTTGTAATTGTCTTATTTTGACTACAGCTATCATTTATAACACTGTCTCTATAAAAACTAGTTCTAGGGTCCAACTTGCAATGTCCACAAAGTCAAATAGTCCCTGGGAGAATTGTTTACAAAGGTGCTTTCCAGTAGCTAGTTTTCTAAAAAGCTATTTACATCTTTGCAAAATGTTAAAAGAAATAAAGTCTGCACTTCCCCTTATAGAAAATCTAGGGTGGGGCAGAGCCAAGATGACTGAGTAAAGGCAAGGACTCACTTAAACTCTCTCCTGAACCCCTCCAAGTACCTTTAAAAATGACCCTAAACAAAACACACAAAAAGACAGAGTCAAACAAATTTTCAGCACAAAACAACCTGGAAGGTTGACAGGAAAAAACTGTTGCACTAGGCTGACAAGAGCACAGTCCAGTGCAGGCCACACCAGCATAGACTGGGCCCAACAAACCTGCATCAGGCCTCAGGGGACTGAACCAGTAGCAACAGTGGTGGTTTCCACACTTCTCAGTCCACAGACACCAGACAATTTAGAAGGTTGGCAAGAAAGGTCTGTTGGACCTAGATGAGAGGGGATCACAGAAAAGCCCCAGTGTGATGGCAGTGGCAGCAGCATCGGTGGTGGCTGCTTCCATAGCTGTCCACAGACAGTAAGGAGATTGAACAACCGCTCAGAAGGAAATTACAGGAATCTCTTTGCCGGCCCTGATGCAGGATTCCATTGTTTTTCACATACTTGGATCTGGATCATAGTTCTGGGTGGCAGTCCTGGAACTAGGAGGAGGGCTGGCATAGCAGAGTTTATGGCAGCAGTGAAGAAGGAACCTTCCTCAGAGTTCCAGGGCAGAAAAGAGTGCTTGTGGTCACACACAGATCAGCAGAGGTCAGGAGAGGAGAAAACACCTTTCCATTGATCATATCAACTTGGAAGAACTGAAAATTTACAGGTCCCCAGAAAGATCTCTCAAAACAGCTGCATGGAAACCCTGAAGTTTGGAACAGTTCGCCTTCCACACTGGAAGCAGAGTCCTATTTTAACAAAGAGTTTAAAAGTCAAGAAATAGGCTGGAAAAAATGAGTAAACAAGGGGAAAAATAACTCTCACTACAGAAATTTACTTTGGTGCCAAGGAAGATCAAAACACACATTCAGAAGACAACAAAGTAAAGCCTCATATACTCAAAGCCTCCAAGAAAAAATATGACTTGGTCTCAGGCCATGGAAAAGCTCAAAAAGGATTTTGAAAATCAAGTAAGATAAGTAGAGAAAAAATCGGGAAGAGAAATGAGAGTGATGCAAGAAAAATCATGAAAAATGGGTCAACAGCTTGGTAAAGGAGACCCAAAAAATACTTAAGAAAATACTACCTTAAAACATAGACTAAGCCAAATAGCAAAAGAGGTCCAAAAAGCCAATGAGGAGAAGAATGCCTTAAAAAGCAGAATGGGTCAAATGGAAAAGGAAGTTCAAAAACTCCCTGAAGAAAATAATTTCTTAAAAATTAGAGTGAAGCAAATGGAAGCTAATGACTTTATGAGGAGTCAAGAAATCATAAAACTAAACCAGAAGAATTTTAAAATAGAAAACAATGTGAACTATCTCGTTGGAAAAAACAACTGACCTGGAAAATAGATTCAGGAGAGATAATTTAAAAATTATTGGTCTGCCTGAAAGCCATGAATGAAAAAAGGAGCCTGGACATTATCTTTAAAAAAATTATCAAGAAAAACTACTCTGATATTCTAGAACCAGAGGGTAAAATAGAAATTGAAAAAATCTACCAATAACCTCCTAGAAGAGATCCCAAAATGAAAACTGCCAGGAATGTTATAGCCAAACTCCAGAGTTCCCAGGTCAAGGAGAAAATATTGAAAGCAGCAAGAGAGAAACAATTCAAGTATCATGGAGCCACAATCAGGATAACACAAGATTCAGTAGTTTCCACATTAAAGGACTGGAGAACCTGGAATATGATATTCTGGAGGGCAAAGGAGCAGGATTACAACCAAAAATCACCTATCCAGCAAAACTGAGTATAATCCATGAGGGGAAAAATATACATTCAATGAGATAGAGGAATTTCATGCATTCTTGAGAAAAGACCAGGGCTAAATGAAAATTTGACTTTCAAATACAAAGCTCAAGAGAAGCATAAAAGATAAATAGGAAGGAGAAATAACAAGGGACTTAGTAAAGTTAAACTGTTTACATTACTGCATGGGAAGATGATATTTGTAACTGATAAGATTTTTCTCATTATTAGGGTAGTTAGAAAGAATATATATTTACAGAGGGCACAGATATGAGTTGTATATGAAGGGATGATCTCTAAAAAGTAAAATTCATGACTGAGAGAGGAATGTACTAGGAGAAAGAGAAAGGCAGGGGTAGACTGGGGTAAATTATCTCACATAAAAGAGGCAAGAAAAAGCTTTTATAGTAGAGGGGAAGAGGGGAAAGGTGAGAGGGAGGGAGTGAATCATAGTGCCATCAGAAATGGCTCAAAGAGAGAATATACACACACTCAATTGGATATAGAAACCTATTGTGCCCTACAGGAAAGCAAGGAGTAAGGGGATGGGGGGGTGTGATAGAAGGGAGGGCAGATTAGGGGAAGGGGTAGTCAGAACCAAAACACTTTTGAGGAAGTGAGAAAGGAGAGAGAATAAAATAAATGAGGGGAAGATAGGATGAAGGGATTAGTCTTTCACATGACTATCATGGAAGTGTTTTTCATGACTCCACATGTTTAGCCTATATTGAATTGCTTGCCTTCTCAATGCGGAGGGTAGTTAGGGGGGTGGGAGGAATGTAGAGAATTTCAAACTCAAAGTTTTAAAACTGAATGTCAAAATTGTTTTTACCTGTAACTGGAGAAAAATAAAATACTGAATATTTTCAAATACATATTGCTTTTCCATACTTAAAAGGGAAAAATGTACAAAAATACATTCATGGCCTCATAGGCAAAAATTTTTAATTTCTGAAAGCATAAAATAAATTCATAACTCTGAAGTTAGTGCATGCATTGTTATATGTAAAAATATTTCTATATTTTCATACTTTTCTTTATATAACCTCATTCTTTTTTAAATGATTGTGTATCATGCATAGGAAAAGGAAATGAGTCTTGCTTTCTAAGAAATGACAAAGAATTTGTATATTTAAATGAGTTTTGTCTTCTTCAAAGTAGTTACCTGGGGAGCATGGAATGGTGTGCTATCAACTGTTTCAATTGCTCAAAATATTTTAGACATAATGCAGAACTGTCTTCACATCCAGTGTATGAGTAAAAAAGAAATCATCATAACTGTTATTTAATCAAAACACTATTGTCTAGCTTTATCAACCACATTGGTTTGACTAATTCAAAAAAGTGAATCAACCTTCAAAAAAAAGATTTTCTCACTACCAAGTATATTCAGATAATATGATTTGGGTCATAACTTTGATTCATAAACATGAGCTCAAAATATGCTTTGAGCCATGGCACCATCATTAAAATGAGTATATGGCCTTCCAAAGGGGCTACTATAGAGAGGACAGCAAACAGTTAAGGGTATAAGTTCTGGTGTGCTTTTATAAATACTAATTACTTCATAAACATGAATATACAGCTATGGTAATAAATATCACCTATTGCATAAACTGAAATAAGAAAAATTTCCTGTCAGGGACCAGTTCATGCTGACTTGAGCCATATTCTGTAGAAAAGTGGAGTAGAACATGATCTCATCAACATCCCCCAGTGGAGATCATAACCTATTCATTTCTGTCCATCCAGCATGCCTCTTATCACATACTCAACCTATTACAATTCACAAGAGGAAGCACCCCAGCCAATGCATTTGGGGTTGTCCTGGGCTTGTCTTGACATCCACAAGGATAGCATCAGTTATCTTTTGTTCATGCCATGTGACCAGCTCATTTTATTTTTGTTCAGATATTTGTTTGATGGAAACTAATTAAGCCACTTCCACGGTGATTCAATTTGTAATATTTGATGCCTACTCAAGCACACCAGGTACTTCTCCATCTATCTTCCCTAAATTATCTTACAAATAGTCCTGAGAGAATTTCTTTAATGTAATTTTCAACTACTACTAATAAAATTGGTTAATTATTCATTGCATGGTTTCAAATATACTTAACTATTGTATATTACCAAAGACAAAAGAAAACTATTGAATGCTATGAAGTCTGCCAGGTCTGAATCCTGACTTACATAAGTATTCTGCTGGCAATCAACAGTGCACTCTATCCCCACAACAACATTGCTCTTTGGCTCTAAATCCCTTATGAACAATGACATATTGCACCAGGTTGCACTTTTAATGTGGCACAGCTGTTAAGAACTGGAAAATGAAAGTATCAGACAGATGCGTTTGGATCCAGCGGAGAAATTCCTGTAAAAAGGCCTCGTGTGGTGATTTTAGTTCTTCTTCACATGAAATTGCTTTACCAGGGTTGCCCAAGTACTGGTCAGCTTAGGAAAGGGGTTAGAGGGGCTACTCAGAAACTGAATTATATAGGCATGCTATACACAAAGGACCAAAGGTCTTTAAAGTCACACTGGCAACCACTGATAGAAGCATCATTGTTGTGACCATCTTCCAAGTTAAAGGTATAATAAGATATAATGAATTTACATCCATGCTGGTAGATTCCCTGGAACTGGTACTACAGACAGTGTAGAAATTCTCCGGATCATAAGAGTGTTAAGGAAAGATCCTAAACAAACGTGTGGATTTTCATTCCTTTTTGGGAATAAATGCTTGTGTAGGAAAAGAGAGTGATTCAGGAAGCTAGCCTGGGGTAACAAGATTTTTAATCTCATCCACCTGGATAATAGAACACAAAAGAATTTCCTGATTATACATAAACACAGACACATTTTTCGTCGTTTCACTTTTTGACATAGAGAGTTCAAAGTTATATTGTAGGAAAGAGATAAAGCATCAAAAATTATACTAATATAATTTCAATGGTGGCAACAATTCATTTTTACCACTTAGATTGAAACTTTGCATTTTTTATTCCCAATAAAGAGGATGTAAGCTTTTATGATGTGACTTTACTATGCAATCTATGTTGACAATGTCTGTAGAGCTGTAAGGAAGATTACTGTCATTTTTTCTTTTCTTGATGTTTATTTATTTATTTTTAGTTTTCAACATTCATTTCCACAAAATTTTGAGATCCAAATTTTCTCCACATCTCTCCCCTCCCCCAAACCAAAATGTCATGCATTCTGATAACCCCTTCCCCCAATCTGCTCTCTTTTCTTTCATACCCCTCTCTTCCCTTATCCCCCATCTTCTCTTTTCATGATTTTCTTACATTGCTCTCATTTCTCTTCCCAATTTTTGCTCCACCTCTTTTACTTGATTTTCAAAATTCTTTTTGAGCTCTTCCATGGTCTGAAACCATTGCATATTTATTTTGCAGATTTTGGACAGAGAAGCCTTGACTTTTAGGTCTTCATCTGATGGTATGCTTTGTTCTTCTTCATCTGAAAGAATGGAAGAAAATACCTGTTCACCAAGAAAGTAGTCTTCTGTAGTCTTATTTTTTCCCCTTTTTGGCATTTTCTGTCAGTTACTTGACTTTTGAGTTCTTTTTCAAGAGGAGGGTATACTCTGGTGACCTGTAAGTTCTCATTTCCTCCAAGGTGGAACAATCAAGGGATCAAGGGCCTGCACTCTGGTCTGGGAGCAACCACAAACACTCTTCTGCCCAGTATCTGAGAGTAGGGTTCCCTCTCAAGAGCCTCCCTAAGATCCACTGCACCAGCCAGTGCTCCTTCTCACCCAAGAGTCGACACTCAGGGCTGAGATCCAGATCAATCGCTCAATTCCCGAAACATGGACACTGCCGCTGCAGTGGCTGCTGCTGGTGGGTCCAGACTGCATTCCCTTCTCACTCAGGTGAAAAAGCTTTCTCACTGACCTTTGGAGCTGTCTTTGGCTCTCGTGGGTTGGAAAATCTGGGAACTGCTGCTGCTCTTGGTGCCTTGAAGCCTGTTCCACTCCTGTCTGAGGTGGACTGTGCTCCGTGGACTGAGCTCCACCCCAAGTTCGATGCAACTGACCTTTCCTGTAGGAATTCCAGGCTGTCTTGGTCTGCACATCTCTTTCACTCTGTTGTTTTGTGACTTCTGCTGCTCCAGAATTTGTTTATAGTGATTTTTACACGTATTTTATGGGCTTTGAAGGGGAGCTTCTACAGGTCCATCCTTCTAGTCCGCCATCTTGGTGATTATTATTATTATTTAGTATTTGTGTTCTGCTTCCTATTTTAAGTGCTTTATTCTCATTATATAAAAAGACTTCTTTATGAAATTAAATGAAAGATCTCAGATCTAGAACAGGGGTGAGGAACACGTAGCCTAGAACCTTCATGACTTTAAAGATAGAAAATTCCTAAAGAGGAAGACCCAAGTATAGCATCTTTACAACTTAACTTCTCTGTAGCACATAGTGCTCATGTTCTCACATTTCCAAAAAAAATTTTAAATGTGGATATATCAATAAGTCAACATCTTATTGCATTATTTAATTATTTCCATTAAATAAATTGAGCTAGGTACCGGAATTTCTCATAAATCTACATTTCTTGTCCACATATTGATTGTTTCTTATCTTTCAAACATATCTGTTCCATGTAATTTGACTCCTTCTCTCTACTTTCTTAAAAATAAACACACATACACATACATATATACACACACCACTAACTAATATTATGAAGCTACTCTCTTCCAAAACAGGGAGTCAGAAGTGTTTTGGGGGAAGATAAGTATCTACTACAAGCTACAGAATTTTGTCATTAGCCAAATGTCTGGATAGGATAGATACTAGCCAGCTAAATGTAGCTCTCAAGTTTTCCCAGTGCTGAGAGTGATATATCTTATTAAATGGGACTTACTGTAACTAGCTAAACTATGTCAACAAGTATAATTAATCTTGAATGCTAGACCAAACCACTTCATAGCTACCTGGGTTACTTTGTGTAGATCTGGCTTCATAAATGTCCCCAAATGATTACTTTTGGGTGATAGTGGTAGGGAAGGGGCTTATTGCTGAATAAATAGCATAGATAAGACTATGTAAATAAGTTACAAATCATTCTTGTCTTAAAAGTACAAACATTAAGCAATTCCAAGAGGTCCTCCAAATCAATAATGACTCCCTCCCTTGTATAAATATAGTATTTTCTGTTGCTGGGTATGTTAATACCTTCCTTACTCTGGTCTGTCAGAAAGAGCTAAACAAAGCAAGAAGCTTCCTTTGAAATCAATTGAAATTGTTCATATCAATTTTGCAGGGCATGGAATAACCTGAGAATGAGTTTCCTCAGGCATTGTTTCTGTGTGTTGGATAAATGTGGCAATTGTATCTTTGAGTTCACTCTCTTTTATCTATTTACAGTCTCAAAGATAGTTGGACTGGTTCAAAATAATATTTTGAGCTTGGGATTGTTTTAATTTCCTCATGTTCAAAACAAGCAGAGAAAAATTATACAATATGCATATATATGTATGTATGTATGTATACATACATAATTTCACTATATTTTTGAAAGAATGTAAACATTTATGAAAAAACATTTATAAAAAATCTGTTGCAACGTGAGTGACTGTAGATACAAAATACATTTAGATCCCAACTTAAAATGATGCAATTAAGAATGTCACAATTTTGAATGATCTTGAATGTTCCTAAAATATTTTTTACAAGTGGCAGGTAGTCAATATCTGGAAAAATAACTTCTAGAGTTGTGTAGTACATCAGCTTCCGCCAAAAGAAGAATAAATCATTTCAGGCAGGTGTTTACTGTATCATTGAAAACTTCCTTAAGAATGCCCAAACCATCCATCCACCATACATTATGAACATACCTTGACTCAAAAGAGTGTCTCCAAATTTTATCTTTTCTTTTATTTTCTAGCAGACACAATTAAGGGAAAGATAATTTAAAAAAAAAAGATTGGAGGAAAGTAAAGGTGAACAGGAATTTATGCATGACATTTGAGGTCTCGTTGAAAAAGTTTGGGAAGGAGGAGATTCAGGGGAAACCTGAATTATCCAGGTATTGAAGTATTGTCATTTAGGAAGATTAGAATTTATTTCTTGGCTCCAGAAGGCAGACCTAGAAATAAAGGTTAAAGTTCCAAAGAGATGAATTCATGATTTATAGAAAAAAAAAAGCTTCTCACAATTAGGACAGTCCAAAAGTACAGGTAGTAAGTCCTCTCCTCACTGGAAGCTTTCAAGAGAAGTCTAGATGATCATTTTGGCTTTGTTTTAAAGGAGATTCATATTCAGGCTCAAGCCTGTACTAAATAACCTATGTAATTTTGAGATACTAGGATTCTGTTGCTTCTGAAAAATTGGATACAATAGATAGTGGATCTTTTCACTTTCTCTTTCCATGGTCAGTGTCACACATTGTAGACATTTAAAAGATCTTTATTGAATTGGAGATGATTAAGTGAAAGAATAAGTAGCATGAATGTGCTTATCAAGTTAAAAGACATCAAATGACCCCTGACTGTAATTTTACTCTGAATCCTGGAAGACAGTGCATCTTTGTCCATATTTATATGTGCCCCCCAAAAAAAAATCATTTTGGAAGAGAAGAAATAAGTAGGTGTAGATGAGTTATGGTCAGCACACTACTAAATTAACCAAATTTTAGCAATGAAACATGTTTTAAAGGCCTCTAATTGATATATTATGCCATTGGGGGGCTGGGAAGAAAAGAAGGTCCCCAACAAAACATTTCTCTTCTGAAAAGAAAACAAAACAATGCTCTCTATGTGGGTAGAAATAGATTATATAAAGATATTACCAGTGGCATCTTCTGAAGGCTAGAAGGCTAGGAGCTCTCAGAAGGCGGAGATTGCATCTTATTTAAACCTTGTGACTTTTCAGGCTACTTGCAGTGCTCTTAATGTAGTAGGTGTCCATTAAAGTTCTGATGAATGAATAAATGGACAGCTTCACAGTCACAGCTACTGTCAAAGGAAAGGATGGAATTGCAAGAAGGAGCAGGTGGGTCACTAATAACAGCAAATAAACAGCAAATTACATCTCATCCAGTCTTGGAATCTTGCTGCGTCAATGGGTCTTGTCTAGTGGAGTGTACTAGAAGTGTGATTAGCCACTAGACCTTAGCAATACCTGCTTCAGCATAAGATCATTCTGGAAAAAGAAGGAATAGGTGGGAGACACCCAAATTACTTGGACTATAGGTATCCCATTGTATTTTTGACCTGAAAAATATCCCTTGTCCTGTTTTCTTATCCAATTATGCTAATAAGTTATAGGAGAACTAAAGAAACAATAATTAGGACAAGTATCTTGGACTAAGAAAGTATCTGTCTTTTATAGGGATAGCCCCAGAGATGGTACTCCTCTCAGTAACTCATTTTAATCCCTGATAATACCTGCAAGGCGCCATTTTTTCCTTGATACCTAATCAAAGTCTGCCTCCTATAATTTAAATCTCCTTCCTCTTGTTTTCATTTATTTAGGACTAAAAAATTGTCCCCTTTATATTCTTTCTTTTTTATTTAATAATTGTTAGACTTGCAGCTCATCCTCTGGGATAAAAATTCTCTCTCCTTTTTTCATTTATGTCATTTTCTCTTCTGAACATGTCCTAAATTCTCTTTCCATCCAGTTCTGTGATCACTGGTAATCAATTTGGAGAAGAGTAACTTTCTGCTTATTTCATTCTTGTTTATGCATCCCATCTTCATGTTCATTTTCAAATAATCGTATTATTGATCATGTTTGGTTCACTGGGACTCAGATCTTTACCTCCTCTACTTTGAAATGGCTAATATACCAGAAGCATTTATAAATAAAGATTTAGACTAATTCTACACATTACTTCCCTAACAGTTTTTAATGAATGCGTTAGAAAAGAAGAAAGTCCATTCAGTTTTCAATCGTTATCATGGACACATGGATCATCTTTTCTCTAATGCAATTGAAGACTCTGTCTCTCACCTCTGTTTTGCTTCATCCTGGGTCAATCAGTCTTTGGTTGCAACACTCTTTCCATTATTGTCATATCACTGTAAGTTGTCTATTTACAGAACTTCTGCCAATTGAGGCACGACTACTCTTTATCAATTCTCCATACTATGACTATTATAGCATTCAGAAATAAATGATCACTACATTGTAATTAAAATACCATGAGAATAAACTTGACGCCTGTAAGGTATTTTTCCTGCATACTTTATCTTGCCACTTAGGTCAAGGGGGCACATAGGTATTACGAATGAGTCTTATTCCAAATCAAAATCAAATATTAATCATCATAATTCACTACAGAAGACAATGTTAAATTTTACAAATTAAAGGTATTTTTGTTGTATGAAATTTAAAATAGGCTCCTTTTTTCTGAACTTTTTCATAGTTGCTAAACAATGAAAATTGTATCAAATATCAAAGGAGAAATCAGTTTTACGTTGAATACAAATATAAGAAATGTTCAATTTAGATGTAAAAGATTTTTTAATCAAATTAACCAAAAGTTTATCTATTTTATTTTTTTCATAAAACCAACTCTTAGTTTTATGTATTAGTTCAATAGTTTTTTTCATTTCACTTTTATTAATCTCTCCTTTGGTTTTGAGTATTTTTAATTTGGCATTTAACTGGGGATTCTTAATTGATTCTTTTTCTAACTTTTTAGTTGCATGCCCATCAAGGATCATTTAAATGCTAGTATCTCCTCATTCTTTGTCTAGTCTTGATCATATGAAAGTATAATCAGTGTCTATTTTCTACTGCCCAGAAAAATGAATCTTCTCTTAGAATCCATGCAGAATTTTTGCAACTCTAAACCAGTCTGTCATCCTTAAAGGAAAGTGTGCTACAAAAATCAATATTCTGTTCTTTGGGTTGTCCTGGAGGAAAATAGAGTTATTGAATCATGAAATGACTTATCCCTCCAACCAAAGCCAAACAATTCTCTCTACTCTAATGGAAATACTATTAGTTGGGAAAGGGTTAACACAAATACGGATGAAGACACTTATAGTCTAGGGGGGGAGAAAGCATTAATAATAGATAACCAATGCTATTGGGTATGATGTAGGCATCTGAAATGTTATAAAATGTTAAGTCTTGTACTAGCAAAATGCTTTAACGGAGCCCAAATGTGTGAAAGGGCTCATCCCTAGAGGATCACTCCATCTGTATATTTTCAACCACAGTTCATTTTAGATCAAAAGATTGTTCCACTTTTATTTTTTGCTTCTTAATGGTTCAGTGATTGAATCAAATGGTTTGTCTCTAATTGGGCTTGCATTTGTGATGTAAGCCAATGGCAGAACTGCTCCATTTAGACCTTTGACAGTCATGTTCTGCAAGGACCAGCAAGGATCTTTTCTCCGATGTTAAAAACCGTTCATGACATAAATTCTAAGGGAGAAAGATGTGGTTTTTTTTGTGAATGTAGTAGCCTGAAAAATTATTAGTCCTTGTCTAGAGAATGGGAAATTCTTGTCAGATGTAGTTTAATTTGTTTATGAAAATAAAACATGTCAAAAATATCATGAAACATTCTGCCTGGTGGAGTTTGACATTTCATTCTTTTTTTTCCAAGATTATTTGGGGTACCTCCTGGGGGATTCCAAAAATAAAGTTCAGCTCTGCCAAATACTCTCAAATACCACTGAAAGGATACAAAACCACATTCTCACAATAAATAGGCAAAAATCTGTGTTGTGACCTTCTAGATTATACATTAAAATGTTCATAACTTAATGTATGAAATAGCAGAACTGGAAGGGTTTATAAAAGTTACCTTTTATAGTTCGACCTATACATACAAAGAATAGCAAGTGCCTTTAAGGTATTCTTGCAGTCCAGTAGGTATCGTAAAATATTGCATGCCCCAAAGATATTCACGATATCTTTGCTTCTTTAAAATGTCAGATCCCTGTCATTCTCTGGAGAGAATATTTTAATAATGAAACTTTTACATCTTCATCCAAAAAATCACATATTCTTCTAGTACTGTGTGGACAATTGCATGAAAACAGACAATACTGTGTCAGTAGTGACAACTGATCTTAAATCAAAAACTGGTTCATTTTAATAACTAAGATAGAATGAGCTATGGTTATTGCTTGACTTTGTTGCTTAGAAGGCCAAAAGTCACCTTTGTCTAAACTATAGAATGTGAATGCTACCTAGAAAATGTCTTTTAAAGTGTGTTCTCTGAACAAGCATTAATAAAACTCAATGACTAACAATAAAAAACATGTAGAAAGTCCTTAGACTCTTTATTTCCTGAAAGAATAATTAAATATATTCCAGATATGATAAATTACAAGTTGTTTTTTTTTTAAAGTCACCAACTTGGGCTCAGAAGAATCAGTATAAACAGGCAATTTAATCTTTATGATCATTGATTACTTGACACCCATTTGGGGGAGTTAATTAGGACCAGTCATGAAGGTTATCTAGTGATCTGGATATTAGGGTGTGATCCTCAATTCATTCATAGAAACCAATCAACACCAATCAGATAGTAATGACTGTAAGCCATTGATTGCACTAGATTCAAACCAGTGACCTAGAGGTGAAATTTGTGAACCATTAAAAATTCTAAACTATTTAGTCCCATATCAGCAATCAATTCCAAAATACTTGAAGACTCTAATGTCTTTTTGTTTTCCTGTAAAAATGACATTTCACTTGTCTTGAAAAAAGCAATCTCACTATTTTTAACTACACTTTTACAAGAATACTCATATCTTGATTCTGTGAAATTTAACTAGTAGTCTGAGCATACTTATAAATCAGAATTACAAAGAAAACTAGGATCATTAACTTCAGAGAATACCAGTGTTTTGGTGGGTATGATGGTAGAGTAAGGGGAAAGATTAGTGTTTTCTTTTATTCTTCTTTTAAATAAACATATTCCTAGGATACATTAATAGGTGAATGAAATGTGAGTTAATAATCTTTCCATACTCTGCTTTGCATAGCAACGCATGAATAGTATTGATAAATTGGCTTCCTTATACTCACCCCGCTCACAGATTCCTGAAAGGAAGTGGATAAAACATTCAATTTCAATAATGCATACCAAGGTTTTAATCTCATCCTCCCTTCTTATTAGCTATATGACACTGGGTAATCTCTCACCTACTTAGCTTTCTCATCTGTAAAATAGAGATAGTAAAAAAAATTTACCACCTACTTAGAATAAGGACAAAACAAGAAATCTTGAAAATTAGAGAAATAAATAAACTGAAAAATAAAAAACACTCTAGAATCAATGAAACAAAACTCTATGCTATTTCTTTGAAATTGCTAACAAAAGTGATAAAACTTTAACCAACTTGATTAAAAAGAAAAGGGAGGATAACAAAGTTAAAGATGAAAGGTGAAATAATTATACTTTCTTCCTGCCAGTGTTTTATAAAGAAATCACTTCATGAAATTTAAAGCATTATGTAATTATAGGTTATTAGTATAGCATCATTCATGGAAAAGAAGACTAGACTCCCTAATATGAAGACACACACCTACTGTTCCCCATTCCAGTGAAAGATAGAGATAAATAAGGAAGAACTTTCTGATAGTAGGTAGAATCAAAAGTTAAAGCAGGCTACTACTGCTAGCTATTATGGAATTTCCTTCCCCAAAATATTTAACAAACATATAGACAGTCATCTACTTAGAAGAAGCAGTTAAGGGACATCTGGGTTCAAATCTTCATCTCAGGGATTGTTATGAGAACCAAATCAGATAAACATAAAGGCAGGCAAAGAAACAAACACATTAAGCACTAGCTATGTGCCTGACATTGTGCTAAGCACTAGAGAAACAAACGCAAGCAAAGCAAGACAGCCCTACCTTTAAGAGCTATATAAACATTAGCCATCATCATTATTAGATGGGTTGGACATAGTCTTATCTGGAGACAGAGCAATGTCTATATAGTTTTTTCAACTATGTGAACACTCTATCATTGAGAATTTATTTTATAACTATAAATTATAAAAATAATCTTAGATAACATTGATATTTCCTTATACATTAAATATGATCAATTAAATTCTGTTTTCAAAATACAAAAACATCATTTTACCTATTCCCTCAGTGCTAGGTAATTTCCTAATTTTACCCTGGAAATCTCTCTAATATCAACTATGTAGGGACTTCTGGAAGCCAAGATGGCAGAGTAAATAGTAAGTCACTCTCACTCCCCCTTACTGACCTTGAAAAACTCAGAAAATACTGCTCCAGAAAAAATACTGAAACATTAGAGAAAGCAGAAAGATGGGGTGCAGCAGTTATTTAGCTCATAAGGCTATGGTGGGGGTAATAGAAAAGGTCCCTCTTTCTCTGGTTTAAAGGAATCAGCACAGGATGAGAGGCATCCTGGCAAGCCCTACCTCAGCAAACCAGTGAGAGACCATAAAACCTAGGGTAGTGATGCAGACAAGTGCTGGCACCAGGACTCCTCACCCCACAGCCTTTACGCAGAGGGGGAAACTGGCAGACACCAGCATGGGGAACCTGCAGACACCAGCATGAAGAATCACCACTTGTGTGACTGACAGGTGTCCACTAGTAACTGAGCCTACCAGTGTTCTAGCATAGCCCTGGTAAGGACATGACCTCCAGTGACCCAACCACCCATACTCCCACACCTCAATCCACAAGCTTCTGTGTAACCTGGAGGGAATGAAGAAAAACCCCATGTGGCATCTGCACACACCAGCCAATACCACCAACAACAGGTAATCTCAGCAACAGGTAAGCTACAGTCTCCAGCTGCCAGAACCAAAGGCTCCATCATACAAAGCCAATAACCAGGCCCTTAGCCCCCAGCACAAGTAGTGTGGCTCAATGAACCCTGTGCCTCAGAAGTAGAGACCAACATAGAAAATCAAAGACCATAGGTTCTTATTGTGGGAACAGGTAAGATCAAAACATAAATTCAGAAGAGGACAGCATTGTCACTATATCCACATCTGAAACCTCAAAGGGAGATATGGACTGATCTCAAGCCCAAAAAACCTTCTTGGAAGAGCTCAAGAAGGATTTTAAAAGTCAGCTTAGAGAGGTAGAAGAAAAATTGAACAATTTCTTTAAAAATATAATTGACAGAATGGGGAAAAAAGTACACTGAAGAAAACTTCTTAAAAAGTAGAATTGGACAAATGGAAAAGAAGGTCCAAAAGCTAACTGAAGAAAACTATTTGTTAAAAATTAGAATTGGGTAAGCGCAAGCTAATGACTCTCTGAGATATCAAGAATCAGTCAAATAAAATTTAAAAAAAGAAGAAGAAAAGGTAAAATACCTTATTGGAAAAACAGCTGGCCTGGAAAATAGATCCAGGAGAGATCAATTAAGAATTATTGGTCTACCTGAAAGCCATGATAAAAAAAAAAAAAGAACCTGGACAGCATTTTCCAAGAAATTATCAAGGAAAACTGCCATTAGGTGCTAGAACCAGAAGGTAAACAGTCCTCAAAGGAATCCACCAATCACCTCCTGAAAGAGATCCAAAATTGAAAAGCCAAGGAATATTATAGCCAAATTTCAGAATTATCAGATCAAGGAGAAAATCAAACATCTATTACTCCTCCTTTTCCTCCTCCTCTATGTCTATGACATTTTGGTCATTATTATAGCAAAAGCATCTCCCTAATTTCTAGAGGAAATTAGAACATGGTATCATCAGAAATGTTATGATTCATCATGCATTTTAATGACTTTATTCTCATTTCTCCCCAAATTAAGAATGTCATGGTTCAACTGTGTTCCATTGCCTCATATTAATCAAAGGTTTATGTGTCTATAGGAAAACATTCATGGTAATGTGACCTTCAAAAGAAGGAGATGGGAAGAAAGATTCAGGTATGAAATCAGTCAAGGTTATTTTTTTTTAAAGCAGCCCCCATATAGAAAAAAAAAAATTCTCTAACATTGAATCAGCATTGCCATTCTTATCTTGCACCTGCTTCTGTGAACAACAGTCCATCCAAATCCTGCAATCAATGCATTTGTCATTGTCATTAACCATGGCCTTTCATGCCTCTTCCCCTCATCTTCCTTTACCATTGGACAGATGTTTCATCTCCAAGTCAATGAACTGGTGATTCTTTCACCAACATCAAATGGTGCAGCAATTTATCAGTTCAAGGGTTTTACTTTCTCTAATTTATCAAATCTAGCAAGCCTCAGTGCCATTAGCTAAACATTTAGTATTCTATCCACTATAACATATGCATTCAACAGCACTGGCCTAAGATCAAAATGTTTCATAAAGGGTAATTAGCAACTAGCTATAATTTCATTTTGCTCTACTGTGCAAAATATGGGAGATGAAAAATTCAAATTGAGACATTGCACACTATGTGTAACTTGTTTTCAATACCATTTAATTGGCATGTTGATTGCTAATCAATTTTGAAATGCTGTTTTTTAGTCTAATGGCCATATTCTTTTATTAATACATGAAGATTTACATATATTGCACTAATCAGTGTTAATGGGGATTATAAACAAAAATCTTTAGCACATCAAAAGAATAATTAATCTCAACATTACCAAAATATTCATCAGTTTCTTAATTCATAATATGAAAAATATCCTATTTTTTTACCATCTAGCTCCCCTTCCCCTCCAAATTTACACATATTACTTCAACAACTTTACATAACAAATTGTCAGTTAAGTGTTAAAATGAAGTTTTAACAGAGTTAAACTGTAAAAGTCTAGAAACATGTATTGTTTTCTTTCTTGCCTTCTCATTTGAGTTATAAACTTTATCTCAAATCTAATGAAATTATTCATTAATTTCACTTTCAAACAGAAATTGAAATTTTCAAATGATTGAGAGAATTTGTAATTATGTCAACAAAATTGATATGGAATAGTAGGAATTTGTACATCTTACAGTTTGCATTTTTTTCCCACAGTGATATGAATTTCAAATGTTCCACTTTAAAAAAAATCATCCTTTCTCTGAACATTTCAGAATGAACATTGCTATACAATATTTTGCTTTGCATAACAGTTACTTAAGAGAATATGATTTTTGTAGTAAGATAAATAGACTGATATACCATTGGTGAAGCTTTGAATTGGCCCAATCATCCTGGAAAGTAAATTGGAATTACCCTTTAAAAAGAGGGTGAGGGAAGGACCAAAACATCCATACCCTTTGACCCAGTAACACAACTACTAAGCATGTACCTCTTTGGAGTATCTATATGTTAGGAGAAATTATCAATATGTGCAAAAATATTTATTGTTACGCTTTCATGATAGCAAATAATTGTAAACAGAGTGGATACTCATCAATTAGGAATGGCTGAACAAATCATGCTATATGACTGTAATTGAATACATTTCCCCCTAGAAATAATGAAAGAGAGAAAACCTGAATAGAATTGGATGAACTGACACAGAGTTGAAGTGACTACAACCAGCACAAAATATGGGAGATGAAGAACTGAAATTAATAAACTACATACTATGGGTAATTTGTTTTCAATCACATTTAATTGACATGTTGATTGCTAATCAATTTTGAAATATTATCTTTTAACCTGATAGTCATATTCTTTTCTCAATGAATAAAGATTTACAATCCAAATCCAAAGATTTACACATAATGACTATAATAAAGGAAAATATCTGTGAAAAATGTTCTGTTCAATGCTGTAAATAACCATAACTATAAATGACTAATGATGAACCATGTCTTCAAACTTTAGTGGAGAGGTGCTGGACAAAAGCGGGGACAAAACATATATATTTCAGACAAGCCCAAAGTGTGAATTTGTTTTGTTTTACTGAATGTTTACTTGTTAAAGAAGAGGGTTTCAATTTTAGGAGAGACAAAAGGGGGAAGTGGACAGTGATTAGTGATGAGAAGAGAAGTGTGTGTTTGTCTTTCATTGCCAAAGAAGACCATGCCATCAGAGAAATGATGACATGACTTGCATTTGACTTTGATTTGAGTGAAGGAGGGCTGTGAAGGTCACCAGCCTCTCTTCTCCTTGAGAGCCATCTGAATCTAGTGACATCAGGATGACTGGAGATGACCCAGGTTGAGGCAATTGGGGTTAAGTGACTTGCCCAAGGTCGCGCAGCTAATGAGTATCAAGTGTTTGAGATGAGATTTGAACTCAGGTCTTCCTGACTCCTGCACTGGCACTCTATCCACTGCACTACCTAGCTGTCCAATGAGAAGAGTAAAATAACAAGAGAGAATCAATGAACCTTTGTAAAGCACAAATGAAAGAAATTCAAAAGGAGATCGAGACAAACAGGGCAAAGTTGGCACTATTGTGTAAAATTTAATATATATACTTTGCCAAAAGAAATTCATGGATTTGTCTATAACACTTCTTTTCTTTTTTTGTATATTATTGATATTTTAAGTACTGTATGTATGAACGAATTGATAAATGAATGAATGGCAACCTTTCCCAGCCCAACTCACCCTACCCCACAAAAAGAACACTAAAGCTAACAAGTTTGAGAATCAGAGAAGCTGGATAGAAATACTGCCTAGTATAAGGTTTGTAAAGCAATTCACATTAAAATTATCTCATTGAATCCTCCCAACAACCTTAGGAGGTAGGTGCTATTAGTATTACTATTGCAAATAAGTAAGCGGTGTAAGTATACGTGTCTGAGGCAATATTTGAACGCAAGTCTTTCTGACTTTAAGAGCAATGCTCTTATCTACTGTGCCACCTAGCTGTCACTGCCTCACGGATCTCAGTTTCCTCACCTGTAAAATAAGAGGGTTAGGAGAGTAGGTCTTTCATGGCCTTCCAACTCTAATACACAATTCTATGTCCCTCTTTACCCTTCCAACCTTCAACATGTCACTTCCCTACTTAATCTTCAGCAATTCCTGTTGCCTCAAGGACAAAACTTAAACACCCATATCTGATTTTCAAAGTCCAATACAACCTGATGCTAATCTACCCTTTGAGCTGTATTATATCTGTTTCCTTCTTTCACTCTCCAGTCCAGTCACAATGTCCTTCTTCATGTATATCATGAATGTCATCCCCTCTCCAATCTTTTCTATTGCCATCCCCTGCCTGAAATATACTCACACTTCACCATAACTCAGAATCTCTCACTTTGCTCATCCCAAGCACCAGTTTCTATGTCAAAGGTTCATAATCTGTGGGTATGTAAACTTTGTAAAAATTATTTTGAGAATTTTGTTTCAATATAATTGAGTTTTTGTAATACCATGTATTTATTTTCTTTTAAAACATTATTCTAAGAAACCCATAGGATTTCATCAGACTGGCAAAGGGTTCATGAAACACAAAATGTTAGGAAGCCCTGTTCTGCATGAAACCTTTCCTGATGCCCCCTTCAGTTTCTAGTGCCTTCCTTACATAAGAGACCATTTTTTCACCTTTATTCTGTTCTTATGTGTCCATGCATATCATGTTTCCCTGATATAATATAAGCTTATTGAGAGCAAGGACTCTTCAGTGTTGGTATCCCCAAGGCATATCAGAGTACCTGGCATGTGGCAAGCCCTTCAAAAGTATTTGTTGATTGATAATTCCTTCATATCTAGTCAAATTGAACTACTAGTTGTGCCCTCAGTTAAACAATCCATTGCTCACTTCCACTTGTTCTCCCAGGCTATTCCTGACATGCATGCTTCCTTCAAAGCCCAGCTGACATGCCACCTTCTCTGTGAAGCCTTCTCTGATTCTCCAGTTGTTACTGTTCTCTCCTCTTTCAATTTCCTTTGTACTCTCTTAATATGGGTAGAAATATCTCCATGAGCATGTGAGCTCCTTGAGGGCAAGGAAAAGTTTAGTTTTGTCTTTATATTTCCAGTGCCCTACACATAGTGACCATTTAATAAATGTTTGCTGCATTGAACTGATCAAAGTAGTATTTAAGAAAGTTCAATAAGCAATTCTGGATGGAGAGAAGAAAGAGGAGAAAGTGGAGGAGAAGGAGGAGAAGGAGCAGCAGGAAGAGAAGGAAGCGCTACTCAAGGAATTCAGTTAGGAGGTAAACATACTAGCTGCCTAATAGGCAATAGTAGCTCAGATATAGTAGCAATTATCTAAATACAAAACGTCAGTGCATTTTTGTGAAGGAACAAGTACAAAAGACTTTTCAAAGGAAAAGTGGACAGAAAGTGATGGCCTACTAAATATTGGGAAGAGAAGTATAAGGTGGAGCTAACTCCAAGGTTTCTGATCTGGTTGACAAAGAAATGACGATACCATTTATAAGAACCAGAAGGCTGAAAAGAAAGCTGACTTAGAGAAAAGAATATGCTCAGTTTTAGATGTATCGAGTGCTGACAGAACATACAAATGATAGAGTCCAATCAGAAGCTGGAAATCATAGGATTTAGAAATGAAAGGAAATCAGGGATAATCTACTCTTATAGATGTGTAAATAAAGGCACAGATATGACATGACTTGCCTAAGGTGATGGGAAGTAACAAAGCTCATATTCCAGTACACGTTCCCTAGCTCCAAATATGATATTCTTTAAACCACCATAGAGAACTTTTGATCTTCTCTACACTCCCAAACTCTCCTGTCTTCTTAGCTTTCCTGTCACTGTCTAGGGCACCACTGTCCTCCCAGCCCCTCAAGATCACACCGTCATTATCCTACTGAACTCTTTTCTCACTGTCCTCTCACAAATCCTTGTGTTGTCAAACTGTGTCATGCCTGCCTTCTCACAGCCTCTCTCCTCTCCACTCACCAGCTGCCACATTGGTCAGCTCCTCATCGCCACACACCTGGGTTATTGCGATGACCTCCTGCTTGGTCTTCCTGCCTCCGATCTCTCCCCACTCCAATCTGTCTCCCAGCTGTTATTGCTGTTCAGTCGTGTCCAATTCTCCATGACCCCGTTTGGAGTTTTCTTGGCAAAGATACTGGAATGGTTTGCCATCTCCTTCTGCAGCTCATTTTACAGATGAAAAATTGAGGCAAATCAGGGTTAAATGACTTGCCCAGAGTCACACAGCTAGTAAGTGTCTGAGGTCTGACTTTAGACCATGCTCTACCTACTTTGCCACCTAGATGCTCCCTCAGAGGCTAATATGATTTTCTTATAAGACAGATCTAAACATGTTACCCCCCCTTCAATAAAATCCAGTGGCTTCCAATTACTCTCAGGATCAAATGTAAAGTACTTTGTCATTTAAAGCTCTTCAACCTGCCCCCTTCCTATGATCCCAGCTTTCTGACTTTTTTTTACTCCTATCCACATACTCCATGATCCACACACACTGGCCTACCTATTTTTCATGTATGACAGTCCAGTTCCCCACTCTTTGCCTTTGAATTGGCTGACCCCCATTTCGAGAATATTCTCTCTATTCACTTCTGCCTCCTGGCTTTTCTTGACTTCCTTCAAGATTCAGATCAAATCTGAAACTACCTTCTGCAGAAGGTTTTCCTTGCTCTCCCCTCCTCCCTCATTGCTTCCACCTCATTGCTTTCCCTCTGAAATTACCTTCCATTTGCACTGAACACATTTTATACATTCATAATTTTTTGTATGTTGTCTCCTCCATTACAATGTCAATTCCCTCAAAGCAGAAACCATGTTGTGCATTGCGTTTTATCCTCAAGTGCTCAGCATAGTGCTTGGAAATGAGTAAGCACTTAATAAAAGCTTAAATATAGATGAAAGGATTGGACAGAAGGCATAAATTATTGTTATTATTATTTCAAATAATAATAGCTAATGTTTATACAGGGCTTTTAAAGGCACATTACACGTAGCATATTTTTATTTATTAGGGCATTCTTTAGCTAAAAGCAAGAGTGGGTAAGAGTGTTGTGCTTGGAATCAGGAAGACCAGAATTTTAAACCATCCTCAGACATTTACTAGCTGTGTGACCCTGGGAAAGTCACTTTACCTCTACCTACCTCAGTTTCCTCATTTCTAAAATAAAATCATAACAGCACCTACCTCCAAGCTGTTATGAGGATAAAATTAAATAATAATTGTAAAATGCTTGACACAGTACCCAGAGCAAAGTTAGTGCTACAGAAATATTAGCTATTATTATTGTATTGCTTAATAGAGTTCATGCGATATAATAGATTTTGATAAATGCTTGTTCCTTCCCCTCAAACCCATAGAGAATTAGAGTTGGAAGGACCTCAAAAGTCATCTGGTACCACCTACCATCTAATGTAGGGATACCCTCTAGAACATCCAAGATATGTGCAGTCATCTCATTCCTCCTTGGAGAAGCCAATTCTACTTTTGAATAGTTTTATTATAATTTTTATATTGAATCAAAATTGTTCCTTCCCTTGTAACTTCCACCTATTTTTCCTAGTTCTGCTCTCTCATACAAAGTAACTCTATCCCTTCTTCTGTGTGATAGATTTTAAAATATGTGAAGACCACTGATCATGTCCCTTCCTCCCCCCAGTCTTCTCTTTTTTGTGATACACATTCTTAGCAGGATACAACAGAAAGAACACTCGATTTGAAGCCAGAAGACTTGTGTTCAAATCCAAGCTGTGCCATTTACTACCCATGTGACCCTTGACAAGTCACCTATCTTTTCATTTCTTATCTGTAAAATGAGGAGATGGGCCTAAGTGATCACTAATTCACCTCCAGCTCTACGTCTATGATCCTGTGGCACAATTTCAAAACCTGTGACTATTTTGATTAGTCTCCTTCAGAATTAGGTTCATTTGTTTTAATTGTGCCCAGAACCCAGAACTTAACCAGAATGGTGTTCTGCTGACAAAGAATAAATTATAATAATAGCTAATATTTATATAGAACTTCCAGGATTACAACCTACATGTAAAGTAGATTGTGCAATCAATCAATAAGTATTTATTATGTACCTACTAAGTGCTGTATTAGGACAGCCAAAGTCATTAGAGTTTAGATGTCCAAACATGCAAAATGCAAGGACATACAAAAATATAAATATATTCCAAAAAGTGTTCAGTGTTTTCGTTTTACTGTTGAAGAAACTGATACTCTGAAAGATTAAACATCTCATCATAACATAGTTCATGTCAGAAGCTCAGATCGTTAGTTGTAGGGTTACAAACCTAAAATAATACAATTATGATGGGGTAGTCAATTGTTTCCACATCATCAATTGACTTCAGAGTCACTTGAGTGGAACCAGATGGATGAAATTTAGAAAATCTTTGCTCGGTGTTACAAGTTCCATGTTATCTTCCATACAATCATAGTCAGTTAGATGGTACAATGGATAGAGCACTGTGTCTAGAATTGAGAAGACCTGACTTTAAATCCAGTCACAGACATTGGCTACCTGTGTGACCCTAGTCATGTCACTTAACCTCTGTCTGACTTCGTTTCTTCTACTCAGGAGGATAACAATAATGCCTACCTCCCAAAGTTGTTCTGAGGATCAGATGACACAATATCAGACAACATTTGTAAAGCATTTAGTACAATGCCTGGCACATAGTAAGCACTTAATCTTAAGCACTTAGTCTATTCTCTTTACCTCATAAGATATCTTTAACTAAAACTGTATAATCAAAACTTGAAGAAACTTTCCATTATTTACCATTGAAACAATCAACTAATGAGAAATTTATTAAACACAGACTATGGACCAGGTACTGGTCTAGATACTGGGGACACAAATGTAAGTGAACCACTCAAGAAACTTACCTTCTACTATTCAGGCTTTGCTCTATTGAATCTCTGTTTTCTAGAGAGAAGGCCCAAAAGACTAAACAATTTTGTGAAGACAAAGACAGTGACCCATGGACCAAGTCAAATCCATCAGCATCCCAGTGAAGGCCCCAGGTGGGAATTATTTCTCTTTGATGGCATCAATTGATTGCCCAAGAATTTATTAGGCATATATGCCAGCTAGTATTTTAGGTCCAGGGATAAAAAGACAAATTCTTCATAACAGGTGGGCATGATTCTCTGACTTCATATGGAGTATATGTCATAGAAGCAAGAAATGGAAAAAACATTTATTATTTACTTACTTTACATTAGACACTGTGCTAAGCACTGAGGATAGAGATAGAAACTAAATCTATGACAAGTCATTAACTCATAAGGTGCAGAGAAAGTGCTCATCTACATTAGGAAAGGGAGTGTTCCCACCTAGGAGTTTCCTATACAAGCAGTAGCGATACAAAAAATTAAAAAAAGGACAGTTCCTCTTCTCAAGAAGTTGATAGTATAATGGGAAGAAATAGCACCTCTAGGAGATAGGTTGCTCTTTAATAAGTAGATATGCAGAATGAGAATAGATTGAAATAAGCAGGATTTGAGATCTGTCTCTATATACTCGAAGAAACTGACACAGCAAACTTCCTTTACCATGGAGTTAGTTATGTTGGATACTAGATTGACTGCTTAAAGCTTCCCTGATCCAGTGAAACTGAGTCTTCTGTTTCTTTGCCTTGTCCTGTCTTGGACCTTGACTAACAACTGACTCTAACGATCCCTGATACCAGTCACTTCCCCCAACCACACGACCTTCTTGGCCTCGCTGACCACCACCAAAGTCCTCTGTCTCCCCTAACCATGTTCTGGAATAGCAGTAAGCACTGTAGTGACATTGTGGGTCACCAAATTTGATCCACCCCAGACAAAGCCACCTCATTTATGATGACCTCCAAGAAAAAAAATTCAGATTACTTTTCATTGCTAACAATTAACAGCATCCTCAATTGGGAAATTTGTCTTTATATGTAATCTTAAAACCCTTAGGTTCCACTGTGTGACCTGTATTGTAAGATGTTCAGAAGCTCCCCTTCACTGATGCTGTTTATGTCCTTTAGTTTTTGAAGTTTTAAGAATTAAAGCTTGAAGAAGGATGCAAAGTTTACAAGTTTTGAATAATTTTTTCTGCTCATTGTACAGAAGTAATTCCCCCATTAAGAATAACAAGCATTTCATTTACATATCAAAAGCATATCATGCCCCCAAATGACTTATGAATGGTATCAACTTTTGTAATAACACAGTACAGTTCCATAGTTACTAACATCACACCATGCAGACTATAACATTGCTCAGGTCCATTATTTCTAAATAAATAGAAGTAAATATATAGGAAAAATCTAAATGAACTGAAATGCTCAAGGAATGAGCTTTTCTGAGTACAGGAACTGGGGCATTGATTTGAGGGTTATTTGATGTCCTTGAATAAATCATAGATTCAAAGTGGGAAGGAAATTTAAAGACTTATCTCTGGGGCTCCTTCATAGCCAATAATACAAATCAAGTCAGCAAACATTTTCTTAGGTACATACTATGTTGCAAACACTATGCAAAGAACTAAGTCCTGGGGAGTATAAAGAAAGGGAAACATCAGACCCGGCTCTTGAGGAGCTCATAGCCTAATGGGAAAGTCAACAATCCCACATAAACAAGATCCATCTAAGGTCTTAGAGGGAAGGCATTAAGATTAAGGAGGCCCAGAAAAGGTTTTTTTCAGAAGGTAGAACTTGAGCTGAGCCTTAAAAGACATAAGGAAAATCAGAACAAAGAGAGGAAGGAGAGAGTTCCAGTCATGGGGGACAGCTTGTGAAAACAGTAGGAGTTGGGAGATGGATATTTTGTCTTATCTAGCAATAGCAAGATGGTCAATGTGTGTGGATGGCAGGTTGCATGGAGGGGAGGGAAGAAGAACTGAAATGGTGGGAAAAGGTTAGATTATGAAGGGCTTAAGTCAAATAGAAACTGTCAGGCCTCTAGGCCAGCAGTAGCTAAGGGCTGAGTAAGCCCT
This sequence comes from Bettongia penicillata ogilbyi, assembly GCA_023548195.1. Lineage (NCBI taxonomy): Eukaryota > Metazoa > Chordata > Mammalia > Diprotodontia > Potoroidae > Bettongia > Bettongia penicillata. The sequence goes on from JAJHZJ010000323.1 coordinate 883,380, forward strand.
TTGACCACCAAAATGCTCCACTCCTACATTGCTCTCAGCCTATAATTTGCCTTGGACATGTTATCTGACCACCTCTGGATTCCTCTTGCTTCTTATATCCTGTTCTTACATCCTATTTGCTCCTTTCTTTTTTGTTGACCTGCTATTTTGTCTGTCTTCTCTGATCTTTGATCCCCATGGCTTACATCTTAGACTCCCACTCTTTTGTCTACTCTGGGACACTAGTTCAGAGTGGCCATGGAACTGGGGTACGCACACTTTCTTTAGTGTTGCATTAATGAATGAAGCAGCTGTAGAGCAGTGACCCCAGCTAGCCTCTTCCCTTACTACTAAAACCTGTGAGGCTACACACTGCTCCACTCAGATTCAACCATTCTGACAGTCCAGGAGGGTCCTCAAGCTCAGAAACTGCTAGGACTGGTAAGAATAGAATTCACCTGTATGCTTATTAGTAAGGATGGGGTAGCTGGAGAAGAAGGTTTAGTACTGATTGAGGCATGTATAGAGTATAGGAAGACACAGTAGTAGAAAGTATAACTAACATCTAGCTATTTTTGTCACTTTGAACACATCTCCTCTCCTTGCATTAGCGATATTCCTAGACTCTTATGTAGTCTACATGTCTACACTGAGGCAGCTAAGTGATACACTGGAGAGAGACCTAGTCCTGGCGTAAGGAAGACCCGAGTTCAAATGTAGTCTTAGAAACTCTGTGATCCTAGGCAAATCATTTAACTTTTCATTGCCTTAGTTTCCTCATCAGTAAAATGAAGATGATAAAAACACCTATCTCTTGTTGTGGGAATAAATGAGACAATATCCATAAAGCATTTTGCAAATCTTACAGTGCTTTTTAAAGGCTAGTGATCATGACAACAATGATGATGAAGACGACGAAGATGATGACAATGAGGATGACTATGGACCTGCTTTTGTTTTCACCAGAATGACAAACAAATCTCTCTTCCAAAGTCCTGAGCAAGTTGACTGCTATCATCTACAAGCACCAGTCAAACATACAGGATTCTAGCTTGCCTGGATAAGCCTTATTTCTCCACCTGGACAGCTTATCTCCCCATCAACCTGGGGATATCAGTCCATGAACCAGGCTTTTTTCCACCATTACCATTGAAATATTTCTGAAGAATATTAATTTGCTTTTCCATCCTAATCAAACTTTTATACATATAGTTTCTTTCTGTTTGGGGTTTTTGATCCAAAGCTAGAATTTCACCAATGTGGATAGGGTCTGATAAAGAAACTCCCTCTACCAATGCTGATCAGTGACTATTCCATAACTTCTAATTTTTAAAATTTGCATGGGCCGGGGGCGGAGCCAAGATGGCGGAGTAGAAGGATGCACATTTACGAGCTCCGAAACCACAGCCCATAGATTTAATGTAAAAAGAGGCCCCCATAACTTCTGGACCACTGAAAGGTGTACAGAAACAGAGTGGAAGAGATTTCTGTTCCAGAGAGCCCTGGAGAGCCATTCCCAGGGTCCGTCGTGCCCCGGAAAGCGCTGCCCTGGCCATGGCCCCAGAGAAGCTGATCCGAGCAGGCTTCAGGGATGGAAGCTCCGGCGGCCGGGAAGGTCCCTCCGCCCACAGAAGCTACAGGTCAGTAAGAGAGACAGATGGCTGACCGAGGGGAGCAAGGTGTCTCCATGACTTGGGCCCCTTCGGGAGGAAGCGGCGGCGGCAGAGGCGGGGGCAGGAAATGGCGGAGGCAGAGGCGTGGGCAGCAGCGGAGGCAGCAGTGGCGGCGGCTGCCCAGACTCCCTCAGCAGCAGGCAGGATCTTCATTACGGAAGGTCTCTGCATAAACAACCTGAGGGAGCTGAGCCTGGGAGGCAGCCCCCCCCCCACCGCTCCGTTCCTGAAAGTCTCTGCATAAAGCCCCTGAGGAAGCCGAGCCTGGGAGGCGGCCCCCCCCCACCCCAGCACCAGAACTAAAGCTCACATTGATTAGCGTGGAGAGCACATTTGAATCTCAGACCCCAAGCACTAGCTGGGTGGATCTAGGCAGGGGTGGACAGGAATCTCAGAAGTCAAGTAACTGGCTGGGAAAATGCCTAGAAAAGGGAAGAAAAATAAGACTATAGAGAGTTTTTTCCAACAAATGCAAATGATCCCGACTTTCGGATCTGACGAGGAGGGGGACATATTCTTGCCATCAGGGAAAGACGTGAAAGGCAGGGCCTTGGTACCCCAGACATCTCAGTGGGATGTTGGGTGGGCTCAGGCCTTGGAGGAGCTCAGAAAGGATTTTGAAAGGCAAGTTGGACAGGTGGAGGAAAAACTGGGAAGAAAAATGAGAGAAATGCAAGAAAAGTATGAAAAACGGGTCAATACCTTGGTAAAGGAGACCCAAAAAAATGCTGAAGAAAATAACACCTTGAAGAATAGGCTCACTCAATTGGCAAAAGAGGTTCAAAAAGCCAATGAGGAGAAGAATGCTTTCAAAAGCAGAATTAGGTAAATGAAAAAGGAGGTTCAAAAGCTCACTGAATTTAATAGTTCTCTCAAAATTAGAATGGAACAGATGGAGTCTAATGACTTTACGAGAAACCAAGAAATCACCAAACAAAACCAAAAGAATGAAAAAATGGAAGAGAATGTGAAATATCTCATGGGAAAAACAACTGACCTGGAAAAGAGATCCAGGAGAGACAATTTAAAAAATTATGGGACTACCTGAAAGTCATGATCAAAAAAAGAGCCTAGATATCATCTTCCATGAAATTATCGAGGAAAACTGCCCTGACATTCTAGAACCAGAGGGCAAAATAAGTATTGAAAGAATCCATCGATCACCACCTGAAAGAGATACAAAAAGAGAAACTCCTAGGAACATTTTGGCCAAATTCCAGAACTCCCAGGTCAAGGAGAAAATCTTACAAGCAGCTAGAAAGAAAGAATTCCAGTATTGTGGAAATACAATCAGGATAACTCAAGATCTAGCAGCTTCTACATTAAGGGATCGAAGGGTGTGGAATAGGATATTCCAGAAGTCCAAGGAACTAGGACTCAAACCAAGAATCACCTACCCAGCTAAACTGAGTATAATACTTCAGGGGAAAATATGGTCTTTCAATGAAACAGAGGACTTTCAAGCCTTCTTGATGAAAAGAGCTGAAAAGAAAATTTGACTTTCAGACACAAGAATGAGAAGAAGCATGAAAAAGTAAACAGCAAAGAGAAGTCTTAAGGGACTTACCAGAAGTGAACTGTTTACATTCCTACATGGAAAGACAATATTTGTAACTCTTAAAACTTTTCAGTATCAGGGTAGTTGGTGGGAACACACACACATGTACACGCATGCATGCACACACACATACACACATGCACACACATACAGAGACAGTGAGCACAGAGTGAATTGAATAGGATGGGACCATATCTTAAAAGAAATTAAGGTAAATGGTGAGAGAGAAATGTAGAGGGAGGAAAGAGGGTGAAATGGAATGGGGTAATTATATGTCATTTAAGAGGCAAGTAGGAGACTTTTTAGTGGAGGGAAAAAGAGGAGAGCTGAGGAAAAAAAAAAAACAAGAAGTTTACCCTCATCACATTTGACTAAAGGAAGGAATAAAATGCACACTCATTTTGGTATGAAAACCTATCTTACAGTATAAGAAAGTGGGGGAGAAGGAGATAAGCAAGGGGGGGGGATGATGGAAGGGAGGGCAAAGGGAGGAGGGAGTAATTTGAAGTCAACACTTGGGGAGGGACAGGATCAAAAGACAGATGAGAAACAATGAGGGGCAGGTTAGGATGGAGGGTAATTCAGTGAGTCTTACACAACACGACTATCAGGGAAGTCATTTGCACATTTACACAGATATGGCCTATATTGAATTGCCTGCCTTCCCAAAGGGAATGGGGGGGGGAGGGAGGGATGGGGAGAATTTGGAACTCAAAGTTTTAGGAACAACTGTTTAGTATTGTTGTTGCAACTGGGAAAGAAGACATACAGTTAAGGAGGAATAGAAAGTCATCTGGCCCTACAGGAGAAAAGAGAAAATGGAGACAAGAGAAGGGAGGGATGACAGAAGAGAGGGCAGATTGGAGATAGGGAAAAATTAGATTGCTTGGGTATTGGGGTGGGGGGAGGGGATCAAAGGGGAGAAAATTTGGAACCCAAAATTTTGTGAAAATGAATGTAAAAAGTTAAATAAATAAATAAATAAATAAATAAATAAATAAATGAATGAATGAATGAATGAATGAATGAATGAATGAATGAATGAATGAATGAATGAATGAATGAATGAATGAATGAATGAATAAATAAATAAATAAATGAATGAATGAATGAATAAATAAATGAATAAATAAATAAAATTTGCATGGGCTCCTAGGAAGTTAAGATATTTACCTTAATCAATCAATATGTGTCCGAGGTCAATCTTTAGTCACATTCAACCCTGAGACCAACCTTCTATCTCTATTACCCATATTTGCTGATCTTCCTAAGAAGGAGTTGTTATTCAGTACTCTTGACTCTTTGTCACCCCATTTGGTGCAGGGGTGTCACAAAGGTACAGGCAAAGATACTTGAATATTTTGATATTTTCTTCTCCAGCTCATTTTACAGATGAGAAACTTAGACAAATAAGGTAAGTGACTTTTCTAGGGTCATACAGCGAGTAAGTGTCAAAGGCCAGATTTGAACTCATGAAGATTCTTCCTGACTCCAGAGCTCATGCTACATCCTCTTCACCACTTAGCTTCTCCTAAGTAGGAGTACAATCAACAGAATTAAACCTTTCTTTGCCAATTCATAGTTCTGTATTTATTTCAATATTATTAATAATTATTCATACTTAAATGGCATTTTGAGGTCTGATGATCACTTTCCTCATGAAATACCAATAAATATGCAGCACAGATGCTATTTACCCCTATTTCATATAAAAAGAAACGTAGTTGGTAAGTATAGAGAGTCAAGACTTGACGTAGACTTTGCTGAATCCAGGTCCCAGGCCCCTCTACCAGATCACTTCTCCAGGACTTTCTTCATAATTTTAAAGTTTTAAGTTTTAAAATTTTAAGTTTAAAGTTTTCAGAGACTTATTTGAATATGTACTGACACCAGAACATTCTAAAAGTTGCATTTTTCTCTCTAAAAATGCCTGGTATCAGATTATTTCCAAACATTTTCTTTTTTCTTGTAAAGGTCAATTACAGAATAAGATTCTAATGAACTGAAGTTTCAATTTAGTTAGATTCAAGTTTGTCAACTTTATGTTAAATTAACTTAAATAATTTCTTAGCACTTCCTGAAATGATTAATAAAATATATTTATTAATTTACACATTTCTGGAAATATCTTCCTTTCAGCTATGTGTCACAATGATTAGATTGCTGGAGTCGGGAAGGCCAGAATTCAAATCAGATCTCCAATACTTACTTGCTCTGTGACTCCAGACAAGTCCTTTAACCTCGATTTACCTCCATTTCTTCTTCTATAAAATGTAGATAATAATAGCACCTACTTCTCACAGTTGTTGTGAGGATAAAATGGTATAATATTTGCAATATTAATGTTATCATCCTCATCCTCATCTTTATTATAGACAGAAAGCATATCCAATGGCATCTTTGAAGGTTCAGAACTTAGAGAGATTACGAAAACTCAGCAAGTTACATATTTTATAATTTACATATATCTAAATGATAGTATTGATTTCAACATTACAGGACAAATCTTTTATAATACCATCACAGTGGGAGGTTCTTTTTAAGGTTTCTTATTAGTAGAAGTTATGATATTTTTATAAAGTAATATTCACTCAATCAGTAAAATATTTATTGAGCTATGTGAACGGAAGATCCTTTGGTAAGAATTGAGATACAAAGATGTCTAAGATATAGTCCCTGACTCCTTGGAACTTACCATCTAGTAGAGATAAATAGGCATATAAATCACTAGAATGAAAGACAGACTGTAAGTACCATGGGACAAACAAAATGCCATCAGAATTCAATATTCTCTAAGCAAAGTCCATATTTAATACATCAAGAAAGAGGCAAAGCAGAGTTTGGCATATCTGGAAACATGGTTAAACTAACATAGGATAAGGATTTTGACATCAAGTACACTTCATAGTATTGTAATTTCTCATGCTTATATTTTCCAGAGCCATAATCTTTTTAACATCTTTGAAATAATTCCTAGGATTTGTATATAGGAAAAATAAAAGAATTAAATAAATAATACCTATACGGCACCTTAAGTTCTGGAAAATATTTATATAAATTATCTCAATGGAATCCTGACAACAACCCTGTAGCACAGATAGTATCATCATCCCCATTTTACAGATGCAGAAAGTAAAATTCAGAGGAGTGAGATGACTTTCTGGACGTCTCACAGCTAGAACATATATTTAAAGCTACAAGGGACTTGAAGCAACATCTAGTCCAATCCCTCGATTTACACTTGAGGTACCTGAGGCCATAGAGGTAAAATGGCTAACCCAAGGTCACACAGCTGGAACATCCATAGGAAAAAAGGATTCAGAGCTAAAAAGGGACATCTAGTTCAATCCCCTGATTTTACACTTGAGGAAACAGCCCCACAGAGGTTAAGTGACTTAGGCAACACTGCAGGCTCATAAAGATCATAGAGATCATAAATCTAGAACTGGAAGCTACCTCAGAAGCCATGTTGAGGAAACTGAGGTTCAGGGAGGTTAAGAGACCATCCAAAGTCACACAGTTTCTATCACAGGTAAAATTTAAACCCAGGCCCTCTTACTTTAGAGCCAGTACTCTTGTCATTGTACTCTGTGACCTCCAGTGCCTGGGATTCAAATCCAGGCCTTCCTGGCTCTTAAATTCTGCACTCTATGGGTGTGCCAGATTATATCACACAAAAAAGGAGAAACAAGGTCCAATGGAAATGCAAATGCTTTCAAATGAAAAATATCAGTAAATCTACATAGTAAAAGAAATGTTCTGCATGAGGCACAAAGCTTTCTTGTTGCTTCATGAGCTGGCAAACATCCAGGGAGAGGTGAGCACTACATTCCACAGGGCTCAGACAAAAAATCGCTATTGCAGTAACAGTCATCCAGACCTCTCCATGCACATCCTTATCATGCTATTTCAGTATTATGCCAAAGGAAAGGTTTACAAATTGTCCCACATGTGGCATGAAGAGGAAGGTAAAAATAAATGGTTTTCTTTGTGTGTGTATGGGGAGGAGGTTTCTGATTAGAGAGGTTTGCTTTTATTTGTTAAATAAAAGAATATCATCTAAGGGCATTTGATGTACCTGAATCATTTTTGCTTGTCACTCCAAATTGATTTTCTTAAAGTATTTTGTGTTTCTACCTCTTGACTTAAACATTGCCTATCCTCAGTAATATGTTCACCTCTCAAAAAATGGATTCAAAGTTCAATAAGTCTTCCTTAGTGATAACAGCATCTAAGCACCAAGTTCTGCTTGACATGTTTTATACCTGTGACCTCTTCAATGCTAAACAAAGACCTCATAGCCCTCTCCCTGACTGTGGTGACAACTCACATGAACATAAATTCAACAATATTGCCACCAGGACCCCTCAGAACACCTGGTTCTGCTTACTGGATTTTTACTTAAAATATATGTGATATTGGCAGCATTTTTCTTATTCGTTGAATAAAAATATTATTCAACAAGTATCAATTAAGCAGCAGGTATGTACCAGATAATGCACTATTTGTATATTTCCACTGTTTTTAAAAAAATTTCTAGATTTCCTATATTTGACAGAAAAGTAATGACATTACAAAATATGTCCCAAAAGAAGATTAACATATTAAAAGAATTAGATGTTTGGAAGTTCTTAAATGGTTTGACCTAAAAAACCTTAAAGTTGTGAAATGGTTTTTCAATAGAATAAGTAAAATGAGAATAATTGGATTTATTCCCATTTTGTCTTCATTTCTTCAATGTAATCATCCCTACAAAGTTAGCCATATAGGTATGTCTTCATATAAATTTAACCTTTCAACAATTATATGTTGGTTGAGACCTCGAGTGAATGAGAACACAACTACCTAGTCTGATCCATTGGAGCTCTCAAGTATGTTGTTTATGGATTGGATAGGATTTGATGCAATAATGCTGTTTTATTTTTCTTTAACTTTTAGAACTTAATCTTCTTCTGTCTTTCTAAGGGTCATTTAGAACTACCTCAATATATAGCAGACATTCTCCTTAGCAAATATTTTATTACAGGTTGACTGTTTTCTACCACTATTCAACATTTGTACACAACCTCCTCATCCCTTCCAGTGGTGTGTACTCACAGAGTTCAAACTGATGCCAATATGAATCTTTAAAAACAAAAAGAATATTTAGGAAGATAAATCTGATGCATTAGACAAACTAAACAATACTATATCCCAGAGTCCACAATTCAAAAGAAGCACAGTAATGTAAAACTAAAAGAATCTCATAGTCAAGAGATTTGGGTTCTATTTCCCTAGAACTGGGTGTATCACTTGCTAGTTAAATGACCAGCAGCTAGGTGGTGCAGTGGATCGAGCTTTGGGCATGCAGTCAAGAAGACCTGAGTTCAAATTTGACCTGAGATATTTACTAGCTGTGTGACTCTTAAAAGTCACATTTTTCTCATCTGTAAAATGAACTGGAGAAGAAAATGGCAAACTACTCCAATGTCTTCACAAAGAAAACCCCAAATGGGGTCACGAAGAGTAGGACACAGTTGAACAAAAAAAAGTTATATGAGCAAGTAATCTGATCTCTGGTCACAGTTTCTTCATCTACAAGATGAAAAGTTAGGACTTGATGATCTGTAAAGTCTCCTCTTTCCAGTTATAAATTTCTATTCTACTAAAAATCACTTTCCTACTCTATACTCCTATGGAATTTCCACATCATTGCTCTTCTCCACTAAGACATATAATCAAGAGCTGACTGCATTATCTGCCTTCCCAGTAAGGACTCTCCTCCTACTGAGTAAAGAAAATTTTGTCTTTCTTACATTCTTTTCCCTGGTTAGATAGAAATAATCATGTTTGAGTGAAACATTTTCTCACGGTAAAACAATTATACACAATAGGTCCGATTTAAAATTTGTCAGGCAACAGAAGGTACTTTGTCAAATATTAAGAGAAATGAACTACACTGTCAAGTTTCTGAACACAAAGGTTCATCCTTGCACTGTTTATACATAGTGAAAAGCATATCAAAAAGCGAGGCTGTATCTCCAAAAAAGGGGGGAGGGAGAGAAAAGAAAGCACTCTGAAGCAGTGGAAAAGTGAAAACCTTTTAAAACACTCATGGGACTAAGGACTAACTGTTTAAAAAACAGTATTATTTTTATCCCTTAGTTAACAAGCCATACAGGGGGTTGTTATTACTCAGTAAAGTTCATCTTGACATCTCTTTCCTTGGGAAAAATACCCAAACTTTAGCAAAAGAAATTATTAAATCACAGCCCAGATTATACTAGTTACAGATGTATTGAGTTTTGTTTTGTTTTGTTTTTTACACATAGTAAAACACTGGAGAAAAGTCCTAGAAGGTGCTCTCATGCATCACCACAAGAAGTATGTAGTTCAATGCCTGGTAGAAAGGGTCAGTAACCTTGACCTCCAGAAAGTGACTAAGAAAAAAAAACACAAGAAAAAGAGTGTAGGTCCCAGTATACTGCGTGGTAAAAGAAGCATATAGAGACAGACAAACAGACATAACTGTACTCAATGCTATAAGAAAATTGCAGGGGTTTTTTTTTTTCATATCTTTCAACTCTCCATTAGCCTTGCTGTCTCAAACAAGCAGTACCCAATAGCATGCCCTGCTTACTTTGTTCTCTCTTTAAGGACAACTGTAAATCTGTCTGTGTAAGAGTAACATTCGAACTAAACCAAAACAAAAGGGAAGAGGATTCTGTAACCCAGGCACACAGAAAAATCCTCCATCAGCGGTCTGAAAGACTTCAATGACTATCTTTTAACCCAAGTCTGATAAGAATCACCTGACCCTTTCAATACAGTTACATATTGGATGCTTCTCTCTCTGGGAATCTGGGGCAATTGTACCCCACTTTGCCCTCCTCGCACAACACACACACTCAGCCCCTGCAAAACTGTTACTTTTCCAAAGAAAAGCCCGCAACACGCCACTAAACTTTCATATCACCACAGGGGAAGTGGTGGTCCTCAGGCTCTAAGCCAGGGGTGGTGCAAGCACTCACCAGCCACAGCGTCCCTTGCAGCATCCCCAGAACAACGGGGGGAGCTCATGGCTGAGTGACCGCCCCAGGAGGGAGAGAGCGCTAGTTCCCAAGCGCCTTGGGGAGGGGGTGGGGGATCCTGACGTGGGGGTGGAGAAGCAGGGTGCGCCCAGGATCACAGACTGTAGAGGAGGGTGACGGGCGGCGAGGACCGGGCTTCCCGGCAGCTTATGCCGGGGTGGGGGAACCGGTGAGGGCGGGGAGCCCGCAGAAAGAGCAATCCCTCCATCCACACACTAGATCGCAAGCGCTCCCAACGTCCTGAGTTACAGCGCAAAGAGGAGAACTGGTGGGGAACAGAGCTCCGCACCCAAGAGGGACTCGAGGCACTAAAGGATAGGCTGGAGGGGTCGAGGCGCCTCCGGGTCTCCAGGCAGGCTGGTAGTGCCCGAGGGAGGTCCTAGGAAGAGACTAAGAGTAGGTGGCTTACTCGGTTGGTGCTCACTCACCAGCTGCAGAGTACAGAGGAAGATAAGAGTGCAGCGCCCGGTGCAGCATCCCATGGTGACTGGCGGCGTCCGAGCCGAGAGAAAGCTCCAAAGCTCCGGCAGGCGTCCTCCTTCCTTGTCTTCTCCAACGCAAGCCCCGCAAGCCTGCCCCGGTTCCTGCTCCGACCCTGGCCCCACTCAGGGGCGAAGGCTCACTGCCTCCAGGCGAACCTCTGCAGCCTACAAGCGCTTTCTTTTTCCTCTTTCTGTTTCTGGGCTTGGGGGCAGTGGTTTCTTGCCTAAGGACTGGGGAGGGGGGTGTCCCTCTTCTCCTTTGTTGTAGTTTCTTTGGACTAAGCGAACTGAGGTCAGTGCAGCCCGGAGGACAGGAGCATCTGGCTGGGGTCCTTTCCTCCCCACTGTGCAGGTCTACTTCTTGAGGAGGGGGAGCAGAGGGTGGGCGGAGGTGGGGAAGGGAGGCTACAGATGGTGAGTGGGTGAATGTCTGTTTAGGGGAGGGGTATATAGTAGGTGGGTGTCTGGTAAGTGGAGTGGGCTGAAGGGGCTGTGTGTGTGTGTGTGTGTGTGTGTGTGTGTGTGTGTGTGCGTGTGTGTGTGTGGTAAGGTGGGAAGGAATGAATGAAAGACAGTGTAACCAAAGAGGACTAGCTAGTCTTGTTCAGCATGTCGGAATATTTTTAATGTATGTGTGTGTGTGTGTGTGTGTGTGTGTAGTGTTAGCGGATAGTGATAGGTAGTAGTGGTGGTGGTGGTGAATGAATATGAGTGCAATTGAAGAGATGAAGTAGATATATCTGCCTTGGAATTCTGTCCATACATCCATGCCTTGTGAGGAAGACGAATGTGCCTGTAAACTGATGGGAGTATGTAGGGAATCAGTTAGGCAGCTGCCCATTGGGGTAGAGAGAAGGCAGTGGTGACTCTGGAGAGTTATAAATTGAGGGATGTCTGTCAGGGGAAACGGGTCAAGGTAGGCACGACTCTACGGGAATAAGAGAGGATAGCAGCAAAAGATGGTATTTTGGGTAACTGCCTTTTTGGAAAGAGAGTCATGTCGGGAAGTGGGAGATTGCTGACAGAAAGGTGGATTGGATGAGAACCTGAAAGAGGGAGCGGGCGAATGGCTGTGGACCAGAGGATATGGAGAGGGTGGAGGGTACTGAAATTTCAGTAGCTGATTACCTGAAGGGCGCTGATGCTATAGGCTCACAGGAAAAGTTGAATCGAGTTAAGTAGGAGACCAAGAGGACCTTCGGGAGAATCAGAAAGCTAGGGAGAAATACAGACTGAACATTAAAAAAAATGAAGAGAACTCTAGATTGGATGAAAGATGTGAAAAAGCTTAAGGAGAGCCTTCCTTTACGGAACTAGAGTCCCTCGAGGTCATTACCATGAGAAGGAGGAACGAAGGTGTTTAAGAGGGATGAGAACTGAGGCAGAGGTCAGGGTGGTGAAAATTGGAGTTCACGTTCTGGAAGATACTTTGTGGAAAACATTTGGACCGAGACTATCTCTGAAGCAGGACTGGATAAATGATGATCGGAACCTGGGGTAACGACACGCATACCCTGCAAAGACTCTGTAGTTGTTTCTCTTTTATGAAACCGAATAGGAGAATAATGAGGAGGACTAACTCTCACTAGTATTTCATTTCTGATTTCACGTGCCATGGGTGGAATTAGCGACAGGTAGCTTTTCTTTTTGAATGCATACGAAACACGCCTTCAATGCAACCACACATGAATGAGATTCCTTAGCACTTTGCAGAGGACAGAGGCTCTCAGACAGAGCTAGGCTTAAATACACCCCTCCCTGTTCCTGCAGTTTGATACTGATTTGCATTAGAGGATATAGAAAGGGGGTTTTAAGGCTCAGAACATGAAACCTTAATTATAAATACTAACCTAACAGTTCATTCATTTATGAGGGTTTTGTTTGTTGTTTTTTGGGAGATGCTCAAAATCTGTGGTGATTACTCTACTGTAGATCTATTTCTTTCCCAATTAACTGAGTAAAAGGGCCTCTTTTTTTGCTTCAAGAGTCCACAATTTTAACTTAAAAGATAGTGATTAGCTCCCAAGGAAAATCACTACAATTTCCTTTTCCGTCCTGTAGGGCTCATAAATAACTCCATGATTAAGAACCATGAAGGGGTAGAGGATGCTTACTTTCTGATTTCCTTTTCTGCCCAATAAAAGAAGGGGTAGAGAAGAGAGGGAGTGACTGGAGTGGGATCAGTAGTCCTTTATGGTATCACAGCCAAAATGATGAGATCACTGGTTCTCCTGGGCTAAGGGAACAAGCCCACCTCCCTTTGGGGAATGAACCCATAAGGAAGGAAAATGGACACAAGTCAATGAATAATTTAGCATAGTAAGGAGAGCAGGGAGTATTACTGCTGCCAGAACGGGTCAAACCATTCCTTGCTATGAAAGCTACAAAAGGTAGGGATGAGGATTGAAAGGACCCTAAAAGAGAAGACTTCTGTCAGTAGGTGCAGAAACTTGTTCTTTGTGTTTCAAATGTAGGGTCTATGAGAAACTGTCGAGATGAAGTAATTATTTTTGTGAACTCATCCCTGAACCTTTTCTACTTGAAAAAACATTTAAATGGTTCACATTAGAAAATACAATGCAGAGACCCATAACATCTGCACTGCATACATTTTTACAACCTGTTTGTGGGCATAGTTCAGGGGCCCAAAAAGGTACCCTTTCAAAATAGTCTCCACCTGGGAACTGATATCTCTCTGGTCAGAACTTCATCCTTTTGATTAACAAGGGTTTATAATGGAAAGAAGTCTGGACTTGGAGTCAAGAAACTTGCGTCCAAACAGTAGTTCTAATATTTATTGACTCCATGACCCTGGACAGATCACCTCACCCCTCTGTTTCTTCAACTGCCAAATATTGTCTGAAAAGAGAGTTCTTCACAAAACTTAAAGAGCTATAGAGATGTGAGCTGTTATTATTACCCCTGCTGAAATGCAATTAATTTGGGAGGGGATAGCTCTTTGAGTTATCAGATATTTACGTAGGGACAAGGGAGATGTTCGTGGGGGGAAACGACCTTAATACCTACCTATACCATGTTTGGACCCTGATTTTGCATATTTTTATTATAAAATAATCCTTATAATGACATTCTGAGACTTTTATATGGATGTCTAAGCTGTATTTTCTAAAACCACCTTTGAGTTAATTGCAAATTTTGACAATAACTGGTTATTTGGGTTTTTCCTGGGATTGCTACAATAATGTTTCTGCTATTATAGTCTGTCTAGTTCTACTAAAGCAAGATATGTTTTGTGCTTTGCTGAAACATTGCACTCTATAAATATAAAGTTGTTGTTGTTAATATTAATGTATGCCTAGTGGTCAAAAAGAGTCTTTCTTTCTAAGCACATTATTTATTACCAAGTGGCCAGTGACAGTCAGTGGGAATTTTAGATATATCAGAATCTTCGTAAAGATGCCATACAGATCCTGCTTTGTGGCATTAAGGAGCTCTTCAACTATCTTCTGTTTACTTCTATAGATTTCAAAAAGCCTGAGCATGGCAGCATCCCCTCACAATTTGAAGTAACTTGAAGTAGCACACAAGTGGTGGTAGGTATGTGGCTAAAAGGAAGTGAGTGGCACTAATGTAACTTCTTGCTAGATCTTGAAGTCACACAGTAAGTCATAAATAAGGAAAGGAAAAGCATCTTAACAGTATTCAATTCATTACAACAAAATTAAGGTAGGGGATCTGGCTTAAGTCAGGTATAGCAAAGTAAAGGAAAGAACGGGTTTTGGAGGGATTGTCAGAGTGGCACAGATATTGCAAAAAATCTCTTTATCTGGCAACAGACCTTCCAAATAAGTTTCCTCCCAGCTTTATAAAATGAAATTAGCAGTCACAGACAGGTGACACTGGAATATTCCAAAAGAAGATGGTATCTGTCTCTGTCCATTAGAAACTTCAAATTCAAGGACACTGACTCATAGACATTTTTTCCCAAAACAAGGGGAAAAATTTGGATATTTTCATTTGTTCATGGAGTTTTACAACATTTAGTTGCTAAAGAAATTAAAAACTAAAACTTCACACACATCCTCTGAACATTATACATAATGTTGGACTCAGTCAATGTGTTTCTCAATTCTATTGAACTATTTTTCTCCCTCATTTTTATTCTTTATTTTAAGAAATTATTTTCTGGGAGAGTGGGAGGAAGCAGTCAAGGACATATTGGTGAATGAATGTGACAAAGAAAGCTTATATGCCATTTTAAATTAAAAATGAAATAGGATTACACCTTCAAATGCACTGCAAAATTGTTGTGGCATTGTTTTATATTCAATGGGACAAACGTTCTTTAAAAATGAACATGGTATTATTTTTTATTATTATAAAACCTAGATAACCTTTTCTAAAATATCTATTAAAATTATATAACTGCATAATTTTCATACCACATCCACAAAAGGGGGAAATGAATATTTGAGATTGATTTTTTAAAAAGGGTGAAGTAATCTCTCATGTGAGATACTACAATTTTATAGTGCTTCTTTGAAGTTCAGTAGAACTGACATTGAGTGCTAAGTTCTATTGTTTTTCCTTACATTTTCTAAGTCCCAAATGTATCCTGACTGAACCTGTGTATTTTGACTAAATAGATTACAAATAAAAGCATGAATGCAGGAGCTTATCAGAGTTAAGTACAATTTACAAAATGAGACTACACTTCAGTGGACTTTGAATCTCATCTTGGGCTGTCTTGTATATTACATTGTTCATGCATATAACACAGTGATAAAGAGCTCTCATAAATATTTGAGTTGTGGGATAGGGAATACTAGAGAGGAAGGCAAATATTGGACCTGAGATTTTATTATCATTAGGAACTCTTGGTGTGAAAACTTTTTCCACTGATGCTAATTGGCAACTAATTTATAATCTTAGATATTTAGAAATACTTAGATATAACTGAAAAAACATTATCCCAGATACTAAGGGGTTAATTCATTTACACATGATTATAGCACTAGTATGTATCAGAGGCAGGACTTAAACCTCATCATAAGTACAGTGAACATTTATATTTTCTATGTATTTATATGAATGCATGTTGTTATGAGCACTTAATCATTTACAATTATCTAGCACTTTAAGGTCTGCAAAACACTTTACATGTGTGATCTCAATGGATTCTCACAATTACTCTGTAAGGTAAGTGTCCCAGGGCAAAATTCTAAAGCTCCCAATATTAATAAATAAAAGGTAAGAAAGCCACAAAAGGTTACATATTGGCACTACACTTATCTATAAACTGAAATGGATTGATTAAAAAAAATTATGTAATACTCAACGAGTCTTTTTTTTCCCTTCTGGGGGAATATGCAGGTAGTCGGGCAGATCCTCTCTACCTCCTCCTTGAATGCTTGCCTCTAATGAAGTTTAGATCCAATTTTCATAGACAACTGTAGTCTTCATCTGTAATGAGCAGTGGGCAACCTTGAAAACAGTAAGAGAAAGCTGCCAGAGGAATAAATGTCACAATGGAAAACACAGGGCCATCCCCCTGCTTCCTTTGCCCATGCAGCCCTTTTGGTGGGCTACATGACTAGTTTTCTTCTTGACTTGGTGCATGTATATAGTAGACATGTGGGTGAGAATAATCCCTAGATAAAGCAATTCAATTACTTCATATTTTTCAAAATACTTTCATATTTATTCTCATTTGAACTTCAAAGTAACCGTACAAGATACTTTGGACATAGTAGCCATTACTTTGACACTTCCACGGCTCTCTCACATGTTGGAAGCTTCGTTCTTGTTATTCCGTCATGTCTGACTCTTCTTGACTCCTTTTAGGGTTTCTTGGCAGAGACACTGGAATGGTTTGTCATTTCCTTCTCCAGATCTTTTTGCAGATGAGGAAATTGAGGCCAATGGGCTGAAGTGATTTGTCCAGGGTCATACAGCTAGTAAGTGTCGAAAGCCTGATTGGAATCCACAAAGATGAGTCTTCCTGACTCTAGGTCCATTGCTTTTTCCACCATAGCACCTGACCTCTAAGACACTGGAAGAAGTGTAGGCTGTGGAATAATAGAATCTGGACTCAAATCCTGTCCCTGCAACTTACTGTCTTTGTGACTGTAATGCACGCATCCTCATTGGGCTTCTTTTGTCTTTCTGGAAAAAAAGAAGAAGGGAGAGAGAGGGCAGATTGCATAGTGGCAAACAAATATCAAGATTTCTGGATAGGATGGATATATGAATGAGGTCTAGTTAACTTTAATATTCCTTCCAGCTCTAACCTTCTAGTGATCTCTGTGTGATTTGTGATTTTATGGGTATGGGAATACTCTCCACAGATGAATATCCAAGTTCCTAACAAAAAGAAGACCTTCCCCTCATTCTTTTAGTCTGTGAATGAACTATCCCAGGTGTTTATAGGTTGCCTTTCATTCTTTATATATGATATATGACAGCCCACTTCTTTTTCTATGGCATGGAAATTTCCATACTTTTGTTAATGACACATCTTTAGCAAGTCATTATTAGAAACACCTTCAGCCTACTTGCATTCACCTTACATTTCTCCATTGCCCTCAGAATTATCTGTAATTTTTATTTTCCCACATAGTGTTGTTAGAGCATCACTAAGAGGATCTGTATCCAGAGGAAGAATCGATAAATGGAAATATGTGTAGAAAGATTACATATCTCTGTATATGTATACAGACATATACAAATATATGCATATTTGTGTCTGATGATAGTCATCTCTAGGACAGGGATGGGAGTGAGAAAAAAGGAGAAAAAAAGAAATTTACATGATAACTTTATTAAATATTTAAAAGGAATATCAAGTTGTATGTAATAGATTTGCAGTTTCTTATGCAATTATCTTTTTTATTATACTGTATTATGGAAATGCTTGTTTTACTCCATAAATTAAATAACGTAGCGAACAAGTGTGATCACTAAAAGCATTGTGCAGTTTCTGAAACTCAAGGAAGACTTATCTCCTCCTATGCAATTCTGCACCCAACTCACTGTCCTTCTGTAGCACAGAGGACAGTCATTATCATAGCTACTTTCCAAATGATGCAGCAGGTTCAAAGAGTGTAAGTGAAATGTCCACACAGTTTTCTTAGTAAAAGAGCCAGTAGGGCAGCCCAGGTCTACTGCATCTCCATCCAATGTGTCAAGGAATACTCTATTTCCTCCCTCCAACATCCTGTGGAGAGACCAGTAGTCTTCACAAGAAAATTTGTTCATAAATAACATTGCCACTCATATCCTAGACCCACACAGCACAGAATGCTTAATTATTAATGATTAAAGATCAAGTTTTTGCACCTGTAACTCAAAGTACTACTAAATGTAGTAGGAAATTTGGAAAGGAGATAAAATAATTAGTTTTCTAGTTTTGACCTGGGTATATGGATCAGTAATACCTTTTTATCTCAAAGGGAAAGGAGTCAAAATCAGATATTTTCTGTTTAGAATTTATATCGTTGTTTTTTTCCCAACTTTTCTATCTTTACTGCAATTTAAATAAGGTCTTCCATTGCTGTCTTAGAATGAGCCAGATTTCAGAGTACTATATGCCTAGTTTATTCCCCCTAATTTTGGGGGGGAATCACCATTCCTATTTAAAAGTGAAGTTGTATTCTTCATATAGCCCACAGCACTAATAGACATGAACTGTGAATGGCAGCATCACCATTTTTGTGTGTCTGCAAGGGATTTTTTTAATTCATATCTGATGTGTTGGTATTTTTCTCTAATTTGTCAAATATTCAGGGAAAATGACCAAACAAATCCTCCTCCTCTTCCTCCTCTTCTTCCTCCTCTTCTTCCTCTTCCTCCTCCTCCTCCTCCTCCTCCTCCTCCTCCTCCTCCTCCTCCTCCTCCTCCTTCTTCTTCTTCTTCTTCTTCTTCTTCTTCTTCTTCTTCTTCTTCTTCTTCTTCTTCTTCTTCTTCTTCTTCTTCTTCTTCTTCTTCTTCTTCTTCTTCTTCTTCTTCTACTGTACCACCAAAATGCACACTATTTTTTCCCAGGACATAAATTCCTTCTTCATGAATAACAATTGATGATTTACAATAAGTCCCAAAGTGTCTGGCTTTAAGAGGATATATTCCTTTTTATTACAGTAAAATAAGCGATATAAAGGGATTGACCTTTGCATTTTACATAGTGGGATGGAGGGTGGAAAATGAATGAATGTTATTTTCTGCCTTTTGTGAACAAAGATGGCCATCAGAGTGTTGAGCAGTTTTCAATCACTGTTCAGGAATGGTATTGGGCATGAAAGATTAGTCTTTTTCCCCCCTTTATATGACAGTAAGCTTCATTTCAGTTATAATACAGACATGTTATAGCAGGATTCTCCATTATTTCTTTAGAGTTTAACAAATGAGCAATACACTACAAAAATATTAATAATTTTTCATAAGCAAAAATGTCAAGGTTGCTGCTCCTGGTTTCTGTGGAAGTATCTAAATAAAATCTATGGGACCAGTTCCTTAAATGATCCCCAGAATATATTGGTCTAGTGTTTTTATTTGCTAGAGCTCCTGATGATATCCTGACTCACATTACTATCCCTGAATCTCAATTTCTTTATCTCTAAAATATCATCTAGATAACCTGTCACCTCCATCCAGGCTGGACCACTTTACCCTTGACAACAAAATACAGACATTTTTCTGCTGCAGTTTTTTTTTTTATGGAAGCTATTGAACATTTCATACCACCCATGTTTTTAGCAAATCCTATTTTCAACTTATCCTTCCAAAGACAGACATATAAATGATCTAATTTTAAAATCTTATGTTTCTGTCTCCTGCTAGGAAAACAGCATTCTTCTTTGAAAATGCAACAGTTTACATAGAATGAATGAGTTAACTAGTCTTAGGAAAATATTTGTAAGCAAATTGAGGCTGGTAGTTTTATTAAAACACCCTGTATGAGGACAACACTAGGAAAGCAGAAATTCAGCACTGCATGGCATAACCTACATATGAACCAGGCATAGCTTGTGTAAACTTACTCAACTTTTTGGAAAGTAGAAGGATCTTAGGCTCTGGCAACAAAATATAGGACTTAACTTCTCTCTTCTGAATTTAGTCTGAGATACAGCAATACATTTTTTGCCCTGGGATAGAAGACAGACAGCAATAAAAAGTCTTTGACACATCATCAGTCAAGAAAATCCAAATGAACTAGACCTACTCTTAGGATGCAATTTACAATTCTCACCTTAGCCTTTAGAAGAACAGACAAAGTTCAATAAATCCCCAAGTGTGTAAAGAATGACTATTGTCCAGAGGATTGCAGTCAACCAAATGGACAATCTATAGAGTTCATCCATGAATAACCATATATATATATATATATATATATATATATATATATATATAATACATATATACATATATATACACATCATATAAAATATATAGTGTTATGTATGCTGACATTATACACAACAATGAGTCACCCAAAAGAAAAGGAGCTTCTTTGAGTCAGCTTCCAGCAATGAAACCAGTCTATGTGACCCCAGAGACTTTGGGGGGACCTTGGGACATGAGTTACAGCAAGAAACTGAACAAGACTTCAAATGACCAGAGTCTTAGACCTGCCACTATGTTAACTTTAGGAAAATCATTTCATTGCTCTGAGCCCCCAAATGACAGAGGACATTACAACATAGATTCAGTTGCTATTTCTTCCCATAGAGGACAATTCATTCACAAATAGGTGCAACAGATTAGACTGCACTGAAGAATGCAGGAGTAATGGGGCACCTCAAGTTCTGTCCCAAATGTCACATAAGTAGATGAAGCAGAGAGGAAACCCTCTTCTGGCTCACCACCTCAGATAAGATTAAGGACATGTATCACTCTGAAGTATACCTCTATGCTTGTGGTCCTGAGCCAAAAATCTACTCAGATTCCCCAATGAGAAATAACATGTCAAAATCTTTCCAAAAGCAAGGAGCTACAGAGGAATAAATAGTTCAGCTCATATCTGATCCCCATGGACCTCTCCTCTTTCTCCAGATTCTTACTGCACTTACTCATTTCCACAGTGGTCTGCATGGGCATGCACCAGTGCTGAGTATCACCAATCATTTTGTTATATAGCAACATGCAACCTACACTGTTATGAAACATTGTCTTACATGAATTTTTGGTTACCAATACTGAGAAAATAGTTTGAATTACAAATAATCTGTAACCCATTTAAAAACACTAACTATCTCCCACTAAACAAAGAGAACAGAAAGACATTTTCTAAATCTCTGGAAAACAACTTAAAGTGGATAATGATTCCTGAAATTATTTCTAAGTGGATCTATGAGTTCTTCAATGTGGGTACTTCTTCTTGCAACGCAGAACATAGCATACCTGAGCCCCCCCATCCTGTGAAATTCTTGTTTGCTAGTAGGTTTCATTTCACATCTTTCCTTGAGTTTTCAGGGTATTCCAAAGATGTCTGTAGAGGATATGGACTGGCTTTCAATCATCTCTCACTCATATTTCCCAATAGCAGAGAAAGCTGTAAGCTAGAAGTAAGTTCTGAGAGACACAGAAAGACAGACAAAGAGAGACAGAGATTCTAATGGAAAAACTCTCTAGGATGTCTTTCCAACTTCATTTTACCTTAGATAGCTATTTCTCACACTCTTTCCATCTTCTAGTGCTTATAAAAACATGGTGTGTTTGCCCTTCATTGCCAAAGAAGACCATGCCATCAGAGAAATGATGACATGACTTGCACTTGACTTTATTTTGAACAAGGGAGAGCTCAAATGTGTATTCCTACCAACGACCAACACAAACATCTCTAGCCAGCTTCTCATATGAAATAACCCCACTTCCACCTCATGACCTCTGAAAGTCATTCCTTTGAGATATTAATGTAATATCAATAACAAAAAAAGATAAGAGGTTAGTCTGGTGTAGCTCACTTGAAATGAACCCTTGGACTTTCACCTTTCCTTTCTTCATGTTCCTCTTAACCCAATGCCTGGTATGTAGTAAATGGTTAATAAATCCTTCTTGATTTTACTCCTCCCTTCCTCAAAGCTCATAGGTAGTCCAGAATTTTACCAAGAATCAATAACAAACAGACTGACATAGTTTTATTTTTTTAACGAATTTTTGACAATTTTTTCTTAATATCACCATAGCTTCCCCCAGAATCCCTCCCCCTTCAGGTACATATAGAACACATGTAACATATAGTATTTTTAAGGTAAAAAGAAAAAAAGAGGAAAAAAATCTGAATAATTGATCAGTACGTCAAAAAGTATGAAAATATAAGTGACATAAAACACTTACTGACTCCCCTCCTCTGCAAAAGGATAGAGTGAAGGTATCTTCTCATATCTTTTCTTTCTTTTCTTAGATAATTAAAAAAATTATGTGATGCTTTTTTATTTTTAAATAATATTTTATTTTCCCTGGTTACATGTAGAGACAATTTTAATATTAACTTCTTTTAATTTTGAGTTCCAAATTATCCCTCTCCCTCTCTCACCTCCCCCCTCCTTCAGTTGGCAAACAATTTGATATGTGTTATATGTGTTCAATCATGCAAAACATATTTCCATATTAGTCATGTGAAAGAAGACACAGATCCAAAGGGAAAAACACACACACACTCACACACACAAAATATAGCAAGCAAAAGATAATATGTTTTATTCTGCACTTGGACTCTATCAGCCATTTCTCTGGAGGATGTTTTTCATCATGAGTCCTTTAGAATTGACATATAGTTTTAAATAGCCACCCCCTTTCCTTTTTTGAAAATCAAATACATGTCCATTCCAGTTTACCAGAGATTGCCCTTATCATAGCAACTCAGTGTTCTCATAACATCTCCTGACTTTTCTTGGGTTCCAACTCTCCTTGAACATTATTTTTAATTTTATGCTTCCCTGTGTGAAGTTCCTTCTACATGGTAGAATTTACAGATAGGAAAACTGAGTCCCTTAAATCAATACCTCTAAGCTCACATCACTATGTGGTGGCAGAAGAAGAAGTAGGACCCAGGTTTATTGAGTCCTAATAATATTAACTTCATTACATCATTCCTTCTCCAGAGTAATAATTGGCAATTAATAAATATTCATTGAATAATAAATGAAATGAATCCTTTTTTGGAATCTGATGTTAAAGTTTTATGTGATTGGCACAATATTTAAAAATACTTCCTCTTGATTGACTCTAATTGCTAATAAATGGTAGATTCAATTTAAGATAATCTTTTTATTTTGCTTTTTATTTTTATGCTGTTAATCTTTTCATTCCTTTGAGATAATTCAGGCTACACAAAGTAAATTAGCAAAAATAATTAAGCAAGTCTCAATTTTCTTTAAATTGAATTTAACTCAAAGACCTTTACAAATTACAATTTATTTTTTACTCAACGATTTATGTGTGTTTGCATGCGTACATGTATATCTGACAATTTAAAAATTATTTTTCTTAGTTCTTAAGTGTTTATCTAATTACAGTCTATAATCCTTGAAAATGAGATTTGCATAAAGTAATTTAAGCCAGACAAAGCAAAATAGAAGTATATAATTATGTGTCACTTTGAAATAAATATATTTTCAGTTTTCAGTTCCCATAACTGGATTCATTGAAGCCTAATTTAGTCAGTATATCTGAATTAATGTGGAATTGCATTTCTTTGTACACACTCTTATTTGTATCAGATCATTATAGGCAGGTATTTCTTTTGACAACTTATTACAATACTGTGGAAATAAACACACTAGAGAAAATAGTAAATAGAAAGCAGAGTATATATCACAGTTGAGTTTACGTATTAATAGACATTTTCAAGGAACCAGTAAGTGAATATTTTTGAAGTCTCAAGTTCTAATTTTCAGTTCATGGTGCTTAGGAAAATCCTTGTGTTACACTGTCCTGCAAATCATACTAGCTCAACACTAACCGACCAATCATGATTCCATCCAATAAAGATAAAAAATTTGCTCTTCTTCCTCCCATAAAAAATGAAATCAGTCTAACTGGATTGTACAAGGACTCCCCTGCATGCAAGGACTTCAAAGGAACAAAGTATGTGGAGAAAAGATAATATAGAACTATTAAGGGAAAGTATACACAGAAAATATTACATTTAATCCCAACTAGACTGCAGCTGAAATATATAAACACTTTAGAGTTGATAGTGCTTTTATTGAGACTCTATATAAATGCCATCAAAGTGAATGAGGTAATGCTAAATAATTCTTCTATAACAAATAACCTTTCTATCTAATTTGTAAAATACATCATATTTGGGTGACTAAAGGATGTTAATATGATTTCTCCAATTCTATGTTGCTTTCTAGCATTATGAATCTGGGTTTGCAAGTTAGAACTCTGGACACTCCCTGCCCCCACCCCAGCTCCTACATACTATTCCTCCAATTAGAACACAGTTGCTCCATCAATAATTCTGTTTTCCTTATGACCTCATGGTTTTATTTCGATTGAATAAACATTTATGAAGTACTTATGATGTACAAGGCACCATGATCAGCTAGAGATAGTTTTTAAAATATGAAAAATAGCATCCCCTGCCTTCAAAGGTGCTTACTTACTACAGAGATGGGAGAACAGAATATGCTAATATGATAAGTAAAACAGGGAGGGAAAATTAAAATTCAAGAGAACTAGAAAAATAAAAGCTTAGCATAGGTGGTGGCATCTGAGCTGACTCAAAGGAAATTAGCAATTCAAAAGGGAAAAGGTGATGATAATAAACATTTAAATGCCTGCTATGTGAACAACATGGTATTAAGTGCTAGGGATACAAATTAAAAAAAAAAAATCTGATTCCTGCTCTCAAGGAATTTACAATCTAATGGAGGGGAAGGTACATAAAAGGTAGGAGAAAAGAGAAAGGGGCTCCCTCATGCAGGGACATGATGCTGACGTTGAAGTTGCAACCAAGCAGGAGGCAATGAAAAGATAACAAGGGAGTACCCTCCAAGTCTAGCAGACAAAGTCATACAGGCGAGAAATGGAATGAATGTTGAGTGTAGACAATAGCAAGCAGACCAATGTGAATGGGATATAGTGTGTGTAAAGAGAAACAATATGAAATATTTTGAAGGTAGGTGAGAGACAGATTGTTCAGGGCTATGAACATCAGACTGAGAGTTTGTATTTTACATCAGAGGCAATAGGGAAGCACTTAAAGTTTTTGATCAGTGTGATATGCCCCTAGACTGAATCACTCTTCTGACTACTCATCTACTTCTTTGTCAGCTGCCTTCCCATTCTACTGAATCCTCCACCCTGTAACTCCCACTCTCCTGATTGCTGAATGTCTATTTCATGTCTCCAGATAAAAGCGGGCCCTAGCCATGCCCATTTCATTCCCAGTTTTGACTACCATTCTCTGAGAACTGGTTCATCCATTTTAGAAAGGAATTTGAAACTATGCTGCCCCTAAAAGACAAACTCTTTGACACAGCAATATCAATACTGGGTCCATACACTTGTGAGATTAAAGAAAGAGGAAAAGGATCGATATGCACAATACCATCAATGGCAGCTCTTTTCATGCAGGCACAGAATTGGAATTTGAAGGTTACTCATGGATTGGAGAATAGCCAAACAACTTATGGTATAGGTATGTGATACAGTGTTAATGTGCTCTAAGAAATGATGAAGACAGTTTTAGAAAAATTTAGGGAGATTTGTATGAACTGAAACAAATTGAAGTGAACAGAACCAGGGGAAAAAAATATTAACAATATTATGAAAACAAATAAGTTTGAAAGATTTAGTTGCTCTGAACAACACAATGGAACCAACCATAATTCCAGACAACTAATGATGAGAAAGCTATGCACTTCCAGATAGAGAGGTTCTGGACTTAGGGTATAGACTGAACTTCTAGGGGTAGTAGGAACCTTGTAGAATAGGAGGGTATGAGCTCAGAGAGGAGATTTTGAGATGAATGGGAGGGGGAGAAAGGTACCCAAGAGAGGATACAGGCCAGAAGAGGACTGCAAAATCAGGAATGTGATGAAGGGGCCCCACCTCATGGCAGTGTCCTCTCTGGCAGTTGTAAGGATTGTAATTGTTCTAGGAGTGAGATACAACAAAAAAAGATAATCTATGGGGCAACTTTTACAAGGCAGAAACTGCTTAGTGGGAAGATGCTAGAGTGGATGCCTTGAAACTTTTGATTGCATGAGGAATACAGAGCATAGAGGGAGACTAAATAAGTATGGAGGTTATGAATTAGAGAAGGAGGATCTAGAGAAATTGGAAAGAGGGGATGGATAATGAAGAGAATAAGAGAAATTCTGTGAAGGAGAGCAAAATAAGTGAAATTTTAAAACTAATGAATAGGACTACTGAAAGGTCAGAAGAAAAAGGAGAAGCTATTTGGTTAATTAAGTAGGAAAAAAGAGAAAGAATTATATAAACAGATAAGCAGGACATAAAAATGAACTAATAATAAAATCCCTCCCAAGGAAAGGGGTAATAAACAAGAGACAGGACCAAGGGTGAGAGGAAGAGAGCCAGGAGCAGCAGGGTCACCACTGAAAAAAAAAAAGATTAAGTTAAAATAACTGAAGGAACATAGTTCTGTGTTTAAAGCATAACATGTGGGTAAAATTAATTTTTAGAAAAGGAAACATTCTTAGAGAAAATAGAGGAAAATATAAACCTAACTCATATCTTTAAATATGAATCAATTAAATAATACAACAAAACAAAAAAGAGTAACATTGGATAAAAACAGAGCCCCACAATCTGTTGCTTATTAGCAACATATATTTTATTTTTTAAATAATTAATTAATTTATTTTTAGTTTTCAACATTCACTTCCATAAGAATTTGAGTTTTAAATTTTCTCCCCCTCCCTCCCCTCCCCTTTCCCCAAGATAGTGTGCAATCTGATATAGGCTCTACATACACATTCATATTAAACATATTTTCACATTAGTCATTATGTAAAGAATAATTAGAACTAATGGCAGAGACAACAAGAAAGAAGAAACAAAACGAAATACAGAGGAAAAGAAGAGCAAATGGTGTACTTCCACTTGCCAAAGTTCTTTCTCTGGATGTGGATAGGATTTTCCATCCTGAGTCTTTTGGAGTTGTCTTAGATCCTTGCACTGCTGAGAAGAACTGAGTCTATCAAAGTTAATCATCGCACATACATTATGGCTGTTAATGGGTACGATGTTTGGGTTTTTCTCATTTCACCCAGCATCATTTCACGTAAGTCTTTCCAAGAAACTCTCAAAAATCAACATTTCTCTACAATAATAACAAAACACAAGAAGCAATATTAGAAATGGAAATCCCATTTTAAATAACTACACAATACATGAAGAACTTAAAAGCTTGTATAGATTCAGTTACAAAGTTTTCCTTAAAGAAACAAAGAACAACTTAAATCACTGAAGGGAATATGCAGTGCTCATGGCTAAGCCATGCCAATGTAATTAAAATAATAATACCACAAAAAATTGATTTACACTTTTAATTCTATACAAATCGAATTACCGAGGGGAAATTATCTAGAGGTTGTAAAACAACAACAAAATTCATTTAGAAAAATGGAAGATCCAGAATATCAAAGAAAATGGTGAAAAGAAGCAGGAATAAAGGGAAAACAGCACGTCAAAACTTTATTAGAAAGCAACAGTTATTAAAGCCAATCTTATATTCATTAACAAAATAAATAAAGAGATCAATGAAACAATTAGATATGGGAGGAAAAGGAACAATAAAAACTCAATAGCCTATTTTTAACAAAGTGGAAAATATAAATTGCCTAGGACAAAACTCCTTATTTTAGATAAAAAAAAGGCTGCTAGGAAAACTGAAATGCAGACTGACAGAAAATAGTGCTAGACCAACACTTTACAACACATCCTACACTATATTCTAAATGGATATGTTACCTTAATATTATAGACCAAACTATAAAAAATTAGAAGAATATCACATACCTTTCACAGCTATTGGTAGGAGATATATTCTTAGACAAACAAGAAATAGAGGTAATTACAAAAGATAAAATATATAGCTTTAATTATATGGAATTGAAAAGCTTCTACATGGACAATATGAACACGCCTAGCATAGAGAGAGAAATGGTTTAATGAGGGGAAAAAAATCTTCATATCAATTTTTTCTGATAATGGTTTGATACCCAAGGTATAAAAATTATATATACATACATATATATATATGACTAATAGCCAATGTCCAATAGATAAGTGGTCAAAAGGATATAAATAAACAGCTCCCAAGAAAAGAATTTCAAAGAATCCATAATCAAATGAAAGAACTTAAGTCACCAATAAGAAGAGAAATATAAATCGAATGACTCTGAGGTTTCACCTCACACCCAGCAAATTGACAAAAATGACCCCAAATGGCAATACTTAGTGTTAGAGGGGTTATGATTCGAATGATTGACACACCAATACATTGTTAATGCAGCTGTGA
This sequence comes from Bettongia penicillata ogilbyi, assembly GCA_023548195.1. Taxonomy (NCBI): domain Eukaryota; kingdom Metazoa; phylum Chordata; class Mammalia; order Diprotodontia; family Potoroidae; genus Bettongia; species Bettongia penicillata. The sequence goes on from JAJHZJ010000323.1 coordinate 911,600, forward strand.
AATAGTATAATCATTGGGAAAGCAATTTGGAATCATGCAAATAAAATGACTAAAATATACATACCCTTTGAACCAGATACTCCATTGCAGGACTTACTTCTCAAGGAAACCATTGATAAGAAGAAAGTGCCCATATACACCAAAATATTAAAGATTTATAGCAACATTTTTTGTCTGAGAAGAAATGGAAAAAAGTAAATGTCTATCAATTGATGAATGGCTAAACAAATTGTGGCACATTAATGTAATGTAATATTGCTGTGCCATAAGAAATAATTTGTATAATAAATACAGAGAAACATGGAAAAATTTATATGAATTGATGCAGAATGAAGTAAGCAGAGTCAAGAAAACAATCTATTCAGTGATTACAGCAATGTAATTGGAAGGAATAAACACCAAAAAATCAAAAATGAATGTAACAAGATGAGAAAGATCAAGAAGAATTCAAATGAAGAAATATGAGAGGTCACTCTCAACCCATCCATACATGAAGGTGAGAAGTGTACATTGCACAGGTTTGGGGTTTTTTTCAGTGTATAGATCCAATTATGCTGATTTTTTTTCTCTCTCTAAAAAATATTTGTTATATGGTATAGCTCTCGGGGAGAAGAAGGAAAAATACCTGGGATAATTATGATGATGTAAGAAACAAAAGTCATCGATAAATATTTTTAAAAGGAAGAAAAATATAAGACTCTAGAGAAAAAGCTATAGAAAGACATAGAAGATGATGCAAGAGAGTAAGTAGGAGAATACCTAGGAAACCAAGGGCACCTGACGTAGAAGACTGCCAACTGAAGTAGTTGACTCTTAAACTACTTTAATGGGACCATGCTGATTTGGGCGGGGGGGGGGGGGGGGCGGGGAGAGGAAATGTTGCTTTGTTTATTTATTGGAGAAAGATAAAAAAGTTAAATCTTACTGCTATGTGAAGACCTACCTGGACTTATTGCTCTATAGTGCCATCTACAGCCTGAGATGGGGAAAGTCTCATGAAGTACCCATGTTATTCTCTACGGACTTTTCTCGTTTCAGAAACAGAAAGATGATTTCAGTGAAAGGGAATTTGGAGCTGATTGGATAAATAATTATTTGGGAAACTTGCAAGTTCTTTGGTTAAAGGGAACTGCTTTCACAGAAGTATAACACTTTTTGTTCAGTATCCTGTTAAAGGTGGCTGTGATCTTAAAGAGCATCTAATTGCCTAGTGGCTCTAGAGCTGAAGAGGAGAGTGGCTTTGATCAGAAGCAAAGCAGATGTAGAACAGAATGTGATCAGCTGGCAGGGAAGCAGCTTCGGATGGTACAGATAACTGCTGTTGTTTTTCCTTTTTGTATCTCCAGAGTTTTGTTCTTGTAAATTGAATTAATTTATTCACGTGATCTTCTTGAGTTCAACTCTAGCCTCAGACACTTATTAATGTATGACCCCAGGCAAGTCACTTACCCTTGTTTGCCTCAGTTTCCTCATCTGTAAAATGAGATGGAGAAGGAAATGGCAAACCACTCCAGTGTCTCTGCAAGGAAAGCCCAAATGGGGTCATGAAGTCGGACACAACTGAAAGACGACTAAAAAACAAAATGAGTAGAATAGATGGGTTAGATGCCAGGGTTTTGTGAAGATAGATCCAGTAGAATTTGGTAACTGCCTGGCTAGAGAATGGATGGGTACTAGAGAGAGAAAATTCAACAATCACTCTGAGGTTGGGAACTTTGGTGATTGGAAAAATGGAGGAATATGACATAAACAGGAAAGTTTAAAAGAAGAGTGAGTTTTGGGGGTGAAGATAATGAGGTTCACTTTAGACATGGGATCATTTGTTTAGAACTGAAAGGGACCTTATAAGTCATCTAATCCAACCTCTTCATTTTATCAATAAGGAACCTGAAGTCCAGAGCATTTTGTGACGTGTCCAAGGTCATGCATGTATAAAACTGTAACTTAAATATAAGTGCTCTGACTTCAAATCCAGGGTGTTTATACCACATTGATTCCCAGTGTTAAATTTGAGATGTCTATGGGATATCCATTCAAAGAGATCTAGCAATTATTTGATAGTGTGGGACTGGAGTTCAGATAAGAGATTACTTCTGAATAAATAGATTTTGGCATCATCAGTGTAAAGATGATAAATACTACAGGATAAATAATAACTAAATGATGTGATAACTAAATCCATGGATATTGATGAGGTCCCCAAGACACCAAGAGTTTGTTTAAAGAAGGAAGAGATGGTCTAACAAAAAATATTTGGTGGACATCTATGGGTAATGATTATTCAAAGAAAACTGAGAAGAAGCAGTCAGGCAGATAGGAGGAGAACCAGGAAAGGGCACTGTCACCAAAGTCAAGGGAGAAGTGAATATTTAGGCATGAGTAGTTAACCCCATCAAAAACCGTGGAAAGCCAAAGAACAAAAAACTGAGAAAAGGTTGTTGGCTATAACAGTTAAAAATCTTTGGCAACCTTCAATATAGTCATTTCACTGAAGTGGTACCATAAAAAACTGGAAGGCAGAAGGTGAAGAGGGAGGGGAATGAGAAAACAGAGATAATGAGCACAGACATGTATTTTCTAGTATTTTACCCACCTAGACTTAGCAGTAAACACAAAACTTTTCCAATTTGTTTTCATCTGTTTTTAAAACTTGGGTCTTTTCCCCCTCTTTGTGATTCAGTAATTATTCACCTACCACCAAAATAATAAACAAAGCAAGGGATTATGTTAAGAGTTAAAAAAAAAATAGTAGTAGTTTCAACTCCTTCCCCTGGTATTCAAAGTCCTCCACATTCCTACCTTTCCAGTCTTATGTCCCATGAATCCCTTCTATGCATGTACTCTTCTCTAGCCAAAACGTTGACCAGATATACACTACACTCTCCCTCCTTCATACCTTTGGTCAGACCATTTCCTATTTTACTACCACTCTTTTCATCTACTAAATTCCTGTCCTTTAAAGTCCAAGTCACAGATGCTTCCCTGTTCTACTCTGAGGCTACATTTTTTCTGAAACCTCACACGGTACTTTATTTTATAAAGTAATCTAACATCTTTATCGTGGAGTATTGTGTGTCATGTCTATATGTCTTGCTGTCTTATTCCTCTATTAGTATGTAAGTTCCTTGTGGTCAGGGAACCACATGTCATATCTAAATGCTGCATCTGTTCCAGAACCTAGAATCATGCTTTGCACACAGTATTTGATAGATATGTTTTGTCATATGTTCCATTTTCATTGTTTGGTGAGAAATGTCATCATTTCAGAAAAGAAAACAAAGGTCTTGATTTCAGCCCTATGATGAGATAATAGTCAACTTTAAATACTAAAACTGATTGGCTCATAATCCCTAGAAAGCTTTGTTCTGCGATCTGAACATGAAATCAAAAGAAAGCAGGAATGGAATGAAAAGTTAGTCTAATTTAAAAACATTTTCTTCTATATTTAACATCTTGTATAATCTGTGTGTAATATAATTTAAAAACATTTTAATGCTATTTCAGGTGCAGCAGCTCTGATTTGCAGATCTTCTTTCTTTATGTGTACATAGCTTTACTGTTAAGCCTACTCACCAAAGTCCATATGACCTTTGTCTACCGTCTCCTGGCTAATCATATGTTACATAACATTTACCTTTGATAAATCCCAAATCATCACCAACACAAAGCATTTGGTGTATACTTCATTGCACAGATACCATGCTAATTGCTAGACAAAAAGAAATACTATTCTACTTTCCCATCTGAGAAATAACACTGAAATAGAAATACACATACCAGAAATGTAAACAGACAAGAAAATGTCTCAAAACTCAAACACAACTGGACAATAAAGTTTCTACCACTAAAGATCAAGTATGTTTAGAGGTGGTTGGTGAAGCAAGGCTAAAAACACAATTCATTTGCATCTTGGAAGGGTAGGAAGTTGTCAACTCTTTTCTAATCAAAGCATGTTATACAAATTTATTAGATTTAGAGAGAATCATAGAATATCAGAGTTCGAAATGATCTCCCTACTCACCGCCAGCCCCTGAGACTTCTAGCTCTCTTCCATTCCTGCCTCAAATGTAACTATTTCAGTATTATTTCCTGGATTCCCCTATTTCTTATCACCAACCTCCAGAAATTAAATTGTACATTTTGGATATATATATAAAATATACATATATATATATATATTAGTCATTTGTGAACACTAGAATTTAAGCCCCCTGTGAGCAACAGCTGTTTGTGTTTATTTCCCTAGCCCTTAGTACAGTGTCTGGCATCTTGTGTATACTTAATAAATGTTGGTTGACTGATTGATGAAGACCAACAGATCCAGTTGCTCCATAAAGACCATCTTATCGTGGGTCACAAATACTTTATGTCACACTTCCTAGTCATGTATATATTCATCCCTCCAGTTGACTGATGCAGAAAACAGCAATAACAACTATACCAGATGAGAGACGCTACTATTAGATAGACACACTTAACATATAGAGGTATCATCTTAATGGAGCATGATACTCCATAATCATGGAGGAAATGTTTATTTAGACCAATGCCAATAGAAACAGAAAGACTTTTATAGGAAGAAAACCTGCTTTGTGCCAAGAGCAAGCCATTCTCACTTACTCTTTAGGTGAACTCATTTACCTCCTTAGGAGGAGTTTAACACTCCTGTCTGGGCTTCATTTCTTAATGCTTTTTGTCTGGTCAGTTTCCACTAGAATTTTTTATAGGAGAAAAAGCAGTGAAGTAATGCTTTATGCCCAAAGGGTTTTCCTCAGTTCAATGGCTAAATATGTTAAAGTTTTTGCTTTTATAAAAGGAGATGTAGCAGAAAAGTCTCTGGGTTTTAAAAGAGCAATAACAGATCCCTATCCTCCTAAGAAACCTCTAATTGACACTAGGAAGCCCCAAATTGTCACACCAATCAGTCTTTGCCTATTAACAACCAGTAGTAACCCACAGGACCAATAGGAGGCAGGACTAGCAGGGGACATGGTGATGATGTCAATATATTATATTAATGTCCCTGCAATATAGGAGTCCTAAGTTGTCCTATGCGTGTGTGTGTGAATGTGTGTGTGTTGGTCACATGCATTCTCTATATATGTGTTCCTCCATGATATATATTACATGAGTCAACTCTTCTTACTGGTGTTCTTCATATTTATAGGATATTGGACCTGAAGTTTATGGAGGAAATACTGTGTTAATAATGTTCTAAGTTATTTCACTAAATACCGTTACTTTGAAGTAACTGTGTTCTCTGACTGACTAATAAACCTCACACCTCGCCCACAAGTGCATCAGGCATTTTTATTGCCTCACAAAACTAAATTTTGTTGGTAACATGTTGTCATTTGAAACATGGATACCATTGCAAAATGCCTGTCTGTTTTATTTGCAGGGGTACACTCATCATAAGGTTAAAGGTAGCAAGAATAAAATGATCAATTTTCTTTTGACCAGATCATGTGGTTTATTAACCAAAGACAAAACATCATACAAGATAGTTTTATCCTTGTAAGAAAATTAGGTACTCAGAAAGGATATGGGCTTCTGACTTTTCTCTCTTTACATAGTGCCTAACACAGTGCATGACCTTCACCACATACTCATGTAGAAGTACTTATCTTATTTCCAAAGAAAAATAGGCAACAGGAAAAATCTGGTTCACTGGAAGTAACTATGCCCTTAAACATATTAATTGCCTGACACTTTTGAAATCTCCATTCATTTTTCTCCTAGCATTCTGTATGCGGAAAACTATTTAATATAAAACCAAAAATGTGTACCTTTGAAATGTGTGTGACCTTAGAAAACCCCATCTCCTTCTCCTTTTATCAGAATAAGGTTGAACATAGTGGGGGGATGGGGCATGAGAATCTGTGACTAATTCATAAAAATATCCTCTTCTCAGTTTTCATCTATCTGGCTGGTTTTCTTTACAGCAGCACCTGGAAGCAAGAAGAAAAGGGTCAGGACCCTGGTTCTGCCCAGTTTCAGACTTTTCCTATTATATTATTCCTTCTGAGATTAATGCCAATTTATCCTGCATGGATCTTGTATGTGTAACCTAGGCCCCAAGCTTATTTGCATAAAACTCTCCTCATTAGTGGAAAATGATTGCTTGATGCCTCCTATGCTGGAATTGATGTTCCCCTGCTTTGCTTGTGTGGTTCACACTCAAGAAATGAGTTCTGAGGTCGAACCTTTTCTTTTATATTGAACCCTGAATTTCAGGAGTATGCATTTTACCTCAGATATTCCTGTATCTGAATAACTGCAATGATAACAGATGCATGATGCTCATATATCAAACAACAGATCAGCCTCCATAATATAATTTGACCCATATCTCAGGATCCACAGCCACAATCTGTATTAGTTTCTGCACACATCAGTCCATCTTAAAGAAAAGTCTCTACTCCTTTGTGCTGTATAGTGTGACAAAATAAATTAGCATAGGCTTTTCCTGATCTACCCCTCTGATGCAGCTCAGATCAAGTTTGTATATATTCAGGCCAGGTGGCTGTGTATCAATGAGGTTATTTACTGTCCTTGCAGCATCTCCTCTTAAGTTCTTGGTCAATATCATCTCTTTGACTCAGGCAACGTCCAGTGTCTCAGGTCCACTTTTTGCCTATTCAATTCAAATCTTCCAGTGTTATTCTCATGGGGGACATGGTTCGGAGAAAGCCAAGAGGTGGCCAGTGGTATCTCTTGATGTCTGATGGTCTCATCTTTACTGATAGACAAAGTCATAGAGGTTAATCTCCTTCTTACTCATACCAGGTGTCTTGCAGCTCATAGATGATTGCCTCATCCTTACTCATAGATGAAAAGGAATTTGAAGAAGTAGAATTGTTACATTGTTTATAGGTGTGTCTCCTTTGACTAGAAGGGCTCCTATCACTTGAAGCAATCTTCATCCTTAGAAAATAGACTAGTACGAAATTCTCAGAAAAAGCTCCATACTGTCAAATCCTCAGTTATTTCTCCATCATCAAAAATCTCAGGTAGAACTGGAAAACTTCCTGAATTGTTTCACCTGTCTTAATTTTAGTTACACTTCCCCATTTATTTCACTTTTCTTCCTACTGTGCTTAAAATGTCTTCATTTTTAAGGCCTAGCTCTACTCCTTATATTTGGAGACCTCTATGTCTTTCAAGTACAAAAACAAGGTAGTATCACTTAATTGCTTTAGTTCCCATCTTTTCTAGAGATTTTTCCATATTAATACACAAATATTAATAAAAATAAATAAATTTCAGCCTGACAGAAACAATGAATTCATAGATTAATATAGTATGATTTAGTAACACCACAGACACAAACAAAGCAGCAGAATCATGAAAACCTCATCAATGACTTTTTTCATGTAGCTGCATATGTCAATTATACATTTAGTAGCACATAGACTTCTAGAAGCTATATAAATTCATCAATAAATTTATCATTTTCATGACAATGTTTTCATGCTAACATCATTAGGACAACGCAAAGCTAGTTTGGGTAAACTCATTAAACTTCAAAAAAATAAAACAAAGAGTAAAAATTACACACAAAAAAAAATTCCAGGATAACTAAGAAGAAACAAAATTGTGCCTCTAATTAAAATCTGCTTCCTACAAAGGGAAAAAAAGAAGAGTCACAAAAATGCGTTTTCAAGAATAAAAGGATAAAATATCCTTCTGAGATAAAACTGACAAGAGAAAAATCTGTCTGAAATTCTCTAAGGCAAAGAAGTTTTCTCCCACTCAGATTGATAGCCTGAGGCAGCACCCAGTGCAAAAGGCTACATAAGAAATGGAAGCAAAAGAGTCCATCACAGGAGAAAAAGTGTCCAAAACATCTGTCCTTCAAAGTTACTCTCGAAAATAGTTACTCTCGAAAAAATTTGAATAGCAAGCCTTACACCTTTTGGGAAAAAAATCCCAACTTTCACCCATTAAAGGCTAGCAAAAGTCTAAATAAATCTGAAGTGACAGACCCCTTTAAATTGAATTCTGAGGCCTTGGAGACACTATCCCCAATTTATTCATGTTGAAGACATTAAATATAGCCATTAAGATATCAAGGGCCATTCCTGAGGCAAAATATTATAGAACCTCAAAAGGACAGCAAAAAGAAGTTGTTCAAAGTATTAATTTTTTTTGTCACAAAAATAATTGACCAGGTATTTGTTGCTATTCCAACATGAAGGGTTGCATGTTGCCTATGTAGGTTATATTTCTCTACAAAGGTTTGTCTGGATGTGGTTTACAGGGAGGTGTAAACAGACAGCTAAATTCTCCTCCGGTCATTCTTCTCTAAGGGAGACTCTGACTCTTGTCAGGATGGATAAAGGATGCTGGAACCATGATTGGCCATTCTGCTCTCTTCCAGGCTAGAATTATGTCTATCTACCCTTCTTATTGTTAGTCTAGAGGAAATCATTTTAGATTTTATCTACTCGATTGCTTTCCTTTAAGGAGGAAGATGTACTTCAAGGTAGAATTCCAAATGTTTGACTACCTTCCCATCAAATGCCAATTCCACCAAGATCATCATGTACAGTGAATAGCAAATAAATCCATTTCTCAAAACCTAAAGCAGAAAAAAAAATCATAGGTTATACAGATTAGAATATGCCAGACAATATAGAGAGTGATTGAACTATCCCACTGAGAGCAAGATCTCGGCTCACCCATAAGAGTTGGAGATGTCATCCAAGGGGAAATTACCTGAAGTATGTAGCAAAATTGAAGTGTTGACTCTTCTACATGTTAGCTTCTTTGGAGTCTTTCTCTTCCTCTAAGAATATTTCCCTGAAGAGAATTTGACATCACATCTCTCCTGACTCAAAACTGAAAGCCAGAAGACATAGGTTTCTCTCACCCTAAACTTTTGCCAACTCCCCATAAAGTAAAAATGCTCAGTCAATAAGGAGAGACTGTTCCAAATGGACAGGTTACAAGTACACATAGATGTTTGCATGCTTATCTCCCATATTAAAATGTGAGCTACTTGAAATCTGAGAAAGTGTTCACTCTTTGTGTCTTTAGAACTTACCACAGCACCTGGCATATAGGCATTTAATAAATGCTTATTGATTTGTTTAACAGAAATATACAACAAACTAGAGGAAATATTAAATTTAATATTAAAACAAATAATATTAAATTAAATTATTAATATTAAATCATATCAAAATCAAATATTAAATTTAATATTAAAGTATTAAAGAATGAAATTTTCTGAGGGCAAAAGAATAGCAAATAGAATACAAAACAAAATGCTTTTAAAACTTAAATATTTATAAAAAAATATTTTTCTATATTTTCCCAAATAGGAATACTTCAAATAAAATAAAAATAGGTTTTGATGTGGAAGAAACAATCTTATTGAAAAAATAATTTCTTTTTCCCCTTCAAACAAAATAAATGTCAGTTACGTGACCCATGATATACTGAGTTAGATACACAGGGTAGAGAATGTGATTAAATAGTTTTTCATTTGGTACATTGTTTATGGGTTCAGTCTTGATGATAATGCACTTGAACACCATCAATCACTGATTTTAATTTTCTTTATTATATGACAGACAGAAGAAAAAGAAAGTGAATTTAAAAGAAAAGGAGTTGTTTAGTCAGAGACTACCATTTTTCTCCAGATTCAGATGGGGTATGTACATTTTGTATTGAAGACGTTGTGGGATTAAGCAGTAGTACACATCAGATTAGGAAGTTCTAAGGCTGTTTTTCACATAATGTGAACTTACAAAGTCTTGCCAAGTTATCAGTGGCGCAGTGGAAATAATGCTGTTTATAGTGTAGGAGGATCTGGGCTTCCAAATGTTCCTCTGCTACTTAAATAACTTGTGTGTAGTTGAACAAGATGTTTTACTTCCCTAAACTTCAAAAGCTTCCTCTGTATGATGAGTGACAGACTAAGTCACTCTAATGACTGTTCCAGATCTAGATACTATATTTTTTAAAACAGTGATTAAACAATGAGAAAGGTGATTTCTACAAGAAACACATGAAAATGGGTCTCATTGCTTTATAGAACATTTTGTGTGTGGAGAACACAATGCATAAAATAATTTTTTCAACAACCCCAAGAACAAAATGAACAGTAAAGTATTTGCTAAAGCGTTCAATTTATGGTCAGTTTCTGATGGCTTGTCTTTATATCCTATTTTCAGTCAATGACTGCTTTAAAAAAAAAACTCAGAGAGAATATTGAATTCTTTCATCTCCTTTTCTCTACCATTCAAAAACCTATTTTCACCCATTTTCTCCTTCTTTGATTCAGTCTCAAATAACAAAATGGCCCTTCCCCTTCTGCTTGCACCATTTCTGTCTCTTCTGAACTCTTTTGAGAGCTTGCTCTTTTATTTCTCAGTGATCCCTGTCAGTGATCACATCGGTTATTTCTTTCAGTACCGTGGAAAGTAGTTCATTTGAACCCAATGACTTGAAATCATCAAAAGCAGATGTGTTTTCTTACTGATTCCTTATTTATCTTGTTTCAACTGTTTATTAAACAGTTTAATCCAAAGAAGTCTATTCTTTCAAATGAGATAGAACCTAACACAGTGCTTGGCATACAAAAAACCTTTGATAAACGTGTATTACCTTCCCTTTATCCCTCTTTCCTTAACAGAGCAGTCTCTTTATCTTTTATAATCATTTCATAAACCTAAAAATCATGTTGCTTCTTTTACCTTCCTGTTCCTCAACAGAGCTAAAAAAATGAATGACCCTTCTCTTAGATAAAACACAACTTCTTGTATTTAGCTTTTCTTACCAGCCTGGCTCGTTTTGTGTTTTATACTTGTGTAGAATTCCCTTGTTCTTTCAGAGTTTTTGCCTTTTGCTTCTTTTCTACCAAATTCTCTTCCAGGTCCATATTTTTGAATTCCAAATCTGTCATTTTCTTTTCCATTTTCTAGTATCTTTGAGAGATTGTTTATTGTGTGTTCTAAGCCATCTACTCTATAGATGGTCTGCTTTGAGAACTCTGACTTCTGGACTAATTTCTCCTTAATATCTTCTTTTTAAAGTTTTATTTCACATTTGACCTGCTATTAAATAATTTGGTAATGGTTCAAGTTGTTTCTGGATTTTTCAGAATTCTCTTTTTGCACTAGGGAGTTCACTCCCCTTATAGTATAATGCAATGTGCTATGGATTCAGTTTTTTCCTATTTTTTCTTCAGCTTTTAAATAATTTTTATTCATTTTTCCTTTAGGCTTTAGTTTAGACCTAGTTTTTCTCTCCTGAATTGTTTTATCTTTCAATCACTTTCTTGCCTTCCCAATATCTTCTCTCTGTCTCCCTTCTCACTCTTGGTCCCTCTCACTTCTATTGCTTTCTATGACATAGACCCTGAGAATGGGTATTTTGAATATGGAGGTTTTGCTGGTTATCTGACCAATGCAAACTTCATAAAGAGAGTATTGACCTCAACTAGGTCTCTAGTTGTCTTTTCCTCAAGTATGAAAATGCCACCTCTTCCCTCATCTTTTTTCTTTGTGTAGCCAGATGAAATCAAGAGTTTCTACCTCTTGGAAAATATGTGTGTATGTATACATATATATGTGTGTGTGTGTGTGTGTATACATACATACACACACATACACATATATATGTCACATACACACATACGTGTGTATGAGAGAGAGAGGGCAGGAGGAAGGGTCAGAATGAGTCATTGTTGTAGAAGAACCAGGCAAGAATCCCCATATCTGTACCTTGAAACACAAACCTAGAAAGTTGTTGTCACAGGCTGCACAAGGATTATGAGGTTTACATTAGCAACTTGACCATGGTAACTCCTCTAGTAAATGGCACAAACGAGATTTAATGATAAGAGTAGCACAGCAAGAAGGGGTCAGACTGTGAAGGGCTTTAAAAGGCAAGTAGAGAATTTTATACTTGTTCTGGAATTCATAGGGAGTCACTACAGTTTACAGGAGAGTGCTGTGAAATGATGTCTTTAAGACAGTGGTTCAAAATGATGATTTTCATAAGAAAATTCAGGCTTTCTTCTTAGTTACCCACATGACAAGAGAGCAACTTTAAAAAAATGAGGAATCAACTCACTTTTAGGTAGCACTTTAGGATTTATAAAGTATTTTTCTCACAACAACATAGTTAGCATAAGTATTATTAACCCCACTTGAGATGAGGACAAAAAGACTCAGGTTAAACTTCTTGCCCATGGTCACAAAGCTAATAAACTGGGCTAAACTAGGAGTAACCCAGGTCTCTAGATTCCAAGTCAAGTAATTTTTTTCCCATCATGGTCTTTTTTTTTCAGCAAGGAAAGGGGGAGGGTATGATTTCAAATGACTATGTTGACTCATTTTTAAAAGTCACCACCTAGCTCTATGAATATGAACTGAAAAGTTAAACATAATTTAAGTGACAACAATAACATCAAAAATTCTCAACCACTTTTGTCTTGTCTTTATATAGGTGAAATTTCAATTTAGATTTATAACAGTTCATAAAAGTGATACCTCAACAATGTGGGGATAAAAAACATAGATGGGAAATGACAGGTCACTGTGGCCTTCAGAGGTACTATTAACTCCCCAAAGCCCCACCACCACACCTCCCTCAGTACTGCTAATCTCTTCCTCCCTTGGCCAAAACAAAATTTCAGATGGGACTGAACATATTCACCTGCTACTCTTTTTGCACTTAAGGTAGTGTGAGGAAGACTGAGGGGGGTTGTGCAGTGGCGAGGCTATGGAGGAGGTAGGTTGTTGGAAGGTCCATGGAAACAGATGGAGTGGGGGATACATGGAAGGTGGAATTATAGGGAGCAAAGATGGTCTCTGGACCCCAATCACATTGCTCCTTTCACCTCTCCTTTTCCTCAAGTTTTCAAAAAGGGACAGGAAAATTCCGTTATATTTAAACATTTAATTTCAAAATATCCAGCAACCTAGTCAACAGAATGATAAAGACACACCATTTTTGATGATCACTATTATAGACTGGAAAAACCTAATACCCAGGCTAGTGCCCTTTCCCATTGTCTCTTATTCCACAGAAAACAATAATATGATAGGAACAATGTTTTCAAAAATGTCTTGCTATTTTTTTTATAAGGAAAAGGCATTGAAGAAAACACTTGTGAAAGTTCCCTTTAAATTTTCACATCGAAGTCATATGTAGCAAGACAAATGACAAAGTCTAGATTACAGCCAACTCTGTGTCTTGTCCTTCCTTCAAGAAATCTCAGTCATAGAATTTGAATGATACTAGAGCCTATTACAAGAGCAGGGTACAATGGACAGAGCACTGGGCTTGGATTCAGGAAAACACATTTATGAGTTCAAATCTGGTCTCAGACATTTACTATCTATATGATCCTGGACAAGTTACTTAACCCTGTTTGCCTCAGTTTCTCATTTGTAAAATGAACTGAAGAAGACAATGGCAAACCACTCCAGTACCTTTGTCAAGAAAACTGCAAATGAGATCACAAAGAGTCAGACATGACTGAAACTGAACAACAAAGAATATATTACAATCAATAATCATTATCATCAAAAATAGTGTGTCTTTATCATTCTGTTGACATAGTTTCTAAATAGTCTGGCTTAGAATTCAACACAAAAGTTTTCTTTTTTTCTGAAGGTTTCAAAGCTTTTGTTTTTTCAGATTGGGAGACAATATTGTCAGTCTTTTCAAATGTCAAGCTTCAAGGTCAAAGAGGTGGGCAAGAACAGAATGTAAATCTCTCTACTCTGCCCTGAAATGTGACTTCATGCCAACTGGTGACACAAGCGAAAGACAACAAGCAATAACATGGAATAAGAAACATGACAAACAACTTCCCATAGCAAATGTAGCAAAGAGGATAAAAAGAGTAAAAGAAAATTTGCTCCCAAGAAAACCAAACTGGTGCTTTTATAACTGGTGTTATAAATGCGAAAAAATAATAACAAATTGGTAGCATAAAAGGGAAACAGTAAGGTAGTTCTGAAATTCTTTGGAATGAATCTCCTGGATTTTTGTTTTCTGTTCCTTCAGAGGAGTTAGGAGATAGGAGGTCTAATTAAACAAATGCTGCCATTTTGACTAAGCTGAATAAATAAAAAGTTTGACATACGTCTGTGAGAAATAGAACTGCCCGGTTAGCCATGGGTGTGAAAGCTACCTTACTACATCAAGTGAATTAGAGAGTGAGGGGCCTGATTAGCTCTATGAATTAAAGAATGCTGTTGTGCAATGTACTGGCCTGAATCATCCAGATAACTGTGCAATACTCCTTTTCATTTTGACTGTATCAACCAGACATTAGCTGGCTAATTAAATAAAGTACTGTAAGAGAGAAAAGCTGGCAGAAACACTTTTCATTAGAATGCCCCAAAGGCAGAAAATAAAGAGGCCACCAATGACTCTTTTAAGTCATTATCTCGGGGCTCTGGAGCCAAAGCCTTCATGCTGCAATTTATTTACTTCAGCAGAATGACTTAAGAGCTAATTAACTTACGTTTGTCAAGGACTTGGATCTTCAGATGACAATTGGAATATAAGAGCTAAAGATGACTTCCATGGAAAGCATTGAAGATGGATGTGAACAGAGGGCAATCAGTGTTATCTAATGTCCTGGTAGAGGATTTTACTAGTTGTGCTGTGCTGATATTCTGATGACTGAATAAGAACTTCTAGGAACAAATTATCCATGACCAATGTATGTCATATGCTGAGTCTGATCCCTTCATCAGAACACCCCATCGAAGAGACAGTATTAGTGTAACATGGGATATAGGCTGATGGACTAAGTGAAGAAGACATGGGTTCAAACTTTGACTTCTATAGGCCATGTAGAAATGGAGAAGTTATTTTACCTCATTGTCCTTTAATGTAGCAACCTATAAAATGGGGGAAAGTACAAGATTTTGTGCTCTAAATGCTTTGAATCAAATCCTGTCTCTGTCATTTCCCAACTATGTAATCCTGGGAATAATTATCCTACCTGTATCTAAGTTTCCTCAACTACAAAATGAGGGGGCTATTCCAGATGACCTCTAAGAGTTCATCCAGTTCTCAAGACATGATCCTGTGAGACCTATATTAGAAATTAAAAAGTCCTGTAATATCCACTGCAAAGCACTAGTAGAAGGTTTAAATGAGATAACACAAACTTTAAAATGCATCATACATCTCAGTGGTTATTATGAACTCTGTCCCTCAGTTGAAAGTTGAAGGCTAGAATACATTGCTGGAAGAGACTTAGGACACTTATTTTGCCAAGGTACTGACTGATTTACTGATGAAATGTTGTAAGTGGCTCTGTTATAAAGACAGTAAAGTAAAACTGACTAAACATTCTTTAACATGGCAGGTTTCAGAAGTCTTGAGTAGGCTGTGCTGTTTTCCCTTTTCTGCAATGCACCTGCTGCTAAATTAAAAAAGACATGAGATAACATTGAATCTGACAGGACAGAGATAGTGCTGTCTCAGAAGCTACTTAGAAGTGGAAGGAAAGCTTAACTCTGAACCCGAAGTCCAGGCTGATGAGAACTTTATAGAGAAAGACTACCTACTTATTTAAAAAAAAAAAAAAAGGAAGGAAGAAAATGTGGCACAGTCAGAATTTTATCAACCAGGCATAAGATGAACTCAGCAAACTTATTAGATTGGCAACGACAGACTGTAGGATAAACTGCATGACAGGGAAAGCTCTTTGTTGAAATAGGAGTCTGAACAACTCTAAATGTCCCACCAGACTGACATGATAGCTACCTTCAAGATATTTGAAGGGCTGTCATGTAGAAGTGGGAATCATTTTGTTCTACCCATAGGGCAAAATAGGAGGAATGGGTGGAAGTGGCAGTGAAACAAATTTAGGCATGATAAAAGGGAAAATGTTCTAAAAATGACAGGCAGCAAGGACATAGTGGAAAAGGCAATGGATTTGAAGTCAAGGGACCCGGTCTCAAATCTCATCTCTGTCACTTAACTACTTCTGTGACCTTGGGCAAATCATTTAGCTTCTCAAGGTCCCGGTTTCCATATCTGTAAAATAAAGGGGTGGACTAGATAGCCCCTAAGGTTCTTTCTGCTTTTAAGTCTTCTATTTTAGGGTGGTCTGAAAGGGTAATGGACAATCTCAAGTGATTTTGGCATAACAGATTTAGAGCAAGAAGGGAAATTCAGTCAAACCCTTTTCCTTCGCAGATAAGGAAATTGGGATCCAGAAAAGCTAAGTGACTCACCTAAAGATGCACAGGTAGGAAATAATGGAACTGCAATAGTGGTTTGCACCTCACTTCAGATTCCCAGAAAAAAGATAGATGGCAACTTCTTTGGGATGTATAGAAGAAATTCTTGTTCACTCGCAAACTTTATTATTTATTTTCAGGTTTGGGTAAGACTAGATGAAAGGACTGAGATCTCCTCTAACAGGCATTCTAAGATTCTGCAATGAAGGTAGGACAAAAGCAACATCAGAAGTAGTCAGATTGAGATCTATTTTCCAACTTCAAGCATGTTATCTGACAGGAAAATAAGACTTCGATGGACACAGCTGCCTCTAAATATTCTGTCTTTTAGTTCTCTCATCAAACACATTGGCATACTCAGTCTGACACTTTCTCTCACCAAAGCCATTATCATGCCCACCAGAGGCATAGCTTTAATGCCAGCAGTGTCTTAATTTATGTTTGATATTGGTATGAAATACAGCACTCATGAGTATTGAACATTTAATACAAGAAAGTTTGTTTTGCCCTAACAGAACAAGGATATGGTGGAACTCAGTTTTTCTGTATATACCTCCCCTCTGCTCCACATGGAAATGAATATAGCCATTAGGACTGGGTGAGGTGCCTCTTGTGGGGTTCAGAATCCACCCTGTCCAAGGGGCCTTAATTTCATATGGATGGGACTTCTGTGCCCTTAGATGATGACCAAGAGACTAGATTAGGGAAGGCTGAGTCAATCAGGTCTCAAGGGCAGCTTTGTCCTAGGCCTAACTCATGTTGGTTGGGTGGAGCTGGGAAGGAAGCTGCTTTCAGAAAATTGGGGCAAAGAACACAGGCCAATCAGTTTCCAGGGTCAGATTGTTCTTTTAGGTTTAACAAGGATTACCATGTATATTTCATTTTGGTATATTTGGTATTGGTATTGGTATATTTCATTTTGGTATATTTGTTATCTGGTATTTCAATATACAAACTGCATATTTCACCCCCTCATCCAAAGTTCTCCAGTGACCTTAAGGAGGTTGGGGCACCCCTTTCTCTGCCATTGGCTTAAGCCCTATTAGCTGAATCTGCAGTCTAAGGAGTCCCCTGTATTCTACTCCTGTTTAACTATCTTGTGATAAGTTTAGTTTTTTTTTACAAAGGAATAATCACCTCAAAAGTACAACAAAAGCAGACTTTGAAACATTTCCCCCAATACCTAGGGAGGAGCACAATCCTCCCTCATCCTTCGTCAATATCTGGGGAAAATAGTGGATTAGGTTCACAGTTTCACTCAGCCTTATATAGAATAGTGCCATCAAGTTCTAAATCCAAAGCCCTCCCTGGGCTTACATTCTGGCACCCTAGCTTTTCAAGACTTCCATAATCAACTAGCAGCAACTTCCAGTCTAGGATCCTGGCTTTAAGATCTCTATAAGTCAAGCTCCTAGGTCTGAGACTCCACTGTCTAAGCCTATGCCAAGAACTGAAAAGGATACATGAAACATATCCAAACCCAAAGTATGATTCTCAGAATCACAGGGCCTAAAGAGAAGGCAGACCTTCCACCAACTCCCAGTTTAATATATTGTGCTCTGGGTGAACCGACCTTCACCTCCTGCATGACACTAAAAAGTAAGACTGTCCCAATCTGATAGTTTTAGAGACGTAGTCTGTATACAATCAGTGAAAAGAGGTTGCTCTCTCTGTGTGGTAGGAAATACAGAATGCCTTTTCCTAGAAGCAAGTTTCAACTGTCTCCCACATAGGTGTCCCCATTTTAGATGTTCTGAGTGTGAATGAAGTCGCATTATATAAGGCAAAGCCTTCTCAAGTTGTATGAAGAAAGAAGCTGCATCAAGACACCACTGGTTTTATCACAATGTCTCTCAACACAATTTTTCTAAGCAGGCCTTGTTCAAAACCAAGGTTCATGTTAATCTAATCCAATGCAAGGAACATTTATTGTATACTATGTGCAAAACACAGAAGTTCATAAAGCTAGACAAATATGACCAAGACAATATCCCTGCCCACCATGAACTAACCTGCAGTCGAGTCAGTGAGCTAGACTATTTATACAAGGAACCATTATATAAAGTAGAATGGTATAAATGCTTAAGAGAAGTACAAATGGGATAATGAGATTCAAGGAAAGAATTCCTGAAAATTCTCTAGGAGGGATATTTCAGAGGTAATGGACCATAAGAGAGAACTATTATAAAGACAGGCACTGTCTCTGTCCTTGTCTTCTATCCTTCTATTGCTTCTCTGAAAAAAAATCAAGGCTACCTGTTGATAATCATCAACAGACAACTTAATGAAATAAACATGTAAAATATGAGGTGATATCCTGAATCAACTCCCAGCATTTAGAAAAATATAGGAATAAAAAATAGACTTGGGATTTAACACTTTCCACCCATTTTAGGTAAGTACCTTCTCTGAAACCTGGAGTCCTAGTTGCCAAAAATACAGTGAGGTTACACAGGGGCTCACAGGGTCACGTAGCCCATAAGTATCAGAGGTAGGACTTGAACAAATAAATAAAACAAATACCTAACAAACTAGAAATGTGTTTTCTTGGTGTCCTTGGTATCCTACATTATTTTTAAACATTCTTCTTTCTTTATATTTGATGGAATTCAGAGAGAGATCAAGAAAAAATCTCTATCCCACAATTGTTATCCTATGTTTAATGGTTATTAGCCAACAATTGCTCAGATGAATAAAATGATAGTCTTTTCTAAAGACATAAAAGTATTAGGATATATTTGAAATCATTATTCAGACTCCTTCTTGAGATGTGGATATGCACAAAATGTCTACATCATGGGGCAGTCTTTTTGAAAAAAGAATAAATACAGTTCTTTAAAAGTTGGAGTATAAGAAGAATGGGATAATGACTCAATTCTATTTCCATGGCCAATTCTTTAATCTGTTCTTTCTTTTACTGATGAAATTGTTTAAAGTTGTAAATTTTCCTCTAAGCAATATTTTGACTGCATCAAAAAATTGCTGTATTGTCTCATTATTATCATTATCTTTAATTAAATTATTGTCACTATGATTTGGTTTTCAATCCATCTATTCTTTAGAATTAAGTAATTTAGTTTCCAATTAATTTTATAGCTTTTTATCTCTTTTAGTTGAATCTATTTTTGATTCTTTGATTTTTTATTTCTTTGTCTGACATCATAACTGTTATCCCTGCCTTTTGGGGGGAAACATAATAGATTCTGTTCCATCCCCTTATTTTGACTCTGTGTGTAACCTTTTGTTTCAAGTGTGATTTTTGTATATTGTTGAATTCTGATCTCCAATCCATTCTCCTATCTTCTTCCATTTTGTGAGTTAATCCCATTCATATTCACAGTTACAGCTACTAATTGAGTATTTCTCTCCACACTAATATCCTGTACTTTTCTCTTTCTTTCTTCCTCTCACCTCACAAAAAATGTTTGCTTCTTACTAACCTCTCCTTTTACTTACCCTCCTTCTTATTCCTCTCCCCTTTCATTAATTGCTTTCCTTCCTAATTCCCTCTTTGGTAAAATATATTTATATATTCAACTGTGTATAAGTGAATTCTTCCCTCTTTTGACCATTTCAGATAAGAAAGGTTCATGTTACATAATCTTCTATTTTTGCACCACATTTATATAAGATAATTTCCTTATTGGTCCTTACTTTTCTCATCCTTCCATCGTATTCCTCTTTCCCTCTGTTTCCATTATCTTTTTAGGGTCATCAAAAGATAAAAAAGCATTCCAAAGCCCTCTGTCTAATTTGATTTACTCTATGTCCCCTGATGATGATCAGTTCTGAGGGGATATATGTATACTCTCTCCATATGTATACTCTTTGTTTGTCAGATTTTCTACTCAGCTTTTATCATTAGGAATGCTTGCAAGTACTCAATTTCTTAGAGATCCATTTTTTTCTCCTGTAAGGTTGTGCTGATGTTATTCTTGTTTACAAATCTGCATCTTTTGCTTTCTGGACTATCATATTCCAAGATCTCTACTTCTGAAGAATGGTTGCTGCCAAATTTTGCGTGATGCTAACTTTTACTAGTTGGCACATGAATTCTTTCTTTCTGACTACTTGTATTATTCTTTTCTTTGATGAGAGATAGCTCTCAATTTTACCTATGATATTACTGGAAATCTCCGTTTGGTGGTTTCTTTCAGAAAGTGACCAGTAGATTCTTTCAGTTTCTTCTTTCTGGCTCTAAGAAGTAGGCAGTTTTCTTTTATGATTTTTTGAAATGTTATTTCCAGGCTCTTTATATTGCCCATAGCTTCCAGGGAGTCTTGGTTGTTTTGCAATGTGATATCATATATTCTTCTATTGTTTTCAGTCTTTTGACATAGTCTTAAATTTCTCCATGTCTTGAAGAGTCATTAACTTCTATTTAGTTAATTCTAATTTGCAGGGAGTTATTTTCTTCGATAATATTTTGCACCTCTTGTTTCAAGCTATTAATTCTCTTTTTGTATCTTTCTTCCAAAGCTCTCATTTTTACTTTACTGGTCTAACTTGTTTTTTAAAATAATTTTTGAACCTTTTTTTTTTAAACTCTTGCATTATCTCTTCCAGGAATTCTTGCCAGACTTATGTCTTAGCTGTGTTTATGTTCAAGGTTCTGCTTATAGATTTTTTGGTCATTCACTCCTTCTGGGTTTGTGCCTTGAGTATCCCTGTTGACATAACAACTCTTTATGGGAAGATCCTTTTTGTGTTTGCTTGTTTCTCCAGACCTGATGCTTGACTTTATGCTGGGGCTAAGCCCTGCATACTTCTGGGGAGAACATCTGGGCTGAACTTCTGTCTTCTTGTGTTCTTCTTTGACCTTGCAGTTCAAGATGAATATCTACAAGCTTTCAGTGTTCCTAAACTGATGTGATTCCGACTAAAGTCTGCTTACTGCCCTCCTGGTCTGAATTCTACAAGTTACTAAACCAAGTTTGGGTCTGTCAGCTTGGCCCTGGTTTGAAACATTTTCAGTATATTGACTATGTACTCAGCCACTGATAAAGTTTTCTGGGAGGCTGTGTAGGTTCTCCTTTGTTCTAGGATTCTTACCTTAATTATTCTACTGTGGGTTTCATTCAGCCTGAACTGGAGGTTAAATCTGACTTCCTGTTCTGGGCTGAGATTCACATAACTGCTCCTTTTTTGTCATTTGTTCCTTCCTTGGCATATGACGTGCTCAGAATGCTTCAAACTCTTAGGTAACCTCCCATCTCTGTCACTCTTGGGTATAGATCCCCTCCTTAGTCAATCCTGGATTTGTAGCTCAGAACTGGGTTGTTGGTGACAAAGCTGCCAGTTGGCACTCATTTCTGCACCCTGCATCAGTCAAAAGATCCTCAGGGATCTCTTCTTTCCTTTTACTTCATGACCTGGTGCCCATTCTGGGGAAAGGGAGCTCCTCAATCTGAAGGAAGGCCTTTGGAGTTGCTATGACTGGGCATAGGTTCATCTCAGAAGAGTGAGAAGTGATGTAACAATCTGGTGTGGTGGTCTCTGGTCCTAATAAATGAGCTAATATGCCTCTCAGCTTCTGTGTTAGAAGCTCTGGGTTGCAGAGAGAGCAGCAAGTAGTAGGGCTTCAGACGGGCTCATAGATGGTACTTATAGCAGCCACCTGGTGGGAGGGGAATGTTAGGAAGGGGTAACAAAGTTGAGTAGGAGGGGGGCTAGAGTTGACATCAGCAGGTAGGTGGGACTTGTATCAGCTGCTGCCCACAGATCCCTGGATTGGGGTCCATGTCAGCATAAGGCAGTTTTCTGTGAGGAATGGGACAGAAACCAGGTCCCCAATTCATGCTTGGGTTTCCTGCGAGTGTGCTTGGAATGCCTGTCATTAGAAGGTCAGACTCCTCAATATTGCTATAGAAGGCTATTGCTTTCTTTCCCTTTCAGGATAGAAGAGGCTTGGCACTAGAAGAGTGAGATGGGTCCCTCTCAGCAGAGTGTGAAGGGCTGTAAGTGGCTGTTGTGGTCATTTTGGTTGAAGTCAATGAGCTCAAAGGGTTTGCATTTCCAATAAAGGGATCTCAGGGCCAATGAGCCACAGATGAGTGATGTTCAAGTTGGGTAACTGGAGGGGGCTGATCAACGTGCGTCTGTAGATTTATAACAAGGGGTTGTTGAACTTACTTTCTCAGATCTCATGTCATTAGAGGAAGGGTCTTGAGGTCCATTTGGGAGTAAAGCTTTTATTAAGCGATCCTTAGCTGACAGTGCACAGGGTTCTAAGCTGCTAACATCCTCATTGGGTAGAAGGAGCTCAGAGAAGCTGATGGGAAGTACTTTTCTATCTGGGACTGATGGGTGAAGGAGGGAGTAGGTCAAGGGGAGAAGAGGTGTGAGGTTGACTTCCAGCTTCTACAGAAAGAACAAAGGATACTTGAATATGGCCCAGTCAGAGGATAGGGCAGGGTTCTAGTATTGCATCTTAATCTAGATTTTCATTATCCTTTTATGTTCAGAACTTCATGTACCTGTGATCAGAAAGTAATGGGTTTATGAGTAGTCACTCATGGGCACTTGGGATATACATGTGGTTTTTGTTTTTGTTTTTTGTTTTTTTTTTCAAAAAAAGAGGATATATCCTTGACATAAGCATGGTCAACAAATGCTGTACACCTGGCATACGTGTTGTACGCTTCACTGGGCAAATCCAGGGATTTCTAAATCTGGGACTAACCATAGCTAGAATGGAAACCTTTACTGATTCCTGCCATAGTTGGAGGATTAGGAAAATTCCTCCAACCCTTGGGATTCTCAGTGAGGTAGGAAGTGATGGGAGTAGCTGCTACTACAGGGTAAGGGGGGATCCAATGTCTCTGGTTGCAGTAAATAGATAGGGAAAAGAAGAACTCAAATTTCTGGGCCTGGATCCCTGGGTTGCTGTCAGCAGGTGGGCAGGGTTCAATGTTCATTCAGAATAATAGCTCCCACTGCCCCAGATTTCACATGCAACATTTGCCAGGAATGGAATTATGAGCAATAAAAAAGACGTGGTGAGATTCAACCTGGCTTTTTATGCCCATACATTATCTCATTTAATCCTCAGAAGAACTGTGTGGTAGGCATTGCTGATTTGTTTTCCAGACCTGTGAGCTCTATTTATGTCAGCTGAGTGTTAGCCACACTCCCTTCTCCCTCAAGTGAAAGCAACACAGCTGTGGACTTGCATAGACTTCAGGAACATAACTGGTATCTTCATATTTGTAAATGGTTGTTGTACTAAATTGGGATTGATTTTATTATTGACCTAAAAGGGTATAATTAGCTGTAAAGATACAGCTTTTGGATCCTTATAAAAATACATTTCTTGAAATAAGGAATTGCCTGAAGTTTCCATCTGGCCTCATGAGCACTCCTTGGTAGAGGAGACGTGGGAGGGATCAGAGCACGGGTTCTTGTCCTTTTGTGAGTCCTAGATCCCTTGGGTGATCTGGTGAACCCTATGAACTTCTTCAAAATGAAATGCACAAAGTAAAATACATAGGATTACAAATACAGTCAGTTATATCGAAATCAATCCCATGTAAATTCTTGACCCTCTAGAAATTCACTCAGTTGACATAAATAGAATTCAAAGGTCTGGAAATCAAATCTACAATGCCTACTACACAGAGTTCTTTTGAGAATTAAATGAGATCATGTATGGGGTCAGGGGAGGGGAAGGTCAGTTGAATCAAAACACATCTCTGTATTGATTATAATTCCATTTTTGGCAAAGCCTTAGAGGGATGCTGCAAAGGGCATTATTGTAACTAGATTACTTGTTTCTGCTCCCTTCCTCTCTGATACCTCCCAGGGTCTGGTTTTACTAGTGTGGAAGTTTTTGGAAGAACTTTATGTTGTCAATGTTGGTGGTCAGGTGGCATAGCAATCAGAGTTTTTGGACCTGGGTGTCAAGTTCAAAACCTGCCTTAGATATTTACTCTCTATGTGACCCTGACAGAAAAAAAGGAGGGAGGGAAGGTAAGAAAGAAGGGAGGAAGGAAGGAAGGAAGGAAGGAAGGAAGGAAGGAAGGAAGGAAGGAAGGAAGGAAGGAAGGAAGGAAGGAAGGAAGGAACTAAATACTTTAAGAAGACAAAGATCTTGCCCAAATAAAACGCTTCTCTCTAAGAGCTTTCATGTTTCCCAGATATCTAGAAGCCCTGCTGTGAAGATTTATTATTTAGATAGCTTCAGCTTAAAAAAATACAATATTTCATTGGGACTTCAAGTCATGAAATATCTTCCCTTCTCTATTAAAAAAATTTATGAATAATCTTTGTTTTATTATTCTCTCCTACTCTTTCATTTACTTAACTTGATTGCACTGTCAGGTTCCATTGGAGACCTTACCCTTCTTACTTTCAATGACCTTGAAATTAAAACAAAATAAAAGAATTAAAGGAAGTAAATAACTAAATGAGAACCACCACCACCCCCCCACATCCACCAAAAAAACCTCAGTTATGTGAGAGAAAACCATGAGTATAGATGAGAAGCATGAAGAAATTTTTGAGGCAAAGAAAGAGTCCAACAACAATTCTGGAAAAATGAGACAAAAGAACAGAGGTGCAGCTGTGAATGGGTACCTTTACTGAGCATTCCTGCCACTCTCCTAGCTAACGACTGCATTGTAGCAGAGGCAGCCTCATGTGGTGGGAAAGATCCTGAATTAGATTCAGAAGACCGAAGACTCAGGTCTGTTTCTGCTGACTTGCTTTGTGATCATGGTCAAGCTAAAATTCTTTGGGCCTCAATGGGAATAATTATACTACCATTTCTTATCTCATAGGCTTGTTGTGACAAGAGGACTTGATAAACCTTAAAGATCTATATAAATACGAATATTGTTATTATTTCATGAGTGACCTGAGGCACCCACTTTGCTAAGGGTTGACTACTAGCAAGTAACAAGGCAAGCTGGGCACCAATCACCTAGAGTGTCGAAAATGTCTCTTAAATATCCATGACACCAGCAGTAAGCCACAGACTTTTTCTAAACCAGTAGTTTTAACTCCTTCCCTGAAAAGAAAATTGCCAGACAATTACAAACACAATGATCATCCACAGTTCTAGAGGACTCATGATGAAACCTCCAGAGAGAAAGGTGATAGACTGAGAGTGCAGACTGGGGACTATATTTTGGGTTTTGTTTGAGAGGGGGAGAGGAGGAGGAGATGTGGCTAATGGGAAATTTTGTTTTTCTTGCCTATATATGTTTGTTACAGGGATTATGTTTTTCTTGCTCTCTCAACATGGGGGGGTGGGGAGAAGGGTGGGTAAGGAAAGATTCCAAAGCTGGAAAAAAAATATTATTGAATTTTTAAAATGAGGAAAACTTATCAGAGAAGGAAGAGAATTGTCTAATGATTTATTTCCATTTCATTGTTTTTGTATTCCTCTATTTTCCCAATACCTTCAAAGCCTGGAGACAGAGACAGAGACAGAGAGACAGACAGAGACTAAGGGGCTAAGGATTTGTTTAGTAAGTGAATCAAATGCTGAAGTTAGCAAACTTTTCCTTTTGCTGTCCTTGGCAATTATTGGTATCTGCTTTATGATGCTTATGCTTTGCTTTTATCCAAACAGATCCTTTATACACTGCAAAACTTATAAGTACAAAAACTATAGGCTGCCGAAATTTCTTTGAAATTTCATTGAAAGACATTTCTGCCCATTATCCTATTAAACCTAAAAGGGATTTACACACACACACACACACACACACACACACACACACACACACACACACAGAGAGAACCCAGTGGCAGTAGATGAAAAAGCAAGTAAAGGGGAAAAGAAGAAGATTCATGATACATAGAATTATGCAAGTGGAATTTTCCAATTATATCACCTATAAATATTACTTTCTTACTGTACCTTATCAGCACTAATAGATGTAATTAGTAGGAAATGAAAAGAGCTTTTTCCCAAGGTATTGATGTTCAGGGGAAATGCCACTGACATCACTGAACTTGCTTAGCAGTCCTGCGGTATTAAGTGACCCTAAGCCACTATGTCCAAGGTTTTGTTGTTGTGGTACCCAGCTTTCTCAGAACCCACTTTATATTCCTCTCCTCCTTTTTCCTTCCAAATGGGCTATATCCCCTCCTGGCATAACTGCACGCAAAGTCAGACTGTCCTCTATACTATAGTCACTGTGTTCTACCCCTTCGCATTAATTGATTTTTAGAGTTGCCAGTAGTCATATCTCTGCTGGTGCTACCAAGTCACAAAACAGCCCAGTGAAAGGGGCATTATCTACTTAGAAATTGGAATTAATATAGCAGCAAATACCCTGTCAGCAGGGTCCATTGCTAACAATTTCTAGTGTGAAAAAGAAGTAATTAGCTAAGATATATATGTTATTAATTCATTATTTGGAAAAGAGAGAAGAGTCAGTTTATGATCTAAAGAGAGATTTTTAGACAATCATAACTGGGACAGACACACCTTAAAAGTCAACTAGTTTCACCTGTACACTTTAGAGATAATGAAACTGAGGCATGAGATGTTTAATTTGGTCCAGTTGCCAACGTCAACTCTTTCTAGTCCATCATATTGACCACCTTAGGAAAAGCAGTGACAAATCAACAGTTTCAGATCCAAGGAAAAGGAAACAAAGCTTCAGTTTTGAGCAAATGGATTCCAGTAGGTTCAGGGGAATAGCCATCAAGGTTACAGAAGAATATGAGAATCAAAGACATACAACAAAGTCCGATAAAATATAAGGAAACACTTCATCCAGTTTTCCTCCTTTCCCTCTATAGTGACACAAAATACCAGCTGAAGCCCTGAAAGAAAGAAAACGCTTTCATGGTGAGGTGGGCATGTCTGCAAGTTCTCCCAACCTTGGTGGTATTTCAAGTATAAGAAAAGACTACTCCAGACTCCCTCCCCTCAAAGCACACACACACACACACACACACACACACACACACACACACCATGGGGGTGAGGAATAAAGAGAAAAACCACAGTAAGATAAAGGTGTTAAGTAAATTACATGTTGAAAGTAAAGAATGACAATAAAGAAATAGCAAAAAATGGTAATGGTGGTATAAAGGCAGGAACTCACTTGAGTTCTTCTAAATTTCCCTCCAAAAATGTTAAAATAACACCTCAAGACAAATTCTGAAGTGGCAAAGTCAACAAAAGGAAAGGCTGAAACAATTTTCCAGCTAAGGAAAACTCAGATTAGCATGAAATGTCTGTCTCATTGGGGTGAGAGTGGAGTACAGTCCAGCACAGGT
Organism: Bettongia penicillata ogilbyi; assembly: GCA_023548195.1. Lineage (NCBI taxonomy): Eukaryota > Metazoa > Chordata > Mammalia > Diprotodontia > Potoroidae > Bettongia > Bettongia penicillata. The sequence goes on from JAJHZJ010000323.1 coordinate 939,067, forward strand.
CAGGCTTGGCAGTCCAGCAGCAAACTCTGGGGGCAAATGAATCAGTAGAAATGCAGGCTTCTAGAGCAGTCAGTCCAAGATGTTAAGGGGGTCAGACAACTGGTCAAGAAATTACTGGACAAGAAATTTGCTGACACTGAGAGCAACGCTCTGTTGCATCTCATATATGGTTCTGGATCACAGTCTCAAAGCTAGGAAGAGCAATAGCAGGAGTAGGGGCCTTGGACGCTGTTCCAGGCTGGAAAAGAGTGCTTGTGGTAACTCACAGAACAGACCACAGGACAGGAGAGCCGTGACCACACCTCGGTTTGAATCACAGAACCTTGGGAGAACTGAAAACTTACAGATCTTTAGGGCTGAAAGGAGCAATGTGAAGAATCTGAAGTGATCCTGCACCCTGAGAACAGAATTAAAGGGCAGAAAATAAGCTGGAAAATGAACAAACAACAGAAAAGAATCTGACCACAGAAATTTCCTATGGTGACAGGGAAGATCAAAATACAAACACAGAAAAAAAGATACTGTCAAAACAGCTATATGCAGCTCTTCAAAGAAAAATGTGGATTGGTCTCAATCTCTCCCTCCCCCACAGAAAAAAAGAAGACCTCGAAAAGTATTTTTAAAATCAAATAATAGAGGTGGAGGAAAACTTAGGAAAAGAAATGAGAGTGACATAAGACAATCATGAAAAAAAATGAGTCAACAGGTTGGTAAGAGAGGCACAAAAAAAAAATACAGAAGAAAATAACACCTTTAGACTCTTGATGCAAAATGCCATCCACATCAAGAAAAAGAACTATGGAATCAGAACACAGAATGAAACAGAATTTTTTCTCTTGTGTTATATTTTGCTTTGTTTTGTTTTGTTTTCTCATGGTTTCTCCCATTTGTTTTAATTCTTCTAATTGGGACACTAATGCACTATTGATCCAATCATTCTGTAGAGTAATTTAGAACTCTGCCCAAAGGACTATAAAACTGTGCATATCCTTTGACCAACAGTACTACTACTAGGTCTGTAATCTAAGTTGATTTTTTAAAAAGACTTATGTGTACAAAAAGTATTAATAGCAGTTCCTTTTATTATAGCAAAGAATTAGAAACTGAAGGGATCCCGATCATTTGGGGAATGGCTTGAACAGTTTGTCATATGGAACATTATTGTGATGGAATGTTATTGTGCCCTAAGAAATGATGAACAGGATGCTTTCAGAAAAACATGGAAAAACATGAACTGCTGTAAAGTTAAGTGAATAGAGCCAGAAGAACATTGTACATAATGAACATCAATGTTGTACGATTATCAACTGTGAGTGATTTAACTATTCTCAGCAATACAAGAATAAAAGATAATTCCAAAGAACCTATGATGAAAAATGCTATACACTTCCAGAGAAAGAATTAATAAAGTTTGAATGTACATCAAATCATAATTTTTTCCCTTTTTTTTCCTTGTTTTTTTCCTTATTTTTCTCTGGTTTTGTTTTGTTTCATTCTCTTGTTTTTCGTTTTTTTCTTTCACAACATAATTAATATAGAAATAGGTTTTACATAACTTCACTATATAACCTATATCAAATTGCTTGCCTTCTCAAAGGGAAGGGGGAGAGAAATGAAGGGAAAGAATTTGGATTATTATCAATTATTTTTAAATGAATGAAAAAATTGTTTGACATAACTGAAAAAAATAAAATATAAAAATGTAATTAAGAAATATTTAACTGAATTTTAAAATGCAATGAAATATAAATAATAAAAAATGATATGGCAAAAATATTTTCAGGAGAAAAGTCAGAAAAAATTAAGCCCTAGGCATACTATCTCAGGGGACATTTTCACAGTGAACTGGGATCACAGAATTCTAAATCTGGACAGGACTTTAGAAATCATCTACTCTACCCCTCTCTTTTTAGTTTTATTTTTTTCACAAATGAGGAGACAGAAGCCCAGAGAAGATGGAATGATTTGCCCAAGGTCACAAATGGTAAAGTTATAGATTTGGGGATTTAATATATAGTTTATTTATTTTCAGTACTGAACATTCACTTCCACAAGAATGTGAATTCAAAATTTTCTCCCCATCTCTCCCCACTCCCAACTCCAGGACACATGCAACCCATCTATCCCTTCCTCCAGTCTGTCCTCCCTTCTATTACCCACCCTTCTTCCATCACTCTTCCCCTCTATTTTCCTGTAGGGCAAAATAGATTTCTATACTCAGTTATCTGTATATCTTAATTACCAGTTGCATGCTAAAACAATTTTTAACATTCATTCCTAAAGCTTTGAGTTCCATATTCTCGTCTTCCCTCTCTACCTACCCTCACTGAGAAAACAAGCAATTCAATATAGGTCATACATGTGTAACAATGCAAAACACTTCCATAATAGTTATTGACACTAACTAACCACATTTTCCTTGGTCCTATTCTGTCCTTAATTTATTCCATTCTCTCCCTTGACCTGTCCTCCCACAACAGTATTTATTTCTGATTAGACCTTTCCCCAATTTGCTGTGCATTATCTTTCCTCTCCTATCCCCTTCCCCCTTGCCTTCCTGCAGGGTAAAATAGATTTCCATATCCAATGGAATGTGAATTATTCCCTCCTTAAGCCAAATCCCATGAGAGTAAGGCTCAATTATTTCCTTTCATCTCCCCACTCTTCCCCTCCATTGTAAAAGCTCTTTCTTCCCTCTTTTATGTGAGATGATTTGCTACATTCTACCTCTCTCTTTCTCTTACTTCTAATACATTTGATTCAACAGTAAATTTTATTTTTTTAGGTGTTCCCTTCATATTCAGTTCATCCTGTGTCCACTGTCTATGTATGTGTGTGTATGTATGTATATATATGTATATATATATATGTCACACCCATACAACCATGTACATACCTACACATATATAATACACACATAATACATGCCCTCACACACCAACATATTTATTCCCTCTAACTACTCTAATATTGAAAAAAGTTCAAAAAACATCTTTTCATGTGGGAATACAAACAGTTCAATTTTAATGAGTTCTTTGAGGTTCTCTTTCCTGTTTATCTTTTCATGCTTCTCTTGATTCTTGTATTCAAAAGTCAAATTTTCTATTCAGCTCTGGCTTTTCAACAAGAATACTTAGAAGTCCTCTACTTCATTGAAATTCCATTTTTCCCCTGAAGTATTTCCTCAGTTTTCCTGAGTAGGTGATTCTTGGTTTTAATCCTATTTCCTTTGACCTCTGGAATATCATATTCTAAGCCCTTCAATCCGTTAGTGTAGAAGGTGCTAAATCCTGTGTTATACTGATTGTATTTCCACAATACTTGAATTGTTTCTTTCTGGTTGCTTGTAATATTTTCTCCTTGACCTGGGAATTCTGGAATTTGGTTACAACATTCCTAGGAGTTTTCCTTTTGAGATCTCTTTCAGGAGGTGTTCAATAAATTCTTTCCATTTCTAATTTATCCTCTGGTTCTAGAGTATCAGCTCAGTTTTCCTTGATAATTTCTTGGAAGATGATGTCTAGGTTCATTTTTTGATCATGGTTTTCAGGTCGACCAATAATTTTTAAATTATCTCTCCTGGATGTATTTTCGAGATCAGTTGTTTTTCCAACTCACATTGTCTAATTTTTTTTCATTCTTTTGGTTTGGTTTTATCATTTCTTGGTTTCTCATAAAGTTATTAGCTTCCATCTGCTCCATTCTAATTTTTAAAGATTTTCTTCAGTGAGCTTTTGAACCTCCCTTTCCATTTGGTCCATTCTGATTTTTAAAGCATTCTTCTCCTCATTGGCTTTTTGGACCTCTTTTGCCATTTGGGTTAGTCTATTTTTAAAGGTGTTATTTTCTTCAACATTTTTGGGTCTCCTTTAGGAAACTGTTAACTCACTTTTCATGATTTTCTTACATCACTCTCATTTCTCTCCCCGATTTTTCCTCTACCTCTGTTACTTGATTTTCAAGATTCTTTTTTGAGCTCTTGTGTGGTCTGAGACCATTTCATATGTTTTTGGAGGTTTTGGTTGTAGAAGCCTTGATTTTGATGTCTTCCTCTGATGGTATGCTTTGTTCTTCCTCATCTAAAAGGATAGAAGAAAACATCTTTTTGCCAAAAAAGTAACCTTCTATAGTCTTATTTTTCCCCTTTTTTGGGCATTTTCCCAGCCAGTTACTTGACTTTTGAGTGCTTTGTGGAGGGTATATTCTATGCTACAGCTCACTAATCTATGGGATCACTTCTACATTGGACATTATAAGTATTACCTCGTTCATAAGATCAGGTCACTGACTTGCAATTTGATATGATGATAATCTTCAATATGATATAATACAACACAACACATTTATCATGTGCCTACTATGTGTCAGACACAGTACTAAGATCTGGACATAATGACCATAGTAATTGTTTGCACACAATAAGCACTTAATAAATGTCTATTTTTTAAATTGGGATAGACTGGACTAAGAATCCATCTTATTTTTTTAAGTGCATAGATCTTCAAAGGTATTATAAAACAAAAAAATACATTCATAGTGATTCAAAAACTCCTTTCCTCTCTACCATGCCTTGACATCTCATCCACATTCAGGTCAGTCAGGCCAACCCTCACATTCTGTCTTCCTGTGGTGTCCTATCTCATTATGCTCTCCAAAGCACCTACTCTAGCTTAACAAACTTCCCTTTATCTTATCTATCATCACCATAACAGCTTTCTCCTTCTTCAAGGAAATTTGACTCTTTCTGGAAGACACTAGATTCTTGGCCACATCTTCTGATGACAGCTGTCTCTTTTCTTATGAACGTCAAAATCACTGGACTGTGGAAGAGACTCTTCTAGCACTCAAAATATATTTAAAAGCAGCAATTATCAAAACTCTTCAGAAAGAGTTAAAGAGAAATGGAAAAGTATAGTAATAGAACCAACGTAGTAAAAAAAAAAAAAAGAATCAGAAACTTCAAAGTCAATAACCTAGCATTTAGTAAACCTAAAAACATAAGCTAAATGAGGACTAACTTCCTATTTGACAAAAACTTCTGGGGAAAAAATGGAAAGCAATTTGGCAGAAATTAAAATTCAGACCAGTTTCTTATACCATATTCCACCATAAACTTGGAACATATATTTGACATGAGTATGGAAGGGCACACAAATATTTGAAATACTAAGACTGATCTATTGGTATTAAAAATCTGAGAAGTCTTTATTTCCAGGGGAAACCTGGTGTCATTAAAGGTGCTTTGAAATTCCCAGAAGGTAATTCACCTAAATAAAAACAGTAACAGCTAGCATTGCCATAGCACTTTACAGGTTGCAAAGTACTTTACATATTCTCATTTGATCCTCACAATAAGTCTTTCAAATAGTCACTGTTATTAGTCTCCTTGTATAGAGAGAGAAACAGATGTGGAGACAGGCTATGTGACTTCTCCAGGGTTGCATAGCTAGTAAGTGTCTGCGGGAGAATTCAAACTCAGATCTTACTAACTCCGAGTTCAACACTCTGTCCATTGTACCACCCAATTGTCCTTACTCCTCTTCAACTCTGAACCCAATTCACTTTTCACCTGAATTCTCTATCCCAGGTATAAATACTAAAGAACTTACTCTATAGTGCTCAGATTATGACATACATTTGGATTGAGATCTGTCTAGTTTTTATTTCATTCAGTACTTTCAAGTTTTCATTTTTAACGATAGCTTAATAAAGGAATTTTGCCAATAGGTCAAAATTAAAAACCTAGGGCAAAAGAGATTCTCCATTAAAGTCCTATATCACTGATGTCTCAGAGTAGTCAGGAGCAGGCCCTGGAGTCTCCAACGCTAGGCTATACAAGCATGGACTCTGGGAGCTGGAAAGATTTCAAGATGGAAGCAAATATGAGGAATAAAAGAAAAACAGAAAATGTCACTGAGGTGTCCTAATGACAGGAAGGATGAACTCAAAATGTGCTGAGGTTAAAGAAGAAAGTGAAAGATAACACCAAAGGTGACCTTTTTAGGAGGAGGCTCAAAAAAGAAACAACATGGATGTGATGAGGGCCTAACTTGAAGATGCTAAATGGTAAATTAGGCTTGCTTTCAGAAAGAAAAACTTCCTAACAATTGAAAAGAATTGTTCAGTCACTGGTTATTCAATCATTTTTCAGTTAAATACAACTCTCCATGACCCCATTTGAGGTTTTCTTGGAGTGGTTTGCAATTTCCTTCTCCAATTCATTTTACCAATGAGATAACTGAGGCAAACAAGTTGAAGTGACTTGCCCAGAGTCACAGAGCCAGGAAGTGTCTGAGGTCAGATTTGAACTCAATGAGATGAATGAGTCTTCCTGAGTTCAGGCCCTGGAGCTTTATGGATTGTGCTACCTAACAGCAGCAGCAGTCATCTGTGTGTAGTAATAATCAACTTGACCCTCCCTCGTTGCATGTCTTCATGCTAAAACAGATTGAATAGATAGTAAGATAGATTGTGGAGGGAATTTTTAGCTCTAACAAGTTTTTTCTTTAGTCTACACTTCACTAATCTTCATTTCACATTTTCCCTTCAGTTTTAATGCCTTCTTTTCATACAAGCAGCAGGATTGGTGGGTGTTTCTTCCAAATTTTATTTTTTTCTAGAAATATCTCCACCAAAAAAAAGGAAGAAAGAAAGAAAAGGTTAGGACTCTCTCTTTTGATTTATGGACAAAACTCAGACTAGACTGAGAAAGAAAACCAAAAGAAACTTCTTTGGGGACACTGAGTTCCTTGAACTTATTTTTTCATTTCTCCTTTAGATAGTATGTAGGGTTGGTCTCTAAGGTCCTTCTAAAGATGACATTCTATACTTCTGTGAAGTGTGTGTCTGAGATCGACTGTCTGCCTGTGATCTGAAGGGCATCATGCTCACTGATCAGCTGTTTCTGATTCTTATTTAGGCAGTCTATTTCACTAAACAAAGTATTTTTTTTAACCATATCCAATTACCAAGCAATAAGAATTTATGAATCACTTACTGTATGCCAGGAACAAGGCTAAGTGCTAGTGATACAATCACCAAGAAAGAAATAATCTCTAGGGGGGAGGAGCCAAGATGGCAGACTAGAAAGACTCACATATGCTAGCTCCGAATCCACAGCCCATACATTTCCTGTAAAAAAAAACTCCCCAAAAATTCTGGAGCAGTGGAAGTCACGCAGTAGCACAGTGTAGGAGATTTCCGTTCCAGAGAGCCCTGAAAAACTGACCCCAAAAGGTCCATCATGCACTGGACAGAGGAGCCCACCCCTGCCCTGCCCTGGCCGCTCAGCCCCAGAGGAGCAGATCTGAGCAGGCTTCAGGGACAGAACCTCTGGCCGCCGTGAAGGTCCCTCCACCCACAGGCACTCCAGGTCAGTGAGAGAGACTTCTAGGCTGGCCGAGAGGGGAGTGGGGTGTCTCCCTGACTCAGGCCCCCTCGGGAGGCAGCGGCAGAGGCAGCTGTGGCCAGGGGCTCCCTGCGCAGAAAGGAGCTCAAGGCCATTACTGAAGGTCTCCACATAAAGCCCCTGAGGGAACTGAGCCTGGGAGGCTGCACCCACCTGAGCACCAGAACTTAAGCTCACATTGAATAGCAGCCCCACTCACCACTGAAAGCCCTGAGGCTGGGGAGCAGCATTGGAATCTCAGACCCCAAACACTAGCTGGGAGGATCTAAGCAGGGGTAGACAGGAATCTCAGAAGTCAAGTAACTAGCTGGGAAAATGCCCAGAAAAAGGAAGAAAAATAAGACCATAGAAGGCTATTTTCTTGGTGAACAGATGTTTCCATCTTTCCTTTCTGATGAGAAACAACAATGCTTACCATCAGGGAAAGACATAGAAGCCAAGGCCTCTGTATCCCAAACATCTGAAATAGATATCCAATGGGCTCAGGCCATGGAAGAGCTCAAAAAGGATTTTGAAAAGCAAGTTAGACAGGTGGAGGAAAAACTGGGAAGAGAAATGAGAGAGATGCAAGAAAAGCATGAAAAACAGGTCAATACCTTGCTAAAGGAGACCCCCAAAAATGCTGAAGAGAATAACACCTTGAAAAATAGACTAACTCAATTGGCAAAAGAGGTTCAAAAAGCCAATGAGGAGAAGAATGCTTTCAAAAGCAGAATTAGCCAAATAGAAAAAGAGCTTCAAAAGCTCACTGAAGAAAATAGTTCTCTCAAAATTAGAATGGAACAGATGGAAGCTAATGACTTTATGAAAAACTAAGAAATCACAAAACAAAACCAAAAGAATGAAAAAATGGAAGAGAATGTGAAATATCTCATGGGAAAAACAACTGACCTGGAAAATAGATCCAGGAGAGACAATTTAAAAATTATGGGACTACCTGAAAGCCATGATCAAAAAAAGAGCCTAGACATTACCTTTCATGAAATTATCAAGGAAAACTGCCCTGGGATTCTAGAACCAGAGGGCAAAATAAGTATGGAAGGAATCCATTGATCACCACCTGAAAGAAATCCAAAAAGAGAAACTCCTAGGAACATTGTGGCCAAATTCCAGAATTCCCAGGTCAAGGAGAAAATATTGCAAGCAGCTAGAAAGAAACAATTCCAGTATTGTGGGAATACAATCAGGATAACTCAAGATCTAGCAGCTTCTACATTAAGGGATTGAAGGGCATGGAATAGGATATTCCAGAAGTCAAAGGAACTAGGACTCAAACCAAGAATCACCTACCCAGCAAAACTGAGTATAATACTTCAGGGGAAAAATGGTCTTTCAATGAAATAGAGGACTTTCAAGCATTCTTGATGAAAAGACCAGAGCTGAAAAGAAAATTTGACCTTCAAACACAAGAATGAGAAGAAGCATGAAAAAGTAAACAGCAAAGAGAAGTCATAAGGAGCTTACCAAAGGTGAACTGCTTACATTCCTACACGGAAAGACAATATTTGTAACTCTTAAAACTTTTCAGTATCTGGGTAGTTGGTGGGACTACACACACACATACACACACACACATACACATGTGCGTGCACACACACATACACACATGCATGCACATACAGAGACAGAGAGCACAGAATGAATTGAATAGGATGGGACCATATCTTAAAAGAAATTAAGGTAAATGGTGAAAGAGAAATGTAGTGGGAGGAGAGAGGGTGAAATGGAATGGGGTAAATTATCTCTCATTCAAGAGGCAAGCAGGAGACTTTTTAGTGAGGGAAAAAGAGGAAAGCTGAGAAAAAAACATGAAGTTTACCCTCATCACATTCGACTAAAGGAAGGAATAAAATGCACACTCATTTTGGTATGAAAACCTATCTTACAATACAGGAAAGTGGGGGAGAAGGAGATTAGCAGGTTGGGGGGATGATGGAAGGGAGGGCAATGGGAGGAGGGAGCAATTTGAAGTCAACACTCTTGGGGAGGGACAGGATCAAAAGACAGAAGAGAAACAATGGGGGGCAGGGTAGGATGGAGGGAAATACAGTTAGTCTTACACAACATGACTATTATGGAAGTCATTTGCAAAACTACACAGATATGGCCTATATTGAATTGCCTGCCTTCCCAAAGGGAATGGGTGGGGAGGGAGGGATGGGGAGAATTTGGAACTCAAAGTTTTAGGAACAACTGTCAAATATTGTTTTTGCTACTAGGAAATAAGAAATACAGTTAATGGGGAATAGAAAGTCATCTGGCCCTACAGGACAAAAGAGAAGATGGGGACAAGAGAAGGGAGGGAGGATAGAAGAGGGGGCAGATTGGTGATAGGGAAAATTAGAATGCTTGGTGTATTGGGGTGGGGGGAGGGGACAAATGAGGAGAAAATTTGGAACCCAAAATTTTGTGAAAATGAATGTAAAAAGTTAAATAAATAAATTTATATTAAAGAAAAGAAATAATCTCTAATCACAAAAAAACTTACATTTTAGTGGAGGAGATAAGGACATATATAAATATAAAGTAAATATATATACATAAATACACCTATGTGTGTTTATCAGTTAAAGATAATAGAAGATAATTTGAGAAGGAATGAACTCACCTTTGGGAGGCAGAGAGGAGAGGATCAGGAAAGCTTTTATTCAGAAGGTAGAAGAGAGGGTTTCTGAGGCTAAGGTAAAGATGGGAGAGGATCACTTGAAAGGCACATAGATGGAAGATGGAGTTCTATGCGTAAAGAACAGAAAGAAAGTCAATTTGGGTGGACTACAGAGAACTGTGTGGAAGTAATGTCCAAGGATGATGCAAAGGTAGACTTGGGTATTAAAAGCTAAACAAAAAACAGGCAATAGGGAGCCATTGGAGAAGGTTGAAAAGAGAAGTCCCATGGTCAGATCTGCACATAAGGAAAATTACTTTGGCAACAGTGTGCAAGATGGACTAGCGTAGTGAGAGACTTAGAGCCGGGAGACAAATTAGAAGGCTATTAAACTACACTAAGCTCAAAGTGATGTTGTTCACTCATATATAACTGTGTGGACCCCATTTGAAGCTTTCTTAGCAAAGATACTGGAGTGGTTTGCCATTTGCTTCTTCATATTTTACAGACATAGAAGCTGAGGCAAACAGGGCTAAGTGACTTTCCAAGGGTCACAAAACTAGTGTCTGAGGCTGAATTTGAATTCAGGTGTTCCTGATTCCAGAAATAAAATGGTAGCTGTGTGAATGGAAAGAAGGTGTTAGATGCAGAAGATGTTACAGAGAAAGAAAATAAAGTGTGGCAACTATTTGCATACATGGAGTGAGGGTGAGTAAAGAGTCAAGGATGATACTAAGAATATGAACATGTGAGGACAGACAGACTATGCTTGACAGAAACAGGGAAGTTTGAAAAAGGAGGCGGTCTAGGGGGAATATAATGAGCTTAAATTGAGTTGAAGATGTTTCTAGAATATCCACTTCGGTAACTCCATTGCAGTGAACCTGAAGATCAAATCTAACCTCAGAAAGCCTTAATAGCTGTAAGATCCTGGGCAAGTCACGTAGTAACCCCTGTCTACATTTTCTCATCTGTGAAATAGAAATAATAATAGCAGCTACTTCCCAGGGTTAATGTGAGGATAAAATACTATAACATTTGTAAAGCATTTTGCAAACTTAAAAGGGCTATTATTATTTATTAATATTTAATTTGAAATGTCTTTTGAGTGCTTTGTGATGAGAGACTGAATTTGAGAAGAGACACTAGGGCTTTATAATGTCCTTTGAGGTCTGAAGGGTCCTACTCCTCTTCCCTGCCTATTGTGTTGTGAGTATAAAGTAGAATTAGACCAGACTATTAGCAATCCTGAAAAACTATGAGAAAAATTCTACAGGATGCTTTCCTTTCTCTAGCTGAACAATGGAAATACCCTGTTCAATTTGCTTTAACAGTATCCTCTTAATGTTAATTAGCTAATTGATTAATTCATTAATCCTTACATGTTCCCACCACAACTGAGAGGCTGTGCTTCACCGTCCCAAATCTATACTACCCTCTTTTGTCTTTTTGTTTGCTTTCCGAGTTCTGGGTAAGAGACTAGAAATGATCTAATTGTGATGTTCTAAGAGAAGAACTTCTCTTCATCATAGATACCCTATCCTTGTGAAGGTTTCTTTCCCAAATCTTCTTGTAAGCAAAACAGATTCAACTAAACCCAAATCTCCAAAGACTGAACTGTGTTTCTTTCAGTCATTATCAATCATTTCATCAACTGGCATTTATTAAATGATGACCATGACCCCTGTACTGTGCTAAATACTGGGGACTGAAAAAAAGTGGGAAGGGGAAGTTCCCACTTTCAAGTAATGAACACCCTAATAGAGAATACAACTTGGAAATCATTAAGTACATACAAGGTGTATGTATATAGATTGTATATTTTAAATACTATATATATATATATGTATACATATATGTGTGTGTGAATATGTATATGTACATATGGTATAATCTGGATTCCTTGAGGTAGATTTATACCACAGTGTCTGAATTCATAGCAATTATGCACTTAGAAGTGTAATTATGAAATTGCTTGGATTTATACCCTATTTAAAGGGCAAAATTCTAAAAATAGCCTGGGTTTAGAGCTCCTAGACATACGCTAGGGAAAGTTGGGAAATCTCTATCTGTCTGTCAGTCAGTCTCTCTTTCTCTGTTTCTCTGTCTCTCTGTCTCTCTGTCTTTCTCTCTCTCTCCTTTATGGCTCTTGTTGGGAGAGAATAAGTATTTATAAAGTATTTAATATGTGCCAGTTATGTGGTAAATCAAGGATGGGGAACCTTTGGCCTTAAGGTCACATGTAGCCCTCTAGGTCCTCAAGTGCAGCCCTGTGAAGATTGGATTCAATGAAAGGGTTGCACGAGGACATTGCCTTGAAGCCATAGGTTCTCCATCTCTATGCTAAATGTTTCCAATATACCCTCTGTCCACAAAAGGACATCCACCAGTGTAAGGACAGAGTTGACTATAGATACATATAAGAAAGAATATGTGAAATCCATCAAATGAATTGTCTAACAGAATAAATTTAAGACAACTGAATTAGAAGTTGGACTTTGGCAGCAAGTAGGATTCTTCTCATGTTGGCTCCTGGCTTCTGGTCCTGGGTAAGCTGTAAAATACACAATCACATGCACTTCACACCTCATCCACACAGATGGAGGTTATCTCTCATGATCTTACAGAGGAGAACTGCCAATTTGGCCACACCAGCTTCTGTTCCTGCCTCCTGCTACTGGCTGGCCTGGGACAACAGCTGCCTTTCCCTTCTTTTATCCCTGTTCTCCCAAAGAGTCTCCCAAATTTCTGCCACTGCCATATATGAAAAATACTTCCTTCACCACCGCCCTTCTCTAAAGGCTGATCTCACGTTACTTTCTTTTCCTCCCAAAATAGGAAGCAAATCCCAGCAAGGTTTATGACCCACCCAGTGCTTTGTCAGGGACCTCTTATAGAATGTGGAATTTGAGCAAAATCTTGGAGGAAACCAGAAAAACCAAGAAGAAATAAAAGAACAGGCCCCACATGATTGACAGTTGCTATAAAGGTCCAAACACAAGAGATAGAATTTCATCTTTAAGGAACTAGAATTAGGCCAGTGAAGCCAGATTCCTAAGGTATGTGGAGAGGAATAAGGTGTAAGAAATCTGGAAAGTTAGGCAGAGGCCAGGCAATGAAGAATTCCAAATGTCAAGCAGAAGATTTTGTATCTGATTCTTGTAATAGGAAAACAACTAGATTTTTAATGAGTAGGAGTGCATGGGGAAGTGGCAGTTAGGTGGTGCAGTAAATAGAATACTGGAATTGGGATTAGGAATAATTAGGAATAACTCTTCATGAGTTCAAATCTAGCCTCAGACACTTACTATGTAACTCTGAGCAAGTAACTTAATCTTGTTTGCCTCAGTTCCTCACCTGTAAAATAAGTTGGAGAAGGAAATGGCAAATCACTCTAGTATCTTTGCTAAGAAAACCCTCCCAAAAAGGGGATCATGAAGAGACAGTCACAGCTGAAATGACTTAATAACAACAAAGCTGGGGAGGTGATACTACAGGGGAAATTGACATTATCAGATACATGCTTTAGAAAAACCATGTATAGTGCCAATGCAATACCTACAGCAGCTATGAATATGCCAGCATAATTCTGAATCACAAAGTATAACAGACTCTTCATATAAAAGGCAGAAGAAAAACATTTATTCAAACACCAGAAAGCCAAATTCCAACACCAGAAAGCCAAATCCATCAGAGCAACAAAGAAATCCATCATAGTTACCAAGAAGTCTATACACATTATCAGGCCTTCACACAAACAAGCTCCCCTAAGCAAAATGCCCTTCTCTCACTCACAGCCACCTGCCTGCCTCCTCTCTCCTGCCCAGCTCTGACTGCTCTGACTCCCTTTCTGTTCCACCCATTCAGCAAGCTTCTCCCACCACAAGCTCCATGTGAGTCAGACCCAGGCAGGTCACAGGGGCCTATTAATGAATGGGAAAGATCTTCCCATTTAAATTACCATTATACCACCTTGGTAGCTAATAGAGGAGGAATTAAAATAGAGAGGAACTTGAAGCAGGGAAAGTAAAAAAAAAAATGATTGCAGTAGTGAAGATGATAAGGAATGAATGAACAAATGAAAGAAAACCAAAATATTGAAAAATGTGACCAAAAATATAGGTAGGTCCTTTCAGAGGGAATCAGCTTTTCTTCAAGCAGTTGAAAAGCATGTAAGAGGCAGAATGATAGACTAATGGGGACAAGTGAGCCCTGGAAAGAATACAGCAGGAGGCCATAGGAACTGAGCTGTGGGATGGCTTAACAAAAGGCAATGATTGTGTTCTGCTTGGACATAGAGGTAAGAATTTAGAGCAGAGGGTGGAAATGGAAGAGTGGCAGATTTAGGCTTGATATAAGGTGGAAAAGACCCTTATCATGAAAAAGAAACGAGCTGCATGAATTATTCAAACACAGAGAATCATTGTTTGGGATGGTGTAAAGTTGATTATTTTTTACCTATGATTTCAAGTAGATGGCCTCTAAGGTCCTTTTTTGAATCAGAGATTTTGTAATTCAGAAGGTAATAGATTTTTGTCTTGATATGAGAAGAATCTCCCTGATAATTCATTTTCACAAACTACAATGACTGCTTCTGGAGATAATATATTCCCCATCCATAGAGGTTTTCATTTCTTTGGGATATTGTGGAGGGAATTACTTTTCAGGGAATGGGTTAGACAAGATGATGTGTCCCTCAACTCTCTGATTCTGGTTTAAGTGCGTGTGTATATTTGTTTACATATAATATTCCTCTATTGTTTTTTTAATTTTTTTAATTTTATTATTCTTTTTCTTTTATTTTATTATTTTTTCTTTTTAAATTGCTTTCATTTCTAAATGTATTTATGGCTTCCCTACCCAGGGAAAATATGCTCTCTAACAATTTTTTTAAAGAAAGAAGACAATTATGCAAAACCAACCCAGCTAAGTTTGACAATGCATGCAATATTATGCACCTATGGTAACTTGCTCCTGCATAGAGAGGGAAAGGGTACATTTTTTTAAAAAATTTTCTCTGGCACATATCGTATTTATTATAATTTTGTAGTTTTGATTAGATTTGGAATCTATCTTCATGAAATTCTAACATAGATGAATATATTTAGGGAATAGTTTCCCCATCTGTTTAGTGGTGATTGCCTGGGTCAAAGTGAGGGAAAGAAGTCTTCTAGACAAAATGTGACTGGGTAGGATGACCTCCTTGAACTTAGAAAAAGAATAATCACAGCTGGCCCTTATATAGTGTTCTAAAGTTTGCAAAGTGTTTTATAAAGGCTTATTCTTATTGTTCAATGATTTCACCTGTGTTTGATTTTTTGTGATCCCATTTGGGGTTTCTCCTCAGAAATACTGGCATGATTTGCCATGTCCTCCATCTCATTTTACAGATGAGGAAACTGAGGCAAACAGAGTTAAATGACTTGCCCAGTGTTACTAAGTATCTGAGGTCACATTTGAACTCAAGTCTTCCTGACTCCAGGGACAGCACTCTAACCATTGTGTCACCTGCCTGCCCACTTATAACATCTTAAATCTGTGTGTGCTAAGACTTTGGGGACACCCTGTATACATTTTCTTATTTCATACTTACAGCAGCTCAGTTGCTATTATTATCCCCACATATAGATAAGAAAACTGAGGTTGAAAGTAGTGACTTGCCTAGGACCACGTGGCAAAAAAGTCTGAGGGATGAAAGTATTATTACCTCTTTGTTTTTTCTTCTGTTTCCTTGCCAATATCATTCATTGAGACTGAAAATGTCTCTAATAAGGCACTAGGTCTTTTCCTTTGGTTCTGTGTTGTGCCCAGGATGGCACAAAATACAACTGGCAAATGCTATAACTTTTTCTTCCTTCAAAAACTGAGAGGCATAAAGAAAAATACCTCCTTTAAGAAAAAATCAATCTGATCAGGATCTATCTTGGCTACTCTAAAGGCCTCTAAATTTGGTGTCTCCATATTAGACATCACGAGAAGATTCAGGCAATAGAGTAAAAAGATTTCCCTGAATGCAAGTTCTCTCACTTAGATTCAGTTGAGACAGATGTGCTTGAAATCACCAGTAGTAAAAAACGATTCTTCTCTAACAGTGGAGAAAAAAATTTTTTTTTTCCTACTGGTAATTTCAAGCATCACTTGACTAAGCATGTTCTATACCTGCAGTTCTGGTCCACTAATGCCAACAGGCTTAGTATGCTTCTGCTGCCAATCTCCCTTGGATCAATTGGCCCATTTATGGTTTTTATTGTTTTCATTGCCCTTTAAATTCCCCATCAATGTTCTTTCTTTAGAGCATCTTTCTAAACTTAGACAGGAAGGATGCACCTATGTCTAAGGACAATAGTTGGTCTTCCTGGCTAGAGGCCAGACAACAAAAAGGAAGTGGTGCTGGAGAGAGAACTACTCTCCTTCCTTGACAATGTCACTGTTGGAAAAGGAGAGATCCTATCTTTTGTCTCCCTTTTGGCAGAAAATCTATTTCCCATCTCCCAATTGTTGGGCTTAACAGCATGCCCCCCGCAAAAAATCATGTTTGGCAGGAGGACATTTCTTGACCCTCTCTTCCTTGTGTTGACTTTAAAAAAAGTCAAGGTTTGTGAAAAGATGTTTTTTCTTCTACTCACATTCCTCAGAATTCAGCTGACCTGTGGATGCTCCTCTGATGCCTGAAAGTTTCTATTTTCTTCTCAAAGCCTCCTAGACTCCAGGACAATCTCTAACCAATATGACACTCCAGTGAAGAGCCAAGGCAAATTCCTGGGACCTGTCCTAAATATGAGTTAGATGTGAATGATCCCATGCTGGGGTTACTATGGCACAATGCTATTGCTTGCTTCCTTTTGAATTCCTTTAGCTATTGGATATTCAGTGACATAAGGGAGGTGTTTGTCGAGGGCAGCTTTACAGCCAACTTTCACAACTATCATGTTGAGGCACCATGTGTTTTGCTTGGCTATAAGAAGATTTTATTGATTCCTGACATAACATGTTTTCTGTCAATAAGGAGCAGGGATAAAGACTGACAACTGCAGGGAGTATTGTGCCTTTCTCAAGTTAAATTAATCAAGAACAGTTTATTGATAACCTACTACGTCTCAGACATCATGTTGGATGTTGAATATACAGACTTCGTGCTTGAAATGGCTAGTTTTGGGCATACATATTAAAGACACTGAGAACAGTGTATTCCTATGATTTATATGCTGAAAAACTGCCCTTCTATCTTGAAACAAATTTGAGAGACCTGAAAAGAAGTGTGCTCCACACAGTCCATGGAACTCAAGTATATGCCAAAATCACATTCCAGTTTTACTGAAACCTGATGCATTCATGGAGTTATCGAAAGTTCAATTTTCTCCAACATCATCCATCATAGTTCAAAAATTATAATATCAGAATAGGAAAAAACCTGATGCTTCTACTGGAGCTTAGTTCATGATAGTTATAAACTCTTATCATAACTGTTATTATTTTGCTTCATTACCCTCGAGCGAATAGGCTGAAAAGAAGATGCAGATTGCTAGAGATGGTTAGAGGAGATTAGCCAGTAAGAATTGTAATTTTTCATATCTTTCACAATAGGAATTGTTCCTGCTGAGTAACTAATAGGGACATGTCTTAGGACTTATTTTATCTCCATCTAGATGTAAGGAAGTCTTAAAAGACAATCATAAATATATTATAAACACTACCTTGTTTTTAATAACTTGTCAGGTACCTCTGGAGATGGTACCAGGTGATGAAGGAGACAGAAAAGGTCACATCTCAGAGACTTCACGCAGAGACTCTGCACGAGCCCTGATCCAGACCACCCCAAGGCCTGATCCAGTTCTGAGACATTTATCGGGTCACCAAATTGCTACCTGTCCAGACTCCCCAAAGCTGTACCTTCACCTGGTGCTGACTATTTGGGAATTCAGTTTCCCAGGGCTTACAGAACTCAATATTACCACCTACTACTAGGTTGGACCTCATGGAAGAGCTTAGAAAAGTCCAATCACCTACCTCCCTCCACAGATCTCTCTCCAGCCACTGATACTGTGCCTCAATGGCAGGAAACTTAAACCTTGTCATACTCTCCTAATCCCAATGATTCTGAACCTTCCCCAGTTCCTGTAATTTAACAAACCTCATTTCCCATTCCCCACTACCCAGTCCTTTACTCCCATTGACCTCAACCTTATGCTCCCCTACAATGTCCTTATCCATATCTACCTGCCACTGTTCTCTCTAGAATGTTTGTTTCATTGTTAACACACTTATTGCTGTAATTCAGTCATTTCAGTCATGTCCAACTCTTCATGACCCTACTTGAAGTTTTCTTGACAAAGATAATGATGTGGTTTCCCATGTGGGTATTAAAATTGTCCAACCTACAATAAAAGAGAGGGAGATAGAGCTCTGAGTCAAAGAAACTTTCTTAAAGGGTCTATGCTTTCCTCTAATGAAGTAAACCTCAAATCTTCTTCATGATCTGAGATGCTCCCTTCTTCCAGGGCCTTATTTTTATGGGCTTTGATACCAGATTTAATACCTGAGAATTCTAGAGGAGCTATACCAGGTACAGAATCTCAGTGGTTGATAGACTTTGTTTCATGAGTCAAAAATGACATATCAGCAGGGGAATCATAAGCATGGGGCATCTCCACTGATTAAGTGGTCATAAGATGGTCATCTGCTCATGCTGGACAATCCTTTGATATGTGGCACTTGGACATAACCCTTGACTGCTCCATTGAACATGGCTAGAAACAACAGGATAATTAGAAAGAACTCCTTGAGCACCTCCTGGTATGAAAGTTTCAGAAGTACCTTGAGAGAGCTTAGAAAGGCCACTGAGTGAAGAAAGCAGATTATTTTGTTGCGGTCACCATAACTGCTGAAGGACAGGCACCTGGCATTGCTCTATACACAAATGCAATCATGAAGCTCCTTACTATCCCTTGTCTCTTATATATAATCAGTTACCATGGATTTTTTAAAGAATTTCTGGTCTCTTTCAGTTTTATTGCTATGTTTTGTTTTAACATTACAAACATTTACAGACTACCCCCACATTGTGAGAAAACTGTTATAAGTAAAACAATTAAGAAAATTAATAATGCCCTAGCCTCATCTGAAAGTGCTTGCAACATTACACTTCTGTAGCAAAACAATAACACCCTCAACTTCTCTATTTAAAAAAGAATGAATAGAGATCTATTTTCTCTTCCTCTAACCTTTCTACTCCTTTGAAAAAGAAAGGAAATTTAATAAATATATACAGTCAAGCAAAACAAATCACCCAAATTTATCCTGTATATATTTCTACTTCTCGATATATAGCTTGTTTCATATATACTTTTCTGCATGTTGTTGTAAGCTCTTTGAAAGCAGGGACTACTGATGCATCCTTTTGTATTCTCAGAGCTTGCCACAGTGCTTGGCACATAGTAGGCACTTAATAAGCACTAATGATGGGTAACTTTATTATATTTTATAGAAACAGCAAGTTGTACATAATAGATTTGCCGTTTCTGTACAATTCTTTTTTTTTTTTTTACTATTCTTGAGAGCAGGAATTGTCTTTTGCCTTTTTTTGTAACTCTAGTACTTAACAAAGTGCCTGGCACATAGTAGGTAATTAATAAATGTTTATTGATTGATGTCGTTGGGTGAGCTCGTTTCTCCAGTAAATTAGCATCCTCTGCTTCTCTGGTATCTCTACCATGATTTTCCATGCTGCTCTATACCATGTGCCTGTGCGACTGTTCTTAGCTACCATCCACTAGTGTTCATCTGTTGTACATCTCCCCTCTCTCTCCCACCTGTGCACGAAAAAGGCTCAGATCTTTTAGTCATAAAATCTGTTAGGCTGTCAACCGAAAGCCAGCAGAAGCCCTCAGGCTTAGATTAAATCTGTCCTTTTTAACTCCTTTTTTTAACCTGCTGCCTCTAAAAATCTCTGTTTAGAAACTTTTATTTCACTTAAAATGAGATTATTCCTCTACCTCCTTTCTATTCCTGGATTATTAGCCCGAGGATTCTTGGAATCATCCTGGGGAATTTAATAATAAAAGTAAATAGCTATAAAGAATGTTGAGCACCAGAAATGACCCTTTCAAATTGTAGTTCTGTAGAAGACTTTTGGGAGTTCCTTAAACAACAAGGTAATCAAATCAGTTAGTACTTAAAGAAATTAATTCATGGTATTCATTGGAAAACCAAATACTCCAATTGAAACTTAAGTACTTTGGCCTCATAATGAGAAAACAGGATTCAATGGAGAAAAAAAAACCCTAATGTTGGGAAATATTGAAGGTAAATAGAGAAAGAGATGGCAGAGGATGAGATGGACAGATAGTATCGATGAAGCAGCAAACATGAGCTTGGACATATTTTGGGAGGTCATGGGGGATAGAAGGTCCTAGTATACTATGGTTCATGAGGTCACAAAGAGTTAGACACGACTGAATTATTGAACAGCAATAGTACAGAGCTTACTATGTGCCAGGCGAGAAATGCACAAAAGCTGTAGATCTGTAATGAGGGGATTCCTTTGAACCAAACTATGTTCCTTATTGCCATGCAAAGATTTGCATTTCTCGCCTAGCACATAGTAAGCTCTGCATTATTGCTGTTCAATAATTTGGGAGCAAGACCGACAAAGACGAGGAGGCTTTGGTGGAGCTGGCAACTTTCTACCAACAGCCAAAATTACCGTAACCCTTACACCCTCTTTCAAATGAAGAGTTTGCAGCACGAGTAAATCACACCTTTATGTAATAAATAATAATAAATCAGCATATAATACAGATGTAGACACTCATCTTTTAGGACATATAGGACAGAAAATAAAATAAATTATAGATAGACCTTAACATAAATCATCATATGAAAACCAGATTCAGAGAAGAAGAGGAACTATAGAGACAGATATAGGACTCACAGACCTTGTACTTAAAATTTCTGGTTTTAGGCATACATATTGAAGAATTTGTATAAAATATGACATATAGCATCACTCATCTGAATTGCATAGAGTAACTAAATACAGAAGTAGTAGGCAATGCATAATATATAGCATCATATCTGTTTTGCATGCATAATCAAAGATAGAGGTCATATACAAAAGCATAATATTTTAGGCCATACATATAGCTGATATAGAGTAGAAACTAGTATATGTTGTAATTACTTATAAAATTAACATTACATACACACCATAAATAAAGCTTGACTGGCAATAAATCTGTATAGCCTCTTTTTCCATTTCTCCTGTAGGATCCTGAGTCAATTTGACCACTCACCGAATGGTCCTGGAACTTTTACAGTAATGTGTTATCATCTTCATACCCTTGGTAATGCCAGATATGGTGGCTTAGGAATCAGTCTCCCTGACTGCTCCTCTCTGCCCATCATGGCATGATAGCAGAAATTTGGGGAGAATTGACTTCTCAGAGCAGCAGGAGCAGCAGTACAGATGGCCTGGCTTCTCAGTGCAGCTGTGACAGAAGCCCTAGTCAGAGTGTTGAGTGCTGTTTCTGTCATTATCATTAAAGTAAAACTGCCATTTTTTTGTTCCCTCTCATTTCTCCCTTTTGCAGTTCTGGCTTAAACCTTCCCACTCCTTGGCTCCCAAAAGAGCCTGTACCTTCTCACTAAGAGTACTGCCAATGTTCCCATTCCACCAGTCTATGCTGGGTATATCTGTTGCACTTTACACACACAGTCTTATGAAGAATGAAGCCCCTACACACACCTTGTAGGGAACCCCAAACTGGAATAGCTTTTGAAAACAGAAACAAATTCATACAAAAATATAGACTACAGGAAAAATAATTTTTAGCTCCTTGGGAGTCTTCAGAATTAAGTGACATATTCACTAGGAAGAGCCAGGACAGGGGAAGCTAGGTGGCACAGTGGATAGTGTGCTTGGCCTAAAGTCAGGAAGATTCATCTTACCTTTGTGAGTTCAAATGTGGCCTCTGACGCTCACTAACTGTGTGACCCTGGGCAAGTCACTTTACCTTGCTTGCCTCATTTGCTCATCTGGAAAAGGAAATGGCAAACCACATTCAGTATCTCTACAAGGAAACCCCAAATGGGGTCGTAGAGAGTCTGAAACAGCTGAACAATTATACCAAAAAAGACATTCTGAAAGATGTGAATAAAGTTATGCATATATCCTTTTATCTCTCTGCTATTGTATGGGATAAATTTCTTTTCATAAGTATGAGTGTACATATACTAGTACACACTAAACCAGAGTTGGATAATAAGTTGGCCACTTCCATCAGCAGGAAATATGAGCAGTGGTTTAAATCCCAGACATTAATTTAAAGAAAGACTATGACACATTCCTACATTACTTCAATATGAATAGAGAAGTATTGAGGATCAGGTAGGCTGAAATACTGTTTACACTCTCTTCTCATGGGGTCTGGTTGACACAAGTTAAACCCTGTCTACTACTATCCATCTAATTTGAAAAGAAATGATGACCACTCTTACCTTCACATTAAACAGAACCCTCAGAGGTGACTAAAATGGATGTTGTTAAAACATTAAGAAGAAAAGTGGGAAGGAGATAGAACAGAAAAGGCTTATTTTCTGTAACAGATAATGTCTCTCATTATAAGACCTTGACTAAAAAAAAAAACCACGTTGACTCAAAGCATCATTTCACTGTTTTCACTGGTCTTTTAAGTCCGGAACCATAATATTTTCACATCTGTATTTGTCATAGTGCCTATAACTGGAATGTAGACTAGTAGAGACTTAAGAAATGTTTGAAGGAAGAAATAAAATATTAAGGCAGGGAAGGAAGGGATTAAGGAAAGGAAGACGGAAGGAAGGAGGGAAGGAAGGAAGGAAGGAAGGAAGGAAGGAAGGAAGGAAGGAAGGAAGGAAGGAAGGAAGGAAGGAAGGAAGGAATGAGGGAGGAAGGAAGGAAGGAAGGAAGGAAGGAAGGAAGGAAGGAAGGAAGGGAAGAAGGGAGGGAGGGAGGAAGGAAGGAAGGAAGGAAGGAAGGAAGGAAGGAAGGAAGGAAGGAAGGAAGGAAGGAAGGAAGGAAGGAAGAAATGAAAGCTTCATTCACCTCCTTTGTCTTGGTGTATATAATTTGCCTATCTTCCTTAGCAATATATTTTTGGTGTAAGGACTGTGAATTTGAGAAGGAATAAAGGTTAAATATCAGGAAATGATCATTTGTTGTATAATAACAAAATATGGTTAGTTAATGGTTGTCCTTCATTCTAGAAGAGGACCAAAATGACATCACTATGCTAGGGTCAAGTTTCAGTGTGTCTGACCGTGGCTGATCACACAATACAAGCTGGGAATGACATACCACAGGTCAGACACAAGTAGTCCGTGTGAACATTTGGGTGGATACTCTAAATTTACGCAGAACTCAGGATAATAAAATATAAAAGTAATAAAATATTTATTGGAAAATTCTCAAAGAATAGGAACAACAGTCTTTATAGATGAGAGGTGGGGAATTTCTTTTCTGTTGAAAATCAAAAGAAAAAATCTAGGAATCTTAGAAACACAGTTTTATGGTCTCTTAATTTTACAGATGAGGGCAATGAGGCAGGGAGGAGGTCAGTGATTTGTTCAAGATCACAGAGTTGTTAAGTATCTGAGGCAGGATTTGAATCTAGGGCTTACTCAAATCTAATAGTTTATTCATTATATCCTGTTGCCTCCAACTGGGCTAGAAACAATACTTTTTTCAAGAGCATAAACTACAAAATGGCCCTGCCAGAATATTTAAAAATTAAGATTGGAGAACTGTTGGGGTGTAAGCTCGATTTTCACGTGAACAGTCTCGGGTCAGGTAAAGGTGAGGGCTTCTAAACCGCAGAGCTCTCACAAGGCCCCCCCAGGGAACAGCTGGGAATTGAGGAGTGAATCACGAGCTATCTTGGTTTTCCACCTCTTCTCAATGGAAACTTGCTAGGGAGAGCATCCCACCCTTGAGATTGGTCCGTGATCTGAGCACACCTGTTGTTAATTGGCTAAGGGGCTGAGAGCCCGCTGTCCACGAGTAAACCATGCAGCTGGGAGAGCTTAAATGGGGACAGGAAAGCCTGAGGGTTGGGTTCCTCTCTCCTCCGGAAGGAGAGGGAAGCTCCACGGGGAGAACTCATCCTGAATGCATACATGTAGTTGGTATCCAGAATAAAACCTGCACTTCTGTTTGACTCTGGAGGTCTCTTATGTATATATACACACATGCATGCATATGTATAAATAGAGACAGAAAAAAGAAATGATACATAGACATACACACATACACACACACACACAGACACATACATACATACACCCTTTCACAAAAAGACAAGGGAGAAAATTCCTTAGGCATGGATATTTTAAAATTTTATGCCTCTGATAGACAACCAGAGTCAGAGATAGCCAATCACAAACAGAAACATAGAGATCAATTTGATGAAATAGTATACCTATCCTGTGGATTTTTATGACATTTAAAATTGGTTTACTCTTAGAAACATAAAAGATCCCACCCTCCAGTACTATGTCATATGCTGAATAAAAATATATATTGAGAGTTTGATTCAGTTGGCAGGCCAGAAGTTTAGTACTCCTGATAAAGACCTAAACAGAATGTGTGAAAATAATGTACATTTTCTCCAAGAAATTATGCAGCCTTTTTTTAATTCTCAGTTATGACTCTTAAGAAACTCTACAATATAAATCACTTTGCTAGAATAACCTAGTTTCTTTCCATTGTATACCCACAAGCCTGGCTGATGAGTGTCTGGGACTTCTTAGGTGCGGGGAGCAGGGGTCATACTGATGCTCTCTCGAATTTTGCAGTCATATGGCTTTCTTAAGCCATTTTCTCCTGAGGCTCTTCAGCATATAATTGTGTTACTGGAAGATCCACAGGAGATAAAAATATATATATATTTTCAAACTAGTCACACAGAAACATTTCTATCTAACTGACTAAGCAAACACCCATTCTTTCAGGCCAAACTTCAGCAAATCCTGACCACAATTTACCTCTGTGACTGAGTGCCACAGAATCGATGCTTTTGAATTATAGTTCTGGAAAAGACTTTTGAGAGTTCCTTGGACAGCAAAGAGGTCAAATCAGTCAGTACTTAAAGAAATTAATTCAGGCTATTCACTGGAAGGTCAAATACTGCAGCTGAAACTTAAATGCTTTGGCCACATAATGAGAAGATGGGATTTATTGGAAAAGACCACGATGTGAAAGATTGAAAGCAAAAGGAAAAGAGGATAGCAGATGATGAGATAGACAGATAGTATCATGGAAACAATGAACATGAATTTAGACAGACTTCAAGAGGTAATGGAGGATAGAAGGGCTTAGCATGCTATGGTCCCTGGAGTCACAAAAGAGTCAGACACAACAGAACAACTGAACCACAGCAACAGGGTCATCTCCTACCATTTTCCCTCTTATAGTCCACTACTATTTTCCCTCATATAGTCTATATTCCAAGCAGACAACCACTTATCCTATGCACCTCCATCTCTATGCCTTTGTTTACATTGTCCCCTCTGTCTGGATTGGAATTTCTCCTCCTCCCCCTCCTCACTCTAATCTTGAAGTTCATTTCCCTCAGGGCCAGAATCTGGAGCCACCTTCGTACAAGACTTCCCCAATTTCCTCCTCCTATTTTCAAAGGGAAGTGACTTCATCCACCTTTTTGCACACTTGATTGCTTTTATAACTTCTCGGAAATTATGCTTTGCATTAAAAAGTAGAGTGGATTAGCAGACAAATCACCTAACTTCAATAGCTTCAGTTTTCTGTCAATTTCCATCCCAGTCCTGGGTTATTCCAGAATCCATCCAACTCTTCCTGATAGAAGTAAAACTAGATTATCGTTGTTGTTTGACCAGAGGACCCTGACATCAGGAAGGTGATGTCATGACTTGCAAGTGAATTGGATTTAAGTCACCAGCCTCACTTTCTCCTTCAGAGCCATCTGGGTCCAGTGGCCAGACATAGATCAGAATGACTGGAGAGGGCCCAGATGCAGTGGGAGACCTTGACCTTTTCTAAGCTAAGGTCTTTCCCAGGTCTCGGTTTGGCTGAGGAAATACCCATTCAACGACTAAGGCTAGGTAAGAAATGAAGAGAAGAGTTACCACAGAAAAACTCCCCATCAACCTTACGCCTTCATGGGCTTCTGAACTGCTCACAAGGCTTAAATGAGCTGGGAGTCATTCCATTCCTTCTGAGAGGATTAGGAGGTTGGAGAGAAGGTAAGTCACTAGTCAACCATCTGCCCTACTTTCTAATGCCCTACTTTCCCTGACAACTGATCTACACGTGTAACTCAAGACCTTCATACTTTGCTACCTTTCTAGCTCTCCAATCTCTTCCACCTTCTTAAGATGCCTCCTCCCATGTGGATGGCACCTTCTATGATTGGTGAGTTCCTACTTGAGACCATTTTCATGTGAAGACTAAGTCATCCATACCTACTTCTCTTCTGACTTCACCCCTGACACTTTGAATTTTTTCAGTTTGTCCTCTACCTGGTTACTTCCTCTCCCTCCCCTCCCTTCCCTTCAATTTCTATCTTTCTGTCTCTCACTTCTTTATTTGCAATCCTATTGCGTGGCATGGAGTATGCTTATAATTATTTAATAAATGTTATACCTATCTATTTAGAGCACTGCTTTGTTTTAGGTGATGTCTCCCCAGTTACAATGTGAACTGAAACTGCATCTGTTTATATCCTCAGTACTTAGCATGGGGTTTGTCATATAGTAAGTACTTAATAGAAAAATTTTTTTTGTTCAACATATCTATAGAGCTGGAAGGAAACTCAAAGGCCATCTGGTCCAATTCAATCATTTTATAGTTGAAACAGTTCTGGCCCAGAGGCATGAAAGTGTCAGAGGTGTGATTTAAATGCAGTTCCTCTGATTCTAGAGCTTATATTCTTTTCACTGTACCACATTGCTTCCATCAAGGGTGCATATTGGGAATCAATTGGCATCATGTATGTAAAACACTTTGTAAACCATAAAGTGGTATACAAATCTCAGCGACAAATATTTGGTTAACACTGAACAGTGTTAAGTTGGTATTTTCCCTGAAGTTCAGGGTGCTGGCTTTTTCCCCTGAACTAAGTGAATTATACATGTGCTTGATTAAAGTGGTTGTTGACCCCTCAAAAGTTACCTTTCCTTTTAGAAAAGCAGATCTAAGAACCTGTACAGCAGGCCCTCCACTGTGTGCTGGGGTCCTTGCTGTTAACACGTTTCCTCCCACTTGTTCTAATTCTTCTGTACAACATGACTAATGTGAAAATAGGTTTAATAAGAATGTATATAGAGCCTATATCAGATTGCATGCCATCTTGTGGAGAGGGAAAGGGGGAGGGGAAGGAAGCAAAGAAAATTTAAAACTTATAGAAGTGAATGTTGAAAACTTAAAATAAATAAATTTATTTAAAAACAATAAAATAGTACAAAAAAGGAAAAGGTTTAAATTAAAAGCTGATTTGTTACCTATGGAGTAGGCATATCAAAGAGCACAGTAGAAGAGCTGGGTAGCTTTAGAGAGGCGGTCTAGGAAGGAGGGACATATGTTCAATAGGGTGAAAATAAGGAAATGGTGGGAGGATGGAGTTTGAACCATGATGACTTGGGGTTCAAAATCAATGAATGAGGTGAATGTGTATGCTAATCATTGAGGAATGAGTTCATGTAAGTTTCCTTTATCCACAGGACTTCTGTTTCTGGTGGAATTGTCCTGGTACCAGGAACTGTGAGTGGCTGGAAAGGGGGTAGAATTTGTGCCAGAGGGTTCTGGAAGCAAGCCTTGTGAAGCTGTAGGTCACCAGAGAGGGTTTCTGGAGCAAGATGTAGTAGCAAAGCAAGTCTTGATGAACCGTAAGTGGCCAAAGACAGCGCCTGGTAAATCTAACCCTCATGTAAAGCCTCCATGAATTACAAACACTCAACGATGTCCTATATAAAAACCTAAATTCTTTTATCTCTCATCTCAAGACTGCTCTGCCTTCTTGACCTCCTTTTTCCCCCACAGGGGAGTCATACAAATGCTGCCCGGTTTCCCCTCTGTTGTTCACTCCACACAGCTCAGTTAATTCCACCTCAGGCAATCTCTCATCTATAAACACAGATCTTATTTAACCCACTGCCTTTTTTTCCATTCTTTCTGCCATTTCCCTGGCAGCTCTGACCAATATTCTTTTTCCTAGTTTTTCTCTCCTCTAACCCATATGAGTCTGAAATGTTTCTTTTCTACCCTCACTACCACTGTGACACAACCATGGCTGAGAATGAGGAAGTGCCAGCGGAACACCTGTGTTGTGGAAAAGCCATTACAAACTGAATCAGAGAAATCCTGGTATGGGAATACAGTGTGCTGAACTTGGAGTCACAGACCTGAGTTTAAATAGAAGTTCTCCCCCTTTCTACTTGCGTGACCTTTGGTAAGTCATTTAACACATCTGAATCTTAGTTTCCTCATCTTTAAAGTGAAGTGTTAGACAAGATGACTTTTAAGGCTTTCCCTAGCTCCGAATTTATGATCCAGTGAATTAAGACGTAGAACCAAGAGTTATCAATCTCTCAGGATAGTAGAAATGCTTAGAAATTCCTAATTAGGGTTTCCACCAATTGCCATCTGCCCCCTTTTCCTTAGCATTGAAAATAAACAAAAACTTATTTCATTTTCTTTTTTATTATCTTTGTCTATTTACTAGTATGGAAATGGACTTTAGTATACTTTTTCCATCAAAAACTTAAGCTACACTGTGTTTTTCATTCTTTTTTATTTTTTTTGATAAAACTTTATTTATTTAACTTTTTACATTCATTTTCACAAAATTTTGGGTTCCAAATTTTCTCCCCATTTGTCCCCTCCCCCCAACCCAATACACCAAGCATTCTAATTGCTCCTATCACCAATCTGCCCTCTCTTCTATCATCCTTCCCTTCCCTTGTCCCCATCTTCTCTTTTGTCCTGTAGGGCCAGATAACTTTCTATTCCCCATTACCTGTATTTCTTATTCCTAGTAGCAAGAACAATACTTGACAGTTGTTCCTAAAGCTTTGAGTTCCAACTTCTCCCCATCCCTCCCTCCCCACCCATTCCCTTTGGGAAGGCAGGCAATTCAGTATAGGTCATATCTGTGTAGTTTTGCAAATGACTTCGATAATAGTCGTGTTGTATAAGACTAACTGTATTTCCCTCCATCCTATCCTGCCCCCCATTGTTTCTCTTCTGTCTTTTGATCCTGTCCCTCCCCAAGAGGGTTAACTTCAAATTGCTCCCTCCTCCCATTGCCCTCCCTTCCATCATCCCCCCCAACCTGCTAATCTCCTTCTCCCCCACTTTCCTATATTGTAAGATAGGTTTTCATACCAAAATGAGTGTGCATTTTATTCCTTCCTTTAGTCGAATGTGATGAGGGTAAACTTCTTGCTTTTTTTTCTCAGCTCTCCTCTTTTTCCCTCCACTAAAAAGTCTCCTGCTTGCCTCTTGAATGAGAGATAATTTACCCCATTCCATTTCACCCTCTTTCCTCCCCCTACATTTCTCTCTCACCATTTACCTTAGTTTCTTTTAAGATATGGTCCCATCTTATTCAATTCACTCTGTGCTCTCTGTCTCTGTATGTGCATGCATGTGTGTATGTGTGTGTGTGCACGTACATGTGTACGTGTGTGTGTGTGTGTATGTGTGTGTGTAGTCCAACCAACTACCCAGATACTGAAAAGTTTTAAGAGTTACAAATATTGTCTTTCCATGTAGGAATGTAAACAGTTCACCTTTGGTAAGTCCCTTATGACCTCTCTTTGCTGTTTACTTTTTCATGCTTCTTCTCATTCTTGTGTTTGAAAGTCAAATTTTCTTTTCAGCTCTGGTCTTTTCATCAAGAATGCTTGAAAGTCCTCTGTTTCATTGAAAGACCATATTTTCCCCTGAAGTATTATACTCAGTTTTGCTGGGTAGGTGATTCTTGGTTTGAGTCCTAGTTCCTTTGACTTCTGGAATCTCCTATTCCACATCCTTTGATCCCTTAATGTAGAAGCTGCTAGATCTTGTGTTATCCTGATTGTATTTCCACAATACTCAAATTGTTTCTTTCTAGCTGCTTGCAATATTTTCTCCTTGACCTGGAAATTCTGGAATTTGGCCACAATGTTCCTAGGAGTTTCTCTTTTTGGATCTCTTTCAGGTGGTGATTGATGGATTCCTTCGATACTTATTTTGCCCTCTGGTTCTAGAATCTCAGGGCAGTTTTCCTTGATAATTTTATGAAAGATGATATCTAGGCTCTTTTTTTTCATCATGGCTTTCAGGTAGTCCCATAATTTTTAAATTGTCTCTCCTGGATCTCTTTTCCAGGTCAGTTGTTTTTCCCATGAGATATTTCACATTCTCTTCCATTTTTTCATTCTTTTGATTTTGTTTTGTGATTTCTTGGTTTCTCAGAAAGTCATTAGCCTCCATCTGTTGCATTCTAATTTTGAGAGAACTATTTTCTTCAGTGAGCTTTTGAACCTCTTTTTTCCATTTGGCTAATTCTGCTTTTGAAAGCATTCTTCTCCTCATTGGCTTGTTGAACCTCTTTTGCCAACTGATTTAGCCTTTTTTTCAAGGTGTTATTTTCTTCAGCATTTTTGGGGTCTCCTTTAGCAAGGTATTGACCTGTTTTTCATGCTTTTCTTGCATCTATCTCATTTGTCTTCCCAGTTTTTCCTCCACCTGTCTAACTTGATTTTCAAAATCCTTTTTGAGCTCTTCCAAGACCTGAGCCCACTGGACATCCCCCTGGGGTGTCTGGGATACAGAGGCCCCGCCCTCCACGTCTTTCCCTGGTGGTAAGAATATTTCCTCATCATCAGAATTGAAAGGCGGGAACATTTGCACCCACTCAAAGAAGCTCTCTATAGTCTTATTTTTCTTCCCTTTTCTGGGCATTTTCCCAGCCAGTTACTTGACTTCTGAGATTCCTGTCCACCCCTGCCTAGATCCACCCAGCTAGTGCTTGGGGTCTGAGATTCAAATGGGCTTTCAGCAGTGGGCGTGGCTGCTATTCAATGTGAGCTTAAGTTCTGGTGCTCAGGGCAGGGCCGCCTCCCAGGCTCAGTTCCCTCAGGGGCTTTATGCAGAGCCCTTCAGTAATGGAGCGGGTGGGGGCAGGGCCGCCTCCTAGGCTCAGCTCCCTCAGGGTGTTTATGTAGAGACCTGAGCTTCTGCCTGCTGCTCGAGGAGTCCCAGGCCGCTGCTGCTGCTGCCTCTGCCTCTGCCACTTCCTCCCGAGGGGGCCCGAGTCACGGAGACACCCCGCTCCCCTCTCGGCCAGCCCAGACATCTCTCTCATTGACCTGTAGCGCCTGTGGGTGGAGGGACCTTCCCGGCCGTCGGAGGTTCCATCCCTGAAGCCTGCTCGGATCTGCTCCTCTGGGGCCCCATTGCCAGGGCAGCACAGGGTTGGACTCCGCTCTCTGGGGCGCAATGGACCCTGGGGATGGCTCTCCAGGGCTCTCTGGAACAGAGATCTTTTCCACTGTGTTTCTGCATGCCTTGCAGTGATCCAGAATTTGTGGGGAGTTCTTCTTGCAGGAAATATATGCATAGGCTGTGGGTTTGGGGCTAGCATACGTGAGTCTTTCTACTCCGCCATCTTGGCTCCACCCCCTACATTGTGTTTTTCACGGGATTTTGTAGATTGGTTCAAAAATCAAAGTCATCATGTGTCACACTGTTCTTCTGAGAAAATTGATTCCAAATTCCAAAGAATTGCCTTGCGAGTAGACTTTGGAACACAGTTCAGCTATTAGTTGAGAACTACCAACATTATTAAACTTTGGTAAGAGAAGGAAGGAAGGAAGGATAGAAGCAAGACAGGAAGGAAGGAAATTACATTAAAATAAGATATTTACATATTTTCATATTTGAATGTTTTCATAGTGAATCTAAAACCATCCACTTTATCATTATGTTTTTGACCAATTATCTTCATATTAAATCTTTTTGATAGTAAAATTCTAGACTTGAGTGATTTTTCTTTAAGAAAGATTCTCTGTCTCTGTGTGTGTGTCTCTCTGTCTCTGTCTCTCTCTCTGTCTCTGTGTCTCTCTGTGTCTGTCTCTCTGTCTCTCTGTGTGTCTCTCTCTCTGTCTCTCTCTCTCTCTCTCTCTCTCTCTCTCTCTCTCTCTCTCTC
This sequence comes from Bettongia penicillata ogilbyi, assembly GCA_023548195.1. NCBI lineage: Eukaryota > Metazoa > Chordata > Mammalia > Diprotodontia > Potoroidae > Bettongia > Bettongia penicillata. The sequence goes on from JAJHZJ010000323.1 coordinate 971,282, forward strand.
TCTCTCTCTCTCGCAAAGCAGCAGCATTGGTTTAGTACACTATAAATGCTCATCATTGCCACTAGAACATTTTACATTTGCTCTCGTTCCATTCTGATAAGGTTCAGTTTTGTTTAACTCCATTTATTGATTTTGAAATACCAGACATAGCATTTTAGGGCTAGAAAGGACTTTGATAGGTCATTGATTCCATCCCCCTGTCTTCAAGTAGTTTTATGCTTTTACCCATGCTGAAAAACATGCATCAAGCCTATTTTTAAAGATTACTCAAAAGATAGGGATTCTATGGCTTCCTTTGAGGAAGCTGTTTCCTTGTTTAGGCACGCCTACTCTTAGGAAATCCTTCCTTTTATCTAAATTACCAATGGTACATGGCTCTAAAGCTTCAATTCTAAGTAACTGGTATAAATTCTCTTTCCTATTGAAATAAATTCCTACAATGAATCTTAAAAAGTGTTATATGTAGGGAGTAAACTGAAAATATCACCTCTCAATACTTGACTTAGCTATTTTCCATCAATTACACCCATCTTCCTAAGCTATATTTATTCTGCATGAAGTTTGAATATCTCCATTAAGAAGCTTTTCCACTACTTTAAAACAGGAAGTGATCCTGAGTTTTAAAGACGATACCATAGATGCAAAATCTTGGACAGATTCTGACAAACCGATAATAAACTATGTGTTAGGGAGGGTCGTTACTGAAGGTTTATTACAATTGCTAGTGTTTTAGATTGCAGAAATTCATAAAGACAATAATAATGGACATTAAATAAATACCTACTGTATGCAAGATACTCTGCTAAGTGTGGGAGATAGAGTAACAAAAGAGGATAGTCCCTGCCTTTAAAAGACATATTCTACTTGGTGGGGCGTGGGGTGAGCCCAAGGCATCGAAGGGCTGTGATCTTTATCACTGACCACAATCAGGGTAACATGGAGTAGTGGAAAATACACTGTTGCCAGTGTGGTAGATGATTGGTTGGACCTCTGTTTTATTCCAATCCGTTTCAATCAGTTTGCTATTCCACAGGGGTGGTGATTATAAGTTCTGATATTAGGCACCAGAGCTGTGAACTACAGATTTTAAGTTTATTTGCTTAATCATAGGAAGCTACTAGAGGATCTCCACTCTTGTTATGGTGACCAAGCACAGCATGACAGAGGTGACTCAATTACATGTAAAGTCTCCCACCTATCTTTATTGCCCCTCTATCCCTTGTCATTCCTCTATTGCCCAACTTGGGGAGATGACTATGAGCACATGGCCAGTTAGTGACCCTGATTGCCAGCCTGTTCCCTGCCCTTCTACCAAACCATCAGCCCATGTAGATATTTTGACATCTGCTCATCAGTTGAGCCCCATGAGCATGCTTATCAACTTTGGTAGGACATTTTGGTAAGTCAAGATAAGTTTGTTAAGGTCTGCTCACTAGTCCATTTGTTAACCAGTGAGATTCTGTATTTTGTCTAGACCATTTCGGATGATCAAGGGCAAAGTCTACCCACCAATTAGTCTCTCAATTTTTGACTCCGCCTGTATTGTCAGGGTGTCAAGCAGTATAAAACTAAGGCCCTGGAGGAAGAGAATATATCAGATCATAAGGAAGATCTGAGGTTCTTTTCATTAGAGAGGGCCATGGACCCTTGAATAATATGCCATTCATTCAAAGCTCTACCTCAGTGGTTTTTCTTGCAGATTAGATAATTTTGAAAATCCCCACACTAGATTTAGAAAATGAGTTCAAATCTTCTCTCTGCCACATTACTAACTATGTGACTTTAGCTTTCATTGGCTTTGGTCTTCTAATCAATGAAATGAGGGGGTTAGACAAAGATGGTCTCTGAATTCACTATCAATTATTATTATTATTATCAAATCTTAATTCATAGTCTTATGAAGTTTTGAAATAAAATAGAATGATTGCTATTGACCAGATCTTGGGTCAGCCCTCCATGAATCTCCTAAGACAGTATTTGCACCAAAATAAATGAGAACTCTTAGAATAGAATATATCAGTGACTACTATGGTCTGGCTGAAGACCAGGAATACATTTCACTCCTCCTCCAGAGCTCCCCAGTACCCTTGAAAGGGGTTAGGGTATCTGACCTTTGCCACTGGTTCTAGTTCCCGCTGATGGTGTTTCACCAATGTAAGGGTAGTCTTCCACAATTCCATTTAGCATGGTCAATTTTTATAAAGAAATATTTACTTCAAAATTATAATAACAAATACACTCACACTCCCCCAACATGCAGGGTGTAACTTTCCCACCCTTTACCACCTCTCTTTCTAGGGAGAAGAAAGGGATCAGGTCGTAGGTTAGCTCAACTCTGCTATAGTATAGTTACAGGTCCAAAATTAGCTTGGGCTTGTGGATTTGTGGCATCCAATCTACTCTCCCCAGAAGAGTAGTAATGTTGTTCCCAGTAGTGTTGTTCCATCAGAGATTCCCGCTGGGGCATTTGAGAAACTAATTTTTCCTTTCCTCCTGCTGATTTCCCTGGTGCTAGCTGCTCTGGTGATTCAGCACTGAAGAACTAAGTTCCATTGATAAGTCCTAGTTTTGGATGTCCAAGTATATCTATTTGTGTAGCAAGGGACAGAGTTTGTCCTGGAATCAATTGGTTAATGAATTAATACATAGAAACCAAAAGGAAGATTGGGATTTTAGACAGTTTTTCTTCTTCATAACATCATTTCACCCATTTATTTTCTAAAGTTCTAGTAAGTAATTATCATATTCTCAGCACCCACTAAGTGACCTTTTTGATTAGTCTACTTTTCTACCTAAGAGGGGAATAGCATTGTGTCTTACTTGATTTTAATATCTCTACAAATGAGCACTTGAATAAATTTTCAGGTAGTGCAGCCAGAAAGGAAAATGCAATTGAAAAAGTGTGTGATGAGATTTCATTTGTAATAGAAGGCTGACTTCATTCTTTCTCAGAAGAAAATAAGTGCAATTGATTGTGTTGTTTTCTTATAAAACATAATTTGCTTAGATGAAATATGGTACCCAACTACAGTGTTGGTTTAATACATGGCCTGTTTTCAAACATGGCCAGCAGAGTGGTAACAACTTCTAATTATGCGATGTCTTACCAAGAACACAAAGCATTCGATTTTAGCAAACAGTACTGGTTCATGAGCACCATATTCATTCACAAGCTTTTTCTTATGAAGCCCCAGGCTTCTGTGCAATACTATGAGCTGAGGGAGATGCCAAACCTCTAACTTCTGTTTGCAGGGCATTAATGGCAATCTGAGTCCTAAACTTACACCTATGCAGAAATCCATGTCCATTCTCTTACAGGCTCTCTGAAATGAAATTCTGACCCAGTGTTTTACTTCCTCTTTCTGGAGATCCTTGAAAGGAAAGCTCCTGGGCATTTGTTTTATGCAAGGTGAGATTGTGCTTTTGAATTACCTGGTACCAAACATGAAATTTCCTGATAAGGCAAATTGAGAATGACCTGGTCTTGTTATCATTGACATGATAGGATATAAATTTAATATTGAATAGCCAGTGTTCTAGTGGGAACATGAAATAGATATTTTCTTTTTTAAAATGATTATTTCATTACATATTTTCAAAATATATATAAAAAATTTACATTGATCTTTTTAAGAAATTCTTGAGTTCCAAATTCTTTCCCTCTTTCCTGCCCACCCCCTATCCTTGAGAAGGCAAGCACTTTGGTTTCAATTACACATGTGAGGTACAACTGTGTGATTTGTTCTTCATTCTCAAAGAGGACCATGACATTAGGGAGATGGTAACATAACTTGTAGTTGACTCTGATTTGAGTGAGGGAGGGCAGTGCAAAGTCACCAGCCTCAGTTTTTCCTCCAGAGCCATCTAGGTCCAGGAGCCAGATATTGATCATGAGTACTGGAAATGGCCCCGGATGCAGTGGGAGACTGTGGTCATTTTAAGCTAAGGTCTTTTCAAATTCTCACTTTGAGTAAGGTTGATTGGTTGGTTGGCTGTTATCCTTCATTCTCGAAGAGGACAAAAATGGCATCACCATGATAAAGTGAAGTTTCAGCGTGTATGACTGTGGCTGATCAGATCAATTTGAGCGTGGAATGCTCCACCACAAACTGGGCACAGACAGTCTGTGGAAACATTTGGGATGATCTCTTTTGATTCATGCATAAATTGGATTTAAGTGAGGCAGAGTTGCACAAAGTCATCAGCCTCACTCTCTCCTCCAGAGTCATCATAGTCCTGTGGCAGGATAGAGTCAAGATGGCTGGCAATGGCTCAGGATGCAGTGGATTGCCTTGGCATCTTCAGTGTCTAACCAAGTTCTAAGTGCTCCACATTGCCTGCTTCAGCTGCTTTCATGGTCTTTGGAACAAATTATTTTCATCCTCCCATTCCACCAGGGGAAGTCTTCACATGCTTAGGGTAGACACCCCCCAACTCACCAATTGGTTTGAGACCCCTTGGTTACCCTTAGCCTGGTTTGGCCCGTCTGCTGAAATGGTTTACCAGGGTGTGGCCACTGCGCATGCTTCATCTTCTTGGAGTCACAGGTGAGAGCTGGGTGGAACAGGTGGACACCAAAGGTGGAAATAGCCCTGAAAAGGGCTCAGCAGCCATTACACCAAAGGTACTAATCTTCCCTGAACACACCCTACACCCCTTGAGTAAGTTAACACCCATTCAGTGAATATGTCTCTTTAGGAAGTGAATCAAGGTGTGGCCCCTTTAATAAAAGCAAAAAGTCAAACTGGAAGGAGAAGTCCCTCAGGGTTGCTGGCCAAAAGAGAAACAGCTCTTAATTTTTTTATTATTTATTTATTTATTTTATTATAATAGGATATAATACATATAGGATATATATATATATATATATATATATATATATATATATATATATAATAGGATCCCATCCTATTCAATTCACCCTGTGCTCTCTGTCTCTCTCTCTCTCTCTCTCTCTCTGTCTCTCTCTCTCTCTCTCTCTCTCTCTCTCTCTCTCCCTCCTTCCCTCTCTATCTCTATCTGTGTGTGTGTGTATGTATGTATGTAATCCCACCAACTATCCAGATACTGAAAAAAGTTTCAAGAATTACAAATATTGTCTTTCCACGTAGGAATGTAAACAGTTCAACTTTAGTAAGTCCCTTATGATTTCTCTTTGCTGTTTGATGATTATTCATCAATATTCAAATAATTCCATTTTTTTTAAATAGTCCCCTCTCCAAAGCTAAAAAATTATTCGGATCACTGAAGTAATAGACGCTAAATAGAATGCTATTTAAAAATAAGAGAAAGGAGGAGCCAAGATGGCAGAGTAGAAAGACTCACATATGCTAGCTCCGAACCCACAGCCCATAAATTTTCTGTAAAAAGAACTCCCCACAAATTCTGGAGCAGTGCAAGCCACGCAGAAACACAGTGGAAGAGATTTCCATTGCAGAGAGCCCTGGAAAGCCATCCCCAGGGGTCCGTTGCGCACCCGGAGCCCACCCCTGCCCTGGCTGCACGGCTGAGAGGAGCAGATCCAAGCAGGCTGCAGGGACGGAATCTCCAGCAGCCACAAAAGTCCCTCCACTCACAGGCACTACAGGTCAATGAGAGAGACTTCTGGGCTGGCCAAGAGGGGAGCAGGGTGTCTCCGTGACTTGGGCCCCCTCGGGAGGCAGAGGCAGCAGCAGAGGCGGCAGCAACCAGGAGCTTCTGGAGGAGGCAGGAGCTCAGCTCCATTGCTGAAGGTCTCTGCATAAACCCCCTGAAGGAACTGAGCCTGGGAGGTGGCCCTGCCCTCACCTGAGCACCAGAACTTAAGCTCACATTGAATAGCAGCCCCGCCCACCACTGAAAGCCCTGAGGCTGTGGAATAGCATTTGAATCTCAGACCCCAAGCACTAGCTGGGAGGATCTAGGCAGGGGTGGACAGGAATCTCAGAAGTAAAATAACTGGCTGGGAAAATTCCCAGAAAAGGGAAGAAAAATAAGACCATAGAAGGCTACTTTCTTGGGGAACAGATGATGTTTCCTCCTTTCATTTCCAATGGGGAGGAACAATGCTTGCCATCAGGGAAAGACATGGAGGTTGGGACCTCTGTATCCCAGACATCCCAGGTGGATGTCCGGTGGGCTCAGGCCATGATAAGAGCTCAAAAAGGATTTTGAAAATCAAGTTAGAGAGGTGGAGGAAAAACTGGGAAGAGAAATGAGAGAGATGCAAGAAAAGCATGAAAAACAGGTCAATACCTTGTTAAAGGAGACCCCCAAAAATGCTGAAGAAAATAACACCTTGAAAAATAGACTAACTCAATTGGCAAAAGAGGTTCAAAAAGCCAATGAGGAGAAGAATGCTTTCAAAAGCAGAATCAGCCAAATGGAAAAAGAGGTTCAAAAGCTCACTGAAGAAAATAGTTCTCTCAAAATTAGAATGCAACAGATGGAGGCTAATGACTTTCTGAGAAACCAAGAAATCACAAAACAAAACCAAAAGAATGAAAAAATGGAAGAGAATGTGAAATATCTCATGGAAAAAACAACTGACCTGGAAAAGAGATCCAGGAGAGACAATTTAAAAATTATGGGACTACCTGAAAGCCATGATCAAAAAAAGAGCCTAGACATCATCTTCCATGAAATTATCAATGAAAACTGCCCTGAGATTCTAGAACCAGAGGGCAAAATAAGTATGGAAGGAATCCATCGATCACCACCTGAAAGAGATCCAAGAAGAGAAACTCCTAGGAACATCGTGGCCAAATTCCAGAATTCCCAGGTCAAGGAGAAAATATTGCAAGAAGCTAGAAAGAAACAATTTGAGTATTGTGGAAATACGATCAGGATAACACAAGATCTAGCAGCTTCTACATTAAAGGATTGAAGGGCGTGGAATAGGATATTCCAGAAGTCAAAAGAACTAGGCCTCAAACCAAGAATCACCTACCCAGCAAAACTGAGTATAATACTTCAGGGGAAAATATGGTCTTTCAATGAAACAGAGGACTTTCAAGCATTCTTGATGAAAAGACCAGAGCTGAAAAGAAAATTTGACTTTCAAACACAAGAATGAGAAGAAGCATGAAAAAGTAAACAGCAAAGAGAGGTCATAAGGGACTTACCAAAGGTGAACTGTTTATATTCCTACATGGAAAGACAATATTTGTAACTCTTAAAACTTTTCAGTATCTGGGTAGTTGGTTGGACTACACACACACATACTTACACACACACATACACATGTACGTGCACATACAGAGACAGAGAGCACAGAGTGAATTGAATAAGATGGGACCATATCTTAAAAGAAACTAAGGTAAATGGTGAGAGAGAAATGTAGGGGGAGGAAAGAGGGTGAAATGGAATGGGGTAAATTATCTCTCATTCAAGAGGCAAGCAGGAGACTTTTTAGTGGAGGGAAAAAGAGGAGAGCTGAGAAAAAAAAGCAAGAAGTTTACCCTCATCACATTCGACTAAAGGAAGGAATAAAATGCACACTCATTTTGGTATGAAAACCTATCTTACAATACAGGAAAGTGGGGGAGAAGGAGATTAGCAGGTTGGGGGGGGATGATGGAAGGGAGGGCAATGGGAGGAGGGAGCAATTTGAAGTCAACACTCTTGGGGAGGGACAGGATCAAAAGACAGAAGAGAAACAATGGGGGGCAGGATAGGATGGAGGGAAATACAGTTAGTCTTACACAACACGACTATTATCGAAGTCATTTGCAAAACTACACAGATATGGCCTATACTGAATTGCCTGCCTTCCCAAAGGGAATGGGTGGGGAGGGAGGGACGGGGAGAAGTTGGAACTCAAAGCTTTAGGAACAACTGTCAAGTATTGTTCTTGCTACTAGGAATAAGAAATACAGGTAATGGGGAATAGAAAGTTATCTGGCCCTACAGGACAAAAGAGAAGATGGGGACAAGGGAAGGGATGGATGGTAGAAGAGAGGGCAGATTGGTGATAGGGGCAATTAGAATGCTTGGTGTATTGGGTTGGGGGGAGGGGACAAATGGAGAGAAAATTTGGAACCCAACATTTTGTGAAAATGAATGTAAAAAGTTAAATATATGAATTTATATTCAAAAAAAAATAAGAGAATGGTATCTCTGAGCTCTCTAAGCAGTTTTTAAATCTAATTTTGCCATTAACATTTTGGTAAGATAAAATAGATGGACCACCTACCAAATTTACTCAAGCACATCCATGAAGGGAGAAAATCAATTTCAGGCTTAATCTGAATAGCAATCAAAACTTGGTAACAAAGTCTTGAAAACTGCTTTAAAAATGAGGCCTGAAAAAAAATCCAATTTGACTCACAATATTTGCACTGGTCATTCACTCATGCATGCAGTGAACTTCATTCTGCTCTCTCCATCCATGCCTCTTTCCCAGATTCCCATATCTCATGGCTAAGAGAATATGATCATCTTTCTGGAGGTGAAAAATCAACATTTCTCATATTTTTATAAAAAAGAACAAGAATAAAAAGGAAAGTCAGAGAACACTGTGTTTCCCGTTCACGGTTCCCTTCTGCAGTCTCATTAACATTATGCTGATGTTTTTCTTTTAAATATTTTATTTTCCCCCAATTACATGTAAAAACAATTTTAATATTCCTTTTCCAAATTTTGAGTTTCAAATTCTTTCCCTCCCTCTATCCCTTCTTCCCCCCATTTGAGAAGGCAAGTAATCTGACATAGGTTATACATTTGTAGTCATGATATACTGATGTTTTGAAGATGGTACAGAAAATAGTTTTGATGTTTTGAAAAAGTTAGGGTTCAGATCCTGCCCAAAGCATTAACTAACTGGGTAAACCTGTAGGCACATTCCTTAGGATTTATGGGCTAAATCTTAAACCAGGGGTGGGGAACCTGAGACCTCAAGGCTATACATCGGCTTCTAGGTCCTTGGGTTCAGCCTTTTAATTAAATCTAAGTTTTACAGAACAAATCCTTTTATTAAACTTCTGTGAAGTTTGTATTCAGTCAAAGTGCCACACTTAAGGACCTAGAGGAGCACATGTGGCCTTGAGGTTCCCCACCCCTAATCAATTACTCTGCAATCTGAGCTTTGATATACCCTGATCTGTGCCTGGAGTTTCCCTTCTGGAAGAAAGCCTAGATGAAGGGATCTTAACCTGGAGTCCATGGATACCTTATAGATCCATGGATAGAATTTCGAAGGGTCCATGAGGATGAAAAAAAGTTAAATCTTGATTTTCACTAACTTTTGGTGTCTTTGGTAATCCTATTCTTTTTATTTTACCTATTTAAAGACATTATTCTGAGAAGAGGTCCTTAGGTTTCATCAGATGGCCCATCACACACAGAGATAGACACACATACACACACACACACACACACACACACACACACAGGATTGAGAAGCCCTAGCCTTCAGCCTTCATTGTCTTGGCTGGCAAAACAACCTTTCAAATGTAATCCCATACCTCTCCCAACACATCCCTTCTGCTCCAGTGACTATGCAAATCAGTGGGTAGGGTCCTCATGTGGCAATACTTAGACTAGATTTGTGAATCCTGCATGAGGAACCAGTGACATATAGTTGTCTTTGTTCAATTGTCATAATCTGGTGTGTTTTATTGTTCTGTTCTACTGAGTTTATGGGAATTGGAGTAAAAGAAAAATGTATAGACCTGCCCTTTGTGGGCTCTGCACTATACCAGTGCTGATATTTCTCCTTTAATCTAAGCATCATTATTCTTTGTGACAAGCTTACGGTCTAGTGGAAGTTCTGCACTGAAGAGGTAACTCTGAAATTATAGGAGATTCCTTTATGCACATTTTTAGACAAAATATTCCCCAGCCTCTGCCTACACTAGGCCTCATCCATTGATGGAATGGAAGAAAATGCTTTGAGTCATGTATGGACATCCTAAAGCTATTGACATAGATAAAACAAAGTGATTCAGTCTTCAGCAATCTGGGAAAGTCCTTTCCCTCACAAGAGATTTTTCTCCCCCAAAAGCAAAAGCTCAATTCAACACATATCAACAAGAAATCCTTAAATAATCATCTAGACTGCTTTGAAGATGAAACACCTCCGTGGTGAAATTCTCTTATTGCCTCTATGCAAAAGATCTTGTTAGACTTTTTCAACTTCACCATTTTACTTTTTGTCAAGACTGGGTGGGATACAGTCTTCATTTTTAAATAATGATAATAACACATTTATAGTGGCATTTAAGGTTGTGACTCAATAATTCTTAAAACTGACAGAGACTTTAGAGACCATCTAGTCCTCCTATCTATCATGGGTAGGGAAATAGAGTCAGGAAGAGAAGACTCACTTAAATAGTAGGAGAGCTAGGATTCCAGCTTAGGTCTGTTGCTTCCTAGTTCACTGATTTTCTATTGTCCCATGTTGCCTTTACAAAGCACTTTCCTCCCAACTAATCAGTACAGTAAAGAAAGCTCAGAAAGGTTAAAGTGTTTGTTTGTTCAGACATGTAGGCATGTAGCTTGTAAGTATCAAAAAGAGACTCTGAAATTGCTTTTCCTGCCTCAAAATCTAATGTTTTATGTTACTTTTGTTGTCCAGTCATATCCAACTCTTCACAACCCCATTTGGGGTCTTCTCGGCAAAGATACTAGAGTAGTTTGCCATTTCCTTCTCCAACCTATTCTACAGATGAAGAAACTGAGGTGAACAGGATTAAGTGACTTGCCCACTGTCACACAACTAGGAAGGGTCTGAATTTAGATTTGAATTTATGAAGATCAATCTTCCTGACTCCAGGGCCAGCACTGTTCCACCTAGTTGCCCCTACACATTACTGTTTCTCTGCATTGCTTCTACATCATTGTTTTTTGTTCAATAATGTTTTTCTCTTATAAGTTTTATCAGTTTCTTATATCCATACTTTCTTTTATCAACAGATTAATATGCCTATCTTGAGCAAAGCTGTTGTTTCTCTGGAGCATGTTGCCAAAATCTAGTCTTTTCTCAGGTCTTATCTTCTCTATCTATCTGATAGATTGAATACTATGGATCCCCTTCTCATCAATACTCTCTGTCCTTGAGATTTTCATGTCACTCTCTTGGTTCTCTTTCTACACAGTTGGCCACTCTTCAGTTTTCTTTGTGGTTCATCATCCATATCACTCCTAGGAATATTCCCCAAAGTTCTGACCCCATCTCTTTTCTCTTCTCTATGAGTTTTTTATAATCACCTCTAGTCCTGGGCTGTGGGGGATAGTGCCACTGGCCTCTGATCCTCTTCAGGTCTCCCCTCTGACCTTGACCTTGAGCCAAGAGTTCCAGCTTCTTGTAAGTGCCCATTGTCAGTGGCATCCAGCCTCCATTACTTCACTGACTGGGGGTGTGCTCTTTCCTTCTCACCCCTGCTGCTCTTTACTGCAGCACTGGGTCTGGCATTCCTTGTCAGCAGAGGTTCCCCAGTTCTTCCCCTGGTCAGATGCCCAACTCCCCTCATTAAAGAGGGTGGGGAGGGGAGTTCCAGTGGCTGGGGCCAAGGTAGCATCTCAAACCAATAACCTCAGGGCTTGGTGCCTGTTGTTTGAGCAGCTTGCCTCAGGTTGTTAAAGCAGACACAAGCCTGAAGGTGTTCACTCTTCACAGGGAGGAAATTTCATCCTAGGATTTTTCTTCTGATCTCCAATTGTCGCAAGAGAAGCCCTGCTCTGCTCCTACTCCTATTTGTTTCACTGCCTATGTTCTCCCAGAGGGGCTGTTTTACCTCTTCTGCAGAGGAAAATCTTGAGAGCTTGAAATTTTCTGACCCACTCGGCCACCTTCCCAGAATCCTCTCCCCATTCTCTGTGTTTTCTCTCAATATTCTCATCAGCTCCCATAAGTTTAACTATCATCCTTATGCAGATGACTCATAGATTAATATATCCAGTCCTGGTCTCTAACTTCAACTGCATCTTTGACATATTAAAGAGAGATATGTCAAACATAACAAGTCCAAAACATATCTAATTATATTTTCCCTAAAATCTGTTTTCCAAACTTCACTATTTCTGTTGAAGGCACCACCATACTTCCAGCATCCCAGGTTGCATACACTGTCAGCATTGTCTTTGACTTCTCATTCTTTCCAACCTCATATATTCAATCAATTGCCAAACCTTGGTATTTCTACCTTCACAACATTTCTCTCATTCAGCCCTTTCCAATCACACAATTACCACCTTCAAGTATGTTCTCATCATTTCCCACAAATTATTTCAATAACTGTCTAAATAGTCCTTTGCCTCTAGTTTCTCCCTATTTCAGTCTATCCCACACACAACTGCCAAAGTTTTCTTAGATGAATATCTGACTGTGCCACTCTTCGATTTAATAAATCATAGGGTTTCTCTAGTGCCTCCATGATCAAATAGTAGCCACCACAACCTATATTTTCTTCTTCCTGAACTTTGAAATTCAGCCTTCTATTTTCTATACACAACACACCATCCCTTGTCTTTATGCCATTTTACTTGCTATCCTCCATGCCTAGAATGCATAATACCCTCTTCATTTCTGCTAATATAATCTTTCTCTTTCTTCAAGATGGCACCTGTTATATAAAGGCTTTCTTGATTACCACCCCCACACACACACCAGTGGCTACTACCTTTTTGCCCAAAAGTTATCTGATATTTAACTATTTTATTTGTACAGCAGCTAAGTGATACAGTTCTGGACCTGCAGTTGGAAAGACCTGAGTTCCAACCCAGCCTCAGACACTTGTCCAGCTGTGTGACCCTAAGTATGTCACCTAACCCCTGTTTGCCTCAGTTTCCTCATTTATAAAATGAGCTGGAAAAGAAAATGGCAAACCACTCTGATATCTCTGCCAAGAAAACTGCAAATGGGATCATGAAGAACTGGACACAACTGCAAACAACTGAACAACAAAAATTTATTTATATTTTTTCCCTTTATATATTTATTCAGTGTATACATTTACATGTACTTGCTGTTCCACAGGTAATACTATAGGCCACTTGGAAGTAGAGATTGCTTCATTCATTATATTTGTATCCAGTTTTAAGAACTTGCATTAAATCAGTTAATCAAATAGAATAGAGGCACTTTAGTGGCTATTTCCTCCAAGATCAAATACAAAGTCCTCTGCTTGAGATTCAAAGCCCTTCCTAAACTAGAACCATCCTACCTTTACTCCCTTTCTCACACTCTTTAATGCCATTTACACTGACCTCCTGGCTTTTCCATGAACAAGATGCTCCATCGCTTGGCTCTGAGCATTTCATCTGGCTCTCCTGCACAACTGGAATGCTCTCCCCACTTATCTCCATCTCCTGGCTTCCTATGAGTCCCAATTAAAATCCTATCTTCTACAGGAAACCTTTCCCAAACTCTTTTAATTCTAATATCTTCACTCTATAAATTATTTCTCGTGTTTAGCTTGTTTCTTTATATTTGTTTCCTTTTTGTTGTCCACTCCCTTTGATCATAAGCTCATTGAGGTCAAGGAGAGTCTTTTGCTCCTTTTGTAACCCCAGCCCTTTGCACGCTGCCTGGCACTTGGAAAGTGCCTCATAAACATTTTTTGATTGATTGATGTTAAGCCCTTTTTTTTCCTAAGTATCAATGTATTGGCACAGGAAGAATCACAATATAGTAAAATAATTCTGGACTTTTAGTAAAAAGAAAAACACTGTCATCAGAGACTATGATAGAGGTAGACCTAGAAGCTACTTTAAAGGTAGTTACTCCAACCTTTTCATTTTTCAAATACAGATACTGAGGCTCAGAGTGGTTAAGCGACTTGCCAAAGGTCCATATAGATAGTAATCGGCATTACTAAGATTTTAATTCAGATTTTATGACTCCACATCTGGAGCTTTTCCTACTATTCCATGCCACTCTGAGTTTGAGTACTAGATGTGACTTTTTCTGGTTATGTGATCAAGTGATCAAGTCACTTAACCTCAGGAAGAGTCATTTTCCTCATATGTATAATGGGGATTTTTAAAAAATGCTTGTTGGAAATAGGTCTGGTCTCTATTGTTTTAGGACCAGCTAAATTCAGACAAACCCATCACTATTAAATTGGCTACATTATATACATTTTTTGAGCCATAGCAGTTCATTAAATACACTGAATCTGCTGAGGCACGGAGGAGTTATAATTTACATCAATGGAAGGTATACCCATATCCAATCATAAATCACAGAGGGAACCTTGTGTAACTTATCTCACAGAATTACTGTGAGGATTCATTAAGATATATATGCAAGACTGCTTTGTAACTGCTAAATTCTATATGAGGTAAGCTATTATGATTTGATATCCCACAGAGTTAAATACACAGTCTCTGCTCTAAAAGAGCTTGTAATTAAAGAAACAGCATTGATGCATATAAACATATGCTAGGTAATAGTAGCTAACATTTAAATAGTGCTTTAAAGTTTGCAAAGCACTTTAGATGTATAATCTCATTTGATCATGTATTATCATATATCTTGATAACAAGACAGCCCTTAAACAAATCCAAAAGTAGCACATTAAACATATATAAAAATAGCAATAAATTTATATTATAGAATGGTAGTTGGAGTAAACCTAAGTCATGTGACTGAGCAAGTCACTTAAACTTTCTGACCTGTTTCCTCATCTATAAAGTGATGGGATCAGATTAAATTATCATCTTCAAATTCCTTTCAAGTCCAAAACTCCAAGAATGAGACTAAGTTATAGAAACTCTATTTTTATTTGGCAAGGATTTAAGATGATTTTCTTTCACTTTTGATTGCTAGTGAAGACTTCATGTAGAAAGAAAAGGTTTGAGGAGCTATTTTTTATTAATCTATAATATCTTAATTTCCAGAAAAGGGAGAAACTTACATTTAAAGGAGAGATGGATCTCTGATCTCATCAATGCACACAGTCCTCCAATAATGCAGGTCAAAGCCCATACATGTCTGTCCATCTTATGAAACTTTTGCTCATGCCCTACCACAAGTTTACTTCAGTGGATTTATCCAGTGATAAAGACCTTTCTTGTGTTCTGACATCAGGCAGATATCAATGAAGCTCATGTGCTGTCCTCTGGTTATTTCCCACTGTTGGCATGTGACTAGGGCATCATTTTTTGATCATGACATTATAATTACTTATGTTTTACAGCGTTATCACTTCTACCATGGGCCTCTCTACTGCCATATAGGTAGGACTCACTTTCTAAATTCTTCAGAGACCATAATATTTCCAGACTCACAACTATAAAAGGGGTAACTTTTATTTTAACTACACTGTGGCTAGTTAATCCAAATTCTTTTGATCTCTCTTAGGAAGTTCAGAAACATTCAAAGACTTGAGGCAATGAGTACCACTTTATTTGTAAAGAGAAGCATCTAGAAGGTTTCACCAACTATAAGGAAACCCTTCTCAACTAAATACAGTGAACTGGATCTCTTCCATGAGAATAATACACATTTTTGGTGAGCATATGTCTGTCTCTGTTTTGTAACATACCAGATATTAATCAGAGTCATCAAACAAAGTTGTCTCTATTATAACTTTCAAGGAATTCTTAATAATTTTTACATATGAATTGGAGATACCTAACTGAAAAAGAGTATTTAAGGCAGCAACATTCTAATCAATTTGCATAATGATATTTATTTTCTCCACATTTTTCATTCATATAAGGTAAAAGATGTGATTACTATAAATATTACTTGTTAAAACCTGCCTATATCCTATCAGAGTCACTTTTGAAGAGACTCTCAAAGCATTTTTAGATTATTCTCATAAAATTATATATACACATATATACATACACACATACATATAAACATACATATATGCATATGTATGTGTATACATATACTATATATGTATACATGTATATATGTGTACATACATATATACACACACACACATATATATATATATGTATATATATATATATATGAAGACTTCTTTTTCAGTACTTAATGACGCCTCTAAGTTTTGTTGGTGATTTTTTTGGTATTAGGAGAGTCAATTTTTTTTTAAATCTTTGGTATCATCCTCTTTCTTATGAATTGATCCCCTAATATTCCAGCAGCTACTTCACTTCCAACTTGGTTTTCCTTTATGAATTCTTGATTTAATCCAGCTATCTTTTTTCTTTCTTTGTACTTTTTTTGTTTTCTTGATGCCATTTCTACTTCTTCTATAAGAACTGGGGCTATGAAGAGACCAAGTATGTGACTTTACCATCCTTAGGGTAAATAAGATTATCATAAAAATCTATTCAGATCTTTTGCAATTCTTTTTATTTCCATTTTCATCTCTAAATGCCTTCAAGATGACATTGCATAGTTTGTTCTTTCTTCCCATTGTGACAATTCAGATATGTTGATTAAGTTTCTGCATTAAATTATCGTACTCTCTATGTCTTTTCCCCCCAGTTCTCTTACTTTTCCTTCACATCTCCCTGACTACCTCCAGACCATCCCATTCCCTTGAGGAAGCTGTGTGGGAAGAACAGCTGGTAGTGCCCCTTTCCTCCTTGTCTTCCTTTGTCTCTACCATACCCCCAACTTTGGGACCTTCTTTTTTTTAACAAAGTATTCATGTTATAAGATCAGAATGGCTATTCCCATCAGTTAGATATGGTAGGAATTAAAAATTATGAGATTTACAGTGAAATGGAAGGTTATCAGGATTAAAATTTGCTTTGCCACTGCATCCTCCAGTACTCTAGTCCTTATCACCTGTTCTGGCAGCCCTTACATACTCTGGTTCCTGGGAACTGCCCTAGGGATCTCTGTACCTTGTCATCTCTCCTGCTTCTGTGGCCTTAAACTTTCCCTTCTTTTTATTCCTCCTACAGCTGGATTTTTGTATATGTGTTCTATCCCACAATTAGAGTATGAACTCTTTAAGAGTAGGACTATTTAATTTTTTCTCTTTGTATATACATGATTTAGTGCAGTAGGGTGTATGGGGTGTTCTAAGAGGACTAGCACTCTGGTGTGAGGGCTTGCCAAGCCCCTTTCAGAGCTGCTGAACCATCAACTTTGGTGTCCACCTGGCACCTAAATCTCACTTGTGGTTCCAAGAAACTATAGCATGGGCAGTGGTTACACCAGGGTAAGTCATCTTGGCAGATGGGCTAAACCAGGTTGAGGGTAACCAACAGGCTTCAAACCAGTGAGTTAAGAAGATATCTACCCCAAGTAGGTGAAGACTTCACCTTATGGAATGAGTGGGTAAGAGCAATTGCCAATGACCATGAAGATATCAGAAGCTGGTATGTGGAGTACTTAGAGCTTGGTCAGACATCAAAGAGGCCAAGGTCATCCATTGCATCCTTGGCAGTTGCCAGTTGTGTTCACTTTTGTCCTGCCACTGGACTTTAATAACTTGCAAGAGAGAATGAGGCTGACTTTGTGCAACCCTGCCTCACTTAAATGCAATTTAGCTGTGAGTCAAGATATCACTCGTGATATCATTGGTCCTTTTTGAAAATGAAGGACAAACAACAACTTTATTCAAGCATTTATTTATTTAATGAGTCATTTAATTAGGTCAAGATTGAGTTGTTTTAATTGCATGTCATATCATATCTATTCTCCTTTTAATTTTTCTTTTATCTTTATACTAACTAGCTAATGGTTTGACTCTAAAAAGATAAATGATTCAGGAGTAAATCTCTAAATCAACACAAAAATATTCAGAAAAAAATCTGCCAATGGTAGATGTAAATTCATGGGAGTCATCAGGAATAACTATTACCTTTTTGTGGGTACAATGGGCTCTTCATGCCATGAACACAGAATACACAGAGTTTTGTTCTATAGATGGAAAATTAAACAGGACATTTTCAAAAAATTGTCCTAGGATCTCAATTATAAACTCTAACAGGGAGAAGAGAAAGGAGATAGAGTGTTCAGATCAGTTAACTATGTTTTTTTAAAGGTTTGTAAATATAATTCCAATGGCGATCATTTGTATAGCACTTTGAAGTTTGTGAATTACTTTGCCCACACTATCTGATCTACACAACAACCCTATAAAAGAAAGATCATAGATATCCATGTTTCCATTTTACAGATGAGAAAAATAAAGTGAATAGCCTATGGTCATACGTCAGAGGTAAGATTTCAATCTCTCTACTACACCAAAGATTAAGGCTACTTCAATTGGTGTACTAGAAAAAGGATTAGAAAATTTCAAGTCTCAGCTCTGCTCTCACCATTTGTGTAACCTTGGTCAAGCCACTACCCTTTTCTCAGACTCAGTTTCCACATCTGTAAAATGAAA
The DNA here is from genome assembly GCA_023548195.1 of Bettongia penicillata ogilbyi. Lineage (NCBI taxonomy): Eukaryota > Metazoa > Chordata > Mammalia > Diprotodontia > Potoroidae > Bettongia > Bettongia penicillata. The sequence goes on from JAJHZJ010000323.1 coordinate 989,530, forward strand.
GGATTTGTCTAGATGATTTCTATGGCTCCCTCCTGGCCAAAAATCTTAAATTACCCCTGCAAAATACTAAGGCATACCTTTAATTAGAACCAAGAAATTAGCTCTTATTTGTATAAAGTGTGTACACACTTCAAGGTAAATGTCATTGTCATCAGAAAAAAATCAAAACAATTAACATGTTCACCTTGTGATGAACCATAATAACTTGCACAAGATACTATATCATATATTTAGCATATTATCTCGAACAGTACTACTCACTTTTTGCCCTGATATCTCCAACGCCTAGCATGTTGCCTGGCACATAGCAGTACTGATTAGTGTCCATTGGTGAATCAATTGGTGAATTACTGAACCGGCTCAGTAGTTAAGTAATTTATCCGTGTCAGAGATAGAACCTGAACTCAGATCTTTCTGACTCCAGGCCAGCCCTCAATCCACAACCTCCTGTTACCCTCTCCAACTACTACACATGATTTGTTTTTAAGTCAAGGAACTTTCCCATCTGCTTAGACTTCTCTGTTATGGTTTCTTTCAACCATAATAATCTCTTTTACTGCGGGAATTGCTTTGAAGTCATAGTACTTCCGTAATAATTCCATAATAGTTTCAATCTCTGTTTCTTTTCCTCCTCTGTCACTGTTTACTGAGCCATGCAAACTCCCACATCATGACTTCAGTTACTCTTGTTCAAAGAGACACTCGATTTTCACCCTTGAAGCCTTAGGGTTTCTACTTCATGCTGTCTGGCGTGTGGCAGATTTTGCATCCCTTTAGCTTCACTGTAGAGCTTGGTATCATGCAGCTCTACCAATTTTTTTCATTCAACAGTATTGAACTGAGGAGCCAGAATTCCTTTTGGACTGACTTGGAGTTCACTTCTATTCAATAGTTGCTTATTGCAGACCTATGTACTAGAATGTTGAAAGTTCAATAAGGGATATAAATAAAACCAAAGACATGAACTTTGACCCTTTTTCCAGCCTTGTTCATCAAGTTCAATCATGTCTGACATTCTGTGATTCCATTTGCTGTTTTCTTGGCAAAGATACTGGAGCAGTTTTCCATTTCCTACTCCAACTCATTTTGCAGAAGAGGGAACTGAGGGAAGCAGTGTTAAGTAACTTCCCCAGGGTCATACTAGTAAGTGTCTGAGGCCAGATTTGAACTCAGGAAGATGAGTCTTCCTGATTCCAGGTCCATCATTGGAGGGAACTAGATTCGATTCAGGATTCTGAAACTTTCATTTCTCTTTGCCAGTTTCCTCACTGTTTCACAGGATTGCTGTCTTTTATAAATTGTAAAGCAACCATAGGAATGTGGAGTTACTCTGTTGCTGTTTGCCCTTCATTTTCAAAGAGAACTAATGACATCATGGGGTGATGTTTTGATCCATGCATGGCTTTAACTGAGGCAGAGTTGCACAAAGTCTTCAGCCTCACTCTTTCTTCCAGACATCAGAATCTAGTGGTAAGACAAAAGTCAGGATGATTGGCAATGGCCTGGGTTGTAGTGGATGACCTTGGCCTCTTTGATGTCTGAGCAGGCTCTAAACTCTCCACAGCTCCGAAAAGACCTCAGCAAGCCCTCACTGAACATCACCACACACCCCATGGTTCTATGGAATAAAAGAATGAGATCATGGTGGGCTTGTGTGGTTAAGACATTTTTGAATAAAAAATTTGCTAGAGCTGATGATATCTATTTTTCCAGAATCACATCCAATATTGCTTAATTCCTAGCTCCTAGACATAAGCTTCAATGCCCTGCCATCACCTTCAATTCAACATGTCCAAAATGCAATTCATTATTTCTCTGCTTCAGTCATCATTCAGCTCCTGCTTCTCTATTCCTTTCAACAGCATCTCTATATTCCTGGTTACTGTAGCACCAATGTGATATTCACAGCTCCTACAGCAGCTATGAATATGCCAGCACAGTTCTGAATCACAAAATATAACAGATTCTCCACATGGAAGACAGAACCAAAACATTTATTCAAATACCAGAAAGCTGAATCCCAACACCTGTAACAGTAAGCACCCCAACATACATAGGATGGGGGGTGTCGGCTATCAAAGGTTCTTAGATCTTCATTCATAAAAGGAAAGGCAACTTTTGAGGGGTCAACAATCTCTTTAATCAAGCACATATATCAATCCTTTAACCAAGCACATATATCATTCACCTACTTCAGGGGAGTCAGCACCCCAAAGAAAATACAGAGAAATTAAAAGTCAACAGACATGCTTCCAAAATGTCTGACCATAATTACCAGAGAGGGAAGCATGACATCCAGGTTCTCAAAGCCAGGGGTCTCCTTAAAGCGACTTCCCAGAGTCCTAATCTGGCCAAATAAACACTTCCAATCAGTAAGCCCCAAAGTTGTTGTTGCTGTGTTTATCCTTCATTATTGAAGAGGACCATGACATCAAGATGATGACATGACTTGCAGTTGACTTTGATTTGAGTAAAGGAGGGGGTTTTACAAGGTCACCAACCTCACTTTCTTCTCCTGAGCCATCTGGGTCCAGTGGCCTGATATTCATCAAGATTACTGGAGATGGCCCAGGATGCAGTGTGAGACCCTGACACTTTCAAGCTAAGGTATCACATTTTCACTTTAAGTGAGACACAAAGCCCCAGAGTAAAACCTCGCCCTCAGGGTATTTATTGACTTTTTAGAACCAGAAGATATAATACTCTGATCCAGTGCCTTGATAGAAAAAACAAAACATTCTTAGAGCTCTCCTACAAAACAACTCCCCTAATCCCCATCAATGGGTAGGAAAGATTTTCTTTAATCACATTATTCAATCAGAACCACTTTTAGTAAAACAAAAAAAGCAAAAGATCCTATTTTGATTGCCATTACAACACCAGAAGACTAAGCCATCATAGAAACAAAAAAATACTTCATAGTAACCAAGAAGTCTATACACATCATCAGGTCTTCCTACAAACAGGCTTCCCTATGTAAAATCACCAACTAGCTCTCCCACTTATGTTAGTTGTCTGTTTTATCTGTCCTTCCCAGTTCTGACTAGTCTGACCACCTTCCTCTCAGCTCTGCTCCTGCTCCACCCTTTCCTGTTCTATCTTTCAGCAAGCTCCTCTCACCACATGTGACTTAGGTTTCCATATGATTATTTACACAGGTCACATAGGCCTGTTAATAGATGGGAAAGATCTTACCATTCCATTAAACATATATTAATTATGCTAAAATGCATTAACAATACAGCTACCCTGGCTCAAAACTTTGAATCAAAAAATGTTAGTGGTGAATGGAGCCATAGAGCTCATCCATCCCACTCTCTCATTTACAAGCAAGGAAGCTGAGTCCCAAAGTCAAAAAATAATGAGAGAATTACAGAATGACTGAGCTGGAAGGGATCTAAGTCCATCTAGACCAACCCAGAACAGAATAAGAGTGCCCTCTATAACATCCCCAACAGGAGGTTATCCAACCTTTGCTTGACAACCTACATTAGAAAGAGGAACTACCTCCCTCAACATCCCTTCCCATTTTTAGCTAGTTCTAATTGTGTTTCCCCTTTATTCAACACCTAAATCTGCCTCTCTTCAAATTCCATTAATTACTCCTAATTCTGCCTTCTTTTGCCAAGCAGACTGAGTCTAATCACTCTTCCATATGACAGCCTGTCAAATACTTGACCATATTTCCCCAAAATTTTTCTCTTCTTCAAGCTAAACATCCCTCAAGGTATTGGTACTGGAATTAGAAAGACCTGATTTCAAATCTGGTCACTGACACTTTCAAAGTGCATGACCCTGGACAAGTCACTTGACCTCAGTTTGCCTCAGTTTCTTCAGTCATAAAATGGAAATAATAATAGCACCTACCTTCCAAGGTTGTTGTGAGAATAAAATGGGATATTTGCAAAGCACTTATCACTGTATCTGGCACTTGGCAGGCACTATATAAATGCCTATTCCTTCTTTCCCCCTTTCGAATAATCCTGCACCTAAAGCATGATCTAGAGAACCTTAACTTATCCTAGTTACTCCCTTGGTATATTTTCCAATTTAAAAAACTTACTGGATATATGTAGGCATTTTCTTTCTCCCCCATGCTTTGTCAGTTTCAAACCATTTTGATTAGATTTATAAGACTAGAGACCAGTATAATTGTTACCAATACTAATTAGGACCACTTAATACCAGATCAGGTGGCTTGTATTTTTCTATTTCAAACCACAGTCATGAAATCCGCCTTCTCTTATCAGACAATATCTTCTTAACTAACTGCTCATTTCCCAAATCTATCTTTGTCTTCTAAATGCCTTGCCTTGGGAGGAAGGAGTGGTGAAACATTACCTGTTCCCTTAAGGTCTTTCCTTTCTTGCTCTAGACTCTATAGTCCTTTGAAATTCTTTCCATCAGCATTATTTGTGGATTGACAAATCTTGGGAAGTTTTCTGTCACATTGTAGATTGTCGTTGTTGTTTTTACCCTTTGTTTTCGAAAACGACCAAAGACATCAGGAGGATGGTGTTCTGACTTGCAAGTGAACTGGATTTAAGCGAGGCAGACAGGTGCCTCAGTCTCTCCTCCAGAGTCATTGGAATCCAGCTGCAAGACACAGGTCAGGATGACTGGTGATGGCCTCAAATGCAGTGGAGACCTTAGCCTTTATAAGCTAGGTGTCCAGGAAGACAACAAACTTCCCTACTGTCCCAAAGAGTTTTGAAGAAAAAAAAATCATACCTTAAGTATTATCTTGCTGGGACAATAACAATTCCTCATTTGTCTTTATCCGATCCTTGTTGGGTAAGTTCTCAGCTGCCAGCTTCTCAGCTCTATAATTCCTTGGAGAACCAGCCGTTATTTCTTCCTCAGAGGGTCAATCTTCCTCCTCCCCAGAAAGAGCCTTTTATCTCTTACTTAATTCCAAGACTCCAATGATCCATCATCTTCCACCCTTCCTCCTCCTGACAAGATGACTATTCCTCTCTGCCTCTTCATATTCTCACAGTAAAGACGTTCTTCCATTTTTCAATAGCTCCAGATAACCACAGTGTCCAAGTGTAGGAGTAGGATTGATTTGTACATTGAGCAAGATAAGTTAATTGACAGTAGCAAAAACACAACTCTAGTATAAAGGTGATTGCAAAATTCATCCCCTCTCCAAACTCACAGGAAGTGAAATCTACAGTCATTTGTCCTTCTTGCTTGTAGCTTAAATGGCAAATTTAGACTTGGTGTAAGAAAAAAAGCTAGCAACTAGTCTGATACCACGTGAAAGGGGCTGCTTTGGTGGGAAGTGAATTTCTACTCAAAGGAAATCTTCAAAGACTGGATAATTATGTATTGAATACGCTATAGAGAAATTCTTGCTCACTTGGTATCAGTTTGATTATATGGCTTCTGTGGACCTTTCAGACAATAAGATGTTGTAATTGTGTGAATATGTCCACTGAAGAGTCCATGAATAAATTACATATCACCCCCTCCCTATCCAAAAATTCCACTGACTCTAAATTATAGGATCAAATACTTACCCTTCTGGTATTTAAAGCTCTTCACAACCTGACTCCATTCTTTTTTTCTTGCATTATTCTTGTACATTACTATACACCATGTATTCTACACTTTAGTCACACTGGTCATCTTATTGTTTCTTTACGTCTTCTCTTTATATATTTGCACTGGCTATACCCTTGCCTAGAACATAGATGTTCTACACACTTCAACCTCTTAGCATCCCTAGTTTACTTCAATATTCCACCCAAGCACCACCTTTTGTATAAGGCATTTCAAGAGTTCCCCAGCTACTATTGCCTTCCCCCATGAGGTCACATGGTATCTGTTTTACACACACATGCACACACATATTATATTGTAGATATATAATATATAAAAAATAAATATATATTGCCTCCCTTTTAAAATATAAAAATAAAACAGATCTATGGTATTCCCCTAAATTATTAATCTAGTAATCACATGAATAAAAGAAATTAGGTTAGTTTTACATGATTATTTCTTTTATTTACTCTGAACATTCTTTTTTTTTAAAGTTTGAGTTCCAAATTCTTTCCCTGCTCCCCCTATTCCCTTTCCCATCCATTGAGAAGGCAGGCAATATGATATCAATTATACATGTGAGATCATGCAAAACATATTTCTGTATTAACCATATTTTTATCATTTTAAAATGTTATTTATTTTTATTCTGAACTTAAGAAATAAAAAGCCATTACATAACAGTGGAATACTACAAAAATATTTTACTGATTTAGAAAAAAATAACAAAATTCATCTGGATGAACAAAAAGTCAAGGATATCAAAGAAACTAATGAAAAAAGATGTAAAGGAAGGAGGTTTAGTAGTAGTAGATCTTAAACTACATGTAATTATCAAAACCATATTAATCATATCACAAAAAAAGCAAGTAAAGAAAAGAAAGTGAAAAATTATACTTCAGTTTGTACTCACAGCAGTTCAATAGTTTTCTCTCTCGAGATGGATTACCTATTTCTTCATGAAGATGCTGTCTTTTTGTGATCATCACTTCCTTCTAAAGGTGCTCACCGATATTCCCTTTAATAATATGTTCTGGAATTCCCCCAGGATGTAAGGGAGAGTTGTCTGGCCTTAAATTTGCATACTTCACTTGCTTTTTTTGAAATTCACAACTTATGTTCTTTTCCAAACCTAGGCTTTGAAAGCTCTCATATACCATGAACTTTCACAGATTACTGACGATGGGTCAGTGCTTACATCTCTCAGCTTTTTCAATATCATAAGCTCATCTGGTTCCATTAACGGATTCAAGCTCATCAAAGACACCCAATTCCTTTCCTACTATTTCTCTACTTATCTTGAGTATCAATTTCCACTTAATTCTTTTTTGTTTTACTCCTTTTCTTGGCAGTAAGTATAAGCAAAATAGAACAGTTCTCCCTTTTCTCTGTCATCTCATGCAACCTGAATGGAGGCCCTTTACCTTCTTTGATTCTCCTCTTTTCTATAATATAGTGGCAAAGGATGCTGCAGATGAATGCCTGATGACTGGACTGAAGTCTCCCAGAATTTCCCTTCCTCAATTACTCAGGTAGCTTTGCCCTAACCTAAGGGCTGGTGGGCCATGACTTCGATTGAGGAAAAAGCTGCCGAAAGTCCCCTTTTGGCAGCAGACGAAGCCAGGTGATTTTAATTTGCTTTCCCTTGCCCTCCCAAGGGGGCAAATCTGTACCTTTCAGCCTGATGCCTCTTCTCCACTCTCACACCCTACCACTGGAATGGTTCCACTCTTTTCTTAGTTTATTTTTCTGTGCTTAAACATTCACATTGTCTCTCAAATTAGAAATCATTACAAATGCTGTTAATTACTGGCACTGTTAATCTGAAGCCAACTGAGGGAGAGCTGAGAGCGAAATTTAAAACTGTGATTTTTGCCAGAATTTAATCTCTGTCTGGGGTCCCAGAAAGAGTTTTGTGATAAATTCTTGCAGTTTCACAAGATAGAAAGAATACTTACGCTGGAGCCCACTAGGCTTGAGTCAGGAGTTGTGGTGTATGTGTGATATTAAGTTGGAGTGTCCACCATTTTCTTTACCCTTTCCTTCCTCAGTTGGAAAGGAAAAACCCTCCTCCAGGGAGAGGGTCTGCAAGAGTGACTGGGAGAAGTCACAGCGTAGGAGAGGAGTAACTTAACCCACAAAAGTGTGAGAACAAGTGAGGCCTCCCCTGTCTTCTCCAGTTCAGCAAAGCAGCATAACACTGCACTGTTCTTAAGTTAAAAATAAAAGCAAACAAAAACAACTTTTCTCTTGTTCCCAATTTTCCTCATTCATGATGCTATCTTCTGTATGCATCTTTTTAAAATTCAAATTGACTGATACACTGTGGTGAATTTCTCCCTTCTCAACAGTTTTATAGTATTTTATAGTATTACATTCTGCTTCCTTTTTATGATAACCCCTTTAAATTGAATATTGTTCATTTCAATAGAGGTGCCAAGAGATTCTCTATAGTTACCATTTTCATATCCACAAATATGTGTATTTCTTTTGCGGGGTCGGGGGGATGTCAGTCCATTCACCTCCATTCTGCACCCTCTCCTTTTGCTTATTGGCACTGAAAGCTAATGATAAAGAAATATTTTCTCACAATGGGTAAACTCTAACCAGTGCTGAGTTTCATATTATCTCTTCAGCCCTCTTAGTGAAATTCAAAGCTTTTCTCAATCCCAGGAGCAAGAAGACTGCACTTCACATTTAAAGAACTCATTAGTTCTGTTTGCTACTAGTACATAGCAAGGAGCAGAGCACAGAAAAGAAAATAATAATAACCTCTTACTTCCTGTACAGGCTCAGTTTAAACCCTCCACGTTTAAGAAAGAGTTGAGAATGATGTGCCTGAACTCAAGAGCTCTGGAATTCTAATTCTAATTCTGTGTTTTGTCTACAGTGTTTTTAAACAAGTCAATTTAGCTCTCTTTCTCTGCCACAAAAAGTGACATATTCCCCAAGTTCATCAGTGGAATATAAGTAATGTGGGTAAAGAATATAGGGATGGAAAGTGCTAAACACAAAGTGTTTTTTTTTCAATGCTATGCCTCTGAGACCATCAGTCAGTTGTTCTCTTGGCTGGATTTGGGATTTGGGAGTCCTGTGAAGGCCAAATATCACATTTAGTTTCTTCACAAGTCATTGATCTAAGGAGCTTTTAGACACCGCTTAGAAATATTCAATCTTCCTTCTTCTTGGAAGGAGGCTCCAGTGCTTGTAACAAACCACTCACCAGGGACAATTTGAAATGCTCCAAAGCAATGTTAATAATAATTTGAAATAGTGAAGTAGGGGATTCTGAGAGGTAAAAATCATAGGCCACTAAGGCACCTCACACCTTCCAATTTTTCTTAATGGTAGATTTTTCTCTAAAATATATATTTTCAGAATTGCTGATAAAAAAATTCGGTAGTAATTACAGCTACCTAGAGTTATGGGTATTCATTGCTGCCTCCCACTTTTAGTGGAGTATTCTACAAAGCAGTGGGAATAGACTACTTAACACTGCACCATCTTGAACAAAGATACTGTCTGAAAAATCAATGTTGCTTGGCCAACATTAAGTCCCCTTCCCCATATGTAAGGACTAGATCAGCTATCCTAAAGCCTCAGAAGAAGGCTCTTAGTGTCTTTCCATAACATGGCAGAGGAGAGAAGCCTTCTCTTGATCTCTCTCTAGTTCTACATTCAGCACTGGCCTCCTAGCAACATTTTATATAAATATTATCTCAATATTGTGTTTGGAATAAGGAAAGAGACATGGGTTCGAAGTCAGCCTCTAATTACTCTATGACAATGAGTAAGTGACCTACCTTTCTGATCCTTCTAGAACTTTACACCTCTAAAATAGGGACAATAATATCTGAGCAGCAGCCTAACAAAGGGTTCCAATGAGACTTAAAATGAGATAATGAAGAACTTTCTGAAACTTATTGTGCTATGTAAATTTCAGCTATTTTTATCATTGGGGGCGGAGGGTTTACTAAGAAGCATTCCAAGAGAAGAGTCAGAGAACATTTTTTCATCATTTTTTTTCTCATTTCTGGTTCCAAACCACCCCAGGGACCACTGTGGTAGCTTCAGAAAATGTTTTTTGGATGGTCATTTTTTTCACCTAAAATAGTGTGCCAGTTCACAGGGTTTCATGTGTATGGTGAGAGCTGACTGATTGCCTAGTTTCTAAGGTTTCTCATGTTTTTTATGTTGCTAAGGTTACTATTTTCTATAGTGTACAGAGGACTTTCCTTGTAAAAACCCAATGAGGTAGATAGGAAATACAAATATTACTTTTCCCATTTTACCAATGAAGAAACAAGCCCAGGTAGATCGTGTGATTTACTTGAGATCATGTAGCTAAAAAGTGACAGAACTGAAACTTGAACCCAGGTCTTCCAAGTGTTAGGGCAAGGCTCTTTCCACTACAATGTAATGCTTCTAAACTATAGGTAAATTCGTTGTACCATAGAAGTTTGGACAATAAGAGTATTTCAATGATATGTGCTCCTGGCATCCATATCCCTTCTTAATGTTAACAGCTAACATTTATATAGCACTTAGTGTGCGCCAATTACTATACTAAGTGCTTTATAATTATTATGTCATTTTATCTTCATAACAACCCCAGGAGATAGGTTATATTATTCCCATTTTATAGATAAGAAAACTGAAGCAAACAGAGGTGAACTTGTCCCAGGTCACACAGGTAGTGTCTGAAGCTGATTTTCCACTCAGGTGTTCCTAAGACTCCAGTCTTAGCACTCTATCCACTGTATCACCTAGCTGTCTCCATATTCTTATGCATAAAGGTGACAAGAGAGGCCAAAATTTGATGAATCCAAAGCCAGAGAAAAGAAACTTCAAATAAGTGTATGCCAGGGCACATAATTGGGGGCATAATTAAACCTATTTTCCTGTCTGAGTGGTGATTGTAACAGATAAGTAAACAACTTTGTCCATTCAAGGAGTTTTAACAGAATTTTTCAAGGAAGAAAATTCTGCCTTTATTTGATGTCAGTTCCCTGACATAGGAAAAGCAGGACTTGGGTATTTCTGACTGCATCACCATGGGATGAATGGCAGAGCCAGCCTCTAGGTGCCTCTACTATACCTCTCCATAATGCACCTAACAGTCAGCAGACATTTGCAAAATGCCTTCAAGCATGCAAAGTACTTTGGTTCATTTGACCCTCACCACAACCTTGGTAAGTAAATAGGTACTTCAGGTATTATCCTCATTTTACACATGGAGAAACTGAGGGTCAGAAAGGTTAACTAACTTGCCTACAGTCACACATCTGACTTTTTTCCTCTAAATATTTATTTTAACGTTCTTTTTTAAAAATTTTGAGTTCCAAGTTCGATCCATCCCTCCAGACCCTTCCCCACCCACTGAGAAGAAAAACTATATAATATCGCTTATACATATTCAATCATACAAAAAATGTTTCTATATTAACCATGCCACAAAAAATAAAGAAAAATAAACAAAATGAAAAATTATACTTCAATTCGCACTCAGAATTCATCAGATCTCTCTATGGAGGTAGAGAGTATTTTTTTCAACATGAGTCCCTCAAAATTGTCTTGATCATTGATAGTATTGGTCAGAGTAGCTAAGTCTTTCAGAGTTGATCATCCCTATAATACTGTTGTTATGCACAAAGACCCTCTGATTCTGCTCACTTCACTCTGCGTCAATTCACATGTCTTTCCAGGCTTTTCTGAAAGCATCCTGCTCATCATTTCTTATAGTATTCCATAACAGTCATATACCACAACTTGTTCATCTGTTCTCCATTTGATGGCCATCCCCTCAATTTCTAATTCTTTGCTATTATATAAAAAGCTGCTTTGAAAATATTTTTGTATATATAGATACTTTTCATTTTTCATGGATCTCATTGGGATACTAGTAGTATTGCTGGGTTAAAGAGCATATGAAGTTTCATAGCCCTTTGGGCATAGATTCAAATTGTTCTCCAAAGTGGTTGGACCAGTTCACAACTCCACCAGCAGTGCACTGAGTATCAAAAGCCTGATCAGAAAAAAAAGAATCTTTTTATCTCAAGTCCATACTATTCCATCCACTAATCAACATTGCCTCTCTAAGGAAAGCCTTATTTCCATGAAATGAAGTAAGAGAATTTTTTCCTGGAAATTCAGCAACTTACAAGTCTATCTTTAAGCTTTAATATGGAAAACTTGAAGCTTATGCATCTTTTTGTTTCTTTCTACGTATTTCTGCATTTGCATAGGAAGGATAACAAGCAGAAATGAAAACTCAATAGACTAATACAGGGTAGACACTGAATTATTAACAAAAGCCATAACATATAGACCATACTAGTATACCAAAATAAAACCAGTTTTATTTATAACCACCTAAATACTGTTTTATTAACATTTGATTTTATCAACTTAATTTCACCTTAAAATAGCTATTCAGTTATTTTTCAATAATGATTGCTTGTACTTTAGCTGTAATTTTTAATGATGAACTCTATTTTTAAGAATCTTTGGAATGCTAGCTGTGGCACAGTGTAGAGATTGCAGATCTTGGCACCAAGAAGACCTGCATTCACATACTGCCTCAGATGCATTGTGATCCAGGGTAAGTTGATTAACCTCTCTCAGCATCAATTTTCCTATTTATAAAATAAGAATTATAATAATGGCATCTACCTCACAGGATTATTATTAGTGGGATCATATGAAAATAACAGAGGAAGCATGTTAGAAACCTTTAACTCCTATAGAAATGTAGCCATATTGCTCTTATTAAAGTATGCTCAAATACCGTAATGGAATAGCAAAGCACTTAATGACTTCAAGCTTCCCTTAGAATTAAAGGTTCATATTTTTAAAACCAACATATTATTCAGTGTATTTTGAATATTGGAGTGGTCTTTTACATTCAGGTCAAATATACATAGGGAGCTTATGGTGACATATGGTGTAAGACACTGCTCCAAATCCAACTTCCGCCAAGTTGCTTTCTATTTTTCCCAAGTTTTCTTGCCAGACAGGAAGTTATTCCTAAGTAGCTTATGTATTTAAGTTTATGGAATGTTGGGTTATTGAACTCGATTGTTTCCTGATTCTTTCCTATTAAACTCGTTCCACTGACATCATTTTCCCTTTTCTTTTTAACCTGTAACAAAGAGTTTGGAGCATCATTTGATAATATAGTTTGAGTTCTGAAAGAGCCTCCTCTACTTAGTCTATTGTATTGGGAGTTTATCAGAGAAGAGATATCTAATATCAGAACATATGGATAAGATTACAATATCTGCCAAAGGGAGCCAGATTTCTGTGAAGAAGATAAAAAGCATGTATGAGGAAGACCTATAGGAAAAGGGAAATTTATTAAGTTGCAATAGGTATTCTAGAAAGTTCAACAAAACAGAAAGCCTTAGGAATACAGGGAGTGTGCAGAGGTGTGACAGCTGAATGTGAAGGAGAAAGTACAGGCAGCAGAAGGGAAAGAAGGTGATTTTTTTTGCCTCACTATGAATTATATTTATATATGATAATATTTTTCTATCTGAAGATCTGAGCACTAAAAAGTCTGTCAATCCAGTCCAATCCACTTCAATTTAATATATAAGTGCCTACTCTGTGCAAGTCACTGAACTGGTTCAAAATACAAGAGAATATTCATAGTACTCAAAGTAGAAATAACTCTACAGATCTGGGACCCCCTAATCAGTCAGTGAATAAATATTATATTAAGTGCTTACTATGTTCCAGGCGGTGCTAAATGTTGATGACACAAAGAAAGAAAAAAGACAGTTTCTGCTCTCAAGGAACTCAGTTTAATAGGTGAGATAACATGAACCCAACTATGGCCAAACAAGATGTACACAAGACTGATTGGGGGTAGTCTCAGACGGAATTGGTCTAGGTCATGTCTCCAGTCCCATCCAGCTCTAGAATTCTGTGATCCCAGATCATTGTACACGTGCCCCTTGGAATTGTTTAATTGGGCTTAAGGTTTTATGACTTTTCCCTTATAATTTTGTGTTAGTTTTTAATCATACTTCCAAACTTCCATTCAGAATAGCATCCTTATTTGTAATTTAGCTATCTAAACTTTCTTATTGCCTTTCCTTTATTTTGTGTGTGTGCGTGTGTGTGTGTGTGTGTGTGTGTGTGTGTGTCTTGGGGGGAGCTTTTTCTTGTACCTGGAACACCACCAAGGTTGAGAGAACTTACAGCCATGCCTACCTCTCCATGAGAGGGTTTCCTTTCTTTCAGGACTTCATTTTGTGTCACTATGTTTGGAAAAGAGGAAAATTGAATAAATTTGTTTCCTTAAAGTTCATCCAACTCTCCTATATTTCTTTGATTCTCATATTTTTTTTGTAACCTTGATGTTATTTCCCTGAGTCTTCTGGAATCCCATGTCCATTTGCCTGAAACTGAGTTTTTTCCTTTTCCTTGGATCTGGAACTGTTGATTTGTTGTTACTCTTCCTAAGGTGGTCATTGTGATAGACTGGATAAAGTCCTGACCTTGGTGACTGAAAACCTGAGTTCAAATACCAGCTCTGTCACCTACTGGTCTGTGATCTCTTAAGCAAATCAAACATCTCATACCTCAGTTTTCTCATCTGTAAAATGAGCAAAAATTGATCTTTAAGGTGCCTCCCAGTTGTGACCATCTTAAAAAAAAATCTCTCTTTAGATCTTAAACTGATTCCTCTCTTTTTCCAAATAACAGACTAATAAATATATTTGCCTTAGCTAATTGCTTTCTTTTTTGCACTAGAAATTGTTACCTTTGGACAAGATATTCACATTTTCTTTCAATTTTTCATTCTTTTATTCTCTATTTTCTTGCAGATGCCTATGTAGCCAATGTCCCTTTCACTGAACCATTTTGTGACTTGGTAGCACTTTCAGAGCTATTGCAAGTGGTCACTACAACTGAGACAAAAATCATCTAACTAGAGGGAGGGAAATCAAGTGACTGTGATATAAGGGGTAGTCTGATTCTGGATGTAGTTATTCCAGGAGAGGATATGGCCCATTTTGAGGGAAGCTGGGAAGAATGGAACATTAAGTGAGCCCAGGAGAGCTGGATGCCACAGCGCCAAAACCCCAGAGATGGTGTCTCAGGATCAGTTGGGTCACTTACCATTGCAGGGCTGTGAAGCAAGGTAAGTGATGTTGTGTCCAGTCCTCTGGATGTCAGTACCCTGTGAAAAAGCTCTAATTATAGGGCTACCTTACTTTCCACTAATTATACTTATGAGCAACAATAAGGTTCACCAAGAAGGCTGTTTATGGATGTGAAAATTGGGGAATTCTGCTTGCAAAATTCTGTGTCTTATGATTCTTGTTTCTTTTACCTTGGTTTCTCCATCTAGTGCCAGTGATATGTGTGCATACACAGACATACATATGCACATAACCACATATATATAATCCCATTTAAGCATAAGAGGATAATGTGCTGGTGTCTTTTAAGAAAACTCTTCAGAGAAATTTGGGAAGAACAATTAACGGAGATATGTTTTGTGTACTTAAAAGTTTGGGAGTGATTACAGGATCTGTTTGGATGAAAGAAAAGTGTAATCATCTTTAAGCAGATGCCTTGTTAGCAAGGTTTGGCGCCTCAATAGTCACCAAAGAGGACAGATCATTTTTTGAACAAAAATCATCTAAAAATGACATTTGCTGCAGGAAAAGTTCATTAACTTTAGCATCTGATCCATTTATTAAATTACACATATCCTTACCTTCTCCTTGTTCTTTCTGTAGGGTTTGAGGATATTGAGAAAACTCTTATTAGGGACTGGATAAAGAAATGAAAAGACAAAACAATGGAAATAAATCATTTGACAATGTTCTTACTTCTTCAATAAATGGGTTTTTTTTGAGGGAAGGAGTTGAAACTACTGGCTAAGTTGAAGTTTATGAATTCCCTGCTTGTTGATGTCACAGATATTTGAGATATTTTTGTTTGACGTTGTAAGTAATGGATGCCCAATCTGACTACTGCCCTTGTTTCTTTCTAGTAGTCAGATGCAACAGATGTGGGCATTATAGCTCACCAGAATGCAATAATCATAAAAATAACAATTCAAATTTATATAGCATCTTAAGGTTTACCAAGTACTCTCTTTACAACCACCTTGTGAGAAAAGATATGACAATATCATTATCCCATTTAAAGGAAACAGAGGCCCAGAATAATTTACATAATGAGGCCATGGTCACACAGCAAGTGAGCAAAAGTGGAACTGAGTCTCAGGTCTGTGGAATAGGTATTATCATCATTCCTACTTTACAATGAGAACTTTAAGACTAGGAGAGGATAAGTGACATTCCCAATGTCATATAGCTAATTCTCGGACAGAATTCAAACTCAGGCCTAGGTGGATGTCCTAGAAACATTCTAAGAACAAGACACTTATTATCTGGAAATAATTACAGCAAGTAGAGCAGGGATTTTCCAGTATTCTGCCTAGAGATATCAAACTTTTCTACAAGAAAGATAATTTTCCATAGTCCTTTATTGTCGCTATTGGTCTAACCTACCTAATTTTACTCTATCCCCCTAATACGCTAGTCTAGGAAGAAGAGTAGGATCTTTTGGACTTCAAAATACATTACAGAAACCCAATTTCTCCCCAGATATTCAAGTCTAAATCACCAAGCACCAAAAGGACGTTACAAACTGGAAAATAAGACCAAAATGGCATCCCAACGTTAAGGTCAATGTTCAGTAAGTCTGGCTGTGACTGATTATATAAATATGAGCTCAGAAGGCTTTACCACAAATCAGGCACAAATAGACCATATGAATATTTGGAGTACAGCTGTCTCTTAGTTTGTGCATCTCGATTTTCTTTTGAGTAACTGGAATTCTGCTCTGCTCATAGAGCACAGTGCTTTCTTGGATGTGGGCATGCCATACTGGGGAGTCCTCTGCCAATGTCACTGTATGTCTTACAATCAATACCAAATTTCTGTAGAGGGACCTTGAAAGTGTCCTTCTATGGTTTCTTCTGACCTCTGTGTGAGCACCTGCCTTGTGTGAGTTCTCCACAAATTAGACTTTTAGGCAACATACCTTGGGCATTTGAACCCAGGCTTTCAAAGCTGCCCTCTCAGTAGTAGAGTTTGAAAGCCTGTCAGCTCAGCTCAAGAAAGGTCCTTCAGTTTGGTAGACAAACTGATATACGTCTTCTCTTCCACAATTCTGATGCCTCCCAAATATTGAGCTAGATAATAAGAATGGATAAATAACATCTAACATTCACATAATGCTTTAAGTTTTACAAAGTGCATTATAAATATTGTCTCTTTTTACTTTCACAAAAAAACCCAAGAGGCAGTTATTAATTTCATCCTCATTTTACAGATGAGGAAATTGAGATAGACTGGTTAAGTGACTTGTTCAGGATAATAAGGCTAATAAGTGTCTGGTGCTGAGTGTGAATTTTATCCAACCCTAAGCACTATGCAACCCAGCTACCTAGATGGGAATCCTGCAAACATCTTAATATCAACTTGAACTCATTATCTTTCCCCCTAAATATGCCCCTCTTCCAAACTTCCTTATTTCTGTCAAAAGCAGTGTCTCCACTCACCCATTCTCATAAGCTTCCTATTATCCTTAATTTTTACCTCTGCCTCTCACCCCACATACCCAAAGAATCGCCAAAACTTACTTTTTCTTCAAAACTTCTTTTCACTCACACAACTACCACCTTAATTATGACCCTAATTATCTCTCACATAGTAATTGAAATCTAGCCTCCTAATTGCTCCCCCTGTCTTGTCTGTCACTACTCCAGTCTATCCTACACATCGTTGCCAAAATAACTTTCCTTAAATTTTATTCTGACCATGTAACTTCCTTATTCAACCTATTCCATTAGCCCCTGTTGTCTCAAAGATAAGATATAAACTCATCTCTTGAGCTTTTCAAGCCCAAAGCTATCCGTTCATCCTCATTAGACATTACTTCCCCTCCCATAATTTTCAATTCAGCCAAATTGGCCTCTGTCTGTCCCCGACACATGACATCTCTATCTTCAATGTGTTTGAACTAGCCCTTTCTCATGCCTTGGATACGCTCCCTGCTTCCTCTGTATCACAGAAGTCTTCTCTTCCTTTAAGCACCGTCTCTGCATCACGCCTCCCCTCATTCCACCAATCAGCTCTTTCCCTTCCAAACTACCTGGTATTTAATTGTGGTTCAGTCATTTCCGTTGTGTTTGATGCTTTGTGACCCCATTTGGGGTTTTCTTGGGAAAGATGCTGGAGTGGTTTGCCATTTTCTTCTCTAGCTCATTTTACAGATAAGAAAACTGAGGCAAACAGGTTTAAGTGATATGCCCAAGGTCATACAGCTAGCAAGTGTCTGAGGCTGGATTTTAACTCAGGGTGATGAGTCTTCCTAACTCCAGTGCCTGTACTCTATCCACTGCACCACCCAGAAACCCCTTGTATTTTGTATATATTTGTATGCATTAAATATGGATACATAGAACATTTGTGTGGGCATCTATATATATGCATCTTGTGTATATATAGTGTAAATATTCATATCTAGAACATATTATATATAAACACAAATATATCTATTGAATAAATACACGCATATAGACACATATCTTTATTCTCCTTATTCTCCTCCTTTCTTTGGGGTTAGAGGTTGCTCCTTTCTTGGTGCTCATATCACCAGTGCCAAAGGTACCGCCTAGCTCATAGTAGGTGATTAAGAAATGCTTGTTGTTTTACTAACAATAAAAATGGTTGGGTCGAGGTTAAAAAATTAAAAAAAAACTAAGAAGTTGATCGGGGAACACACTACATAAGCAAGAATCAGAAACAATTGCCCAGTTCCATGGGATGATCCTCAGACCACAGGCAGACAGAACCATCTCAGGCCCATACTTCACAGAACCATAGAACCTAACCGTTAGAAGGCACTTCAGAGGTTAAACCTACCTACCATCGAAAGGAGAAATAAAAAAGAAGTTCAAGGATTTCAGTTTCCCCAAAAGAGGATTCTTTTGGCTTTTTTCTTAGTCTATTCTGAACATTATACAAAAATCAAAAAAGAGAATCCTGACCTTTCTTGTGGAGATGTCACTTCCCCCCCAAAAAAAATGGGAGAAATGTCGGTGAACCCTGCTACAGATGACAAGCAGTTTTATGAGAAGAAGGTCATAAAGCTGAAGGGAAAATATGAAAAGAAAATGGTCCTACAGCAGTCCAAAGGAGTGTGTTTGAGAAAAGGGAGTTGTCAGGAAAAAGAATTTCCACTACAACCCACCCAATAGATCTCCAAACATCTTTGCTTGAGCACACGAAATAAGCAAGAGCTCATTTCACTTTAGGATGGCATCAGTTGCAAGGAAGCTTTCTTTCTCATCTCCAGCCTCATTTGCCAGTTTGCAACCTTTAGCTTTGCATGGCATCATGCTCCCCTTCCTGAGCAATGGTTCTGCATTTGAGTGCCCTCCACAGCTAGGATAGAGCTCAATGCAGAGGATAGAGCTCAATGCAGAGGATAGAGCTCAATGACTCCACTCAGGAACACCTCTATTTAAATCAAGCCTCAGAAAGTTATTAGCTGGGTGACCCTGGGCAAATCATTTAACCTCTGTTTGCTTCAGTCTCCTAATCTATAAAATGGGGATATTAAGAGTACCTACCTCAAAGTTTTTGTGAAGATAAAATGAGATACTAATTTTAAAGTGCTTAGCATAGTACCTGGTATGTAGGAAGGGCTACATAAACATTAGCTATTACTTTTATTTCTTCTCAGCACATTCTGTGTTTAGCATTCCTGACACCAGGAGATCCCATCCACACTTTTCTTTTTCCCTTGTTACCTACGCACGCTTCTATCTCGAAGCCTTTCCAATTGCTAGAGGATGTACTAGCCTGGGCATGGCCATGGAGACTACAACACCTGCTCCTCCTTGCTACTCTGAGGCATCGGTGATGGAGGCGTTAGTGAAGAAACTATTTCACCACTTCTATTTAATTTTGACCGTTTAGCAAAATTCCTTTATTAAACTATAATTGAAAACAAATTTGGGAATACTGAGTAAAGTAAAAAGTAGGCAAATGTCATTGAACATGTTTAATATGAAAGGACACATTTTTAAAAATAAGCCTAGACATAAAACCAGGCAGTGGCTATGTGTGGGGGTGAGGGGTGGATGTGTACATCCACAGCCCTCCATACCCCACACTCCCTATATATATGTGTGTGTGTGTGTGTGTGTGTGTGTGTGTGTGCGTGTGTGTGTGTATACATATAAATAATGTTATAGCCAGCCAGTGACTATGTGTGAAGAATATATATGTGCATATATATGTATGTGTACACATATGTTCACATATATCCACGTATAACCACTACCCAATTATATATATATGTGAATGTGTGACTATATGTATGTGTATACATACACATATAGCCACTGAGTGTTTATAAAATTATGCATATTTGCTATATTAGATATATACATGGCATGTTTTCTGCCCCTAGAAAAAAGTGGACTCTAAGGCAGCATTTTCCACATTTTAAATGATCTATATACAACTGATCACTAAACTAATGTGTCATAAATAAATCTAAATATAACAAAATACAAATAATCCAGAGGGACCTCATCTTGCAACTTCATATCCATGCTTTAAAGTTTATTCGCTGTCATTGTATTTGGAGACTGATATTTTAATGCACGTATAGGACATAGATATTCCTTTAAATTGATGAAGAGTATGAGTATGTGAATGAGTGTGTCTGTGTGTATATGTATGTGTGTATTGTGTAGGTAAAATACATTTTTCTTAGGGTGATAACTGGTGTTCGCAAGAAATATTTTAAAAGGATGTCTGAAAAAGTTAAAGAAAAGGACTTAATTAGATTATTCGTTAATTTTAAGGACTGGGCCATATAAAATGGAATTGTACTTTAAGAACAAGATATAAATCATCCCAATTGACTGCTATGGTTATCACAGAATTATTAGAGTTAGATATAACTTAGTTTATTTTGTTGGCAAAAACACCCGGGACAAGAGAGTTGAAGTTATTTGTCCAATTCCCTGTGAAGCCAGTAGCAGAATTGAGCCTAAAAGCTCGTTCTCCTGATTCCCAAGCCAACACTCTTTCTGTTTTTTCAATAATTAAATTTGTATTTACTTAAAAGCATTGCAATTGTCAGTAACACAGCTGCAACTCCTTAACAAAGATAGGAGTAGCAATTACAGAGTGATTTAACAGGACAAAAATCATTTTGTATGCTGCATCAAAGACAACTGAAGGTAAAATGAACTACATGAATGAAGCCCTTGCCAAGTGCTTACTATGTGTACAGCATAGTACTGAGCACTGGGGATAAAAATAGAAAAGAAAGACAGTCTCTGTTCTCAGGGAGCTCCCATTCTAATGAGGGAGACAACATAAATGGAAGGTTTTATTTGCAAATCAGATGGAATGGACCCATATTCTTTATCAACAAAGCAGATGGGCATGCTTCTTCTTTAATGTCATTGCCACTGAGAAAATATCAGTTTCTGACACAAAATCATTTAACAATGCCATGTGTCTCTCATATAATTGCAAATTAATAGCCAGAATGGCTGGACCGATTCACAGACCCACCAAAAATATATTAATATCACCTCTCTTCCCATAGTCTTTCCAATGTTGACTTCCTGCTTTTTTGTCATCTTTTCCAATTTTCAAAGTAGGAACTAAAAGAGTTGTTTTCATTGACACTTTTCCTCCATAGTTATTTGATCCATGTTTTCATGAAGTCATCCATAGTTTGCAAATCTTATCAAACTGTTTGGAAATACTCTTTGACCACTTAATCTATATGGGAATGGTTCTTGTTATATATCTGCCTATATATCTTGGATATTAGGTTTTATGAGTGACATTTGACACAAATATTTCCTACACAACAGATTCTTCTTATTTTTATCTTCAGTAACTTTATTTCTGTAAAAGATTCTTAATTTTTTATATTTAAATTTTTCTAATTTGTCTTTTATGATATTCCATATTCTATTAAAAAAAATTTCTATTGGTATTATTGAAGTTATTTTCTCCTATTCCTTTTTTTTAAATGATATGACCTTTATCTAAATACATGTCATAATCTGAGCAATAGGTTGATAAAGTGGGTCTATCAGTATTAATACCTACAAAAGACAGTGAATATGAATATAAATTGGACCCAGAGTTGAACAAAAGAAAGAAAGTACAGCTAGGCAATGCAGTGGATAAAAGTACTGGACTTAGAATTAGGAAGAACTGAGTGTGTATGAATCCTGCCTCAGACATTTTCAAGTTGTATGACCTTGGATATGCCATTTAACCACACTCACCCTCAGTTTTACTCATCTGTAAAATGGGGTTAATAATAAAATCTATCTCATGGGGTTATTGTGAAGAATGAATGAGATTCTGTATGTAAAGTACTTTGCAAATCTTACAGTGAGTGAAGTGAGCAGAACCAGGAGACCATTGTACACAGTAATAGCAACATTGTGTGATGTTCAGCTTTGATAAACTTGATTCTTCTCAGCAATACAATGATCTAAGACAATTTCAAAAAACTCATGATGGAAAATTCAGATTCACATTCAGAGAAAGAACTATGGAGTCTGAATGCAGAGTCAAGCATACTATTTTCACGTTTTATTTTTGCTTTGTCTTTCTCTTGATTTTTCCCTTTTCTTCTGATTCTTCTTTTACAACATTCATAATGTGGAAATGTGTTTAATATGATTGTACATATAAAACCTATATCAGGTAGCTTGTCTTGGGGAGAGGGTGATGGGGTGCCTGTGCTTGGACCCCAGTTCTAAAATCACATTTCTCTCTAAAAATCACATTTCTTTCTAGCCTCAAAACACTGTCTCAGGCAGTTTCTCCCCAGCCCAAGAACAGCCTTCCCTACATCTCTCTGTGATACTGTAGTCAGCTGAACCTATTGAATTAACCAGCTATGTACTGGCTGAACTGGTTATGTGCTGGGTCATAAAGATATTTACTACTCACCAACCAATCATATGTATTCTAGGCTTAAACCTATATATTCTCCCTTATGTTTATCTTGCCTAACAAGACATTGATGGGACCACCCTGAATATTTCCCAGTCAGCCCTGACAGTTGACTTAGTGACTTAAAACTTAGTGCCTAAAACCACACCTCCATGTAGCCCCTACCCCAGGCTATTTCCCAATGAACTCTGGGTAAAATACCTACTCAGTAGATACTAAAAATGTCTGTTCCTTTAAGAACTAACCACTCCCCAATCCTGCCCCAAATCACCTAGTCAGCATATTTGGCACATGCTTTACTATAGAATGTCCTATATAAACTTTAACTGTGCCCTCTAAGGTTGCAGGTTCCCTAAGAACTCTTGCCCACTGAAAAGTATAACAATAAATCTTTACCACCTTGACTCCATTACTTTTATATGTGAATTCATTCCAGAAGTTCCCATACTGTTCTCTTTGGGGTGGGGGTTCCACTCACCTCCTTTCCAACCTTCTCAAGGGGAGGGGAGAGAGGAAGGGAAAGAAAAGTTTGGAACTCAAAATCTTATAAAAGTGAATGTTGAAAACTTTCTTTATATATAATTGGGGGGTAAAACTATTAAAAAAAAAACAACTAGCCCTACACTAAGTTAGGCAACGTAGAGACTCTCAAGTCCAGATTATCTATAGGTTTAGGAAATAGATAAATTGAGAAGACTTTATTATTTAGTAGCAGATAATTTAAAAGAATAAAATGGTCATAAGATTATAAGGTTTTTCAAGAAACTATGTCCTCTTTTCAAGCAGAAAGAAGGGTCGAACACAGGCTAAATTCACCTTTCTGGCAGCTAGAGAAGTTTAGCCAGAAGTTAAGTCAAGACAACCCCCTTTTCTTGAGCCAGAGTCTAAGTTGAGTAATGGACTCTCCTAAGGAACATGGCAGGGTTGGGGGTGACTGCTAACCCAATTCCTCTTTCCCAGTACACTTTCTGGTTACAAAAGATACCACTTGGAGGAAAGGACTTCTGGCATAGGATCAAGAAATCTGGGAGAAGTTAATTAGTCAGGTGGCCTGCCTTGTCCAATTGAATTATGTTCAAAACAAGTTTCCATAATTTTTCCAATTCTTTTTTTTGTTACAAAAACTACCACTTTAAATTACTCCTTGTCTCTGACCTCTGAGGAGTCAGGTGACCTGCTTTGATATGCACATACTAACTTTGCAAATTACATCATAGATGACTTGGTAACTTTGTCCTTAACTTCCTTTATATCTCAGATAATTAATTTTAACATATGCTAGTATCGTTATCCTCATTTTAAGGAAAGTAAAGCCCAAAGAAGTTAAATAAATTGGCCATGGTCACATAGTAAGTGAGCATCAGCAGAATTGAGCACTAGGTCTTCTGGCTTGAACTTCAGGGTCCTTCTCACTACATGAGACTTGCTTTTGCCCCTTGAAACTCATCATTATCTAGGAGAGTGGTCACAACTCTTCCTCTATTCCTCTGCCTTATCTTTTCAAAATTGTAATTGGAGTCATATTCTTTGTCTCAAGAAAATCTTCCATTTTTTTCTAGCTAAATTCATGGTTTTCTCTCACATGCTTGAGAATTGGGGGATCTCATCTACTTATTTACTTTCTTTAATACTTTTATTTTATTTTCATCCCAAAGCCTTAAAGAATGAGGAGAGTAGGTCTCCAATGGGATCTGCCAGTGAAATCAAGTTAAGTAAATAAAAGAGTAGGACAAAAATAAAACAAAGATTTTTTCATAAGTGTTTTATAGGGAAGGGAAGCCATCTCAGGATTTTAAATCCTAGTGAAATATTGCATTTTTTTTAAAGCTGAATCTACCTAGACAACAAATCATCATAGACAGGGCTTCCAGACATCCGTAAAATGAGAAGACTCTTAGAGAGAAGTAAGTATTCTATTTGGGCAAGCTCTTTGTCTTCTTTAAAAAATGCAATTCAGCTCTTTTCTAGACCTTTGGGGAGAAAATAATAAGATCATCAGCATTGCCATCATCATCATCCAGTTTTGGGTTTTTTTCCCATCAGGGAGCAGTTAAGGTCACAAAATTACAGTTTCTTGTCTTATCCTTATCTTCATCATCATCATCAACAGTAGTAGTAGTAGTAGTAGTAGTGGTAGTAGTAGTAGTAGCAGCACGAAAACAGCCAATATTTCAGGTTTGCAAAGTACTTGGTATATATATTCTCCAAAAATCATGTATATTATGTACTATTATTTCCATTTTACAGGAAGTCTGAGCAAAGTTATAACGTGAGCAGGGTCATATAGCTAGGAAGCACCTGAAACAGGTTTCAAACTCAGGTCTTCTTGACTCTCAAGTTTGATGCTCTATCTTCTATGCCATCTTATGGCTTAGATGTACAATCAAAACTCTTAAACTCCACTAGAAAAAAAATAAATGCTGGGAGGCAGCGACCAAAGGTTGTAGATGAGGTTTGTGATCAGACCTAAGTAGCAAATTGTTAATGGCTTTTAAAAGATCTCCATGTGGATAGAGACCCCAGCAGCAAACTAGTGCATCATGTATCTGAACAACAATGCCCTTTGTTGCATCCTTTGCAGTGGTCACTCAAGCTCCTTTTAAACACCTTCAGTAAAAGGGAATTCACCACTTCCTGAAGCAACAAATTCTAAATTCAATCAGCTCCTTATTTTAAGAATTGTATCCTTATACTGATCCAAAAGCTGCATCCTTTTAAGTAATTCTCCCCTGAAGTAACAAACAAGGCTAGTCCATATAATATTATGCTGAATTTGCTCCAAACAAATATTCCTTGTTCATGTCATACAATGGTGCCTAGACGTTCAAATCTGTTGCACTGGTAGACATTTAACTTTGGCTTCAGTATTACTTACTCAATTCTGTCTTTGAAGATGGCCATTATAACCTTCCCATACCCAATGTCTACCACCAGAGACCCTTCCCTAGTCATTGGAAATACAGTTTAAAAAAATCCTCAACTCCATTCCTGATTGTGATAACTGCAAGACTTTTGGCAAACCACATAACTTGTATAAGCCTCAGTTTCCTCATCTGTAAAATGGATATGTAAATGTAAAATGATTGTAATGAGAAGCAGCAGAGTATACAGTATGGAGAACTGGTCAGAAAAACCTGTGTTCAAGTTTCCCCTCTCTGACATACTGACTGTTTGACTTGGGGCAACTCACTTAACCTCTCAATGACTATATACATCTGTCTAAGACTAAAAGTACAAGTTACAATGAAAACTGCTATTCTAATTTGGTTATAACAATATAACATTAATACAGTGACTCACATTTATAAAGTCTATCAAGATTTACAAAATCCTTTTCATATATATACGATCTTCACAATAATCCTGTGAGGAAGATATTGTTATTATCCTTATTTTACAGATGAGAAACTTAAGAAAGGATAAGCAATATGCCCAGAGTACCACACAGTAAGAGCCTGATGGGAAATTCAATCCAATGTCTTCCTGCTTCCAGGACCGGCATTCTTTCCACTTGCAAGGATATTTCTTTGTAGACTATATAAAGGAGAAAAGTGGGAAATAAAATTGGAAAAGACCAGAGTTACATTATCAAAAGCTTTTATTTCCACATCAAGGAATATGTATTTTATCCCACAGGAAAGATGTAACCATTCTTTTTTCTTTACCAGATGTGTAATTTGCCCATATTCATACATTATGATAGGTAAATAAAGGAGAAATTAAAGAGAGAAGAGACTGTCAGAAAATAGAAATTAGGATATCATTATAATAGTACCGGTGAGAGGCAATGGGAGCTAAAACTATGGTGGCTGCAATATGAGTAAAGAAGAGGGAGCAGATGTGAAAGATATTCTGAAGGTTAATTTTTAAAATTAAATATACTTTTTTTGCAATTATTAATCTTTTGTTTTCTCTTCCCCCACTGAAAACCAAAGGAAAACAATATTCTTATAACAAATATGCATAAGCAATCAAAATTATTCCCACATTGGCCATGTCATACATACACATGTGCATACACGCACATACTCATTTGGGTAATTTGAATAGAATTGAAAAATTATATTTTTAAATTGAAAAATGAATTTCTATTCATCTTACCCAGCAGGGAAATAGGAGGAGAATGGGCTAAGAGAAAGGTAGGGGTGAAGATGATAAAGGATGGGTTAAGGAAGGCAGTGGACAGAAGGTCAAGTGATTTGTGCATGGTCATGTAGCCAGTATGTGTCAGTATGTGTACTCGAATCGAGTGCTGCTGGCTTTGAGATTGACTCTCTCTTTACTACAGTATGTGGCCTCATCCCACATCCCACATTTTGAAGATTTATTCAAAGACTTCAAAGAAGTCCCCCAGTTTTTGGGTAGAGCTTCCTTATATGGAAAATTCAAAGATATTAACAAAGATCATGAAGGAAGAGAAAAAAAAGCATGCATCATTCATGCAATTCGTGGATGGAGGAAATGTCCATATTTACGAGGTTATGGAGCCATTAAAGAATGAAAGTATAACCTCTGGGAGTTGCTACTAGCTAAAAACTCAAACAGGTTCCAGGATTACTGTAAACAAATCCATAGAGAGTTGCAGCTTGCATAGTATGCTACATAGAACAGGGATAGGAAAAGGTATTTGATCTGTGATTTCTTTGGTGTAAAGAATCCTGGGGGGAGGAGCCAAGATGGAGGAGTAGAAAGATTCACATATGCTAGCTCCAAACCCACAGCCTATAAAATACCTGTAAAGAAGAACTCCCAACAAATTCTGAAGCAGTGGAAGCTGCACAACAATGGAGTGGAGGAGATTTCTGTTCCAGAGAGCCCTGAAAAACTGACACCAAAGGCCCATCGTGCACCAGACCCAGAGCAGAGCCCAGCCCTGCCTTGGCTGCCCGTCACTGAGAGGACTAGATCCAAGCAGGCTTCAGGGACAGAATGTCTAGCACCTGTGCAGGTCCACCCACAGATGCCACAGGTTAGTGAGAGAGCCTGTTTGGCTTGCCAAGAGGGGAGCAGGGTGTCTTCACAACTCATGCCCCCTCAGGAGGCAGCAGCAGAGGCAGCAGAGGACAGAGGCTCCCAAAGCAAGCAGGAGCTCAGATCCATTGTTGAAGATCTCAGCATAAATCCCCTGAGGGAACTGAGCCCTGTGAGGTGGCCCTGCCCCCACCCCAGCAGCTGAACTTAATCTCACATTGAATAGCAGTCCTGCCCCTGCTGAAAGCCCTGAGGCTGGGAAGCAGCATTTGAATCTCAGACCCCAAGCACTAGCTGGGCAGATCTGGAGGTGAGGCGGGGGTGGAGAGGAATCTCAGAAGTCAAGTAACTGGCTGGGAAAATGCCCAAAAAAGGGAAAAAAAATAAGACCATAGAAGGTCACTTTCTTGGTGAACAGATATTTCCTCCTTTCCTTTCAAATGAGGAAGAACAATGCTTACCATCAGGGAAAGACATAGAAGTCAAGACTTCTGTATCACAAACATCCAGAATAAATATTCAATGGGTTCTGGCCATGGAAGAGCTCAAAAAGGATTTTGAAAATCAAGTTAGAGAGGTGGAAGAATTCCTGGATGAAGAAATTCCCTCTACCTGTTCAATTCAGCTTCTCTCTGCAACTTGATAGCCTTATAGTTTCCAGGGACACAGAGAAGTGATTAAACCAGAATTTCATTGCCAGTAGGTATCAGAATCCAAACTTGAATCTGACTTCTAGATTCTAAATCCAGCTGTCAACTATATCATGTGGAGTGTACAAGGTGCTCAGGGAGGACTAGAATCTCTGATGTGAGGGCTTTCCACCCCTTTTCAGGGCTGTTCATCCACCTTTGGTGTCTACCTGGCACCTAACTCTCACCTATGGCTCCAAGAAGCTGTAGCATGGGCAGTGGCCACACCCTAGCAAAACTCTTGACAGATGGGCAAAACCAAGTTGAGCATAACCATCATGCCTCCCTCAAACCCATCAGTGATTTAGGGGGATATCTACTTCAAGCTGTGAAGAATTCTCCAGGTGGAATGGGAAGATGAGAATAATTTGTTCCACTGGCCATAAAGGAGGCTGAAGCTACGGAGTCCTCAGAGCTTGGTCAGACATGGAGACACTGCATCCCTGACCATTGCCAGTCTTCTTGATTTGTCTTGTCACTGGACTTTGATGATTCTGAAAGAAAGAGAGAGGCTAATGACTTTGTGCAAACAGCCTCACATAAATCCAATTCACACACAAGTTGGCATCACTCCATGATGTCACTGGTCCTCTTAAAAAACAAAGTATGAATCACAGCAATCACCTGGCCTCTCTCAAATCACAACTTTGCCATATTTACTGGAAATCCTAGAAGAAATAACACAAGAGCTTTTTTTAAAAATAATCATATAAATGTAATGAGAGCCCTAGAGGAAAGACTAGGAAAGGATATGGTGGTTCTAGATCAAACAATTGGAAGGAGCGGAATGGGAAAGGGAGTTTTATATGGTACCTACTATGTTCTAGGCACTGTGCCAAGTGTCATATACATATCTCATTTGATCCTCATAGCAATCATGTGAGATAGGTAGTTTTATTATCATTACTTTACAGTTGAAGAAACTGAGGCAAAGGTTAAATGCCTTTCCCAGCACTCTGTCCAGTGTGCTACCTAGCTGTCTCTAAGGTAAATTCTTCTGGAAGGAAAACAAACAGCTTAGTACAAAAGGTTCAAAACCTTACTCAAGCAGGAGACTTTCAAAATCAGATTAGAAAAGGCAAAGATCAATGATTTGATGAAATAATAGGAACAGAGGATAATCAAAAAACTAAAAAGAAAATCTAACTTTTGTGCTCTAGCTACTTCCTATTTCTCCAGCTTTTCTCCACTGTACTCTAGGGGAAGAAACAACCCTAACAACCCTTTTCTTCTCATTCATTTTCTTTATCTTATATGTGAACTAAATACCTGGCTCACATGTATCAAAAGAAGGAAATCATGGAGTTTAAAATGCAATTAATTATTTAATCTCTGAGAATGCCTAGATATCTTCAGTTGTCTTTACCAAATGCATTGTGTATTATTTTTAACCTTCTCTAAGTAAATCTGCTTTCCCTTATGAACTTACATATAATTTTTTTAAAGTTATTCAGTTTTCAAAAAATTTTTCTACATTGTTTAACTGATACAATTGGAAAAGACCTGTCCTCTGGGGTCAGCCTGTATAAATCTATCCCTTTTCCATGACAACCCTTCACGAGCTTGAAGACAGTCACATCCTCCCCAAACCTCCTTTTGTCCATGTTAAACATCCAAAATTCCTTCTATTTGTCATCTGATGTAGTCTCTTGCCATCTTGGTTTCTCCCTTGGTGCTTTCTAGTTTACTAAAAAAGTCCTTCCTAAACTGCAACTGTGTTTCAATATCATTATTTTTTATTATTTTATTCCAAATATGAAAGATTTCCATTATTTTTCAAGATATCCTTTAGACTACCTCAGGACCATTCCTTTGGGAAATACAATCTGAAATACAAGTTCCTGATTTACAATCGGACCTTTGGAGTACAAGTCAATCAAAAGTAGGTGCATGAATAGCAGACTGTGTGATGTACCTTCATATCTTTGGAACACATGCCATCTGAGGACTTCTTATGTAGAATTACCATTATAGAATGATCAGATCATAGAATTCATGGCTAGAAGAGGCATCAGAGGTCATCTCATCCAACCCCTTTATTTTACAGATTATTAAATGGAGACATGACACACTACCATTCCCCCAAAGTGGCTAAGTTATTTGTCCAGGGTCACACAAGTAGTAAGTGCCAAAGCTAATACTCAAACTCAAGGTCCCTGATTTCCAATCCAGAGTTCATTCTTCTGCAATAGATTGTCTGCCAAACAAGTCAAGTCAAGAAGCATTTATTAAGAAATCATTATGCATCAAATACATTGCTAAGTCCTGGGGATACAAAAGAAAGGCAAAAATATAATTTCTGCTTTCAAGGAGCCCATATTTTAGTAAGGGAAGACAATATATAAAAGAGAGCTAACAGTAGGATTGGGGAGTGTACTTGGAGGAAAGAACGTAGTGGGACAAGGTAGAAAAGTGTTAAGAGTGTTAAGAGTCAAGCGCTATGGTGAGAGGATAACCTTCTGTTCAGTTCTTAATTTTCATCAAAATCATTTTGAAGTTATTCTTACATGAAACTCTTTACTGTCTTAGTAAGTTAATGTTTAAATGCTTGATATAAATTATTACTTTTGTAAACAATGCCTTTTTTCTATAAGTTTTCATGGTTTTGACAGTTGATGTATAGAAACAATGATTTTGTCTGATCCTCCGTTACCTTGATAAACTAATTTGTTATTGTAGGCTTTTTTATAGTTAAGTAGCTTGGGAATTCTGGATCTATAATTGTGCTATTTGCAAATAGATGTATTTTGGCTATTTCACTGCCAATGCTGTTTTCTGTAATTTCTTTGTATGCCCCATTATTTCTTAGAAATACATCAGATATAAATAGATAGCTCTGTGTTTAATAATAATAGCTTTAATGTTCTTCTATTGGATATAATATTAGCTCTTGTTTTAAATAATTTTCTTATATTAAAAATATTCCTTCTAATATTGTATTTAAATTTTTTGTACACAAATGAGTGTTACAAGTTTTTGAAGATCTTTTCTATCACTAATGTTATATCAATTTACATTTTTTCTTACAGTTATTTTGTTTCTTTGCTTAATGTTAATTGATTTTTGTATTTCAAGTATTAACTTTACTGGACTATAATGGATAACTTTTAAATGTAGTGCTATAGGCTATTTGCCTGCATTTTAATATCTCAGATATATTTTAATAAATGATCATAACCTATTAATTTTTCCATCATATCTTGGTTAGATATAGGTAGTACTAAGTTTTTTATGTTTAGAAATAATCTATGTAATATAAAGATATTTCATTCTTTGATGGGTTGCAAGAATTCAGATGTGAATCCATGCGTTCCCAATACCTTTCTGTGGGGAAAATCATTAAGTGTCTGACCAATTACTTCTGATGGTCAATTTAGGCTACACTTATATGCTTCCTATTTTATCAATTTAGTTATTCATCCATTTCATTTACATTTTTATGTTTATTACCTCTGTACAGCAGCTTCTCAACTTCCCTTTCATAATTGTTCTGTCCCCTCTTAAAAATAATTCATATTA
Organism: Bettongia penicillata ogilbyi; assembly: GCA_023548195.1. Lineage (NCBI taxonomy): Eukaryota > Metazoa > Chordata > Mammalia > Diprotodontia > Potoroidae > Bettongia > Bettongia penicillata. The sequence goes on from JAJHZJ010000323.1 coordinate 1,021,301, forward strand.
TCACACTTTAGCCCTTGGAGATATTTTTGAAATAAGCCATGAAATAAACATTTATTAGGTAGTTGGTATCGAAACATAAGAGTGAAAGAGTCCCTACCCTCAAGGACCTTACCTACTATTGAGGGAGAAGACATATGTGTGTATACATGCATACATGTATATGTACATCCAAGTGTGCATGTACATTGTGTATACAAACATATGGATATACACCCACTTATACTAGATATATAGGGTGATTAGAAGGAAGATCTAGGAAGTGAAGGTCTTAGGGCAGGCTTTATATAGTGCTTGAGCTGAGTCTTAAGAGAAATTATTCTAAGAGTCAGAGGTGAGAAGATGTCAGTCATGGGAATTCACTATTCTGATATTGTTACACATTTCTCCAACCTTCCAGTCATCAACAAATTTAATATCTATGTCTTCAGCACCTTTGTCCAGGTTATTAACAAAGATATGCCACAAAATAAGATGGGGATAGAACCATGTAACACTTGAGCAGAGACCACCTTAGTTTAGCATCAGTCTATTAATCGTGACTCTTTTAGTTCAATCATCCAACCAGCTATAATTCATATAAATATACTATCTGACTATCCACATCTATCCCATCTTATCCACAAAAATGTCATGAGACTTTGCAAATGTTTTAATGAATTTCACTTAATCTATGGCATTACCTTGATCATGAAACTGACCTGTGCCCTAGAGGTCTTCTCACACTGGAGACAGTTTCACTTCTATGACTTCTTTCTCAGATTGCCAAGTTCCTTTTCTGAACCATTAAAAAAAAATACCTGCTATCCATGCTCCACTCTAACCCAGCTCAGGTTCTTATTCAGCAGATTTCTTTTCCACGTTTTTTTCACTTCTTGCTGCAGCCGCCATTCTCACTTTTCAGCTCCCTTTTGTGTGTTGTTACAAAAATGTAAGCCCCCAGAGAGCAGAAACTGGTTTTTGGTTAGGTTTTTCTTTGTTTCTTTGTTTTTGCCTTTCTTTATATCTCCACGACTTGGCAAGTACTTGATGCATAATGGACTCAGTAAATGCTTCTTGCTTTGACTTGACATGAAATTTGTCAGGTAAAGGAATATGAAATTTATTTAGCAGATAAAAGGAAACATTTTTTGCTTTGGAATAGGAAGCTGTTGGTTTTGTTTTTTTTGTTTTTGTAATTTTTTTAGCAGAAGGTTGATTTGATCATATCTATACATAAGAAAGAGAGGTTATTCCAAAAGCAATACAAAGAATAGTTTGAATGGGGGAGAGAATAGAGGGAAGTGAGATCTGTTAGGAGATTATTGCTAGAGTTGGGGAAGGCAACCATGAGAATTTGTGCTAGGGCGGCAATCTCAGATCCAAGAGATGTAGAGATGTAATCAGCAGAGCCAGGTAACTGGTTGGATATGAAAGTAAAAGACAGCTAAGTGTCAAAAACAATCCTAAAAGTCTGAACATGAGGAAAGGGGCATAAATGGTGATTGACAGTCAGACAGAGTAAACTCAGAAGGAATAGCAGGTGCAGGGAAAAGATAGTAAATTTGTTTTGGATATATTGAGTTTCAAATGCTTTTGAACCATCCAGGTAGAAATGTTTTATAATTAGTTGGAGATACAGATTTGGATTTCAGAGGAGAGATGTGCTGAAGACAGAGACATGGAAATCATCTATGTGCAGCAGTGGTTGAAGCCAAAGCTGTTAATACGATGGCTGAGTGAAAGAGTATATAGACAGAAGAGGACCAAAGACAGACATTGGGAAATGCCCAAATTTAATGGGTTGTGAAGATGAGAAGACTTTGAAGGAGGAAATGAGAGATTAGTTACAGAGGCAGGAGGAAACCCCGAGAATATGTTTGTTTGTTTTTTCTGAGACCAAAGGGCTGAAAACAAAGGTCCATGCATACGGCTATTTGAAGGCTACCGATGACCTTAGGGAAAGCAGTTTCACCAGTTATGGGAGTGGAACTACAATGGAAAACACTGGAGGAGAAAGCGGACTGTCAGAAATTGTTGTCATTGGGAGTAGAAAACTTTTCCGAGTTTAGTAGAGGCACGAGGGTGAGAAATTAGACATTGACCAGACAAGAAAGACCAAAAACAGCCTCTTTTGGTGCTTGGGAGACCAAATTATGTTTGGGAACAGATGAGACTGAGTCAGTGAAATGAGGGCAACTGAATATTCATGAGAGAGGATATGACCAGAGGAGATGGAAGGAAATGGAATCAGAAGTGTAAAACAAAAAGGGGAAATTTAATGAAGAGTAAGAATCCTTCCTATTCTCTAAAAGAAAGAAAGGAGAGGGTCAGAGATGATCAAAGATAACTACAGGAGTCAATGCTAAATGATCTTAACACTAAATCAAGTAGGAAATCGTCTGCTGCTTTGTACAATGAAGAGCTGAGGTGTAGTTAGGTGGAAGTGGACAGGAAGAAGAAGGTGCAGAGGAGAGAAGAAAAAGATGGAAAATATGCCTGTGAGAAGTGGGATAGGTGGGCTATGGTTGGACGAGAAGGACTGTCACACTGCCATAGGTAGTCCAGGGGTTATATATCATGAATTTATGTCAAATGAAATCAGCCCTATTCCGTAATTTTCTCTACTTGGGTCCTGGAGCAACAGGGGTAGGTAAATTGAATGGAAGAAGTTATCCAGGAATGAGAATCTGTAAGTTAGAAATACAGGAAAGTCAGTGATATATATGTGAAATTTTAAAATGTTCTTAACTTTGCCTAGAGAAGAATGAACTTGTCAGTAAAGTAATTTCAGTCCACATATGACGTTACAGTACAAGACAGGGGAAAGGTATTTTGCTGCATCCCGGGTTGTGCTGTAGTCCGTTGGTACTAGCTCAGAAGAGCTGATCGTTAAATGTTTAAATGCGAATATATACACCATCAGAAACTGGCAAACATGGCAAATCAGAGCTTTGTTAAAAGTCTAGGCTTAAGAAAGTGAAGAAGAAAATGAAGAGTAATAGTAAATAGTAAGAGTAATAGTAAATAGTAAAAATAATAAACTTATTAATACAGATTAAATTTAAAAGTTTATTCTGTATACATTTTTTGGAGAGCTAGTTACTAAACAATTGCCAGCATACCCAAACTACATCTCTTTAAAAGGCCATTTGCAAATATTTTGAGTCTATTTTGTAAAGAGGAGTGGGATTCAATTAATAGCAGATCTTAGGAAAAAATCAGCAAGTACAAATGCAGTCTTTCTACTCAGGATATATTTATAAAGGTATACAGAAATTGGTCCCAGAACTGAATACAATACAGAGGTCAGGATCAATTGCCTCTATGAAATTACTTAGTGCTTTTAAAGACTCCCTAAAACAAATGTCTCTCTTTTTAAATATTAACATAGATGATGCTGTTTTGTTGTGAGTCATAAAATACCATTTTCTCAACAATAAATGTTGATGGTCACCCAAAGAGCGATGAAAGGCATATGATGGGCTCAAATTGCCTGATTTATTTATCAACGAATAATTACAGATAAGACCCTGTATAAGGAATGCTAACAGAGAGAGAGATGTACAACCAAAAATAAAGGGAGGGGGGCTTCATGTCATGTGGCAAGAGCAAAGAGTTACTGGTTGGCACTCTACATTCTCCATAAATATTTACTCAGTGCCAGGAGATCTAGAGAAAGATATCTTGAAACTCTAGGTGGACCCATCTGAAGACTGTCTAGTGGAGTGGGGATTACTTAGGATGAGAAGGCATGGACGTCTCTCAGTCTCCATGAGTGGAGGGAGTATTCATGTTGATGAGATTACAGATCCATTGAACTGTGAATAAATAAAGCACTTACTTCATGTTAACAATACTCCATTTCCCAAAACCTATTATTCCCATTACACTTCTTCCTTTTATTCTTTTCATGGGAAACACTACTCTTTTCATTAAGTACACATGGAGGACCATTGCGACCCAGTTTCAAAGCTTTAAAGATGAAAGGAGTCTTAGAGGCTCTTGAGTTCAAACTTCTCATTATTTAGATGAGGAAACTAAGACAAACTATTAAGTGATTTTTCCCAAAGTCACACAACTAGTAAGTATCTGAAGCAGAATTCGAACCCAGGTCTTCCAGAGTCCAAATCCTGTACTTTATCCTCTAGACCACAGTGCCTCTTCACATAGCATCTATCATTTAAACAGCTACAACTTCTTTCTCAAATGCCTTTAAGCATCTTTACAATTCAAATCTAATAAGGAACTGGAGTTGTTGGTATCTTCGGAATGTTCTTGGAAGTATGAACACTAACGTGTTCTACTTAGTTGCCATACTATTCGTTCTTTTATATTTTTATATATCGTTTATGCTTTTATAGTTGTTACTTCAAAGAGCCATGATTTCATTCCTGTGGATAATCACTCAATTGATACAAATGTAACTCCTCTATACTTCAGTAGGTGTTTTAATAGGTTGTAGTGGGAAAAAAGGTAAGAATGTTATCTTACCTGGTGGCCAGCCTTCTGAGGAGAAATCCCTCCAAACTCAGCTGGACTAGCTTTGAGGCAACAAACAGAAGTTGGTTTCCAGTTCCATATCTGAAACCTTCTCAGATGGATTGAACCAGCCAGAATTTGAGGTCTTCTGGCACAGCCTTCAAGACCCCAGGATCATTTCCACAGTAAAACTATGAGAAGAGTGAGAATCTAGTTGGGAGGCGGAGAAAGTTAGGGAGAAGAGTCATATATGCATACAAAATGAATATGGAAATTCAGGAGGGAAAGACTCTTATCTTTAATCTTACTCAGTAGTTTAGTCAATAGAGCGCTGGTTCTGACTGGAGTCAGAAAGACCTGAGTTCAAATTTGGCCTCAGATACTAGCTGTGCAATCTTAGGCAAGTCACTTAGCTTCAATCTGCCTCAGTTTCCTCAGTCATAAAATGGGGATAATAATAGCACCTACCTTGTTTTGAAGATCAAATGAGATATTTCTAAAGTACTCAACACAGTGCCTGGCACATAATAGGTGCTATATAAATGCTAGCTATTATTGTTATCAGTTAATCAGAAAATATTCATTAAGTGCCTATTATTTGCCAGGCATTGTGCCAAGGAACTCACAATATAGATAACAGAAAATTAAAATGAAGATGATGTATGCAACTATTATTGTATTTAAAAGACGGCTGCAGATATAGATATTATAGATATATAGATACTATAGATAATATAGATAATTATGTAGATAAGGAAAATGCTATTTATCCCTAGCAAGTTTGCCCTTTCTTAGTCCCTTCAAATGTTCTTTTATACAAATATTTGTAACTTCAACTCTCTTTACCTGGGAGATTTTGAGGAGAAATTAATTTTCCAAAATTACTAGAGACCTAGGATTATCAATAATATATTTGCTTGTTGCTGGTAACACATTTGATGTTCATCGTGTGGATAGCATGGAATTTACCTGTTCTGTAATTACAATAGAGATAGATTTATTTTGCTGCCTCATTGAGTAATCAGGCAGGTGTTGCCTTCTTGCATTTGAATAAGTTTTATTGCCAGTAATGAAATCATGAAGCAGAAGAAAAAGTCTGTAGAAGAGCTTGGTATGTGTTTCATCTGTGGCATTGTTGGGGATGAGATGAGAGGGAAATTACTTTCATATTTGCACTTTTTGAAGGAGGATTGCATGTGCACCAGAAATGTTTACATTTTGGATTTCTTGACAAAATTGACCTACAATTTAATAAAAAATCTCCCGTACTTCAAAAATCTCAAAGTCAACTATCTTTGGAAAGACAGTGTAAGAAAACAGATTCAAAAAAGTTGTATTTCCTTTATATAAGAACTTCTAATTTCAAAGACAGATCATTGATGTGTACAAATGTATAGTTAAAGCCCACTTCTTTCTAGTTTGACAAAAAAGAAAATTTCCTGAGTCTCTTTGGTTCAGCTTTCTCCCCACTCCAGTATATCTTCTACTTAGCTCTCCAGGTGATTTTTCTACATCATAAGTTACCCTTCCTGTTCAGTGATCTCCAGTGGCTCCCTGTTACCTTCAGGGTCAAATATAAACTCATTTTGGGGGGGGGGGGACATTTAAATCTCTTTACAAGCTAGCCCCTTATAAAGTCTTCTTATACTGTAATAACCTTATCCCTGTTAACCCATCTCATCCCCGATCAGATTCCCTAATAAAAGTGTTGAAAAATACTAGAAAAATGCAGGGAAACTTGAATTATGTTCTGGTTTCAAAATTTGTTAGCTGTGTAATCTTGGGCAAGTTATCTTATCTCTGCCCATTTCCTGATCTGTAAATAGAAAAATAATAATGGTGCCCACCTCGCAGTGTTTTTGTGAGGATCAAAATGAAATAATGATTGTAAAGTATTAAATACAGTGACTAGCATATGCTAAGCACTACATTATTCTTATTTCTTTAATTAAATGTAATTGTTCCATACCATATGTTCCATACCAACTCTAAAGTGGTTAAAGTGGTTTTAAAATGCCAAAGATAATGAGATTAATGATTTTTTACATGTGATAATTTGTAAATGCAATTTACTTCATCTGAAGTTTTGTTCCATGCTTTAAATTCATTATATTATGTTGTTATTATATTTCTAAATTCTCTTATGTTGTGAAATTTGAAAGACCATTGTAACAGAAAAGCTGTTAGACAAAACAACTTTTTAATCTGGATACTGTTATACATGAACTGGACTTTTCAAAGGATGTGATAAAGATAGGTATTTGAAAATTATTAAATATTTAATGAGGTATATTTTGTTATAAAGCAGATGATAAGTTTAATGTAATAGTGAATTTCAAAATTATTTGAAATTATTGGCTATTATGAAAGTGTATAGGTTATTTTGAAGATGTAGCTTCAGCATATTAATGACGAACCAACTATCAGGTATTTGCTGTATGTCTGAAGCCCCAGAAAATAGTTTTAATTAATAAGTAAAGGAAAAATTAAATGTTAGTGGTTGGGGATATATCAGGAAAGATATTCAAGCCCTAAGTTGTGGTTAGTGAAATTTTACTATTTAAAGTAAAAAATCCTGGGACTATAATTGACTATTGTTTTGAGTTTTGAATACAGGGATAGTTGTCTGAATTATAACGAAGTCAATAGTAGAAAATAGCATATGTTGTAGTCTAGGTATTGCTATTGGTGTATATCTGTACTTGGGAAAATTTTGGAGGACAACTGTGGTACAGCTTGATGGTAAGATCCTCCTGACTCAACTTACCCATTGTGCTATTTCCTTGCTGAAAAGAAAATTTCCCCATGTGGTTAAACCTGAGCCTTGCCCTGTGACTACATGATTGACTGTCAGATATGGCTCACGCCTGGAATCAAATAGAGCTAAGGGAGGTTTTCCTTCTGTTATGACATTGTTACAACTATTCCCTCTTTTTCTTTTTATAGCAAATGACTATAATCAAGAAGTATTCAAAGTACAATAGATTTATACTGGAACATCTCTGATATCATAGGATGCAATTTGAATATCTTACAACTTTATATTTGTGGTCAAATTAAAATATAAGGATGATATAAAAGGGGAAATGATTAAACAAAGTAATGAGACAAAGATGTAATGTGAATGTTTTCTAATTAAATGAAATAGTAAATTTGGAAAAAAACCCAGGATTAAACGGTTTTTTCTAAGAACTACGTACAGATGTATATCACTGGCTTCCCAAATTGTCTATGGTGGACAGGCTTTGAGTATGTTTTGGTAAGTTCTCAAAATTGGATTCTACATATAAATTGTATCAATAATGGTAAAGAAAGTAAAATTATTTTCCCATTATTAACATATCTGTCTGATAACCTAGCCAGCTTCTTCCTGCCTCCAGGTCTGCCACTATACCCACTGTATCTTCTAGATGCCCTTTTTGTTGATACCTTAAGAAAAGACAAATGATTCTGGGGCACCATTATATATCATTTAGAAAGCTAAAGCCTAAAGAGGAGCAGGAGGGAGAGAAGAAGGTATGTAGAAGGAGATGAGAGTCCAAGACCAAGGCCTAGCTAAAGATTCCTAGACCCAGTCTCTGTGTTACTCTAACTCTGAATGAAATCTATGACCAAAAAAAAAAGTCTAGATGCAATATTTCCTTCCTTCATGCACTTGCACAAGGTATTCCCATGGTTGCAATAAATTCCTTCATCAGTAGCACCACTCAGTAGTCTTGTCTTCCATCAAAGTCCAACTCATGTGATGCCTTCTTCATGAAGTTTTCCTGCATCTCTCCCTCTCCCTTTTCCCACCATGGCTGTTATTGCTGTCTCCCCACTCCATGTTCCTATACTTAATGTGTACCTGTTGTCTTCCAGTGGCAGAATGTCAGTTCCTTAAAGGCAAGAACATTTTTGTTTTGTTTTTGATACTCTTTGTATATAGTAGGTATTTAATAAATATTTGTTTGAATTTCATTGAATTTAATTCCATTGCCTCTTGAGTAACTTTTTGATTCTAAGCTATCACCATATTACAGAAATAGGCTTTTGCAACAACATATACTTTATGATAAGAAAGATAAAGCCCCCAAAACATTATTCTTTGGGCTCACTAAATACCTATGGACCCCTGTCATTTCCTAACATTCCTCACCTTTGTAACCAAGACCATAATCACATTGAGAGATTTATAAGGACTGACCTGGTCAAAATTGCCCAGATCCTATTGGTAATGGTAAAATTCCCCACACAGACTCAATTATTTAAATTATTATGTGCCCCATAATTATTTGGGAATTTCCATTAGTATAAAATTCCTTCTCAACATCCTGCCTATAATAATAAAATTTTTATAGAGTTTTAGTCATGGAACCCTTTTCTCTTCTATTTTAAGAATTGGGGCCATTGAATGTGCCCTTTCCCTGACCTCACCCTGCCCTCTTCCCCAACAACATATTTCCTCATGTCATGCCCCAAGGCTGAATACATTACCTCCCCATTTTCACAATGAAGCTTTCCCTGGCTACTCCTCTCTCACCCTAAGTGAAAAATAATATCTCCCTCTTCAAAGTTTTCCTAAATCACTGTCTGGAGTTCATCCATGGTGCAAACTTATTCTATCCTGTGTTATACTTTTTACTTGCAAATTATATCTCTTTTAAGAGATTATAAATACCTTGAGGCTAAAGAATAGTTCATTTTTTATCCTTGTATCCCTGGCAGCGGACACAATGCCTTACACATAGTAACTACTAAATAAATGTCTGGGTTTTTTCATTCTCAATAATTCTGTGAGATATGTTCATCTATCCACAATACAAACACATTTTTCTCATTTTTCAGATGGGAAAACTGAGGTCCTAAGAGGTAAGTTACCTTCCTAACTCATAATACTTGTGAAGTGGTAGGGCTGAGACTGGTTCTCAGGTCTTCTGATTACTGATTTAGTTTTCTATCCACTATACCATAATACTAAATGATAAATGAATGTAGATGGATAGATAGATAGACAGACAGATAGATAGGCATATCTATCTAAGTATCTAGCTCTACACACACAAATACATACATCTATATATACACAATTTTATATATACACACATATATGTATATATGTAGCACTGTTTTGGTACAATGCCTCACATGTTTACCAGGTGGGATGTGGCAGGCTGAACAAGTGCTGATTGGCAGCCACGCCAACCTTCCCCACTCATCTCCTGTTGACTCATTTATTAATTTTCTGTACAGATTCTAAGGTAATAGGGGCATGTCCTAATAAATTAATGCACAAAATGCATAATCTCTCTCATTAATTAATTCTATTCCCTTCCTCAGTTTATAAATGAACCAGATAAATGTATTTTTATATAAACTTTCATTCATATAGGTCTTAGTATCAAATGCCAGTCTCATAAGTTTAGACAAATATCAGTGTTGCTGGCTATTCAGCTTATTGATAATGTTTAAAGAATGCAAAAATATTTTTAAATATTTCATCAAGATATTAACTATGAGAAAGATTGTAGCCAGTCACCATTATCAATTGCAACTGCTGACTTCTCCACAGATATTGGAAACATAATCCCACTATTGAGGTCTCCAAGGATGGTAGTTCACTTCTCTCAGGGATTTTCTGCTGAATATCTTTTCCACAGCACATTTTCTTTATCATATGAAATGTAAAATCAATTCTTTCAAAATGCCTCTTTATTCTCTCTCAAAGGTGAAAGATGACAGTTAACTCGGTCTCTCAGGATTATTCTCTTAGACCTTTCTCTCTGTTCTTTACACACTCTTTCATTGCCATTGACAATTGACTCACTCCAGACAATGGTTAGATTATCTCCCTCTAGGAGGCTATTCCTTCTTTAAAAATATGGTAACATTATCCATAGCCTGTGTTGAAGAGGTTGTTGAAGCTGAGGTTTATTCATTTTATCTATCTAACATAAATGACTGAAATTTGGTTTTATTGCCATTCTAAGAAATCTATCTTGATAAGCTAGACCAATTTCCAAGAACCTCAAAAGAATGCGTTGCATATACCAATTTTCTAACATGTATTGTTTTCTATTATTTCATTCCTATCCTTTCTATTTTCTAAGCAGGTGACTCAGTAAACCTAAAGAACAAGAAATATGGTAGTAGCTTCCTAGATGAGAAAGAAATGTAAATGGAGCAAATAAATCCTTAGTGGCTCATCACAGACCTAGACCTTTGTTTCTGCTAGTGCCTAGTTGAACAAAAGTGATTACTCATAAAAGAAGAAAAAGGAAATTAATACTCTTTATTAGTTGATTTAAGCTAATGATGCAAACAATCATTAGTATAACTAATGGTAATGGCCCCTTTTGATTAATTATTTGATGAAAACATTCCAGATGCTTCTACTCTGCAAAAGACTTAGCAGATATGTGAAAGGTACTTTCCTGAGCACTTAAATTTTGTCTTGAACTCATCATTAAAGAATAAGGAAAATAAATGGATATTGTTCCTAGTAATAACTATCATAGAACAGAAATCACTCGAAAAGTTTCTCGGCGTCTTCGCTTTTCTGTTTCCATATTGACGAAGAAAAACTGCCCAAGAAAGTATCACTCAATAAGGGTGCTGAGAAGTGCCATGAAGCAGATCTCTGTCGTGCTCTCTATTCCAATTTGCAGGCCAGCCAGGCATTTGCTTTGAGTGCCAGACACTGACTTCTTTCCTCACAGGGCTTTTACCAAGCAGCTCATGCTAATCTGACTATGGTTTTGCAGTGCCAGAGTAATTAACTTCAGAGTGGAAAAAGTCAGTTAATTAACCAGTTGCTTTGCTTTAACCTTGCCCAAGATCCAAATTGGTTCATTTTTAACACTGAATTGCTGCTTAGATGTTGACTGATTGCTGAGGTTTAATAAAAGGGAACTTAGATTCAAATTCCTCATTGGATCTATAGTCCTCACTTTAGCATCATCCTACATTTCCAATAGAGGAAGGTGAAAGTCATTTGGTAGGGTGCATTTATTTTACTGAGGATTCACTCTTACGGTGAATGCAAAGTAACTGCTTTGAAATGAGAATGTGACAAGCCCAATGTAATGATAATAGCTCACATTTTTGGTATTTCTGTACTAATATTGAGAGCAAGCCCAAATGCAGCCCTTTCTATCTCAGCATTCTCATAGAAAATTCTGATTTGCTTTCTAGCACAATTGAGATGATACCTATCAGAAACTTGGAAATTTTTCAAAAACACTGTAACTATTTGTTTAATTCACTAAAGAATACAAAGAAAGAAGTTTGCTTTGTGTAATTGTCTTACTAAAAGGAATTTAGCAACTCTAGAGTAGACCTAAATGGGATTTTGGGCTTCTTTCCAAATACTGTATTTTCCATATGTGTACATGCTGGTGTGTGTAATATAGATATGTTATACATACATGCACACACATGTATGTGCATATGTGTGTATAAAACGAGATGTACCCTATATATATTATGGGAATGTTATTATTTGACTCAAAGAAAGGTATACTAGATAATTCTAGCCTCTTCCTCCCACCATTCTCCAAGGGTGATTTTAATTCTTTCCAGGAGGAAAAGCAGAAGGTTGGGGCCAGACTCATGGTCATTCTGCTCCCCTCAAAGAGAGATGGTACTAGGTTAAAATTATATCTGCTGCCTTGAATATTGTCAGTTTAGGAGATATGAGTTTCAACTTCAATCGAACTTCTGGTTGAGGTTCCATTCTCACAGGGAAGGAGGACTCCAAGCTTTATATATCTAAGGCTTGACTCCCTGCCAAATACCAGTCCCACAATGAGTACACATAGAAGGGAGCATAGAAACCCATTTATCCCAGCTAAATGACAAAACAATGGAAATCAGAGAAAGTAAACATATTTGAATATACACCAGACAATACAAAGTGAAAGAGCTCTCCCACTGGGAGCAAAATCATTCATCTCAACCAAGAGAGAAAGTCCTAGATCTTACCTGAGAAGTTCCCTAAAACCTCTAATGTAGCAAGTTGATGATAGGGACATGTTAGAGACTGTAAGCTCCTCTTATGTCAGTTTTCCAGAGTCTTCCATTCAGCAACCTGAAGTAGGGTAGGTATCTTTCATCTTTTATCCCAAATCTATAAGCCAGAAATGTCTTAAGTTCAAAGAAAATTAAAGAAAATCTAAAGATACTCAGCAACCCAAAGCAAACTCAAGCTTTCCTCTCTTCTACGCTTGCCAACTCCACCTCACCCTTCATGCTACTACAGAACATTCTTCTTCATCAATGAGGGAAAAATCCCATATTGATGGGCCTTGGGACTTGGAGATATATATATATATGTGCATATATATATATATATGCACATATATATATATATATATATATATATAAACACTAAGCATTCTGTCTCACAGATACATCAAATGGATGTCATACTCTCATGTTATCCATTCTTGATCACCACTGCCATATGAGTATTCCCCATCACACATATCCAAGGAGGGTCTTTATATTTGTCAGGGACAAAGGGAATAATTAATCATTAAGTGTAGCTACTGGATCTATATGTATATGGCTAAATACATATGTAGATAGATAGATAGATAGATGATAGATACACAAAAATGTGCATTTAAATAGTGTTCTAACTATTCAAGAACAATGCTCAACAATATTATTTGAATTTGTAGTAGAACCAATGTATTCCCTCAAAGCTAGACATGATACAGAGAGTCTACCAGAGTGCTTCTAAATGTATGCAGAGGTAAATGACACTCATTTGGCAAAATAGAGTATAAGCCTATATAATAAAGTTTGAATAAGGCAGATACAGAGAAAAAAGCATAAGTGTGTCTTCATATCTATAGTGAAATAAGGGTGAAAGTAGATTTTCAATGAAATCAATATGGCAAGAGTTTCCTAGAAAAGTACCCCAGTAATCCATGCTATTTACATTTTTAATGATGACTTGGACAAAGACATAGATGGCATGTTCATCAGTTTTGCAAATGACACAATCGGAGCAAGAATGAGGGGAAGTGATAGCTAATACCCTGGAGGCAACACCATAATCCAAAAAGATCTTGACAAGCTTGAGCATTGGACTGAATCTAATAAGATGGAATTCATTAGCAATACATGTAAAGTCTTATGCTTGGATTAAGGAAAATCAATTTCACAGTTTCGGAATGGGAGAAGCATGATCAGATCACAGTTTTCACAGGCATTAATAGACAACCACATCAACCCTTAATACTCTGAATATGGTTTTGGAGGTTTAGAGAACCACAGGCTCAATATGAATCTTGCTTGATATGGCAGCCAAAAAAGCCTGCTTGGGATACTTTAAGAGTCAAAGCTTCTAGAAAGAAGAAAGTGATAGTCCCCCTGTACTAAGCTCTGGTTAAAACACATCTTAAACTGTGCCATCCAGAACTGAATATAGTAGTTCAAATGTGGTGGGAGGAACTTGCTAAATAGGTGGAACAGGAAGGGTGGAGCAGAACTGGGAGGAAATTGGCAAGAGCAGTTAGGAGCAGAGGACACAAGCTGGCACATCTAGTGTACTGAGTGTTTATGGGAAGGTCCCGAAGTGGGTGGGGAGAGGCTTTGCTTCCTGCAATGTTAATGTGTATTGACTTAATGTGTATTGGCTGCCACTATGACAGATTTGGATTTGTGATGTTGGAATTTGGCTTTCTGGTGTCTGAATAAATGTTTTTCTTCTGCCTTCTATATGGAGAGCCTGTTATACTTTTCATTTTAGAACAATAAAAATGGCATATTCATAGTTTTCCTTGGTGTTGTGATTATTGCCATGGCAATACATTGGCATCATAAACAGGATCACAGGGTATAAAATCTCTATTTGGAGGTAGAAAAGTTTTAGAGGAAGAAACAGATATCCCAGGATGGGAGGATTTATCTTATGCCTCCCTAGCAAAGAAATGGGCTAAAAGCACCAGACCCTGTGAAAACTGGGAATCAAGTTTATAGAAGAGGAACCTAGAGATTTGGAAAGGTGTTTAAAAGGAATATCAATAAAAGCAAGGAAAGAACTGGCAGGGGTGTGTAAGAGAGGCTGGATTTTGTTAATAGGTTACCATACATTATGTAAAAGCAGAGATGTAGAAGCTGAAGAAAAAAAATCAGATGGAAAAACAGCTAGCCAGTTTCCATGGGAATTCTCAATGTTTGAGTTCTCCTTTAAAAGACGAAGCTGGGGATCCCAGGCAGAAGAAAAGGCTATTGCTTTAACTCAGAAGAAGAGGCAGAATACTGGCAAAAGAAGTGTGCATATGACCTTTATACAGACCTAGCCTAGTTGTCACATCGACAACTGCGAGGAGAGTGAGTGGGAGGAAAATGTAATGAAGAAAGAGTTGGAAAATGAAACAATATTAAAGGACCAACCTTCACAGGCAGAAACACAAGTCATAATATGGCAGAAGCAGGAGAACCAGGGGGGCAACACAGTGTTTAGGGAGATAATTGAGGATTTTACTCAACAGGACATCACAGATATTTTGAGTCGGTTCACCCAAAGGATAGGAAAATCATTAATATCCTGGAGGGTGATAATTAGTGATGAAAGGGCCAAAGGAGCATCTATAGATGGTGTGGATTGCTTGAAATTTATAGATATTAGTCAGAATCTTTTCACACAGCAATCTTTTAGAGATTACAATATGCAAGGTGGTAACAATACAACTAATTTGCTAGCTTTTGAAGCAAATAGATTTAATGAGCAGTGGCCTAGTAGAGACAGACCATGATATTTCCTTAGGGACTGTATAAGAAAGTTAAAGGAGGAGGTAATGTAGACTGCCACAATGATCAGTAATGCAGATGCACACTATGATACCCCCTTAGCAATTTCCCATGGGAATACAATAGTGAAGACAGCTCCTCTTGTTTACAAGTGACTAGCTCTGACTCTATTAATTGGAGAAATAGGGCATCCTCTTTCAGAGGTGCTGAACAAGATTTCATAGTTAAGGGATTTAGGGGATTGGAGAAAAGATAAATTTCTTCAAGAGAGAAGAGTAAATAGCCAGTGGATTCAATATCAGAATAGATTAAGGAGAGAATTGTTTATGGCTCCATTGAGAGCAGGGGTAGATTTTTGGAAGCATAGATAGTATTCCAACAAATGAACTATACAAAATGTACTAAGAAAAGGGACTTGATACTAGACAAAATAGAAAAATAAGAACTGCCCTCCAACAGATACTCCTTAACCCTTGTATCCAAGTTTTTCACACATTCAAGGAGAATAGAAAATTGGCTTAGCCCCAGCTCAGATTAAAGAAATACACAGATGGGATTGCAGACTTCATATCAATTTGGCCATATATTGGAAAAATGGACCAAATACTCTAACTGTGGCATTAATAGATGCTGGGGCAGAAACCTCCCTTATATATGGAAACCCTGATAAGTTAAATATGAAAGTCCTATCAGAGCCAACACAGGATTGGGAGGGGCTGAAATATCAGCCAGACAAGTCAAACTAATGATGAAAATTGGACAATCACCTAAGAAAGAATAGACCATGGTAATTTTATCCATTCTTGAATACATCATTGACATAGATATGTCAAGAGATATGATTTTAAACTTCCATGAAGGGAGACACCAATTTGCAGTAAGGAAGATAGGAATTAATACAGTTTTAGTGGGTAAAATAAAAAAATAGACCCAAACACTTTACCTGAACCTTCTGTAGTAATTACTTTAAAGCAGTATCATGAGCCAGGTGGGCAAGATGAAATTACCAATACTATAAAGCAATATATGTTGAGGCAAGAGTGTCAGTCCCTATAGCCACTCAATAGAATAATCCTGTCTGGCCAGTACAAAAGTCAGATGGGACATGGAGGATGACAGTGGATTGTAAACAATTGAATAAGTTTACTTCTCCTTTGTATGATTCTGTTCCAGAAACCATTACTTAACAGAAAAGATTCAGAAATATAATTGTACTTGGTACACAGTTATTGATTTAGCCAATGCTTTCTTTACTACCCCAATAGATTCTAAACAATGAGACCAATTTGCTTTCACTTAGCAGGGCCAACAATATACTTTTACTTGTTTGCTACAGGGATAACTGCATAGCCCCACTATTTGTCATAGAATTGTGTCTGAACATTTGGATGAATTAGAGCTACCTTGCATACAGCTTTCTCATTGCATAGATGATATTATGATACAGGAAAAGAAATGTAAAAGAAGTAGAAAAGAGTTTGACTCTTTTCATTGACCATATGGAAAGCAAAGGATGGGAAATTAATCCTGCAAAGATTCAAGGGCCAGCTTGAACCATAAAATGTTGGGGTATACAATGGAATAAGGGGCTATGAGAGATTCTTCTGCAAGCCTGACAAAAGATTCCGGATTTTCCTATCCTCACCAATAAGAAAAAGTCCCAAAAGTTTATAGGATTATTTGGATATTGGTGATATCACATACTGCATCTATGACAAATTTTGAAATGCTTATGTAAAAATACTGAAAAAAAGTATGAATTTCACTGGGGACTTGAACAGAGTAAAACTTTTAAAGAAGCAAAGGCCATTATTCAAATGACCCTAGATTCATGGCCTATGCAAAGTGGCCCAGTGGAATTACAAGTGATTTTTCAAGGTGAATATGCAAACTGGAGTTTATGGCAAAAACAACAAAGCTGAAATGTGCTCTTAACATTTTGATCTAGGAAACTCCCTTCATCTGGAATTCAATATACCCCTTTTGAAAAGCAGTTGTTAGTCACATATTGGGCTTTGGTAGAGATTGAAAAACTGACTTTGCATCATAAAGTAATATTAAGGCATGGTATCCTGATTATGACATACAGAAAAAGTTAGTATAATTAAATGGAAATGGTTTATTCGAAATACATCTAAAACAGGATTAAGTAGAGTTTCTACTTTACATGAAATCTATAGCAAACATAGATACTGAGGAAAATGATACATCCCCTGAACCAAAGCAATAACTGGTACAGTTCTTGGTAAAATGGAATGAAGGATATGATGGATTAACCGAAAAACAAAGGAGACATGCATGTTTTACTGCTGCTTAAATGGAAACTTCCAGGATTATTATAGCCAATTTCAGAACTCTTAGTTCAAGGAAAAAGTGTTACAAATAGCCATAAAAAAAAAAACAAATCAAAAATCATACAGGCACAGTAAGCATCACAAAAGATTTAGGAGATTCCACATTAAAGAAGTTGAGGGATTGAATATGATATCTCAGGAGGCAAAGGGACCAGAATTACAAGCAAGAATACCCAGAAAAATTGAGTATAATCCTCTAGCAGAAAAAATGGTTATTTAATGAAATAGAAGATTTTCAAGCATTCCTGACGAAAAGATCAGAGTAGAAAATTTGACATTTAAACATAAGACTCAAGAGAGGTATAAGAGAAATCAAAAGGGACTTAATAAGATTAAACTATTTACATTCCAATATGGGAAGCTGATACATGTAACTTCTAAGAACTTTATCATTATTAGGTCAGTTAAAAATAGTCTACATAGAGTATATAGGTGTGAGTCAATTACATTGCAATGAGCTCCAAAAAAAAAGGGTGAGAGAGATGAATTAGCAAAAGGAGAAGGGGAGAGGTAGAATGGAGGAAGTTCTCTCACATGAAAGAGACATATAAGGAAGATTTTTTTCAGTGGAGGGAAAAATGAGGGGTGAGGTGGAAAACAACACTTGAACTTCATTCTCATCAGAATGAGAGAAAATAAAAAGAGGGAAGAATATTTATACATGCATACAGACACACAGTTGAATATAGAAATCTATATTACCCAAAAGGGAAGTAGGAGAGCAAAAAGATAAAGGGGAGGGGATAATAAAGGAAAAGGGGATTAAGGAAAGCATCAGTCAGAAGAAAAACGGACGTTTTGAGGAAGCAGAGGATAAAAAGAGAAAAAGAAATAGAGTAGGATAAAAGGAAATAAACACAGTAATCATAACTGTAAATGTGAATTGGATAAATTCACCCATAAAATGAAACCATGTAGCAGAATGTATCTGAAACCAGAATCCAATATTATGTGTTTTACAAGAAACACACTTGAAGCAGAAACACACAAAGTTAAAACAAGGGAATGGAACAGAATCTATTAAGCTTCAGTTGAAATAAAAAAGACAGCAATAGCAATCATGATGTCAGACAAAGCAAAAGCAAATGTAGACCTAATTAAGAGAAGTAATCTGGGAAACCATATTTTACAAAAAGGGAACATAGACAACGAAATAATACCAATACTAAACAGTATGCATCAAATTTCATAACATTCAAATTCTTAAAGAGAAGTTAAATGAGTTGCAGGAGGAAGTAGAGAATAAAGCTATACTAGTGGAAGACCTCAATTTTCCCCTCTCCAAACTAAATAAGTCTAACCACAAAATAAATAATAAAGAAATTGAGATAAATAGATTTTTTTTTAATTACATATGATAAACATCTGGAGAAATTTGAATGGGAATAGGAAGTATACCTTTTTTCTGCTGCATGACACACAAAAAAAATGACCATGATTAGGGCATAAAAACCTCACAGTCAAATGCAGAAAAGCAGAAATATCAAAAACATCCTTTCAGATCATAATTCAATAAAAATTACATTCAGTAAAGAGTTGTGGAAACATAGAATAAAAAATCATTGGAAACTAAGTAATTTAATCCTAAAGAAAAAGTGGTTTAAAGAACAAATCATAAGAATCATCAATAATTTCATTAAGGATAATAATAAGACTACATACCAAAATTTGTGGGATGCAGTCAAAGCAGTACTTAGGTGAAATTTTGTATCTCTAAATATGTACATTAATTAAAAAAAGAAAAGAAAAAAAGCAGATCAGTGAATTGGGCATTCAACTAAAAAAACTAGATAAAAGAACAAATGAAAATTCCCCAGTTACATACCAAAATAGAAATCCTGGAAATCAAAGTAGAGATTGGTAAAATTGAAGGCAAAAAAATCATTGAACTAATACATAAAACTAGAAGTTATGGGGGAAAAAATCAACAAACCATTGGTTAATTTGATTTTAAATGGAGAGAACTAAGAAAATCAAAATACCAGTATCAAAAATTAAAAAAGATGAATGCACCATGAATAAAGATGAAATTAAAGTACTTAGCAGGGTTGTTGTGTTGAATTATAATCTAATAAAACTTATAATCTAAGTGAAATAAATAAATGTTACTAAAAGTACCCAGATTAAATAGAATACTTAAATAATTCTCTCTTAGAAAAAAAAAATAAACAAGCCACCTATGAACTCCCTATATCCCCAGGAGCAAGTGGATTTACAAGTGAATTCTACCAAACATTTAAAGAACAATTAATTTCAATCTATATAAACTATTTTTTTAAAAAATAAAGGAGTCCTACCACATTATTTCTGTGACATAAATATGGCTCTGATATCTAAATCAGGGAGAGCAAAAAGAGAGAAAGTATCCTAACAATTAAGTTATCTGAGAGAAACCAATCAAGATAATGGAATAGGAGAAAACCATTCAACTCAGCTGCTTCCCCACAAACACCTAAAAAAACATACAAAACTGATTCCAGATCAAGTAATACAACAAAACATTTCAAGTCATTGTTCCATCTCAAAGAGCATAAAGAGGCAGAAGTATGCAGACACTGGGGACAGAATCTACTTAAAAGGGAACTGTGCAGAGACTTCCAGCATATGGACACTAAATAGGAGACTGGTACTATGCACTAGGATAAGAAAAGGTCTATCAGGGAGAGGCCTGAGATGGGGCAGGTAGCAGGAACCTATGCATATGGATAATTCTGTCTCTCATATCCCAGATCTGGGTCACAGATCCAGCGAATACTGAAGAGGGGACCTACAGCTAGCTCTGGGAGATCAGGACAAGGAGTAGTCACAGACGTGATAGACAAAGAGCAAGAAGAGAAATGAGCAGCTACCCCCAGGAGTGGGGGGTCTCAGATTCACCACCACCCCCATTCTGAAGCCTGCAGAGGAATATCAGGGCAGCAAACAGGCCAAAGAAAGATAGAGTTCTTTCATTCTGAACTTATAGACCTTTCCAGCTATCTGATGATGATCAAGGTCAGGAATAGTCTACTGAACTCTAATGAGTCCACACCCCAGACACAAACCTAGGTCAGGAGCTTGAAAAGTACATACCAGGAGTATAATAATTTGTTTTTGCCCTAGATCAAACAGCTTTGGACTCACAGATAGTTTCCAGGTCAGACTGGGAAAAAAAATGACAAAAAAAGTAATATGTCAAATGTTGGAGAGACTATGGGAAAACAGTTACATTAATGTGCTATTAGTGGAGATATTCATTCAGAAAAGCAATTTGGAACCATGCCCAAAAGATTACTAAATTGTCCTTACTCTTTCACCTCGCAATACCACTTCTAGGTCTGTATTCCCACAAAGATTAAAGAAAAATGAAAAGGACTTCTACGCAGAAAAATAATTATAGCGAATGGTGGGAAAAAAATCTGGAAACTAAGGGGATAGCCATCAGTTGGGGAATAGCTGAACAAATCATGGTATATGAATATAATGGAATAATAATATTTCACTCTAAACGAGGCAAGGGACAGTTTCAGAGAAAGACTGAACTGATGCAAAAAGAAATGAATGGAACTAAGAGAACAATTTATAAAATAACAACTTTGACAGATTTAGAATTCTGATCAAGACTGACTAGACAGAATTCCAAAGGACCCATGATGAGAATCACCTCCTAACAGAGAAGTGATAGATCAGAGGCACATATTTTTTGGACATGGCCAATGAAGGAATTAATTTTGCTTGACTATGAATATTTGTTAAATGGTTTAGCTTTTTTTTCTTTTTTTAATAAAATGTGGGAGGTAAGATGTAGAGAAAACAAGTAAAAAAACTTTTTAGTTAAAAACTAGAGCTGTCTAAAAATCCAGTGGGCAGCCTGAAGAGTTCTTCAAGCAGAGGCTAGATGACAATATAACAAGAGATGTTACAGCAAGTATTATTTTGAGGTGTGGGTTGGACTAAAAGACCACCAAGAACCCTTCAGACTCTCGAATTGTGGTCTTTGACACTGGAAATGGATTATTTATCAATAAGAATAGATGTCACTGAAACATAGATTTGTTTTACTTTCCAAAACATCAACAATATTGTGCCAGGCAGGTTCTATACTTTATCCTCCTACACAAGTTGCTACAATTTGAATCACAGCATAATAGAGGGTGCAAATTTCAAAACATTTGTGCCTGAGGACATGACAAGTGTAGATGACAAGGGAATCGGATGAGTTTTCAAAGCAAGGGAAGTCTCTATTTCTGGTGCATCACATAGGTGACAGATTCTTCCCCAACATCATCTTCATCAGGCTGTGACGATTGTCAAGTCCCATTTAATCAGTCTGGCTCCACAGAACTGATCAGGGAATCATTTTGTTCTACATGTCATGCCACACTATCTCCACAAAACAAGAATGCTAAAAGAGATGAGAATGGATGAGGGAAATTTGCTTTGAATTGGCAGAAGAGGTTTGAGATGTCAGATACACTAAAGTATATCTTAGCTTAGATGAATCCTTGTGAAAGTTATAAAAAGGCTTGCTTTCACCTATTTTACACATGAAAGGGTAAAAATGGCCTGGAATTCCTCAAGGAATCAAGGATTTATTATAATATATATATATCATATATATTACATATATAAGCTGTATATATATAAGCTATAAGTAGCTTTTGAATTAATTCATTTTATGTCCAATTATCATATTAATTACATATTCTTATCCTTTTCTCCTCTTATAAGACATGAGGTAGGCAGAAATGGATTTCTGCTCCATTACTCTTCTGTCCAGCCATATTGTCCATGTCTTAAACTTTTACTATTCATTTTTTTTTTTAAATCCAGGTACAAGGCTTTACATTTGTCCCTATTAAGTTTCATCTCATTCGGTTTGATGAAATATTCTAACCTGTCAGGATAATTCCAGATATCATAGTCTAATATATTTCATAACCCTTTTGCTTTGTGTCATCAGTAATTTAAATAAGCATGACATTTCTGCTTAGTCACTGATAAGAATGCTAAACATTACAAGGCCAAGCTCTTATTCCTGAGACATTCCACTACTTCCAAATTAACTTGGAATCATTCAGAACTACTCCTTAAATTGGAAGAATCAAAGACAAAAACCAAAATAAAACAGCCCTTGCCCTCAAGGAATTTACATCTTACCAGGGGAAACAACACCCCACCCTGATGCTTACCAGCTGTGTGACTTTGTACAAGTCACTTGACCTTTCTGGGTCTCATCTTTCTCAAATTTATAAAGGGGTTGGACTAAGTGCTCTCTAGGGTCTCTTTCAACTCTGGAATGGCAATCCCTTGTACTCAGATAAGTCAATACAATTTCAGTGGGGTAGGGATGTCTACCAACAAGAGGTATCTAGAAAAGTGTCATGTTGAATGTATCACTTGGCTTGACCAATGTATCACTGACTTCCCTAGCTTCCTCTAAGTCTCAACTAAAATCCTATCTTTTACAAGATACCTTTCCCAGGACTCTTAATTCTGATGCCTTCCCTTTAATTATTTTCTAGTTACCCTGCAGCCCTCCCTCAAAAAAAAACAAAACAAAACAAAACCAAAATCAAGAGCCAGTCATGTCATTATTTCTCCGATGGCATGGTCTTCTTTGGCATCGAAGGGCAAACACACAGTTATCCTGTACATAGCTTGCTTTGTATTATAAGCTTCTTAAGAAAAGGGATTATTTTATCTCTTGTTCATAGCACACTTAGCACAGTGCCTAGTAGACACTTAATAAATGTTTATCAATTGATTAAAGATAGAGCAAAGAAGGAGTGCATTTCAGGTATTAGGAAGATCTCACGCAAAGACATGGACATGGGAGATGGAATAACATGCACAGACAATAGCAAATAGGCCAGTTTGGCAGGATGTCTGAGGAAGGGAGGAAGAGTAATGGAAACTAGTCTAGAAAGAGAAGTTGGAGTCAAATTGTGAAATGCTTTAAATTTCAAGCAAGGAAGCTTTTGTTTTATTTAGAGACAAGGAGCTACTGAAACATCTTAAGGAGAGGAACGACATATCCAAACCGATACTTTAGGAATATCAGTTTCATGTCTTTGTGGAGGATGGATTGGAAAGGAAAAATATTTAAGACAGGAAAGCTAAATATGAAGTTCTTGAAATATTTCAAGAAAAAGAATAATCAGTGTCAAAATGAGATAATAAGGTAATGGACTGGTAATTTTGTGAGCAGGAGCATAAAAAGGAGAGGAAGGTTAAAAAATAGATTCATTCAGTAAACATTTTTAAGCACTATTGTGTGCCTGGCACTATGCCAGGCTTTTGGGCACACAAATACCTTAAAAACAGGAAGCAATATCTACTATTAAGGAGCTAATGTTCTTTTGGAGGAGAAGACTTAACATATATAGAATATATGATAAGAATACATACAACACAGCTAGAGAGGGAGGACAATTAAAGGGATCAAGAATGGTTTACTGTAGTTCAAGCTTCATACCTGAACTAAGTTTTTCAGAAAGCAAAAGATTCACCATGATGGAGGTGAAGGATAGCATTCTAGTTATGGAGAAGACATATCATTTAAACATGTAAAGAACAGAGAGAAGACCAGTTTGGCTAGTAGCACCATTCAAAGAAAATATTTTTCTTGAATTTCTTCTCAAAATGTATATAATGGAGGCAATAAAGAGGGAAATATACAAGTAAATATGGTAGGTGGAATGTTGCTATATCCGTGGTCATTTAATCAATCTGGTTAACATTCTGACTTTCCAGTATTATATAAAATGTCCAACTGGAGGGAATATTTTAAACTTTTCATCCGTGAATACCTATGACTATTTTTCAAGTTCCACAAAAAGCAATACTTCCAAGGTGCAGAAAGAGTTCTAGACCATTTTTATATAAAAGTACAGAAAACCCTACAATTGCCTGTTTGAAATATCAGGACTGATATCACTGAGCTTTGACAGGTGAAAAAGATGAAGCAACTACTACAAGAGTTACAAAGAAAAGAATCAGTTCCCTAGAAGCAACTTAGCATTTGGGGATGGGGCAGAGTAGGCTACAATAGGACTTGCACAAACCACTTTTCTGAAGTTCTTTGACAATAAGAAAGAAAATAATCTGTATGGAATGGTTTAGTCACTGATTCCTTGCCTTGTAAAAGATAGTCTAGATACCTTCTGGAAGTCCTTCCAATGAAAACAATTCAGCAGTTTTCTGGTAAAATAATTGGTCTTTCTCTGACTGGCTTAGAAATTCACCTTTTTGATGTAGCATATATGAGACAAAGAATTACCTCTTCCTTCTCTCCATCTTATATGACACAAACTTGATTATCCAAAATAAGTCACACACATCTTTTAAAAAGGAAATTAGGGACCCTGATGATAGTGATTTCCATTTGATAAGCTCAATTTGGCAGAACTTTTAAGGATTTTTTTTTCAAAATACTGCTCCCTGTCTTTTAAAAATAAAATTTTAAAATGAGGGACTACCAACAAAAATAATCAAACATACAAAAAAGGAAGAAAGAAATCTTACATAAAATCCTTAGCATTTAACAATTTATAACCAACTGAAATTGACAGCATTGCTAAGAAAATGGTTTTTGTTTTGTATACCCTTCCAGGTCAGTCTGAAGTTTTGCTCTCTGACTTTATTTATCTGGTTGCTCATTCACCTCTTAGGACCATAAATTTAGAGCTGGAAAAGACCTTAGAGATCATTTCATACAGCCCTGTCATTTTACAAGTGAGAAATCTGAGACCCCAGTTGTGTGGAGTTGCCCAAGGTCAAGGAAGTTTTTTTAAATTACAGGAGGGATTTAAATGTCATTAGATTAGAAACCAGATTCTCTTTCCTTTAAAGTTCTAATTATTCTGCCAAGTCAGTTGTGTCCTTTCTAGTTCCAGAGAACAGAGGATGAATAACCTCATTTCCTCCCCCTCCCTTGTTCTGAGATGAGGGGCTGTGAGAAGAAAATATTTCATATTTTATCAGAAGTTTGTTGGTTGACTTTGTTTAACTGTGTTTGGGGGGTGGTATAGGGCAATGATCATAATATAAAAAGACAAAAGACATCTACTTTCTAAAATGAAAAAAAAAAAGGAAAATAAGATAACTTATTATGAGAACTGCATCATCTCCTATCTCTAAAGAGACAAAATGGTGTCCAAAAAAAAAAAGAGAGAGAGAGAGAAAAATAAGCCCTGATTTGTAAGTGAGAAGATCTGAGTTTTAGTTCTGGTTCTGGGACTTCTTACCTATGTTTATGTTCTCTTGTTCAACTTTCTTGACCCCTCTAAGACTCAGTTTCCTCATCTATAAAATGGAAATGCTTTTAATGTATTATTTACCTCTCAGTGTTGTTGTGAGGAAAGTGCTTGCTTTGTAAATCTTATAGTGAGAGATAAAAGTGATTTATCATAGAAGTGACCACAATAGACTGAAATGTAGAGAATATTGAAAGAATGCATTTCTTTTTTTTAAAGATTTATGCCCTATAAACCCAAAGAGTTATTCTAGGTGCTAGTTACCAATTTTCAGTGTATTGGTTATATGTCATATTAACATCCTCTGAGCACAACTGATTCAGGTAGAAAAGGAAGTGACTTAAAGAGAGGACTGTGGAAAATGATTGTCCCTTTCCCGCTGTAAGGTTTTTTCCCCTCATAGGATCACTCATTATTCAGTTTATATTTCCACTAAAGTATAATTAAGCTTTAAAATATGATTAAAGTTTATAACAGGGATGAATGCATCAGGTATGGAAATTGTATCCTTCAAGGGGTAAAATCCACTAAAATAGTTTAGATTTAAAAGAAAACAGTTATGTAGGTATTCATATGCTACTACTCATGTGAACACTAACTCCCTCAGTATTTGCAATACTAATGAGAAAACCTGTGTCTTGGTGCTTTTCAAATGGCAGCATTGATGTACCCAGCAGAATTGCCTTCAATTCATCTAGAGCCGTAAAGTCAGTAAAAGCCCAGCTAAATGACAAAGATAAGCTTCTAGTCTATCAAGACGTTACTGGGAGCTTTGGTGTGAGGTTTGGGGGCTGAGGAAAGTCTGAGACTCTGGGATGTCTACCTGGAAGTGACCAAGTATTTCAAATCTCATGAGTTCCTCATTGATTGGGCTATAGCACTTTCCTCTATTTGGCTGGCTGTAGCAAGTCTGGCCAGTACAACACGCAACAGACATGAAGATGCCTCCTCAGACCTAGATCGATTGATGGAGAAAATGGATACGAAGGAATTCGGGTATGGATGATCTGAACACTGCCGTCTCACTAAGCAAGCTATTAGACACTTTATCAAACACATTTTATCTATCTGGATCCCTAGACCTGGCTTCCAACAACAAAAGTCCACCTTTTATGGTTAATCCAACTGGTTATCTCCCTTAACCTCCACTTAAAACTAATCAAATGAGGTCATATACAGTGGTTTGCAAGTCTTGAAGTACAATATAAAATCATCGTCATCAAGTAGTCCCATTCCCCTTCCTTTAGTATTTTTTCCTCTTCTCGTATTTTCTCCAGATGCTCAGCTCTCCAATGCATATCACTCTGGTTTGGAATTGGCCAAAGGAGTGAATATATTGGAAGAAGACAGTTAATAAAAGTTACAACATGTACAACTCAAAAGAGGAAAAGCTCCCCATATGTAATAGAATATACATGAGCCCAGAAGCCTACAGGAGTTTCTCCTCAGCATAGCTCTTCCACTTGCAGAGGGTCCCCACTATGAGCCAGCTACACACAGATTTCCTTTTTCTTTCTGCTAAATCTCGTGAACACCCTACTGAGGACAAGGTGGTAGCAGTGAGATGACAGGAGAGGAATGGATAATCAAGAAAGTAAAGAAAATAGAACAGAACAAGACAACTTCTACATGTTACTGGAAAAGGAGAGGACAGAGACAGGAGGGTATCAAGGGAGTACCTAGAGCTAGAGCAGAAAAAAAATGAAGCTTTAAAAGAAAGGACAGAGTTCCTAAGCAAAGAGATATAGTATTTGAAAGACTTGATAGATAAGACCTAGAAAGAACAAGAGAAGTGAATTATGTAAGTGAATAGTGAATTGTCTAGTGAAATTAGACAGACAGAAAGAAAGAGATAAATAGATAAGTATAGATACAGATGTATGTGTGTCTTCTACTTTAAACTATGCATCGAGTAGTGAATTATTTTGTATTTAAAAATATAGGTAGATAATGTCATTTTCCCCTTTTCTTGCAACAATACATGAATATGAATCAACCAAGAAGAACTTATTAAGGTCCTAATATGTGCTAGGAGCAAGTGGCTTCTCTTGATGACCAAAGACTTTGAGTCTTTCCTTCTAAAACAACTAGCAGGATGACAAAGCAAAATCTTGAGCAACATAAATGCGTCTTCTTCTGACTGGTTATTGGTGACATAGTCAGAATTAAAATTACATAGTTTGGACTTCCCTTTCTGAAATTCCTTTAACCACAGTCAAGGCATGAGATTTGAGCACAAGATGAGAGTTCCCAGGTGATGGAATTAGTCTGTAGGCAATGGGATTGGTCTGCTGCCTGTGGAAGTTGCCTACAGTTGTTCAATCCTTCCATCATTTCTGACTCTGCCTGACCGCATGAACATCAGGCACATCAGGGCCTTCTATCCTCCGCTATCTCCCAAAGTCTGTCCAAGCTCATGGTTGTTGCTTCCATGACAGTATTTTTCCATCTTATCCTCTGCCGTCCCCTTCTCCATTTGCCTTCAATCTTTCCTGACATCATGGTCTTTTTCAATGATTCCTGTCTTCTTATTATTTGAGCAAAGCATTTAAGCTCCAGCATTAATATTTGACCTTTCAAAGGATAGTCTGAATTAATTTCTTTAAGTATTGACTGATTTGATAACTCTACAATTCAAAAGCATCGATTCCATGGTGCTCAGCTTTCCTTGGAGTCCAATTCTCATGGCTACACATTGCTGCTAGAAAAAAACCATTGCTTTGACTTTATGGCCCTTTGTTGACAAAGTGATGTCTCTGTTTTTTAGTATGCTGTTCAGATTTGCCATAGTTTTCTTTCCAAAGAGTAGTTGTCTTAATTTCAAGACTTCCATCACTATTTGCAATGATTTTTGAGCCCAAGAATATAAAATTTGACACTGTTTCCATTTCTTCTCCCTCTGTTTGCCATGAAGTTTTGAAAGCAGTTGCCATAATCTTAGTTTTGTTGTTGGTTTTTTTATACTAATCTTTAACAAGCTTTAACATTAAGATTTTATTCTATCCTCTTTCACCCATATCAAGTGTCTTCTTAATCCTTCTTTACTTTCTGCCATCAGAATGGTATCTTTTGTATGTATGAAATTATTGCTATTTCTCCCAGCAACCTCAATTCCTGCTTTTGATTTATCCAGCCTGGATGACTCTGTATATAAGTTAAATAAATACGGTGATGATATACAGCCTTGTCCTACTCCTTTACTTGTCTTAAATCAATCAGTTGTTCCATGTCCAGTTCTGTTACTTCTTGGATCACATGCACGTTCCTCAAGAGGCAAGTAAGATAATCTGGTATTTCCATCTTTTTGAGAACTTGCCCATTTTGTTGTGATCCACACAAAAGTTTTAGTGTAGTCAATGAAGTAGAATTTTTTTTCTTCAAATCCCTTGCTATCTCCTTTATCCAATGAATGTTGGAAATTTGGTCTCTAGTTTCTGATTCTTCAAAATCCAGCCTACTCTTTGGCAGTTTTTGGTTCACATATTGCTAAAGCCTAGCTAGCAGAATCTTAAACATAACCTTGATGGCATGTGAAATGAGTACAATTGTTCAGTAATCTGAACATTCTTTTTTTTAATTTATTTTCAATTTTCAACATTTACTTCCACATAATTTTGAATTTCAAAGTTGAACATTCTTTCCCATTACCCTTCTTTAGGATTGGAACATAAATCATTGCATGTTCCGAATTTACTAGCATTGAGCACAACGCTTTAACAACATCATCTCTTAGGACTTTAAACAGCTCATCTGAAATTCCATTACCTCCACTAGCTTCCTAAGGCCCACTTGACTTCATTCTCCAAGAGGTCTGGTTCAAGATCAGTAATCACACCATTGTGATTTATCAGTGACATTTAGATCTTTCTTGTATAGTTCCTTTGTATAGTCTTGCTCCCTCTTCTAAATTGTCTTCTGTTAAGTTCCTATATTTTTTGTCTTTTATCACGCCCCTCTTTGCATGAAATCTTGATATCTCTAATTTTCTTGAAGATATCTTTGTATTTCCTCTGTTTATTGTTTCCTTCTATTTCTTCACTTTGCATGTTTAAGAAGACCTTATCTCTCCTTGCTATTCTGAATTAAATTGGGTGTAGCTTTCCCTTTTCTCCTTCCCTTTCCTTCTTTCCTTGGGTATCTGTAAAACCTCATCAGACAACCATTTGGCTTTCTTTTTCTTTGAAAAGTTTTTTTGTTGCTGCCTCCTGGACAATATTGTGAACCTCTGCTCATAATTTTTCAGTTCTTCTGTCTACCAGATCTAATCCCTTATATCTATGTATGACTTCTATTTCATATTCATAAGGGATATTATTTAGGTCATACCTTCATAGTGTGATGGTTTTCCCTTCTTTCTTCAATTTAAGTCTGAATTTTGCAATAAGAAGTTCGTGATCTCAGCCATAGTCAGCTCCAGGTCTTGTTTTAACTGACTGTATACAACTTCTCCACCTTTAATTGCAAAGTATATAATCAATTTGATTTTGATATTGACCATCTGGTGATATCCAT
This sequence comes from Bettongia penicillata ogilbyi, assembly GCA_023548195.1. NCBI lineage: Eukaryota > Metazoa > Chordata > Mammalia > Diprotodontia > Potoroidae > Bettongia > Bettongia penicillata. The sequence continues at coordinate 1,051,605 of JAJHZJ010000323.1, forward strand.
GTGTAGAGTCAGCTTTTTGATTGTTGAGAGTCTTTGCCATGACCCGTGAGTTATCTTGACAAAATTCTATCAGTCTTTGCCCTACATCATTTTGTATTTCAAGGCCAGACTTGTCATTCCAATTAGCTTTTGGATGAATGTGACATCTTCTTTGGTGTTATTTCTATAAAATACTGTAGGTATTCATAAAACTGATCAACTTTGGCCTCTTTAGCATCAGTGGTTGGGGCATAAACTTGTACTATTGTGATGCTGAATGATTTGCCTTGGACTTGAACAGATATCATCCTGTCACTTTGGTTCTGGCCCTTCTGTTGTGTTCATCCTTCATTGCCAAAGAAGACCATGCCATCAGAGAAATGATGACATGACTTGCACTTGACTTTGTTTTCAATGAGGGAGGGCTGTGCAGGTTACCAGCCTCACTTCTCCTCCAGAGCCATCTGAATCCAGTGACTAGATATTCATCAGGATGACTAGAGATGACCCAGGATGAGGCAATTGGGGTTGACTTGCCCAAGGTCACACAGCTAATGAGTGTCAAATGTCTGAGGTGAGATTTGAACTCAGGTCCTCCTGACTCCTGCACTGGTGCTCTATCCACTGCACTACCTAGCTGCCCCCTCTGGCCCTTCTATTGACTATGATGGCTACTCTATTTCTTCTAAGGGATTTTTGCCCATAGTAGTATATGTAATGATTATGGGAGTTGCTACATGAGTTTAAATTGATGAGATGTGACCTTTTAGGTTAATCAAGTTTCTCTGGAAACTGGGTGATAGGTGGTGTTACAAAGGTGGAGGTAATTACAAGAGAAAAGTTTAACCTTTAGACAAGTTTCTCTAGGATGTAGGTGAAGTCTGCTAGGGGAAGGAACTGGGAACGGGAATATTAAATCTAGCTTAATTAAGTCTTAGCAAATGTTAATTCTAGTTCAATTAAGTCTTAGAAAAATAGAATTAAAATCAATTTTCAATTTTACACTTTAGAACTTAACTCAAGCTCTACCTTCTGCATGAGACCTTTCCTGAGCTCCCCAGTTCCTAGTATCTCCCCCAAATTACTTTATATCACTTTGAATCTATTTTGTGTATACCCACTCACACATACATGGAGGTGCATGTATGTATATGTAAGTGTGTATATGTGTATATGTATATACATATGTGTATATATTTATACATAATATATACGTGTTTGTGTATACGTATATATCCTTTTCTCCTTGATAAACTATAACTCTTTGAGGGTAGGCACTGTTTAATTATTATCTTTAGCTTCCTTGCATTTAGCACAGTGCACACACACACACACACACACACACACAGACACACACACACACACCATAGAATGAAACCACTCTCATAGCAACAACCAATCAGTACCTTTCCTTCGAAAATATGATGATGGGGGAAGGCCAGAAAATAATCAACCATAATGGCTTCTACAGAATATGCATTATCCTTTTGAACTGCCTCTATTTTGAAACCAATTTGAATACTTCATTGTGAATTCCTCATGGGACCCTAAGGCAAAAGGAGAAGGGGAAATAGCCATATCCTGAAGTAATAGGATTTCCTAAAGGACCATTAACACCCCAGTTTCCAATACTTGAAGCTAAGCTACAAAGGCCCAACTATATACCCCTAGTTCTGGATGTCTCAGCGCATTCCAACTTCATGCTGTATTAGACTCTGGACCCTCCAGTAACTTTATAGATCACAACTTAGCCCAGATGAAATATATCTTGACCAGTCTAATGATTGAGAACTATGCCCTTTCTTGAGGCCAGTCATATAAAAGATCTGTCACCAACAGGTTCGCATAGGAACTCACAAAACCCTAATTCCTTTTAGTTTACAGGAATCAGTGGGCTGATCAACATATCTGAACATGAAAGCAGTATCAATTATGTTCCATTCATTGTCTCTGGCTGTCATAGACCAAATTTGTTGCTATTGCTACTACTACTACTACTACTACTACTACTACTACTACTACTACTACTACTACTACTACTACTTATGTGTTAGAAGGTAGAGCAGAAAATGTTTCCATGATAGAAAAATTGGTAGGGCTAGTCTAGTCCAGGTCCTTCTCATCCTGTGGTAACTTTGATCTATGGATTTCATCATTCCCTGACACTCTTATCTTATTAGGGTCATTAGTTAAGGGATCTATGATTTCATTGATATGTGAGCTCCTTCCACCGACACTGATCACAACCCCTCTTTCTTTATCCATTATCATGCTATAACTAGGAACCATGAAAACCAGCTAGACTAGTTTTCAGATGATAGACACAACCTTAAAAATAAACGTATGTTAATTGACCAATGCTATCCATACCTACAGGGATATTTGACGCAGATTTATTTCAACCTCTAGATGTCAGAAATGGGTATGTTTTTTTTTAAATAGTTTCCATGGAAATCCTAATGTCACCCTCTACAATTAGCATTTGTGCCCTGTGAGAGCATCATCCAGTGTCATCATGAAAACATCATTTGTAAACCAATCTTTACCACAGTGAAGCTGGAAATAGCATTGCCACTGGAGACAGAAAGTCTGAACTGGGTTTGAGGCCCAGATATGCATGACCTTTGTAAACATGAACGCCATTTCCAGTAAGTTTCCTGGTCTGTAAAATGGGGGCAATCCTACTTGCACTACCTAGTTTACAGGGGTTTTTTGTGAGAAAAGAGCTTCATGAATCTTAAAAAGTTATCACATATGTGAATATGGATGAGAAGTTCTGTGAGGGTCCATCTGAATATGCTGGCATTAGGGCAGCTATCTGGAGTCAAGAAGACTCCTCTTCCTAATTTCAAACCTGACCTCAGGCACTTACTATGTGACCCTGAGCAAGTCACTTAACACTTTTTTCTCAGTTTCCCCATCTGTAAAATGAGCTAGAGAAGGAAAGGATGAACCACTCCAGTATCTTTGCCAAGAAAACCCCAAATGGGGTGACAGAGTAGGTATGACTAAAATGCAGCTGAATTCTGGGGACTCTTATTTGTAGCATCTGCCCCCCACTGCAACTCTTGCTTCCTCCCGCCATTTCCTATCCCTTTCTTCTTTACTGCCTCTAGGAAACACTGGTGCTAAGAGGAAACAGGAGTATCTCTTTAAGTGACTTTGCCGGTGCAGGTCCTCTCTGCGACACTTGTCAAAATCGTTTCTGAGGTGAGGCCTCATTTGTTCTATGGCACTTCTGCTTGGTGGAGCCCAGTTCCTGTCAAGATCTAATAGACTGTCTGCCTTATTTCTTCTTGCTCCCAGAAGGCCTCACAGCCAAGTCAGAAAAAGTCAACTAGAGTCTTTTTATTCTTTGACTCCCCTGACTCTTTTGTTTTCCATACTTGCAACTTGTCCTCTAATATGTGGTACTAGGGCTGGGATTGGTTTGGGCAAAGAAGTTAAAAAAAAGGTAAAATTTTAAAATTTAAAAGATGCACCTCTGAACATTAGTTCTTATAGTCTCTTTTAGGCTCTTCATGGAAGAATATGGAGATAAAGAAACAGGGTCCAGGGAGAAGAATTTTTCTTGCCATCTGTTATTCTATATCTTAGGAAAAGAAATGTTGAAACCCTTCACAAAGTACAAGTTCATGTCTTTTAGGGAAAGTTGAGCTGTTGATCTAAAAAAAAGTTTTAATTTTTTTATGAATTGATGAATGTCCTTTATGAGTCAGTATTCAATAGATGTTCACCTTCTTTTTTAAATTAAAAAATAATGTTGCCTGGGTATACAACCTTATGAAATGTACTATGCATACCCAGGAATGCTACAGAGAAATGTGAGTTATGTTGGGATAATAGTGAGTAAATACATCATCTCCTTTGTCAACATTAAAAAATAAATTCTCTCTGCTTTATCAGAAAAAGAGTTCCAGCTTGTGTAACAGAATTTTTGTTAGATTTCTAAATGTACTTAGGTTTTTGCCAACCAGCATCAGTCTTGCCATTGCAATAAATGGAGGAGGCTTGACTTTGATATAGGATCTGCAGAGGCCAGTTTCATTCACCTCAGGACCCTCCCAGACACTCCCTGAGCCACACTGTGTCTATTAGCTTTTCCATGGTTGGTATTCTCCCTCTTCTATGGCTAGCAAATTTCTGTTACTCTGATCCCTGGGATTCAGAACCATTATCTACCTATACAAAAACATTTTCTTTCCTTCATCTCATTAATCAAGCAATCAAACAGCATTTGTTAAATGTCTACTATGTGCCAGACTCTGTGCAAAGATTCAGGGATACAAATGCAAAGAACAAAGCAATCCTTATTCACACTATTGTCAATCATTTCCTAGACTTCCCAGTGATCTCTTCCAGAAGAAGAAGAAGGAAAAAGAGGAAGAGGAGGAGAAGATGATGAAGATGAAGAGAAAAGAGGAGGAGAAGTAAGAAGAAGAGGAGAAGGAGGAGTAGGAGGAGTAGAAGAAGAGAAGGAAGAAGGAGAAGAAGGAGGAGGAGAAGATGAGGAAGAACAAGGAGAAAAAAGGAGGAGAAGAAGGAGAAAAGAGGAGGAGGAAGAGGAAGGAGAAGAAGGAGAAGGAAAAGAAGGAGAAGAAGAAGGAGAAGAAGAAGAAGAAGAAAAGGAAGAAGAGGAAAAGAAGGAGGAGGAGGAGCTTAGAAACACTAAATTCAAATATAATCGTAACATACTCTCGCTTAGCCTCCTTTCTCCCTCTCTGAAGACAGAATGGGATGAAATCCCAGAGCTAAACACCGTGGGGGAAAGGAGCAAAAGAGTGAGTATGCAAATCATAAATGATGAGATACCTGCCAGGGAAGACATTCTAAAGTGTGACAGAAGTTTCAAGGATATTAAAACTCTGGGAAGAATGAGAGTTCAAGGTCAAGAGGGAGGGATGAATGCCACTGAGTCTGGGCACTCAGTCCTGTGAGGTACTGTAGGTGTTATAAGGAAGCTCATTTCACTGGTAACTAAGGTGGCCAGGTGGCACAGTGGGTAGAATGTAGAACTTGGAATAGGAAAGACCTGAGTTTAAATCTTACCTCACTTATTCCCTAGTTGGATGACCTTGGCCAAGTCACTGAACCTCTCTGTGTCTTAGTTTCTTAATTCCTGTAAAACAAGGGTGATGATAGTACTCATTCACTAAGTTATAAAGATGTAAAGATCAATTGAAATAATGGCTGTAAAGAGCCTTGCAAACCTTTTAAAACACTATGTAAATGGTAGTTATTATGAGGAGGAGGAGGAAGAGGAGGATAGTTTGGAGGTACTTTTCATAAATAACCAGCATGCTGCTAACTTAATTATTATTTTCTAGTTTGTCTTAATTTTATTAAAATCTAATTTTATTAGGACTGAATACAAGTCATTGTCAAAATGCAGAAGGATTGATTTATTATAGGAAAAGAACACTATGTGTTAATTACAGGCTTAAAGTTAAATTATGTCCTGTTTTTATTCAGCAGCAATGTAATCAGAAGATGATCACGTGCCTACATTAAACATTTACATTAGAAGTGCCTAATTACACTAGGATTTGTTTCGGTAGTGCTGGCAGATGTTCTGAAGGGCCCTGGAAAATGGCATTTGCTGTTTCATAGGAGATAGGGCAGATGAATATTATTAGACTGTCATTAATTCAGGACAGATGTAGCTAGAGATAAGACAGGAGATTTATTTTGCATTTGGTTGATTCTTCAATATAATTAATCATTTGTGCTTCTGGTCAGGACAGTGTTTCCTGTCTGTCTCCCCACAACAGTGTAAGACATATACAGGAAATGTCAATCTCATATTAAATGTTACAAAAACATGGATTGTTTAATTTGTGGGTTAGAGTGTTGGTGTTTAAAAAGGAGAGTTCATCATTCCAGTTGGCACATAATTCCCAGAACCTTTTGCTCACCATAAGAAGGCACCACATCACACATTCTATAAGACTTTGCTCCCTTGTTCCCTTTAAGGTGGCTATAAGCTAGTAGAGTTAGAGAATTATTTCCCATCATCAAAGGAGCTTCCATTATTCCAACAGATCTATGGTCTTATGGGTGTGTTACCTCCATTAATGTATATCGCAACCTATCTTTGCTTGTCCATTCTGTGCAAATTTTATCCAGGTTTTCCTGTAAATCTGTCACAGGTAGTTCACCAAAGCCTAAGGGTTTTTTTTCATGTTCTCTTGACATTATACATATAAGAATGTAACACACAATTGAGCTATCCATCAGTTGTCCTGGCTCTCCATCAGTCACTTCATAACTGAGGAGACGGAGTGAAAAGATTATATATTTCTTTTATGACTTCATTTTTACCACTTTTCCTGTATTTTTTCTCATTTATAATGTATTGACACCTGTGAACAGGTGCTTTATACTTCTCCAATGCCTGTTGGATTATTGTCTGTATAAATTTTCTCACCCAAACATTCTTGAAAATGCAACAAAGTCTTCCCTCCTTCTACTTTCACTAAAACAGACAAGACAATTATGGATGTATTTGAGACCCAGTTTTCTACCACCTTTTTTGGTAACCATCATTAATCATTGAGGTGTTCACTCTAATTTCATGGAAAATAGAAACTCAATATTATTGTAAGGAAACTCAACAAGCATCCCTTTACTAATAGCCTGGTCCCAATCTAAGAGGAAAACTGGACAGAAACAATCCAAAGGACTCGGGGTAATTCATGTCCACCTAACTGCTAATGAAGCCATCAGTATCCACTTTTAGAAATTAGTTTTACTTCCCAAGACAGATTTAGAGGATCCACAAATTGAAGACAAAACTACTTTACCTATAGGACTGAAGCTCCTTGGTGAACCAGCCCTTTGTAGAATCACAGAAACCCAGAACTGAATGGGACCAGCAAAGGAGGATTTCTAGCCCAGCTTATACCTGAACACAAATCCATCTACAGCATCCCTAACGAGGGATCATCCTGTCTTTCCTTGAGAACCCCCAGTGACTAGCAATCCACTGCCTCCCTACCATGTTCCTTTTCTGGATTACTTTGACAGGAAGTTTTTACTTCATTGAAGCTGAAATCTGCCTCTGTAGACTTAAAACTAAGTCAGACGCTGTGCCAAAATGCCCTGGAAGACCTACGCTGCATTGTTAAAGAAAAAAAGGGGGAGGAGACTCGAAGTCAAACTCCATCCCCCATCACTGTTGTTGTTGAGCCATGCACCCCACTTTTAGTGACCCTATTTGAGGTTTTCTTGGCAAAGATACTGGAGTGATTTGCTATTTCCTTTTCCAGCTCACTTTGCAGATGAGGAAACTGAGGCAAACAAGATTAAGTGACTTATCCTGGGTCACACAGCTAGTAAGCGTCGAAGGCTATATTTGAACTCAGTCTTTCCTCCCTCCAGGCCAGATCTATCCTCTGTATAACCTAGCTGGCATCTCCACCACTACCTTTAGCAATACAATAGATAACATTTTTATAGTATTTTTCATACGTTAACTCAAATAATTCTCAGACAACCCTGAGAAGTGAGTGTATTATCCTCATTTTACAGATAAGAAAACTGAGATCATGAGAGGTTAAATGGTTTCCTCAGGGCCATAGAACTAATGAATGTCTAAGGCAATATTTAAACTCAAGACTTCCTGACTCCAGGCTCAGAACTCTACCACTGCACAACCTGGTTGCCAGCACAATTCATCATTTTAGAAGCAATCCTAGCTATGGTCCCTGGGCCCAGCACAACTGCTACTTTACCTATACCTCTTCTTTTCCAGTACTAGCTTCAGTCTAATAGCTATAAATATTTGTCTCTTCCACTTCTGGCCCCATCCTAGTTCTTACATATGATTTTCCCCTTCTGGTCAGCCTGCTTTTGAAAGAAGTGTTGGAGCAAACAAGTTCTCTACTATATTCATACCCTGACATCCGCCTGATCTTTTCTCATCAAAGACTTAAGTCAGATTTCTAGGTTTCAGCCTCAGGACCAGCTAATCATGGTTATTCCCAGTCTTCCATTCTAATTAATCAGCCTCATCTTCTACCCAGACCTCAAGCTTTAATTTTGAATATTCATTTGCAATACTTGCTTGTCTGCTTTCCTCCAGTCTTTAGAAAGAGAGATCTGAATCCTTTCTCAGGACACAATTCTGAGTTAACCATGGTCAAAGGGGGCACATGCTCTTAAATACTTCTGGGCTATATCCTTGTACTTTCTTTGGCTTCTAGTTTAACCACCAGAAGGTTCTATTATCTATTATCTAAGCTGAGGAGGGAGAATATTCCAGGTATGAGGGATAGTCAGAGAAAATGCCCAGAGATGAAGATGTCTTGATGAGAGATGAAGAGTCTTACTCTGGAACAACGAAGAGGCTAACATCACTGTATCTAAGAGTATGTGGCAGGAAATAACATAGTGAAGATGATGATGATGATGGTGATGATGATGATGGTGATGATGATGATGGTGATGATGGTGATGATGATGATGATTATGATGATGATGGTGATGATGATGATGATGGTGGTGGTGATGATGATGATGGTGGTGGTGATGATGATGATGGTGATGGTGATGATGATGATAGTGATGATGGTGATGATGATGATGATGATGATGATGGTGATGATGATGGTGATGATGGTGATGATGATGATGATGGTGGTGGTGATGATGATGATGATGGTGATGATGATGATGATGATGATGGTGATGATGATGGTGATGATGATGATGATGATGATGGTGATGATGATGATGATGGTGATGATGATGGTGATGATGGTGATGATGATGATGATGATGGTGATGATGATGATGGTGGTGGTGATGATGATGATGGTGATGGTGATGATGATGATAGTGATGATGGTGATGATGATGATGATGATGATGATGGTGATGATGATGGTGATGATGGTGATGATGATGATGATGGTGGTGGTGATGATGATGATGATGGTGATGATGATGATGATGATGGTGATGATGATGGTGATGATGATGATGATGATGATGGTGATGATGATGATGATGATGGTGATGATGATGGTGATGATGGTGATGATGATGATGATGATGGTGATGATGATGATGGTGGTGGTGATGATGATGATGGTGATGGTGATGATGATGATAGTGATGATGGTGATGATGATGATGATGGTGATGATGGTGATGATGATGATGATGGTGGTGGTGATGATGATGATGATGGTGATGATGATGATGGTGATGATGATGATGGTGATGATGGTGATGATGATGATGATTATGATGATGATGGTGATGATGATGATGATGGTGGTGGTGATGATGATGATGGTGATGATGGTGGTGGTGATGATGATGATGGTGATGATGATGATGATGATGATAGCTAACATTTATATGACTCTTCCTATCTGCCACGCACTGTGGTAAGAGTTTTATAATTATCTCATTTGATCCTCACAATAATCCTGCAAAGCAGGTGCTATTATTATCCCCATTTTACAGATGAGAAAACTGAGGCAAGTAGAGAGGAAGCAATTGTCCCAAGTATCTGAAGCCAGATTTAAACCCTCTTCACGACTCCAGACCTTGAGGTCTAGTATAAGAAGACTGGGAAAGAACATTATAAAGGCTTTGAGCACCAGACGATTTTTCACTTGATCCCGTTGGTGACAAGGAACAATTGAAGTTGAGTCAGAGGAGTGACATGGTCAGACCTATCCACAATACTTAAAAATGAAATATCTATTGCTTGCTTTCCCCCAACCCTACAAAGAGATTTGGGGACCTTTTCCCAGAACATACATGCCCTATGCTAATATAAGTCTCCCAAGGTGGTACCTGTCAGTTGGAATATAGATTTCCTAATGCCCTACCTACTTTTCTTTGCTTCAATAAAGTGCTATTTATGGCAAAAACAAGACTTAGAAACTACATCGGAAATTACCCTATAGTAACTCAAGGTGTAAATTTTCACTTTATGAAAGACAGAGCCCAAAAGAATGAAAAGAAAGGAGGAAAGCAGACAGGTGTTCCTGTTGTAATACTTACACCATCATCTTCAACAATAAGTACTTATTAAGCACCTGCTAAGTGTCAAATATTATGCTCAGTGTTGTTGTTTGTCTTTTGTTTTGAAGAGAACCAGTGCTATCACAAGGGTGATGTCTTGATTCTTTTGTGAATTGGATTTAAGGGAGGCAGAACTGAACAGTCATCAACCTTACTCTCATTTCCAGTCATCAAAATTGAGTGGCACGACAAAAGTCAAGATAACTGGCAATGGCTCAGCACACTTGGCATCTTTGATGTGCTCCACAGTGACTGCTTCAGGTACCTTCAGGGCCATTGGAACAAACTGTTGTCTTGTATCCATTCTGCTGGGGAAAGTCTTCACATGGTGGGGGTAGATGCCCCACAATGCGCAGTTCTGAAGTTCATCAGTTACTCACAATCTGCTTTTGCCCATCTGCCAAGATGGTTTACCAAGATGTTGGCCACTGCTCACACTACAACTTCTTGGAGTCACAGGTGAAAGTTGAGTTTCAGGTAGACCCCAAAGGTGGATGAGGAAATCCTGGTATCAGATGCCCTAGTCCTCCTTGAACACCCTCACTAAGTGCTGGGGATGCAAAGAAAGGCAAAAGCATTTTCCCTGCACTTAAGGAGTTCACACTCTTATAGAGGAGAAAACACACAAATCTGAGGCCAGATTCCTAAACTACATACATACCAGAGATACACACTGTAAATGATATACAGTCAATTGTCAACATTTAACTGTTTAACTTTCAGACTTTAAGCATTCTCGGTTTTTTTTTTTTTGGTTGTCATTAGCTCATTTTCACTGAACATTCCCAGCTATGTACAGTAGAGAAAAATATGAAAGGTACAAGTTTGTGGAGTGGCTGTCATCCTATTATGTGCTTCACTGGTCTTGTTGTCCCCACTGTTGCAGAGTAAAGAGCTCCCCATGCATTCACTGTATATATTCATTATTTGCTTTGAAAACTCAAGTTGTGTATTACAACTATACCCCTGAATCACAGTGCAAGTCCTTTGGCATCTAAGTCCAATTGTGAAAAGCCAATGATGTAGTTTACTGTGAAAATAAAAGTTTTAAGTAAACTTCATGTCTAAATACCTGCATATGCAGTCAGATGGGAGTTTGGTGTTAATGAATCAATAATTCGTTGTATCTGGAAAAAGGAGGAAAATATTCATAAAAGTATTTGTGAATGTGATCCATAAAATGCTAAAGTAACCTTGCAAGTGTGCTATGAGGGAATTGATGAAATGGAAAAGTGACTAAGTTTGTAGGTAAATAAGTTAGTTTTGTTCTCAATTAATTTTATTAATATTAATGTGCTAACAATAATTAATGGGTTAATGTTTGGTTATAATGAATTATATGCAAAAAGTGTATTTTCTGCAATCTCTAGCAAAACATTGGAGTTTTTAGTAGTCATGGGAACCTAGCCCCTGATTTTCCGTAAGTTCAATATATCAACATTCAAGTTTTTTTTACTTTCATGTCATTTTCTAGGAACTTTCCCCTTGAAAGTTGAGGATTAACTGTATGAATAAGTGAGAAGAGAGGGGGCAGGAAAAGTCTCTACAACACAGATTTGAGCTGAGTCTGGTTTCCATGGAAACCAAGATGTGAAAACAAGAAAGGGAGAGCATTTCAGCCATGGCAAACAGTCTAGGAGGAGGCTCAAAGTTATTGAATTAGCAGATCTGGGTTGGAGTGCTGGCTCTGTCACTATTCTTTCTGAATCTGTTATTTTCCATCTGAGACATCCTTCCATTTTAAGTTTTCTTTGGACCTTTGACCCAGAGAAAAAACACCAGGCAGCTCATTCCAGCTAATGACAGTGGATGTCTACGTAGCACTTTACCATTTGCAAGTCATATCCTATGATGGGGACTGGTCACACCTATGGAGATGTGCATATATGCCATTGAGAAACTGTACTTGCTACTCATTCACACAAATGTGACCACAGGGTTTCACAACATATGTCCACCTCCTCGTCTTATGGATCAGTCTAACACTGTCCACATCCTCTACAATCTTTGCTTCTTTGATTAACATGCTCTGGAAAAGTCTTTCCAGGATAACACAGACTCAGAGGCCGTGTTCACCCATGTGACTGAGGGCATCAAGATCATAGAAATATAGTTCTGAAGCTGGAAGTCACCTCAGAGACCACCCTAACCCTTCATTTTACAGATGAGGAAACTGAAATCCAAGATGGCTAAGTGACTGGCCCAGGATTATTCAGGTAGTAAGTGGGAAAGGCAGAATTTGAACCCAGGTCCTGACCGTGAAAAGCCACAGCATCACACTGCCTTCCATGTAAGATAATAGTGATAGTTGACATTTATATAGTGCTTGAAAGTGTGCAAGTCTACATACATTATATCATATTTGAGCTTTGCGACAACTCTCTTGAGGTAAGTACAACAGCTATTTTTATTGACATTTTACAGACAGGGTAAGCAAGGTATGGTGAGGTTAAATGATTTACCCAAGTTAACACCACCAGTGTTAAAGAAAGAATCAGAACCCAGGTCTTGCCTGACTGAGGCCAGAATGCTTTTTGTTATATACTATGCTGCTCCTGAGTTCAGACTTTATCAAAGGAATTTGCTGCAGTACTTTCTCCTACCTGGCTCAGTTCCCAGTACTCCAACAGCCATGCCAACTATTCTGACTTCTGCTTTGGACACGGTCCCTGGGTCTTCACTGGTAACTTATTTATTCCTGGCTTTTATTTCCAGTGCTCTAAAATATTGAATCATGAATGCTTCTCAAGGCTACTTACCCTACTTCTGCTTCTCCAAATGAATGAACAAATGAAAAGTCATTTATTAAGCAACCACTCAGTGCCAGACATTAAGCTAAGCATTTAGGATATAAATACAAAAGAGAGATTGATCCCCTTCCCTTTTAGGTTATAATCTGTGGCTTCTGAGAATTAGAGCCTGAACTTGACACTTTCCCTGACTCTAGCAGATCCTCCCGGGCACCTTCCGTCCTGATGGTGGGTTCCCTAAACAGAGCCAGCCACTTATCCACCTGTCCTTGGCACATAGCTGCCACCCAGTGGCATTTTGTAGCCTTACATCATCTGAATTGCCGCCTGGCCCTTTGTGTCCTGGGAGCAGCTGAAAGGATGAAGGGTAATAGTCTCATTACAGAACTGGATGCACTTTGGAACCTCAAGCCTGCTCATTGACAGATATTCCAGTTGCCTGCCAGAGAGACTTGGCACTGAGCAGCTGTATGGTCAAAGCTGGGTTGTGAGAGGGAAATAGGGGAAAAGGTGGGAGGGGCAGGAAGAAGTGCTTGGAATCCAACTCTGCCACTTAGTAGGACCCTAGACAAATCAGTTCCCTTCTCTAGGCCTCAGTTTCTTCATCTGTCAAATGAGGGATTTGGAGAAGCTAAAGTTTAAGTCCTTTCCAGCTCTGAATTCCATGATCCTAAATGGATACAGTCACTGAGAATTAACTCATTCTCCTGTCCCTAAATCCCAATCAATGGCACATGGCCAGATGTTCCTCTAATTTGCCCCTTTGTCTACCCTGGCACAGACAAAGCACTTTCTACTGATTGATGTTCTCAAAAGTCCCCAAGGAGTCCCTGCTGGCAACTCTCATTGCTTTTTCAAAGCACACACACACACACACACACACACACACGCGCACACACACACACACACACACACACACACACACACACACACACACACACACTGAGCAGAAGAGGGGCAGTAATTATGTGAGGATATTTTCCTTTATTTTCTTCTAGAAGGAAAGAAATATGTGAGAGATTGGGAAGCAGCAATTAAATTTATGTGGTTCTTAAGGAAGAACGCAATCCCTCCTTACCAGCACTTGTGTTTTGTTAGCACTTCAGATAATAGAGTTAGGAGTCAAAGAAATAGGGACAGAACACTCTTCTTGGAGCCTCTCATCCCAAGTCCTTAAGACAGTTCTCCAGAACTACTGCACTGAGTTCCCAGAATCCTCTGTATACTCTGCTAGGGTCCACAGGTAACTGTGCTAGAAAATGACTCGTGAAAGTAAGCCTGTAACACACAAGTTTACGAGGAGTGGATTGAGTGAGGAGATAAGGAATGCATGGCCTTTATCCCATTAGTTGCAGTGGGGTAAGTGGATAAGCTGATGTTTAAAATGAGAGTTAAAGAATCTAAGATTCTAAGATGGATAGAACCTTAAATAAAAATCTAATCCAACTCTATTAACAGACCAGGAAATTGAAAACCTGAGACTTTCAGCCAACCAAGGTCACACAGCTAAGGATAGAGCTAAGACTCAGATTCAGACCTGGCTTCATTAGACTCAGAGCTTCTGGTTCTAAGTTCAGTATTTTTCCAATTCAACTTCACTTTCAAATACCCGACAGGCATAATATTTACACAATCATTATTACAAACTCATATAGCTCTGTGGAACTGTGGAGAAAATGTCCAGCCACATACATGAGCATGCGCATGAACACACACACACACACACACACACACACACTTATATAAATGCTTCTTTTATTTGTGTCATTTCAGATCAGAACAGTTCTCAAAAACCTGGCTTGGTTCATATTGGTAAGAAGAAATTCACTCAGAACTTGTGAAAACCCAAATAGCCCAAAAAGTTAATTCTGGGACCCGTCTGGGGATTCTGGTTCTCTGAGAGATATGTAAAGGGATGAAGACTAAACTCCCTGCTAGAGCAAAGGACTCCCAGTCTTGTTCTATCTTTTTTTGGAAGACAGAGATTTCTGTAAAAATTAAAGATGCCCCAGTCTATAGACTAAAGTCTTTCCTTAAATGTATTTTGTACCGTAATACTTAAGATAATAAAGAGATGGTGTTCTGAGTATAACCAGGTATTCAATCCCTGAAAAGGTTCTGGAAAATAGCAGCATGGACTTCTGGGAATCATAATTCTGATGGGCATTATGAGTTTCCCCTAAGTGGAAATTCACACTGTCTTTTGAGCCTATGATTCCCAGCATCCCAGCTACCTATTATTCTACTCTCCTTCTGATCAGCATTATGACTGCTTTCACTGTGCTCTTTTGCTCTTTTCCAGCCTCTTTCCTGTCTTTCTTCTCTCCTCCTAACCAGTTTCTCATGTGTTGCTTCTCTTTCCACGGAGCTAGGAAAGGATGGGTCCAAGAGAGGTGTTCTAGTTAATGTCCAGTAATCATCTCCCTGGGGAAAAAATGTACCCATAACACTTTAAGCTGGAAATTTTCTGGAAATCAACAAAATAATAAAATAAATCCTAATTTGTAGCGCTGGATAAATGTTCCTAATGCCAATTTAACAATTGGTTTTCAGGAGTCCCAGCTCCACCACACACCTGGTTTCAAAGGTATGAAAGAATCCAGAAGGGAGTAGAGGTGGCCAAGTGTTCCTTCTTCATAAGCAGTTATGGAGGTGCATACAGTTCAGAGGAGATTCATATAGCTCATACTCTGTCACCACTCACTGGGTTTCTATATTTTAGAGCTAGCACAGGTTTTCCTCACGTAGAAATGTGAAATTTTAAAAAGGCATCTGTCCTTGTGGAGCTTGTATTCCAAGTCATTAAAAAGTCATTATCCAGGACAAGCTAGAGTTGATTATAGTCAACTGACAGTAAAAGCTTCTTTGTTTTCCAGACCCTATTAACTACTGCAGTCCATTTGTCACCCAATGACTCTATTTAGACTGTTCGACTACATACTGGAAGAACTTTAGGATCCCTAACACCACTCTATAGGGGATCAAGTGGGAGTTGGTGTGAATCCATGTGATACATTCTAGATTGTAGATAGTCTAGGAATTTTGTCTTGGTTTAGGATAAAACCAAAGGCTTTGACAACCCCAAGAGGTTGAGGAAAGTTTCAAGATCCTCCCAGAGTTTCAAATGCAGTTCTGGTACCAGTAGTTCCCTAGCCTAGAGATAACTTTCAACAATACCTACTTTTTTTTTTTCCAGTTAGGGTCTCATGACCTAAGTGTGCCCAAGAAAAATAATAAGAGGCAATTGTCAAGGATGCAAGCTGTTACTGATACTATAAAACAAAGTCATTGCTACTTATCCCTTTGATGTGATTAATGACAAAGATCTCAAGCAGGGTAAAGGGTAACCCAAAGTTTTTCCCAGAGACACATACAATGTAGAGTAGAATAGGCCCAGTTTTATGGGGGAAATGCTCAGGTAACTTGACTCCCAATAATCACACTTTTCTACCACAGACAGTTCACTCCTAGCCAGCAGTGTGATGGTAAATGTTTGACAACAGTATCTCCAGAAGAAGAAAAATATATACACACAGATATGCTTCAAGATTTAATCTGCGTTATTAATATTTTTCCAAGTGTAAAAAATCAACAAAACAATAAATTAAGCCCTGATTTGTAGTATAAATGTTCACACTGAAAATTTAATAATCACCTCCCCAGAAGTAGTTTGAGTTAATTCCATCATACCCCCTCCTCCTGACTTTCTTGCTTTCTTTCCTATCAACACATTTAGGTCCCAAACCACATGATTGGTGTCCACTTAAGGAGCAGCATCCCAGAGCCCTAGGCTGTCTCCTCTTCTGTAAACTGGCTGCAGATGGCCTCAGAATGGGCCTGATTAGGTTGATGCCTCATTAGGGCTATCAGATTGGAGACAGTTGCTGCCTTCCTGATCTTGTGATTCCGCTGCCATGGATCCCTGAGTATAGTGACAATCTCTCCTTGTTTCTACATGACTTTTGCCTCACTTCCATTTCCCCAACTCTATTTGAAGTGTTGCTTTCCTTTTCAGTCTTTTCCTCTTTTCAACTTTAGTCTTTCAGATGTTTGACTTGGGAAAATGACTATTTTCTTTGAAATCCAAATTTACCATGTCAGTCCTTTGAGAACTGGCAGCTTAGTGAGAGCAGCTATGCCCAGTGCATTCAAGAACTCCATTTCTCTTAACAGGCCAAGTGGATTTAGTATCCCTTCTTTGATGAAAGAATAAAGAGGCCCTTCTTTACCTTGTGTTGATTAGGCCCTTTCAGTGATTACTTTCCAAAGTTGTTGTGTAGCCCTTCATAACTCTGAATTGTAAAAGCTGTTTATTCTCCACCTCAGTGGTGCTGGGTGACAACGCCAGACGAACTGGAGCAAGTTTTAGTGGGTTGTGTGCATATTTAACTCCTTCATATGTGTGAAATGTCTCCCCTTTAATCCATCTAATTAAGGTAGTCTTGGTTACTTAAAGTTAGAAGATGTACAAGATAGATTGGGAGAAATGAAGGAACAAGTTTACAATTACTCCCCATAGGAGGATCACATTGTATCTATCCATTTGGAATAAATTTCTCAAATATTGATGATCCTGGCAATAGTAATACATATACATATTTATGTATTTATTTAGATGTGATAACAATTATTTTCCCTTTGGGGGAAAAGACGTTTCAACTGTAAATTGCTATTTAAAATATAATTTAAATATAAGTTAATCCTGCTTTTAAAAATCTTTCTATAAAAATTAAAACACAAAATAGATAAATTTACAGAAGGTTTCTTTATCTAAAAATTTTACATTAAGATTATTTTAAAAAGTAACGCTCCTCTAGCATTTGAAAGACAGGAAGGAGCCCTGAATTTGGAATTAGTGGAATTTCGCTAAGACCCCAGCCCTGCCACTTTCAACATATGTGAATTAGGACTAGTTATTTAATCTCCTGAGTCTTAATATCCTCATTTGTAAAATAAAGGGTTTGGTCTAAATGACCTGGAAGATCCCTCATAGATGTGAATCTAAGAGTTAATTTATGGATACACAAATTTTCAGAAAGATATTTTTTATTAAACTTATTATTATTATCACCTAGGTGACACAGTGGATAGAGAGCTGGACCTGAAGCCAGGAAGAATTAGTTCAAATCTGAGCTCAGACACTTAATATTGTTGAACCCTGGGCAAATCATTTAACCCTGTTTGCCTCAGTTTCTTCATCTGTAAAATGAATTGGAGAAGGAAATGGCAAACCACCCCAGTATCTTTGCCATGATAACCCCAACTGGGGTCCCAAAGAGTCTGAAACAACTGAACAGCATTCTGCGTAAAACAAAGTATACCTATCTCTTCATTTTGAAGACTATGCATGAAACTGAAAAGACTTGTAAGAGTTAATGTAGAGTGAAATGAGTGGAGTCAGAACATTTTATAAAGTAACAGCATCATACGGAGAAGCATCTTTGAAGGACATAAGCATTCTGATCTATGCCAGAATTACTCGTAATTTAAGAGGACAGGTAACAACGCACGCTACCAGCCGCCTGACAGAAACGCAACACACATTCCTGGACAGGGCAGGGCAATATATGAATATGTTTAACTATACATATTTGTTACAAAGATTTTTTTTTTCTATTTTGGAGGGGGGAAGGTGATGCTAAAGACAGAAGAAATAAATGCTTGTTAATTGACAAAATATAATTTAAAGGAAAAAGAACAGACCGCTCATTATTAGAGCTGTAAATTATTTTGTTAAAGTTACTGCACTAGATGATCCTCAGGTTAACTTTTATGTTCCCATCCCTCTTTTTCTCTTTCTGTCATGTTTCACTACTGACCTCTACTGAGCATTAAGTAGATAAAAAACAAAAACACTTTTTTAGGTCTCAAGTTAATGCTGTCCTTTGTACTGGCATTATCTCCTTTCAAATATATAGAGAGACTGATTAAAAGCTATTGTGATTTAAAGGAACAGACCTGCATTATTAGCTTGGGCTGCCAAGAATGATAAGGAAGCCTGTGCTGTCAGGATAACCAAATTCTAAATTTAAATCTTGTGTGATGTTTGTAAATGAGTAAATTATGTTAATATATGCAGAAGCCTGCCCATTTATCTAGATAGGGTCTACTTAAGCTTCAGGGCTTAGAAAACAATTACATTTTATTTGTAAATGTACATTGCATGTTATTAAAAAACAGAGTTACAAAGCAATTGAGTTAATAAAATAGTCTCAAGTTAATAAAATACTCAATATAAGTGTTTTTTATTAATTTCCTCTTTTAACACCACTAGAAATATAAAAGTTTATTAGTATCCATGCAAATAATAGTAATGATAAAAAATAATGTTTTAAAAATACTGAAATAAACTTCTTTGTATTTGAGAAGGGAGAGTCTACCCATGAGCGTATGAATGGTTTTTTTCTTTTTTTTTACTTGGGTTGGCTTCTTTATATGAACTCTCTTCTAGGTCTTTGATCTTGTATATCAGGATAAATCTTGTTATATAGGGTGTCTCAAAAACCTTAGGTCAACTTTAAGTGTTAATAGCTCAAAACTGCACTGAGACACTTGTAACATCCTGCATATACCCTTGACTAGACATGTATCACTCCAATGAAGTATCAAAAAAGTTCCTAATTTTAAAACTCTGAGTTTAAAGGAGATCATTTTTCAAAAGATTGGCTAAGAGAGGCAAATTTTTAAGAACTTTTTTTTTCATGGATATAGCATTCATTTGTAAAGCACTTAGCACAATGTCTGGCATGAAGTAGACACTAAATAAATGTTTATTTCTCTTCCTTCCCTTAGCAAGCATGACAATAGCAAGTCAGTTACACAAGTAGATTTGGCTTCCTTGTTCCTTTCAAGGCCCCAATAAATAAGGGCCTGGTGAAAATCTGGCACTTCATCAGAAAACAAAAGTTTTAGTTATACTCAATGAGGATTTAAACCTTTATAGAAATGTGGAAACAACACTAGCTGGGGAGGGGCGGGGAACACTAAATAATTCTCCATTAACATCCATTCTGTTAATGGAGCAGCAGATTTCTGGGTGGCTTATAAGTACATCTGATTTTCTTTATCTTCCAGAAGAGGAAAAGAGGTCTAGAAAAAAGTCTGGCAAATAATGTACTGGTCTGCATTAGTCACCAAGCCTCCAAGGGAACCTTCTTTGCTATGTAGCGAATACCTCAGAATTTATTTTTTCCCTATTACTAATATCCTACATTCATATAGCATCTTCTAGATTTCAAAGCACTTTACATTTGACCCTAATGACAATTCTGTGAAATACTTAGGACAGATATCATCATTTTTATAGATGAAGACATTGAGGCTGTACAGGTAGCCAAAAGACACAGCTAGTATTTCAGCCCTCTGAGTCCAGAGCTCCTTCCAATATACTTTGTTGCTTCTCTTTTCTACAGGACTTATCCATGAGGAGGCAGCACCTACCAATGGTAGGGAGCGGAAGAGTTTATTCCACTCACTTCACCCAAATGATGTACTATCTACTATCCTATAGATAAGGATAATTTTCAACAGGTGCATTGCACAAACAATTGATTCTAGGAGTTTTATGGCTCTCATTAAATTCTATCACATATACAAATCTATACATATAGATGTATACATATTTGTATTTCTCTGTGTACACACACACACACACATACACACACACACACACAGACACACATATATGAAAGCAGATATCCATAACAGATGAGCACACAATGCCTATCCTTCACAGGAACTTGCCACACAAGGAAATAACGTCAGCATTTAAAAAACAAAGATAAAAATAAAAATAAACCAACTGGGTGAAATTTCAGGCTCATAGCTGTATCATGATCATGATACAGAAAGACTTCTATAGTTGGCAACTGTCCAGAAAGCCACAGGCTAGAAATTAGTGGGTTTCTTAAGGTTTCTGGGAATGGGGGCTTGGAGTGAGGGTGGTAGAGAGAGGGAGAGCCCTTACTTCACCACAGTTGCCAATTGGCAAGTTTTTCTACGCCTATCACGTTTATAAATTACATGAAATATGAACACCATTGTCATTTTGATCTGGAACACAGAGAACCAGAGGGGTTTGATGGCATGAGGGCAGTGATACTCATTGTTTGATTTGGTAGAATCAGGTTGTGATGGAATACTACAGTGCTATAGGAAGTTACGACCACAGTGATCATAGAAAGGCATGGAAAGACTTGCATGAAATAATGAAGAGCCAAGAGAGCAAAACCGAAAGAACATTGTATACAGTGACAGCAATAGTATTTTAAGAATGACTTTGAGCAACTAAGTCATTTTGACTCTTACAAATATACAAATTAAAAATAAAAAACAAATGAAGAAAAGTGCTATCTGCATCCAGAGAAAGAATTGATAAATAAAAGTATGTATAGAATAATTTTACGTACATATACATACATACACCTATATACAAATATGTCTATAGGCATATATATGTGTATTTGTGTGGGTGTGGGTATACATATATATTTGTGTCTAATGGTAACCATCTTTAGGATGGGGGAAAGAAAAAAGGGAAAAAATTTTTATGATAATTTTGTTGTATATTTGGAAGGAGTAGCAAGTTGTACATGGTAGATCTGCAGTTTTATATGCAATCTTCTTTTATTATACTGTTATAGCAATGCTTGTTTTGTTCCATGAATTGAAAATAAAACAAATTAAAAAAAAAAAAAGAATTAGGCAATGACTCTATCTATACCTCTCTATTAGTTCCTCTGCCCCACAACTTGTGATCAGTCTAGCTTCTACCTGACTAATGGTCAATTCAAAACCCTTATTTTTAGAGTAACAAGAAGAGGGCTAAACACTGAAGTCAGAGCCTGGGTCCTAATGCTGCTTCTGCCTCTTACAACCCATATCATTTAACCTCTGAACCTCAGTGTCCTTGCCTTTAAAATGAGGGAGTTGTACTAGATGACCTCTAAAATCCCAATCATCTCTAGATCTACAAGCCCAGGATCCAATAGAAATACTACTTCACAGATAAAATGAAATGTCCACCTTTCTGACAGAATTTATAGTAAAGAATTTTTGCAATCTTACTTTCTTCAAGGAGCATTTTTATTTACATAGAGAAGACTATGTAGGAGCAACTACAGAAACACAGGACAAAAGTCACTATTTTTACCCTAAGCTTTGTAGTTAGTTTTGGGTTTTTTTTTTATTTGTTGGGGATTTGAGTATTTCTTTTGGTAAAGGAATCAGGGTTAAATGACTTGCCCAAGGTCACTTAGCTAGTGTCAAGTGTCTGAAGCTGGATTTGAACCCAGATACTCCTGACTCCTGGGCCAATGGACCACCTAGTTGCCCCTCCTTGTAGTCTTAATAAATGAAGCCCAAGAGTAATATGAGTGTCCCTAGCTGTGACATAAAAGAGCATAGTGGCCGTGTTCACTCCAACTTAAACAATAAACTGAGTAAGATGATGCCAAAGGAGATTAATAAAACAAATTTGAACTGAGAGACTTTTACTATACTAGATGAGTATAAGTATGAATATGATTCACAAAAGAGCTGAAATAGTCCTAAGCATGGGCTTACAAAAAAATGCTTACAAAAGTTCTCTACCATCTCCCCTGTGGGAAGAAGCTATTTAGAAAATGCAATTAAACAACAACAACAACAACAAAAAAAAACAGCAGACAGAGGTTAGCAGCTTGGGAGAGAACATCCAGTGAAAAGAGTCAAACAGATAGCAAAAGATCAGCCAATGACATCAGCAGCTCTGTAGGGAAGGAAGAAGTAGGAATTTTAGAGGCGGATGGTTGTCGCGCCAGGGATGAATCCTAGGAATGTGAGATTACCAAGCTATTCACTTTACTTTCCCACCAGGAGAGTATTATAAATTGCTGTTTGCGTGAGGGTGGTTTAGGTGTTGATTTTGCCTTGTTACTTACCTATTCTATTTAATTAAATGTCTTTGATTAGAACTAATTCATTCACTGGCCTAGTCTGATGAAAGGAAAACATGAATGAGATATTCTAAGCTGTGATTTAAATAAGCACCAACCCAAGGCACATTTTGAAACCAGATTTTATTTTCAAGATTCTACACGTAATCAGGGCCTAGACTACATGTGGGAATATTTTAAGCAAATGCAAAGTATTTACATATCTTCTAATGTTTTCAAAAGTGTATATTTAAGGCTGATAACATACTGATGTGCTGTCGGTATATTTCAATAATGGTTGAAATTAATTGATGATTTATTAAAAATTCATTGAGCCCCATGCAAAACCATCATCAAAGAAAGTCAGGCCATGTATACAAAAGGTATGGTCATTATTTATAACAAATTAAAATTCTCTTTCAAAAAGATAAAAAAAAACAATAAAACTGCCTAATTAAGGAAGATGAAGGGAAAAATGGTTTTAATACAGTTCAGTATATAGATTTTCAAAAGTTCATTCTGTAGCAGTTATCCTGTGACAAATTCACTTGCCTAAAAATCTGCATCTATATTTGACTCTAATAAAGAATCTATGATCTCATCAATGTGAATATTCCCTTCAATGGCTCAGATAGCAGGCTATCTATGTCTGCTCAATTTGTACAGCTTTTGTCTATGTCCTCCCATGAATTCAGACCATAAAATGCATCTATTTTAATACCTTACCTAAATTGAAAATCCTACCCTGATGACTCTTTATAGCCTGGAGGTGATCCTGTGTCCTTGAAGGTTATGCTAGTGGAGCGAGTTATGACAGGTTCTTAAAAAAAATAAAAAAATAAAAAGCAAAGGTTTTTAGTATGAGGCCAGAAACAGGCTGTATGTTTGTCATCTAAAAATGAATCAAAATCTAGAGTCTCTCATTGCTAAAAATTTGGCCACCAAGTGATGATTTGGGTGGGATGGGGAGAAGGGGGATTTCATCATTTCTAAACCACTGTGCTGCTAACTCAAACCTTGATTAACTCCAATCCTTTTAGCTCTGTTTGGAGGGCTAAAGTGTAGAGTATCAAACTTCTCCCAATACTTTTTTTTTAAAAAAGGCAGAAAATGGACTCTTAACTAGTTTCAATTCCACAGAACAAGATTCCATTGTGCTAGCTACCCGCTGGTGCCCTCTTCCCTGAGTCCTTTTGTGTTTTGTCTTCCCCTTTAGATTGTAAGCTCATTGAGGAAAGGGACTGTCTTACTATTAATTGAGTCCTCAGCATTTAGCTCAGTGCCTGACATATCACAGGTACTTAAAATATGTTTCTTGGATTGGATTAGATTGGACTAAGGGGTGCAAAAGTGTAACAGCAAGCAAGGTAGGACTTTTGTTGTTTTATTTTTGAAGTTCAGTTTCCCAGGCTCAGGCTAAATTGTGAACATCTGAAGGATTGATCTCCTTTGAACCCTGATAATTCACGACTGTGCTGAGTCATGTAGGTTTCTTGCTTACTGACTCTGAGCCAATCAGGGGCCAAGTTTTTGTTATATACTCTGGGAGGCTGGCATTTTGCTTTGGGGGCTCTATCATGAAAAGGACATTTTGATTTCCTGAATGGGACTCTGTAGTACCTTTTGTTGAGTCCCCCCACCCCCAACTACCCCGATGTTGGTTCTCTCCCAGTTTGATAGTGTGTGTGCATGGATAGTTGTATTACATTGAATCTCTGTGCTAATTTCTCTGCTTGTATTTTCTATATTCCCTTCTTTCTACTTATCTGGAATTAAAGTAAGATTGTTGACCCCTTTAAAATTGTCTTTCCTTTAGAAAAGCAGATGAAAGGACCTAGTGCTAGAAGTCCACCCTGTGTGGTAGTGTGGTGGCTACTACAAGAAGTTCCATAGAAATCCATCAATCTTTCTACTAGCACACAAAGGGGTTGCAATCTGTAGAGGGGGTACTCACAACAATAAAAATAAAAAACTTTTGAAGTATTGAAAAGTCTAAATAAAAATAATATTGAAAAGAAGGACCCTATAGAAATATAGTCTTACATCTAAAAGAGGTCTCAGAGATCATCAGCTGCAACCCATATATGAATAGGCATGCCCTTATAGCACAGCCATCAAGCCAACATCCTGCCTTTACATGATTTTCAAGTGAGGAAAACTGCTCTCTCCTAAAGGAACCAATTCTACTTTTGGATAGTTCTAAAAATGACCAAGTGTTTTTTCCTTTTCTCAAACCTAAATTTTCCTCTTTGCACTTCTTGGCTGTTGTTCCTAGTTCTCCCCTCTAAGGCCAAAGAGAACAAATTTAATCCCTCTTTCAGAAGGCAGCTTTTCATATACTTGAAGAAGCAACCACCAAGAAGCAGCTCACAATGATTGTTAGGATAACATTGTCTTGGATTGAAAAGAGAATCGCTGTAAGAATATTGCTTATTTGGTTTTTTCAGTACACATCTTACTGAATGGTTATGTATGAATCTCATATTTTAATTCTATTAGCATTATAAATGTTATCAGAAACTAAATTTTATACAATGCAAAACAAGAACGCCATTTTTTTCAATAAAAGCTAAAGCTTGGATTTAGTAGCCACATAAAAATTTGGAGTTTACAGTTTGTTGCTTCTTCTGGAGCCACTTTTCCAATCTATATTGTACTTTATGGAGTAAGTATTGTACTTTATGGAGTAAGTCCCCCCAAAAGTGAATGTTACTCTAAGAGATTCAGAGGAGCTCAGTTTCTAGTATTGTCAATCACTACCCCTTATCTGTGTGCTTCCCATGAGCTAATATATGTTAGTAGAAAATTGAGCAAAGGTATTTATTAAGATAGTACAGTAAGAATACTTGGTAAAATAGGTGTGTGTGTATACATGTATGTATCCCTCTCCCCAAAAAGAAGCCTTGGTATTGTTCTAACACAAATCACACAAATACACACAGACCCAGGGGAATAACTGGAACTCAAACTTGAGCATAATGGAAGTGAAGCACACTACAGAATAGACATGGAGCAAAGAAATAATTCACATCTCCTAGTTCTTTTTGGACTAAATGTCTTTCTTTAAGTCCACAGCTAGCATCTTCTTTAGTACAAGGGGTCATGTGCCCTGGGTGACTGTGTCTACACCTATTTGTCTAAATATGCTGTCTCCCACTGGTCTGGTCTTTCTGATCCCAGCTGGATACATTGTCTCCTACTGCTTCATGGTTAACTGATAGATGAGAGAGAAAAGGAGAGACAGAGGCTATGAGACAGAAAGACAGTCAGAGAAAGGAAGGGAGACAGAGGCAGTGAGGGGAAGAGGGAGAAAAGATAAAGAAAGAGAAAGATGGGGGAGGGAAAGAGGGGAACAGAGACAGAGATGGAGACAGAAAGACCGTCAGGGACAGAAATAGACATAGAGATGGGGAGAGAGAGACCTCCCCAGAATGATCAGCTCTCAAGAACTTGCTCCAACTCTGGAACTAGAATTCTCAACTCTCAGTGTGAAGCTCTTCCCCTTCCACCACTTGACTAACTCCTGCTAACAGACCCAGAGATGTATCTGATTCTTACAGGAAATCACAAGATTTTTTCCTATGTATCCTGGCAAATTAATTAAGGGCTTACTCAACAGTTTTCCAGAGTTGGTGTAGAAAAATTTCTTAATACCCAGTTTACTCTGTTGATTGAATCTAGTTGTCCAGACCATCTGTTACATTAATTGAAGTATAAATAAAGCTCTACCCCCTTGCATAAATACATAACAAGCTAAATGGGTTGTTTTTAGTTTAGCAGTACTGTCTGGGAAAAAAAGCTTGAAATATTGACTCAAACTCAATGTCTCAAATTTTCATCTGAATACAATATGCTGAATATTGGCAGGATCTAATGCTAAAATGAACATAAATTTAATTTAATAAATTTCAATTGTCTCAATTGCCTCCATCACATACACATAAATACACCACACATATTCCTTTGTCCAATATTACATGTGGGTGTGTATTGTATATCTTAGCTAACATGGACTAATTACTTGAAGAGCTTTGCTAAATTATTTTTTATTTTCCAGTCTCAATTATGATGTCAAATGGACCATATCCCTACATCACCCTACTCCCAATAAGAGGTGTTGTGCTGGACAAGATAGAGAATGGTAAAAAGGAGTTAACTTCCAATTTTATAACAGTTCTCTTGTTTCCCTGAAACTAGGGTCCTGATTTCCCTGAACCTGGACCCATCCAGGGCTCTCTTACACATGGAAGGTGTGTGTCACACTACTCCCTCAGGAAGCAGTTCACTTGTTCTCCAGCTGATGTAATACCTGTTTCAATGGAAAGCTGAGAAGGGAATGAAATAGGTGTTCATGGCCAGGTAGGCATGTTGCTAGTGTCAGCCCAGATGCAAAGAGGAAAAAAGGGGAGGGGGAATCTAGAATTACCCTTAAGATTCCCATGGATTCCCAACATTTAATAAAGCACAGGGCAACTGTCAAAAAAACTTTTTATCACAAACTTTTGTTATGTTTATATTTCATCTTTCTTCTTTACGTGAGGAAAGATAGCTTGCAAATTTATAACTTCCAAAGGAATATTTATTTAAGTGAAAATAATTATAACTGCAGGGTGAGAAAGATTTTTATAACACATCCCCTTCCATAAAGAATCATCTTCCAAAAGCATGATAAACAAACCCCACAAAATGTGCAATTATTTTCCCACAGTAAGTTTTAGCCACTCCTTATTCTGTGTTATGAATGAATTTGGAAGCTTTCTGCTTTCTATGCTACAATCTACTTCTCCCCTCTTTCAGTGAAGAGAATATTAAAGGAGAACTCTTAGCAAGGTTTTGAATTTATTCTGTTTCATTTTGTAATGAAAAATATCCTGGAGACTCTATAAATTAGTAATAATGGAGATGAGATGACTGGGACAGGAGTGTTGATCAGTAGCACATGTTACATTTGGGATGAATTAAAATGTCATGCTTTTGTACATAAAAAAAGAATTGTTACTATGAAAATATGGTGAGTAGGGCACATATATACCCATATATACCTACATACAAGCATGCACATATACATGGAGAGAGATCCGTTATCATTTCATTCGATATAAGAAATAAGAATCAGAAAGTGTTATTTCCTTTCAAAAGCTCCTTATGCTACACAAAATAATTATTTCCAAGTAGAAGAATCATGAAGCAGATCATCTGTTGACAAAATTTATGAATTAGTAGAATGCAAATAAGCCTCTCTCTCTAAGAATACTGAAAAGATTTATTTAAACTTAAATCTTCAAAATATCCCCTATTCTAAATGCAAATGTGAGTAAAAATGAAAAGCATAACTTTTAGAAAAACTTTTTTCAACTATAATTAATGCAAGATCAGTCCTTGATTACCCTGTGATTTTATCAAATAATATTTTATTTTTTCCAATTATATGTAAAGGTAGATTTCAACATTCATTTTTATAAGATCTTAAGTTTCTAATTTTTCTTCCTCCTTTTCTAACCCCTCCCCAAGAGAGCAAGCAATCTGATATAGGTTATACATGTGCAATCATGTTAAACATATTTCCACATTAGTTATGTAATGAAAAAAGAAACAAAACAAAAACGAGAATAGTATGCTTCAATCTGCATTCAGACTCCATGGTTTTTTTTCCAGATGTGGATTGCATTTTCCATCATGAGACATCTGGAATTGTCTTGGTTTATTGTGTTGCTGAGAAGTGCTAAGCCGATTGTTGATCATCACAAAATGTTGCTGTTACTGTCTTTACAAGAGTTCTGAGGAAAACTTGATCCAAAACAATTTTTTGACAAACACAAAAGCTCCCCCAAAAATGAGGAAAAGAAACTATTTGCTAACTTTCTTTGGACAGAGATTTTCATCCTAAACCCCACAAGTTCACCAGGATCCTTTTAATGGGAATGAAGAATATCTAAGTTCATAGTCATATAATCATGGATACCTGGAGGGGACCCTACTCTGACACTCGAGCTCTACAAAAGGCACAAAATATGCAAGACCAAAGCATGATTTAAAGCTTTGTTTTTGTTTTTAAAATAAATACAAATCTCTCCATTTCTTTTTATTGACTTATTCCTATATGAGGAAAAAAGGAATAGATATCACTGGAGATAAAATAGACAATTTCATTATATGAAATTAAAAGTTTTGCACAAATGAATCTAATAAAGCTAAGATTAAAAGGAACCAACTGAGGGAGGGGAAATCTTTGCAGCAAATTTATTTGATAAAGGTCTGTATTGCCAAGGCAATATTCACAGCACCTTGGGCAAAGTAAACACATAAAACAATATCTTAGGGTGGGGCTTGAGCACAAGCATCCCATCCTTCCCACCTTGAACAAATGGGACCTAAAATGTTGGGGTAAGGGGTGAAAGTTTCTCCTTCTATAGCTACTTCCTGCTGAAATTGAACATAGAGCTGTCCCTGCCCCAAGCAGACCAGACCCATGCAAGAAGTCAATTCTTCACCTGGCATCTGGAGCTTGGTCGATGCAAAGTCCACGGGTGACATCTGGCTTGAGGAAACAGGCATCTGCAGGTGAAGGGTATTAAGTCTGCAAGGAACAAATCTGGCAAACAAGTTTAACAGAAAAAAATAAAAAGAAACAAGGAGACAATGATCAGAAGCAGGGTGAGTAACATCAGTTATGCTTCTAGAGTCCATGAATCCACTATCATAGCATCATTTACAACAGAATATATGGTAGGGGTACAATTCGGTAATTATTTTTTCCTGAATAAACAACAGTTACAGTAATATCATTCCAGTGTGCTATAATTTCCACAGTCTTTGGAACATCACCTCACTTCCATTCTACCTATACTTGAGCTCCCAATTTTTTTCTATCAATAGAACCCAACCCTTCAATTTCTTTGCTAGTTATTTTGGAAGGAGGGTCAGTTTTCACAAGTGGTATTATTTCAAAGGAAGAATAATCACTTAAACTATTCTATCATTTTTACAAAACTGTATGGGTTCTTCACCTAAATTTTGGAATGTCACAATAATTTCTCCTTGATATTTAGAATCTATTGCTCCAGTCACTGTATGCATCCCTTGACCTGCTAATCCTGATTTAGGATCCTTTCCAAATAAGGATTCTCATATATATTCCAATAGAAATTTTTTCTTATTTCTTTTCTATCCCACCAGAAGTCCTCTAAACAATATAAATCATATGCTGCTGAACCAGGTGTCCCTGGATATGTGCTAGGACATCTGGCCTCACAGTTCAGTCCTCAATATTTGGGATCTTATGTGTTTGTTGTTTTCTAATTTGCAGACTTGGGGTCATCATTCTGGCTAGAGGTATACTTCCTCCCAATGATCTGTTATTCAAATTACATAAAGTAGTGGACAAATAATCTTTGCAATATTGACAGGAATGATTAGATAATCCATTAATTCTTTCAGTTAGCCCAGGCATTTGTCAATAATATGGAATATGACATATCTATTCTTCATTGTTTAATACGTAGTATTTCATCATTTCATTACCTTTGAAATGTGACCCATTGTCACTTTGAATCTGCATTGAAATTCCACAATATAGACATGATATCCAGAGCTTTACAGGTGTTTTTCTGGGTTGCATTCTTATAGGAACAAGCCACTAATACACTTGAATAGGTTTCAACACAAGTACATATAAATTTGCACCCTTTATCTTGGGGTAGGGGTCCAATATAATCTATTTGCCAAATTGGGGCTGGTACTTTTCCCTTTGCTATCTCTCCACTTTCTACTTGAGTAACAATTCATTCCTTTTCCAATTAACAATGAATGAGAGATACTAAGACTTCAGTCTTGTGCCCACTGGTGTGTGGCCTGGACCCCTAAATGGCCAGATAGCTGATGGACCTATTTTGCAAGTACTGAATAATCACTTGGTGTCTAAGTAGGGACAATATGTGGAGTAACTATCTTTGCTGGTCAATCAGCATGTGCACTGTACTCATGTTTTGGCATGGTGAGGGCCATGTGAGCATCTACAGGAAAAACTGAGAAATTAATAACCAAAGACATGTCCCACATATCTTCCCATAATTCTTTGCCCTAGATTTGTTTGCCATGAATTTCCCAATTTTGATTTTTCCATAGAGGCATTCATGTTGCTAACTCATTAGGTAATGCCCATGAACCAGTGAATATATGACACTGTCCTCTTCGTTTTGTTTTACTAGCTTGATGTACTGCCATAAGTTTAGCATGTTGACTTCCATCTATCCTAGTACTTTCCAAAGTCTGCGTAGTACATGAGTTATAGGCTACTGCTTTCCAATGTCTTTTATGGCCCAAATATTGCTGTCCCATCAGTAAAATATGCATGTCTCTTTTGTTTTTCAGTTAATACATCATTTCCCTCATTCTATTTTACCAAGAACTGTACCAACTGTTGCTTTGATTCAGGAGAGATATCATTTTCCTCAGTATATTTGCAAACTCTATGTTTGCTATAGATTCATGTAAAGCAGAAACTCTTCTTTAGCCTGTTTTAGATCTATTTTGAATATACCATTTCCATTATGCTAGCCTTTTCTGCATATCCAATTCTGTGAGAAGCTGGGGTACTCATTACCCAGGTCATAGTCAGGATGCCAAGCCTTAATATTACCTTATGGTCGAAAGTCAGTTTTTCATTCTCTACCAGAGGCCAATATGCAGCTAACAATGGCTTTTCAAAAGGGGTACACTGAATTTCAGATAAAGGGAGTTTCCCAGACCAAAATCTTAAGGGTACATTTCAGCTTTTTTGTTTTTTCCAAAAACTCCAGTTTGCATATTCATCCTGAAAAGTCACTTGTAATTGCACTGGGCCACTTTTCATAGACCATAAATCCAGGGTCATTGGTATAATGGCCTTTGTTTCTTCAAAATTTTACTCTGTTCAAGTCCCCAATCGAATTCATATCTTTTCCTAGTAATTTTATATAAGGGTTTAAAAATTTGTCCTAGATATGATATGTGATGTTGCCAATATCCAAATAATTCTATAAACTTTTGGGACTTTTTCTTATTGATAGGGATAGGAAAATTCTGAATCTTTTGTCAGACTTAGAGGAGAATCCCTCACAGTCCCTTACTCCATTGTACACCCCAAAATTTCATGGTTTAAGCTGGCCTTGAATCTTTGCAGGGTTAATTTCCCACCCTTTGTTTTTCATATGCTCAATTAAAAGAATCAAACTCTTCTCCACTTCTTTTACATTTTTTCTCTGTATCATAATATCATCTATGTAACAGAAAAAAGATATGCCAAAAGAAAAGGTATGTCACATATAACTTCCCATAATTTTTGCCCCAGACTTGTTTGCCATGTATTTCCTAATTTTGATTTTTTCCACATAGGCATCCATATAGCTAACCCATTAGCTATCATTTCTCTCATTATCTATATTTGCTATAGATTTATGTAAAGCAGAAACTCCCTTTTAGCCTGTTTTAGATCTATTTTGAATATACTACTTCCATTTAATTATGCTAGCCTCTTGAACATGTCCAATTCTATGAGAAGCTGGGATATTCATTACCCAGGTCATAATCAGGATTCTAGGTCTTAATATTAATTCATGACCCAACACCAATTGTTCAGTCTCTACCAATGCCCAATATGCAGGTAGTAACTGCTTTTCAAAAGGGGTATATTGAATTCCAGATGAGGGAAGTTTCCTAGACCAAAATCCTAAGGGTATATTTCGACTTTGTTGTTTTTGCCATAAACTCCAGTTTGCATATTCATTCTGAAAAGTCACTTATAATTGCACTGGGCCATTTTGCATAAGGCATAAATCTAGGGCCAATTGTATGGTGGCCTTTGTTTCTTCAAAAGTTTTACTCTGTTCAAGTCCCCAATCGAATTCATATCTTTTCCTAGTAATTTTATATAAGGGTTTAAAAATTTGTCCTAGATGTGGTATGTGATTTCACCAATATCCAAATTATCCTAAAAACTTTTGGGCCTCTTTCTTATTGGTTGGGATAGGAAAATCCTGAATCTTTTGTCAGGCTTGCTAGAAAATCTCTCTCAGCCCCTTATTCCATTGTATACTCCAACATTTTACAATTTGAGCTGGCCCTTGAATCTTTTCAGGGCTAATTTCCCACTCTTTGTTTTCCATATGCTCAATTAAAAGCATAAAACTCTTCTCCTCTTCTTTTACCTTTTTTCCCCTGTATTATAACATCATCTATGTAATGGGTAAGCTCAACACACCAGGTAACTCTAATTCATCTAAATGTTCAGTCACAATCCTGTGACAAATAGTTGGGCTATGCAGATATTCTTGTGGCAAGTGTGTAAAAGTATGTTCTTGGCCCTGACAAGTGAAAGCAAATTGGTTCCATTGTTTAGAATATATCGGAATAGTAAAAAAAAAAAAAAAAAAAAAAAAAAAAGCATTGGCTAAATCAATAATTACATAACAAATCCCATAATATTTCTGGATCTCCTATAGTAAAGTAACAATATGTAGAACTGTATCATACAAGGGAGGAGTCACCTTATTCCATTGCCTATAGTCCACTGTCATCCTCCATGTCCCATCTGACTTTCATACTGACCAGACAGAATTATTCCATCGAGTGGTTGTAAGGACTAACATTCCTGCATCAATATATTCCTTTATAATATTGGTAATTTCATCTTACTCACCTGGCACACAATACTGCTTTACGGAAATTATTTCAGAAGGTTCAGGTAAAATGATTAGGTCCATTTTTATTTTACCCACTAAAACTATATTAATGTCTATCTTCCTTACTTCAAATAGGTATTTCCCTTCAGGTAAATTTAAAATCATACCTCTTGATATATCTATGTCAATGATATATTCAGAAATGGATACAATTTCCATAGTATATTCTTTCCTAGGTAATTGTCCAATTTTCATCATTTGTTTGACTTGTCTGACTGATATTTCAGCCCTTCCTAGTCCTATGATGGTGATAGGAGTTCCATGTTTAAACTTTTCAGGGTTTCCATATATAAGGAAGGCCTCTACTCCAGCATCTATTAATGCCTTAGTTACAGTATTTGATCTATTTTTCTAATATATGATCAAATTGATATGGGGTCTGTAATTCCATCTGTGTATTTCTTTAATCTGCCCTGGGGCTCAGCCAATTTCCTATTGTTCCTCAAGGTGTGATAAACTTGGATACAAGGGTTCAGGAGGATCTATTGGGGCAGTTCTTACTTCTCTATTCTGTCCAGCATCAAGCCCCTTTTATTGGTACACTTTGTATAGTTCATTAGTTGGAATACCATCTATGCTTCCAAACTCTATCCCTGCTCTCAGTAGAGAAGTAAACAATTCTTTTTTTGTCAATGTATTCTGACTTTAAATCTGCTGACTATTTACTCTTCTCTGTCGAGGAAATTTATCTTTTCCACAGTCCCCTAACTCACTTAACTGCGAAATCTTTTACAGAATCTCCAAAAGAGGGTTCTCTATTTCCCCAATTATTAGAGTTGAAACTAGGTACTTGTAAGCAGGAGAAGCCACCTTCACTATTATATTCCTATTAGAAACTGCTAAGGGGGTGTCAGTATGCATCTGCATTACCAATCATTATGGTAGTCTACATTATCTCCTCCTTTAACTTTCTTACACAGTCCCTAAGTGAATACCAGGGTCTATCTCCAGTAGGTCATACAGAGTCAGTAGAATACTGCATAATGCATCCTTCTGCAGCCAGATTGTTACCTCCTTTCATGTTGTATCCCTAAAACCTTACTATACAAAAGTATTCTAATACCTATAAATTTCAAGCAATCCACGCCATCTTTAGATATTCTTCTGCCCCCTTCATCACCAATTCTTACCATCTAAGACACTAATGATTCTCTCATCTTTTGGGTGAACCGACTCAAAAAATATCTGGTAAGTTATTATAATTACCTGGTAAGTAAAATCCTCAATTATATTCCTAAACACTGTGTTGACCCCCTAGTTCTCCTGTTTCCACCTTAGTATGGGGAGTGCTTCTGCCTGAAAAGTCTCTCCCTTTAACATTGTTTCATTTTCCAACTCTGACTTCATTACATTTTCCTCCCACTCACATTCCTGGCAGCAGTCACTGTGGCAACTAGGCTGAATCTGTACAAAGATCATATGCACACTTATTTTGCAGCTTTCTGCTTCTTCTGAGCTAAATGAACAACCTTTTATTCTGCCTGAGACCTCTCCCCACCAGCCTGCTCTTTTAAAGGAGAGCACAAATGCTGAAAATTTCCATGAAAACTAGATAACTTTTTCCATCTGAATTTTTTCCTTCAGCAAATCATCTCCACTTTCACACATAATATGGTAGCCTGTTAAGAAAACTCAGCTTCTCCAACATAGTCCTGCCAATTCTTTCCATGGTTTTATTGGTATTCCTTGCAAACACCTTTCCAAATCTCTAGGTTCCCCCTTCTGTAACCTTGGTTCCCAGTTTTCACAGGGTCCAGTGCTTTTAGCCCATTTCCTTACTAAGGAGTAATAAGGTAAATCCTCCCATCCTGGGATATCTGCTTCTTCCTCTACAGCCTTTCTGCTTCCAAACAGAGATTTTATACCCTGAAATCCTGTTCATGCTGCCAAATGTATTGCCAAGGCAATATTCACAGCACTGAGGGTAATTATGAATATGCCAGTATAGTTCTGAATCACAAAGTATAACAGACTCTCCATATAGAAGGCAGAAAAAAAAAAACATTTATTCAGACACTAGAAAGACAAATCCCAATACCAGAAAGCCAAATCGGTCATTGTAACCAAAAAGTCAATATACATTAGCATTGAAAGGGACAAATTCCCAATCCACAACTTCCATCCCCATTGGGTCCTTCCCACAAACAAACAGACACTCAGGAGCCTAGCTGTGCCTGCTTGCTTATGTCCTCTCCTCCTTCCACCCTAACTGCTTTCACCAACTTCCTCCCAGTTCTGTTCCACCCTTCTTGTTCCACCCTTTCAGCAAGTTTCTACACCACATGTTACTTAGGCTTCCGTGTTATTTAAGCAGGTCACATGGGTTAATTAATGAACAGGAAAGATCTTCCCATTTATATTATCATCACAAGGTCTCATTTCCAAAATCTATATGATGCTGATTAAAATTTATAAGATAAAGAGCCATTCTACAACTGATAAATGGTCTAAAAGTATGGACAGCTCTCAGGGGAAGAAATTTAAACTGGCTATAGCCATAAGAAAAAAGAAAGGTAATTAGAGATATACAAATTAAAACAATTCATGGATTCTATTTCACATTCATTAAAGTGGTAAAGATGGCCAAAAAAAAAAAGGGAAATGATAAATTTTCCTTTCCTAAAATAAAGGGGATATGGAAAAATAGGCACACTGATGCACTTCTAGAGAACCAGTGCACAACCATTCTGGAAAATAATGGAGATTATATATAAAAGTTACTAAACACTGCACACCTTTGACTCAGCTGTAACACTCCTTGATCTATACCCAAAAGAGATCAAAGAAAGAGGTAAAGGCCCTTTATGGACAAAATATTTATAGCAATTCTTCTTGTGATAGCAAAATCCCTTGAAAATGAAGGAATGTCTATCAGTTCAGGAATCACTGAATAAACAGTGGCTTATGGAGTTGAAGGAAAATTATTGTACCACAAGATATGAAGAAATTAATGATTTCAAATTATACAAACTGAAGTAAGAACAAAATCATCACAACAACTAATTCTATAGCATCAGTACTATTAAAAAAATGAACAATTTTGAGAACTTTTATAAACTGATAAAAACCAGGAGAAATTTTTTTTTAATACAACATTGTAAAAACAAACAACTTGGAAAGTTTTAAGAATTATGATTAATACAATCAATGGTCGCTCATGATTCTACAGGATCAATGATGAAACTTTCTATTACAGAGAAAGGATGGATTTATGGGGCAAAATGAGACATATGTTTCTGCATGTAACCATTGAAGGAATATGTTTTTATTGATTATATATATTTGTCATTAATTTTTTTCTTCTCTGTTTTTTCCTAACAGGGCTGAAAGTGGAAAAAATATAGATGACTATTAAACAAAACAGAGAAAGAAGTAGGAGGGAGAAAGCTACAGACATGAAACATTGCATGCATTTTTCAGGTGTAGTCACTATTATTTGTTTTATTTAACTCTTTTACTTTGTTATAAAAGACCTGTCACAAAATGGGAGTGTTCTCTACTTTGTAAATATTTGTAATGCAAAAACAAAACGCATAACTAAAATTTAAAAATATATATCAGTGAAATTCTTTGCAATTGCCCTGATGAGTTTAATCCTTGCAAAGCCATTAATTGACATTATACTTTGGATCACTCATGCATCCAGGAAGAAGCTATCCTTTTTCATTAAGGAATGCCCACTTGTTCACATTCCCATTAATTTTATTTGTTTTATATTTGGTCTATATGTACATTCCCTTTGCTAGTAATGTCTCTGGGTAAACTTAAAAAAAAATGACCTAGTCTTTAAGGAAGGAGAAAAACCTGCCTCTTGACTGCATTAATCAAAAATCTTAGAATAATTTGGAATCTCCACCAAGTTCTCTATGCAGGACTGTCTTTAACAAATTCTCCCCTGATTTAATCTTACCACAAATGCCAGAGGAGATCTCTTGAGCTTACATTAATAATCAGGGTAATGTTAGGCCATTAACAGATAAAGTGAGTTTCAGAGTTTCCAGTGTTGGTTGTTCCTCTGCTTTTTCTCAGCTCAGGAAGTCAGACAGTACAACAATGTCATCAGAAATTCCATGCTTCACCTTAATGGTCAAATTCTATTCAGAGAGAGAAGCAGTCTCTTGAGTAAGGGACTCTAACCTACAAGACATTTGGTACACAATGACCCATTTACAGGACAACCCAGTTTTAAATTATTGCCATGTTGCATTTCTCAGGGGCTGATTTAATTGGGTTATCATGTAGATTAAAAAAGTATCTTGAATTGTATCTGGAAACAAATGCAAGTAAAATGTCATTGAAGTGTCCTGAACAAAAACATTACATATTCCTAGCAATTTTACCTTACATGAACCAAACTGAAAAGATGGGTTCTAATCTTGCCTCCGCCACCATATGACCTTTGTGCAGTCACAGAAATGTGCAGGGTCTCAGTTTCAGTGACTATAAAGTGAAAAAGTCAGACTAGATATCTGTAATCCCTTGTAGTTACAACTTTCTCACTTATTATCTGTGTTCCCTTCAGCAATCACTTACCTCTCTGAGATTTAATTTATCAATCTGTAAAAGGCTTTTATATTTCTTACTTCACAGAGTTTCTGTAATTAAAGTATTTTATAAATTTTAAAGCACTATATAACTGGGATAACTTATTGTTGTGATTATTACAAAATCTATGGTAACACAAGTATTTTATTGCATAACATAGCTCCATCGGGAGAATGAAACACAGAAATTCAAGCCCAACCCAGGTCACGAAGAGGAAAGCAGGTTTTACTAATTTGAATTATCTGAATAATCATCTTCAAATTCTGTCTAGTCTTTTTTTTGCCTCTCTTTATTTTTCAAAAACAAGCATATGAAGACAAAAGTGTGCATTGAGCTTTACTGCATATTATAAATATCTCCAAAAGTTGTTTATTACTCTACTATTACTTTGCGATTAGTATTCTAGTATTCACAGTTCCCCATAGCAATTATATTTAAGGTCACCTAAGAAGAAGAAACCTAATTAGATAATGTTTGAATGCTTTCCAAGTTTGTCACATAGTGCATGATAAACTTGGCCCAGTTTTAAACCTATTGCTATTCAGACAGTTTTTTAAAAATATTTTACCAAAATTTTTGAACATTACTCTCTAAATTTCTAAGAGCCTATGCACTTTGGTTAAGATTAGCAAAAATCTTTCACATTCTAGAAGTGACACATTCACCTCTTTGAAGTAAATAACACTTTTTATGAAGCATTTTATTTTGGAGAAAGACAGAGATTAGAGACAGAAAAAGACAAAGAGAGAGACAGACAGAGTCAGAGACAGACAGAGACATATACATACAGTACCAATCAGAGCTTAAATCAAAAGAATTATGACAGACAAGACCCATGGAATATACAGAATCATAGTGTTATGGATTTAAATTTGGAAGAGATCTTTAAGATTATTCTGTCTAGTCACCTTATCAAGGGCCATACTTGAAGACCTAGAGGGCCAGGCCACAGGTTCCCCACACCAATCTAGAATTTTTCCCAGCACCCAAGAAGGTATACTTTTAAGAGTACTTGCTATACAACCCTGACTTGACCTGAAATTTCTTTCCTGTTTGCTTACCATGACATCTCTCTCCCTTTCTACTTGGCCTGAAATTGCCACCATTAGCATCACTCTCTTGGACAAAGGTACTAAACTACTCTTCAACATGAGAAGTGGCATGGTATGTTGTAGTGGATAGAGATCCAGTTCTGGTGATAGGAAACCCTGGTTGCAAATCTAGTCTCTTAAACCTGCTGGCTGTGTGACCCTGAACAACTCACACAGTTTCTCCTTGCTCTAGACAATTCTCAGCTAAGAGATCAGAGACTTCAGAGAAATCTAACATCTGGAGAAAATGCCAGCCTCCATTGGCAGAATTTCTGCATCTAGAGTTTGCTTTGCCAATGAAATCAATCAGTAAGTTTTTATTAAGTGCTTATTAAGGGTCTGTGCTAAGAGCAAAGAAAGGCAACAAAAATTATTATAATAACCTCTGCTCCAAGAACTTTACAGTCTAATATGGGAGATACAGACAAAGGATTATTTGCAAACAAGATAAACACAAGATAAATGGAGTATGGGAATTAATCAACAGAGAGAGGAAGATTGGGAAAAGTTTCTCATAGAAGGTGGGATTTTAGGAAGCTGGAAGCAGAGATAAAAAATGAAAGCATTCCAGGAATGGAGGAGAATCTGGAGTCTGAACGGGAGTGTCCTGCAAGAGGAATAACAAGGCCAGTGTCACTGGCTGGAAGAATATTTACAAAAGAGTAAGGCATAAAAGACTCTATATCCCTATACTATTTTTTAAAATTTATTGTATTTTTAATTTATGGAATAAAACAAACATTTGTGTAGCATTTTGTTTAAAAAGATGACTACATATGAAATTGCAAAATTATTAGGTACAACTTGCCATTCCTTTTAAATATATAATAGTTATCATATATTTCTTTTGTTTCCCATCGTTTTTATTCTCTCCACCCTCCACCCCAGAGATGGCTGCCATTAGACACTACATTGTGTGTGTGTGTGTGTGTGTGTGTAAAATTATTTCATACATACTTTGATTTAACAGTTCTTTTTCTGGAATGTGGATAATAGCATCTTTCTTTACATGACTTTTATTGTTATTCTGAGTATTTCTAATAGTGAAAATATCTTATTTGTTCAAAGTCATTCTTTAAACAATATTGTTGCTGTGTACAAGGTTCTCTTGGTTCTGCCCATTTCATTCTTCCTTATTACATGAAAGTCTTTCCATAATCCTATCCCTATACTATTAAAACATAAATATTAACGATAATGTAAAGCAACCTTAGAATAATAGACTGTTAAGAAGTTAGAAAGAACCTTAAAGATCTTCTAGGTCAATTTTTTGTCTTACAGATAAGATAACTGAGCAACTTGGAGGGAAAGTGATATGCAAACAGTCATACAACTAATTAGTAGCAGAGTCCAGGTCTTATTATTGCCAGTCATTATATTTTCCATAAAATCATGATATTCCAAGGTGCAATACTGAAAAAGCATATAACGATCTGATTGGGCCCCCACTTCAGAGGATGAAGGTATGATTCATTAAGGCAAGGAAGATAGCAAGGACCACAGAAGCAGTGTGAGCAGGGCCAGATGAAGAGTTGCCTGGAACAGGCACCAGAAATCACTGCACTGAAGATACTTCACAGTATTCTAAGGCCCACCCTCACTCACAGTGATCCAGTGCCTGGATCTGAAGTCATGGGATCTTATTTACATTGCCATTTAATGCCTTTGCAATCTTGGACAAGTTGTTTTGCATCTCTAGATTTTGGTTTTCTCGTCTATAAAATGAGATGTGTTGGATTACATGACATCTATTGACCCTTCCAGCTCCAAATCTATGAGCCTATGGACTTTGTTCCATTTCAGAAATCTTGGATTTGATGAAATTGACAACAACATAAATAAGTAGAAAATATCCCCTCTAGGGAGATCAGGTACTATCTTCTTTAAAAATGAATTCCATCTAAGAACCCAATTTGCTTAACAAAATAACTGTATCTAACTATTTTCAATTAAAAGCTATCATTTGTTATTTTTAAATTTGAATTTTAAAAATTTAAAATATTTTTAAAATTTTTGATATTTTAAAAATTTTTAATAAATTTTTTAATAAAATATGAGATAAGTGGGAGAAGATATATCATTTGGGGGGGAGTCATTTCATGTGAAAATAGGTCATAATAAAGTGAAATATAGAAAAATAGTTAAATTCTGAAAGTGAACAAAACAAGTAGGTAGGCCCCCAAGACCTAGGCAGCTGTGTTTCAGGATACTCTACAGTTCTGAAACCTTATCCTACAATCTCCATGGAGAAATGGAGACCCTTTCTTATGTTCAGGTGAGGATGAAATGCCTTTTATTTTAATTTAACAATTTTACTATTAGAATAGGGATTGCAAAGTATTTCTCAAAACCCCTGCTCTTGCTTACTTCCCTGATTTTAAAACTTTGGTTTTAAAATTTGGAGCTCCAACATTGGTTCCTTCATGTTCCATTCTCCACTGCCACAACTCATTGATGTCCACCCACTCTAATTGGATCATGAGATACTGACATAACTACCTATAATATATGAAATTATATGAAGGAAAAAAGAACAGAAAAATGCAAAAAACATAGCCATGTAAAATCTAGAGGGAAAGGCCCTTACTATCCAGGAGGTCAGGAAGGCTTCCTGGAAGGGGTGGCATCTGGGTTAAGCTTTACAAAATAGGTAAGAATTCAACATGTGGAAAGGTAGATGGGGTGGGTATAAGGGAAAATATAAACAAAATCATGAAAATGTGTGGTCACATGAAGAGTCCAAGTTGCAGAAACACCAATTTGGCGGTAGAATAGGGTTCCCAGAAGGGAATAATGTTGGGTAAAAATGGTGGGATCAGATTGTGCATGACTTCAAACATCAATCCAATCAACATTCAAGTGCCTACTATGTGCCAGGCATTATGATAAGCACTTGGAACACAATTAATAAAAAAAAAAAAGACATTCATTGCCTTCAAGGAGTTTACAAAGGGGAAGACAGCATGCAAAAGAAAGGAAGAAATTGAAATTGGGGAGACACCAGCGGTGCCAGACATGGAGCATCAACAGATGCAAAGAAGAGGGAGCTTCAGAGTTCAATTCTTGCCCTCTAAGAAAGGCATTGGGAGGAGTCTGATATTCTACCTTGCAGTCCTCAAATAAGTATTTTAATTACAGACTTTCCAAATAATGCATGATTAATTTTCTTAATTACTAACTTCCAGTTGACAAACTAAGAACCCTTGGGTTCCAGTACAATTACAGATTTGTCTTTTCTTTTCCAACAATGTTTATAATTGCGTATGAGGGAAGTAAAGGAGGATATAATTGCAGAGAGCATCTACATTAATTCCTGGCCTTAAATAAGCTACAGCATGAAAAAATAATAGTCATTTTGTAAAAATGTTGCTAATACCTTCCTTTGTGAACAAAGTCAGTTCTAGTTAAGTCAAGTTAACAAGCATTTGTTAAGGGGCTCTTATGTGAA
Organism: Bettongia penicillata ogilbyi; assembly: GCA_023548195.1. NCBI lineage: Eukaryota > Metazoa > Chordata > Mammalia > Diprotodontia > Potoroidae > Bettongia > Bettongia penicillata. Next base: position 1,094,091 of record JAJHZJ010000323.1, read on the forward strand.
AAGCAAGTAAGGTATTTCAAAAATAATTGTTCACTAATGGATTAACTCATGCTAAAAGCTCAAGTGAGGAGAAATAGTTGGCCAATGACAAAGGGAGTTTCTGTGGGCCAAGCACACTTCTGAATCAGTCATTTCCCAAAAGTATCTATGACATTCAGAAAACACATGGTCATTTTGCATTTAAAAGTGGTTAGCCGCCAGTCTTAGGGTATCATTTATTATATTTTGATGGAGTAAAGATTTCTTAATCTGCTGATCTGTCATTTGACTCAGGGGTCTGACACAGGACAGACTTATTTTTTTAATTCTTAATAATATTTTATTTTTTCCCAATTGCATTTAAATACAGTTTTTAACTTGTTTTTTGTTTTTGGAATTGATGTCAAGTTTATGGATTTACAATTTGAAGATTCTACTCTTTTTCAATTTTTAAAAATTAAATTTTCTTATCTCCAGTCTAGTGGAACTCCTGTTGTATTTTTCTTTTTTTGATTTTATTTCTAATTTTTGGAATAAAGCAAGCATTTCCATAACATAATACAATAAAAAGACAATTTTACATGAAACTGAAAATCTACCATGCACAACTCACTACTGCTTTCAACTACACAACAAAATTATCATGTAATTTGAAAAATTTTTGTTCTCTCCTCCACCCTAGGAATAGTCACAATTAGACACAAGCAGGAATTATACGTGTGTGTGTGTGGGTGTAGGCATGTACATATATGTATATATATATTATATATATATAATTATTACTACCTCTATTTATCAGTTCTTTCTCTGGATGCAGATAGCATAACTTCTTATTACTCTATGGTTAATGTGGGTATTTATAATAGACAAAATAACTTTTTCTCTCAAAGTTTGATTGACCTTGCACAAAGACTTTGGTAAAACACAATAAAAATGTAGACATTAGATATGACATCCTATTTAGACATCCATTTAGTACATATCTAAGATGACATTAATCAGGTCATGAAAGGGAAAATGTAGTTTCCCTCTCCACCCAGTTTCCTAGCTAATAAAACATATACAAATTTAACATTTCCTGTTTTACAGCTTGGATTTCTAATAATTAATTACACGTGTAGTGGATGGGGGAAGTGTGCCTAACCAGTTGTTCTTCTAATGAAAAAGAAAAAAGATTTGGAGATTCAACTGGAATGTTACATTAAGAGAAGCAGAGTATCCTCTGAGAAGTGATAATCCTGAGGGAGCTAATGAAGAAGAAACATACCAAGACACTCTCATTCATGGATATCAAAAGTCAGAGCAGGTTAGGGTCAGCAAGATTTTTTTTTAATCAGAAAAGCAACATGGTATAGTGGAAAAAGTACTGGATTTGGTGTCAAGAGAGACAGAGTCAAATCCCAGCTCTGATAATTACTAGTATTTAACTATCTAAGAATTTCTTTCTTCACATGCAAAATAGGTGTAGTCTGTGGACCTTTCAGTGCAAAAGACATTTAAGTGAGATAATATAAATGGAAAGGAAAAATCATCAGCATACAGAATATAATCTCCCACAAATTCCCATATTCTTAAAATCAATCAATACTATTCGTCAATAAACATTTATGAAGTGACTACTATGTGCCATGCATTGTGCTAAGTATACAAAATACAAAAAGAGGCAAAAGATGATAAGAAAGAAGCTTACAATCTTGACTTGATCAGACTAGATCTTGGTCAGAAAGTCATGCAGGAAATATTTATAATGTAACACTGCTTTTTAGTGAAGCTTTCTGATTCCTGGTTGAATGGATTCATGCAGACCTTGTAAAAATGATTCTATTCCCCACTAGAACTACTGTTGCTAGGTACTTCTAAAAATTTATACACATTGGTCAAAGATTCACAAGTGCTTAGGTTCTTCAAAAAATAATAATAGTAGTGACAACAAGGTTTGTTAAGTACTTTACAAATATTATTTCTTTTATTTCACAAAGCAATTTACTTGAGAGGTAGTACTATTATTAACCTCATTTTACAGTGGGGGAAACTGTGGCAGATAGAAGTTAAGTGACATGCCTGGGGTCACACCATTTGTCAGTGTCTGAGAACAAATTTGAACTCAGATCTTATTGATTCCAGGTTCAGTGCTCTTTCCACTGTGCCACCTAGCTGTCTCTAGATATTTTTAAACAAATAGTATCCATTGGCAACACTTTCCTTTAAATATACACAGTACAGATCGCACATTTTTTATATACCCATCATCCACTGCCATCTTTGGCCAGGAGAACCTATTCTATACCTATGCCAAGTGTTTTCTCCTTGACCAAGTGTCCCAAATCATGACATGCTTTCATAAGCAGATGATCAATAAGCCTTCAATAGCTCCAACTGCTTTCATGTGCCTCCTATGGTTCACTACAGGTCTCTACTGCATAAATGCTATTTCTGCCATTCTTTCGACAGCAGAGGGGAGAGACTCTTTGTAGAGTAATGCTTGATTCCTTAAGAGACACTCCATTTTCTTAACCTACATCACTTCTTATAGAACATCATCCTGCAGTTACTCTTCTTGCCAAACATATGATGATAAATGTGGCATTATTTCAACACTTCAATATTTATGCCTACCAATGGCTCATTCCTGGGGAAAATCTTAGATATTCAGCTTTTTTTGCACATGTATATCCACATATTGAACTTTTTTCCATTAACAGTTCTTGTCACAATTCATCTTCACTCTTTTCACTTTCAACTCATTTAACCATTTTTGCTATAGCCATCCCAGGTCAAAGCTCATTCATTGTCTTTGACAGAAAACCAGAAACAGAATGTCTTGAGTTATTCTTTCTTCTCATATCATTCATCCACTTTCATTGACTCAAGTAGCAGCTCTATCCATCCTTTAATTCTTTTCCTGTCTACAACATAGTCTTAAAAAGAAAACCAAAAACTTTGGTTTATCATATCATGCCTTGCCAGCCTAGACTCATTCTGCCTTTAGTGTCTCTGAAAATTTCTTTATAGGACTATACCACTCTTTTGGACAGATCCTCTGTAATCTGCCACTGAGAAGCAACACTGGGGTATTAGATAGTGAGATGACTTCAAAGATGGGAAGACTTTCTCTAAATCCTTCCAGAACACATTTATTTGACCTTGGGCAAGTCATCTAATTACTCTAAAACTACCAGTTGTAGAAAAATCATAGATTTGCTTTGGTACAGAGAATTCATTCCCCCACAATTCCTTACACCAATGAGTTCACAGGTAAAAACAACTCTGGCCTTGCCTCTGTCCAATATAAATGTCTTTTTTTTTTTAATCAGAGTTGAACAATTAAATTTTTAAGGAGTTTCCCTTTTCCCTAATCAGAATCATATCAGAGTTATTTTTGCTTATACATTCAGAATTTTATGTTGCTTATTTGTCATAAATTTGAATATAAGCATACAGACAGGGGGGCGGAGTCAAGATGGTAGAGTAGAAAGACGCGTGTTTACGAGCTCCGAACCCACAGCCCATAGAGTTAATGTAAAAAGAGATCCCCATAAGTTCTGGATCACTGTAAGGTGTGCAGAAACAGAGTGGAAGAGATTTCCGTTCCAGCGAGCCCTGGAGAGCTGTCCCCAGGGTCCGTCGCGCCCCGGAAAGCGGACCCCACCCCAGTGCTGCCCTGGCCATGGCTCCAGAGAAGCTGATCTGAGCAGGCTTCAGGGACGGAAGCTCCAGCAGCCTGGAAAGTTCCCACCACCCACAGAAGCTACAGGTCAGTGAGAGACAGATGCTGGGCTGCACGAGAGGGGGAGTGGAGTGTCTCCGTGACTTGGGCCCCCTCGGGAGGAAGCGGCGGAGGCAGGGGCGGGGGTGGCGGTGGAGGCAGCGGCTGTGGCAGCGGCCCGGGACTCTCCCAGCAGCAGGCAGGATCTTCATTACTGAGAGTCTCTGTATAAACCCCCTGAGGGAGCTGAGCCTGGGAGGTGGCCCTGCCCCCACCCACTCCATTACTGAAGGTCTCTGCATAAAGCCCCTGAGGTAACTGAGCCTGGGAGGTGGCCCTGCCCACACCCCAGCACCAGAACTAAAGCTCACATTGATTAGCAGCTGTGCACGGTGCGGAAAGCCCATTTGAATCTCAGACCCCAAGCACTAGCTGGGCAGATCTAGGCGGGGGTGGACAGGAATCTCAGAAGTCAAGTAACTGGCTGAAAAAATGCCTAGAAAGGGGAAGAAAAATAAGACTATAGAGAGTTTTTTCGAACAGATGCAAATGATCCCGACTTTCGGATCTGATGACAAGGACATATTCTTGCCATCAGGGAAAGACATGGAGGGTGGGGCCTCAGCACCCCAGACACCCCAGGGGAATGTCAGGTGGGCTCAGGCTTTGGAAGAGCTCAAAAAGGATATTGAAAAGCAAGTTAGACAGGTGGAGGAAAAACTGGGAAGAGAAATGAGAGAGATGCAAGAAAAGTATGAAAAAAAGGTCAATACCTTGGTAAAGGAGACCCAAAAAAATGCTGAAGAAAAATAACACCTTGAAAAATAGGCTCACTCAATTGGCAAAAGAGGTTCAAAAAGCCAATGAGGAGAAGAATGCTTTCAAAAGCAGAATTAGCCAAATGGAAAAAGAGGTTCAAAACTCACTGAATTTAATAGTTCTCTCAAAATTAGAATGGAACAGATGGAGTCTAATGACTTTACGAGAAACCAAGAAATCACCAAACAAAACCAAAAGAATGAAAAAATGGAAGAGAATGTGAAATATCTCATGGGAAAAACAACTGACCTGGAAAATAGATCCAGGAGAGACAATTTAAAAATTATGGGACTACCTGAAAGTCATGATCAAAAAAAGAGCCTAGACATCATTTTCCATGAAATTATCAAGGAAAACTGCCCTGACATTCTACAACCAGAGGGCAAAATAAGTATTGAAAGAATCCATCGATCACCACCTGAAAGAGATCCAAAAAGAGAAACTCCTAGGAACATTGTGGCCAAATTCCAGAACTCCCAGCTCAAGGAGAAAATCTTGCAAGCAGTTAGAAAGAAACAATTCCAGTACTGTGGAAATACAATCAGGATAACTCAAGATCTAGCAGCTTCTACATTAAGGGATCGAAGGGCATGGAATAGGATATTCCAGAAGTCAAAGGAACTAGGACTTAAACCAAGAATTACCTACCCAGCAAAACTGAGTATAATACTTCAGGGGAAAATATGGTCTTTCAATGAAACAGAGGACTTTCAAACATTCTTGATGAAAAGACCAGAGCTGAAAAGAAAATTTGACTTCCAAACACAAGAATGAGAAGAAGCATGAAAAAGTAAACAGCAAAGAGAAGTCTTAAGGGACTTACCAGAAGTGAACTGTTTACATTCCTACATGGAAAGACAATATTTGTAACTCTTAAAACCTTTCAGTATCTGGGTAGTTGGTGGGTCCAAACACACACATGTACATGCATGCGCACACACACACACATACACACATGCACACACATACAGAGACAGAGAGCACAAATTGAATTGAATAGGATGGGACCATATCTTAAAAGAAATTAAGGTAAATGGTGAGAGAGAAATGTAGTGGGAGGAAAGAGGGTGAAATGGAATGGGGTAATTATATGTCATTTAAGAGGCAAGTAGTAGACTTTTTAGTGGAGGGAAAAAGAGGAGAGCTGAGAAAAAAAAAACAAGAAGTTTACCCTCATCACATCTGACTAAAGGAAGGAATAAAATGCACACTCATTTTGGTATGAAAACTTATCTTACAGCACAGGAAAGTGGGGGAGAAGGAGATAAGCAAGGGGGGATGATGGAAGGGAGGGCAAAGGGAGGAGGGAGCAATTTGAAGTCAACACTTGGGGAGGGACAGGATCAAAAGACAGAAGAGAAACAATGAGGGGCAGGGTAGGATGGAGGGTAATTCAGTTAGTCTTACGCAGCACGACTATCAGGGAAGTCATTTACAAAACTACACAGAAATGGCCTAATATGGAATTGCCTGCGTTCCCAAAGGGAATGGGTGGGGAGGGAGGGATGGGGAGAATTTGGAACTCAAAGTTTTAGGAACAACTGTATAATATTGTTGTTGCTACTAGGAAAGAAGACATACAGTTAATGAGGAATAGAAAGTCATCTGGCCCTACAGGAGAAAAGAGAAAATGGAGACAAGAGAAGGGAGGGATGACAGAAGAGAGGGCAGATTGGAGATAGGGAAAATTAGATTGCTTGGGGTATTGGGGTTGGGGGGAGGGGATAAAAGGGGAGAAAATTTGGAACCCAAAATTTTGTGAAAATGAATGTAAAAAGTTAAATAAATAAATACATATTAACATTTAAAAAAATAAGCATACAGACACAGAGACCTATGGGTATTCTCTGCCTGCCTTTCTGGTTATTTTCTCCTGCAAATCTGTAGAACATTTTACTATTATTTTTGTTCCTATCATACCTATGTTCTTCTCAGCATTTGGCTTGGCAGTTGTATCTGGGCAATAGTTGCCCTTCTTTTCAATTTTCAGTTTAAAGCTTCTCTGATTAGATCAGCAAGTCTCTAGGAAATATATTCTTTCCAGTCCTCACTAGACATCATCTGCCTTTGTCAAAAGCTCATCATTACTGTATGTTAATCCATACTCCAGAAAGCTAGATCCTGACCTCCAAACATAATTTTCTTAGTGAACCCTTCCTTTCCTGTATCTTTCCCCCCCATATCCTTACTTCTAATCAGGAGCAATAATTAAAATATCATCCATGTCCCCAAATCTCTCAATATCTTGTCCAGGACTTCATAGTACCATACATATGTAGATGCACAGATGTGTATATATCCACATATATGTGTGTATACATGCATCTATGTTCTTCGCAGATTTCTACAAAAACAACTAGTGCTTCCTATTCTTAATATTAAAAGCAGAGTTGAAAAGGTTTCCTTTCTTTTCCATCCAGCAATATCATAATCCTTACTATCTTATCTCCAAGTAAATCAGATTACTTTTTTAACATAAGAATTTTGATTGATCCTCCTCCACCCCCTGTGGATGAGAGGAAAGATTTTCCACCCCTATTTTAAGTATTTATGGCAAACTCAGCTTTAGTCTCCTTTTATATTAAGTTAAAATTGTACTACAATAATGCAATTTAAAGATCAATTCAGCTTATAATAATATTTACAGCAACTATCTTTGATTCTATTTCCAAATCTCACAGTAAGTACTGAATGTCCAATCATGGACAGATTCAAGATAACCAGTTAAATTTTAAACATTCAGACTTTCATATCAAATGATTGACCACATCAGACATGTTAGAGTTTCCTCAGCAAATAAAGATTTTTTTGTCTATATCACAAGTTTTAACAACATGCAAATATTGTAAGAAAAATCACAAAAATATTGAGTTCATTAAAATATTTCTCCTTCATGCATATTGTAAAAAGCACTTAATTTGAGCATTTTTGACAGTTCACATTCTTGAATCTGTCTATAGGAGTGGGAAACTTGTGCCTCAAGGTCACAGGTTCCCGAACCCTGGATTCCACAATCAGAAGTTGTTTCCAATTTGACTGATGCTATGCATTATTGAGCTGATATGTTCTTGAGTTGAACCGATGCTCCTCAGCCCTATTGTTTTGCCAGATTTTGAAGAGACCAAAACAAATTTTTTTCCTTCTCTGAAGTTTAATAAAATTTGAGAGACCATGCTCTAGTTAGCAAACTAGGAATTTGTACATCCTGTGTGAGGTCTAGGAACACTCTTGTCTTTCTATGCCATCATCCGACCTTTTGCTTTTACATTCACATCTCAATTTCCAAAAGTAAAACTTTAGCTAAAGTGTTCTCCTACCATCCAAGACCTAATAATGCCCAAACTACCATCCATGCAACATTATTTAATGAATATTTGGTCTGAGCAAAGCACTGTATTGGTGCAAAAAAAAAGATACAAATGACATACAGATGCAAGATCTCTGACCTCAAAGAATTGGAGGATAGGCATGAACTTAGTGAGGTTAAACAAAGAGAGAACAATTTCAGTAGGAATTAAAGGGAGAAAATGGATTATTCAACTGCAGTCATTGCAACCATCTGGTTAGAGTGCTCATTTGTATAGTACTGCTCAAGGAGATAGAAAAGTTGCTATATTTCATATATATATATATGTGAAATATATATAATTCAACATTTGTTTCTATACTCTTGGACAAGTCATTGAACTTTTGAGTCTTGAATTTTTCATGTATAAACTGAAGACTCTATTGTCTGGGACTCTCAAAAAAACAGAGTAATATAGAATAAAATTTCAAGCAACTCCTATGATCACTCAGTCAGCAAACATTTATTAATGCCTTTTATAGACCTGGAATCATGCTAGATGCTAGAGATACAAAGATGAAAACAAAACAGTCCTCACCACCTCCAGACCTTCAATTCCATGACCTTTCTTCCCATGTACTGATCTTGGTATACTGCCATGATGATTCTGCCCCCTCCCTTTGCAAGGACTGTGTACTCTTTATTCTTCCTTTGATGGTAGGACACCAATTAGTATCATCTGACCTGCTCAGCAGGTCCCATTTGGGTCCCAACTCTAGCCTAACTAGTGGTAGAGTCCAGATGGTGCCAGGTCCATGCCTACAACAGCAGTGATGGACACATGCCAGATATTTAGAGTTTTAATTAACAGTGATTAATGGCAATGAACAAAGCCAAAGTAAGAGGAAATGTATTAAGGGAGGAAAGGGAACAATTAAAATCAAGATCCAACAAGGCAGGGTCATGCTAGTAAGTGCTTAAAAGCTAGCCCTCTGGGGAAACAATATTCTTATGACACACTTATAGGTTTAATTTGTATCATTAACAAGTTCTCCCTCACTTTCTTAAGTTTAGACAATTTACAAAATAACAACTCAAGTCTTGATATGTAGCATCTCCTGATTTCTGAGGTATAAAGCCTCACAATGAAAATTTAACAAGCAGGTGTGAACTGGCTCCAACACACCTCTGCAGCCAGAATCCTTTAGTCAGATGGAAAGGCAACAGCCCAGGACCAAAAAAAAGGGATGGATACTATCACAGAATATTAAATGATCATTTTTGATTTTATGAAAAAGAAAAGATGTGTTTTTCTTTGCCCCAGAGAAGAGAACTAGACTCAATAGAAGGGAATTGCAGAGAGGTAGATTCAGATTTGACTAAGAAAAATATATAGAGTGACCTAAACATAGGAATGAAGGTCTGGGAGGAGATAATCAATAAACATTTATTAAGTATCTACTATGTTCCAGATACTGAGCTACGTGCTGGGTATGCTAGAATACTCAAATAGAATTATGATCTCATCATTTTGGATATCTGTCCACTGATACAGGTCATAACTTAACCATGTATATTTATCCTGTGTGATTCTTATCCATATCCATGTATAAGCCCATCACAGGGATGCCACTGAACATCATTATTTTCTCCTGACATTTCTAAAGTACCAATGGGGCACTCAGGTGTCCACCTGTTATCCATCCCCCTCACCACTACTTGACTAGTCCATTCTATTATCAAACTTTTCCCTGACATCTTTTACTCTTGTTCTTTGTTGATTATTTATGGGCACCCGTTCATACCCACCATTTGCTTCTCTATTGCTCTTTATGTAATATTCATTTTTAGTTGTTTGGAGACTGCTGTGTTCCATATTTCAAAGCCATTACAATAATACCAGTAGAACACTAGCATTAAAAAGATGGATGTTTGTTTCTGTGAGAAGCTTGGGATCACAAAAAGAAGCTTAACAATTTCCTCAAAGCAATCGCTCTTGCTTTCCCTCTCCTTTTTAATTCTGGACTCATCTGGTCCATTTGTAGTACCAGCAATGCATTTTAATGGATGAGCTCTGGTACATGCATGGTATAATCTAAACAGTAAACATTATTTATTTGATTGGTCTTTCTTCTTACAGTCAGGCCAAGCTGAGTGACTACGAATCTCTTCCAAAAGGTTCTGCAATGTTCTAGAGTTTGAAACTAGAATAATGCCTTTCACAAAGAAAGACTTCTGGAGGACCTTATCATCCTCAAGGAATTCCTCTTCAACTTGGATTCTGTGCTGTATCCCCATTATCACAGTGCCCAACATCCCCGGTGAGTCTGTTTTCTGTCTCACCTAATGGTTATGAACTAAAAACAATTGAGCCCTCTTTATTATTATGTTTCAAAGAATTTCTAATGCTTTTGTATGAACAAGAGATATCCTGTTGGAAGGAAGTCTTTGGAGCGGTGTATGGTGTGTGTGTGTTTTGCACTACTTAATTAAATGTCCTTTCATAATGAAAAATAATAAGCACAAAGAAGCAGCTTAGTCTAGTGGATAAAGAACTGGTTTTTGAATCAGAAAGTCCTAGGTTTAAGTCCCTATATCTAACACATTCCAGGTGAATGACCCAATGCAGCAAACCAGACACTGACACTTCCAAGGAATTGTTAACTTTCAGATTTCCACATGTAGTAAGTAATATTTTCAGCACATCATTTAATTAGCCAACATTTTTTAAAAAATACTGAATGTGGGGGTGGAGCCAAGATGGCGGAGTAGAAGGACACACGTTTACGAGCTATGAAACCAAAGCCCATAGAATTAATGGCAAAAGAGATCCCCATAACTTCTGGACCACTGCAAGGGGTACAGAAACGGAGTGGAAGAGATTTCCGTGCCAGAGAGCCCTGGAGACCCGTCCCCAGGGTCCGTCGCACCCCGGAAAGCGGACCCCACCCCAGCGCTGCCCTGGCCAGGGCCCCAGAGAAGCTGACCTGAGCAGGCTTCAGGGCCGGAAGCTCCGGCAGCCGGGAAAGTCCCTCCGCCCACAGAAGCTACAGGTCAGTGAGAGAGACAGCTGGGCTGGAGGAGGGGAGCGGAGTGTCTTCGTGACTTGGGCCCCCTCGGGAGGAAGCGGCCGTGGCAGAGATGGGGGCAGGAAGCGGTGGAGGCACAGGCGTGGGTGGCAGCGGAGGCCCGGGATTCCCCCAGCAGCAGGATCTTCATTACTGAAAGTCTCTGCATAAACAACCTGAGGGAGCTGAGCCTGGGAGACGGCCTTGTCCCACCCCGCTCTATTACTGAAGACCTCTACATAAAGCCCCTGAGGGAACTGAGCCTGGGAGGCGGCCCTGCCCCCACCCCAGCACCAGAACTAAAGCTCATTGATTAGCAGCTGGGCGGGCGGCGCGGAAAGGCCATTTGAATCTCAGAGCCCAAGCACTAGCCGGGCGGATCTAGGTGGGGGTGGACAGGAATCTCAGAAGTCAAGTAACTGGCTGGGAAAATACCTAGAAAAGGGAAGAAAAATAAGACTAGAGAGAGTTTTTTCCAACAAATGCAAATGATCCCGACTTTCGGATCTGATGACGAGGACATATTCTTGCCATCAGGGAAAGACATGGAGGGCGGGGCCTCAGTATCCCAGACACCCCAGGGGAATGTCGGGTGGGCTCAGGCCTTGGAAGAGCTCAAAAAGGATTTTGAAAAGCAAGTTAGACAGGTGGAGGAAAAACTGGGAAGAGAAATGAGAGAGATGCAAGAAAAGCATGAAAAACGGGTCAATACCTTGCTAAAGGAGACCCAAAAAAATGCTGAAGAAAATAACACCTTGAAGAATAGGCTCACTCAATTGGCAAAAGAGGTTCAAAAAGCCAATGAGGAGAAGAATGCTTTCAAAAGCAGAATTAGCCAAATGGAAAAAGAGGTTCAAAACTCACTGAATTTAATAGTTCTCTCAAAATTAGAATGGAACAGATGGAGTCTAATGACTTTACGAGAAACCAAGAAATCACCAAACAAAACCAAAAGAATGAAAAAATGGAAGAGAATGTGAAATATCTCATGGGAAAAACAACTGACCTGGAAAATAGATCCAGGAGAGACAATTTAAAAATTACTACCTGAAAGCCATGATCAAAAAAAGAGCCTAGACATCATTTTCCATGAAATTATCAAGGAAAACTGCCCTGACATTCTACAACCAGAGGGCAAAATAATTGTTGAAAGAATCCATCGATCACCACCTCAAAGAGATTCAAAAAGAGAAACTCCTAGGAACATTGTGGCCAAATTCCAGAACTCCCAGCTCAAGGAGAAAATCTTACAAGCAGCTAGAAAGAAACAATTCCAGTACTGTGGAAATACAATCAGGATAACTCAAGATCTAGCAGCTTCTACATTAAGGGATCGAAGGGCATGGAATAGGATATTCCAGAAGTCAAAGGAACTAGGACTCAAACCAAGAATCACCTACCCAGCTAAACTGAGTATAATACTTCAGGGGAAAATATGGTCTTTCAATGAAACAGAGGACTTTCAATCATTCTTGATGAAAATACCAGAGCTGAAAAGAAAATTTGACTTCCAAACACAAGAATGAGAAGAAGCATGAAAAAGTAAACAGCAAAGAGAAGTCTTAAGGGACTTATCAGAAGTGAACTGTTTACATTCATACAGGGAAAGACAATATTTGTAACTCTTAAAACCTTTAAGTATCTGGGTAGTTGGTGGGACCACACACACACATGTACACGTATGCACGCACATACACATACACACGTGCACACACACAGAGACAGAGAGCACAGAGTGAATTGAATAGGATGGGACCATAGCTGAAAAGAAATTAAGGTAAATGGTGAGAGAGAAATGTAGTGGGAGGAGAGAGGGTGAAATGGAATGGGGTAAGTATATGTCATTTAAGAGGCATGTAGGAGACTTTTTAGTGGAGGGAAAAAGAGGAGAGCTGAGAAAAAAAAAAACAAGAAGTTTACCCTCATCACATTTGACTAAAGGAAGGAATAAAATGCACACTCATTTTGGTATGAAAACCTATCTTACAGTATAGGAAAGTGGGGGAGAAGGAGATAAGCAAGGGGGGGGGATGATGGAAGGGAGGGCAAAGGGAGGAGGGAGCAATTTGAAGTCAACACTTGGGGAGGGACAGGATCAAAAGACAGAAGAGAAACAATGAGGGGCAGGGTAGGATGGAGGGTAATTCAGTTAGTCTTACACAACACGACTATCAGGGAAGTCATTTGCAAAATTACACAGATATGGCCTATATTGAATTGCCTGCGTTCCCAAAGGGAATGGGTGGGGAGGGAGGGATGGGGAGAATTTGGAACTCAAAGTTTTAGGAACAACTGTTTAGTATTGCTGTTGCTACTAGGAAAGAAGACATACAGTTAATGAGGAATAGAAAGTCATCTGGTCCTACAGGAGAAAAGAGAAGATGGGGACAAGAGAAGGGAGGGATGACAGAAGAGAGGGCAGATTGGAGATAGGGAAAATTAGATGCTTGGGGCATTGGGGTGGGGGGAGGGGACAAAAGGGGAGAAAATTTGGAACCCAAAATTTTGTGCAAATGAATGTAAAAAGTTAAATAAAAAAAATTAAAAAAAATACTGAATGTGTAAGTGAGAACAGTCTGTTCAAACAGCAATGAAAGTGGCTGAAGCAGTCACTGTGGAGCACACAGAGTTTGGTCAGACGCTGAAGACACCAAGATCATCCATTGCCTCCCTGGCTATGGCCAGTTGTCTTGACTTTTGTCTTGCCACTGGACTTCAATGACTGCAAAAGAGAGTGAGGCTGATGACTTTGTCCAGTTCTCCCTCACTTAAATCGAATTCACTCCAAAGTCAAGACATTGCCTCATAACGTCACTGGTCTTCTTCAAAATGAAAAGCTAACCATCCCTCAGTGCTACAGTTCTATTCTCTGAGACCATAAATTCCTGAAGGGTTGATATATGCTAGTAGAGGAGGTTACTCAGGAGGAGCTCCACATGTCAGTAAAATGACAGATTCTGTACAAGTTTCTTCTTCTTCTGGAATTTTAATAATTCTTATCTTTAACAAATTAGTGGTCTGAACATATAACAGCTACTTCAGGGAAGACTAAAGGTGCTTACGTTCTGTTGAATAAAGGAAAGATAATTGCTTCCCCTTGTCAAAGAAAAAAAATTAATACTAGTAATGTAAAACTAATATTTTAAGCTCATCTTCCAGAAATAATTATATGTGATTTAATTTTATTCTAACACTCAAGCATTTCTAGCTTAGAGAAAGGTGTCCAAACTGGCATAGTTCACCATGGTTTCCAGCATGGCTGCGCCAGGAAGATCTGAGGTAACATTTATAGAAACAGCTAGGTGGCACAATGTATAGAGTGTTGGGCCTGGAGATAGGAAAACTTGAGTTCAACTAGGTCTTAGACAACTATTAGCTGTGTGACCCTGGACAAGTCTCGACCTCTGCTTCTTCTCTGTAAAATGGGGATAATAACTGGACCTACCTTCCCAGGTTGTGATGAGAATCAAATGAGATAATACTTATAAAGTGCTTAGCAAGTGCTTGGCACATAGTAGGTGATATCTAAATAATTATTCCCTTCCCTTTAGCCCTTACAGGAATCATGGACAAGGTGAAGATGATAATATATTAAAATATAGTTTCAGGTTAACATCTCAGAATTGTCAAGTAATGAAGTTACCATTCTATTTCCCCTAGGCCATTAATCTAGAGGAATTAATGAGACTCCCAGGAGTAAAAAAAAGTCTTCTCCCTTCTAAAGATATCTTAATCAAGAAGGGTGAGTCTGATTGCCAATCAGTCAATTTTTGGGGGGGATTGGGGTAAATAGAAAAGGAGACTAGCCAAAGATGGGTCAATAAAAAATCACTTCTTTGCAGGTGGGAAGCAAGGATGTAAACGAGACAAGCTTTAGTCTTGGTTCAATGATTTGATTCCCACCTTCAACCCAGTTCCCTAAGAAAGATCTTGGCCTTAGCTCTACTCATTTTCCTAAAGGGAAATTCTGAAAAGTTCTTAGGCTACAGAAAATATTATTCACTAACATTTCCAGAAAAACTAAGGAGTTACTGAATTTTTTTAATATGTTTTCACACCCCTCACTACAAGTCTTTAAATGAAGGCTGGATAATTATTGTTGGGAGATGTTATAGAAAACAATTTTGATCAAGCTCAGCTTAGACCCCTGAGGTCTCTTTCAATTTGGGGAGTCAGTAATTCTGAAGCTGAATTCAGAGGCCCATGTAAGTAAGAAACTCAAAGAGCTAGACAGGAAATTGTTGTCTGGGTCTAGAGAAAAAGTTCAAAGCAAGGGAAAGCTGGGGGTGCCACGGGATGTGGAGGAAGTCTACTGGAAGCAAAAGGCCTGAAAGAATTATAAAGCAGGGTATAGCACCTTATGTAACCGCTTCACCCAAGAAAAGGCCTGAGGCAGCTTTCTTGCTTTTGTGGTTGTAACATGCAGTGTGCACGCACACACACACAGACATACACACATACAAACACACACACACACACACACACACACCTCCTTCTCAGGCAGCTGCAGTCCTGGCACCCTAGGCAGGTGTAAACTCTGGTCAGAGCTAACTCAGAACTCAGCCACCCACTGTTCAACAGGAAAGGAAGAGTTTCCCCATACTACTCTCCCCTAGCGTCCTCAGTTCAAATATCTGTAGAGAGGGAAGTGCAACGTGAAATCTCCCAGAATACCAGACCCCCTCTGTTCTTTCTGGACCCTCAATCAGATTTCCTCCCCTAGAATTAATTTTTTTGCTTGTATCTGTCTTTGTATCTGGGGAGAGGGGTAGCCAGGAGGCAGAGTGGATACAGTGCCAGGCCTAACATCAGTAAGACCTGAGTTTGAATCCAGCCTCAGATAGTTATTAGCTTTGTGACCCTGGACAAACCACTTAACTTTATTTGACTTAGTTTCCTCATCTGTAAAATGAGCTGGAGAAGGAAATAGCAAACCACTCTAGCATCAAGAAAACCCCAAATGGGGTCACAAAAAGTTAGCCACCACTGAACAAGTCTTTTTTTGTGGATTTGTCCCTGACTAGTTTTGGCTTACCACAGTTTCCTTCCCCCAGAGGCAGATCATGAAGCACAGCATTCAGACTATTTCTATCCTTTTCTAAAGTACTGAATTCTTACCCCTTATTTCAGGGTCTGAAACCAGCAAATTATTCCTTTCCCCTTTTCCCTTCTCCATTCCTCCTTCCAAGTAATGTCCCTGGCCTTGGGATGAAGATACTGGCTTCAGGCCTTGCAGGTCAGTCATTCATAGCCAGTTGCAGCAACACCTCCTCCCACACACACACATGCTTTTTTTATGACCATCTCCTCCTCCTTCATTGTCAAGGAAAGTGAGGATAACCTAATCACAGTAGTTGTGGCAGTTAATGTCAGCTAGGATAGCTGGGGGTGGGAGGGATAGATTATTGACTTTCCCAGTGTCCCTTTTTAGAAACCCCACTGAAACACTGGAAAACGTGAAGAAATTAAACATCAGACTGGTTGAAAGGACTGGGGATATCTAGCCTAGAGAAAAGGAGATTTAACGTGTATGGACGAAAAAGAGAGAAAAGATGTCTTCAAGTATTTGAAGAGCTATTATGTGAAAAAGTTACATGCTTGACCTCAAAGGAAATGGGTAGAAATTGAAAAGGCCAGTTTAGACTTGATGACAAAAATCTTTAAATAGATCTAACAATTAGAATCACCCAAAAGAAAAATGGACTGCCTCAGGAGGTACTATGAGTTTCCTTTCCCTAGGTGTCTCAGGGCAGCTAGGTGAGACAGCAGATAGAATGTCAGACCTGGAATCAGAGATTCATCTTCCTGAGTTCAAATCCAGACTCTTACTAGTGTGTGACTTTGGACCAGTCACTTATCCCTGTTTCCCTCAGTTTCCTCACCTGTAAATTGAGCTGGAGAAGGAAATGGGAAATTGTTGTCTTTGTCAAGAAAATCCCAAAAAGGGTCATGAAGGGTCAGAAGTGACTGAACAACAACAGATATCTTCAACAGAAGCTTAAATAAATGACTAGTGGCCATGTTGTGGAAGGGAGTCCTCTTCAGATACAGATTAGGCCAGATAGCCTCAGAGGTCTTTCTCAGTGTTGAGATTCTATCATTTTAATTCAGTAGGATTTCTGGGGCTGAATTCTCATTTATGCTCAAGTGTGACAATATCGTGCTACAATATGCCATGGGAGATATTTCTAGATTGGAGTTGGGATAAATTCACATGGTGTGTTCTGTGAATTTGCTCCACTCCTAACCTCCCTACAGTACTTTGTCTCTTCAAATTATGTCAATAATTCTTTCTCATGTATTTTTTTAGGTAGCATTAAAGATGTAGACAATATGTATTTTATGCATAAATTCTTGTCAAATTGTCTTCAGTCCAAGGATAACCAAAGATAATAGCAGAAGTAGGTAGACAGCTCAAAAACTGCAATGTGGCTCGGAGTTATTGTGATAATAATTGCGAATTGAGAGTATTTTTAAGGAAGGAATAGAGGAGGTTGAACATACAGTGACTGGAGTGGTTGGCTCTGACAGCAGAAACAGTATGACAGAAGATTTCAAGTAAGGAGCAGGTGAATAAGACAAAAAAGGGAGAAAGCTGGTATGTTCTGGGTGTGGAGTAAGAAGAGACTTCATTCACAATTGTTCAGTCATGTCTGACTTCACGACTCCATTTGGGGTTTTCTTGACAAAGATACTAGAATAGTTTGCTATTTCTTTTGCAGCTCATTTTACAGATGAAGTAACTGACACAAATAGGGTTAAGTGACTTGCCTAGGGTCACATAGTTAGTAAATATCTGTGGTCAGATTTGAACTCAGAAAAATGAGTCTTCCTAACTCCAGGTCTAGCACTCGATTTACCGCAGCACCTAGCTGTCCTTACTCACAATGCTATGGCATTTACCTTGTTATATAAAGGGTTTAAAAAGAAAAACAGGCAACAAGTCTTCATCATCACAGTGGTTTAGTGCTACAAAACCATCTGAGTCAACCTTACCTCCCCAAAATCACTGTAGGCGACTGCAGGAATGCTAAAGGAGCAACATCACAGAACTTCTGAATTAAAAGAGATCTCAGTAGCTATCCCATCCAACCCATACACAAAATGGATACCCAGTGTAATACTCCTGACAAAAGGTCATCGAGCTTATCACAGGAATTGAACTGTTTCTCTGATCCATCCCTGAGAGGTCATAGATAAGATAGAAAGTGGTCATGCCTGAGAGCATGCCAACATGCAAGCCTGATGGTAGTCAAGAAGTTTTCAGCAGTTAAGTCTCAGGTTATGAGCAACAAGAAGTAATTGAGGATGCGTGGGAGCAGAGAATGGTAAAACAAGAATATTGGATTTGGAATCTTTTGATTCCAAGTTTACATCTTAGCTCTGACATGTATGACCTGTATGATTTTATCTAAGTCACTTAAACTACCTGAGCCTCACTTTGCTCATCTGCAACATGAAGGAGCTGCACTGGATGATTTCTAAGATAGTTTTAAATCTGATGAGTCTTTGAAGGCTTAATTACTAGATGTCAATATAGACTACAATACAGTGGGAGCACGATCATGCTCAATATAATAAGCATACCATCATCCTTTTAAAACTAGCATGTGATATTAAGCCACCCTTTTTATTTCTCTGAATGAGTCAGTGTTTACCACAGGAATAACAGCTGTGTAGCAACAGTTTATTCCAAGAGAAAATCCATGATTCAAGTGACATCATTCAAAATGTAGACAAGAAACTAAAAAAAGGCAACAACCTAGTGAATATGCCTAAACTTAATAATCTGCATGACTTCTGGCAAGACATTCAATCTCTCTGGGCTTTAATTTCCTGAATGTGTAGCTTACATCTGGAGCAGAGGTACTTCAGGAAGAGATCCAATGTTGATTCCCAAGCCAGAAGGAAGGGATGAAGGAAATAATCATTTATTAGGTACCTATTATTTATCAGGTGCTGTACTAAGGACTTCAAAAGAAAACTATTTCACTTGGTCCTCACAATAACACGGGGAGTAGGGGTCTTATTATTATTTCCATCTGATGAAACCGAGGCAGATGGAGGTTAAGTGGCTTTGCTTAGTCACACAACTAACAAGAGTATGAGGCCAGGTTTGAACTTAGTTCTTCCCACCTTCCAGCCTAGAGCTCTATCCACTTCAACACCTAGCTGTGTAGCCTGTGCTTGGAATGAAGATTCTTTAGGAAAGGACTGACATGGAGTCTCAAGCCAGAAAGAAGGGAGTTGAAAATCAAGCAGGTAAGGAAGAAAGACAAGATAGTTAGCATGGGATCAAGAAGGGAGAAAATCTGAGCTGTCATACCGCAGGAATCGGGGCAACAGTTGTACCAGGGATCCCCACCTTCAGGAGCTGGTCCTAGGGGCCAAGTCAATCCAGGAATGGCTTCTGTTTCCTAGAATAGCTGCTTCTCCCTCTTCCAGTTATCCAGGTATGTTAGCTGTTGTTTTATAACTGTTACTCTCCATTAGATAACATGTAGCTATTATAAGACCTTGTTGGCCAATAGAAATGCCAGCTGGATAACAGAAAGTGGGCAAAGTAGCTATGCTAGGATTCATCTCAGAGAAACTGTGCCACCCTGGTACTGCTTTAGCTTTCCCAGTACCCTCACAGTCAGTCAGATCTTCTGATAGGCTCTCTCATAATTTATCATCCAGCATATGGTTTCTTCCCATGTTGGCCATCAGATCTTTTCCCCAACTTGCTTACCTCTTGAGTTACCTCATCCGGATTGGTAGCCAAGGTCAGTCATTCTTCCAAGTCTCTCTTCCCCAAAGGAAGGCTCTATCTATAAAATGGACAGCTTAATCTAAGTGATCTCCAAAGTCTCTTCTGGTTCAAAAGGCTAAAATCCTCAGTAACCAAGGGAATAGACCAATAATAGGTGCTAAAATTCAAACAAATGTTTCCAAAGATATATAAAGCTGAGACAGGTCTAATAAGAAGTAGATGTTAAAGTGACAATTTGACTGACAGTTTCCCCAAAACAACATTCTTTACTGTGGAGGAGATGCACTGGCCATGTGTTCACTTCCTCTTTGCTGCTATGCAGCTACAGGTAAGTCATATATTTTTATACTCTCAGCCAGTGGCACCTAAATGAATTTACATGAAGGTAAAGAGGTCCAGCTAGTAGCCTATGGAGCTTATCACCTGAAACTACCCAAACTTCCAATTTCCTTTAAATTCAAAGTGCTGCTTCCAGATGCTCTGCTAAAAAAAACAAAACAAACAAACAAAAAACCTCTCCATGGCAAGGCGACTGTCAGCCATTCATCCCTTTTTTTTTTATTTATTTGGGGGAAGGCAAGGCAATTGGGATTAAGTGACTTGCCTAAGGCTTCACAGCTAGTAAGTGTCAAGTGTCTAAGATTGGATTTGAACTCAGGTTCTTCTGACTCCAGGGCCAGTGTTCCATTCACTGCACCACCTACCTGCCCCCAGCCATTCATTTCAAGGTAGTGTTGACTATTTATATCATGGTTTATAAATGGACCACATGCCACTCCTCAAATGTAGGAATGGTTAAATATGGCAATGTTTAACTGGCCAGGTCTGTCTCAGGCTAGTCTGGTATGTCAGATTTGAGCTAAGAAAGGATTGAGTCATTCACAGTCCATTAGTCATAGCAATAAAATATTCAGAGCAGAGAAAGATATTCATCAAAGATACAGCTGTGATTTACTTAAGCATAACATCTTGATGTTGATCATGCTGCTTGTCTGCTGACCCAAAACTTGAGAGAAAAAAATGAATACACAAATAAATGCATGAAAAAAAATTCTTAAGCACTTACAATATTCCAGACACTGTCCTATGTGCTAAGAATAAAACTACAAGCAAGAAAGACAATTCCTGTCTAGAGCTTTCATTCTATTAGAGAAAGACAAAGATATGGTAAGAGAGTGGGGTTAAAGGAGGAGTATTTGGGGCAGAGAAGTCAAAGGGAATAGCGATTGGAATATGTAACAGCAAACAAAGGGATTTTTTTTTCTTTTTGGAATTCAGTTTCCCAGACTCAGGCTAGCTTGTGTGCATCTAAAGGCTTAATCTCCTTTGAGCCCTGATAGTTCACAGCTGTGCTGTATGTAAGTTTTGTGTCTACTGAATAAGTCATCAAAGAGATGAGTCTTTGTTATATATCCTGGAGGTTGGTATTCTACTTTGGGTGTTCACTTATGAGAAGGATCTTGTGAATACTTGGTGGAGACTCTGACTGAGTGGCCTTATGTTCAAACCCCTGACTGCTCAGATGTAAAGGCTATCTTGATTCAGGATGTATGCAAAGTATATAGCAATATTGCTCTGATTCAGGCAGAGACTGATAGATATTCAGATAGAGCCTTGTCTGTTGGTCTTTATTTTTCTGCTTGTATTTTCTCTGTTGGTACATTATTGACCCCCCATCCTTTTTAAGTTGCTTTTCTTAGAAAAGTAGATCTAAGAGCTTGTGCTAGCAGGATATCCTCGATGTATCAAGGTACTTGCTATTACAGAGTAATAGGGAATTTATGGATATGTCTTTGTAGAGAATGTTGGTGTTGATTTGTAGTGGTACTGTTGGAAATCCAGAGACTGAGGGGCGATGGAAACACACATTATGCTTTTACATGGAGATGGTCAAGAACTGGGATGGTGAGCATGAGACCAAGTTCACAAGGGTGGGTCTTTCAGATCCTAATGAAAGTAGAAGCTAGAGCGCAGACAGTATGGCATGGAGATAGCTGGAGGTGAGATAGGGAGAGAGTGGATTTGATTCCTTGGGTTTTGCCTTTTTTCTAGTCAGGTGATCAGAAAACTACCTTAATAACCTGAGATGGTCCCCTGAGCCAATCAAGCCTCTATGATGGATTTAATGCTGTTGAAAGAAAAGCTTGCCAAGTCCAAATATTGTGGGACTCAGGTAAATATTATTTCTACCACACATGGAATGGAAAGGAAGAAGAAAAAGAAACCCTAAGGTAAAAATTGTAATTTTCAAGGAATTATGTGTTCTAGGTCAAAGTGTGCTTGGTAGAATAACTCAGCGGTAGAAAGAGAACAGAATCAATTATCCTAAAAGTGAATAAAGCCTATCTGAAGTACTGTTCCAATGTCTAATGGGGCTACTCAGCCCGATTATTAGACCAAATGTGACACATAATTCAAAGGTGGATTTTTTAACTTGGAGGGCAAAAAAAAAGGTGGTTTACCCAAATGAATGACAATGTAAAAAACATTTGGAGATAAGCTAGTAGGACAAATGAGGAAGCTGACAAATCCTTAAGGGATAGATGAGTGGCTGCCTGTTATACAGTCTTTGAATCAGAAATCTCAGAGTTTAGAACAACTTCAGAGGCCATCTAGTTCATGAATCCTGTTTACAGTGTTTACAAATAATAATAGTTTTTAGAAGAGGGTGAATACAAGAGGGTGAGACAAGTAGGTATTCACCCTCTTCTAAAACTATTATTATATTAACACATTAATCTCCAAAGCAACCTCTTCTATTTTTTAGATAGCCCAAATTGCTCAGAGGCAGTTCCCTATATGGAATTTAAGTCTGCCTTCCTGTATTTTCCATATGTTGGTATAAGCTCAACCATCTGGTACCATGTCCCTGTTCCACATAACAGATCCTTAAATATGTGAAGACCCCTCTGGTATGTCTCCCTTAAATTGTCTTTATTCCACACAAATCTCATTTCCTTAAACCACTTCTCATATGGCATGGGTGCCAATCCTCTCATCACCCTACTCACCTTCTTCTAGCAAAGCCATAGCTTGTTAATATCCTTCTTTAAATGTGACATGTAGAGCTGAACATAATTCAGCAATTGTAAACCAACTAGAGCATGGTCACTAATATCCTGAGACAATCTCCTATGATAGAATTAATACCTAACAGTATTTCTTCTTTTCTCCTTTTTGTTCCTTCTCCCTAAAAGGAGACCAAGCTATCCCTGGAACCTGATTGATTGTTTTTCTTGAAGCAGCTCCCTAGTCATCTGAAGGCATTAAAAAATCTCAGTCAATCTGGGTTCCTTGGACTTAGTAGATTTATCAGAACCATGTAAGTCGCCATGTCCTTCACCATATCCTGACTTAATGACCAATATACAAAGGCTCTGTTGGTATATGGTTAACAACTGACTCTCTGTGGGGGAAAAATGTACAGGCACACTTTTAAGTTCAATATGAATTAACAGTTTTTACACCACTGTAAGTCTAGACCATCAAAAAAACAATAAATTGTTTGCTGATTTCTGAGGTTAAAATGGTCATGTTAAAAATTTATCATCTCTTTCTGCTGTTTTACCTAGGTCTAGAACAACACTGAAAGACACATTTCCATAAGAAGATAAGGGGAACCATATCCAGAGAAAGTAAGTGCCATTGTACTTTTATTGCATTTCTTTGCTGTGTCAGGGAAAAGTAAATCTCCTTTTCTTAATGAGCAAAAAACGAAGCAATGTAGATGAAGTGATAGAATTAGGAGTATAGGCTCACACTTCTAAAAGAAAGGATCCCACAAAAGGTTTGGGATTAACACACAGTGGAAAGGCACAGCTATAGATATAACTAGACGTCCAATCCCTCAGTAATTGTTGGAGTTTGTTTTTTTAATTTATTAAATGTTAGAAATAAGATTTCAGTCTCATTTATATTGCTTTGTATTTTAGATTTTAAATATGTAAAAATTGAAATGTTTTAAAGTTATATACAAAACGGAATTGTGCTTTTTTAAAACTAATTTTTATTCTGAACTTATTGTTTAGTAATTTTGTATAATTTCTCCATAATTCTTTTATGTAAATAGCATCTTTATGAGCTTTATGAGCAAACAGCTGACACCTTTGTGCTACATGGTATACAAGGTCTCTTCCGATTAAAAACTTCAGATTTTGTTAGAATTTTACTTTGTTCCTTTTGAGTACCTATAATTTTAGAGTTAAAATGGTAGTTTTAAAGCAAAAGAGGATAGTTTCCTGGAAAGATGGTTTGTACTTTTCACAAAAGTACAAATGATAAAAATCCATCAATCAGCAAACACTTTTTTATATGTCAGACACTGTGCTAGTCACTAAGGACAAAAGTGATCTAGTGCATGAACTCAAGGAGCTTCAATTCTCAAAGGAGAAAAAAAACAGGTACATACAAAATACATATACATGCAAAAGATGATTTTGATGGGCCTAATAATGAGGGGAGTAAAAGCTGACAGGGTTAGAAAAAGTTTGTGTACATGGTGTTTGAGCTGATTCTTGATGACGAGGCAGCTCAGAACAATGTAACTTTATTCTCCAGCATAACAGACAAGCAACTGGATATTATCTTCCTCTAGGGTTACCAAAAAAAGTTGTGTTTGTCCTTTGTTTCTGAAGAAGACCACGCCATCAGAGAAATGATGACATGACTTGCACTTGACTTTGTTTTGAGTGAGTGAGGGCACCAGCAAGGTCACCAGCCTCACTTCTGCTCCAGAACCATCTGAATCCAGTAACCTGATATTTCTCAGAATGACTGGAGATGACCCAGCATGCACTAGGAGACCTTGACCCCTTTAGACCAAGATCTATGCAGGCACTCACTTAGGGTGAGGTAATGCCCATTCATTGAATAGGACTGCTTAAGATTTATTAAGAAATAACCACTAACCTCTTTAATGAGGCAAAGAAAAAAAAGACCTCAGGGTGGGGGGGAAACAGCAAGAGTTACTACTGATAATCACTCTGAAGCCAGGAGGGTCCAGAAGACAGCTTTTAGGCAGGGGGCAGGAGTCCCATGGTATGTGAGCTTCACAGCACAGTAGGCTCAAGGGGAATGCAAGGTAAGGAGAAGGGAGGGGAGGGAAGGGGAGAGAAAGGAAAAGGAAGAGAAGAGAAAGGGAAGAGTAAAGGAGACTACCCAGTAAAACCCAAGTCAACTGGGCATCTTTTGGCCATCCAAATTTATCTTCCTTGGGAGAGGAGAAGGAAGGGGAGGGAGAGACAGACAGGAGAGGAGTAGCTGAGTCTACTCATGGGGTTGTATTCATCCTTCTTTGCTGAAGAAGATCATGCCATCAGAGAAATGATGACATGACTTGCACTTGACTTTTTTTTTTTTAAAAAGACCATATAATGACACACTGACCAGAACACCTCTAGCTTCAATGATACAGATTTGTCAAATATTGGCCACTTGTCAGCCCTACCTCCATTCTTCAACCTAGGCATAATTTTTTTTTGCTTCGTGTGTCTGCTTTTGTTATGATAAAGTTAGAGGTCGAGGGGCGGAGCCAAGAAGGAGGAGTGAGAGCAACGACTCACCTAAGCTCTCGGACAAACTCCTCCAGGTACCTCTGAAAGGAGAATCTGACCAAATTTTGGAGGTGCGGAATCGAGTGGGAGACAGACGGTGACGGATTCGGAGGTCAGGGACTGGAAGGCCCACGGGAAGGATCTGTTCCGTGGGGGTGAGCCCACAGTGCACAGCGCAGCACGGCCAGTGCAGCGGAGCAGAAGAGATCCGAGAAACCTGAGTGGCGGGCGGAACCAGAGGAGCAGCACCCAGCGGGGAGACAAGCCTAACGGAGTCAGTGAGAGCCGCGGAGCGCCAGATTATCAGCACAGAAGCTCCTGAGACCTTCAGCCCAAAGATCAAACTTCGGTAAGTCACCTACTTGAACTTCCGGGAGCCAGAATGGTGGAGTGATCAGTAAATGCTCTCTCCTTCCCCCTTGATGACCGTGAAAGAACCATAAAATATCTCCCCAGAAAAATCCCAGATCAGTAGAAATAGAAGAAGGAGACCAATAGTCTCATAACACCTGAGATGAGGAAAATAGCTAAGAGGGATTCCTCCTATGGTGGCAGAGGCAAACCGGAAGGACAGAGGACCCAGGGCAGAGAAAATTCGCACTAGGACCCAGTCAAGCCTCAGCACCAGGAGAGGAGCCCCAAGAGGGGTGGGAACACACATTAGCATCTAGGCGTCCTTCAGCTGTCCAGGGGAATCAGAAAGACAATAGGGAAGCTGGGATTACCAGCCCCTGAGCTTGCCTTTGCCTCAGTTCAGCTGAGGAGATCTCCTGTGACCAGACTACTCTTTCCCCACACTTAATAAGCTAAACCCAGGGCTGATCAGGGAAACACCAAACAAAAACCTGCTTTTAGCTTTTTCACACATCAGCTCAGCAAAAAAACCTGCTTTTAGCTTTTTCACACATCAGCTCTAGCTTCTGACTGAAAGAACCAGAAGCCACAACACTCAATCAACATCATGAACAGGAAAAAGCAGAGGGCCGAAAGAACCATAGAATCTTTCTTTGGGGATAAGGACCAAAACACAAATCCCAAAGAGGTCACAGCTGAGACTTTATTTCCATCTGAAGCTTCAGAAGGGACTATGAACTACTAGCAAGTACAAGCAGCTCTCCTGGAACAGCTGAAGAAGGAAATAGAAGATAAACTGGCCAATGATTTTAAAATTATTAAGAAAGAATTCACTGATGAGAACATCCCTTGAAAAGGAAAATTGAACAAATGGAAAAAGAAGTTCAAAAATTAACTGGAGAAAATAACTTCCTAAAAGGGCAAATGGAAAAGGAAGTACAAGAATTAACTGGAATAAATAGCTTCTTAAAAGGAAAAATTGGGCAGATGGAAAAGGAGATACAAAAGTTAATGGAAGAAAACAATTTGATGAAGATTAGAATTGGGCAAGCAGAAACTAACAACTCAATGAGACAGCAAGAATCAGTCAAACAAAATCTAAAGAATGAAAAGATAGAAGAAAATGTAAAAGATCTAATTGGAAAAACAACTGACCTGGAAAATAGATCCAGAAGAGAAAACTTAAGAATTATTGGTCTGCCAGAAACCCAGGATGGAGAAAAGAGCCTGGACAATATCTCCCAGGAAATCATCAAGAAAAACTGCCCAGAAGTACTAGATTCAGAGGGCAAAATAGTCATCGAAAGAATCCACCATTCCCCTCCTGAAAGGGATCCCAAACTCAAAACCCCAAGAAATATAGTTGCCAAATTCCAGAGCTATCAAGTGAAGGAGAAAATATTACAAGCAGCCAGAAAGAAACAATTTAAATATCAAGGAGATACAATCAGGATTACATAGGACCTTGCAGCTTCTACATTAAAAGATCAAAAGAATTGGAACCCAATATTCCGTAAGGCAAAGGAGTTGGGACTGCAACCAAGGATCAACTACCCAGCAAAGTTCAGCATAACATTTCAGGCAAGGAGAAAGTCATTCAACGAAGTAAGGGATTTCCAGAGTTTCCTGACCAAAATGTCAGAACTTAATAGACAATTTGATCTTCAAATGCAGGTCTCAAGAGAATCATAAAAAGGTAAACAGTGGGGGGGGGGAACAACTTGCTACTCAATTAGGGCAAATTGTTTACCTCCCTATAAGGGAAGATGATACCTGTTAATCTTGAGAACTGTGCGTCTATTAAGAAATATAAAAGGGATATGCATAGGGGGAACGGGTATAAAGTAAATGATATCATGATAAAAAATATGATTTAAGTATGAGAAGGGAGTGTAATAGGAGGTGTGAAAAGGAGGAAGCAGAAAATGGCAAATGACATCACAAGAAGAAGTACAAAATCATAGTAGAGGGAAAGAGGGGAGGGAGATGAGCATTGTGTGAGAGGTACTCTCATCGGATTTGTTTAAAGGATGGAACAATAAACTTAAGTAGAAAATCCTAACTAGCTCTATAAGCAGTGGGAGAGGAAGGGGGAAGAAAGGGGAGGGAGGCTAAAAGGGAGGGAAGAAGCAAGAAGAGTAAAGGGGAGTTAAAGGGAGGGGGGCTAAAAGAAGGAGGGGAAGGCGGCAAGAGGAGGTGGTGAAAAGTGAATACTAGTGAGGAGGGGAAGGGAGACCGCAGAGCCAAAAGCACAAATGGTGGGAAAGAAGATGGAGGGAAATACACAGATTGTAATCATAACTGTGAATGTGAATGGAATGAATTCTCCCATAAAATGGAGATGGATAGCAGAATGGATTAAAAGCCATAATCCAACAATATGCTGCTTACAAGAAACACATTTGAAATGGGGGGATACACATAGGATAAAGGTCAAAGGATGGAGCAGAATATATTGTGCTTCAGCTGATGTAAGAAAGGCAGGAGTAGCAATCCTAATCTCAGACAAAGCAAAAGCAGAAATAGATCTAATCAAAAGGGATAAGGATGGAAACTATATCCTGCTAAAAGGCACCATAGACAATGAAGCAATATCATTACTAAACATGTATGCTCCAAGTGGTATAGCATCCAGATTCTTAGAGGAGAGGTTGAGGGAGTTGAAGGAAGAAATTGACAGCAAAACTATACTAGTGGGGGACCTCAACCTCCCTCTTTCTGAACTTAATAAATCTAACCTCAAAATAAACAAGAAAGAGGTTAAGGAAGTAAATAAAACTCTAGATAAGGTAGATATGATAGATCTTTGGAGAAAATTGAATGGGAATAGAAAGGAATATACCTTTTTCTCAGCAGTACATGGAACATTTACAAAAATTGACCATGTACTAGGACATAAAAATCTCAAAATCCAGTGCAGAAAGGCAGAGATAATCAGTGAATCCTTCTCAGATCATAATGCAATAAAAATTATATGTAATAAAAGGCCATGGAAAGATAAAGCAGAAATCAATTGGAAACTAAATAATTTAATCCTAAAGAAGGAATGGGTTAGAGAAGAAATCATAGAAACAATCAACAACTTCATTCAAGAGAATGACAATAATGAGACAACCTACCAAATCTAATGGGATACTGCAAAAGCAGTTCTTAGGGGAAGTTTTATATCTTTGAATGCCTACATAAATAAAATAGAGAAAGAGGAGATCAATGACTTGGGTATGCAGCTGAAAAAGCTAGAAAAAGAACAAATTGAAAATCCTCAAGAAAATACCAAATTAGAAATACTGAAAACCAAAGGAGAGATTAATAAAATTGAAATTAAGAAAACTATTGAATTAATAAATAAAACCAATAGTTGGTTTTATGAAAAAACTAATAAAATTGATAAACCTTTGGTCAATTTGATTAAAAAAATAAAGAAGAAAATCATATTACTAATATTAAAAATGAAAGGGGTGAACTCACTTCCAATGAGGAGGAAATTAAAATAATAATTAGAAATTACTTTGCCCAACTTTATGCCCACAAATTCGATAATCTAAATGAGATGGATGAATATTTTAAAAAATACAAATTGCCCAGATTATCAGAAGAGGAAATTGAATACTTAAACAACCCCATCTCAGAAAAAGAAATTGAACAAGCCATCAATGAACTCCCTAGGAAAAAATCTCCAGGACCAGATGGATTCACAAGTGAATTCTATCAAATCTTTAAAGAACAGTTAATTCCAATACTATATAGACTATTTTTGAAAATTGGGGAGGGAGTCCTCCCAAATTCTTTCTATGATACAAATATGGTTTTGATACCCAAACCAGGAAAAGACAAAACAGAAAAAGATAATTATAGACCAATTTCTCTAATGAATATAGATGCAAAAATTTTCAACAAAATTCTAGCAAAACGAATACAGGATCTTATCAAGAGAATAATACATTATGATCAGGTAGGTTTCATACCAGGAATGCAGGGCTGGTTCAATATTAGGAAAACTATTAGCATTATGAATCATATCAACAACAAAACTAACAAAAACCACATGATTATCTCAATAGATGCAGAAAAACCTTTCGACAAAATACAACACCCATTCCTATTAAAAACACTGGAGAACGTAGGAATAAAAGGAACTTTCCATAAAATAATAAGCAGTATCTACCTAAAACCTTCAGCAAGCATTATATGCAATGGGGATAAGCTAGATGCATTTCCAATAAGGGTAGGGGTGAAACAAGGATGCCCATTATCACCATTATTATTCAATATGGTACTAGAAATGTTAGCGGTAGCAATTACACAAGATAAAGAAATTGAAGGAATAAAAATAGCCAAAGAAGAAACTAAGTTATCACTCTTTGCAGATGACGTGATGAGATACTTAGAGAATCCCAGAGATTCAAGTAAAAAACTACTTGAAATAATAAACAACTTTGGCAAAGTTGCAGGTTACAAAATAGACCCACACAAATCTTCTTCATTCCTATATATTAGCAACAAAGTCCAACAGCAAGAGATAGAAAGAGAAATCCCATTTAAAGCTAGAATAGACACTATAAAATACTTAGGAGTTTACCTGCCAAAACAAACCCAGGGATTATATGAACACAATTACAAGACACTTTTTGCACAAATAAAGTCAGATTTAAGTAAGTGGAAAAACATCAGTTGTTCATGGGTAGGCCAAGCTAATATAATAAAAATGACAATTCTACCTAAATTAATCTACTTATTTAGTGCCATACTAATTAAACTGTCAGATAATTATTTTCTAGAGCTGGATAAAATAATATCAAAATTCATTTGGAAAAACAAAAGGTCCAGAATATCAAAAGGACTAATGAAAAGAAATGCTTGGGAAGGTGGCCTACCGCTACCAGACCTCAAATTGTATTATAAAGCAGCAATTATCAAAACCACTTGGTATTGGCTAAGAAACAGAGGGGTAGACAAATGGAATAGACTTGGCACTCAAGACACAGTAGGCAAGGAATATAGCAACCTCCTGTTTGATAAACCCAAAGATCCCAGCTTCTGGGATAAGAACTCACTGTTCTTATGGCTGAATAAATTATGGTATATGAATGTAATGGAGTACTATTGTGCCATAAGAAATGATGAACAGGGAGGCCTGGAAGGACTTATATGACCTGATGCTGAGCGAAAGGAGCAGAACCAGGAGAACTTTGTGCACAGCAATGACCACAGTGTGTGAGAGTTTTTTCTGGTAGACTTGGAACTTAGTAATAACACAAGAACTTACTGAGAAAAAAAAAAATCCTAATGTCGGTCTTCTAAGGTAAAATGCCTCCCACACTCAGAGAAAGAAATATGGAAGTCATTCGCAGAATGTAGCAGATCATGTTTGTGTGTGGGGGGTTTCAGTGTATTATGTTTTGATTTGATTTATTTTAGTTCGACTACATAGCATGACTATAGTGAAAATGTGCTCAATAGGAAAGTATATGTAGAACCTATACAAAATTGTATGCTGTCACGGGGAGGGGAAGGGGGTAGTAGGGGAAGGGTGGGGGGGATAAAATCTTAACTCTAAGGAAATGATTGTAAAACATTAAAAAAATAAAAATTAAAATAAAAAAAAATAAAGTTAGAGGTCACAGAATCTCAGAATTGAAAAGCACCCTAGAAACCATGTAGTTCAACTCATTCCTAAATAAGGTTCTCTTCTATAAAATATTCTTAGGAGTAGTCATTCAGTTTGTGATTAAAGACTTCTATTGATAGAAAACTTCTTACTTCCTGAAACATTCTGTTCTACTATAGGCAATCAGCCTCTCTCTTATAATTCCTGTGGCAAGAGACTGGTCTTTTTATTGTGAATCAAACAAACAAGAACAACAAAAAGAATTGTGTTTCTGATAGTTCATGGATCTCAAAAATAAAACCTGTCATTAATGTCATCCCTACTTTAGGTAAAACTTATCTATTTGATAGGGGCAGCTAGATGGTTCAGTAGAGAGAACGCTGGATTTAGAAACAGGAAGACATCTTCATGAGTTCAAATCTAGCCTCAGATATTTGCTAACTGTGTGACCTTGGACAAGTCACTTAACCCTGTATATACCTCTATTCCTCATCTGTAATCGAAGAGGAAATGGCAATCCATTCTAATGTCTTTGCCAAGAAAACCCCCAGATGGAATCACTTTAAGTGGGAGACAGCTGAACAACAACAAAACCATCTGATAAACTTGTGTGACCATTGAAAGTATACATTTTACTCTCACCATTGGCCATTGTTTAAAGGTTTACATTGAATAAACGGAATAATCAGCCTAGTGAGTAAATGGCTATTTATATCACAGAACTGTCCCACCTATACCAGCAGCACATTTGAAAGAATTGCACCATACTAGGTTAGAGTCAGGGCCACACAACTTGGCTGTCCCTGGAGCAACAGTAGTACCATGCTACTACAGTCTAGTACAGCTAAGCTAAGAGTCAAGATATACCAGTTCAGCTCCCCTACAAGGGAGATACAGTTGAGGAAACATTGTCCTTCAAGGGCAAACCAGTAAAGACCACATTCTAGTCACCATTGCTCACATCAAAGGCAATCAGAGAAAAAGAAGTACTCAAAGGGGCAAACAAAAACAGAATTAGAGCATACTGAAGCAGGACAAACTGGACCTGAGAGTGGATGAAAGAGGAACAGCTTTGACTGGGAGGTTGTGAGCACTGAAGCTACTGACAATCTACTGAGCTTACTTAAGAGGGTCAGGAAAGGTTGATTACTGGTACTGCTCCCATAACTTGGAGAATAGCCTAGATTGATGATTTGTAGGCCTAAGAGTTTGAGTTTACTGCAGTGCAGACAGAGAACTGATATGTATGATGCAAGTGCATTTAGTACTTAAAGAATGTATCAGTATTTCCATTAGGGAGATCAGAGTCCAGAGTGAGGGTGATTTCAATGGATTTATGTGAGAGACTGAGATAAGTGGAAGAGTCAACTTCATAATGGCATTTATCAGCTTAGGGTACTTATTTATAATCTACAATAAATTTCAATGAAAACAACATAAATTTTTATATTAGTAGGGAAAGATAACACAAGCAAATAAGTAGAACTTGTCCTAACTATTCATAGAAAGAGGGAAATATAATTACTAGTCTATGGAGTTGAAGAGAAGTGATTGGGATGAGCCCTTCTAAATGATAAAAGCATGACTGGACTATATGAAATACCCATATTACATATAGATAAGCCATGTCAGATCTTTGATATGTCAAAGATTGATCAATATTTTATGGTGATCTGTGGCCTACGACTATGTGACCTCTTACTCTTTTAGGTAGCTATTGTTTATGTGTACAGTTGCATGACAAAATTGTTATGGTCACCCAATTCAATTTGACTTAGAGACAGGAAGATTTGATTCAAATTCTGCCTCAGACACTTGCTAGCTGGGTGATGTTGGGAAAGTCTCTTAACTTCTCTCAGTATTAGTCTCCTCATTTGTAAAATGGGGGTAATAATTGCACTTATCTCACAGAATTTCTGTTAGAATCAAATAAAATGACACATGAAAACATTTACAAATCCTAAAGCACTAAATAAATGCTAACTATCTAGAACCAATGGCAGTAATAGTAGCAGTAGTTAGCATTTACCCTTGTTTTGTTAGCATTCTTGAAGAGGACCATGACATCAGGAAGGTGATGTCATAAGGAGGAGGAAGAGAAGAGAGAGGAGAGGAGAAAGAGGAGTATGGAATACCAAGAGTCTAGGTCTATCTGTGTCCCATTGGGAATTTAGGATGTGATGGTGGGTAAGTGGCCTCACGAAAAAAGTGTGGAAAAAGACAGATATAAAGAACTTACCAAGTGAGAGCTATGACAGGAGGGAACATGGGTAACTGATCATCAGTTAGCAGGACCTTAGTTATTGAATAGTTATTAAGTAGTATGTAGTTACCCTGAGATAAGCTCTAGGTATACAGAAAAAGACAAGACAGTCCCTGCTCTCAAGAAGCTCACCGACTAATGGAAACCACCATGGAAGGTTGTGCTACTACACCTGTAATTGACTAAGTAAACATTGGGTCCAGTAATAGGGGGATAGTAAATCTCGGATGGCTTCTGTTGAGACTAACTGGAGCTTGAATGATGTTTTGATTATTCACAAAGGAATACGTGCATTCGGTTTTTGAAGATTACTCTGACTATATTACGTTGATTGACTAATGAGTTTCAAATGGATGTTGACACCAATATTGAATCATGTAAATGATCATTGGTCAGAAGCTTCACAGTATTTGTAGCACTGCTAATGAATGGCTATCAATGCAAGGTCCAAGTTGAAACTATCAATCACATTATATCAATACCTGGCAAAGATTTTTTACCACAATGTTTTTGGTCCTTTGTCAAAGTTATTGATGCTACCATGCAGTCTTCATGATTAAAGTAGTCACTTAGTTGAAAGCAGCTGTGCTGTCTGTGTTCAATAGAGTTCCTTGACAGGGAAGTTTCCATTCATGATCAAAAGGGACAGGTTAAAAGACTTCTTTGAAAAAAAACCTGGTTCCTACCACTAGAAATGAACACTTTGAGACAAGTACAAGGAATAGATGTCATCATTAGATTCCTTAGGTAGTACTTCTAAAAACTGAGACCTTACTGAGTCATTCCATCTCTTTCTACCTATTGCATTAATTTTCTCAAACTCAGAAATGGATCTTTTATTCCAGGTGAAAAAAGTTGAAGAGTGTTGGCATATACCACACAAAATATTTCCAACTAGTTTTATACACACACACACGTATGTACATACACAGTTTTTATGAAATGTTGTTCTTATTCATTATGTCCAATTCTTTGTGACTCCATTTGGTGTTTTCTTGGCAAAGATACTGGAGTGTTTTGCTATTTCCTTCTCCAGTTCATTTTACAGATGAGGGAGCTGAGGCAAACAGGGATAAGTGACTTGCCCAGGGTTACACAGCTAGTAAGTATCTGAGGCCAGATTTGAACCCAGGAAGGTGGGTACTCTATTCACTGCACCAACTTACCTGCCCCTTCACCAAATGTTCTGGCACTAAAGTCTAATGTTAAGATGAAATTCTATTAAAATTTCAAGTGTACTATGAACAGGTTATTTAAACAATGCCCACATCAAGTGTATGCAAGTCATTCAGTGTCATTGGCACTTCTAGGAGGAAAGTTTATAGGACTTGCTTAAACATATGTATAACTCATCATCAATGATTGTTCCATAAATATCCAAAGACTCATCATGAACTGAGAAGTCATTCTGAGCAAACTACCTTCATCATGAGCAAAACATTCTGAAAAAAAACACCTCGGAGAATTTATTTTGCCACAGGAATTTTCTGCTTCCTAGGAGCCTTCTCTTTTATTATAGGTGTGGTACCTAGAATTAGTGATATTCTGATCTGGGCAACAGCATATATACTCAGGAAAAGACCACAAGAAGTCCTTAATTTAATTTGAGAAATATTTATTATACACCTATGTAAGGTACTGTGGTGGGCACTAATGATGCAAAGATGAAAAATAACAAATCCTTGGCTCCAAGGAGTTTTCCATCTAATAAGCTCTATAATCAAGTCCATGGGGAAGAGCAGGAAATTGAACCCAGGTTTCTTGATACCCACTTCAGTACTCTTTCCATAATTCCCTAATGCATTATGCATAATCCAGTGTCTCAGGAATGATTGCCTGTTATATAGTTGTAGTGTTGACATAATCTAAGTTGCATCTGCCATTGATTGTCAATTTAGGTACTAGCATTATGTCAGGCAAAAGCAATTGTAGCACTTCTATAGGTGGTGAAACTTTATGATATAAATAGCAACTTTCTCACTTGGTTATTTATTCCATTTGTTCCATAGAAACCTCTAAACACTGACCAATGGTGAAAGTGCAAAGTATAGTCTCAATAGTCACACAAGTTCATCAATGGATTAGTTTTACATGAAACAGTGGCAATGCTTTTGACCCATTTTTGAGCCTCTTGAATTGCAGGAGTCGAATTCTCTTTTTTGTTTGGTCCAAGTAAAAGGGCAGTCACTTAATAAAAGAATAACAATAAAGGAGACTGCCCTAACAATTAGATTTTCCTAGAAGTAGAATGCAATATCTTAGAACATAAGAGATTTCCTTTCACTAGAAATCTTTAAGCAAAAACTGAGTATTTTGTAGAGGCAAATCTTATTTACAAATAGCTTGTATTAGATGGTTTCTAACGTGCCTTTCAACTCTGAGATTCTGTGACCACAAACTTTATCATACAGGCATATAAAGCATAATATCTAGTTTAGACAATATTTTAAGCATTATTTCATCATAAAAACTGAATGTGTTCTGATCATTGTGTCATGAGATGACCTTTAAAAAAATCATGTTAGAGTCTATGAAAGTTTGTTTTACCTTATAAAAGGATCCCCATCCTTGAAAAGTCTGGGAACTGCTGATCTAATTCAGCCCCCTTATTTTACAGAAGAAGAAATTGTAATTCAGAGTCTATCTCATTTAAGAATACCAAGGGAAACTGGGGAAATATTTCAGTTGTTTTTAACCTTTTCAATACCTGTTAGTATTTTATTTTGTTCTTTTTTAAGTGCCTATATCTATTTGATCCAGTAATTTTAGGATAGAGATGACAAAGAACAGTTTTGAAGGAAAAAAGATGGTTTCCCAGAAAGCTGCCATGTACCTTGCACAAAACACCTTTTTAATTGCAAAATCCATTAATCAAGAAAGCATTTTTTAAAAGGTATTTTTTAAGTACCAGACACGATGCTAGGTACTGAGGATTTGGAAGACAAACGTGAAACAGTACTTACCCTCAAGGAACTTATCCTCTTTAAGGAGAGACAACATATACATAATAAATAGATAAAAGGTGATTTTAATGGGGAAGGTTAGGGAAGGTAAACGTAGGGAAAGTTGTGCTTGAGCTTTTTGAGGGAAAGAAAGAGTTAAAGGTGAGCACTCAGGACAGTGTAACTTTACTTTCTAGTGTAACAGACAAATAATTGAGTGTTGTCTTTATTTAATTATCAAAAAGTGGCTGTCTTTTTAAAGGCTATATTTTCATCTAGACCTGTGATTTTTATTGCAGAAAACTGGTGGAAACATTCCACCAACCCTGATCAATAACATAATATAATTGTATAACAGAGTAAACTGAGACACTAGGAGGTTAAATAGCTTATTATTATTACATTATTTGCATTATACTTATACTCTTACATTATCATTAAATTATGTTATTAAATTACTTTAAATATATTTATCATTGTTATGACTAAATTACTTTTCTATGGTAACACAGTTAATTTCATTCAGCACTTGAACCTTGATCTTTCAGACTCCAAAGAGACTCCTCTCTCTACTATGCCAGGCTCTCTCCCTTGATATTATAGGATTAATGACTTTTGAGTAAAAGAAAAATACATGGTGAAAAGCTTCTGTGACTTCAGTAATCTTATAAATGAATTTTCATTCCATTAACTACAATAGCATCCACATAATCTTATTTCCAGTTTTAATCTAACATATTTTATTCCTTGAAAATAACTGGTCTTCACATGGATCTTAGGATCCATTTTAGTAATTTTGTGGCCTACCATACCCAAGGCCCACATTTGGAAACTACTGACCTAGGTGACCTCCAAAGTTCCTTCCAAGTCTAAGTCCTATGTATTTATAGCAAGCAAACTTTGTATTTGTTTTAGTGCTTCTTTTTATCATTTTATCATTTCAATGTCTGCCCATGCAGATGCTTTTTTATTTTATGTATTTTATGTAGCATGGTGAGTTGTATTAATTCAGGTTAAGGAGGATTGCAAATTTGAATTGCCAATTCATTATGTCTGTGCTCATTCAGCTACCATAATTATGTTGGAAAAAATGGAATTGAAGTTTGGAACGGAAGAATAATTTCTTAGCACAAAATCAATTTACTCTAATGCTTTTAAAAAGAATTGTGTAGCCAAAATATGAGTTTCTAAAATCTATTTTCATCATTTAAATGACCAATTTAATAAATATATGCCATTTTAGAGCATTTGGGGTTTAAAAAACAGTCTGGGAGCTTCATCTCACACTTATTGTTATTTTTTTAATATGGCTCATTATCTTTTCCATTCCCAAAACATCATTTTATTTTCATTTTACCTTTGGTTCTATAGTTCTAAATAAGCAATTTTCCTAGTACAAATATAGGAAGATCTATAGGGTTTTCTTTGCTGGCAGTTATGTACATGGCCTGAGGGTAGAGTAGGTGTAGAGGACCATTTTCTTCATCTAGCTTTTGTTTTCTTTCCGTACTTTCTTTACATGCCCATCAAAGAGGGTCTTGGCAATAAGACCCACTTCAGGGTCCACTCTTCATATAGTTCCTATTCATTTGTGGGGAAACAGTGTCCCCAAAAATGGATATTAAGCTCACAAGCAGAGATTTAATGGGAGTTAAGAAATTTTCTAGCATTATTAGATAATATGTGGGACCATGGACCTAGGATCAGCATCAAACATAACCAAAATACTCACTCTTCAGCTGGGATGTGTTGAAGGCTTTTGTTACCTCCCTAGCTAGGGATGCTACCTCAGAACTTTGCCTATGTACTCAAAAAGCAGGAGCCAACCTTGTCACAGTGAGGCTTTTTAGTTGCTACATCTTAGCAAATAGGATCAGGGAGTAACTGATGGCGCTGAAGAGCTAGAAACCAGAAGATGTTGCCACCTGGCAATCATAAAATCAATGAGGCACCTAGCAGAGATGAAACAACAGAGAGGGAATATATTAAGCCCCATAGAGAATAGAGAAGAACAAATTAATATCAGTCCTGTAGCATCAAAAGTTCAAATATCCTTGTCTATACATTTCCTTACATGTATGCTCTCTACAATATGACTTGGTCATCTGGTTTCCTGATAATTGTGTCTTTCTTTTATATATCTGGCTTCACAGGTCCCTGAGGTGTGCCTGGACTGTATGAGTTCCACATAAGTATACAGACCCCTCCTCCACTGGTAGTATTTTACCCTGTAAACGTTACCACATTTGTGTGTGAGTAGATTTTTTCTTATCATTCTATTTGCTATGCTGTTTCATTAAATATCTTTTATTCTGGATAAATTTGTTCTCTATCTGACTTGCAAAAGTAAACACATTAGTAGATGCTTATGAGTCATAGTTTTCTGTGGGTGCTAAAGCACAGAAGGCCTTGAACATGGAATAGTTTTTTAGGAAACCTCATATGTCCTATATTAACATCCTATTATTGGTAAAAGGTGTACCAAACACAAATGTTATGACTGAATATACAATATTTATTACATTTTGATGAGTCAACAATTATATTTTCTATGGTCAGTATGCATACTCTCCCCATCAATGAAGGATCACATATCCCTCCTTTTTCTATATAAATTTTGTCCATGCCTTTCTATTCATCCTCTGTAAAGAATCTATCCAGTAGGCAGTCAAAAGCCTTTACTAAGTGCCTACAATGTGCCGGGCACTGTGCTTAAGTGCTGTGGATACAAAAATAGGCAAACGACAGTGAAGACTTCCCCCTGAATCCTTTATATTAGATTATTAATATAGTGCTCAAATTATCTGCTATCCCTCATTTTCACTTCATGACTTGATGATGTTGTCGCTGAGTCATTTCAGTTGTATCTGATTCTTCATGACCCAATTTGAGGTTTTGATTCTAGAGCGGTTTGCCACTTACTCCTCCAGCTCATTTTACAAATGAGGAAACTGAGGTAAACAGGGTTAAAGTAACTCACTCAGGGTCACACAATAGCTAAATGTCTGAGATCAGATTTGAACCCAAATCTTCCTCACCCCAGTCCAGCACTCTATTCATGCAACACCTAGATAGTTCCCCTCGTTTTTGCATGCATATATATATATATATACACATATATAGATACTCTTTTTTACCTTTAAATTTATTTTCAATATGCAAAAATTTGTCTTTTCTCCCTTTCCTCCTTTCCACTGAGAATAAAAAAAAAAATACAACCCTGGTTAATAATATATAATACAAATATGTAACCAGAAAAACAATTTCCACAATGGATATGTCCCTCCTATCCCCCCAAAAGAAGAAGAAACTGAGTGATAGGCAAATGGAAAGCAACTCCCCAGTTCCAGGGACAGAAGAGGTGGTGAAGAAATTGCACATAAGACCCAGTTTGTCTCACCCCAAGGTCTCTGTCAAAAATGATTTAAGTTCTAGAGAAGTTGTGATCTGATGCCAGTGAAATGTTAGCTCCTTGAAGTTGAAGCCCTGAGTTAATTGAAAAAACTAGTGGAGTTTTAGTCTGTGTTTTCCAGGTTGGCTGTCCAGATAATGACCCATCCTTTAGTTGGCTTGGGATGATGAACAGTAGGCATAAGTTGTTTTCATGGAAAGAATTTTGTATTTTACATTTAATTACCTATTTTTAAAAATTGGGTTTGGTAGGTTAAAAAAAACAAAGAATACTTAGTATTTTTTTAATGAGCACCCCAAAATTTTTCAGGAATAAAAGCTATTTTATAATGAGTGGAGTATAGAAGCCTTAGGCTAGCATCTGGGCTCCTTCTCAAATAATTTCTATTCTCCTTTTCCAGTCTTTTCTCATATTATTCCCTCTCTTGCATCTCATACTCTAACTTACTATTTCCTGAAACTAATCTATAATTTTCAAGCACTTTAGTTGATTGAAACAAGTTAGCCAATTCAAAAAATCAAGGGGAAAAATCATGGGGGAACAGATGGAGAAATCAAATGTTTAAATGTTAAGATGTCTTCATGTCAGACACACATCTTTCTTTCCTAGAGATATTGCCATTAAGACTTGATGGGGTAAAAAATGTCTTTCCATGGTTTGACAGGTCCCCTAGTTCTCCAAGTTGAAAGGCTCCATGCAGAAGGGGCAATCATGACAGACTGATGGAATTCAGGACAGAATACCATCTGGCACTCCCATTCTGGATCATCTGATCACGGAGCAAAGCAGAAGGATGGCCCTCTGTCTTTGCACTGCTCACCTGACAGCAATGAGCAGAAAACAGTGGGCTTAATCATATTGGGAAGTGAGGGGAGATGCTAAGCAGATGCAAGAAAGAGGCAGATAAGCTGGACTTAGTCAAGTGAATAGATGTCTGATCAAGCTGAGGTCACAGATAGTATGTGATACTTCCTGTGAGAGGCTTCTCACTACTTCCTTTGTCCTTGGATCTGGAAAGTCACTTTCTACTTATCTGTCCATCATTCACATCTCATTTCCTCTGTTGTTCAATGTGGGAAGATGGGGAGAGGGTAGAGAAAAATGTTTGCCTCCTTGACTAATAGCAAAAATAGTCTGTTTTTGGAAGCAGATTTCTTTAATCTCTTACTTTTCTGTCTATGTTACTGAATCTCTTAAAAACAAACAAATGAACACCACAGTCTATGCAAACTACAGTCATGTAGTTATATTATATCATGTAGTTATATATTATAAAATAATATGAAGTTATTTAAGGGGTGTTTTCCCTCTCTCTCTCTCTCTCTTCCCCCACTGTCTCTAACTAGGAACAGAACACAATGAAGAAAGCTTATGCTAGATGGAAGCAGAGACAATGAGAGAAAGCATGTTTACTATTTTTAAATTTTTATTTTATTTTTAGCTCCAAATTCTGTTTCTCCTTTCCCAGTGAGAAGACAAGAAAAATAAAGCCTGTTACAAATATGTATAATCACACAAAACACATTTCTTCATTAGTCATACCTTTAAAAAAAAGCTAAAAAAAGAAAGAGGATAAAATATAATTCAATCTGTACAGTCTAACAGTTCTCCATCTGGGGATGGATAGCATGTTTCATCATGAGTCCTTTGGAAATGTGGTTAGGTATTGTGTTGATCAGAGTTACCAATCTTTCAAAGTTGACTCTCTTTACAATTTTGCTGTCACTGTATAAATTGTCCAGTAAGTTATGGTTTATTAATAATTTTGTTATTAATAATTTGCTATTGATAACTTACCAGAGTGCATATTTATAAGATATGTATGTGCTGATCATGTCTCTGGACTTTTTCTTTTGAACTTGGAGAAGTGCTGCTAAGGAGAAAGAGATAAAAGAAATGAAATTGAAGTAGCAGGGAGCAGGCAGGAGGGTGTTGGTGCCATTTTTTCCTAAACACTGGACACTGAAGTGGCTAAGGTTTGCTGCTGCTGACAGACTCACTGGGAATTGAATACACACACACACACACACTCAGAATTCCATCCTGCCTAATCAACACATGAAAGACATTTAGAAAGATAAGACCATAGCTTTGGAACTGGCAGGGACCTTGAAAATCACCTAGTTCAATGCCCTTATTTTATAGAAAAGGAACTATGGAGATCAAATAGTATGTGGCAGATTTGAACACTGAAAATAGGACTCCAAACAGATAAGCATTTATTAAACACCCATTATGTGCCAAGGGGCAGCTAGGTGACACAGTGTATAGAATACTGGGCCTGGTGTCAAGAAGATTCATCTTCCCAAGTTCAAAGCTGGCCTTGGACACTTACTAGCTGTGTGACCGTAGGCAAGTCACTTAACCCTATTTACCTCAGCTTCCTCATCTGTAAAAAAAGCAAGAGAAGGAAATGGCAGTATA
Organism: Bettongia penicillata ogilbyi; assembly: GCA_023548195.1. Taxonomy (NCBI): domain Eukaryota; kingdom Metazoa; phylum Chordata; class Mammalia; order Diprotodontia; family Potoroidae; genus Bettongia; species Bettongia penicillata. The sequence goes on from JAJHZJ010000323.1 coordinate 1,136,259, forward strand.
TATGTCAAGAAAACCCCAAATGGGAGTATGAAGAGTTGGAGGAGACTGAAATGATTAAACAAAGGACAACAACAACTACGTTCCAGGTACTGGGCAAACAAATCCAAACAAGCCCTTGCCCTCAATGATCTTACATTCTAATGGGGAGAGGGGAGGAGGAAATACACACAGGGGAGTGTTGGCCAGAGAAGAAAGTTTTAGTACACAGAGTCAAAGGGATTGTGAATGGATCCATAGAACAATGCATAATAATTACCTTTCCAATGGCAGAGATAGTATTGATTTTATTTTGTTTCCAGAGCAAAAGCAAGAGATGGAAAGTGGGGAGAAGGGGTGAGGGCTTGTCTGAGGTACCATGCAGATGGAAAGTTTCCTATGCTCATTAGACTCTGGTATCCTGGTAGATAGTTGGATGGGATGTCATCGTCAGGGCCCTCTAGATTTGGGGGTAGGGGTGAGCTTTTGCTCATTTACTGAGGTCATCCAAAGATAGAGTAGATTATGTGGGAGATAGGATGAGTTCAGAGAGTAAGCAATTCTTTGTGGACTAGTGAGCATATCTCATACACAAAGTCACTCTCGGCTTGTCTGAGCTGACTGGCATGGTGAATTAAATATTTGCCTTATAAACTCAAAGGTAAGGTATAGAGCCCAGTTTCAAGGGGCAGGATGTATTGACAAAGAAGGAAGGAAGGAAAAAGGAAGGAAGGAGAGAAAAAAGAAAATAAAGAGGAGAGGAAAAAAGGAGGGAGGGAGGAAAGAAGGAAGGGAGAGAGAGGATGAAGGAAAGGAGGAAAGAAGGATGTTGATTCTTGGGTGGGGTGGGGCTGGGAATATGGAGGGGAAATAAGAAAAAAGATTTGCCTTTAAAAAAATTTGGTGACTCTGATGATGATTTTGGCAGCATAGAAACATGTCTGGGTTTGATTTTAATGATGTCAAATGGTCAGTATTGACTGTCTAGCGTATGCTGAAGACTAAACCAGAATCTACTTACAACAAAGTTTTTCTGCTATAGTTCACATGTTCAATCCACACAGTAAATATGGTTATACCCTTCACCAAAGACCTACTCTGCAGAATCTACTTACAACAAAGTTTTTCTGCTATAGTTCACATGTTCAATCCACACAGTAAATACGGTTATACCCTTCACCAAAGACCTACTCTGCAGAATCTACTTACAACAAAGTTTTTCTGCTATAGTTCACATGTTCAATCCACACAGTAAATATGGTTATACCCTTCACCAAAGACCTACTCTGATGTTTCAGTATGGTATGATGGTGATCTTATCTTCTTAAGGGCCATGACAGTAGAGTACATATACTGTCTGAAAGTTTCTACCAAACTAGAAATGCTTCAAGTAAGTCTCCAGCAACAGACTGACTCTAGATTGACTCTGTCTCCTCTGCCTATAGTGCCCTTCCCCCAACATCTTCACCTGCTGTCCTTACTGACCTTCAACCCAGTTCAGGTACCATCTCCCCAAGTCCCCATAGCTGAAGATGACTTTCCCTTCTCTAGCTCCATAGTGCTTTGTTTGGCTCTGTCTTAGGGGATTTATTGCATTTTCAGTATTCAATGTTTGTGAAAATGTGTCAGCTTACCTATGAGATAATAAACTCCTAAAAGCCAAAGACTGTGTATCCCTTACCATGACTTGCTTATAGTAAGGTCAAATAAATGTTTGATGAAGAAATGAATGAATGAACAAATAAAGAAAAGAATGTTAATGACACTAACAAACAAGGAGGCCAAGAACAAAAGCAGATTTGGGTGAGGGGAGGACACTAAATCTGGTCTCATGTGTGCTAAATCTGAGGTGATGGAAATGGCTAAGTAGAAATGGAAGAAAATATATGTGAAAGGATAATTAAATCTAGTACTTTTGGTGTCTCTACTCCAGAACCTTTTGGGAAAGGGGCTAGGACATTTGGTGTCTCTACTCCAGAACCTTTTGGGAAAGGGGCTAGGACATGTCCCCTGGTTGTATTATTTCATCTGTCATTGCTAGTGTCTTTTCTATTCTTCTTTCTTGTTAGGCTAATGCCAAAAACAAATGGAAAATGGCAGGATACGGATATAAAGACACAGAGAGGTTTTGTTATATGTAGATAGGAATGGTGTTTCCATTTTGCTCCTTTGGTGATATGTCTTATTTCCCTAAAAAATGAAATAAGGGAGGGAACAAGTGGGGAGTGACACCCCACAAGAGAGGTGGCTAAATGTGACACTAAAGATAATGCTGCCAAAAATAAAAATAAAAAGTCACTTGATGTGAAATCAGAGCTCCTGTATGATTTCCCTTTTCCACCTTTTTTTTTAGACTCATGGAAAAAAGTCTACGTACAAAATTTTCTCAATACCTTAGAACCACTTCTCAGTTTAGTTTATAGCATTTCTGTGAAATTGAAAAATTAATGAAGAAAAAGTTGTGGAAAATGTATATTACATAAATAATAGTCCTAATAATTAAGCTAGTATGGCTAATATGTTTTAAAAAGAAATATTACATTTTTCTCTCCTTTTTTTTACTTTTTGTTGCAAGGAGTGGTTCACTGGGTAGAGATATACTTGGAAATGAAGGTTGTTGTGGTCGTGATGGTGGTGGTGCTCACCTTTCCCTGCCGAAGAAGACCATGCCATCAAAGAAATGATGACATGACTTGTACTTGACTTTGTTTTGAGTGAGGGAGGGCTGCGCAAAGTTACCAACTTCACTTCTCCTTCGGAGCCATCTGGATCCAGTGACCATATATTCATCAGGATCCAGTGACCAGATATTCATCAGGATGACTGGAGATGGTCCAGGATGCAATGGGAGATGTTGGCTTCTTTAGGCCAAGGCCTATTCACTATTCACTTAGGGTGAGGTAATGCCCATTCAGTGAATAGGCCTGTTTAAGAAGTAATCAGGGGATGGCCCCTTTAATGAGGCAAAGAAAAATAACTACATCAGGCTGGGAGGGAAACAGTAGCAGTTACTATTGACAATCACTCTTAAGTCAGGAGGGTCTAGAAAACAGCCTGGATATAGTATCTTAAAGGTTAGTCATCCCCATCAGTATCTCTCAAAAAAATCTCTCCTATTGAAAATGTCACTTTTCTTGCCTGATTCCAAATTAAAATCCAGAATGGTTGGTCTCTTTCACAACTTAATAACAATACAGCATAAATGCCAGTCTTCCCATAGTCCTTTTCAACATAGACGATTCCTATGATTTTTTCATTTTTATCTATTTCCATGATGTGATAAAATTTCATTTCTTTTAATTTGCAGTTCTCTTGCTACTATAGTAAGCGTATTTTCACATGATGATTTATAATTTGCAATTCTTATCATAAAATCTGTTTACATAAAACTGCCATTCACATTATCTGTTGGTGAATAACTCTTGATTCTATATATATCTGCATCACATCCCTGCATATTCTGCATAGCCAACATTTATGATATATGATAAAGATATTTTTCCTTAGCATGGAACAAAAAAAAGCAGGAAAAACAAGGTATTAATCCTTTTGTTTCCTGTACCAATGTATCTGTACAATGTACTTTCCTTTTTCCAATGTATCAGTCAAACCTCAGTCAACCAAATTAAGTTTGATCTCACTGTCATTACTAGTTTACACTAGTATATCAACTGAAAAGAACTTATGATTGGCTTTTGTTCAGTCATGTCCAACTTAAGACTTTTACCAATTCAAAGGAATTCATCTAAGTACTCTTAATTTATCATTTCTTGAAAGTACTTGAATTAAAATGTGCAGGTTCACTAATTAAGGTATTCTTCCATTCACTAGTATCATGAAAGACTCAGTCCAAGTTTGCTAAGATGCTACTTGTAGGTGAAATGATTATACATGGTAAGCACAATAAACTCTTATTTCTCTCCTTCCTTGGCAAGGAGAAAGGCCACCTTGTCATGTGAAAAAGGAGTAAAAGAGGAGACAGCTCACTGAACTTGGATCAAAAGAGTTTTGGTATAATCTAATGCCATTTATTCTATCCAGGTGTAAATATAAAAACTGTCATAGATTGGAATATTCATGGAAAAGAAAAATGAGAAAGTTATCCCATCCCATCCTGTCTTCTCCAGTAGACTTACTCCTTATCAACCCCACTCTCTCACTAAGCTTCAATTGCTCCTTATCTATCGCCTGCTTCCCTGCTGCCTGTAAACACACCCATGGCTCTCCCATCATCAAAAGAACAAGTCATATGACCTACCCACATGGATAGCTAATCATATATCCTTCCTCCAGGAAATGAAGGTAATCAATGACAAAAGATACCAATAAAGAAATAAAAAAAACAAAACAGTGCTGTGATGGCAGACAGTGTCAGGGAGGATAGTTGCTAAGTATGTGAAGAGTCTAATATCATACATTGTAACATTCAACCTTTAGAAACAGAACACATCTTTAACTGGAGATGGAAATATGCAGAGTGTAACACATGCTTAAACATCCCCTAGAGACCTGAAGTACAGTCTCAAATCACTTTCACTGATGTGTAGCTCAGGCTGCGTCTGATTCCTGTATCATCACAGACTGACCCTTCTGGTAAACTGGTCCTCTACTCTAGGTGAGATACCAAAGTCACAATACATGAGATGCCAGGAAAGGCAAGGGGAAAATGGATAGGTCAGTCAGTAGTCCCACAGCAGCCTTTCCAAAGGGCCAGTTAGTCAATCAGTTATCATTTACTAAGTGCCCACTAAAAGCTGGGTATCGGGGAAACAGAGAAAGGCAAAAACTAGTCCTTGCTTTCAGGGAGCTCACAGTCTTCTTGTTGTTTGTCCTTTGTTCTTGAAGAGGACTTATGACATCACGAGGGTGATGACTTGACTTCCATGTGAATTAGATTCAAGTGAGACAGAGCTACTCCATGTTTTCAGTCTCACTGTCTCCTCCAGAGTCATCAAAGTCTACTAGTGAAACAAAAGCCAGGACAATGGCTCAGGATACAGTCAATCTGCTAGGGAAGACAACATGTAAATGCATACAAACAAGCTATCTACAGCAAAAATTGGAAATCATCAGCATACCTTTAGAGTATGAAGAGTGTCTACACAACAAAAGGTTCCATGGATTTCCTACAGAGGTATAGCTACATCTTTCCTTGATCCCCAGATTTTATTTTTGGTTATTTTCTCTTTCCACAGATGAACCAATTTTGCCTAAAGACATGTAGGCTGTAGCCAGTCTTTAATTTGCTAGCAATAGTAACTACTTTCCATTCTTTCTCAATGCCTCAGTTAAACAATAGAATGACAGCAAGCATACTTCATTTGCTCTCCTCCACTGGGTTTCATTGTAGTTTCCTATTTGCCACAGAGGTAGCAGCGATTTTAAATTTAGGTATGGAAAAATCTAAAGTTTCTTTTTTTCATGATCTCTAACATACTAAAAACAATAGCTTATGAGACAAATGCTTCAAAGATTTCTTCTTCAACCACACTCCTTTCAACAATGCAGATTCTCACCTTCTGGAGATGAATCTCATTAAACTGGGCAAAGCTAGTCTTAAGGTAAACATACTATCCATCATGGACTCTGAACAAAAATAATTCATAATAAAACTGATTTAAAAGAACCTAAATAACCAAATTTGTCAATTAGCCAGGATTTTCTCCGCCATGAATCTTTATGAGTATGAAGCAAACCAGAAGAAAGCTGGTTAAAAACTAGATTCTTATTGTTCAGCCATGTCTCACTCTTCAGGAGTTTTCTGGGGGCTTTCTTGTCAAATATTATGGAGTGGTTTGCCATTTCCTTCTTTAGTGCATTTTAGAGATGAGCAACTGAGGCAAACAGGGTTTGCCCAGAGTCACATAGCTAGCAAATGTCTGAGGCCAGACTTGAACACAAGAAGATGGAATCTTCCTGACTCCAGTGTTCTATCCACTGCACCATCTGGCTGCCCTTAAGAACTAGGATGTGTCTAACAACAAAGTATGCTGGAGTCAAGGCACATTTAATTCACATATACAGCCTATACTGTTGAGTAAACATTCTTTTAAAAAAGTATCAGTACCTTCTGTTTTCATATCACCTTCATATCTCACTTTTTAAAAAAAAGTGAAAGAAGAGCAAATCATCAAAACTAACCAAAGCATAACAGAGTCTGACAGTATAAGAAATATTCTTCACCCACAATACTCTAACTCTGCAAAGAGAAGATTTCTCCTCTCAATCCTCATAATTATATATCTGCATATACATCTTGAGTTTTGTGTCTTTGGTGACATTCAGAACAGGACCAGAAAGCATTTATTAAGAACTCTGTATGTGTAATCACTGTAAAAAGCTCTAGAGATACAAAGAAATCCCTGCTCTCAAGGAGATCACATTCTAAAGATGAAACCAACCCATCAGTAACTATATACTTACAAGATATATACAGAGTAGATGAAGGGAATCTGAAAGGCAAAGACAAGAAATTTAGACATCAAAAAGAGACTCACTTATGGACACTCCCCTAAAACAAAAAAAGCAATCTAATGCATCCTAGAGGAAAAAAAAATCAATCCCCAGACTCAAAAACAAAAAAGGATTTTGTAGTTAGCCCACAGTTGTGTCCAAAAATGTAATTAATTAGAATACACAATTTCCCCAGCATTCCAGCGAACCGAGGTGATATTGGTTTTCAAGATATGGATATGAAGAACAATGTTTTTTCTGATTATAAAATTATTTCTTAGCATATTGAAGCAATATCCTGAACTATTGTACATATTATAGTGTGTTGGTTTAGATTAAATACTGCAAACAGTTGTTTAAATGAGTCATTCTCTTTCCTGTTCATTTTAAAAGGCAAGATAGTAATCATGTTTGACTGCTTAGGCTAATAAATATTTACTTTTTAGTCAAATTCCTTCTGTTGATAATTTAGACTTAAATAAACACCTTACCACTGATCCACTGCAAGGACTTCCTTCCCTCTCCAGAAATGGGAACATTTTTTTATGAAAACAGGGTGGGGGGGAAAATCCCAAAAAGTTTATGAGCCAATCATAAGATCAGAGCCAGGAACAAAGCCAAGGGTAGAAGCAATTGCTAAAATACATCATGGATTACAGAATCAGCTGGGTTTAGCAAAAAGAACACTGGCCTCAGTCAGGAGACTTGATATTGATTCAGAATTCTTCCACTAACTATCTGTGTGAATGTCAGCAAGTTATTCAGTCCTCTGCATCTCAGTTTCCTCATATGTAAAAATGACACAAGATGGTCTTTGAGGTGTCTTCCAGAATAAAGAACAAAGGAAAAAAATATTACCTTATGAACATATGACATTACCATAAATTAAAAGAAGATAATTTAACATTGGAATTAATTTCTTTTTCTTTTATAAGGAAACTGGCTGTCTGAATCTGAGTAAGGCAGCTAACCTCTATCAGTTTTAGTTACCTTATCTGTAAAACTGGGGCAATAATAGTTCTACCTCCTAAGATTTTTGTGAGGATCAAATGAGCTAATGTTTCTAAAGCACACAGCACAAAGTAGGCACTTAATGAACACTTTTTTCCTTCTTTCCCTCCTTTCTTTTTTCTTTCTCCTTTTCTTCTTTCTCCCTTTTTTGTAAGAAAATGTCAACTGAAGGTTCTAGTTTGACTTAATTTTCCACAAATATATCTGTAAGGAAGCACAGAATGTCTGAAGTACTTAATTTCATTGTTCTTTCCTTAAATGATTGTAGTCAGACTTATAGCTAGAAAATCTGGGTTGATTATTTAATCTAAAAAGTTTAGTAAAACTGCTATAAGTATGATATTAATGACATAAGAAAGTAAGTAGTTGAGCATATGAAAGGATAGAACAAGTTTCTTGTCTACAAATCACAATTATTTACAACATTAAGGTTGCATCTCAACTAGTTGCTTCTATCCTGGGAATGGATTAACTTAAGCCACAAAAAATGTAGGCACATTTATATGCTCAAACTAGATGAATCCATGAGCAGTCAGTAACCCAACTTCCTTGTCTTTTGAATGTCAACAGTACCATGCAGAGTAGATGATGTTCAATAAACGTCGGATAAAACAAACAGTGAATGTATTCATACATTCACTTAATTGCTTACATCCTTTTCAGCATTAACATTCAAGCATTCATGACCAATCAGACATTCCCAATTCTTGCCAAACTGGTCAGATGTAGTGTCTGCTTTCGCTGCCCCTCCCTGTACATATCTCAGGAGGCTTAAAAAGTAAATCAACCAATAAACATGAGATAAGCACTCAGGCTGTTTGAAAAATGATTTTAAAGAAAGACCCAATGATCCTCTTTTGGAATGCCTCAAAAGAACACAATTTTTAAGAAAACAGCTTCAGCAGAAAAACTATCCATGTGGCTGCCTATATGTGTGTGGAAAATATTCTCTGACTTTACTTTCTCAAAGCCAGATCAGCTATATTCCCACCTCAGGGGTAGGAAGAGTCTTTCTCTAATGCTATAGGTTCAAGCCTGTATTCTGGTGTGTTCTCCATTCCTACCCATCTTAATCACCAGTGATCTTTCTTTTTAAGGGCAGCTAGGTGGTGCAGTGGAAAAAGAACAGGGCTTGGAGAAAAGAAGACCTGAGTTCAAATCCAGCCTCAGACCATTTGCCTTAGTTTCCTCCAATGGAGAAGAAAATGGCAAACTACTCCAGTATCTTTCCCCCCCAAAAAAAAACCCATATGGGGTCAAGAAGAGTGAAACTCAACTGAAACAACAAGCCCCTTTTCACAAAGGGACATTTATTTCAAAGATATAGTAAGAACAGAAGTACAAATATTCCCCAACTCCCAATATGTGGAGTACATCCTCTCTACCACTTTGCTCACTAGAAAGAATGAAGTCCAACTTAAGTCAGTTTCGACAGAGCAGTGGTTTCTACTAAATTTATACCAAATCCTTATTGATACTAAATGCGCTGAATCCTGAAGGTTGCTCGTTGCTCCTCAGGGTCTCAAAACTGGACTGCATGACTGCAAACCCCAGCAGTGACTTCACTCCTAGACCTCTTAGTGGCTTGTTTTCCTGATCTTTCAAAACTCACAAGGTTGTAACCTCCAATCTCTACCTAAAATGAAAAAATAAACATTGAGGTCAAGAACAAAAGCCCATATCCTTAAACCACAAGTTGACCTCAGATAAGGAGGGGCCAAGGGCTCTCCTCTTACAGCTTTGTCTCTTAAAGTGTGCAAGAAGGAACTAGGCAAAAGATATGGGTGTAATGGTCTTTTGAATAGACCCCAGGTCCAACTACATAGCAAATTCATGAAGTTCCTTTTCACTATCTGGTTAGCAGACCAGTAACAGAATGTTTATTCATATTCCAAGTCTTTCCAGAAACCATCATAACTCTCAGAAAGCAGGATCCCAGTCTTCTTCACATGGGGGATTGTATCACCCAAATATAATGCTGACTACTCATCTTCTTTATGTTAAATAAAGAACTTACATGAAATCTCTGTGAATTATTGACAGAGGAGTTCTCAATACATAATAAAAGACAACGAACAAGGTCAATATTGATTGAATCAAGGCGGTAGAGTCAAAAAACAAGTCCCCAATCATCCTAAGCTCCCAGTGAAGTCATCTCTACCAACCATCTGCTCCTACCCACTATTCTGCTCCACACTGAAAGTCTCCATTCTGACCTTCCATCAGCTCCACATCATGACTTCCCTGAAACTGCCCTGTTGCCTCTCTGTAATGTTAATGTAATGGGAAGAGCTTTCCCATCTATCAGTAGGCCTATGTAACCTGCTTTGAGCTCAGGTCCAGCTGACTGCTGTGATGAAGCCTGAGTCACATGGAGCCCATGGAGGGAAGAGCTTGCCAAATGGGTGGAGCAAGAAGTGAGAGTGAGGTAGAACTGGGAGAGAATGAGGCTGAGCTGAGGCAGAAAAGCTAGTGTGAGTGAGAAAGCAAGGAATTTTGCCTAGAGGAGCTTGTTTGTGGGGAAGCCTAATGAGGGAAAGGCTTGGAGATGTTGGTGCTCCTTGAATGCGTGACGTGTGTAAACTTCTTTGTTACAATGGTGGAATTGGCTTTCTGGTATCTGAATAAATATTTTGGATTTTCCTTTGAGGAAGAGAGTTTGTTATATTTTGTGATTCAACCCTGGAAATATGTCAGCATATTCATAGCAAGTTGCTGTGACTATCACTTTGGTGATATATTCTCCTGTCTTGTTGTCTCATATGGGCTCTCCTTTATAAGTTTGCTCAAGTTCAAAGGCAAAACCAAAGTGACGGGGTAGACACTAGGCAGTCTGCCTGACTATGAATGATCACTTCTTATGTCCCAAATCTCCATAGCAGCAACACTTGTTAGTATGGCAAGGACAGGCTACACACACACACACACATACACACACACACACACACACAATCATCAAAAAGCACCATTTGAAGCAAAGGTAGAAATAAAATGTAAAAAAAAAGAAATTAAAATGTAAAGATAATCTATAGTTAATTGATTTGGCTCGTGTATATGTGTAAATATGTGCATGTGTATCCTTGATAACTAGTTTAGCAGCATAGAGACATGTGATCTCACATCTAGATAAAACAATTGATTTTTATAGTTGAATAAAATAATCAGAACATGAAATAATATTCTACAGATCTTGTTTCCTCATGATTTTTCTTCTGCTAAGTCTCTATTTTGAAATCTCTTTTTAAGTCTTCTGTTAAGTCTCTATTTTGAAATCTTTTGTTTGAGAAAAACTATTCAAGTCCCCCATTCCCACTTCTTTTTTAGCCCTCTGTGTGATCTTATTCTGAATAATTTTCTAAAAGCAGCCAGAGCTGAAGCTGAAATTGAAAAAAAAAGTTTAGAAAGTCTAGTAGATTACTTCTAAGTTATACTAAGTAGGGCAAATTCCTTATATTTTGAGGGTGATAAATTTGGTATGGCAACATCTATTGAGAATGTTCTTCTTAAATTTCGGGGCACCATAGTATATCTGGGTAAAGGTGGGCAACAATTTTGTGCATACTAACTCTTTGATTCCAGTAGAGTTTATTCATTAAATTCTCAGATAGCTAAAAAATAACACTTTGGAAATGAGAGTTCAAAAGTAAATACATTAATTAACAAGAATACTATTTCAATTAACAAAATCTATTATATATCTATTAAAACAATGTAGAAATGATGTATTCATTAAGTTGAAGATGAGAAAGATTAAGAGAAAAAAGGAATCTCTCATATTTACACATGGCTTCAGGATATATAAAGTACTTTCATTCAATTATGCTAATAACTGCCTCTTATTTGTTTTGGGGAACCCCTCCCCATAGCAGCCTATTTCTGATCTTGATATGCCTAAAACTATATCTCTGGCCTTTCTGGAAATTTCCATGTCCCAAATGAAACAGCTGAATCCTTGCCAGTCAAAACCTAGCATCTCTGTGCCTGTGACATTAGAGATGGGAAACCAAGAAGATGTACCTAAACATGAACCTCCTCTCTGCCCCCTTTTTAATAAAACCCTGTATGATTTGAATGGCCCTGGTATTAAAGACACAAAGAGGGTCATCCCACAAACTGACTAGGAAGAGAAGCCAAGAACTGGGGAAGCCTAAATGTGCCAAGTCTGAGGATAGCCTTTCCAAAACGCCATCACTGACCACCATCCCCCATCCATTCTTCTGCCACTGCCTGGGCTCCTCCACTTCTTCAGCAACTGAGATACCCCTGCTGTGTCTTTCTTTCTACAGGCACTGAGACCCAGTTGTTTTTTTTGTTTGTTTGTTTGTTTTATCATTTTCCAGTTGGAGGATGAGAACTGGGAATATCTTTTGTTCTGTGTACCTTCTCTCTTCCCTTTCTTTCTCCATGTCCCTATTTCAGGGTGTCTCATTTTAAACCTTAGGCCTACCCCAATGTGAATTAAAATACACCATTATACATACTTGTTGTTTTACATGCAATAGATCTGCTTATTTCTTTAGTGAAAACTTCCTCTAGGTCCCCAAACCCCAAATGGAATGGGACATAAATTATTTCATCTAAACATCAATGAATTTTCTATAACATATTATTATCTCCAATTTGCTGATGAGGAAATTTAGGTCTCAAGAGGTTGTTAGATCCATGACCACACAGTTATGAGATATGAGGGGTGTTCTGAATAAGATCTTCCAGATTTTATCCAACAAGAGGGCGATCAACAAGCACTTACTACTACTACTACTACTACTACTACTACTACTACTACTACTACTACTACTAATGACTACTACCTAGCTAGTAGCTAGCTAGCTGGCATTTATTATCTCATTTACCCTCCCAACACTGGAAGATAGGTGCCATTCTTATTTCCATTTTACAAATGAAGTAATCGAGGCAGACAGAGGTTAATGACTTGCCCAGGGTCACACTGCTGGTATGTATCTAAAGCCGCATTTGTACTCATCTTTCCAACTCCAAGCCCACCACACTGTGGCTAGCTGCCTATTAAGTACTTTATACATAATAGGCACTGGAAATACCAAGGGGAGAAAAGGGCAAAACACACACAGACACACACACACACACACACACACCATTTCCTGTCCTCAAGAAAAATTCAAAGCATAAAATGGACAAATTTGATCTAAAGACAAGTAAGAAAGTGAGGCACATTAATCATCCCATTCCATTTAAAAGTAATTACACTTTTTAGGTAAAAACATTTCTTTGTTGAATTCATTAGTCAGAAATAAGTCCTCAACCAGACACTCATCTTCCAGTTGCATTTTCAGTGGATGTCCTTGAAACTCTCTCCCTCCTATCTCTACCTCATGGCTCCCCTTGGCTTCCTTTCACCCTCAGCTACAAATCCTACATTCCACAAGAAACCTTTTCCAGGTCTCCTTAATGCGCTAGTGCCTTTCCTTTGAGGCTGTTCATTTTAACCTGTGTACATCCTGTTTGCCCATAGTTATTTGCACACAATCTTCCTCTATTAGATTATAATAAACTCCTTGAGAAAAGGGGCTATCTTTTGCCTTTCATTGTAACCTCATTGCTTAGTACAGTACTTGGTATATAATAAGCACTTAGTAAACGTTTGTTGACTTGATGAGGGTTTTAATCCAAAGCAAAGTCCCAATTCCACATAGCTTGTCTTATTTAAAAAATTAAAAAGATTGAACTACAAATTAATTTCAAAATTCATAAAACTCTGAGCGCCTAGGTGATCTTTTGATGACTAGACTTGCTAGGATATTTCTCACTCAGTTGGCTTTGATATGATACATTGTTCACAATTGCCCTCTCTTATGACACTCCCTACAGAAATCACCAACTCAGGATACAATTAAAATGATCTTATCTTTATCTAGGAAACATTGTTTCAAATACAAATAAGGATAAAGAAAGATTTAAAATGGCAGAGAAGCTCTCACTGAGGAGCCATGCCACTTGTAGGTGACAATAAAACAGCAGGAACTGAGTCAAGTAAATTCATCGTTTATCCAGTGGTTTTTTCTAAGTAGGCAGAAGCAAGTCACCCCTTGCTAAATCAGATAACAAACTAAGCAGCAAGGTAGGAACAGAAAAAAGTTCTAGTCATTATAAGATTTAGCATCTTTTGAAAAGTGTGCTTCATAAGCTGGTGCTGCCATTCAATCAATTCATTTAATAAGTATGTATTGTTATTGTTATTACTATTATTTTGTACCTAGCATATGACAGTCACTGTGCTAAGCACTGCAGATACAAAAAGAGGCAAAAGATAGGCCCTGTCCTCAAGGAGCTCGCAATCTAACGGACTCTCTCTAAAGAGTTTTTTTAAAAAATGTGTTTTATTTTTCATTTATGGAATAAAACAAGCATTTCCTTAACACAGTATAATAAAAACAATGATTGCACATGAAATTGCAAATTTATTGTGTACAACTTGCTATTTATTTTAAGTATATAATAAAGTTATCATATGCATCAGTATTTTCTCCGTATGCATATAGCACCTTCCTTTTTTGGGGAATTTATAATAGTCAAAACGACTTCTTTGCTCAAAAGTTGTTCTTAAAACAATACTGCTGTTACTGTATCCAGTGTTCTCCTGGTTCTGCTCATTTCATGCTTCATTATTTCATGCAAGTCTATCCATGTTTTACTAACATCATCAAACTCACCATTTCTTATAGCACAGTAGTATTTCATCACAATCATACTCCACAACTTGTTCAGCCATTCCCCAAATGATGGGCATACCTATCTTCTAGGGAGATTTTAAAACTGCCACTACAGCAGAAAACTCCATTCCTCCATTCTAATCTTACAATAGTTTCATCTCTTCCCGAGGTGGAAAGAAACACTATTCTTAAGGCCTATAACAACTTAGAACCCTCTCAAGACAGACAGTCTAAACTTGACAAAATGACTGTTGCACTCAAACCAAAATGGTCTCTGACTTTAGGGAGCATATATCCTGTTAAGGGATCAACATGTACACAGGAAAATAAATATAAACTATAGAAAAAGTCGATACAGAGGAATTTTTAGCAACTGAGGGGATCTGGATGGACTTGCAGATTTTATGTATTCATGTACATACATATGTATGTATGTATGTATATATTTGCATGTGTGTATATGTGTATGTATGCATATGTGTGTGTGTGTGTGTGTGTGTGTATACTTAAGTCATACCTAGAAGGAAGGAAATTCTGATGGATGAAGGTGAGGAGGGAATATATTCGAGCCATATAGTGCATATGGCCTTTTTGAAGGCACAAAAGGTGGGAAATGGAATGTTGAGTTATAGGTAGCAGCCAGTTGGCCAGTTTGCCTGGAACATAGAGTATGTGAAGGAGAGTAGGATGCAATAAACCCATGATGGCAGACTAGGATGTGAAGAGTTTTAAATGATGAATAGGACTAATTAATATTTTTGTTACCTAACACATGAGGTTGTATTGAGGCAAATGATTTACAAAATTCAATGTACAATGTAACTATTTTATATGTTATACTTACTTTTCTGTGTACATGTTAATAAGGTACCAGTAGAACACTCTGGCTGTTCACTCACTTATCATACCACCATATGACCACATGACAATGTTTCTAGATTATCTTTTATTATTATTATTATTATACATTTCCTTGATGACTCCTCTTCTGATTCCTATTCTTCCACAAAGTTTCTTATAAGTTAGATGTTGAACCCTGCTCACATCATGAACCCACCATTGGCCTTTCCATAGCCCTCTTTCTGATGTTCATTTTTAATTCTTCAGAAACTGTTGCAATGTTTCAGAGACTGTTTGAATGACTCTGGTGTAAAAGACCCAAAGAGCAGAGTTGTCCAAGATGTTGAATAGAAAGAGAGACCAAGAGCTGGTGAATCCTGAACTGTCAAGCCTCTCTAAGTAACATGTATGCAGAAAAATAAATAGAAATAAATACAAAATACAGAAAAATTAGATACAAAGTAATTTCATTTTTTAATACTTTATTTTTTTATTTTGCAACATTCATTTCCACAAGATTTTGAGTTCCAAATTTTCTCCCCATCTCTCCCCTTCCCCCACCCCAAAACACTATGCATTCTGATTATCCCTTCCCCCAATCTGCCCTCCCTTCTATCACACCTCTCCCTTCCTTTATTTGCATCTTCTCTCTTTTCTTGTGGGGCAAGATAGATTTCTATACCCCATTCCCTGTATTTCTTATTTCCCAGTTGCCTGTAAAAACAATTCTGAACATTCATTCCAAAAACTTTGACTTCCAACTTTTCTCCCTTCCTCCCTCCCCACCCATCCCCACTGAGAAGGCAAACAATTCAACACAGGCTATATATGTGTAGTTTTGCAAGACTTTCATAATAGTCATGTTGTGAAAGACCAACTATATTTCTCTCCATCCTATCCTGCCCCATATTTATTCTATTCTCTCTTTTGACCTTGTCCCTCCCCTGAAGTGTTTACTTCTAATTACCCCCTCCTCCCATTTGCCTTCCCTTCTACCATCCCCCTCACACATTCCTGCTGATCCCCTTCTCCCCTACTTTTCTGTAGTGTAAGAAAGATTTTCATACTAAATTGACTGTGCATGTTATTCTCTCCTTAAGCCACATATGATGAGAGTAAGCTTCGCTTTCTCCCTCTTACTTCCCTTTCTCCCTCCACTGGAAAAGCTTCTTGCCTCTTTTGTGAGAGATAATTTGCCACATTCCATTTCTTCCTTTCTCCTCGCAAAATATTCCTCTCTCACCCCTTAATTTTATTTTTTACATATCATCCCGTCCTATTCAACTCACCCTGTGCCTTCTATCTATATGTATACAATTCCTCTAACTACCCAAATACTGAGAAAAGTTTCAAGAGTTACAGATATGATCTTTCCATGTAGGAATGTAAACAGTTCAATGTTAGTAAGTCCCTTATGATTTCTCTTTCCTGTTTACCTTTTAAGCTTTTCTTGATTCTTGTGTTTGAAAGTCATATTTTTTATTCAGCTCTGATCTTTTCATCAAGATAGCTTGAAAGTCCTCTATTTCATGACCATTTTTTCCCCTGAAGTATATTTAGTTTTGCTGAGTAGGTGATTCTTGGTTTTAATCCTAGTTCCTTTGACTTCTGGAATATAATATTCCAAGTTCTGTGATTCTTTAATGTAGAAGCTGCTAGATCTTGTGTTATACTGATTGTATTTCCACAATACTCAAATTGTTTCTTTCTGGCTCCTTGCAATATTTTCTCCTTGATCTGGGAACTGTGGAATTTAACTACAACATTCCTAGGAGTTTTTCTTTTCAGATTTCTTTCAGGAGGAGATTGGTGGATTCTTTCAATAATTATTTTACCCTCTGGTTCTAGAATATCAGGGCAGCTTTCCTTGGTAATTTCATGAGAGATGATGTCTAGGCTCTTTTTTTTCTGATCATGGCTTTCAGGTAGTCCCATAATTTTTGAATTGTCTCTCCTGGATCTATTTTCCAGGTCAGTTGTTTTTCCAATGAGATATTTCCACATTATGTTCTATTTTTTCATTCTTTTGGTTTTATTTTGTAATTTCTTGGTTTCTCATAAAATCATTATGAGGCTTTCATCTGCTCCATTCTAATTTTTAAAGAACTATTTTCTTCAGTGAGCTTTTGAACCTCCTTTTCCATTTGGCTAATTCTGCTTTTTAAAGCATTCTTCTCATTAGCTTTTTGGACTTCTTTTGCCATTTGAATTAGTCTATTTTTAAAGGTGTTATTTTCTTTAGCATTTTTTGGGGTCTCCTTTAGCAAACTGTTTACTTATTTTTCATGATTTTCTTGCATTGTTCTCATTTCTCTTCCCAATTTTTCCTCCACCTCTCTTACTTGACTTTCAAAATCCTCTTTGAGCTCTTCTATGGCCTGAGACCACTGTATATTTATTTTGGAGGTTTGGGATGCAGAAGCCTTGACTTTTATGTCTTCCTCTGATAGTATGCATTGTTCTTCCTCATCCAAAAGGATGGAAGAAAATACCTGTTCACAAAGAAAGAAATCTTTTATAGTCTTATTTTTCCCCCCCTTTTTTGGGCATTGTCCCAGACCAAAGAACTTTTGAGTCCTTTGTCATTGACGTGGAGGGTATATTTTAGGGACCTGTAAGTTATCAGTTCCTCCAAGCTGATACAATCAAGAGAGAGGAGTTTACTCCTCTCCTGGCCTGCACTCTGGTCTGGGAGCAACTTTTCTGCCCAGGATCTCTGAGTAAAATTCCCTCTCCAGAGCCTCCACCAGCTCCACCATGCCAGCATTCCTCCTCACCCCGGAGCTGCCACTCCAGACTAAGAACCAGATCAGCTGCTCAATTCCCTCAGGGTCTTTAGGTTGAGGGCTCCAAAAGTGGATGCTACTACCACCTGGGGCCACCTGGGGTCAGGGCCAGGGCAGGACCCCCCCCCTTACCACAATGAAAAAGCTTTCTCACTGACCTTTGAAAATGTCTTTGGTGTTTGTGGGGATCTGGGAACCACTGCTGTTGCCAGGCATTCTGTGCTTTTGCCTGCTCCACTCCTGTCCCTGCCCTGCCACGTGGCCAAGGCTGTGCTGAGCTCCACTCTGAGATAGGTGCGATAGACCTTTTCTGTTGTTGGCCTTCCAGGCTGTCTTGGGCTAGAAATCTCTTTCACTCTGTTGTTTTGTGGCTTCTGCTACTCCAGAATTTGTTTACAATCATTTTTTTACATGTATTTTATGGACTGTGGGGAGAGAGCTTTTGCAGTTCTGTCCTTCTACACCACCATCTTGGCTCCAATTTCCCCTCCCCCCCCAAAGTAATTTCTAATGGTGAACACTAGCAACTGAGGGGATCAGGATAGCTTCCTGTAAGAGATGGCACTTGAGCTATATACTTATAGGGAAGGATATTCTATGAGATAAAAGGGAAGAGGGAGTGCATTCTGGGCATATAGTCTCACTGATATATAATAATACCAAGTGACACTGAGCAGGCCTGAATGGATCGCTATCTCCTTTGTTGGAAGGAACTTCAAATTTGATGAGATCAGAGATCCACTTGAGTACTTCAATATTTGGCAACTACAAATTATCCATTTTCTTTTGTGATTACTTTTATCCCTTATTATTTAAGAAATCTCCTCCTCACCATAACTGTGACAGAAATTTTAATGATCTGGATATTAATTGTGGTTGCTTCACTGTCTCATTTTCAATCTATTATTTTGGTGATGATGAAGGGAGTGGAGAAGTGGTCCAAAGATACTGTTTTCTGACTTCTAAAGAATGTAGTCCATGCATTTCTATGTTATATCATAGTCTGGAGTCCCATAAATTGCACCAAGATTCAGTGATATCTGTGAAGTTAAATTTGTTTCCTTGAATTAAGGTCTTTAGTTTGCCTTTTTTGTTGCTTATTATGTATGCATCTGTGTCCCATTTGAAGTTCTTTGTTTTATTGCTGACTTCCTTCTTGAGTATTTTCTTCCTTAATTTACTGGTACTTTCAACACCTCTTCTTTCTATACCATACTGTTTCTCTCTGCATTGTCTGGCTTGGCAGATAACTCTGAGTAATTTTCTCCCTTCCTCTCCAATTTCAGTTTTGAGCTCTCCTAATCAGATTTTCACAGCCACATTTTTACCAGCCTCTGTGGGTGTCCACTTCATCATTGGCCAAGAGCCCATCATTCCTTTATTTCTTGGTTCAGAAATCCAAATCCTATTCTGAGATACTATCTTTTTAGCCAGTTATTCATGTCTCAAATTTGTCCTCTCCCAAAGCCTTTACCATCTGTTGGCAACTGTGAGGTAAACACCACCTGTGCCCATAAGATTTTCAGGACTTTTTTTTTCAGCTTTTATGATACTTAACAATGCTTCTTTGATCCTTATGATAGCTTAATATTTTCCCACGTGAATTATGAGGATTCTGCATCACTTGTAAATCTCATCATACCTTGGAAGGTTCATTATCACATCCCCAAATCATGCCATAGAAATACAGGAGACCTTTCTAGTTTACATATCAGATCAGCAAGCAGTCATTTCTGTACCTTTCAGCCTAAGGTCACTGACCATCACCACATGTCTCTTCTGACAATCACTAGGTGAATCATCATTTAATAGTATAGACTCACAACACAAGTATGAAACAAATTAATGTAAATAAACTGTTACATACATTTTCAGCTATTAAGTTATTATTATTTATTTCATTCTTGGTATATCATTTTATTCCACTCTATCTATCCTTCATCTTCCAGCCACCTGACACTGATTAGCAATCCCTTCTGCTTCTTTATATCTTTTTCTCTTCTTTGCTTTTATCCCATTTTTTGCATGATATTCATACAAATTTTTGCATGAGGGTAGACCACTCTTCAAACTTGTGAGTCCCACTCTCTCCCCACTCCTGACAATGTCTGATCCTGACTGGAATTGGACAAGGTTAAAGTATGATGGAGAATATTTGTCCCACTTAACTGGATCTTGGTTGGCTTATTCATTATCCACCAGATGTGACCTATCCAAATGTGTAGAAAATTTCAAGGAACATATACATATGAACTATAATTTCATTTATCAAAAGCATTACCAACCAAAATATTAATAGCTAATATTAGTCCTGTCATTAATAATTAATTTGGCAAACTATTCAATACATTTTAGTCATCAATAAAGAATTTTATAAAATATAGTATTATAATGTTGGTATCTAAAAATTTAAGGATAGTATAATTTAATAAACTTTTACTGAGTTTATTAAGAAGTCATAGGAAGTTAAGTCAAATGTCTTACTATTTTTTTCATCTAATAATACTGATGTTTTAGTTTTCCTCATAAAAAAACTTCCTGAGGTTTTCTGCCCATGGGCAGTTCCAACATGTCACATATTAGCTAGAGCACCCAGATAGTGTGGAGTTATAGATTCTTACTATACTTGTAATATTACAATAAAATTAACTGACATTTATAAAGTGCTTTAAAATGAGCAAAACATTTTATAGATACCATTTCATTTGAGCCTCATTATAACTCTGTTAAAGTAGGAATTGCAGGTATTTTTATTTTCATCTTATAGAAGAGGAAATTAAGGTTCAATGGCCTGTACAAGGTTACACAGCTATCAAGTGTCATAAGCAGAATTTGAACACACTTCTGTTCTAACCTCACATTTAATTTACTAATTAATTATCCTACATTGTACTTTGAGGGAAGGATCTTTATTATTGCTACAGAAAGTGCCTAGTCTTTTTTTCTTTTTAAAATTACTACCAGCACTAGAAACTATTAAAGGTTAGAATGATTTAAAATATATATACAGGATGGTCCTAAAATCTCATTGCTTTAGGGACACACTCTAAATATATATTACATATATAAACACACCTAAATATAAATGTGTGTATATGTATATTGAAATGGAATTTGTACATATGTAACCTAATAATTGCATCTTTAAAAGGATGGAGTTACTTGTATGTAATAAGATATCTACAAATATACTGTAACTGTAAAAACTAATATGAAATGCTATACCAAGAAAAGGATTAGAAAACCTGTGAGTTTGCTCTTTAGGTGGGGTATATTTACACACACACACACACACACACACACACACACAGAGTCACTCACTCACTAGCTTGCTCCAAAGTTTCAGAGTACATAAAATAAAAACAAACATAAAATGATCTGCCCTTGACAGTTCACATAGCAGTAATATATCAGAATGCACAGAACTAAATACCCATTTATCTTGTCTTCAATGAAAACCATAAAATATTTGCTAACCTTTATGTTGGCTGTTAATTCAGCCCTACAGACATTTACCAAGAGTAATGGTGCAAATGCTAAACAGCCCCTGCTTTTAAGGAGCTTGTATCATACTGGGGGAAGCAATGCTTACACAGATAAGTAAAAATAAATGCAAAGTAACTGGGAGAGAGGAGAGAATACTAGAAACCAGAGAAATCAGGAAAGCATCCCCCCCTCCCTTTTGAAAGAGTTACTGAGGTTTGAAGGCAGATAGGAATTCTCAGAGATGTGAGGAAAGAACATGGCAGCCTTCAGGGGCAGCTTGTACAGGAGATGGAATATTTTGCACAGGTAGGGAATTTCAAGTAGGCCAGTTTTGGGGGGAGAACAACATGAAATCATTCGGGAAAGATAGGTTGGTTGTAAAGGACTTAAAATGCCAAAAAGAGGAATGTTTATTTTATTCTAGGGAGTAATAGAGAACCAATGAAATTTCTTGAAGCAGGGAAATAACAAATATATAGAAATATCAATTTGGCAGTTCATGCACTTCAAGTACCTCCTGTGCATATTCTCTTCTCTTAGCCAGATAAATTCTTTTAAACTTACTTTAAAAAACTTTAATCAACTTAATTACAAGTTTCTGATCCTCTTCATTGGCCTGACTCTAAAGAAAGTTCCTACCTGCTCTCTCCTGCTCTGTGAAAACATCTAATGTGTCATCCCAAGGGCATAATCATTTATACTTCCTGGCATCTCTAACTCTTACACGAGAGGGGCATCAAGTGTAGAGAATCAGTCTGCTGAGATACAGTGTTACCACAGAGACTGCCAACACTGGGACACTTTCTACTTGGTCATGGGACCAGCCTAGCCCAGATAGTATGGATGATGGATGTGACATGACACAGGTGTGGTATATGGAGCCTGAAGGAGAAAGAGCCAGGGACAAGGTCAGTAAGAACTAGAGGGATTTATAGTTAGGGAGATTTTGCCTTCTACGTGGTAAGACAGATTTTGATAATTGATATAGACACCTGGCTATGTCCATGCCTGAGGACAGACTTGACACAGAGTGTTCTTTCTTTTAATATGTGGCATCTAGGTGCCACAGTGGATAGAGCTCTGGGCAAGGAATCAGGAAGGACCAAGTTCAGATCTAGACTCATTTTGCGACCTTGAGTAAGTCATTTAACCTCTGTTTGCCTCAGTTTCCCCACCTGTAAAATGGGGATAATGATAGAATCTATCCCCAAGGTTGTTGTGATGCTCAAATAAGATAATGTTTGTAAAGCACTTAACACAAGGTCCAGCATATAATAAATGCTATTATTGTCATTATTAATTTTCATCTCTGGAGAATGACATTTATCTGTGGCCATAGTAGTTGATTCCTTATTTTCTGCACCAGTGTAAGCAAAAGTGACCCTAGTGGGGAATGCTATCACCTTGCACAATACTTACCAGCTGTCAAAGTGACTGATCACCTCCTATATGCTAGGTCATCCAGATTCAAAGGCAGGAAGGAGCTCAAGGAAGACTTAGTGAGCTCACTAGGCTTAGTGAGAAATGAAATGGTGAGCACAAATGTTCCTCCTGGACAGATAAAGGGCAGTGTGGTCATAGGTTAAGGCAGCATCACATAGTGGAGTACTGAACTTGGGCTGAGAAAAGCTTGGGTTCGTATCTCATCTCAGACGTGCTTGGGAACTAGTAAGTCTCTAAGTCTGTTTCCCTATGTGTAAAACATATTTGCCACAGGGTGAGAATTTCCTCAAGGACAGAATAGCTAAATGATCTTTAACAGTATCCCTTCTATATCATGGGGATTAAAGGTGTGGTGCCCTGATGATCTGGAAAATCCACATAAAATCTGCAGGGGTATACTCTTCACCTTCATTTTCCTTTAGGAAATTAAATAAGGACTTAGCCTCTACCAGAATGTCTTTTTTATAACAATCCTATATTTCTGAGTTTCTAAACTTTTTCTGGGTTGTCTGCTGATCTTTGCATGTCATCTATGGCTTCTGCAAAATTCCCCCAAAATTCCCACTTAATTTCTTATTTCTTAAGAAGCAATATATTGAAACTGCAGTGGGGAAAGTGACAATCTGGAAGGGACAACTATACATTCTTCCAAGGAAGCATTTTGCTCAATTTTAACATTGGTAGTTCTTTAGGAATTGCCTTAGAACTTGACTCATCTGGAAAGCTCGGGAAGTGGCAGGTAGGAAAGAGAGAACCCTGTCCATGATCAGCCCTGGTGGATGGTGCCTAAAATTGTGCAAGGTAGGGGAAAAGAGATAGTACCTTAGTTCCTTATCAAGGGACTTATTTTTCTCCAGATATTTCTGTATCTCTGGTCCTAAACCTTTTCTTTCTCTGGAAGCTTTAAGTTCCTCAGTTTCACAGACTTTCCTGGAATTTGGAGGAAGATTGATGACACTGAAAGTGTGGTAAGCTGTCCTATGTGTTGAGCAGGGTACTTCAGGGCCCCATGACCTGTGGAGCCCTTTTGGGGGACTGGGGCTAGAGAGGAGGGAAATGCTTCCCTATATTCAAGGAATCTCTGCTTAGAGATGCCTCTCAAGCCAATGTACCCTGGAAGAGGAGGGGAAGGGAAATACGTATACTTCAGGTAGAAAAGATAAGGAAGGGAGACAGCTCTTGCTGGAGTCATGTCTGTCCTCTGATCTTTATCTTTCTTGAAATTTTATGTTGTGAATTCTTGAGACTTCACTGCAGAGTAGAGTCCAAGGCGAAATGTGAACTTGGAATTGGCTATGTTCCTTGTGTCATGAGATCAGAGATCACTCTTTTGGAAGGGTTCCTGCCTGGAAGATATGCTAAATTTAAACAACATAGCTGAAAGTGATGAACTGAAAGTTAGGAGACCTGGTTTCTAATACCTGCTCTAACAACTTGGGGTCTCTGTTCTCTTCTCTGTAAGATGAGAATAGATCAGGTACATCCTAAGATCCTTTCTAGATCTAACAGTGTGTGATTTTCCCAGATTTGGGTTCCATCCTACTCCAATTCAGCTCAGCCTTATTTTCAGTAAACATTAAGTAATCATTGAATGAACCTTCCTTTTTTGATCTTGGACAAGTGATTTTTCTATGGGTCTTCAGTTTCTATTCCTATAAAATAAAGGAGTTGAACTAGATGATACCCAAACTCCCTTTTATCTCTAACGTGACACTTTGAGAGTTTTTTAGAGGGTAAGGAAGAATACTACAAGTTTTCTTTCAGTCCCTTCTCCGAAAGCTTTCTGGGGGGAGGCAAGGTAGGGAATAGCCTCCCCACAATCCATCTTTTGATGTCCTATGTCTTAGGTCTGTTTCTTCACAGAGGCCAGTGTTCACTACCCTCACAATTGAGAATATCTGTTTGTTGTAGAGCTTGACCTGGGTACAAAAAGACTAGTTATTGTAGCTCCTGTGGTATGCTTTACTAAGTTTGCTATGAAGTTCAAATGGAATTAATACACATAAAGTACTTCAGTAACTTTAATAAATTATATAAATGTATTTTTTATTCCAGAACAGAATTATCAGAGTGTAGCTAGGAAAAGAGTTATTTTTGATTATAGATGTAGACTAGGTAGATATTTACATGCTTCCCTTGCAAGGCTAATGGAGACTTGGTTTAGTGAAACTGATACTCATCTGACAAACATTCAGAATTGGTGTTGGGGTTGGGTAAAGGCCCTGCCCCAAGCCGTGGCAGACTTAAGCCATAATCTATCACCAACTTTCCCTGGATTCTTTCCATTCAGACTCAGGGCATCATATAGCAATGACAGAAATAACTAAAAAAACAGAATGTCTTGCTATGTTAGACAGTGTTTCCCAGTACCATTTGTATTCCATCTGTTTTATGAAAGTGAGAAATCCTGTCCTTTTCAGATAGTGCTCTTTCATACAGAGCAGTTTGAACATACAGAGAACAATAATTGTGCCTGTATATCTAGGCTAGCATATTTTGGAGTCCTTTGCCTTCATATATGTGCATGTACATTCATACATTGTTAGCCCCAGCCTCTGGAAATCATCTGAATGATTTGGTCCTACATAAAATTAAGTCTACAAAATTAAGTAGGCTATAAAAATGCTCTTAATCACCAATAATTAGAAAAATGTAAATAACTCTGAGGTACTACCTCATACTCATCAAATTGTCTAAGTTGACGAAAAAGAAAATGATACGCTGGAAGGATTGTGATAAAGCAGGTGCTTTAATACAGTGTTGGAACTGTGAACTGGTTGAACCATTTTGGAAAACAATTTGGAATTATGCCCAAAAAACTATTAAATTATCCATACCCTGTGGTCCAGCCATACCACTGCTACTAGGTCTATATACCAAAAAGATCAAAGAAAAAGGAAAAGAGTCCATATGTATAAAAATATTTATAGTAACTCTTTTTGTAGTGGTGAAGAAATGGAAACTGAGAGGATACTCAGTAATAGGGAAATGGCTAAATGTTTCATGATAATGAATGTGATAGAATGACATTGTTACAAGAAATTATGAAGAGGATGATATCAGAAGAAAACTGGGAAGTCTTGTAAGAAGTGATTCAAAGTGAAGTGAGTAGAACAAGACAACAATTTATACAGTAACAACAATGTTGTAAAGATAATCAAATTGGAAAGACTTAGGAACTCTGATCAACACAATGACCAATCACATTTCCCAACAGCTCATGATGAAACATGTTATTCACCGCCGGATAGAAAACTGATGGACTCAGAGTGCAGGCTGAAGCACATTTTCTTCTATTTCTTTTTTTGGAGATGGCTAATGTGGAAATTAATTTTGCATGACTTTATATATTTGCAATGTGTTTTATTTTTCTTGCCTTCTCAATGAGTAGAGGAGGGGGAAAAGAGGAGCGAATTCAGACTTGAAAATAAAATTTAATAACATTGAGTGACTAAATAATTTTGACTATTATAAATGCAAAGATAAAAAGTAAAGGACATATGAAGAGAGATGCTATCTGTATCCAGAGAAAGAACTGATAGATATATAGAATAATTTTACATATATATGTATATGTAAATATATCCCTATTTGTGTCTAAAAGTAGTCATCTCAAAGTGGGGGAGGTAATGTGGGAGGAGAAAAAAGGGGGAAAAAAAGAAATTTTCATGATAACTTTATTACGTATTTGGAAGAAAAAACAAGTTGTGCATGGTAGATTTTCAGTTTAATGTGCAACCATCTTTCTTATTGTACTGTATTATAGAAATGCTTGATTTGTTCCCTGAATTGAAAATAAAATAAATTAAGAAAAGTGAGGCATTTTCATTAGATTAAAATATTTCATTTAAAAACAATTGTATAGAACTGACAAAGTTAATAAGATCACAGATTGATTCATATGTTGAGTTTCTTTTTTGAAGCATTATTATTTAAAAATGAAGAAACTGGGAACAAATCCAGAACTTAGTGCTACCTAAATTTTTATGTATGAAGAGCATCAATAAAGATGCTAATCAAATTTTGTCATAATCACATAAAGTGAAAAAGTTAAAAAAAATCTCTAAAATGCAACCATGAAGCTGAATGACATATGGTAAGAGAAATTTTGGATGCTTAGAGCACATTTGGGAGAAATTAGTTCTTTTTTGACTTTTATTTGTGGGAATTCAACCTAAATTGCTTGAATATTACTTTAATTCTCATATTCTCTTTTGTAGCAATCACGGAGCTATGTGCTGTGCCTGAGCAATTTAGTTGAACAACTGGTTGGAGTTTTCCTCTCACATAAATTGAATAGAGGCTCAACCAAATTAATTATTGGAGGGTGGATTTTGAAACTCATCATGTAGACATACTCATATTTGGCAAACAGAAGTTACGAGTTCTGGAAAAGTGCTAATCTTAAGCAAAATTATTAGCAAATTTGGCTTTTGTGCCTCCAGCTTCCAATTTCTATCCAATTCTTTTCTTAATGGGACTGGTTCCTTCACTATTCAAAGACTGTGTTCTATCATATCAAAGCTCCTATGAAAGTAACTAACTCATTAATATTTAAATGCAAATGCCAGATACCTTAAAATGTTACTTCTTATTTTTTAACCAGACATATTTTAACCAGAATGAAAGACAAACTGAAGACAATTAATATGCTGTTGTGGCATTTGAGGCCTCTCAGAACAAATGGGAGATATTATTTGGGGATTTAAGGTCCATCTTGTACCTCTGATATCATACCACCATTTCCAATGGTTGGGAAAATTAATGAGTCAGCATTTAGAATTCCTTCTTCTTCCAAACATAGATTTTTTCTCAGTATAAACAGAAGAGAAGATAGGCTAGAATTATTGGGACATGGCAGTTAACTAACTCCACAAAGCAAGCTGGGCAAATTGTCAGGCTGGCTTTTTTGTAGTCATAATCATAACAAAGCAAAAAAATTCCCAAATTCCCAAGAAGAAAGTGAAGGTTTCTTATTTGGGTAGTATAATCTTGGTAAAGTGTATGGAGAGACAATGGGGTGGAAGAAACAGAATACCAGCATTAAAAAAAATGAAACAGGAAGAAGAATCTCTAGCTTTTTGAGGAGATACTTTTCATTTCCTCAAAGCTTGAGTTCATCTGAGGCAGAGAGAAAGTGGGTGAGGTCCAGGGAGGCTGCTGAGTCTGGACACAAATAGTCATTGGTGGGTTGATGTCATCTTGGAAATAAATTTCTATTGGAGCACTCTATTTATCTGCCCCCTTCTATTTTGCATTTTAAAATGAGTAAGTAGGATGGAAACTTAAGATGGCATGACTATCGATTTACAAATGACAGAGCTGGAAGGGATAATTAGTGCATTCGATAACAATCAGATGTCAAAACCATCTGAAGAGGTTCCATGATGACATTTAAAAAGATGAAATTGAGTAGGAATAAACATAGAGTCCTATATTTGGGCTATTGTTGGACAATGGTTTACATGAGAAAAAAAACTAGGGGTTTTAGTGGATTGCCAGCTTAATAGCCACCATTACCTCCACTGTTTCCATGTAAGTAATGGGACATGGAAGCCAGAAACCTAAATGCAATCATGTTGTGTTATGAGAGGTATGGTGTTAAAAATAAGGGAGGGATAGTTTCACTACACTCTGCCCTATTCAGTCCATAATTGAAATACTGTATTGAATTCTTGATGCCATATTTCATGAAGGATATTGTTAGGCTGTAGCATGTCCAGAGAAGGGGAATCAGGATGGTGAAGAACTAGGGTAGTATGCAATGACACAATGTTTCTCCTGGGAAAAGAGAAGACTTAGGGAGACTGTTGTAACTGTCTTTAAGTATTTATGTTCAAGAGGGATTAAACTTTTCCTTCTTGGCCTCAGATGATAGAATAAAACAAAACATAAAAATGATAGAGGCAGATTTCATCTCAACCTAAGGAAAACCTTCCTAACAATTAGAGTTGTCAAAAAATGGAACAGGATGCCCTAAGAAAAAAAGAGTTCTCCATTTTCACTTTTCAGAGAGACTAGAGAGGACTCCTATCCCTGTTAAAAGCCTCTTGTTCTTTATCTCTTTTGCCCTTTGTAGCTAAACTCCTTAAAAAGGCAATCTATGATAGGTGCTTCTGTACTTACTCTCATCTTACTGTGACAAATGAAAAACCTTAAAGACAGAGTTTCTGGGTAGGTAGCCATCAATTTACTAATTAGGCTAGGTCATAATCTATAAATTGATGATCAGTAGTTTCAGAAACCAAAGACAAAACCATGGAGACAACTGAATGCTTTACATGCCTTTGTAAAAGTGGATGCTCTTGACAGAAGACATCAACTTTGATCAGTGGACATTTAATGAGAAGGTCGGCTAAAAATCTTCAGCTCACCCTGTTGAGAACATGATTTGAGCATGAGACTCAGCTACCTCCAGCAATCTGGGCAGGAGAATTAGAAATTAAAGTAGCTCTGCTGTTCCACATCACACCCGTGAGTTTGGAGAAGTTCATTAAAAAACAAAAATAATACTGAAAGGGTTGAAGGCACATTCAACCATTCTGAAAAGCAAAGAGATCAAAGAACGGGATAAAGGTCTCATACATACAAACATATTTATAGCAGTTCTTGTAGTGTCAAAGAACTAGAAATAAAGGGAGTTCCCCTCATTTAAGGGATGACTGAAAAATGATGATATATGAATGTAGTGGCTTAATCTTGTACTTTTGGAAGTATGACACAATTTCAGAAAAGCCTGGAAAAACATGTGTGAATTAATACTGAAGGAAATGGGAAAATACAATGTTCCTGAAGTCACTAAATTCTGGGTTCAAGTCAGGCTCTACCACTTGAAAACTGGGAGATTATGAACAAGTCATGAAATCTCTCTGAGTCAGTTTCCTCATATCTAAATTGATATTGGTGCAAAATTCTCATGACATCGGTTTTGCAGAAGGAAAAGGAGACACCACATCAACACACCATGTCAGGATGAGGTATAACACTAAAGTAACATCTTTCAATTGACATTTTCTTCCCTTCCCCCTTCTCCTCATCACTCTTTTCAAAATCTTTTGCTTCAGCGATATTCCTATGTCACATGCTCACAGATAATATCCTTAAAAAGGGGATTCAGGACTCTCTGGTCCTAGAAAGCATATTTACTTATTCATGAATTTTCAGGGATCTTTTACAATAAATTTGGGCAGTCCACATGTTGAAAACAATTTATCTATCCCAAGAATTTATAAAATTTTAGAGTTAGAAGACATCTTATCAGCCATTTAATCCAAACTATACTAGGAAGAAATTCATACTATTACATACCTCTATTCAAAGACCTCAAATGAGAAGGAACCCACCTTTTGAGATGAGAAGACATCAGGCAGCTCATTTTACTTTAGGACAGCTCTGATTCTTAGGAAGCTTTTTCTTTACCTTCAATCTTATTTAGCCTCTTTCTAATTTCCAACAGTTATTCCTGGTTCTGCCCACTGGGGCCAAATACAGCAAATTTTGTCCACATAGTAGTAGCCCTTCAAAGAAAGAAAGCTGTCATGTATATCCCACTTTAAATTTTCTCTTCTTTAGACTAAATATTCCAAGTTCCTTCAAACTTTTGTCACATTATATGAACTCAAGGCTCTGGGTAACCTCTAATTTATAAATGTTCTTCTTAAACTATGGTTAGCAGAACAGAATCATATATTCCAGATGTTATTTGCCCAGAACAGATGACATAGGGACAATCACTTTCTAAGCCCTGGAAGTTCAGTTTTTCTTACTTTCTCCAAATTTTTTTCCAATTACATCTAAAACATTTTTAACATTTGTTCTTTAAAATTTGAGTTCCTAATTCTTTCCTTCCTTCCTCACTGAGAAGGCAAGCAATTTGACATAATTTATATATGTTCAGTCATACAAAAGATATTTCCATATTAATCATGTTGTAAAAGAAAACACTGACAGAAAAAAAAAACCCAAGAACAATAAAGTAAAAAAAAAAAAGTATGCTTTTATTTGCATTCAGACTCCATTAATTCTTTATCTGGAGGCGAATAGCATTTTTCATCATGAGTCCTTTGGAACTGTCTTTGACCCCTGTGTCACTGAGAATAGCAGTCATTCACAGTTTGATCATACAATACTGTCATTACTGTGTACAGTGCTCTTCTGGTTCTGCTCACTTCACTTTGTATTAGTTCATATGTCTTTCCATATTTTTCTGAAAGCATCCTGCTTGTCATTTTTTATAGTACAATAATATTTCATTATAGTCATATACCACTATTTATTCAGTCATTCCCGTATTGATTGGTGCCCCCTCAATTTCTAGCTGAACTTTTTTTAATAAACTTTTTTTAATCCAAGATCAATTGGATTTTTTTGGCTTACCACATCACACGGTTGACACATGGTGGATTTTCAGCCCACTAAAACTCCCAGGACTCTTTTCAGCTGATCTTTTTGAACCCAAGGGTAAGATTTTACATATATTTCCATTAAATTTAATTTTATTAAATTCAGCCCAATACCGTAGCTTGTCAAGATCTCTTTTGGGTTCTGATTTTATAAGCTAGCATTCTGACCTATTAACTGATGTCATCTGTAAAACTGATAAGTGTCATCTATACCTTTACCTAAACAAATGATAAAATGTTAAAAAAAAGTACAGTGTACTTTAGTGTAATAATTATTGCCACACAACCATTAATGACTACTTTTCATTAAGTCTAGCTATTCAATTAGTTTCCAATCCATCTAGTTATATTATTTATTAGTCTCTTGTCATTAGGTCCCACAAATCTGATTGATGAATCCTTCACATAGCTTACTATTTCAGATGAGCTGCACTGATTCAGTTTTCTTCCCAGCCATCTTCTCTCTAGTTGCCTTGCCATACCAGAGGTGTCTTCAACCTCCTCTCTACAACTGCTTTCTTATTCTGAAACTCAATCAAATCAATATTGCCACTGCCATTGAAAGGGTTATGTCAATCGATTCCCAGTAGCTCCATTCATCATCCCTGTATTGTGTGTGTGTGTTCTTCCTTTGCTGTTGAAGAAGACCATGCCATCAGAGAAATAATGACATGACCTGCACTTGACTTTATTTTGAGTGAGGGAGAGCTGTGCGTGCAGGTCACCAGTCTCACTTCTCCTCCAGAGCCATTTGAATCCAGTGACCAGATATTCATCAGGATGACTGGAGATGACCCAGGATGAGGCAATTGGGGTTAAGTGACTTACCCAAGGTCACATAGCTAGTAAGTGTCAAGTGTCTGAGGTGAAATTTGAATTCAGGCCCTCCTGACTCCTGTACTGGTGCTCTATCCACTGCACCACCTAGCTGCCCCCATGTGGTTATTAATCATCATTTAATAATCTCTTCTAGAATTTTCCTATGAATCAAAATCAAGTTCACTGATTTAAAATTTGCAGATTTTGCTAATTTCCTTTTTTTTTTGGAATATTGAGATAATATTTGTCTTTTTTCAGTCTTTCGATACCTTTACTGTTTTCCATGGTTTTTCAAATATCATTGACAATGGTTTAGCAATCACATCTGTGAGTCCTTTTAATACCCAAGTATCTAGTTCATATAGGCTCACTGACTTGAATTCATTAAAAGTAATTTAGTGCTCTCTTATTATCACCTTATTTATCTTGTGTATCAACTTTTCTTTGTAGTAATCTTTATCCTGTTATTTCTAGAAACAAAAGTTTCTTGTAGAGAAAAAAGTAAGATTTGAGCACCTCTGTCTTTTTTCCACTCTATCAGAATCAGCTGAGGCTGGTAAAAGATGCTAACAACAAAAGCTTTAGTACTCTTGACACTATTTTTCCAGGACCATGCCACACTTAGTCATCTTCTGTTATCTGGCCCTGCATTCATCTCTGGCACATATTTTTAAAAGTTCTAAATTGGTTGATCTAAATTCCATTTTTCCTCTTCTCTTCAGAACTGTTTCCCTTTATATCTTCATAATTTCCTTCTTGAGAGTTCCCCATTCCTTCTGGGCTGACTTAGTCCTTGAGTCCCTTCCTCTATTGGTTTTGTAATCTGTACATATCAAACTATGCATGGTTTTCTCCTCTTCCATCAAAATTCCAGAAGGAGTTGCTTCCCTTGAAGTTTCCCATCATTTCTATCATAGTAACCAGTTCTTTACTCTTAGTGAGAATTAGATATAGAGCTGAATTTCCCCTTTTGCTTCTTCCACCTTTGATGAAATTAGCATTAAGGCAAGCCAAGAACTTATTTGTTATTCTCCTTTTGATAGAGAGTGTATTCTTTTTTCACTGGATAATTGAAATCTCCTATCCCTACTATATTATGTCTACACACTACACTTGTTTTCTGTTTCCCAAACTCTTTATCTCTTTCTGTCCAAGTATTTTGTAAAATACTCTGATGACAAAATTATGTCTGTTTCTTACTTTGCTGATCATTTCACAAATGCTCTTTATCATATTTTCCCACTCTGGTTCCCAAATTTTCTTCCATGAGTATATTTTCTCAATATAGAATGCTATTCCACCTCTTCATCTATATCTCGATTCTTTTCATTAAGGTAGACTCATTTAGAACTCCATTCCAGGCATAGATCTCATCATAGCAAGTCTCAGTGATACTTATAATGTCAAACTTGCACCTTTCCGTTAAACTCTCTAGTTCTGCTTTTTTGTTACTCAGACATTTTATATAGATATTTGAGGCCCTTAGCTTTGGGCTATAGACTTATTTCTTAGATTTTTATCTCCGGTGAACTTTTGGTGTCTCAACTGCAATTTTTCCTCCTACATTTTTACTTCCCTCTGTTTTATTTGGTTTGGTAAATACACATAGGCATTTTTCTCCCTTCTCTCGTGACCTAGTCTAAAGCCCTTTCCATTAGATCTGTAAGAACTTGGGAAAACATGATGGAATACTACTGTGCTGTAAGAAATGATGAACAGATTGATTTTAGAAAAACATGGAAAGATTTGCATGAAATAGAAGAGTAAAATAAGCAGAACCCAGAGAACACTATATACAGTAAGAACAATAGTGTTCAAAGGCTAACCGTGAATGACTGAGTTATTCTAAGTACTCTAGATACTCAAATCAACTACAAAATACCTATGAAGGAAGATGCTATTCACCTCCAGAGAAAGAATTGATAAATAGAAGTAAGCATAGTATGGTTTTACACACACACACACACACACACACTATATATATATATCAAATGGTGGCCTTCTCCAGTGTGGGGTGGGGAGGAAGGGATGGAGACAATTCAGAACTTATAATGTAAGAACAAAAAGAATCCAGGCAAACACATTCTTGACATCTTTTTTTGGATGTACTCCATCCTTGACCAGGCTTCTGTTTTCATTCTATTTTAAGACATGTTTCAGAAATACAAGTTGCATTGTCAGAGACAACCTTCTAAATTCTACTAAATCAGTTTATTTACTACATCAGTTTTTATATTCTGAATGCCTTGTCTTCAATGGAAAAAATAAGGAAAACACAACCTGTGTTCCTTGAGTCTTCAATATTCTTCAATCACCCAAGGCTTGATAATCTTAGGTTCCATTTCTGAAACTTTTCTGACAATATAATATAGAACCAAATTATCATTTGTTTCTATGTGAATCACTAGAAGTAGGTAATAGTCACAGAATAAGAAGCTGAAGTGCAGAGAGGAACATAGGATCATAAATTTAAAAGTGGAAAGGATCTCTAAGGTCATGCAGTCCACCCTCTCATTTTATAGATCAGAAAGTGGAGACTCTGAGAGGCTGTGAGTTACCCAAGGTTACATAGGTACTAAGTGAGAAAGGCAGAATTTAAAGTGGTAAGCCACAAAGATGAGATGCAAAACCAGTTTTTCTGACAAGAAAATACCATTGATCATTTCACATTGCCAATTCATCCAGTAGAAGGGCAAAAACCAAGGGCAAGTAACAATTACATGTTTCCTTCCTTCCCATCTCCCCAATTTTTTTAAACTGAGGAAATAAAATTCATATGAATATGAAGGAAAGCCTAGAAAAGGGGGGGAAGAGGGTACACAAGAATGGCCTGAAGGGTGCATTTTTTAAAGGTCAGTGAACAGTCCCAAGCACTAAGTGTCTAAGTGGCTGGGCAATTTATGAACTGTTTGTGTGTATATGTGCCTTAGGTCATTTTTAGCTCTAGCTTGTAGAATTTCCTCTTTTTGCATCACTAAATATTTCCTGCTTCTTTGCTAGATTGGTCAAGCATCAGCTGTATATGACTGCAGAAAAGCACTGATGTGGGGCAATCCTCCTGGACTGATGATACAAGGCATAGTATAGCAGAAAGCATACTATAGTTTTAAAAAATAAATTAGGCCATTTCTACAAAGCTCAAATAATCTATCTCTTGGTATGTGCTGTGTATTTCGGATCCTGAC
This sequence comes from Bettongia penicillata ogilbyi, assembly GCA_023548195.1. Classification (NCBI taxonomy): domain Eukaryota; kingdom Metazoa; phylum Chordata; class Mammalia; order Diprotodontia; family Potoroidae; genus Bettongia; species Bettongia penicillata. Next base: position 1,171,349 of record JAJHZJ010000323.1, read on the forward strand.
TTAACAGATATCATTTATATGGTGCCTTAAGGTTTGCAAAGTGATGTACATGTTATCTCATTTAATCCTAACAATAGATGAGGAAACTGAGGCTTGGACAGGTCAAATGGTTTCTCCAGGGTCATACAGCTAATGTCTGAGGTAAGATTTCTATTCAGGTATTCCTGACTCCAAGTTTACTCTCAAAACAACCAGCTTGAGGTATTTCTAAAGTTTCACACATCCATATGAATGGTTCATCTGTATCTAGGTTTAGAAATACTCCTCCAGAACCCATTTTACCTTCTTTTTGTTAAGTATGCTATTTATTGCAAGATTCCTGTGCTAAAAGATCACAGCCAAACACAAATTTTTGCCAGTTGGGTCAAATCTGCCATGTTTCTTTGTTCTTTACATATACCTTTGCATTATAATAAATCTGTGAAACAGTAAGTGTGATATAAATACCCTCAAAGTATAAGAAAATAGATTCCTGTGAAATTTTAATGCGGCAACCACTTAGAGTCAATTGTTACTTTGTTTTGTTAGATGAAAATCTTCCCTAGTGTTGATAGGTTGCAGGTTGCTGTAATGAATGTATGATCAATCCATGCTGTATATCAATACCTGATTATAGTTCAGTGGGATCTGCCAGCACATAAATAGGCTAATCTTTTGATGAAGTCAGCACTGCAGGCAGATCCAAGAAACTGTAATACACTTAGAACTTACAGAAAAACTGCAGAGATGAGATCATATGTGAATATGTGATAGTTTGTAGTATATAGTTTATATATAAATATATATTATAAATTATATATATTATATATTAAATTATATGTTATATTTTAAATTATATATTTATTATATTTATAAATATTTGTATATATTTATATTTAACATATTATATGCTTATAATTGTATATTAAATTATATATATTATATACTATAAATATATAATATATTATATATACATATAAATATATATAAACTATATACCCCAAACTTATCAACAACCCCTCTCACGGATGGTACACTGAGAAACTTTTGATATTTCAAAATATGATCAACAATTTTTAGGTCTTAGGTCAATTAGAATTCACTGTAATTAGTATTGTAGCAGTTCTATGCTTTCCATGCTGGTTAAGGGCCTCAGTAGAATACTAATCATGTGCCTGGGAATTGTAGTGTGGTAGGTTTATGCAGAAATGATGACAATATTATATGTAATATATCACAGCTAATGGGAAATGAGTCAAGCAGTATTTATCAACAATTAAGGCTAATTAAAGCTATCTAATTGTTTGAATGTTGTTAATTTGATAATTTACCTACCAAATTTTGGTGGAAGGTAATTCAATCAGTTTTTGCATTGCTATAATACATGAATTGAAAGAAGTCTAGAAACTAGTATCAGGATACTTTTCTGATAAGTGGAAAGTGTTGTGATCTAACTAGTAGTGAGTGGCTTTTACTAAAGATCTGGGAATTGTTTTGGGGCTGAATACCTTTTGAGGCTGACTAGCAAACTAGGTGTGGAGTTAGGAAGACCTGGGCTCAGATAAGAGCTCTGATGTTAGCTATGTGGCCTGGGGCAAGTAACTTAACCCGGATGAAGTACATGCAACAATTTAGGATTTGTCCACTAAGTATGTCATAGATAGTTGTGATTTGGAGATTTAGTTCCTTTGAAGGAAATAGACAATATAACTGATGTCTTCCTTTTAAAATTTCCTTAGTTAACCTAAACGTTCTCTATATTTTTAACTCATTTCCTAATTACTTCCTCTTATATTGTTATTTTAATTGACTTAGATTTGGTATGCCTGCTTTCACTTTGCCTCTTGAATATTTGTAACCAATATTTCCTCACTAAGGTGGGCCATTAGGTTAACTGTTAAGAGCCATTGTTCATTACTTTAGTTCACAAAGCAAGCAATTGGGAGAGTAGGATTCTCAAACCTAGATCACCTCACTAAGTCCCCTCCTCTTTGCTCCATAGGAATAACATTTGCAATACCTACCTCACAAGGTCATGGTGAATAAAGCATTTTGAAACATATGTGTGTGTTTGTATGTGTATTGCATATATGGAGGACTAAATGAGCTGACATATGTAAAATATGTATGAAATACATAGGTACATACAGTACATGATGTACATATATTACAAAATACATATATAAAATACTTTGTAAACCTGAAAGCATTATATGTTAGCTTTCATATATATATGTGTGTGTGTGTGTGTGTGTGTGTGTGTGTGTGTGTGTATTTCAAAATGCTTTATTACAATCCTATGATTAGCAGGTAGCACAAATTCTGAATTTAAAGATTAAGAAACTGAAACTCAGCATGGTTAAGTAAATTTGTTCAATACCCCAGGGCTAGTAATTGGTAGATTATGGTTCTCAAACCCAGATTTCCTCACTCAAGTTCACTCCCCTTTTCTCCATGTTTATCTTAATAGCTAATCCCTCTCAATGGTATTCTAGGGCTTTCAAAGAGTTAATATCTTCCTCTAAATCCCAAATTTAATATCAGAATCTTAGGCATTGAAAAGTATGTAGCCTGATAATTATGAAGTTGATTTTTCCTTAAATTAACCACTGGGGGAAAAACTAGCTAATTTTCTCTGTATAGTTTTTGTTATCTCCATAAACATACTCCTAATTCCAGTTTACTCTTACACTATATTTAAAAATTACAGTTGCTCAGCAATGAAGTGTGTTCCCACCTTAACTGTATGATATAAACTAGTTTTATTTATTTATAATAGTCTCCAACTTTTTTCAATCATATTATAAACTCCCAGACTGTTGTAGTAAGAATGACAGCTCATTTTCATTCTTTACTGTATTTCTGAGAAAAAGAGAGATAAATTTCATATAAATGAAATTCCAAATTCACCTTTTATAGCTCTAGTTCAATATGATAAAATCTATTGTATAATGAAAAATATGGAACTCCAGATACAACTACATTCCACCTTGCATGTACTGTTTTGATATGATAAAAGGAAAGGTATATTCTCTTAGTTTTGACAACAAAATTTCATATAATAATTTACCTTTTCACCATTTCTGAGGAAGGTCAAGAGTACAAATCAAAAGCATCATTTTCTTTGGAATTTACAGTGCAAATTAAAATATCTTCACTTTTCAGTGTGGAAACAAAGCTATGAGAAACTATTTTGAAGGGTAAGAGGAAAGTATTACTGAGACAGATTATGCCTAAGGTACTAAAAAGTGTTCATTTGCAAATCACAATGAAGTCACTTGTAGATGAGTGGAAATATTTGAGAGGTACATTTGACCTACTTGAAAAAAATACTCATGCCCAATTATAGTGAGTACTATAATGTTATGCCCCACATACTACTTGTGCATGCTTCTTCTCAGTAGAGCTTTATCTGTTGTTGAGCTCAAACTTAGGTTTTCTGGTAAAAGAGACCATGGAAATGGAGATAGACTGTATACTTGATTTCCTTGGCAAATCTGAAGACTGGGGGATATTCTCCCCCAACTCCCACTTATATACACCCATGCTTAAGTAGGACATATTTTTCACAGGACAGATCATGCCAGTTTAATATTTAGAGCTGCATTTTCTTCCACCCCAATACATCTCTTATTTCATACTAAAAAGTTATTTTCTTAGTCATAGAGACATGCTATACTTTAGGTCAAAATCTTCAGTGACTCCCTATTGCTTCCTAACTGAAGTTCCAACTCCTTTGGATAGCATTCAAGGATTCCAATGGTTTGGAATTACATTACTTTTTCAACGTTAGCTAATTTTGGTATCCTTTATACATGTTATGCTATACTCAATGTTGTACAAGTATACTGTCTCCACTGAATAAGCATGTCTTTGTGTCTTTGCTTATAATTCCTTTACTTACAATATCTTCCCATTTGCTTTTTGAATTCCTATTCATCTTTTAAAATACAATTCAAATACTGTCTTCTCCACGAAACCTTCCATGACTACCTGTCAATACCATCTTTCCTCCTCACAAGGTATTTTGTTTTGCAACTCTTTGATATGGCATGTAATGTATTTTATTATTACCTGTGTCAAATGTCATAAAGTGCTACTCTAATGTTTTAATGTAGAGTGAAGAGGACTCTGGGCTTTCAAGTTTATGTCACTGAACCACAAGCTCTAATAGAAAAATTTGGAATACAGACCTGCAAAGGCCTGTATAATCTATTGTTCAAGCTCAGCTGAGTTGTATAGTGAGGTGAGGCATAGGACTAATGGAATTTTCAGCTTTAATAACTCTCAAAGACCATCAAGTCAAAGAAGGCTTTGCCAAGGGTAATGCTGAAAATAATCACAGATCTTTGAAGTATCAAAGAACTCAATTTTTTCCCCCAAACCCAATCCTGTGCTGAACCTGCCTGTTTCTATCAAGGGCACTTCCATTCCTCCAGCCATTCGGTTCTGCAACTCGAGTTACTCTGTATCTGTTTTGTATGTGCTTTGTATATAAGTAAGATTGGTGCATGTTGTTGATTCAGGCAGAATGTAAGCTCTTTGAGGACAGGGACTGATTTTCAATTTTGTGTTTGCATTCCCAGTACCTAGCCCAGTGCCTAACTTAACCTTAACTCCTCTCTCACTCAGCATGTCTAATCAGTTGGCAAGCCTTGTCAATTCTACTTCTGAACAATTCTCACCTATTGCATATGGCCCCTTTTCTCTTGATCTAAGACAGAAAAAAATGGGGACAACCAGTCTAGTGCAGGCCTTCACCTCCTCTCACCTGGCCTATGCCAACAATCTGCATCTGGTTTTTCTGCCCCAAGTCTCTCTCCTCTCCAATCCATCCTTCACACAGCTGCCAGTAAATGCTAAGGCCATATTCCCAAAAAAGGAATCTCATCGTATCACTTCCATGATCAATAAACTCCAGTGATGCTGTTATCTGTAGGATAAAGTGCAAACTCCTTTGTTTACATTCAAAGTGCTTTACAACCTGGATCCAACCTACCTTTCCAGGTTTATCCTACATAAATTCTCTCCTTTTCCCTCCTCTTACCCTCTCCCCTCCATTTGCTCTAAAATTTAGCCAAGCTAGTTTTGCTACTCCTCACACAAAATATTTCAACTTTATAGTACATGCAGGATAATTTTTAGAACGCACTCCCTTCAAACTTCTGTCTCTTAGAATCCCTATTTTCTTCCCGGCTCAGCTTAAGAGCCATTTTCTTAAAGAGATTCCCTTCATCCCAGGTTGCTAGTATCTCCCTCCAAAAATTACCTTGAATTTATTTTGCATATTCTTAGAGATGTGTATACATATATTTTTGTTCCCAATTGAATGGAAGTTCTTTGAGGTCAGGGACTGTTTCATTTATGTTTTTGTATCCTGATTACCTAGCACAGTTATACACAGATCGATAAAACATTATTACGCACTTACTATATACTATGAATTGTGCTAAAAGTAAGGAAGGCCATCCCTAAAGCCAGAGCTTACATTTTAATGCTGGAAGACAACCTATAAACAGAGCGGGGCTGGAGTAGCCCTTGCTTTAAGTTCAATTGGTTGGTATGTAGATAGTTAGGAAGCAGTGTGAAGTCCTGTTCTACGCAAGATAAGATAAATATTCATTTATGAGGGAGGAAGTAACCAGGAGCAGAGTCCATTATTGGGGGTTGGTGGAAGAGGAGGATAATATCTAAAGCGGAGGCAGCATGGTGAGCAAATGATTAGAAAGTGGTTTTTGTATCCCCAGCGCTCAGCACAGTGCCTGAAGGTGTTTAATAAATAGTTGTCAATTTATTATCTTATCCTCTTGGATTGTAAAAAACTTCATGAAAGTAAGGTCTATCATAAGGTCTATCATATCTAAACTTTGTATCTCCCTCATCATCTACATTAGGAGTTGCACACAGTAGGTGCTTAATAAAGTACTGAACGGGTAATTTTGTTTTTGTAAAGTGAGCCACTCAAAATTATAGAGTTGGCAATCAAAGTATGAAGGGTTGAATATACATCAACACATAACTGATTCTAATAAGAAAAGAAGATCTCAAAACCAAAAACTGCGGCAAGGTTTTCAACGGTTATCAGATGTAGAAAAAAGACAACGTAATGTATTTCTGTTTAAAAGCTGAGGCCACTTATTGCATTCTTATCATCACTGGGCAGGAAAGTTACTGTTAGACAGGAGTATAACAGTTATGCACCATGGAAAGCTCTTAGAAGTTTAGGGCTATTTAGAAAATCTGGGTAGCACAAAATAATTGTGGGCTTCCTTCAGGTCTAGAGTTTTAAAATGAATTGGTTCCCTGGGGGAAAATCCCACAAGCTCAGGCTTATTTAAACCTTTCAAAGAAGCAGACCACATTTTCTCATTGGAAAAAAAAAAAAGCAAACATTGCAGATTCGCGCTCCCCCCACTCCTCCATCTACCCATCCATCCATTCATCCATCCCCGCTGCAAGAAGGAGAATTACATTTTTACATCATGTGTTCGAAGGAGGCAGAAATTGCTCTTCCAGGACCAATCGCGCTGCGCAGCAGAGGAGGGGTGCCCAAACATCACCTCCAGGGCAGGCACGTGTCTCCTCCTCCTCCCCCTCCAGCTCCGCCCTTCCCTCCGAACGCCCCGCCTGTCCCCCCGCCACCCCCGGATTCCTACAGACAGGGCCCTCCAAACGCTCGCGAGAGCCCCGTTTGCCACGTTCCAAAGAGCTGGCGAAAAGCTGAAGAACTGAACAGCGGTGGGGCGGTTGCGTGGCAGCAGCACAGCTAGAATTCGGGAGAGGCGGAGAAGAAAGGCCGTCCGCTCTCCGCGGAGACCTTCTTCCTTGATTGGTCGGGAGGGGCCGTCACTCACCCCACCCCGGGTGGGCGGGATCTGGGGCGGGGCCTGGGAGGGGGCGGGGCTGTTGGGTTCCAGTAGGTCGGCGCGCGCACTCTCCGGGACGGAGCCCGAATTTCTCCACGCGAGCGGGTGGGCGCGCGCGCGCTCAGGACGTGGGCAGGGGAGGAAGCCCTGTCGCTGCGGGCGGGGCCAGGTAGCCGAGCAGCAGCAGCCTCCGCCGCCGCAGCCGCGTCCCCCGCCGCCACCTGCCCGCTCCGGGCCGCTTACCTGGCCTGCGCCCGGCAGCTCCTCAGGTTCCACCCCCTGCAGCCTCGGGCAGCGCGCGCCATGGCCCCGCGGAAGAACGCGAAAGCCGGCGGCGGCCACAGCAGCAGCAGCCCCGGCAGCAGCAGCGCGGGCGGCGGCAGCAGCAGCAGCGGCAGCAGCAGCCCCGGGGCCCGCAGAGGTCAGTGCTTGCCCCGGGAGGCGGCCGGGATGGGGCTCGCCTCTGGTCCCCGGGCCCCGCCCCATCGGCCGGTGCTGGAGGAGGAGCGGGGAAGGAGGCCGTGCCCATCCCCAGCCCCCCAGGTGGGGCTGCGGCCTCGGAGAGCGGAGGGCTCGGGGCTGCCCTTGGGTCCCTTTCTCCTGTTCCTGCTCGCCCTCCCCGCTTTGTTCCTGGGTGTCCGCTAGGCTGTCAGGGATGGCCGGCCGGAGCCGCAGGGTGAAGGGAGCGGCTCTCCTGCGCCCCACAGAGGTGGGGGAGGGAGACCCGAAGAATGGAAGGCAGCGGGCGGGTCCCCTCACCTGGCTCCCAGACTGGGGACCGCAGGTGCGATGCAGTGTGTCCAGAATTCCTAGCCAGGGTTATAGGTCGAGTTTGTAAATAGTTGGTTGATTTGTTTTCCATCTCTCGTCGGCCCTCCCTTCCCCCACCCCCCATTAGAGTGTGAGCTTCTTGAGGACAGGGGCCCATCTTGGTCTTTATTTGTGTCTCCGGGACTGCAGTGAGAGATTAATACTTTTTGACTTAGCTGGAACTGGAAGGCGGCATAGAAGCCATATCTGATCGCCCTTATTTTTCAGATAAGAAACCTAAGTACGAATTCGGTTGAACTGCTAACCAACTTTCTGATCCCATTGCAGCCAGAGGTGTATCCAAAAATAGGCAGAATTTGGGCACTCTGCTCTCCCTTGCTTCAGGGTCGTCCTTACCGGCGAAAGACTGGGGCTAGATTAAGTCCCTGACCATCTCTTGCCTCATTTTCAGGGAGAGGCTGGGAATTTAAGAAACTTTGAGGGGTGAGGCTGGCAGCTATTGATTGAATAAATTAGGAGCTTTTTGCCTTTTTGTGTTGAGGAAAAGGTAATAATTAATCTCCGGCATTCACAGTTTTAGTGATAACTGAAAATTAACTGAAAGCCGAGGGGTTTAGTAAAGTTCCACCTTAAGCACCAATTTTGATGAAAAGCAACCTTTAGAATAAGACAGAAGGACAACGAAGTTTCTAATGAGTCATACATTTTTGCAAAAAAAAAAAGTGTCCTTATTTCAGCTTAACTCTCCAAAAACATGCCTTGTATTTGTATTTTAAATATTGCTGAGATGCATTTGGTTTTTCTAGGGATTATGAAATGACTGGCAGAAAATGGCAAAAAGTAAGGGATAGCTTTCCACTTTGCCCTCCTTCCTATTCTCTTCCCTTGTTGGCTGGCTTCCTTTTTCCCTCCCCCACTTTAGTACACTCTTCTAGTGGAAAGAACAGATGTTTTTAATCTGTTTCTTCTTCTATTTCAGTGGTTCTCAATTTTTTATACTTCCTTTGAATCTTAGGGAGAAAACTGAATGAAACGAATGACTGAACTAAATGCCTATTGAATGTGTTCCAGCAAATTAAAGTGAATAGTTAACTTTTCTTAGCTGATTTTTTGTGGGGAAGGGGATATTTATGAATTGAACAGTGCATCAATTGCTTTTATTGATAAGTATGAGTAAATGAGATAAATGTAGTGCAGCTTAAATTACTGAAGAATTTTAGATGCTAAGATTTAGTATTCATTTTAGGAAAGAGATAAATGTACTTATTCAAGTAATTCAGTTTTAAAACAGTGATAGAATTCCGCACTTGAAGTCGGGGATTACCTGGATTTGAGTCCTACCTCTGACATTTACTAGCTGTGGGCAAGTAAGTCATTTAACCTTATTGAGTTTTTTTATTTTTTAAATGTAGGCAACATGTATCATACCTACCTAACTGTATTGAGATTTAAATGACAATTATGTGAAGTGCTTTGAAAACTACATAAATGTTGTCATACTAGACAAAGTAGTAGTTTTTGCCCTTTTAAAAAAATGTATAAAGCTATTCAATTAAATGAGTACCTATTTTGGGAGATTGGAATCCATTATTCCATTGAATATCAGGTAGATAAATATAAAGAGGAAGTTTCTTTTTTTTTTGTAACCACATATATTTAGCAGTTGTTAGCTTTCAGCAGTATGGGTGTCCAATTTAGCAGTAAGCTTTAATAATGAAGATATTTCTACAAGCAGTGTTTAGTGGCTTTTTCAAATAGGAAGCAAATTTAGTAGAACCAACAGAATTTCAGGGAATAGTAAAGCCTTAAATGAATGTATTCTTTAAGTTTTTCTGGCGTTTTGGAATGTAACTTAGTCTTCATTAATACTTGATCACATACACTATTAAAGGCATTTTATATACTGGAGGAGAATAACATTGTAACAGAGTCATGGGAATATTTGAAAAGGAAATATAATCATGGAAGCTAGGTGGCACAGTGGATAGAGTGCCGGACCTGAAGTCAAGAAGACCCACTTGAATTCAAATTTGGTGTCAGACATTTACTAACTGTGTGATACTGGGCAAGTCACTTAACCCTGTTTGTCCTGATTTCCTCATTTGTAAAATGAGCTGGAGATGGAAATGACAAATCACTCAGGTATCTTTGCTAAGAAAACTCCAGATGGGGTCACAAAGGGTCAGATATGACTGAACAACAAAATTATGCCAAAAAGTTGTATTAGATATAGATATGCCTCACTTTACACAAAAGATGTGTTCATCATAGACTTGCCATCGTGCATTGTACAAAGCACTGGGTTGAAATTCTAGCTCTGCCACTTATTCCAGATGTGACTTTTGGCAAATCATTTAATCTCTTTTGGGCCTCAGTTTTATCATCTGTGAAATGAGACATGATGGACTTAATGACATCTAAAGCCTTTTATAGTTCAAGATCTATGATCTATATGTGATGACGCTAGCCTACTTGCTATTCTTTGTACAAGACACGCCGGCTCCTGACTCTGCATTTTGCTAGCTGTCTCCAGTGTCAGAAATTTCTCCCACCTCATTTCTGCAGCCTGTTTTCCTTGGCTTCCTTCAAATCTCAGCCAAAACCTTACCTTCTGCCCTAGAAGCCTTTCCTGATTCCTTTTAATGCTAGAAGTTTATCTCCAATTTATTCAGTATGTATCTTTTTTGTACATAGTTTTCTAAATGTCTCTCCTATTAGATTATGGGTTTATTGAGGACTGACTTTTTTTTCCATCTTTTTTTTGTATTTCCAAAGCTTATCATAAGTTAGTGCTTAAAAAATACTTGTTGACTTGACCAAAGGTCACAATTAAGTGCTGGAAGTTCTTATTTTAATGATGAAGAATCTGAGGCTCCGAGAAGTTGTGAATATTTAATCATGACACAAGTTATTGGTAGTTGATCTGAAATTTTTAACTTGAGTCTTCTGATGCCAAATCTGTTGCTTTTTCTACTGTACCATATTGTATGTTTAATTTTTGTAAACTACATCACATTCTTCCATTTTTGTAATTTCCCAGTTTCTTTAGTTTTAAGTCTCACAAATATTTGCTTCATAACATTGCTCTGTTTTGCTGTTTCCCATATTGTTAATTTAACATTATCTAATTCTGTCATAACATTAAAAATCCTCTATATTGTCATTTTGGCCATCATTCATTTTTTAATGTCTTTACTGTGGAATGAGTCCCCCCCAGTATTATTTTGCCTAATAGATCATGTTTTTAAGGAGTTAAACCTGTTCTGTATTAGTGTGATTCAAAACCCACTCTCTCCCGCCCCTTTACCCATTTTTCCCTAAGGGAAAGGAGAATAAGATGCCAGACACTGTTAAATGCTTTACGTATATGTCATTTCATTTGATTCTCATAATAACTCTGTAAGGTAAGTACGCGATCACCATTTTCCAGTTGAGAAAGCTTAGGCAATTTGCAGTTAAATGATTTGCCCAGAGTCACACAGCTAATAAGTTTCTGAGTTCAGATTTGAAATCAGATCTTTCTGACTCCAAGCCCTGTGTTCTCTCCACTGGGTCACAAACTGCTCCTTATGACCTGGGGTGATTGATCTTGGGGAACCTGATTCCAAAGGCTTGTTTAATCCCACTTGGAATTAATCCAAGAAAATCTCCAAAATAAAGCTTAGGTATAGCTTGTGACTGTTTCCCTACATGTGGTAACAGGGTCTCTTAATTTCTACACAAGTGGAACAGTCAGCAAACTGTTGGTATTGAGAATGAAGCAACTTTTAGTTCCGCCCCCCTCCCACCCCCGAAAATGCATAAGAATACATATAAAACATTTGGTTGGACCCATCTGCTCCTTTCAGAAGGGAACTGAACTTGAGGTTTCTTTAAAGGCAAAACCCCATGTAATTCTGGTTAGTATCTTTCCCTCAGTGTCCTCCTATTAGTCATCCCAAGACTTGCCACTCAGTGGTTTAGATTCCTTCTAGAAAGTAAACATTTTCAGCATTATTGAATAAACAAATTCCCTCCTATCAGAACTGCCTTGTCAAAGTAATTCACTAGTTTTGCTTTTCATTGTGTGGAAATTATAGGTAGATTGATTTTCTTTTTTCCAAGGAGAACAAAGTCTCCAGGGAGTTAGGGTCAACAGCATTGCCAATGATCTCCTATTCAGGCCTTGTGCAAGGACTCATCTATTATAGCACTCACTGTATTTTGCTGTGCCTGCTGAGGTATAAGTAGGAGTTGCCAGGTGAAAGGTAAAGGGATAATCCTAAAGAATGAGAGTGGAAAAAACCTGACCTGGGTTTCAACAGCCTAGTTGACTGATTAGTCCTTAGCCAATCAGCAGGAAGCAGCCCTAGGCTCTGAAATCCTCATTTAGTGTTTTGAGTTGCATACTAACATTCCATAAGTGGGTTCTCTTCAGTTTGCCTCTAATCGAATGTTCTTGTTTAGTAATCTTAACAATTTGATTGGTGGAACTTTTTTTATTGACTTTTATTTCAGTTCCAAATTTTCTCTCTTCCCCCCATCCCCAGCAGACAAGAAAAACAAAACCCATTACAAATATGTATAGTCATGAAAAACAAATTTTACTGGGAGAATTTCTTAAATTAATTGATGAGTCTTTTAATTATTCTATGGTACGTTTGTCAACTGAAGATGAGCTATGTAGAATAACTACATAAGGCTACCAGAGTACCTCCATGTGTGTCTAGGGCTATGTCAGGCCACTAGGAGAATGAATACAAAAGAAACTGGATGTTTCTTAACCCTCAAAGAGCTCACCTAATTTTTAACTTATAAGCAAATTAGTCACTAATATTTAGAGTGTCTGTAAATAAGTTTCATTTATTTATGTTTCATAATGAGTTTTTTAAAGGATATATTTGCCTATATATTATATATATATATATAAAGAGAAGTAGTTTGGTATAGTGAAAAGACCATTGGATGTGGAAGGCTGAGGTTCTAGTCTTAGTTCTACCCTATACTAGCTATATGACCTTGGGCAAGGCACTTACTCAGCTTATTTGTTAACAAGGAGATAGCGTTGTTTTGTACCTACTTCATGTGACTGAGTGAAAAATATTTGTTAGGTATTCCTTGTATGCCAGATTGTCTGCTACATAATAGGGATACAGACTTGAGACAGTTTCTGCCCTTAAGAAGGTGACATTCTGATGTGGGGATACAATAGATACAGGAGGGTGCTAAATGCTTTACAGATATTATCTCTTTTGATTGTCACATTAACCCTGAGAGCTAGGCATTATTATTATCCCCATTTTATGGTTGAGGAAGCTTAGGTAGAGCTTAAGTGACTTGCCTAGGATCACACAGCTAGTAAATATCCCAGCCTGGATTGTGAACTCAGATCTTTCTGATGCCAAGTCCATCAAACTACCTACTGTGCCACCCAGCTAGGAAAGGTTGATGATGTGTGGTAGCAGGACAGATGCTAAGGGCCTACCTTGCTTGTGGAGAGATGGATAAAATATGAAGCATGTCTGGGGCAGCTAGATAGAGTTAGCTGAGTTTGCAGTAATCCTCCTGTCAGGACAGAGTTACTAAACTGATTGGATTGACTTGGTTTAGGGACTTGAAAAAAGGGGCACGCTGTTCTGGAAGTTTGTAACATAAGGTTGCTGTTGAGGTGAAGGGAAGAGTATAGCAGTAGGTGAGAAGGCAAGGTGCCTAGCCAGGCTCTGGTTTCCTGGAAGAAGGCTAGATGGGATGTGACGCTCAAATGATTCAGAGATCCTAAAGCACAGTTTGTGTGTACCTTATAAAATGTTGTTTTTTTTTACTTGCTGTTTTCAGCTGATAGTTGAAATAAGATTTTTGATCATAGATGAGGTTGTTTTGAAAGTTATTTCCTTTGTATCCTTTAACACATATTACATTTACTTAAAACTTTAGAAATCCACACTGCTGCTCCTGGTGCTCATGTGGGTCAGTGGTTTGTAGAATTCAAGACTGAGGGCTAATGAATAACTCCTTGTCAAAATTAGACATTTAAGTAATAGATTCTCTAGAAGGAGTGTTTATTTGGAAGCCTGAACCGACAAGTGGGGCAGCTAGGTAGCACAATGGATAGAAGTGCTGGGCTTCCTGAATTCAAGTCTAGCCTTAGACACTTACTAGCTGTGTGACCCTGGGCAAGTCACTTAATCCTGTTTGCTTCAGTTTCCTCATTTATAAAATAAGCTGGAGAAGGAATTGGCAAATCACTGCACTAACTTTGCCAAGAAGACCCCATGGGGTCATGAAGAGTTGGACACAGATGAAATGAGTAGACAACAAAACTCAACAGGTAGAGGCAGTGTAGTGAAGTGGAGAATCGCTGGATTTCTTCTCAGAGCATTTGGGTTCAGATACCAACTCTGCCCCTGCCTTATCTCTGTGACCTCGGGCAAATCTCTTAACCTTTCTTCACCTCAGCTTTGTCATCTATAAAATGAGGAAATTGAACTTAAATGACTTTCAAGCTATAAATCTGTGATCTATAATTTAAACAAATAACATTATTTCTGTTTTCTCATCATAATTAACCACAAGTTTCTTTCCATTTAAGGGTTCTTTGTTCTACTCTCATCTAATATAACTTTATACTCATGGATAAATTATCTGCATTTCTGGCTAAGTTCTTTTCAAAACTTTTCTTCAAATGAATGGAGTAAAGGAAGCTCACAACTTTTTCTGCTCTAAGGAATTGGACCATCATGTTGCATTTAACACAGGTGAAAGTAGGCCTAACCAACTCTGTGATGTTTAGTAACATCAGAATTGTGGAATAATCTAATTCAAAAAATATAGGATTACAGATTTAGAGCTGGATGAGAAATTGGAGCCTATTGGGCCTCATTCTTTATTTTATAGATGAGGAAACTGAAGGATAGAGAGGTTAAATCATTGCCCAGGGTCACACTAGCTGGCAAATGTCTGCAGCACGATTCAAACTCGTGTCATCCTGATGCCAAATCTGGGACTCTATCTACTCTTCCATTGAACTACTAGCAACAGAAGTAATCTGACACTCAGGGTATACTTGATCCTACCTTGAAATGACTAAGCATCCTATGTTAGTGTGCGGAAGCAGATATATGATCCTGTTCTCTTATCCTTCCTGTGTGGTTTCAACTTCTTTCTGAAAGTTCTGCTTATTAGAAAATGAATGCAATTTTCAAATAGATTATTTTGTTTCTTTCTAAATGAGTTACCTAGTGAAACAATCAACAATGGCAAAGATGAATTAGCCTTCTTTTTTTAGCTAATATCAGAGGGTTAGTCTCAGAGCTGTCTAGATTTTAAATAAATGTATATATATATATACATATAAATAAGTATATACATATAAATATATAAATAAATGTATATTTTTATTCCAATCTCAATCCAATTTTATAGGCCTTGATTTTGTGCTGCCTTTTGGTTTGTGTGCTATTTCTCTGATGTCTGGAACTTGTTTGGTCTTTGGAACATTAGATTGTTTTATAGCAGCATACTTCTTAGTCTTTTCAGGCTTTTGCAACGTAAGGGGTTTTGATGCAAAGGGAATAGGTACCAGTGACTATGTATGAACGTATACAGTGGAAAATAAAATAATGCTTAGATTTAGACTTTTTTGGAGAGAGAGAAAATATAAGTAGATGGAATTGTTTAGATAAAAGTGGTAGATTTTTAAGTTCATAGAAGACAGGACCTTTTTATGCCCCCCCCCCCACTATGTTTAGCAAAATATTGTGTACAGATTTATTTATTTTGTGTGAATCCATAAGACAAAGGGGCTCTGGAAACATGGCCTTATTCCTTTGTAATTGGGTTCTAGTGGTTGGAGGGAAAGCTTCACTCTTGCCCCCGAGGTGAGCTGAAAAACCTGAGCTTACTTCTGCTATGAGTGAGTAGTTCTGATACACTTTATCTGAGTCCCTGAGTTTCTGTGAAAATCTGTTTAATGGATGGAACTCCATGGAAAAGGAGATAGATGTTGTAGTTCTAAACCAAGACCTTAAGTCTGTGGTGCTTTTCTGGTGGAAGTGAGGAAGAGATGCTCTGGTGGTTTAATGATTCCTTGAATGATTGTATCCAAATTTGGTTTGGTCTCAACTTTGAGAGAGATCTGTCTTTAAAGGAGCTCTCCAGAGATTTGTGTTTTGGACTTCTGTTATTTAGCACTTTTGTCACTTGGATATGAACTTAGGTGATGTGTTTTCAGATTTTGCAGATGATGCAAACGTGGGAAGCTATTGTCTTCTATCTCTTTTACTGTTAACAGCCAAACTTCTTGGAAAAGCTGTCAACATTTATTGCTTCAATTTCCTCTCCTGCCTTCTTAACTCTTTGCAGTTTGGTTTCTGACCTCATTACTTAATTGAAACTGTTTTATCCAAAGTTAACAAATGCTCTCTCTTTTTTCCCCCCAAATGCTCTCTTAATTGCCACATCTAGTCCTCAACTTTCTTGACCTTTCTCTGCAGCATTTGGTACTATTAACCACCGTGTCTTCTGAGTACTCTCTTTTTCTGAGTTTTTGTGGCACTACCTTCTTGGTTCTCTTCCTATCAGTCTGTCTGCTCCTTCTTAGTGTCCTTTGTGAGCTACTAACCCACTTGTGGACCAGGGAGCTTTTTTTCCCTCTGCATTCCCACGCCCCCCACCCCCACCCCCTGGCAGTGACCTCTATTATGGGTTCAGTTATTCTCTCTCTGCATGTGATTTCCAGATTGATTTATCTAGCCTTATTCTTAATTTTGGGTTGCATTAGGAGGGTCATACCTTTTAGGAATAAGGAAGTGAGTATTCCATTGTAATCTGCCCTTGTCACATTTCACCTAGTGTTTCATTGTGCGTACCACAAGTTAAGAAGAACATGGAGAGCGTCCACAGGAGGGAAACCAGTGCGGTGAAGGGATTTGAATTCATGACATTTGAGAATAAGTCGAAGGAACTCGGTATATTTTAACCTAGAGAAAAGATAAGTAGAGGGTGGGGGTGAGAAATGATAGCTGAGTTCAAGAATGTGAAGGACTACTCCATGGAGAGGACATTACACTTTTTCTTTTTAGCCCAACAAGTTGGAACCTGAAGTAATAGGTGGAAGTTGTGAAAGGTTATTTTAAGGTTGCTGTTAGGAAAAACCTCCTAACAGAGCTGTCCAAGAGTTAATTGACCTTCCTTCAGAAGTAGTGGGTTCTCCTTTGGGAAAGTCTTTAGGCAGAGACTGAACAACCATTTCTTTCTGGTGTCGTTTGGACTAAGTGGCCCCTAAAGACCCTTCCAGTTCCAACGTTCTGTGATTCGGTGCCTAGATGTGTGGTTTGCAGTCCATTGGCTTTCCAGAGTTATTGCAAGGGATCCATGCAAATCCTTCAACAAATAAATGTGCCTTCTGTATTTTGGGACCAAAGTAAGAGGGTCCTGAACAACCCTTCCCATCGGACCACATACGAATATGGCACATATGATAAGTAAATATATGTGGGGAAAGCATCCTGTGCAGATTCTTATAGGCAGAGGTACACAAGCCTAAAGGATTGGAGACCTCTGGCTTAGAGGATCAAATGCAAATGTCTTAGTCTGGCATTTAGGTCCTTCCATGACATGGCATGTAACTACTTTTCACAAATCCTGCATTCTGCAAAGTGAGCTGTTCTCTGAACTGGACTGGAATGTGTTCCTTCTGCCTCTCCACATTTCACAGTCTTGCCTAAAATCAAAGCTTGTCAAATCAGGTGCCAGTGACTCTTTCTCTGATCCCTTCCTCGATTTTCTTTATATTCTCCTTATTTGTGTACTTTTTATTTTCCTTTATGAAGGAGTTTCATCCCACTGTTTAACACAATGGTTTGCAAGTTGTGGAGCTTGATAAAAATTTGTTGCATCGAATTAAGTTCTAAACTTCTTAAGGACAAGGATAAGGCTTCTATGGCATTCATTTGTTGATTACTACTATCCTAATCCTTTAAAATAGCTACATAAAAACTCTTCCTTGGCTTCTACAATACATTTTCTTTAATTCTTCTGCTTCTCTATTTGTTCCTTCTATTCTCATTTGTAAATTCAAGGCACCAAAATTAAAAGAATGTTAGCTTTGACATCTGAAGAGTGGAGTTTAAATTCTGGCTCAGCCATTTAGTATTTCTGTAATCTTGGGTAAATCATGTAACTTCAGTTTTCTCAACTATAAAATGAGATTATATTAATTGACTTTTGAGATGCCTGTGACCTCAAAATCTATGACCTTATGAGTCTTTTCCTTACCTGTAGGCATTCCTATAAAAAGCTTAGTCATTAACTCTGCATTCTTCTCTCTCTACAATTTCTGCTGAAATAATGCTTTGTCTAAGCTTACTTTTAATGTGGACTCTCTCTATGGGTATATATGTAAATATATGTCTCCATTTCTAATGTATCAATTCCAAATACCACTAGAACTGTCAACTGTGTATCTCTACTTGAATATCTTGCCCGCAAAATAAAGTTTAATATGTCTGAAACTTAATTTAAAAATAGATTTGTAGAGTTGGAGGGAGCCTTGGAGATCATTATCAGATGAAGAAATAATAAGGTAGAGATATAGGTATCTTTCAATTACCAGATATCTAGTCATATCACTGGATGTCTAGATATTTAGGGCAGTGACATGAAAAATCCAGTTATAATATGGCAATATAACAAACCTGTTGTTGCAGTTGAAATTAAGGTACACTGAGGCACAAAGCTCTAAGCACTATCAATTTATTAGCAAAGTATGAATTTGCCAGTAAATAGGGTCTCAGCCTCCTCAGCAAGCTAATACCCAGAATGAGAGCTATCAAATCATTTTTATTAGCAAAAGGACAACCATCCAAAAAACTAGAAGGCAGCATCATAGAGGGGGAAAACATTATATACAATTGGTTATAAAATCAGAAGCATTGTAGGTATGGAAAATAGCTCATAGACAGGGAGAGATTGAAGATAAGCAAAAGAGTAGAAGTGATATAGGGGACAATTTGTTGGTGAATATGGGATGGTATAGGATCACTTTGGGGTGTTGAGGTAAGCCTTGGCAAGGAGAAAGGCAGTGGCTTTATGCATGAAGAGGTGAGGGAGATAGTGGCAGATGTCATCTGAATGATGTGAGATAAGGAGAAGAAAAGAAGAGGGAGCTATCCTCCAGATAGCTGACAGTGATATCCAGAATCACAGGTGTAGACCATGTCAATTCCCTGCTAAATATATTTTAATGGTGCCATGTTATCTGTAGGATGAAACAGACTCTTCTGTTGGGCATTTAAATCTTTTACAACATAGTTCCAAGCTGTGTTCTCCCAGCCTAATAATATTATATATTACTCCTCTACATATACATAGAAGCCACTCCTCTCATTTTTCTGCATTTTGTTTGCCTAAACCCATCTGTTCCTGCCACACTTCCCTATTTCTCTCACCACCACTCTTTCTGACCTTTTAGTCACCCAGATTCACAATGTTGGTATCGTCTTTGATTCCTTATTCTTCCTTACCCTACATATCTGATGAGTTTCTGGATCTTGTATTTTATACCTCTCACATCTATTCTAGCTCTGTCCCTACCATTTCTTGTCTAGAATTATAATACTTCCTCCGGTCTATCCTCCCCTAGATTTCATATTGGTATTTCTAAAATACCAATCTGACCATGTCATTCCTCATTCTGAAATTTAAAGTGCTCTACAGCTTCTACATACCTTTACACTCTTATTTCATGATTATTTTCCATGAATTCTTTGTTACAGCCATATTGGTTTGCTAACTTTTGTGTGAATCTCCTTCCGCTCTCTACTTTTGCATAAATGGTCTTGCAAGTATAAAATTCATTCTCTTCCTTGTGTTTACTTTTAAAATTCTTAGTTTCATTTAAAGCACAGTTTGAGGCAAGCTCATATGCAGTTCCTAGTCCTCTCAGTTCTTGACACTTTTTCCCACTTGTTTTTTCTTCTTTTATATATTCTTTGCATCAGTCAGCATAGATCTCTTGTATCCCCTTTTTAGTGGAATATAAATTTCTTGACTTTTCCTACACCATTCTGTTTCCCCTCTTTGTATTCCCAGTGTCTGCACATTTTCTTTGGGCCTTGAGGGTATATTGGGCCCATATTTTAATTACCTAATGTGTTTGGCTGGAGTGCAGTGTGAAAAACTCTTAAGAAAAGAACTACCCTTCTCTTTGGTATGTAAAAGCAAACTGTGAAACAAATTATCTTTCTGAGACTTCCCTTAACTTTTAGAAGAAAAAAACCTAGACCTTAGTTGGGCAGACCTACATTTTTGTGGGTGAGAGAAGATCAGTGGCAGTGAGTGGTCTCCTCCACCAAATAACAGTTTATATTGATTTGAAGCAGAAGGCCATAGTAGAGGTAGATGGAAATGCTTGCAAAAAGCCTGACGAAGTTTTTCATGGACAGTGTTCCTGATCCAGTTACCTGTGATTTTTAGGAAGGACAAAGATTCCTTGAGTGGCAGCAGCTTTGGGGTTTGTTAGATAATCTCCCTAAGTTCAAGAGCTCCCAAGATGGAAAACTTGAATGAGAAGGGTAGGAGGGAGAAAGAGAAAGGGAGAGGGGGGCAGAGAGCTAGAGAAGGAAGGGCAGGGGGAAGAGGAAGAGGAAGGGGAATGAATTGAGAAAATAGTCCGTGAAAAAAAGGATCATCAATATAGCTCCTAAGAAATTCCCTATAGAAAACAAAGCCAATGAGTTGCTGAGAGACAGTATAGGTCCAGTGTACAAAGGAATCCCCATTATAACATCCCTGGCACTGCTCAAAGATCTCTAAGAGAGGGAAGCTCCTCATCTCTAGAAGCAGGCTATTCTTGCACCTAGGAAGTATTTCCTGACATCAAGCTTGAAATGACCTTTTTGAAGGTTCCACTTATTGCTCCTAGTTCTGCCTTCTGTGGCTAAACAGAACAAACCTAATCCCTTTTCCACTTAGCAGTCCTTCACATCCTTTGAAAACTGTGTTATGTCTTTCCCCCTTCTTCTTCCCTCTTGAAATATCTTTTCTTTAAGCCCATCCATTTCCTTCAGCTGACCTTCATGTGCCATGAGTCCTTTCACTGTCTTAGTTCCTTTCTTCTGTATGGTTTCTGAGTCCTTCTTAAATTAAATTATGCAACCTGGAACTGAGCCCTTCACTCCAGGTGAGATCTGACAAGGTTATTTACAAATAGGATTCTCACTAGATTCTTGTGTATTAGTTGCCATATCACATTGGTAACTCATATTGAGCTTGAAATCCATTAAAACCCTCAGTTTTGCTGTCCCTTACCCTCACTTTTACCCATGTTTACTCTTACTTATATTTTTAGAGCTGGTTTTTTGTACCAGATACATGTGTTCCTATTTAATTTCTTTCCCCTGTTAAGTTCATACCAATGTTTTAGTGTCTCAAGATCCTGACTCTGTCATCCATTGTGTTAGCTAACTGTTCCAGCTTTGTGTCATCAGCAAATTTGATGAGTGTACCATCTATGCTTTTATGCAAGTCAGTGTTAAAGATGTCCAAAAGTCCAGGGCCAAAAGTACAAATCTGTGGAATATTCCACTGGAAACCCGCCATTTGACGTAATGATTAACAACTACTTTTTGAATTTGGCCATCTATTTATTTCTGAATCCATTTTGTCTAATCTATATCTCTTTATCTTTTTCATGAGAATTGAATAAAAAGAAATGAAAAAGGATGAGCAAAAGTTGAAATATTCTGAAAATAATATTTTATCAATGGTATGATCTTTTTAGTGAGAGCTGTGTGATGTAATTTCACATTTCCGTAGTAGAGGTAGGTTGCTTTTCATAGCAAAAGAACACAGGCTGAGAAATAATCCACTTAAGATTCCCAGTATCTCATTTCATCGGATGTCCAATCTCCAGTGTCTTCCTTTCACTGAGAGAGGAAAGGGAATTTCATCTTCATGTTTCCTGCTGTCTCAGCCATTGAGTTAGTGGGTTAGTTTGGTGTTGGAGTACTGTTATTGCAAATAAGAGTCCTCAAGAAGATTATGGCACTGGCAGGCACAGCAGTAGAGGGCTTGTGGGCCAGATGCCATCTTGGCTACTGTTACATGAGTCTGCCTAATGCTCACATCTCGTCAGTACTCTTTGCCCTTATGACCAGAGAGCACGGTTTTGGGGACCAGGTCCTCTACTGAAAGAGAGGACTCACTAGTCACTGCTTTTCTGGAACTCTCTAACATGCCTCTTTCTTTTATGGAAATGCAGTAGTTTCCATTCTGCCTTAGTAAATGTGTTATGAAACATTTGGAGGAAAGTAGGGAGTCATTTCTTCAAGGTACATGTTTAAGAAATGAGATTCTTTATTAATCCTGTAGCTGAATTTCACCATCATCTCCTTGACTATGAAGATATTTAACTAGAGAAATTAACAAAAATATGTTACTACCTGAACTGGAAAGATCATTATCTCATCAGGTTGATAACTTCCAGCAACTTGAAGCAAACAAATGAAGAGGAAGAAGAATTTGGAAATGTTCAAGTGGCAATTCTGCAGAATGGATGATGGTAACTTAGACGAACATTAGGCGTTGAATTACTGTGTGTGATAGGGAGACTACATTAACAATGTAAAATGGTAAAAAACCAAACATGTAGCTTCAATTCACTTGCTGAGCAACATTTTTAAATAATGATATGGACTTCTTAAAGAGATAACACTGATTTTTTTTAACGTTTTATAAAAGTTTTATTATAAAAATCTTTTGGATTTGCAAAGAAAAAATTATGATGTTGTTCTTTTCATATTTGGATTTTTTTTTTCTTTTTTTGCTCCTCTGATATTGCTAGACCTCTGGTGCAAGCTCTTATCTCTTCACACCCAAACTATTGCAATAGCCTACTGTAGATCTACCTACCACAACTCCGTTCTCACTCCATTATATTCTCATTCACCTGCCAAAGTGATTTTACTAAAGTACAGGTCTGACTGTGTAGCCTTCCTTACTCAGTAAACTCTATTGGTTCGCTGTCACATTCATTATCAAGTATGTAATCCTCTGGCAGCCTTTCATGACCTTGAACTACCTCCCTCCTTTCTTCCCCAGTCTTCTTATATTTCCCTCCCATCCTTCTTCATGTACTCTTCAATTCAATGACACTGACCTCCTTCCTTCCATAAAGAAGACACTCTATCTCTAGGCTCTGGACATTTTCACTGGCCTGGAATGCTCTTCCTTCTCATTTCTGTCTCCTGGCTTCTTTCAACTCCCTGTTAAAGTCCTACCTTCTTTGAGAAATATTTCCCAATCCTTCTGAATTCTGGGACGTTCCCTCCGTTGATTATTTAGTTTTTCCTATATATAGTTTGTTGTACATAGGTTTTTTTTTTTGCATGCTGTTCCTTCTTCCACCATTATTAGATTGAAAATAAGGATTGTTTGAGAATAAAATACATGTGGGCAAAAGTTCCTAATTAGTTTATCACTCAAAGGCATGCAAGCATGCAGCTTTCTAGTGCTGAAGTTCCACAGGAGCCCTACAGTCATTTAACTGAAGAGTGTGTTATGTACCTAGGTCTGGAGCCCAGTTCCTCTGGGTTTCTACCCCTGTGTCTAACTGATGTTGGGCAAAGGCAAATTTCCAGGGACTGAATGGGAGGGCGACCTCAGGGACAGTTAGTCAACAGGTGGTCCAGATTATGACTTTTCCTTGATGGACCATAAGGGTGTTGTGATTAAGGAAGTCTAACTGTGGTACATTGTGGAATTCCACTGTATATGAAATTTTTGCTTTGACAGGTGCTATGGGTAAAGTTGGGTAGTAGTTAGGTTATTACATCCCTAAAGGACCAGTGCCAAACTCAGAAGGGAAAAGTTTAGAAGCTTGTATAGCCGGGAGAGAAGGGGGAATTTGGAATGGAGGAATGTCAAGTGACAGTGTTGGGCAAAAGGGATATTGTTAGCTATTTGTAACACTGTTGAGTGTTGCTTTGGAATGTACAAGTTAGTTGGCAAATATGTGATCTTGCTGAATTGGTCAGAGTTGAATCCTCCCTGTTTCATTCCTATCCACTCCCGTGGGAATGGTTTGGGAAAGTGGTTCTCAAACTTTGTGGTCTAAGCATCTCTTTATACTCTTAAAAATAATTTTAAGATCCTACCCCATCCCCCAGTTGCTTTTCTATTTAGGTTGTATTATAGCCACCCATATTTAGAGTATTAGAAATTAAAATACTGGTATTATGAAACTAGTTTTGACATGTGAATCCTCTGAGTCTCAGGGATCCCCAGGGGTCCCAGGATCACACATTGAGAACCAATGGTTTAGGTTAAGATCTTTTTCTTCAACCAGTATCTTCTCATCCCCAACTTTCTTCTCTTTGTCCATTTTAACTAACCAAACTCTTACAAAAATTAGTTCACATTTTAGCCTATGGGTAATATGATGGCTCCTAGGTTTTTGTGGTCTTTTTGTTTGCATATATCAGATGGAAAATTGGTAGTACAATCACAGTAACTCAGAGCCTCTAGAGAAGAAAATATATACTATTTAGACTCTTCTTCCTAATTTAAATTTTATATTTATTTCTAGCTAAGTCCTAGTCGCCTTACATTTGAGGAAACAATGAGATTATGGGAAATGTTTTGATAAAAGAAGCCAGCAGAATATATTACAGGATAGTGTCTATCCTGTAGAGAAAGGGAAAAGCAGACCAGTTTTTGGTACTTACTTTAGTTCTTGAATATTTGGGTAGTTTCAGTTCAGATGATAGTCTTCTGCTCTGAAATGCTTATGGAGGCTTGATGGACCCATGTGATCTCTCCTTTCTTTGCTGTAACCCAGTCCTCCTTTCATTTTCCCTTTCGGCCCCCACCTTCTGTTGTTCTTCCTACGCTGTCCCTGCACTGCCAAGCCTGGGTCATTAGTAGGAGGGTGGTGGTGTCCTCAACAAAAATAAAAGCGGTTAGAGGAGATGTAGGAGATGTAGGCCCCCGTGGGGGAAAGTCTTGGTCATAATTGACATTGATAATAGTGTTTTATTCTGAATGTTAGCACATGATACGGTGCATTGTATTGGCCTGATTAAAGTTAATTATGGGAACACAGAAGAGCTGGAGTTCAGGAAGGAGAGTGACCTTTCTAGATTAGGGAGTAATGGTGCTACAATTAGCTTTACTCAAAGAGATGAATTTCACTGTGCAGAAATTACTTATTTCTCTTATTGTTGCTCCTTATCCTAAGTTTTTTGTAAGCAGTTGCCAAAGTTATCTGGAAGGAGTCTATTTAATGTGACCCATATATATCAAAATTCACTTAAGTTCAGCAAATATTCATTAAAAATCTACTGTATGTATATCCTCTGCACATAGTACAGTGTCTTGAATGAAAAGTTACTTCCTGGAAGGAACTTAAATTCTTCCAGAGATAGCAGAGTAATGTAATTCCATCTCCGGTTTGATTTGGAAAAGTTAATTTGGCATATTTAAATAGAGTTACATAATGTGTTGTATTACACATGTGTTCCCGCAGAATTCTGAGTAAATTTGATTTTTGAGAAATTGAATTATTTTGTCTTTAGTTTACATTTCAAAGATTATAAGATCATAGATTTACTGATGAGGAAACTGGGGTTCAGAGAGCTTAAAAAGTAACTTATTCAAGGTCACATGGGTAGTATGTAAAAGAGCATTGTTTTTGCACCCAGGATCTCTGAATGCAGAATTAAAATTCTTTTCATTGTACCATCATACTTTCTGCACATGTCCTTTTCTATTTTAAATTAACTATACAAATGTAGAATGGGGAAGAAATAGTTATATAATACTTGAGGTGAAAAAGACATGAAAATTTTAGGAAACTATAAACTCATGAACAGTGGTATAACATGACAGTTAAATATTAATGCAATCTGTTTTGAATATGTTGGGTTTGAAATGTCTACAGTACATCGAGTTATAAATGTGTAGGAGGCAGTTGCTGATGTGGAACTGGAGCTCATATTGATGCTAAGGCTGAATAAATAGATATGGAATTTTTTTTTGTACAGACATAATTGAACCTATGGGAGCTGAGGTCATTAAAGGAGGGAGAGAAGAGAAGATGACAGAGCCTTGGGATATCCACTGTCATTTGGCAAGACATGGGTGAAGAGCTAGCAAATGAGACTGAAAAGGAGCAGTTAAGTTAGAGGAAAACTGAAAGGGAGCAAGAGTCTAGCTGATCTGGGGAGGAGAAAATATCCAGGAAGGGAAGGAAATCAGCTGTGTCAAATGCTGAAGAGAAGTAAAGAAGGATGAGGAATGAATTAAAGCCATTAGATTTGGTAACTAAAAGATCCCTGGTAATTTTAGAGTGAGAATCTTCAGTTTTTAAAGTGTTCTTCCACATGTGCATGCCTGAGTGTGTCCCTAACCTATTCAATTAACTCTAGTGCTTCTTTTCCCTCCCAGATAAAATATAAAATCCTGTTTGACTTTTAAAGCCCTTCATAACCTGATTTTCATAACCTGATTTTCATAACCTGATTCCTTCATCCCTCCCCAGTCTTTTTACACATTAATCCTCTCCATGTGCTCTGTGATCTAGTAACTCTGGCCTCTTAGCTCTTCCTTGAATGAGACAGTCTATCTCTTGACCCTGTGCATTTTCACCATTCAATGCTCTCTTGCCCACCTCCAAAGTCTCAGTTAAAATCCATCCTCTGCAAGTTCCTGGTGCTCTTTGGTGTTATTGTCTTCCTTCTTCTTTGTACTTTACATATCTTGTTTGTAATAGCTATTTTTATTATCTCCCCTATAAATTATCTCCCCTATTAAATTGTGACCTCTTTGAAGGAACTAGGGTGCAGAGGAGGTAAAGACTGGATATATAGATTTGGTAAATATCAGTGTAGAAGAGTTCTAGGACCTGATGAGATCAGCAGGAGAGGTTTTAAAGAATGAAATGGGCCCAGGAGTTAAAAGTGACACCCACATTCAGGGAGCAGGAGATAAATGATGATCTAGTAAAGGATGAGAAGAAAAAATGGTCATGGCAGGAGAACTTGGAGAGAACATTATAAGGAATCCTAAGGCAAGAGGAAATATTCAGGTGGAGGCAGTTGTCTTCATTATTAAAAGCAGAGGAATGATCAAGAAGGATGAGGACTGAGAAAAAGTCATTGAAATTGTGATGGATAAATTTTTGTTAAAGTATTGGGTGGAAAGCTAGATTGTAAGGTGAGGCTGTGTGGGAAGTGAAGAAGTAGAGTCTGTAAGTATAGGAGTCAATACAGTAAGTAGTGAGAGATTGAAGATGAGAAGAGTTCTGTGTTGGAGAGGGACAGTTTCTCAGGGAATATTTCCATCTCTTGGCTTAGCATTTTTCACTGGTTTTCCCCCATACCTGGAACTCTCTCATCTCAGCATACCAGCTTCCCTGGTTTCCTTCTAGTTTCATTCACCTTCAGTCTCACTGTGGATCAAGAAAGCCTTACCCAGTCCTTAATCTTACTGCCTTCTTTCAGAGATTATCTTCAGTTATTCTTGTCTACATCTGGTTTGTTCATAGCTGTTTGTATGTATTCCCTCCCACATGACCCCAGCACCCTTCCCCTCAATTCCTTGACAATAGGGACTTTCTTTTTATCCTCAGCACTTAGCATAGTGTCTGGCATATAGTAGGCTTTCATTAAGTGCTATTTGGTTATCTGAAACTGAGAATGGGGTTGAATAGAGACTTTGATATATTAACTGTAATTTCTCTCAAATGTTGTTTCTTTTAATTTGAGAATATTGTTTTTTGTTTGTGGATCACAGACCACCGACTGAAATAAAAATCAGAGACTTCTCAAGGTAGAAGCAAAGCAGCAAGGTTTTATTACGATCTCATGAGAGAGGACATGTCCTCTCCAATAAGTAATCAGGAGAGTGAAGCAATTACAGAAGGCAAAAATAGAGATTATATATCCCTAATGCAGATCCCAGCCCCCTGCTGGCCTTTTACTCTCATTGGCTGGGAGGCAGGCTCATAATCCAAACATGACAGTCTACTCTGTGAATAGGGGTTAAGTAGCAGTGGAATAACCAATATGGCAACCCAAGGAGGGTTGTGTTATGCTAATATGGCAACCTACGGGGGTTGTGCTAGATTGACGTGGCAACACGACGAGGGGTGGGGGGTGGAGTTTTAATTTTTGTAGTCTCAAAAGTCACATGATTTCTGGGAAACTGAAACTTAGGCCTAATCATCTACCAAAAGCCTCAGTGTGTTAAGCACTGAGAAATCTTCACTAACTTTATTCCATTCGTTGTGCAAAATCCTTTCATCCTATAATTGTATCTGTTGGATTTTTCTACAATTTCTTCCATTTTTTAAAATAATACTTCTTTCTCATAGTTATCAAAATTATCACTTCTTTTTTTGTTTCAGGTATTTTTTGGGAGGGATGGGGGTTGGGTATGATTGTAAATACTGTACTTATTTTGCTAATTCATTGTATGTGGCATGGGATATGGATTCATGTTTATCATTTGCAAAGTAATTAAAATATAATGACAACATGCAAGTTTTAAATATTAGTTTAAATTTTGGCTAATTCAAACCATACTTTTTGTTTCTTTCAACTTAATATTTCCCCTGATTATGTATAAAAACAGCTTTAACATTAATTTAAATTTTTCTTGAATTCTAAATTCTTTCCATCCCTCCACTCCCACTTTATTGAGAAGGCAAGCAATTTGAAAAGTTATGCATCAGACCATACTTTAAGAACTTTTTTAGTGCTTTTGAGTCATCATTATTCATATGAATAGAGTATCAATTCTGTTTTCTGTGTCCTGTGTAGGAGTGCTAGTTAAGCATTCTTATTAATACAAGAAGGATATAACAGAATATACTTACTAGACTTCTGTATTATTTACCCCTTTTTTGAAGGTATGGGAAGGAGGAATACAAATATAAATTGTTCAGTAAATATTTAGTTTCCTGAAACATGAAGTCCATAAGATTGTAGTATTAGCATTTAAATAAGAAGCCAGGTGGCCTGAAAAAGAAAAGGACAAAAGTGAATTTGTTTTGCAATCTCAAATATAACTTTACAAATAAGATTCCAGCACTTGCCTTCCTCTCACCTCTTTTTTTAAAAATCTTTTCATTGTGGTCAGTGATACTTATATTTTCTTCCTGGTCTTTTTAAAATAGGCTTTTAAGATGTTTATAGGGAATATGATACGTAATTGAAGAGTTATAGGTAAATAGTAATTTAAAAATAGAAGTTAGGTTCAGTATTTTTCAACTGTAACATTTACCCTTCCTTAAAGTAACTTTCTGTGTAAACATTTAGGAAAAGAAAACGAGCAGAACTTTTACCTTATTGAACTTTTCTTTGTAGATAAATTGTGCTGTGGAATTCTTGTTCTACCTCCAGATGAAGATCTCAAACTGGTACCTTGTGTGACGTGAACATTTGGTCTTTTGCATGTAGTCTGCTTATCGAATTTTTTGTGTGATAAAAGTTTTGAAAAAATTGATCATCCTGAATTAAAATTTTGGTATAGATAATAGAAGGTGAACTAATTTGATTAGATATTCACAATTTGGATAATCAAGATGCACAATCTTGATTATCTTTTCTAATGGTGAAGAGTATTGGGTTAAATCATGAATACTCAATTATTGGTATTTGGTTTCAGAATGCATATTATGTTCTTTAATACCCATTTGTCAGCAAGCATTTACTATGCACCTTTTATGGCCAGTTATTGTACTAGGTGCTGTGAGTATAGCTATACTTTAATATGAATATATTTAGCTGGACATCAGTGGCACAAACACACATTGTGAAGTTACTAGCTCAGCTTCTTCATTTTATCCTTTTGCTCTTTATTACTGAAGTCAGTGTCACCTTACATAAATACAAAATATCCCCTCTGGGTTTCAAAATGTATTTCTTGGCCAGTTCTTTAATTTAGAGAGGGTAGAATTAAATGAGAGAGTTTAAAGAAAAGACTTTATACCTCACTTGTATGAATGAGAACTTTAAAAACAAGTTTCACAATAGGATAATCAATATTTGACTTGATAATTAGACTAACCTGTACTAACTGTCTTAGATGGGTTTATGCTCACTTTGGCATGAATATACCCCTTTGTGGCTTTAGACTGTAACCCCTCCGAGGCTTATTTTTTATTCTTGTCTGTCTTACCGCAAATTTTCAATAAAGACTGCCCCTCATTCTTTTAATGTGTTGAGTATATCGGCATTACACTAATCACATCTTGTTTGTTATTCTGAGCTCTTGCTTTGGCTTACTTCCTTTTCAGTTAGGTTATTTCCTTTTCTTTTACACAATTCTGAGCATGAGTCACTTTTGGTAATGATGTTATATTTGATTAATGCTTATGATTGTTTTTCAAGTGCCTCTTGAGTTAACTCGTAATTTTGAATATAGTAATAACAGAAACATAAGGCATTTACTTTGTTTTAGAGTACATATTTACATGATTATAACTTTTGTACAGAAACAGGCAACTATGTAATCCCCTTGGCAACATTTTATCTGAAATTGATATGACAACTCAAAAGTATAGCAAGTCTTTTAACATGTTAAAATCAATAGCTGTGTGTTACTGTTACACTTAGTATTTTGATATATATGTTTTATATTTGGTGTATACGGAAACTTCATATCTTAATTTTCTTTTAAACTCAAAAGTAGATTATATCTAGCTTAACAGTTTTCAGAGGAAAAAAGTAAGTGGGTGAAGAATGCCTGTTATCCACACTACCATGGTTAGATGGACAACCAATAGATGTTGGCTATCAGTATAAGTATCTTGAATAAGACACAGTGTATAGTGAGATGGGCCAAGAGTTGAACAGGTGGAAGTGGCCTGGATTGCCCTTGGAGAATTACTTAAGTCTTTTAATGATCCCATGCTAGGCCTAGAAACAAAGCACATTTTTTTTTAATGCCAGCAATTTACAGTTATGATGTATGGCTGAGAGTCATGAGACACTACAATCTCTGGTCAGTTAAAGGGGAGGACACAAGTAGGCTGTAGCATATTATGATCTAAGTAGTATTAGCTGTTATATGCCAATCTCCAGGACACTTTCATTTCTATCTCAATAAGTTTAGAGACTGGCTTAGTCTCTCTTCTTCCCAACTCCTGCATTCATTATTAGGGGGCTTAAATGTTAATACTCAAACACTCTAACTTCTCAGTTCCTCAGTTTACTCATTATGCATGATCTACCTCATCTCAGTCACAGAGATGACCATTGGTGTTTTCATCACCTGCAAGTGTGCCATTCCCATGATTGTGTACTCTGGCATTCTCTTATTTGGTCACAATCTTTTGTCGTTCAGCTGATCTTTCTTCCTAAGTCTGTACTTTGTCCTCACTGGGGCCTCCATTCTCTTCCCCCTCTTGTAGGTCAGTTGGTGAGCCAGTTGAACTCAACACAGTTGAACTCTTCTGTCAAGTCCCTTTCCTCCTTATCCTTTCAAAGCTTTTGCCTTGCCAAGTCTCACCCTCAAATTACTCCCATCATCTACTGCCTTTACTCCTATATGTGTGACACTGGATGAAGCTAGAGAAAAATCACAAAGCCTTATTGATTGGGGCTACTACAAATTTTATGTTACATTTTCCGAGTTGGGCCATCACTATAATAAGACAGTCCTTTTTATTCCTCTCTAATTGGTTCACTGACTCAATCATCAAAGCACTTTTTCATCTGTTCTCAGATCTGTTATAAATTCTCCCTCTCAGCTAAAATCCTTGCCTCATATTTCACTGAACAAATTGAGGCCATTTGCTTAGAGGTGATACTTCTCACTTTTCTTCATTTCATATCACTCAGATGCCTCCCCTTACTCTCTCCTTTTCTTTGCCATGGTAAATTCCTCTATATACACATTGCAGTGGATGTCTCCTTTCATCCTCATTCCTTCACTAATATTCATTCTTCTATTTACTGGCTTTTTACTTGCTGCCTACATGCACCCAATATCTCCCCCGTCCTCGAAAACCCCTCGCTTTCTTCATTTGTCCCTACTAGCAATCATCCTTTTGTCTTTCTTGTGGCTGAACTCCTTGAAAAGGATGTCTGTTATGATAGCTGCTGCTACTTCTTCTCCCCTTCCTTCTCCCCCTTCTCCTCTTCCTCCTCCCATCTTCCTCCCCTTCTTCTTCCTCTTCCTCCCCTTCTTCTTCCTCTTCCTCTCCTCACCCCCTTCCTCTGCCCTCCCCTTCCCCCCCCAGCAAGATGGCACAGTGGATAGAATGCATCAGGAAGATGTGAGTTCAGATATGGCCTCACGAGGTGACTGTTAAGTTAGAGTGTGTATGTACATACACACACATATATAAAATCTTGGTGATTGTATTGACTCCGATAAATTCAATTGCCATCTCTAAATAGATGATTCTCTGAACTACTTGGGTAGTTCTAACCTGTCTCCTTAGCTCCAAGTCACATATATCTCCAAGTTTCATTCTCATCTCACATTTCCCATATCCAGTCTTTTGCAGAGACTTGTCCATTCTACCTTTGAAACATCTTTCGTATATGTCTACTTCTCTCCCCTGACATTGCCACCAGTCTGGTGTTAATAGCAATTTAAATGGCAAGATCTTTCTCATTCATTAATAGACCTATGTGACCTGCTTGAATCACCTAGAGACCTAAGACACATGTGGTGGGTGGAAGAGAACTGGGAGGAAGTGAGTGAATGAGGTGGGGCAGAGGAGAGAGGAGACAGGCTCAGCAAGGCTCAGACTAGGACTGGAGAGTGTTTACTTGTGAGAAAGCCCCAGCAAAAGCGGGGAGGCTTGGGAATGTCTTTGCCCCCTGCGGTGATCATGTTTATTCTTGGTCACTATGACAGATTTTACTTTCTGGTGTCTAAGTAAATGTTTTTCTTCTGCCTTCTATGTGGAGAGTCTTTTATACTTTGCAATTGAGAACTGTGCTGGCATATTCATAGTCACTACCAGCGCTGTTAATGTTGCTTTGGCAGTACACTTGGTGCAGGCCCTTATAACCTTTTGCTTGGACTATTGCAATAGCTTTTTGGTTGATCTTCCTGCTGCAAGTTTCTCCACACCCAAATTTGTCCTTCACTTAACCTATCAATATTCTTTCTAAAACAGAGTGACCACATCATCTCCCTCATCATTAAACTTTAATGGTGCCCTATTATCACCGCAGGCAAATCTAAAATCCTTTTGGGCTCTTAGGGCCTTTCATAACTTGACCTACCACCTACTCCTTTTATACCTTACTTGCTTCCACATGCTCTGCCTTCTGATAACACTTGCTTCTTTGCTTTTTCTTAAACAAGATATTTTGTCTCCTGACTCTATGTATTTTCACTGGATACTTTGAATAACTTGGAATTCTCTCCCTCCTCACCTCTCCCTCCTACCTTTTCTGGCTTTGTTCAAGTCTTAGCTAAAATTTTACCTTTCATAAGAAGGCTTAAGGACCTCTTAATACTGGTGCCTTCTATCTGAGATTGTCTCCAGTTTATCTTGTATACAGTGTATTTTTACATTGTTGTTAGCATGCATTCTCCTCCATTGGACCATGATCTTCCTCCCAACAGGGATTGTCTTTTTTTTTCTTTCTTTGTATCCCTGGCATTTACCACTCGTTTTAGTGGGCACATAGTTGGCATGTACTAAATGCCTTTGCTTGATTGCAGGATTGGTTCAACATAAAGAGGACTATATTAAGAAATCACAAGATAATAAAAATCACATGAGAAAAGACTTTTGACAAAATCTCATTTATTTTTTGTTAACACTCATAATATAGAAATGCCTTCTCTTAATTATTCTGTTAATACTAATACAATTGCAATGATGGTATTTATATATTGTTTTGAGGTATTATCCCCATCGTACAGAGGAGGAAACTGAAAACTGAAAGCACTTAAGTGAGGTTACACAGCTAGTGTCTGAAACAGGATTCAAACTCAGGATTTCCCAACAAGTCTGGCTATCTACTGTTCCACCTAGCTGTCTAAAACTTACCTATCAAAAACTAGGAGCATATATAACCCTTGAAGAAAAGGTAGAGGCATTTCCTGTAGGATCAATGGTAAAACAAGGATGCTTATTATTACCATTACTATTTACTATAGTCATAGAAATCTTAGCTATAATAGTAATAAGACAAGAAAGAAAAAAATTGGGGAATAAACATAGGCAAGGAGCAAACAAGTATAATACAGATGGCATGGTGATTTATTTAGAAAATCACCAAAGAGTCAATCAAGTATTAATTGAAGGGATTAATTGTTTTAGAGAAGCTGCAGGATATAAAGTCCAAATCTACTTAAAATAACTACAAAACATAAAATATTTAGGGAATATATCTATCAAAATAAAGCGTTTATATGAATTTAGCTGCAAAACACTGAAAAAAAAGACTACCTTAAGAATTGAAGAAGCATTAATTATTCATGGGTAGTTCAAGTTAATACAATAAAATTTTCAGTAATGTTTAGTGCTGTGCCAGTTATACTACCAAAGGATTATTTTGTAGAGCTAGGAAAGATAATGAAATTCATATGAATAAACAAAAGTTCAAGAGTCACAAGTGTAATAAGGAAAGGACTCTTATCAATATCAGATCTCAGACTGTGGAAAAATTAAGTACAGCATACACAAGCGCAATGATCGTGGTAACATGATAAAATGAAAAGCTTTGGCTTCTGTGGTAAGGATTCAGAGTTTGACAAAAAGTTCTGGGAGAACTGTTAGGTAAAAATTGAATATAGAATAACATTTCATGCTGTGTACTGACGTAAACCCCAAATGGATATGTAACTTAAACATAAAGGGTGATACAGGGAACAAGGAAGAAATCGCCTTTTAGATCTGAGGAGACAGTTCCTGACTAAGGTGGATCACAGAAAAGAAAATGGACAATTTATTTACATAATAACAAAGTTTATGCACAAGCAAATCTAATGATGTTAAATTAGAAGGGAAAGAGGTAACTGAGAAAAAATCTTTTCAGTAAATTTCTCTTATAAAGGTCTTCTGTCTCAAGATATATGAGGAATTTTTTCAAATTTGTGACGAAGATCTATTCCCTAAATGGTCAAAGCGTATGACAGTTTTCAAAGGAAGAAATTGTCAATGAAAAGAAATTCAACCATATTAAAAATATACTGAATAATTTAATAGAGCAATGCAAATTGAAGCAACTCAGGTTCCATTTCACATCCATCACATTGGAAGAGATGACAAAAAAGATAATGGCAAGTGTTAGAGGGTGTTTGGGAGAACAACCACACAAAGGCATTTTTGATGGATCTGTGAATTAGTATAACTATTCTGGAAGATAATTTGAAATATTCCCATAAAATTACTAAAGTACATTTACTTTTTAACTCAACTCTACTACGATGTGGTTCATACCCCAAAGAGATAAAAAAAAAGAGCAAAAGAACCCTTAACTACAAAAATATTTAAAGCTCTTTTCATAGTTTTCTCAAACTGGAATTGAAGAGGATGCTTACCTTTTGGGGAATAGCTGAACACATTGTGGTATATGCATGTAATGGAATCTTATTGTTCCATAAGAAAAAAAAACACAATACACAGTTTAGAGGAAC
This sequence comes from Bettongia penicillata ogilbyi, assembly GCA_023548195.1. Classification (NCBI taxonomy): domain Eukaryota; kingdom Metazoa; phylum Chordata; class Mammalia; order Diprotodontia; family Potoroidae; genus Bettongia; species Bettongia penicillata. The sequence goes on from JAJHZJ010000323.1 coordinate 1,206,556, forward strand.
TGAAGACCTCTCTCCTATAATGTGGAGTGAAGGGAGCAGAATTAGGAGAACAGTTTGTACAGTGATAACTACATCATAGAGAAAAGCAGCTTTGAGATTTTTGAGTGGTAATTAGTACAACTATAAAACTTGAGTGTAGAAGACTAATGATGAATTAGTCACTTTCCTGTCAGAGAGGTGATAACCTTCAAATCAAGAATGAGACATGCATTTTTAGATATGGCCAATGTGGAATTTATTTTGGGTGGACTGTCTTCTGTTGTTAGGTTTTTATGTGTTATTATTTTTTTATCTTTCATTGGAATATTGGGACAGAAGGAGGAGGTGATATAATTAAATGTTTGTAAAAGTAAGTGAATAAACATTTAAAATGAAATTAAAGTTAGTCTGGCATGACCTGCCCTTGATGTCATGCTTGATTTTGATAGGACAGCCATGCTAATTTTATATTCACAGTTTTCTTTTATGGATGTTCGTTAAGTTTCCATTTAGTATATTACAAAATATTGCTAGGATTCAAAATCAGAGTCACTGGTCTACAGTTTGTAAACTCCATTCTCTTCCTTGTTTTTGAAAATTGGGACAATATTTTTCTTTCTCCAGTTCAGTACCTCTTCCATTCCTCATATAATTTCAGAGATAAAATAGATCAATCCCTCCTGCCAGTTCTTTCATGTATGCGAAGATGTAGTTCATTGTAGTTCATATAGACTGGGGAACTTAAACTCTTCAAGAGTAAGTTACTATGTAACTCCTTATTTTGACTATCAAGATTTAGTGTTATTAATATTAGCTATATTAGATCTTGCCAATGGAGCAATCATTAGCAGAGGGAAACAGAAGGGAAATGATTCATCAGCTCTGCTTTCTCTTTGTTGTCAGTACTGACATCTATACCTAGTTCTGTAAGTCTCCCTCTCTCCCTCTCTGTCTCTGTCTCTGTCTCTCTCTCTGTGTCTCTCTCTCTCTCGAATTTCTTAGCTTTTTTGGCCAACCTCATATTGATTTGACACTATTCTTGCAGTATAGTGAAAGGCAGCATCCCTATCATTTTCTCCAAATTTTTCTACATCAACAGAATTTTTCCAAGTATTCCTCCCACTCTGCCTCCTAGAAAGTTATTCTATATTATAAGTAATGTTTTTAAGAAGAAAGGGAAACATTTAGAAAATCAATAAAACCTGATGAGTACATTGAAAAAATCTGAAAACAAGGTGTGCTTCCCAACTCTGTAAACTAGTGTCTTTTCCCCCTCTTTTAACAATCAAGCCTGTCTGCTTCTGTCCTCCCCTCAGAGTGGCACTCACCTCAAAATAAATCCCTGTTTTCAGTTTGTAAGCACCCTATCATAACCTGAACTGTGCAGCTCTTCATAGTCGTTTAATTTACATTTCTTTGTTTCCCTCCATTTTGAGGACACTGCCCAATTGTTTTTCTTTAAAATGATTGTGACAGTTTTGTTAAAAATTCATTTCTTCCCTTTCATAGCATTAAGTTCAGATTTACAAACTAAATTATTCCTTATTATAAGCCATTTTCCTTAGTGTTTCAGTCTGTCATATTCCACTTTTTTCTTTATTTCCCCTCATTGATAATATAGTTCTCCATTGTAATTTTGACTGGTATTTCTTAGCGCATGATCTGTCTCTCCTGCCTGGTTGTTTCTTGCTGATTGCTTGTCTTTTTGATTTGTGAGCTTGGCAACCGGAAATTTTGGATGTAGTGATAATCCTTTATGTTTTCTTGGATGGCTTCCTATAGATTCGGTTGAACTATGCATTGCTTCCAGTATTTCCAAGCAAATTTCTTATGATTTTCCAAAATATATCTAAATTTTTTTTGCTTCATTCCTTTATTCTGAGAAGCACAAGATCCCTAGATTTTCACTCTTACCCCTCCTGGTTAATTATTTTTGTGGAGATTTTGTCTTCCAATTTAGATGTTTTTTGACTTTTATTCCTTTTGTATCACTGAGTTTTTGCTGTTTTCATTCTGTTTTTGAGGGTGTCTAGTACTTTGCTAATTTTTTTCTAGCTATTCTAAACTTTTGTTCTCCTTTCAAATTTTTCATTGCTTTTTAATTTCATTCTTCATCTTTTAATTATTTTATTAGGCCTTCCATCAACCCTTTCAGACTTCTTTTGATGATTCCGTTTTTTGGGGGTATCATACAAAGTGTTCTAAAATCTTTAGTGCAGTTTTAAGCTTCGGTAGCCTAACAGTTCACTAAAACTTTTGAAATGCTCTGTGTGTGTGCGTGTGCGCGTGCACTTTCACATAAAATATATTCTCTTACAAATAGGATGTATAATAATTTACACACATATTACAACTATATAGAGTCATGATTTGTGTGTATGTGTATATAAATATGTTTGTTGAATTATTCTCTTCTTGAGATTTCTCCTGGCACTCTTGAAATCCATCGTATTTCTTACGCATTAGGATCTATTCTTTGTTCATTTTATCAGACACTCTATTGATTTTTTCTGTAGAGAGTGTTTTTCTTCTTTAGTTGTTTATGTTTTATTTGGAGCATTCTCCATCTTTATTCTTGTTCTTATTCTTTAAATTGCCTCTTTTTTTTCTTTCCTTTTTCTCCTGTACCTCCTTCTATATGATGCTTTTCTTTATTTTCCTTCCAACTTCTTGTGTTTTGCCTTCCTAAACAATACTATATTTCTGTAGGCAAGTCAAACTTAACATGCCCACAACTGAACATGTTACCTTCTCCCTAATCTGGCCATCTTTCTTATTTATCTTGAGGAGCCATCATCTTTCCAGTCACTTTGGTGACCACTTTTATTGTTATCCTTATCTCCTCACTCTCAGTGCTATAATCATAATATGTAAACCATAAAAGATGACATAAATATTGACTATCAGCATAATCATTATTTTATTAAGTCAGAAAGTACAGCCTTGATATCTTACCTTAAGTCATCAGGGAAGGTTAAACTTTGCAGTTCCATCATACTCCGACTTAGATGTTTTGATCATCATAGTTGATATCTTTTTGATTCGTAATTTTCATTCATGTCTTGTCATCCAGTTTGATTTTTGTTCATAGAATTCCCAGAATCTTTATCCATATAAAGATTTTTTTAAAGTTAACATGATAGCTGTGTTTAAATAAAAAAGGTTTGAGCCCATGACTGTCCACAAAATTGTCCACAGCTCTGTTCTGATTAGAACATTTCTGGGTAGTTGAGATTAGAAAAAAATTATAAGAGAAGTTAACTTTTTAAAAACAATCAATTAAATAAAAGGGTCAGCTAGGTGACAGGTTGGATAGAGCCCAGGGCTGGGAACCAGGAAGATTCATCTTTCTGAGTTAAAATCTGGCCTCAAATGTTTACTAGCTGTGTGACCATGGGCAAGTCATTTTAACCCTGTTTGCTGCAGTTCCTCATCTACAAAATGAGCTGGAAAAGGAAATGTCAGATCACTCCAGTTTCTTTGCCAGGAAAACCCAGATGGAGTCACAGGGAGTTAGATGCAAGTGCAATGACTGCACAGTGACAACAATTAAATAAAAACATGATAATGATGATAATAATACCCAGCATTTAGGTAGTATTTTTAGATTTGCAAAATGCTTTACAGATATTATCTCATCTGATCCTCCCAGTAACCCTAAGGGTAGTTGCTGTTTTTAGTCTTTATTTTACAGGTGAGTAAACCCAGGCAAACAGGTTAACTGATTTGCTTGGGATAACATAATAAGTATCTGAGGCCTGGTTTGAACTTCAGCCTTTTTGATTCCAGGTCCATTATTCCATCCACTGTGATACCTCTCAGTCTATAATAATAATAGAATATGTGCTTATTTAATTTCTTAATGTTAATATGTATTTCTGAGTTTAATAATTTTTAGAGAAAATTATTTGCCTTCTAAATATAGTGCATATATTAAAAAAAATTAGACATTTTTAAAGTTCTTGTCAGTGAGTAGACTTTATTGTTAAGAAGGAAGAAACTAGTGAACTTTAAGAACTAGTGTGAAGCCTAGTAGGCAGCGTAGTATAACATAGAAATCTAGATTTTGCATCATATTTCAGTTCGTATTCTGGCTCTGATTCTTTTATGTATCTAACCTTGGAAATAATAGGCAGTAACTCTGGGTTTCAGATTTTTACTTAAAAAACTGAGGAGATTAGACTAGATCCTCTGACATTCTTCCTGCTCAGAATCTTAGAATCTAATCTTGGTCTGAATTCTAGATTGGTCTTGGATTCCAAAAAGAGCTTACACATAGAAAAAGGCACAAGAGTAAAGTTTGCCAAAGTGGCTCAAGCCAAAAATTGAAAAAGAGGAAGAGAAGTTCTGCTAATCACTCTCCAGCTCCAGTGCCAACCAAAAGAAGTTTAGTTTAGTAAATACTTGAGTCACATTTAAAAATAAATTAAAACCACAGTAATCTTGCAAGGTCACTTAGTTCTAATTTTACTCAATATAAGTCCATGTAAAATACATTTGGTCCCTAACTCCCTAGTGTAAGCAGAGAAAGGTCACTTCTCTGAAAGTGACTCAGAAACAAAGTAAAATATGATGGTTAGATTTCTAGTTATAGAAACCCATTCACCATTTCAAGGCAACAGGTTCACTTCTACATTTGTTAAATGCTTAAAATATATGGGTCACTGGGCTAGGTAAGAGGAGAAATTATTAAAATTTCTTCAATATTACAAGATATAGTTAATTCACTAGTGCCTGACCATTTGGTGATCATTCTTTTCTAGCTCAGTTAAGATGGTCCTTGTATGTCCATAACACGTTTATTCACTTTGCATGTCTTTGATTCTTTTCTGCTTTGGCAAGACATCCATTTTTTTTTACTCTTAAAAGAGCAAACTAGCCTCTAGCCCACCACAGTGAGGTATGGAATAGTGAGGATTACCTTTGAATAATAGTGGATTACAAGATAAATAAGACTTGGTCCCTGTTTTTATAAGATTTGCATTCTTGTGAAGTACCTTTCCTGATCACTTGTCTCACATTGTAGACTCCCTGTTAGAACGTTTTTAAATTGGTCATTCTATAGACATCTCATACTCTCTGTCTCTGAATTTCTGTCTCTCTTTGTGTGTCTGTTTATCTCTGTTTCTGTCTCTTTCTCTCTGTGTGTGTGTGTGTGTGTATTCTCTACTAAACCTCTCCATTTCTGTTGAAGGTACCACAATACTTTCATAACTTTGGAGTCATCTTCAACTTTTCACTCTCCTACCTCCCGCATATCTAATTAATTGTTAGTTCTTTCCCCATTCCACAATATCTCTTGCCCATTTCTCATGCCCACCTTAATTGTTATTGTTCAGTTGTTTTTCAGCCATGTCTGACTCTTTGTGACCCCTTTTGGGGTTTTCTTGGTAGATATATTGGAGTGGTTTTCCATTTCCTTCTTCGTTTCATTTTACAGGTGAGGAAACTGAGGCAAACAATGTTAAGTGACTTTTCCAGGGTCATACAACCTAGTAGACTAATAGGCTAGGAAGTGTCTGAGACCAGATTTGAAATCGGGAAGAGGAGTATTCTTTACTCTAGGTCCAGCAGTCCAACCGTTGTGCCACCAAGCTGCCCCAATTAATTATTTCTTGCTCATACTTTTTTCCACTGTCCTCATTTGTAAACATGAATTGGAGAAAGAAATGGCAAAAGCGTTCCAGTGTCTTTGCCTAGAAAACCCCAAATAGGGTCATGAAGACAAGTTTGGCCTTAGGCCAGTTTGGTACTTCAGGTTCAAGGTGGAAACAAAAGTGACCCTTGTAAATAATCTAACACAAAAAATAAATTTTACTAAGCTGTAGCATGGAAAGGCCAGGCAGTAAGGCTATAGTGGCATAACATTGACTTGGATAGCAAATGTCCTTCTCATCTCTGGTAAGCAAAGTATAGTGACTTGTAGGCCAGTGGGGCACCCCTAAATTGGAAATCCACTGACTTCTTGTTGAGTGACCTCTTTTATGCTCTCAAGTAACTGGAAACTATGAAAATAATCTGGAACCTTTACTTGGACCAATTGGGTTTCAGTGACAGCTTTCTTTCCTTTCAGATAAAAGAAAAAAAAAAGTAGATTAAAAAAAAGTAGATTAACCTGTGTGGCAAGGACCCTGGTAAATATTCTATCACAGTCTCCTTGCCTCAGTTCTAAAGGTATTTTCTTAAGTGAATATCTGACCCTGTTGTTACCTGCTCAGTAAACTTCAGTGGTTCCTTATTGACTCTAGGGTAAATATAAATTCTTTATGGTTCTTAAAGTGCTTTTCAACCTTACTTCAACATGGTCTCAGTTGTAAGTTTGACATGTGTATTGTTTGTGTAATTGTTGTGATAGCCCAAAGTATATCTTCATTCTTCTTTCTTTTTCTATATTTAACACAGTGCATTGCATCATAAATGCCTTGTGAATGAAAAACATTTCTCTTTTACTTATTGATGAAATATTAAGCATAACAGATCGATATATGGACTCCTGATATACCTCAGTAGAAATTTCTCACTCTAGATTCACTTCAACAAACATTAACCACTTAGGATATAGAAAACACTATGCTAGCATTGCAGTTAGAGTAGCAAATAAGAGGGCTTTTCTATCAAGGAACATACATTCTATTAAGGGAATACAAGATATATTCAGGTAAGTATGATGCTGGAATTGGCTAGGGGGCGGGAGAGGCAAGACATAATCTTCTGTAAATGTTTGAGGGAAAGAGGGCTAAAAATTTTCGGGTGTGGGAATTAAGTTCCAGATTCAGGAAGGAGGTGACAGGAACATAAACTTAACTTTAATGAAAGGTAGAAATTCATAAATGTAAATAAGAGGGAATGCGTTTAGCTATGGATGCCTTCATTAAGTCAAAAGACTTTTAGCTTTGGAAGGAACTTCAGTAGCCGTCTAGTCCAACTAGTGCCTGAAAAGGAATCTCTACTATTACATACCTTACCCAGGAGTCACCTATCCTCTAATTGTAGTCCTCCAGTGCAGGTAACCTGTTATGTTTTGAAACAGTCTTTCATTCTTGTACAATTCCAATTTCAATTTCAAATGATTGACGTAGGACAAATTTCCCTAAACAAGGGAAAATTTGCATCTTTTCAACTTCTACCTATTATTTCTTTGGGACCAAATTGACCAAGTTTGTAGAACAACCTTTGAAATACTTGGAAGACAACCATCCTGTTCCCTTTTGAGTTTTCTCTTCTGCAGGCCTAATATCCTCAATTCCTTTAGCTGATGGTGATATGTCACAGACTCAGGCCTTTCACTAGGTTTGCTTCCTTCCTTTTCCAGTTTTCCAATGTGATTCCCCAGCTGTAGGAACTAGAATTGAACTCAGTACCCTACTGTAGGCTAGCCAAGGCAGTAGAGGTACTCATCTTTATTCCTGGAAGCCACAATTGTCTTAATGCGGTCCAAGATCATCATCAGCAGCAGCAGCAGCAGCCACTATGTCAGACTAATTACTAGTTGTATTTGAAAATCCACTAAGATGAAATTCTTTCCCTTTTCCTTAGTTATTTTTTTCAAACTGTTATCTAATCATACTTCCTCCATTCTGTACTTATATAAAATTGATTTTTTTGAACTCAAGTGTAATTGTTTATATTTAAGCCCCATTGAATTTCATTTGTTTTAGACTGTCAAATTTTTTTGGACCCTATTTGGCATGTTAGCTATTTGTACCAAATTTGTGTGACATGCAAATATGGTGAGTATGTTATATTTGCATTTATTTAGGTTATTAATTAAAAGGATAAATAGCTGTAATGTTAATTATATTAATGAGAGTTAAAGATCTTCCCCACCCATTAATGGGCCTGCCCATTAAGACAAGCTTGATTAGGGGAGATTTGTTTTGCAGAAAGGCCCACACCTTTTGTTAATTTCTAACGAGGTACTGGTTCACAAGGGTCATGATGCCTTCCTGCTCAGAAAAGTGTATATATACTCTGAGGTGAGGTTTTGCTTTGGGGCTTACTCTGTGGAAGAAGGTTTGTGTGTATGTTCATCCTTGTTGCCAAAGAAGACCATGCCATCTGAGAAATGATGACATGACTTGCACTTGACTTTGTTTTGAGTGAGGGAGGGCTGTGCAGGTCACCAGCCTCACTTCTCCTCCAAAGCTATCTGAATCCAGTGACCAGATATTCATCGGGATGACTGGAGATGACCCAGGATGAGGCAGTTGGGGTTAAGTGACTTGCCCAAGATTACACAGCTAGTGAGTGTCAAGTGTCTGAGGTGAGATTTGAACTTAGGTCCTCTTGCCCTCCTGCACTGGTGCTCTATCCACTGAACCACCTAGCTGCCCTGGGAGAAAGTTTATGTGCTAGATGAAACTCTGGGTAGCTGTTAGGGAGTCCACTGACTTTGAAAACCCCTATATTGGTGCTTCTTTCTCTGCTAACTATGTGGGTATGTAATGGTCAGACAGTTGGATGTGTCTGTTGATCTGTGATGTATTTATTGCTTATGGTCAGACATAAGCCCTGTCTGTTGGTCTTTTTTCTCTGCTTATGTTTTCTCTGTTGGTGAATGTAATTAGAGAAGATGGTTGACCCCTCAAAGGTTGCTTTTGTTTTAGAAAAGCACATCTAAGGACCTGTGCAGCAGGCCCTCTTGTGTATGCTAGGGTGCTTAATGCTACAATAGCACAAGTTCAAATGCAGATTCCTGAAGTACTTTACTGGAGAACTGTCAAATTGTCTGGACAGCCCATCTATTTCTAGTTCACATCTGCCATCTTCTCTATAAGAATGTTGCTTTTATCAAATGCTTTGATAAAGTTTAGTTCTTATATACTCATAACATTTCTTTCAAATACCATTTTGGTAGCATTATGAAAAAAGAACTAAAATTAATCTGGTATGACCTGTTAATTATCATTATTTTTACTGTGATCTTACTAATTATTGACAAACATTTTAATATGTAAAGAAGAACAAGAAGAGGCTTGTATAAGATATTGCAAACTTTGAGTACGTACAGTTTATGTTTTAAAGTTTACATGTTATTTTTTTTTAACAAGGTAGTACAAAACTGTTATTCTCTTTTGTTCTTTTTCCCCTTTTGTGTGTTTAAATAATGTTTTATTGAATTTATTGTGATAGCTATCATTGTCTGCTAACCTCCTTCTACTCTCTCCTACTCCCAGTAGATGCCCCCTTTTTAAACAAATACATTTAATTCTCCTTTTTCCCCCAAACAAATCAACAAGTTGGGGAAGCCAACAGATGTTTTTTGAAATCACTCCCTTTTTCTCAGTAATCAAAGTCAAGATTAGTGGTTTATAGTTTGCAGACTTTTCTTTCCTCTTCAGAAAACTCTCATTTTTTTCCTTCCCACTGAAATTCTTGACCTTTGTGTCTTCAGAAGTTCATTCTTAAAGCTTTCTTACTCTTTTACTGACTTCTGTAGAATTTTAGTTCATGCTGTTTCCTCTGTCCCCTTTGAAGTTTGCCTTTCCAGAATATAAGGTGTAAGTTGGATGATGACTTTCCTTTGCTGTAGCATAAATAATTCCTAATATTTATACTCCAGCTAACAGTCCTTCCCTTATATTGCGCATTAGATCCAGAATAGCATTTACCCTTGTTTACTTCATCTTTTGATAGATAAATCATCCTTGCGGCAAGTGAAGGTAAGTGCTATTTAGTTTTTGTGTCCCTAAGTGCTAGCCCTCCTTTTGACAGAGAACTTCTGTGTATCCTAATAATTGAAGTCTCTTATCACAACTTTATCACCTCTCTATGACAAACTAAATGATCTATTTCTTGAAATCCTGTTGTTTTTTTTTTTCTTAAGGAGGTTGTCTGTAATACACTCAGGTAATGAATCACTTCTGTTTTTCTCTGTTGATATTCACTCAAATATATTGAGTCTTTTAGTCCCTCTTGCTTTTCTTCTGGACTTTTGTAATGTGTGTGTGTAGAGGGTTTTTTGACTATTGTTTTTACTATGGTTCATTGAATTTTTTCTACTTTGTTAACTATTTTCTATGAGATTGAGATTATTATATAATAATATATAAGGAAGTTTTTTTCTTCCTCCGTCTTTTTTTTTTAATTGAAAGCCTTTTTGATTAGATTTGCCATATGTCAGGCAAATACATTTTTACTAGTGTTCAATAAATATACTTCATCCCTATATTTTATGCCATGTTTTTAGAAATCCAAATCCATTTCTCTGAGACCATTTTCTTAATTGACTCTTTACTACTAAAATTATTTTTTTTCTCATTTATTCCTTCCAAATATCATCAATGAGGAGATATTATTATCAGGTGCCCCTCTCATATTGAGTTTGCTGCCCAAGTTTTTCTCATTTTTGGCAATAATTTGTAGGTTTTTTTTTTCTAGTTTCTTTTTCAGCTATATATTTGTGCCATTCCATATTATCAAAATTAGGTAGTAGTCTTCCATTTTGACAAATCTTGGAAGGTTCTCTGTTATATCTTATATATATGCCTTTAAAACACAGTGGACCCTCTGTTTTTGTTATCAGGTCAACTGATAGTTTCTGAGCCTGTGTAATAGTAATTTAAGATTAATGGTGAGTGGAGGAGAAGAGTTAAAGATCTTCCCCAACCATTAGGCCTCAGTACTTTTTGTTAATTTCTGTTAAGCACTAGGTCTGAGGGCTCTCTGACTCAGAAAAGTATATAAAGTGAGGTTTTACTTTGAGGCTTACTCATTGGAAGTATTTGTTTGACCAAAGGAGACTCTAGGGAGCTGCAGAGGAGCCCCTCAACTTTGAAAACCCAGATGTTACTTCTTCTCTGTCAGGTAACTATGTAGGTAGGTAACAGTCAGTTGGATCTGTCTGTTGTTCTGTGATGTATGCATTGCTTATAGTCAGACAGTTGGACGCCTTGTCTATTGCTTTTTATTTCTCTGTGTTTTCTCTGAAGTTCAGGGTGCTGACTTTTCCAAAACCCTCAACTAAGTGAATGATATAGGTGCTTGATTAAAGTAGATTGTTGATCCTTCAAAAGTTGCTTTCCTTTTAGAAAAGCAGATCTAGGAACCTGTACAGCAGACCTTCTGTGTATCCTGGGGTCCTTGGTGTAATATACCACTAACCACCACCATTCTCAGTCTCTTCTTACTGAATGAAGAAGGCTCATCTGACAGCTTTTATAGTTCTACTTTATCATTGCTTCAAGGACAGACAGCTGCTTACTCCTCAAAACACCCAGCTCTGTCTTCTTCAGGAAGATTGTTAATTTTATTTTTAGCTTTAAGTGTAAAGTTATGTTTTCTTTCCCTTCTTCCTCTGCACAATATTACTTGCAAATTCCATCCTGGTGCAGGACAAGTCTCTCCTCTGCCATCTAATTTCTTTTTTCTCACCATTGAAGTCCTACTTTGGTTTTGGTACATTGAAGAGGGCAGTGACTCTGAAGTCAGAGGATCTGGGTTAAAACCTCATCTTTATTTCTGTGACTTTGAGGAACTCAGTCTCCTTGGGCCTCAATTTCTTCATCTGCAAAATGAATGGGTTAGACTGACCTCTGAGGTTCCTGTCAGCTTTACTGTGACCCTATATCATTGTTCCTGATAAATTCCTATGTGATTCCTTGAGTTCCTTTATTGTCCAATTTAGGAGGGATACCAGCCTATATTTGGATCATAGCTATTGAACATGACTATGGCAGAAATATAATAATCACACTCCTAATGCAGATCAGCACAAAAATTCTTCCGTTGTATCTAATGATTGAGATTTTCACCTTTGCTTTTTGAACTCTTGGGTTCTTGACTGCTTATGCATCTTAAACCATACTACTGTCTTTTTTTCTTTAATTACCTTTTTGTCACTTGTCATACCTACCTTCCTTTTGTCTCAGCAAGCAAACATCCTGTCTCTACTTCTTTTCCCTTTAATATCTTGTGTTTGTTTCACCAATTTGTTTTACTTATCCATTTAAGATATTTTTTCTTTTATATATCAATTTGTTTAACTTACTTTTTAAAAACTTACCTTGCTATATGAACAACTGTCTTTTCTAGGCCCTTCATTTAACTCTGCCATCACTATAAGGCTATTGTCCTGTATATTTCTTTCCTTTTGCAGTCAAATCTAGAAGAAGCTGTCTATGTTGCCTCTAGTATCTCATCTTCCACTCAGTTCCCAACTCCTTACAGTCAGGCTTCCATCTCTAACACTTGAGTGAAACTTGTCTACAAGGCCATCAATGTTTTCTCTTTAATTAAATAACCTTTTATCAGTTTTTATACTTCCCTACTTCTCTGAACTTTTGGGCATGATTAATCACCCTTTTCCTTCTGGATATTTTCCTCTATAAGTTTTCATGACTGCTCTGTCATAGGTCTCTTTCTTCCAGTTGCATCAATGCCTTTTCAGTTTCCTCTATAGGACCATCTATGTCCTGCCCCATGTGAATGGTTGTACTGTAGCACCCTGTCTCTAGCTTTCTCTTCTTTTCTTCTCTTTACTGCTTTTTTTTAAAATGTGAACAAAGTTAAGAATCTGAATAGAATTTTAGTTAAACTAGATATGGTAACTCTTTGACAGTTTTGCAATCAAAATGAACATATTACTTAGCTATAGATGACTGTTAGAATATTTTACCCTATAGTATGTCATAAAAATTCATAATTGCAAAAAAATACTTAAAGCATCTTTTATTGACCCTGACACAACAATGTACATCCAGTACAAGTCATTTGGGAAAAAGATATTTATATAGACTACATAATATATAATCCTAAAGGATTTGCGGGTCAAAGAAAAAAATATTGAAATGATTGAAAAATTCCCAACAGTGAAACAACATACCTAAACTTGTGGGATGAAGCCAGAGCAGTGTTTAGAGGAAAACTTATCTCTAAACATGCTTATCAACAAAAGAGTACGTCAGGGAACTCAGCATGTGATTTAAAAAAAAAAACAGAAAAAAATAACAAAAACCTCAAATGCAGAAATGGAAAACTTTAAAATTGAAAAAAATTGCATTGGTAAATATGCCGAGGTTGCAAGGATAATGCAAAATTCCACTTGGCATAAATTATAAAATGATGCTAGGTCACATTTAATGCCAGACAGAATTCAGTTAATACAAGGTGTGTGAAGTAGTGAAGGGTTTTAACACTGCTGCATTGTCAGTCTGTATTTTCTTATTGTTGCATGTGACTGTGCTGTGCTGTTGTGTACCACATTAACAATTGTATTAATATTTTTAAAAACTCTTAATTGACTAGCCAGAAAGAACACTTCAGATGGAAACACTGCCAATGCGCAAAAAAAAAAAAAAAAGGCTAGTTATTACATTGGAGCAAAAATTTGATATAATTGAGTGGAATAAGTGTGATTATAGTAAATTTAAAATAGGATAAAATATTGAAATGCCTGAATCTACTGTATGGAATATTATAATATGTGCAACTAAAATAAAAAAGAAAAAGACAAAATTTCTTTTTTTTTTTTGGTTTGCCAACAAGGAATATAGTTTTTGCAGTGATAGAATTTGTGAATTTTTTAGCTGTATCAAGATTGCAATTAAAAAAAATATTTTTAGAAGAGCAGGCATTCAGGCAAAATTTCAAGTTTAATTAAGAGTGAAAGAAAAAGAAAATTAAATTGAGTAGCGAAGAACCTTTTAATGTAAACATTAATTGGTTCAGTTGTTTTAAAAATTGAGTTCAGTTGCATATTAAAATTACTGAAGAGGTGGCTACTGAAGATGAGGACTTGGTAACTCTCCATGATGTTTTGAAAAAATAATTGAAGTAGGTGGAAACACTGATCAGTAAATTTTTTATGTTGATGAAAGAGACTTATTTTGGATAAATGATGCCTCCCAGAACTTAAATTTTTAAGAAAGGCTGGATTTGAAATACCTATGGATTGCCTAACACTTTCATTACGAAGCAATATAGAAGAGAGTTTAAAATTAAAACCAGTGTTTTATCTCTTTGGAAATCCTTATGTCCTAAGAGGTAAATACTATAAATCACTTCAAGTTTTTTGGTGCTCATATAGGACAACATGACTGACCAGCAATTTTTGAAGATTGATTTTCCTTGAAAAAATATTGCCAGGAAAATTTCTTATTGAAAGCATGCTTTTTTGTTTGTTCTGTGTTTTTTGATAATGGCTCAGTTCATCCAAAAACATTTTTGACAGTATGAGCTTAGAGTTTCACAGAGATGCGGATAAAAGCTCTTTGCGTTTAGGTATTTGTGAAGATTTAAAAAGATGCCTTTACTTTATTACTTCCCAGTAACCTTTAATCAAACACGTTTTTCTTGTTTTTTTGTTATGTTAATAAACAGATTAAAAATTGATTAAAATTTTATTGAATATTTCCATTGGGCTGGAGCTAATAGCTATATTTTACTTTTTACTTCACATCATATGAATTTGGTTAATGTGACCACTTCAGATTTATTATTTGCATTATTCAAGACCAAGCTGTTAAATTAACAATTTTTTTTTTAAGTACCAACGAAATAGACAAGCCTTTAGCTAATTTGGTGAAAAAGAAGACAAATCACAGCAAATGAAGAGAAAAATTAAAAAAATTGTTAAAACTATTTTACTCAGCTATAAACCAAAAGACTGATAATTAAAAAAGGAAAATATTAGTACACAAATATAAAAAAGGCTTATTGACAGAAAATAATAATGAGGAAATCAAGAAATTGAACAAATCATAAATGGGCTCCCAAGGTGGTGGGGCAGGATTACCAGGTGGATTTTAGGTGAATTCTACCTAATATTCAGAGAACAGTTAGATCTAATGTTATATAAATTGCTTGAGAAAATAGAGATTAAAATGAAACAATTTATGATTAGAAATTTTATTTAATGATGCGTAAACCAGGAAGTGATAAATTAGAGGAAGAAAAAAGGCATGGATCAATATCTCTAATGAACATGAATGCAAAAATGTGGATAAGGTGCAGAGGTTATATCTACATATTTAAAAACTTGCCTTTTTTATTCAAGTCAGAATTATAATATGGGAGAAAAGAAGAAAGGAATAAGCATTATCAGATGCTTGCTGTTTTCCAGGCACTATTCTTTTTTTTTAATTAAATTTATTTAATAATGTCATTTTTTATGACATTTATTAATGTCAACAGACATTTCAACCAGATTTTGAGTTCTAAATTTTCTCCCCATCTCTCCCCTCCTTCTACCCCAAGACAGTGTACATTCTGATTTCCACTTTCCTCAGTCTGCCCTCCCTTCTATCACCCTCCTCCCTTCTCTTATGCCTATACCTGCTATTTTCTTACAGAGCAAGATAAAATTCTGTCCCCATTGCCTGTATATTTTATTTACTAGCTGCATGTAAAAACAATTTTTAACACTCGTTTTGAAAACTTTGAGTTCCAACTACTCTCCCTTCCTTCCTCCCCACCGACCCCCACTGAAAAGGCAAGCAATGCAATATAGGTTATACATGTGTAGTTATGCAAAACACTTCCATAACAGTCATGTTGTGAAAGACTAACTATATGTCCCTCCATCCTATCCTGACCCCCCCATTTATTCTATTCTCTCTTTTGACCCTATCCCTCCTCAAAAGTGTTTACCTCTAATTGCCCCTTCCTCCCATTTACCCTCCCTTTTATCATCCTCCCACTCCCCTCTTAGCCTCTTTTCATACCATATTGAGTGTGCATATTATTCCCTCCTTAAGCCAAATCTCATGGGAATAAGGTTCATTCTTTCCCTCTCATCTCCCTCCTTTCCCCTCCATTGAAAAAGCTTCTCCTTGCCTCTTTTATGTGAAAGATAATTTACCCCATTCTGTTTCTCCCTTTATTCTTTTCCCAAGATCAAACAGCTTCTACACTAAGGGATCGAAGGGCATGGAATATTATATTCCAGAAGTCAAAGGAACTAGGAGGATTAAAACCAAGAATCACCTACTCAGTAAAACCGAGTATAATAATCCAGGGGAAAAAGTGGTCATTCAATGAAATAGAGGACTTCCAAGCATTCTTGATGAAAATACCAGAGAGAAGGGACTTGAGGCAGGGAAACCAATTTGGAGAGTTTTGTAGTAGACCAGAAAAAAAGGTCATCAAGGCCTGAATTAGTCTTTGAGTTTGTGTGAGAGAGAATGAGATGAATGTAAGAGATATTGTGGAGCTAGAATTGGCAATAATTGTCAATTGATTCTATATACTATGTGAGAGTTGGGAGTCAAGGAATTTTATTAAAGGTTCAAACCTGGGTGACTGACATAAAGTTGGTGCTGCTCTTGACGGAAATAGGGTATTCCAGGAGAAGTGTATTTTTTTTAGTTGGAGTTCAGTTTTAGAAATAGTTTGTTCGAAGTGTTTCTATAGTATCTAGTTTTAAATGCCCATTAGGCATTTGGCAATGTAGGAAGTCATCTATAAAATAGAAGATGCAAGGTGGGAGGGAGAGGGAAAGAGAGAGAAAGAGATGGAGAGTGAAAGAGATAGAGAATGAGAATGAGTGAATATGAATTAGGGTATTGAAGAGAGATATTTAACTCAGATCTTCAGTCATCTTCAGATGCCCATTAGATATTTCAAACTGAATGCCCTAGAAACATCTCAAAATTATACATTTCTATTCTAGGTACCACCATCTTTTCAGGCTCCCAGGTTTATAACCTTTGCTTCATCCTCAATTCCTCATTTTCCCTCACCCCATTTATACAGTCACTTGCTTTTTTCTACCTTTAAAATATTTTTCACATCTGATAACCTTTCATCAGCTTCCTAATTGGTTTTGAATGCTGTGAATAAGTACACTTACCTTGGTAGTGTACTTTCCAGGGATGTACACATTGACAATGAGGTTGATATATGCATTGCCAGAGCTAGCTCAGTGTTTGGGAGGCTCCAAAGAAAAGTTTGGAAGAGAAGAGGTGTTAGACTGACTACCAAACTGAAGGTCTACAGAGCCATTTTGCTGTCCTCATTGTTGTATGTTTGTGAAACCTAGACAGCTTATCAGCACCATGACAGGAAACTGAATCGTTTCCTTCTGAATTGTCTTGGGAAAATTCTGAAGATCACCTGGTAGGATAAGGTAGAAGACAATGAGGTCCGTACTCAAACTAAACTGCCAAGCATTCAGACTCTGCTTCAGAGGTGTAGGCAAATTACATGGTGGTCAGAAGAAATGCTGCAAAGACACTCTCAAGGTCTTTATCAAGAACTGTGGATTTGACTGTGCAACATGGGAGAAACTGGCACAGGAATGCTCAACATGGTGTGCCCAGATTAGAAAAGGTGCTGTGCTCTGTGAGCAAAGCAGAATTGAGATAGTACAGAGTAGAAGTAGGATGTACAAATTTGGAGTATTCACCCCATAAGTTCACATGGACTTTCTGTGCTCAATCTGTGGTAGAGCATTCTGAGTTCATATTGGTTTGATCAGCCACAGCTGGACACACTGAAACTTCACTTTATCACGGTGACATCATTTTGGTCCTCTTCGAAAACAAAGGACAACAACCAATCAACCAATTGGTCTACTTTCCTCAAGTCTCTTTCTCTTCCAGTTTGTCCCTAATGCTGATGCCAAATTGATTTTTCTTAATTGCAGCTTCGACCATGTCACTACCCCCTCCTACCCTATATGAATAAACTTCAGACTCTCTCTTGCCCTTAGGTTAAAACATGTTTTTCTTAGCTTTTAAAGAACTTCACAGCCTCTCTTACTGTACCATTCCAGCCTCATTGTATAGTGCTCTATAGTCTATGATTAAGTCAAACTTGTTTTATCTCTATTCCTCACACATGGCAGCCCATCTCCCATATTCATTCCTTTGTAATGGCTATCTGTTCTCCAGATCTGAAATGCAGCCTTTCCTTACTTTTGTCTTACAGAATTCCTCCTTTGAAGTCACAGTTCAAATACTGTCTTTGACATGAAGACTTTCTTTGTTCACCTAATTGCCCAAGGGTTCTCCCTTTCTTATACTAGTATTTGTTTTGTATTTATTATATATATTCTTAGTTTTGCACATTTTACCACTCTAATAGAATATTATAGACAATGTTTCATTATTTGCATTCATAACACCTGGCATATTTCCCTGTTAGGTGCCTAACAAGTATATAATAAATGATTATTGATTAATTTGCGGAATAATCAAGCAAAGATTAGTTGAATGAGATTCATACTGTAAGTTATTATTAACATATACTTTAGTTATTAATATTTTAGTTGGAATTTTCAGATTTAGGGAAAGGAGTACATTAGGAGGGGACTGATAAGGAAAAGTGGAAGATTATCAAGGAGAACCTCTTGACTATTTTGAGTTTGTATTTTATTTGCTTACAATTTATGTTGATGTCCACTGAAGATTTATCTCCCAAATTAAAGGTACTGTGACTAAAAATTAGTTGCATCCTAAATGAATCTATTGTACATATGTGAAGCAATAAATGCCTTTTAATAAATGAAGGCTTGGCATGCCATTTTTTGAAGGTTAACCCTTGATTTAGATGGATGTAACTAAGATTGGTGATTTTAATTGGCTTGGATACTTTCTTCACTAACACAGATTACTACCCTACTCCACACTTTAATAAATGGCTTCACGAGATGCTGTTACCAAAAATATTCATCAGCTGGTGGCCAACCTTTTGATGAAGTGCCTCTCTAAAGTTAGCTAGGCTGGTTCTCATACAAAAGTCTTTTGCCAAGCTCATACTGGATTATTAATTAAATATACATAGGTTTGGAGCAAGAGGGAGCCTATGAAAGTTCCCCCTCCCTTTCACCACCTTTGGATAATACATTGTAGAACAGTATTCTGGAGCTCTTAATTCATTTCTCCCTACAACTGTACAACAGTAGCCATCAGCAAGTTTAATAATGATCTTCTAAATTAGATACTAAAATAGTTTTTGGAGGGCCCACCCTCAGAGTTTTCCTGGCTAAGAGCCAAGTTTCACAGCAATGCTTTGTCCTAGTCTGTGTTTGGTTCACAATGACTTAGTGTTTAGAATCAGGGCATTGAAGTGTGTTTCTGAAAAAGCAAAAGATTGCAGAACAATTTGTTCTGTTTTATTTCTCTGGAATGCCTGGTGCTTAGGGACTAAATTGGAAGGAAAGACTAACCAAGAAGGATATCCTATTTGTAGGAGGAGGACTGTCTGATTGCTGGTACTGGATTTCAGAGTGAGTGATTAGTAGCATTTGGCTTATGAAGAAGAGTGACTAAAAATAACTTATGAGGAGAGTTTGTAGTCGGGTCCAATTTCGAGTTCTAGCTGAGCTAGCTGTGAGTTTGACCATTCCTCTAAAGCTGAAACAATCGAAAATCCATGATAAATATTTTCTGAGGACGTAAGCAACATGAATGAGGATAAAGGTATATAACTAGTTTCTTAATGGAAAAGATAAAATTATGTATTTTGTGTTTGGCTGAAATGTATGCTTCATTTTTCAATTTTACTTTATGAAAGAAATTTGAGTGCTATGGAAAGAGGGTGAGTGCTCAGCATTTTCTGTTTTAAACTTACAGACATACCAATTTTTATCTAATTAACTATACTTGAAATAATGGAAAAATTTCTGTCTTGGTTATATTTTATTTGTAGGGACATGTTTCATTAGATTTTGTTTGAATATATTATATAGGTTGTTTTGGGGTAAAAATTAGGAAGTTGAAATTAACAAAATGTACACACAGCTTTTCCTTGTTCTATTTGTACATTTAGAAGGTTGATTTCTAAATCATATTTCCAGCTGGGTGCATGATTCTCTATGGTAGTTGACCTACTTTTTGAGGTAGGCAATATGTGCAAAGAAGGGACTTAGACAATTTGATTTTAATTCAAGATTTAAACCTCCTGGCATATATTTTAATTTGTTATCCTTTAGAACAGAATTGTTTTGTTCATTTTCCATAATGGTTACTTTCCAGTTAAAATAAAATGCCTTTTCTTCAGTATTCGAATATATTTTCCTTCTTGAAGAATAGGGTGTTTATTTGCTCAATAGTGTAAAAAGTTTTTTCATGTTTGCCCAAAGGATTCATATTCCTTTTAGATCTGAACTAAAAGTCACTTATTCACCTCATTGTATAGCTTTTAAACTTCTGAAACATGGATCTTTTGGTTGATTGGGACATAGACACACACACATACACACACACACACGTGTGTGTGTATGTTTATTTTAACAGAGATTCTTATGATATACAGACTTATTTTGTTAAATCAGTATTTTAATTCCTTTTGGAAATGGTGAAAATGTATTAATGTATATCTAATAAACATGACTCCACAGGAAGGAAGCCTTTTTGTGTTATGGACCTCTTGGTAGTCTGGTGAAGGCTAAGGACCCCTTCTCAGATTAATGTTTTTAAATGTATGAAATAAAGTACATAGGATTACAGATGCAACCAGTTATATTGAAATGTAGTTATAAAAATAGTAAAAACTAAATGTATGCTATACTAATGTATAATTTTTATTAACGTCAAATAATAAGAAATATACTTTTATATGCAAGTTACATTTTATTTTTAAAAGGTGATATATATGTGTGATATATATATATATATATATATATATATATATATATCATTGTGAAGGCTGTTGTTGCCTATATTCATAACTGAAGAAAAAATTAAATTTCAGTCAGAGGTTGTTAGTGAAAATAATGGTGTAATTTTTTTTCCCCCTATCTGTAGATCCCTTGGGGATCTTTGGACTCCCATATTAAGAATCTCTGCTCCTGAAGTATGTTCTCTGGTAACATTTTACTGATCTGGTAACCAATGGGAGTGAAGAATTCTATTTAAGTGAATTTTTCAGATAAGGGAAAATTACCATTTTAATAACTCAGAATTTTTGAAGCATTTTGAATAGAAGTCTTCCTAAAATGTATTTCATATCTCCCATTCATATTACTGAAAATAATTTAGTTTTTTCTTGATGTCAGTTGTACTGTGCTCTAATTCTCTAGACTATTTTGTCCTATATGATAAATGACCTTGCCTGTATTTTACTTTTTAAGTTTATTTATTTATTTGTTTATTTTACAATTTGTTTTATCCCCTCAGTGCAAGTGGCCATTTCTTCTTGCTTTATGTCTGTCTCTAGCAACTTTCTTTTTCTCCTACTCCCAGCCCAATCGCCCACTTTCTGATTTGTTCCTCTTAATTGGCTAGAATAGATCACAGTGCAAAGACCTTTGGCAAGTTATTAACTTCTCTAGATCCTTCATCCATAAGATGAGGGTTTGGACTAGATGGCCTCAGAAGACCCTGCTAGGACTAAATTTATGATCCTGTGTTCGCCAAGATTTCTTAGAACTTTACAGTCCTATGAGACTGTGTTATAGTAGGTTGTAGAATCTAGGAAACTAGATAATCTCATTAGAATTGTGTCTGAAGCAAATAATAGTTTTGAGGGAAGGCCTGAGGGGCTCAAAGGAGGAAATAGTGCAGGTTCTATGGTAAATCTAATTTAGCTTTGCAAAAGTCTTTCTCTTCCATCGCTTTTCTGTTTAAATTGTTAAAGTAGGTCACCACTGAATTTAGGAGATATTCAGTCTTGGATTAATGTACTGTCATTTTTTTCTGAAGAGTTCAAGTAACCAACTGTATTTTATTTGTTATTCTAAGAAGAAACTAAAAAGATAAATAAAATTATCTCATGATAATTGATACATTGCATCACAAAATGGATTTATTGCAGGATTACCTTAAGCATCAATTCTCTTGGTGTATTTAAAAGTTTTGTTTATAGATTTTTTTGAATTGAATATGGCATGAAATAGTATGGTATTTTTATAGTTAGCCAGGCCAATTGAGATCAGAACTAAAGTTTTACTATGACATGAGCAAATTTTAGCATTTTTTAAGGCAGGAGATAATAGTATGTTCTTTAATAACTTATTGTACTTGAATATTTTATCCCAGAAAATCAGTATTATTATCCAGTTAAATGGAGTGGGAGAAGGCATACAAATAGATTTGCATTCATACAGTAACAATATAAGAGTATTAAGGTCTTAAATGGCATCTTTCCCTTTCTTAAAAAAGAAATTCCATTAATATTATAAAATGAAATTCCCATCATGTTATCTTTAGTCTTAGTATCTATAAAAGTGTTAAGCTCTTATTTTATTTATCTAGTATTGTACTTAGGATTGATTAAACTTAGTTTAAACTTAGGTTTGAGTACAATTAAACTTAGGTAAAGTACAATTCATGAAAGTACAAAGTCTATCACAAATGTCTTTGATTTAGCGCGACTGTGTTCCTACTAATCAGCAAAGTAGGTAACTTCCCAATACAGTTAAAAATCTTTGATGGCCTGATCTGGTGATCACTTGGGTGCAATTTTGATAAATTTTGTACAAAATAAAAGTGAGTCAGTCAAACATAAAACATTTATTAAGACCTTATTAGTGCCATATGCTGTGAAATACTGGAGATATAAAGAAAAATGGTTCCAGTTTTCAAAGTACTTACATTTTTTAAAATTAAATTATGTTTTTTTCAATTGGTGAAAATCAGCTTCTTTCTCTCCTCTCATTCCCACCACCCCTTGAATTAAGAAAGGAAAAACAAAATGGTTGATCAGTACAATGATTTATGTTTCCAGATCTTTCAGAGTTATTTGACTTTACAGTATTGTTACTCCATTCGTGTTGGTTCATACAAGACTTCTCAGTTGTCTTTGTAATTATCTCCATCATTTCTTATAGCGCAATACCATCAGTGATCAATAGATAAATATTTAGCAAATTCCTACTATGTGTCAGATACTGTGCTAAGAGCTGGGCATACAAAAAAGAGACAAATGACAGTCCCCTTGTATCAACTAGAGTTCCTAAGCCCTTCAAAGTTTTTTTTTTTTTTTTTTTTGGTGCTGTTGTCCTTAGTTGTTTCCTTAGATCTACCCATTCAGATCAGTTCACACTACACACAATTCTCTGAAATTGTCTCTTTTGTTATTTCTTGTTGCATGGTGATAATCTGCTACATTCATGTACCACAACTTGTTTAGCTATTCTCTAATTGTCTCAGAGACAATCTAAGGTACCCTCTTAAAGTCAAGATTTTATTCCTTTTTTCTTCCCTCCACTTCTATCCCCTTCCCCTTTTCAAGATCCAGAAGTTTGTTTTGTTTTCGACTATTCTCTCTTCTGGGTTGTCCTCTTTCTTGAAATTTGGCCCCACCTTTCTTTCCCTCCTTATTTTCCTGTTGAATTTCATGTATTTATGCATTAAACTCTTCTTTATTTCACTCTGCGGTGAGGTTCTTTTTGATGCCCAGTTATCCCACCCTGTCCTTTATAGTTGTATATTCTTCTCACTAAATCCAATTATGAATAATCATAGCTTCTTCCAGTTCAAATACCTTTTTAGTTTTCTCTCGATTTTTCAATTTGTAATTCAAAGTACTTTCTCCATTTGGGTCTTTACATCCAAAAAGTATTTGAAAGTCATTTATGCCACTACAGGTCCCTCCTCCTCCTCCTTTTTCATGTAGGGGAAATGACTCCTCGTTGTAAGTCTGTTTCTTTTGCTTTTTAGAATATTGTTATTTCAAGATCTCCTGGTTTTTAGTGGGTACTATGAAGTTTTGTATGACTAAGGCCATGATTCCTTGGTACTTCTATTACTTCTTTCTAGGTGCTTTCAGTATTTTTTTCTTTGATTTAGAAACTGAATTTTGGCTGTGACATTCCTGGGACTTTTCCTGTTGGGTTTATTTCAGGAAGTGATCAAAGGATTCTTTCCATTTACATTGCCTTCTCATTGCCTTCTGGTTCTTATCCGTCTTAGCAGTTTTCATTTAGTACTTCTTGATACATTGTATCCAATCTTTTTTTTTTTTTAATTAAATCATGATTTTCAGAGAATCCAGTATCTTAAATGAACTCTCCCTGATTTATTTTCCAGATCGTTTTTCATATCAGATATCTTAAGTTTTCTTTTATTTTTTCAATGTAATGATTTGGCCCTACTATCTCTTGTTAGACTTGGCAGAAATATGAAAGGAATTTCTTTAAATCACTTGTATTCTTGGGATACTTTATACTCATAGCTTATCTTCAAACAATTGCTAGGAAATGTAGTGCACTTCAAAATTAAAAGCTGTAGGAAAGCTTTGTTTTTTTCATCTAATGATGTTTCCAACTTTTTTGTGTTTCAACAGAAGCGAAGCATGGAGGACATAAAAATGGAAAAAAAGAAGGACTCTCTGGAAGTTCATTTTTCACATGGTTTATGGTAATTGCATTGCTGGGTGTCTGGACTTCTGTAGCTGTTGTTTGGTTTGAGCTTGTTGATTATGAAGAAGTTCTAGGTAAGAGTTGTATTATTCCTTTCCATAATTTAAAAAATTGCAAATATGTATGTTTCTGTTCTGACAATATAACTTAAATATTTAATGTTACTCTCTGTCTTGGGACTATGCAATTATAAGCAAAATTTGAGTCTCCTAATTTGACAGGGTATTTTACTTGTTGAATAGTAGTCATGCCTCTTAGAAAAGCAAATAATATTGTAGCCCTCTTGAGTAAAAGTCTTACCTTTTAATAACTAATAGAAAACTGACCCCTAGATAGACAAATTGACATTTAGTTGCCAGAGACTTCCAGATTGGAAAGAAGTTTGCAGAAAAAAGGTTTTTAGGTCTTTTTATATGTCTATGGTGATTTATTAATAGAGAAAGAAATATGTAAATCAAGTGGTAAAATAAAGGAACATACTTAAAATAATTTGTGTATTTTAATGCAAGTAACAGTTCTCATATTTTTATATGCATGCAGCCAAAGCAAAGGACTTCCGTTATAACTTGTCAGAGGTACTTCAAGGTAGGCTATCCAAGACATATTTTAAATAACCTCATATTTTCTGTCTCTGAAATTTTACTTTTCCTAATTTTTCATTTAAATATACTTCACAAAATATGAGAGGTATGACCAATTTCCTGCAAGAAAAATAGTTTTGTTAGCTTATTTTTAGCTTAGCTCATTATTAAATTTAACTTTGATCTTCAGGTCTATAACTTTCATTTTAAATTTTGTCAAAGAAATAGAAGTTTTATAACTCTATCATTTCTTGCTTTCTTTGTAGAATTTTTTTTTTTTTAGAAAAATTGTATTCACTTTAGGAAGTGTTAATGGTAAATTACATCAATCACATGTCTGACTGAAAAACCTCTCTGCATAACCTCAGTCTTTTAGAAAAAATAAAAGAACACAATGGAAACTTGAATGGGTCATAGCTGTAACATATCTACCACTCTTGCTACTTCCTAAAAAGTTGCAATATATCCTTTGAAGATGTTTTGGTAAATGACATAATTGACCTCAGAGCTGTTTTGGGGGAACTGAATTTTTATAGCTTCTCTCAGTAATGTTAAATATAGATCATCCTGCTGGAAAGTGAATCTTTAAAATATTTTTTCCAAATTAAAATGCTTGCTTTTCTTGAAAAGGAAAGATAAAGTGTGTGCTTGTATTGCCCACATCTCTTTGCTGAATCCTAATCTTTTTTATTTTTAAATATTAATTTAGACTTCTGTTGTTTAATTGGATTTTTAAATGATATAGATAAAGTGGTTCATTCATAGTATCTGGTTAATGTCTAGGTCTTATTAAGAAAACTGTGACTTTTTTTGGAGAGAGAGTGAGTAGTTCTGCTAGTTTTTAATGCTAGTTTTTAAATAGAAAAATAACCATTTCTTTGCATTATATATTTACTTCAGTAGTTTGATTGAAAATTAGTTATTTAGGACTTGACATTCCTTTTTATTTTCTACCTGATAAGATTTGATTATAAAATTGAGGATTGAAGAAATTCACAAAAATTTCTAGATTTTAAAACATGAAGTTGCCTTAACTATTAACAATATGATTTTAATATTGTACAATTGGACAAGGTATTTAAAGTTTTTAGCATTGCTGCAAAAATATTTTGGTACAATTTAAATCATTTATTTCATAATCTCAAACTTCAAAAGAAGTGATTATACAATGAAGTGAATTTATTTAAGCATTTATGGTTTTCACTTTTTGAATTAAATTGGATAAATGAAAGTCAGAATAATTTCATGGTGAATTCCACATGATTTTTAGATTATATTAAAGAAAAGTACATTACAACTTTTCTTGTGAGGACAAAAATAGAGTTGGAAGTACACTGGGTTGTATTACAGCAGTATCTATGTCTACTATGCAGAATTTCAATAAATGGAAATGTCCAATTATCTTCTTCCCTCCCACCCCCACCTTTTTTTAATTACAGGGAAGCTGGGAATCTATGACGCTGATGGTGATGGTGATTTTGATGTAGATGATGCCAAAGTTTTATTAGGCAAGTATACCTTCATTACAGGATGGCACTGGAATAAGGGGAAAATGATACTGTCTGTGGAACCTTATTTGTGAGAACATTTCTTTAGGATTTTGTCCATAGACTTAGACATAGTTTTGTAAATTTTTAAGAAAACAGATAGTGTGTAAAGTGTTCCTTGTAGGCAAATCTTGATAAAGTAGAATAACTTTTATTTGTACCATTTTAATCTTGAAAATACTTTCTATTCTGAATATTTACTAAATCTTGTACTAATTGGCTTTCAAATTAACTACATAATTATATTTTTACTTTTAAAATATCTTGTATATATGCTTAAATTTTAAAGTTTAAAGTCTTTTTTATAAGTCTACCATAAGATAATATACTAATAGTAGAAAGTTACAGCATATAATCTGTTGCATATCTTGAAGGTAAATACTTTAAATAGACTATATTTGGTCCTATTAAGAACCTCAAATGACTAAGCCTTTTTGTTATTTTCCCCACTTTATTCTTGCAACAGTGATGGTGCTTTAATAGAACGAAGAGCCCATTGATTATTCTTGATTGCTAGCAGATCTTGTTTATTTTTGAGTACTCAGAAAATTGTGTCAAATTTCTTAATGTATTTTTTGCCTGATATACACACACACACATATATTATATATATATAAATAATACTTGCTTATGGAATGCTTTCATATCCTATGGTTACATTAGTATAAATATCTTCACTCACATCATACTGTAATGCCTCATCATAGTATGGATGTGACTACTGACACTTGAAACTTGTGCAAGTAGAACATAAGTTCTAAAAGTTTTATCAAGCAGGAAAGGATGAATTGTCACACCAATGGATTATGTGTATCTGTTGCCCCTTTAATTGTTTGAAATGTATTCATATCCCAGATGTTAATGGGAATGGTATGCATTTATAGTCATCAAAATGTCTTATTACTCTTTAATTTAAAGAAAGTTTTAAATGCTTAAAATTAAGTATTTAGAATTTATAATTATACTGTCTACTGGGTAACAAGAATATTATCCTTTAAGCAACTCTTTAGTGTGATGATATTTAAAAAGTGTGTTTTCAATGCTTTTAATATAATTTGTTATTTTTTAAAAAGAAGTTGTTGAGGTACTTGTAGAATATGTCTGCAAGCTCTGTTGTTTAAAATACAATTTGTTCTTTGTTGGGTAATGTTAGGAATTGTGAAACAGCAATTATTAACAAGATAGTGTTTCTGCTTTGTCCATATCTGTGGTAGGATTATATTTGGATTTCTAGTGTCAAATTTCAGATTTGGAAATCGATTATGTAGATTTTTAAATGAAGCATTAACAAGAAAATATTTGGTCTACCTAGCAATCCCTCTTTTGTTGACTTTTTTTTACATAGGCATATATTCATAAAATACCTACTACAACTTTCATTTTATGTAAGAATTTTCATATTAAGAAATTTGTTAACTAATTTGGGTGGTTAAATCTCTGTATTTTTTTTTTTTGACAACATGACTCTTAGTCACATTGCTTCACATGGCTTCTTTATCATATTGCTCAAGTCTTTGATGTAGTTCCTCCAGGGCTTCACACAGTTGGTTTTGGCTTGATTGAAGTTGAGGAAGCTAAAGATGAATCCCAGCTGCCAGACTCAACTCTGCCATTTCTTTTGCATTTAATTTTGATCTTCCAGTGTTTGAAAATAGTGACATAAGGTATAGTTTAGGTCTGGAGACAATAAAATGCTGTTTGCTCACTTCTGACCTTATGTTACTTCAGTGAGAATATCAGAAAAGGAATGATATTAAGCATATTCATTAAAACCTTCAATGAAGTCGTGGAAAAGAACATCGAAAGTGGGTGGGTCAGTAATCAGGCTGACCTAAATATACTGTGATAACTTTCATATTATTGTGAGTATTAGGTATGTGTGTATTTTTAAGTGAATAATTTGTAGTCTATTACAAGGTGTTAATTTAGTTTGCACCAGCCTTATTATCAGTTTTGTGTAAAGGAAATAATGTTAATTTAAACATTCCTTATACTTATTCAAAGAGCTAATGAATCGTAAACAAAGGTAGTATGAAGTAATTTCTGTGGAACTCACAGTTAACTGACACCACCAGTGAAATTTATATGGCACCTTGACAGTTACAGGAGTGCTTGCACACATTGATCTTCACAATAACCCTGACACAGGAGGTGCAGGCATTGCTGTCCCTCTATTACAGATGAGAAGATTGCGCATCAGAGAAGGGAAATGACTCCTTCAGACATTGGATGGTGCCAGGTCTTAAGCTTTAGGCTTTTGTTTTCTTTGCTCTTTTCTCTCTACCATGTCACCCTGAAAGTCTTCTAAAGTTTCTTTCACCTGCCTACATAATTACTTAGTAGAAAGTCTACCTTCCCTAAGTGAAGAATTGCTTTAAAATAGTTTACTTCAGTTTAGATTGTTGACAAGCAAAATCATTGACATGAAAAAATTCTCTCCCAAAATGTTACTTTGGAGACATGATAAATTCTTGAGTAAATTAATAGGAAGGTATGTCAATGCAAGAAAAACCAGAAGTATCATAGGATTGTGAATTACAATTCTGTTTCCGTGTCAAGCAACTTACTGACAGCAATTTGACTCATTGCTACAGTGAGTAAAATACAAGGGAAAGGGAGATAAGCCACATTAATACTTGGGATTACTAGTTGTAAAGTACCACCTCATATTCTTAGCAGCTTTCTGCTCACTGGAAATGAGATCATAAGTCCCCCAAAAATGTATGTATGGGGGACAACTACTGAGGTTTGTACAATTCTGGAGTCCCTCTAGTCCTATTCTTTTCTACAATTTCTTTCATGAGTAGCTTCTTCCCTATGTGGGTAGGAGATGAGGAACCACTCAATATGAAGAAGGTTCCCTCTTTTTCCTAAGCCACATATTTCTTAGGTCTCTGGTGTCAAGAATTACAAGGAAACTGAATTGATGAATACAGGAAGAAACTCTGTCTTGTATACTAGTGTTCAACTGTCAACTTTTACTTATTATATTTCTTACTAGTGGAATTTGTCATATTAATAATAAAAGGCAATAAAGTCAGGTTCTGTTTTCAAGATTTCATAGAGTCCTTTATGATTTTGATAGTTTAATTTTTTTCAAAATGATATTTTATCACGAAAAAGAGAAACCTTTTTATTTCCTTTTGTGGGGATTAGAAATAGGGCATTGTCCAGGATGATCTACTAAACACAGAAGAAGGGAAATGAAATTTCTAAAACTCTTTATGAGAAAATAATTATATGATCATAGATTTTTAGTTGTAAGGCATCAAAATTGCCATTATAAATCACCCCCTTATTTTACATATTAGTAAATTGAGTTCAAGAAGTTTAAAGACCTGCCTAAGGTTGCATGGATAGTAAATGTTTATTTAGTAATTACCTCTGATTACCCAGAAATGCCTTAAGTTCTTTCTGATCCATTTATACATGAACATGGGTTAGAGAAGTCTCTATTTTTAAGTGTCCATTATCAATAATTTCCAATGACACAGATCAGCAACTAGTTTTTAAATTATAGTCTTAGATGCCTAGGACATTGAGATGTTAACTAATTCTAAGGCAGTTCTCCATTATCTATACCATGCTGCCACAAAACCCCAAAATTATTGTTAGCAACTTTTAAAAATTTTTTCTTGCTAAAAATGCTTTCAAGTTAAAGCTATCTCATTGATTTGCACATAGAGATTCAATTCAACTTGGTTCAGCATACATTAAGCACTCAGGGAGGCATAGCACTGCAGTATATACTTACAGAACTAAAAATGCAGTTAAGACACATAGCCCAGCCCTCATGGAGCTTATAATCTAATAGTAAAGTTAAAAGTTCCTCACAGGGTTTGACTTCTGGCTTTTGTGGGAAGAGAAGGCACAGAAGAAGAGAAAAGACACTAGACCTGAATAAGGAAAAGTACATGAGGATTGATCAGTTCCATCTTGGACAAAGAAAAAGTGTCTTAGAAGAGACAGCATTTGAGCTAAGTCTTTTGATAAGAAACCTGGTACAAGATTGAGATTTGGTTGAGTGTCCAGGGAAAGGGGATATTGATGGAGTAGTAGATGAAGCACTGGAATCTGAGTTCAGATTTTGGCCTCAGACACTTACTAACTGTGTGACTCTGTGGAAGTCACTTAATCCCAATTGCCTCCAAAAATAAAATTAAAAAAAAGAGGATGTTTCAGATTTTAGGTGCAGAGAATGGTGTAAGGTAAGAAATAGTAACAGTGCTATTTGTAGAATATAGTTAAATTTGATTGGAGGACAGAGTATTTTAAAAGGAAGTAATGTATGACTTAAAGCTGTTAGATACTTTGGAACTTAATTATGCATCATTTTAAATTCCAAGTGAAGAACTTTGGTTTTGATTCAGTGACAGTGAAGGAGCTACTCAAGATTTTTTTTTTAATTTTCTTTTTCATATATTTCCCTAGTTTTATTTTCTTAAAAAATTATGAAGAATTTGACACACCAGCAAATATGGTCCTTATACAAAGAACAGATAGATTGTATATGCAACTGAGAATCTCTACTGTGTTTTTTAAAGTGTATAATAAATTTAAAATAGTCCTTCCTTTACAAATGTCTTTTGTTCTGAACTTTAAAAAATTTAAAGAGCATTTCCATATACACAACTAGACATAAAGAGTCTTCTATATGAAACCATGAATCTCCTTTTCATACTGCTTGCTTCTTAAAAATAAGGTATGTAATAAATCCCTCTCATTACTTTTAAAATTGTCTTCTGAACTTTGGTGCATTTTTTAATAATGCTTTGCTTATTTATTTATGTATTTATTTTTAGATTTTGACATTCATTTCCACAAAATTTTGAGTTCCACTTTTTCTCCCCGTCTCTCCCCTCCCCCCACCCCATATTACCTTGCATTCTGATTACCCCTTCCCTCAATGTGCCCTCCCTTTTATCACATCCCACCCTTCCCTTTTCCCCATCTTCTCATTTCTTGCAGGGCAAGATAAATTTCTATACCCCATTACCTGTATTCCTTATTTCCCAGTTATATGCAATAATAATTCTCAGCATTTGTTTCTAATACTTTGAATTCCAACTTCTCTACCTCTCTCCCTTCCTCACCACCAATCCCTACTGAGAAGGCAAGCAATTCAGTACAGGCTGTATATGTGATGTTTTGCAATAGACTTCCATAATAGTCATGTTGTGTAAGACGAACTATATTTCCCTCCATCCTACCCTGTTCCCCCTTTTTTCTATTCTCTAATTTGACCTTGTCCCTTTCCAAAGTGTTTACTTCTAGTTACTCCTTTCTCCCATTTGCTCACTTTTCTGTCATGCCACTCATCCCACTTGTCTCCTTCTCCCCTACTTTCCTGTAGTGTAAGATAGATTTTCATACTAAATTCAGCAAGCATGTTATTCCCTCCTTAAGCCATATGTGAAAAGAGTAAAGTTCACTTTTCCCTTCTCACTTCCTCCTTTTTCTCCTCCATTGAAAAAGATTTTTCTTATCTCTTTTATGAGTGATAGTCTGCCCCATTCTATTTCTCCCTTTCTCCTCTCAATACTTTCCTTTCTCACCCCTTAATTTTATTTTTTATGGATGTCATCTCTTCTGATTCAACTCAACCTGTACTCTCTATGTGTGTGTGTGTGTGTGTATGTGTGTATGTGTATAATCCCTCCACCTACCCAAATACTGAGAAAAGTCTCAAGAGTTACAAATACCTTTTCATGTAGGAATGTAAACAGTTCAGCTTTTGAAAGTCTTTTATGATTTTTTTTTTCCTGTTTACCTTTTCATGCTTCTCTTGATTCTTGTGTTTGAAAGTCAGATTTTCTATTCAGTTCTAGTCTTTTCATCATGAATGCTTGAAAGTCCTCTATATCATTGAATGACCATTTTTTCCCTTGAAGTATTATATTCAGTTTTGCTGGGTAGGTGATTCTTGAATATCCTATTTCAAGCCCTTTGATCCCTTAATGTAGAAGCTGCCAGAGCCTGTGTTATCTGGATTGTATTTCCACAATACTTGAATTGTTTCTTTCTAGCTGCTTGCAATATTTTCTCCTTGACCTGGGAACTCTGAAATTTGACCACAATATTCCTAGGAGTTTCTGTTTTTGGATCTCTTTCAGAAGGTGATCAGTGGATTCTTTCAATATTTATTTTACCCTCTGGTTCCAGAATATCAGGGCAGTTTTCCTTGATAATTCATGAAAGATAATGTCTAGGCTCTTTTTTTGATCATGGCTTTCAGGTAGTCCCATAAATTTTAAATTTTCTCTCCTGGATCCATTTTCTAGGTCAGTTGTTTTTCTAATGAGATATTTCACATTATCTTCTATTTTCTTCTTGGTTTATCTCATAGTCATTAGCTTCCCTGAACTCCATTCCCTTTTTTAAAGAACTATTTTGTTGAGTGAGCTTTTGAACCCCCTTTTCCATTTGACTGATTCTGCTTTTTTAAAGCATTCTTATCCTCATTGGCTCTTTTGACCTCTTTTTTCCAATTGAGTTAGCCTATTTTTAACGGTATTATTTTCTTCAGTATTTTTTTGGTTCTCCTCTAGCAAGCTGCTGACTTGCTTTTCAAGCTCTTCTATGGCCTGAGCCCATTTCATATTCATTTTGGAGGTACTGTATGTAGAATGACTTCCTCTGACAGTATTTCCATCCTGAAAGGATGGAAGGAGACACCTGCTGACCAAGAAAGTAACCTTCTATGGTCTTATGTTTTTTTCCCATTTTTGGGTATTTTCTTAGCCAGTTACTTGACTTCTGAATCCTTTTGCTACTCAAGATTTTTAGGCACTTGAGTTACCATGATCAGATCAGTGTATTAATTAGGAAAAGTACTGGTATAATTGAGACAGTGGAGAGATTGGCAGCCCCATTAAAACAGTTAAAAGTCAGTTATGAGAGCCCAAATAAAAAGCAATAGGGATCTAGAGTAGTTGGGTGGAATAGGAAATGAGGGGATGAATTCTTCTATAGATATATAATCATTAGGCCTTGGCAATTAGATTTGGCATCCAGGAAAAACTTGGGTTGCAAATTACCTCTTTGACAGATCAAAATAGAGTAAATTGCATACAGTCTCCATCATGTGACTTACCTAACACTGCATATCTGCATTTCTCTCGTATTCATTTTAGATATTAATATATGTAATATGTGGAGAAATTATGTGCAGTAATGCCTGTAGTGCCCGTTTTGAATTAGTGAGATGGGAAAAATCCTCAGATCTGGAATTACAAACAACTTACCAACATTTATAGGTTAATGATCATTTTTTGCTAGTACAACTCATTTCCTCAGACATTCCAACTTGATTTAATTTGGTATTTGGTAATGTACACTGATAGCTGTTTTTGCTAATTTCCTACCCTATTTAAAACTTGGACTGATTGTATTCTCATTAATGGAACATGTCTTATATCCAGGATTTAGAAGTTGACAGAAATTGCGTGGTATAAGATGCTGTCTTGACCTGAAAGTTAAATTTTTTTGTTTAGTAAAGACTCTTTAAAATTGAGAATAAGTCAAAACTGAGATTTATTTTCTTTTGATTGGTTGGAAATAACTACTTTATTAATAGTCTAAATATTAATTTGTTTTCATTGGCTTAATTTTTTTTTAAAGTGTCACAGTGGCAGTAATTGGTGGAAAACAGGGAAGAAGTTTAGAACACTAATTCATTTTAATTACAGTTCTGCCTCTGATTTTGTAGCCTGGGATGATTATTTAGGATTTTTTTTATTATTAATGATGCTGATGATTATAATAGGAAAATGAATTGTGGAGGCTAGATTGTTGAAGTACTTTTATGCCTGTTTTTAAATCGAAGTGAAAAATTGGGCTAGTCAACTACATAGAGCTTTCAGTAGCTTAAGGGGAAAACTTTGAGGAAATAGTTATCAATGAATTCTCATGGACAAGTCTAAAATACTTATGCACCCACTTCTTTATTATTTAACTGCATATGTTGTACTTTGTGGATTATCTGTGACATTTGTAATGTCATTTTTTGCGGATGTACAAACCGTTAGTTGAAGCAGTATATCATTAAAAGACTAGTTTCTTGCCAAAAAATAAGATTAAGGAAGTTAAAACATTCAAAATCTAATAGGAATAATTTTATAGTTATTTGCATTTTTGTATTGCCTGTACCATTGATCTTCTCCTTATTGCATGAATTAACTGTATAGTGCATTTCCTGTCTAAAATGCAGGATTTAATCTGATGCCTTTTGTTGCATTCATAACTTTACTTTCCTAAATGGCTTTTCTGTAAACACCTATGACCATGTACAAGATTCCTTTCTTAAATCACATTTTCTCAATTTCTTTTTTCCACCTAACTGCTGTCCTTTATTTTCTCTCTCTCTTTCTCTCCCTTTATTCTTGTGTAGGCCTGACCAAAGATGGCAGTAATGAAAATATTGATTCCCTTGAGGAAGTCCTTAATATTTTAGCAGAGGAAAGCTCTGATTGGTTTTATGGCTTCCTCTCATTTCTCTATGATGTAATGACTCCTTTTGAAATACTAGAAGAAGAAGAGAGCGAAACTGCAGGTGATGTTGATGGTACGTCACAGAATGAAGGGGTTCAGGGAAAAAAGACTTGTATTATTTTGGATTTACAGAACCAGTAACATTGACCAAAGCCTAAAATTACTGGCTTGTGCTAAACTTGAAGCAGATTTCCTTTCTTGCTATATCAGGGGGGGCTTGAGCCTAATGTTTGATTTTTACTAAGAATAAAGTCAACCATGTGACCTTCCTTCACTAGCTGATGGGCCTTTCATTAATTTTCTATTTTGTATTAGAGGAAGTAGCATTACACAGTTGTTTTAACAGTCTACAAAATAAACTTTAAAAAAAGTGGTATAGTTGGTTTCTGTGTGATTTTGCTTCCATTTGTGCATTCTCCACACTAAACATGAAACATTAACTGTAGTATTATTTTTTTGTTAACGCTTTATGCTTGTCTTTCTAACAGAATATTGATTATAATGGTCTTGATGATAAAATATTCTGGCATGATTAATAAGTTACATAAAGGATACGCTCCTACATTGATCTTTAATGTAACTATTATATGTAAATTGTAACATAAAACAAATTATTACAAATTTTTATTTCTCATAATTTATTTTAGATGAAATAATTTCCACATTAAGTTAATAGGGATTTTAATTAAAAACTCTGTATTGGTGCTTTTGAGGTACTTTTAAAAAAAATAGCCTTATAATTTTGCCATAGGTTAGTTAAAACAAATTGTTTTATGTTTTATGGCATGCCAGTATATTCTGTCTATAAAAGCAAACTTTTTATTCCTAATTTAAGAGAGCAAATTCACCCCATTAGGTGTGGATGTGATAACTTTTTTTTTCAAATTTTATGCAAGTGGGAAAATGTGAATTTGTATTTTATATAAATGTTAAACATATTAAAATTATTCACCCACCCTAATATCCAATGTCTATTTCTTCCTATATTTAATGTTCATCTACAAATACTGGCGATATTCAAAACTTTTAAGCTGTACATTAAAATAAAGGTCTAAAATGTTTTTAGGACTAACTAGAATTTATTGTAGTAACTTACATCTTTGTTAAGGAGGAAATTAAAAACTATTCTCCACTAGACTTACAGTGATTTTCTTAAAATCTTCCTTAAGCCTATTACTTCTTACTCTTGTTAGTCTACTTTCAAAATGACAAAAGCACTGTAGTGAATGTAATACATTTGTTATTTTTAAGCATTTTAGCAAATATAGTCTTATTTCATAGAGCTTTAAAACCGTTATAATTTGGCATCCATTAAGGTGAATTTTCAAAACTTATGAAATCTTTTTTATTCCTTAATAGGTCTCCTTAGACTTCTAAAGTGTACACGTAGTAAAATGGTTTGTGAAATGGTATTTCACTATTTTATTTTTGAAATTGTGAAAATTGTATATTTAAAGTTAAAATAAAACTATACTTCAGTTTTCAAATATTTAGTCAAGTTTTGCCTTTTGAGTCCATTACATGCCTTGAATTTGTTATCAAATTGAAATAGATGTTCCAGATGGAATTATACTGAAATCTGAAGCTGTATTGGTACCCCTTGTCTTTTTCAATGGAAAATCATCTTTATTTGACCCCAAAATGTAGTAGTCCATAATTTATAAAACTGAGAAGAGGAGGGAGTGCACTCTAAAATTAAAACTTCATATATCTGTTTGTTCCCTATTTATCACTTCCATATTGTCTAATTTTTGTGGATCATGTTTGATTATTATATTAAAATTATCTTTCCTGAATTTTGTTGGTTAGTTACTAGTTAATAAAGTGACCTTTAAAAATTCCTACAGAAAAACCTAAACATAATGATAGCAAACTGTTTGAAGCATTATTTTCCATTTTTTTGTCAGCTGGTTAATGTTTATCATCCTAAAGTTTGTGATACTGAAGGATATGTGAGACCTAACAAAATTAAAGTTGTATCAGTACATATTAAGGCATTTTGTTTCAAGTTCTGCAGTGATGGCAGATCTTTTCTTTTTTTTTTTTTTTTGAACTCTTTTGTTTCATTTGAAGATTGCTTCAGACTTTCTCCACCATTTATTATGGCTTTAAAAATTTAATTATGATAAGATCCTAATCCTGAAATATGTCCCTTGATTTCAGTTTCAAACATCTAATATTAATAAACCATTGAGTTTAATTTTTAAACTTAATATTAAGTAGTACTATTAGATCTAAGATAAAACTAACTTTGAAAATATATACTGCTTGATAAGCTTATGAATGGCAAATCATTTAATCTGTGGAATAGTAAACTTACAAATGCCTGTTAGAAGCGTTAATTTTTTTATTAGTGTTTGCTTGCCTTGCACTGATACTAATGGAAATTACGTGTCATGAAAATAATTATGCCTCACTTCTCTCCATGGTAAATATAATGGCAAAAATTACTCAAAAGAGAAAAGTAATTTATCTGAACCCTGGATTTCTGTGACTTCCTTCAACAGTGGGCACAGTTTTTTGTTGGTTTTTTTTTGGTGGGGGTGGGATGAGAAGGAAAGCTTATTTGAAATTTAAAAGTTTTGATACTAAATATTTTGAAATTAATGAAAATTTTTTGTTTTTACATCCAGTGATTTTACATGCAATAAGTAGTTGAGACTTTTCTTCAAATTCTTTAAATTATTTGAAAGGTGGCATATTTTGAAATTGATATTTTAATTTCATAACTTCATATATAGGAATCAGTTATATATAATTTCAGATTCTGAGTGTAGTAAACCAAGGGGCCATACTTTATATAAGAAATGACAACATTTTGAAAATGAGAATTTTGACTTTTACTGATTCTCTATTTTGTTAGATTAAAGTTCTTTTTCTACAGCTTGCTGTCTGTATATAATATTATAACTCCCAGATTAGCATCTTCTTTGCTCTGTGTATTTAATGCTGGTTGCCTGGTCTCAGTGGTGATTGAGCAGTGTTGGTAGACTTGCTCCAGCGAGTGAAATGTCTCTTCTTTGAGGCCAGAATGTTTTCCTCTGTGCTTTGGCCTGTAGGCCTGTCGGCCTGTCAGTCCTGGTACGTACTGGTCCTGGCTATTCATGGATTTTGGAAAGAGGCTATTTGGAGGAGCAGAGTCTCTGTCCTGGATAAAGTTTCTCCTGGACTCTTGGTTTTGAATCTGAGCTTTCTGTGCACTAACAGGAACATCAGGTATGGTCGTGTGTTAGAGCAGTCCTATTTTTTTCTCACTGATACCAAGGGAACTTTGTGGACAATGTGTAGAGGCCGATTCTGGAGTCAATGGAACTTGAGTTCAAATCTAGCCTCAGGCACTTAGTTCTGTGACCCTGGGCCTTTTGTTTGCCCTTGTTTCTGGGGGTAATAATAGCACCTATCTTTCAGTGTTCTTGTGAGTATCAAATGATATACTGATTGTAAAGTGATTAGTGCAGTGCCTGGCACATAGTAAGTGCTATATAAATGTTAGCTATTATTATTATTATGTTTTAAAGTTAGAAATATCTGCAGGCAGTAGTGCACCTGTATAACAAAGAATACTGTGTAGTAAAGCCCTCTTGGGATGAGGAACAGGAAGACTGGAGAGGATGTACGCTATCTGGGGTCACACCAGCGCAACTTCTTTTTAGTTATATTGAGAGAAAAAAGTGGACCAACAAGGTCTAGAATCTTTACTTGGGCAGCCACGAGGGTGGTGAT
The DNA here is from genome assembly GCA_023548195.1 of Bettongia penicillata ogilbyi. Classification (NCBI taxonomy): domain Eukaryota; kingdom Metazoa; phylum Chordata; class Mammalia; order Diprotodontia; family Potoroidae; genus Bettongia; species Bettongia penicillata. The sequence continues at coordinate 1,245,120 of JAJHZJ010000323.1, forward strand.
TGTGATACCTGACCACTAAGCAAAGATGGAGTTGTCCCACTTACTTTGCTTCTGTTTTCTCTGACAAGGACAATGAGCTTTACATTGGAAATACCAGAACAAAAACGGCCAAGAGGAAACTGATACCCAATATAAGTAAGCAGATTCTAAGAGGGTACCTCGCTGCCATTGCTGAATTCTGGCCCAGACAGGTTACAACCTAGGTCCTGAAAGAACTGACACATGTGATGGCTGTCAGTGAAACAAATAATATTTGAAAGATCATGAAAAATGGGAGGTGGAGTGCAAAGTTGGAGAGGAGAAAATGTTTTGGTTTTCAAAAGAGAGAAAAGAACAATCTGCTTACTGTTGACCAGGGAGCTTCATTTTGATTCCTAAATCAATTTTAGATAGCATCCTTTAAAAAAAAAAAGATAGTGAGCATCTAGAGTGATTACAAATAGCTGGGATAGCTTTACCAAGAGTAGATCATGCCACACTAGCCATATTGCCAGAGCACCAGTGCAGGAGTCAGAAGGACCTGAGTTCAAATCTCACCTCAGACCCTTGACACTCACTAGCCATGTGACCTTGGACAAGTCACTTAACCCCAGTTGCCTCATTCTGGGTCATCTCCAGTCATCTTGAGGATTATCAGGTCACTGGATTCAGATGGCTCCGGAGGAGAAGTGAGGCTGGTGACCTGCACAGTCCTCCCTCACTCAAAACTAAGTCAAGTGCAAGTCATGTCATTATTTCTCAGATGGCATGGTCTTCTTTGGCAACAAAGGATGAACGCACACAACCAAGTTCTAAATAAAATATCTCATACTTTTCTTGTGGAGAAAAAGGAGAGATTGGAATTAGATGATAATAAAATCATGTAAATTCAAAACTAGTTAAGTGACTGGACTCAAAAAAGTAAGTTGTTTATGATTCATTGCTGGCAAAACAAGAGATCTCTCCATTAGAATGTGTGAATCCATCCTTAGCCCTTTGTTGATGAACATTTTTATCAGTGACTTGAATGGGATGGGGCATAGGTGATATGCTCACAATAGATAATAGCAGATTGATGACAAAGCAGGGAGGCCTAGCTGACATAATGGATGAGAAAGTCCAAATCTAAAGGGATGTTGCTCAACTAGAACAGTGGGCCGAGTAATAGGATTAAATTCAGTAAGAATAAATGTAATTGTACAGGCACAAGGTAGTTGAGGCATGATTAGATAGCAGTTGTTGTGAGAAAGATCTGGGGATTTTAGGAATTGGAAGCTCAATAGAATTCAGCATTGTAATGATAAAATCAAAGAAGGTATTGTAATCTTGGATTGCATTAAGAGGGAAAGAAAGCTTTTAGGAATAGGAAGGTGATAATACCATGTACTGTGTTCTTGTCAGGCCTCATCTGGAGTATTATGTTTATTTCTGGACACTGTAGTTTGAGGAGAATAGTCTAGATTTGGGGTTTGGCAAGGCATGAATAGTCATAAGATCTAGGATTAGGAATTAGAGTATAGAAGACAGTGTAATGTTGATCTCATCGACTCTGAGGATAAGATTATAGGTGGAGTAAATGAAGCCAGTGGTTGAGAGAGATGAAGGATAGTAGAGAGAGTGGAAGTCTTAGTGAGAGGATGAGGACAAATAATAAGTTTAGGAAGAACTAATGAGACAAAGAGAAATGAAATGACAAAGATCATGAATGGATAGTGGTAGTTCAGAATTCTGGGTCATGTAAATGTAATGATTGGGGGTGATAGAACATAGGTGTAGCTGTAGTGAAGTATGGAAATTGCAGAGATGGACTAATTCAGTGGTTAATCTGAGGGAAAATGAACAGGTATGTTGAATTCCTGTAGTATAAGAATAGGAGTTTGGATGGAGAGGAAGTCTGAGACAAGTAATTGAATTCTTTGAGAAAGGAGAGAGAATAATGCGAGTTTGCCACTAGGCAGGATGATATATTTAGGCAGGGTTTGCTAAATAAGGATAGCAGAGGCAGAATCTGGATGTGGCAGTGGAAAGTAGAGTATTCTGATCCTGCCTCTAGCTTCACTGTTGAAAGAGTATGAAAGAAGGCACAATCAGTGTTGGAAAAGGGTGACCAGGTATTCTTTTTGTTGAGATTTAGCCACAGTGGTGTTGGACTTAAGAATTTTCTAGCTAGATTGGGAATAACTGAAGCTGTGACTTGCTGACATTGGAGTAGGATTGTAGAAGAGGTTTTATACTGTGTATACTTCAAGAAATCTGCCCTGCTTTGCCTATAAAACAAAATAAAGCAAAAAAATTATCTCAGATATTTTTAATGTACATCCTAGATTTCCCAAGTTTTTTGGGTCAATTTTTGTGTTTTATAAGTGTTGGTAAGGAGGACAGATTGTATGAGTAACATGAAAACCATCAGGGCTGTAACTAGATATTGACAGGATGATTTTCTGTATATTGATAATGTCAAGAACTTTTGATTTTTGGAAGTATGGGAACTCTTTCTATCCATTTAGTTTGCAAGCTGTCTATAAATTAATCTTAAAGAATCGCTTGAGGTGCACAGAGATTGTCATTTGCCCTTAGCTAAATAGGTAGTTTTAAATGTCTGTCTTCTAAGCCTGAGTCCAGCACATTGTCATGTGGAACTGTCTCTATTGATTTTCCAAAAAAAGTGATTTTAGTTTTATGTCATTATTTTGAGAGATTGGGAAGAGAGCAATCATTTTGGAGCTGTAGATATTCTAAAAACAGTTTGTCACAACAGTTCTTCAGTGGAGCTACTAGTAAGAGATACAGTGGAGCTACTAGTAAGGATACAGTGGAGCTACTAGTAAGAGATACAAAGACTGAAGTTTTCACTTTTAGCAAGTATGGAGACCAGGAAGACTTTTGTTGTGACCTGCATAGAATCCACAATGTTGATCTTTTTGCCTGGGCCAAATACCATATCTTTAAAGTACAGTCTGCTTTCCCTCCCAGAAGAAAGTAATAAAAGAGGTGGAGATATACTTCTCTCCTTTATTTGTTATCAGGGACAATGAAATTTTCATTAAAAAATTGAAGAGGGTTTTCATGTGAAAACAAAGAAAGAAAGAATTCAGTAAGGAGAGCCCTAATAGATACTTGGTCAAGAGATAGAAACCAACCATCTTCAGAAGAATAAATGATCAGTGACCATATGAAGAAAAAAATGCCTCAAATAACCAAAAATAAGGTAAATGGAATCAGATGCAAATCAAAACAACTTTGACATGTCAGCTTCATAATTAGCTTAGTGCTTCACCTAGTAGGCACTTATAACTTGTTGATCTAGTAAATTGGCAAGAATAAAAAAAATTGCAAATCATTAATGTTAGTCAATCTGTGGGAAGATAGAGCTCTGGATGTATTGTTAGTAGATCAGTAAAGTAGTCCAAAATATTTTGGAAATTAGTTTAGAACTATGTTAGAATAGCAATTAAACTATTCATACCCCTTGACCCTGAAGTCTTATTACTGGGCATATACCCCAGGGTGCTAAATGATAAAGGGAAAGGTCCCAACTGTATCATTTATTTTATAGCAGAAGAGTTTCTGGTAGTAAAACCAAATTAACCCAAAACAAAACAAAAAGCAGGAAACAGTAGGTTCCAATCAATTGGGGGTTAACAGAACAAACTATGACATATAAATGTAATGAAAGGTTATTGTTCTGTAAGAAACAATTAATATGAATTCAAACTTGTGAAACCTTGTATGAACTGATGCATAGGGAAGTAGACAGAACCAAGGAAACAGCATACACAGGGACCACAATAATTTAAAGGAAAATAGCACTAAAAAATGAATCAATGCCAGTGACCAATTTTGACCCGAGGAGTATGATGATGAAACACACCTGTGTCTTTTTGGTAGAGGTGGTACGCTACAAGTATAGAATGAGGTGCATCAGATATCATTAGTGTGTTTTGTTTAACTATGCTTTGTTACAAAGAAGAGTTTCATTGATGAGGTGTATTGGGAAAGATAGATATGTTAAAAAAATCAATATAACATTTAAAAAGAAAAAAAGAGGAAGAGAAATCCTAATCAATATCAGGAAGTTCTTGAGTAAAAGAATGTCGCAGGTGAGAAAGTGGACCACCAAGCACTTCGACCTTATTTCTTTATATAGTTGTGGGTGAAATTTAGCAAAAAGGTAGACTAAGGCATGTTTCTCCAAGCAAGACAAAGTTTATTAACAGGAGTATACTGCCTGTCAATATATGGGTCTGTGACTTCCCTCCATTTATGCCAAAGACCCTGAGGAGATGAATAGCTCCCCTTCTATAGGTTTTTGACTGTAAAGAGTAGAACAGGATAGATGTCATCATGATGAGGACAACATGATTGATTAGAGAGTTGACGTGCATGTTTGTGTGGAAGTTTGGTAATGGGGGCTAATAATGACCCTCCCTCCTCTCTGGCCCAAGTTCTTGCTGTTTGATAGTGTAGCTGCAAAGTTTAGAGGTAATGGGCCACTCCTTTTGGACAGCAAATCAAACGTCCTTGAAAGATAGGTTGGTGATGTAAAGATGCTAGGCCTGATTCCTTTGTTTACTTGCATCCCCCTAGGTCAGCTAAATTCCTTGAGGCCAGAATGAATCAGTGATTAGCAAGAGAACTGGATTTTTAAACTTAACCCTTTACAGGCCAGCTGAATTCTGAGCCATGTTCAAAGACAGAGAACCTAAAATTAAGTAATTACAGAACAAAAGCAATTAATTAGGATCAATAAGAAAGTGATAAAAGATCAATTCAGTCTTTGCAATTTAATGCTTTTCCAAAAGAAGAGGACGTCTTAGTCCCTGGAGGATCATCAGATGAGATCATGCAGGAAGAGGCCCAGAGAAGGGAGGGGATTAATGGTGATTGGTTGTTGTGAGAAGTACTACAGCATCATGTATTGATCTGGTAATAGTAGGTCTGCTGTGTTTCTGGAATGTGTATCTAAGATGTGATGAAGTCTTAGAAGACTTGTAGAAGTGGATGACTACTACTTCTGGTAATTCTTTTGCGTACAGAGGATACGCCAGGAAAGCGTTGCTGAAAATTACGAAGTTTTGGAGAGAAACTGGTGACCTTAAGGACACAAAGTATTTTCATCACTGTGGCCAGTAGGTTATAATTTCAGAAGAGTTGCAGCTTTGGAAATAAAGTTTTTGGTTCCAAAGATGATTAAGAAAAAAAGAAAAGAGTCTCTATATTCTAAAATATTTATAACAGCTCTCTTTGTGATGGTAAAGAACTGGAAACTGTGGGGATGCCTGTCAGCTGGGGAATGGCTGAACTTGTGTTATATGATTGTGATGGAATACTTGTGCTGTAAGAAATGAGGAGCTCAGTGATCTTAGAAAAACGTGGATAGATTTATAAAATAAATGATAAAGAACAAGATGAGCAGAGTCAGGAGAACATTGTATGCAGTGACAGCAGGGTTGTTTTACAAACAGCTTTGAGTGACTCAGTCATTGTGACTATTATAAATACTCATGTTAACTACAAAGGGCATAGGAAGAAAGATGCAGTCTGCCTCCAGAGAAAGAACCGAAAGCTCTAAGTATGTATACAGTGATTTTACACACACACACACATCTAATGGTAACCATCTCTAGCACAAGGGTAGGGGAGAGAGAAGAAAAAAAGATTTGTATGTACTGGGAGTGATTAGCACTGGAGAAGAGGACATGTGGGGGACCAGGGAACATGGTAGCTGTCTGCTAAGCGTTTGAAGGCCTTTATGTGGTGAGGACAGAACTGGGGATGCTGGACTTAATTTTTCTCTTTCCTTATTCTGGGAGGCAAATGCACTTCCTGTCTGGAAAGAAATCGTTATTAGGTAGCACTAAACAAAGACTGGATTTTGGATCCTAATACTTGCTTTTAATTGGTATTAAGTTGTTAGTGGAAAGTTTTCAAGTTGTTCTTATCCCCGTAGAAAATAATTGTCTTTTAAAAATCCACACCATAATTGAAGCAACAATTTCAAACATGGATTGCTCCCTGCCCCCTCCCCTTTTTTTAACCCCTTAATTTGCTCTTCTGTTCATATGCTTCATTTGGACTTTTTAGTGAGATAGTCCTTTCGTTTTTCTATTTCTGAAAAGAGTTAATCTTGGCCTCATTTTTCTCATTTGTAAGATAGGCAGTTTAGATTATTTTGAGGGTCTTTTCTAGTCCTAAACTTTTAGAATTACTTTTATAGTACCATATAAGAAATTTCACTCAAGACTTCCCTCTTGGCATATCCTAGAATGGCAGGTATTCTAACTAGGTCTTTCCAATTCTGTATGTTATAGGGGAGAACATCTACTTTTTATAATTCTATTTTTAAGTATAGCTTTCAGAGGTGCATTTTTGTGAAAGGTAGAGACTCTAAGGAGTACATGTGTAATCCTAATTGAATGGAACATTTTAGTTTTATGATCATTGTTGCCCTTTGTGGCCACATGGAGACTCAGTACTATTTTAAAGTTGTTTCTGTAAGAAAAAATTATTTTTATTCTGGAATGATATGTATGATGTGAGGAGAGAGAAAATAATAGATGTTGATGTTATAAAATGTTACGGAATTATTAATAGAATTAAGAGAAAAGATTATTTTTCCCTCCCAGCTCTAGGTAATTTTTGTCCTCTTGTAAAATTTACTAAGCACCTTTTATATTCAGAGCACTGTGCTTGGGACTAGGATGAACATCACCTCAGATGTAAAAAGTGCATATGGTGATATAGAAGAAAGAAATGCAAATAAACATGTCACAAAAATATTCTGAGCCTAGATTTGAAAAACTTGGAGAATGGGAATAGTGAAATTTTGAAGGAAGGCATTTGGAAGACAGGAGTAAGAAGGTTCTTTTATTGTAGATATGCCTAATAGCTTAATATCAATTCAGTATTTGTGATGCATAGTATGCAGGTAGGAGGATAGAGAGGGAAGAGTCTGTTTGGGGTTTTGTTTATAAACCTCATTGTTCATGTTGCTGAGAATTAGAGTGACAGACAAGAGATATTGAAGGAGATTTTAGAGATACAATTGAAAGGACTTGATAACTGTACATTTGAGAAATGGAGACTATGAGAAAAAAACCAAACTTGGCAGTTATAGTGTCCCTGGTGATTTTTACAAGGGTAGTTTCAATGGAACATTAGATGTAGGAGCCAGATTGCATAGGGTTGAGGAGAGATGAACAGGTAGCCTGCCTTGACTTGGAGTTTGACTACAAAGGGATGTAGAAAAATAGAATTCACTGGTAGGTGGGTGAAGTGGAAGAGTCAAGGGGATGCAACTTCAGAGTTCAGGAGGTTGTACTATGTATACAAATGGAAAGGAACCAGTGATGATTGGAGATCATTTAATCACAATGGAAATGAATCACAATGGAGATTTAAAAAGTAGAACAGAAAGGAGATGACTCCTACCCTAGGAGGGAATTGGGTTAAATTTATTGTTAGTTTTACCTAGGAATTAGTTTTAGCAAGGAGCTCAAATAATCTAAGATTCAAGTAAGGACAGAACAGTTGCTGCTATCATATTTTGAAGAGTAGAAGGAGTTAACCTATTATCACTTAATTTTCTTGGTTTCCCTCTTTTCTGTTTTATAGTACAAAAGAAACCAGTCCTACCCTTTCTAAAAGTCACCACAAATTCCTAATTGGGACCCAAGTCACTGATTTTATAATGTACCTTATAATGAACTTTGGTGTGCTACAAAATGCATTTAAGCTCAGTGTGGCAGGTAGTATGTGGGAGAGCCACTGCTGATAAAACTCATTTCTTATGATCAATCGTCTTGGCTTCTGTCCCTTTTTCAGAAGTCTGCCAACATAGCCCTGCTGTGACTAGCTGGGTTGTAAGTCACCAAAACCCTTTCCTTTAGTGGCTGAAGAATGTTTGGCGGTGTGGTACGTAACTGTAGGTAATTTGGAATGTCTGTTAGGACATGTGTAGCAAATCTGGTATAGTATTAGAAAGTAGATGTGGTGGAACACAAAAGAACATTGGAATCAAAGTGTTGTTGGCCTTGCCTTTTATTTGAACCTCAATTTCTTTTGTAAAGCAACAGATTACTTACTGGGAATCTCACTGGGTTCTTGTGGGCATTGTTTAAAGGCATTTTATAAACTATAAAACCCCATAACTCTGTTAGCTTTTGTATTATTATTGACATCAAGTGAGAGGGATGAGTCTAGTTCGAGTTGAGTTTCATGGAGTCAGCATCAGCCTCAAGGGAGCATGCACATCAGTCTAGTTCAGCATGAGGTGAAGGCATTTAGCAGGTTGGCATCTTGATGCCATTATCAGGGCACTTAATAATATACTGGTGTGAACACAGGAAACCCTGATTACAAGCTTTACCTCCAACACTTACTGGTTGACAGACCCTGGGCAAGTCACTTGTCGGTGCTTTAGGCAACTCCTAGGCTCTTAAGTTTTGCAGAATAGGTGCTGACTTGATTGATAGAGGAAGTTTCCTTACCTGGAGGTTCTTGTATCAATGAAATCACAGGTTTTGGCCCTGTCCCCTTTTGTTGTGTCTACATCAGTCTGTTAACATGATGGGAGAGAAATTCTGAATACTTTGCACAGTTGTTAGGGAATTACAAAACCAGTTTAGTATTTGTAATTAACAAGTCTTATTAGGAGAAGGAAAAAATGAGTGCAGTATGTATGCCGGTAGTCTGGCCTGAGAACAGAAAATATCTGGGTTTATATTCTCCTTGTGTGAACCCAGGCAAATGACAATCTTTCAATTCACCAGGCATCTGTCTTGATTGTAAGCTGAAGACTGGTTGCCAGTTGCAGCAGTGGAGGGAGTTTCTACACCTGTAGGTTACCAGCACCAATGAAATCATGGGTCTTGTGACTTTTGGTGATATAAGTGAAATGGTAACCCTTGAGAAATATTATCAAGGCATTGTCCCAATGTTTTCTAGAGCTCCATCAGTTGTGGCAAAGGGGGGAGCTGTTATTCTTTCATTTCTTTTTTGTCCACCAAGGCTTTTTAGTGGAAAGGAGTTTTAGACCCTCTGCTGGCATGCACACAAACTGTCAAACAGCTTAATCATAGAAAGCTATTGTCAGTGGTTCCCAGACTATTTGGAACTGGTTATTTGAAGACTTAGGTTCCTTTTAGGTCTTTACTTAGTCAAGTGATGGAGCCTTCTTTCATTTTTAAAAATAACACTGTGGTCTTTTCCTTATTAATGACAGCAAAATAAAGATTTCTTAAATATTTTAGAAATGGTAAGTTATGTAAAATTTTGAAGTAAAACACATAAAATGGTGAATTTTATATTAGAGATTAATTTTAGTAACCATGTAAGTTTTTAGTTTTCATTAATTTCCACAAAAATATATTCCCATACTCTCTCTTCATTTTGTGAATACCAGCAAAGGAACCAGGTGGGGTAGCCAAGAGAAAAACTAAGACCAAAGGTATTTTGTTTTTTATTTAACTTTGTGCATATGATAATGGATTTTATGCTTTAAATGCATGAGTTTTGCAAGATGGATATGGTAAATGCAGCGACTAATGTTAGATGGCTTTTAAAAATTGATTTAAAGGATGTGGGAAGTATTTAAATTGTAACTAGCTTTGTGAGAATTTTAGCAGTTGGTTTAATGATGCAAACCTATGAATGGTCATTTTCAAGTTAAATTTCATGTTGCCAAAGGTTTATAATTGTCACTTAACAATACTATATATATGTATATGTATATATGTAGACCTGAATATTTTTATCTAACTCTACTTTGTGCAGAAGGCACATTCCTCAGTGATTTGATTTGCCTTCTTAGACTATGTCTTCTACTTCACATCATAAGAATTGCTTCATTTGGCATTTTGGCAATCATAAATTTTTTTAAATGCATAATTTTCTATATGATGTTCATCATCTGTAGCATTGAGTGACCTTTAAGTGTCTTCTTAATTATGAAAGTTTGATATTATGTACATAATGTACAAACTGATTCTTTGAAAATTAGTAGCCAAAATACCCCAGTTTCCTGACTGTATTGTATTGAATTATATTTTGCGTATGGAATTTCTTATGCATATCTAAAACTTTAATCTTTTATACTTTTGCATGTGTTTTGTGTTCATCACTGTAACAGTTAACATTTTAAATATAATAATTGTATTAATATTATATTTGTGTGCTTAATATAATACTTGACCTAGTTTGAAGAGCCTGAAAATTTTAGATACTGTGTGATTGCTACTGTGTGATTTTGGAGGGGGGTGTAGTTAAGAAATATCTGTGCATTTGGAGGTGTTCAAATGTATTCTCTTCTTTATTTATTAGAAAAATATTCTATTTCTCATTGTCCAGTATAAAAAATAAGCAACATACTAAAATATATTAAATAGAATTATTCATTAGAATTATTGTGCTCTTTTATGCAGGGTACAATAGCATATATGTGTATATGCATGTATGTCTATACACACATATACACTTTAAGGTTTGCAAAGCCCTTAATATGTTATTTTATTTGATATTCATAACAAAACTAATAGCTACTGTTCACAGATCCTTTAAAGGTTTAGCAAGATAGGCAATAGCCATAACGAATTACCTCTCTATTTCAAATTTCCTAGTATGGATAATAAAATATTCAGCTTGACATATACTTAGGGTAACTCTGTTGCCACAACCTTGTATTTTTTTTATTTCTTTTTGCTGTCTCAAATAGTGAGACTACTAGGAAAAATTGTCAAGAAAAAATTTCAGTATTTAATTTTCCCATTTACTTACCTGAGAGAATTGAAGTGATTATATGCAATTTTAATTTTTCCTGTTCTTTTCATTGTTATGAAAGGTCATATGTCTGACTATAATATTTGATTCATATTATACTTTAGTGTGAGTTATCTTAAGGGATTTTACAATACATGATAAAATACTTTGGAGTTCAATAGAAAAAGGAATATATCAAAAATAATTCAGTTCAGCAAACATTAAGCTTAGAACACTATTCTAAGTACAGGGGATACAGAGTCAAAATAGTAAAAGTTAGTGTTTATATAATGCCTTACGATTCCAAAATTTTTTGCACACATTATCTAATTTGGTTCTTATGGTGTCCTTGTGAAGTGTATAGTACAGGTGTTATCCCCATTTCATAATTGTAGAAATAGAGGCTTGGAGGTGGTGATTTGCCTAATTTTACCCAGCTAGTAAGTGGCAGAACTGGGATTTTCTGAGTACAAATTTGCTCTTCCAACTATATAACTTAGAGAGGTGACCAGGTATTAAAAAACCATCCCTTGGTTTATAAAATATCTCATTGATATATTTCTTTAATTATATCGGTACCTGGGGCAGCTGGGTGGCACTGTGGATAGAGTGCCACATCTGGAGTCAGGAAGACTCATCTTACTATATTCCAATCTGGCCCCAGACACGTACTAATTCTATGACCCTGGGCATGTAACTTAGCCCTGTTTGCCTCAGTTTCCTTATCTGTAAAATGAACTGGAGAAGGAAATGGCAAATCACTCCATTATCTTTGCTAAGAAAACCCCCAGGTGGAGGTCACAAAAAGTCAGACACACCTGAGTAACAACAGAACCCTCAAAGCACCAGCACCTGTGTGAAACTTCAAGTGTTCATTTATTTTTATTTAAACATGTGCATATGGATGGACTAATTCATTAATTTTGCATGCTGATTCTATTTTTGTCTTGAAAATCAAGAATAAATTTTTTAAATTAAAGCAATGTAATGCATTTGTTTTGTCAAAACTGTGTATGCAATTAATTTTAAATTGTTTTAAAAGAGAAAAGGGAAGGTCATATGCCTAGATGATCAAGTAAAATCAACTCTGTGTTGAGTGCTTCATCTGGGGGAAAAAGTCAAGTGTTTTGTTCAGCACTCCTATCCTACAAGTTAAGTGATATGAATAATTTTTTTTTCTTTGATCGAAAAACCTGAAAAGTGAAAGAAGTAATTAAAGAAGAGCTTAAGAAGGCAAAGGAGAAACCAGAGTCAAAGAAGGACAATAAGAATGAAGATAAAAAGAAGGGGAAGAAAGAAAAAGATGACTGGAAGGATAAATTTGCTGCTGATTCAGATAAACCCAGAAAAGAGTCTACCAAGGGTAAAAAAGATAGAGAAAAGGAGAAAATAGGACTAGAAAAAAGTATCAAAGACAAAGAGATTATGAAAAAATCAGGAAGTGGAAAGGATGCTTCTACTAAAATGGCATCCAGACATAAAGAAGAGAAAAAAGTAGATAAAAATCCTTCTAAGCTTGGAAACTTAGCAAAGAGTCAAGACCGGAAAAAAAAGAACTAAATTTTTATTAATTCCATCAACATGGAATATCAAATGCTATCCCATTACTTATCATTTGTTAAATTATTAAATGATATTGTAAATTTCCAATTTTTGAAACTCATTTTCCTATCTTATTAAGCTGAGATTTTGGAAAATTTTCATAATAACTGCTTAAAAATTTTATTTATGGTTATATTTACTTAAAAATGAAAAACTTATTCCACAATGAATTTATTTAAAGAAAATTTTTGCAGTATTAAAAACTTTGATTTGCCTTAATAAATTATTTCATTAATTTGTCTTCTATGTGTTGAGGTATTTTTCAAGGTATATTTAGCTGCATATAATATTTAGATTATGTTCAAAATGGAAATTTTTATTGTTATCCTTTAATATTCACATTTTAAAATGTAACATAGCCTTTTCCTTTATTATGTACAAAGAATGTCTATGACTATTGCACTCTAATATCTAGCATATTTATCAGTTTGTGTGTCATATAACTGTAATGTATTATAAGCTCCTTTGGGAGTCATTTTATCATCTGCGAAAATACAATACTTAACATGTAGAAGGTGTTGAAATTGAATTGTAAGTTAAGTATTTCGATATCTGTGCTAGAGTAATACATACGTGAATATATTTATGAGGTTGGCCTTTTGTGAACTTCTTGCTACCAGGAGTAGCAAGGGATCATCGACACCAAATGCAGTGCTTTGCATGTAGTAGATACATAATAAAGCCTCTTGGATTTGTTGAATTCCAAAGCAGTTTAATTACTGAAGTAACCAACAGGCTGGATGATAAAGCACTCTACAGGCTACAGATTTTTATAAAAGCTCTATTTACTTAAACTTAAAATGATAATTTTGTACAATTTTTCATTATACGTGCAGAATGGCATCATGTTTTGAGCTGTGTTGTAGTGGCACAATTATTGAACATTATAAAATAATTTCATTTTAACCTGTAGATGAGACTTCTTTAGATCAGAAAATAATTCATTTAGCTGAAGACTTTTTAAAAAGAAAAATGTGCTCCAAATACAGTATTAATTTCTTTTTTACTGGAGCTTCAAGTCTCTAATTATGACATATTGTAAAATGTTTAAAATGATATTTAAAAAGTAACCTTCTAATTTTGTTTTAGCAGGGAATACTATAGTGCTGCCATCCAGAGTTCAACTTTTTTTTTTTTTTACTACCTTTTGTTCTGAAAAGTTTAATTATATTGAATTTTTACCATACTTACGTGGTAATTTCTGAACTCACTGTAATTTCTAGGTTTATGTCTGATGTACAAATATATTTCACTGCTAAAATTCAAGCATCTGGAAATTCAATTTATGCAAATTCTGTCTCATACATCTAGAACCGTATATAACTTCCTTCAGTTCCTAAGGAAGGTTATTCTGAAATGGGTGCTGAGTAACTAATTTGTAGATTAAGCTAATAGGATATTTTTAAGGATTTATTTATAGATTCTCATATCAGATGCTGACCTGTTTACTGTGTTGACAGAATATATAGATTAAAGGAAATTCAAAACAAAGATGTACAAGTGGTAATTTATCCACCAGTATTCTAAGTTTTACTCTAGTCTTATCAGAAGTCAGGGAATTTTGTGTTTCTACTGAAGGGTAATATTGTAGTAAATTTTAGGTATTATGTAGGTGATGAATGATAGCTACTTGACAAGACATTCTATTATAGAAAATTGTAAATTTTAAATGAATGAAGTAAAAAAAAGATAACCTTTACTTAATAACTCATGAATTTTCATCAGAGCACTACGTAATAATGACTTTATATTTCCAGTGTAATCGTTTCTCTCAAGTATCTGATGAGTACTGATATTTGTATATTAAAACAAATGCAAATGTATTCTGAGGCTGATTACCAAGGATAGGGCTTGATATTTTAGTTTATTTGGCTTACTAAAATTCAGATATGATCTCTATTAAAAGGGGTAGCACGTTTTATACCACTGTATTTTATTTTAACATTGCAACTGTTTTGCTACCAACATATATTTGTTTTAGTTTATTTGCTGAGGTTATACTTGAGGTGCCGCTGAGGTTGTACTTAAGGTGCCCTTTTAAATCTCTCTCTTATTTTAAAATTATTTTTATCTATGAATATATTTCTGATTAAAATAGATGTCTTTAAAATACTGCTTTTTTATTAGGTATAGTGAACAGAAAGCAATTTAATTTAAAACTGGTTTTGATTGCCTCTTGTTTTTCTTTACAATCATTGTTTCACTTTTCTGTGTTAGTGGAGTTTCATAATTCTTATGTGACTGTTAATAGGTCAGTTTAAAAATCCTATTAAACCTGATAAGTACTCCTGGCTCAATTTCTCCATCCTTTATTCCTTCCTTATACTTGGTAATGTCTTCTTTTCTCTTGACCTTAACAATAAAGTTGAGTTATAGTCCCTTGATATAAGCCTTTCAGCGAGATACAGTGATGAGTATAACTCTTAAAATAGAAAGCTCAATTAAAGACAATCCTCAGTGTATATTTTAATTGTAGAATTTTGTAATTTTTTCAACTTTGCTTGAAACTTAAAATATACTTTTTGAAATAAGATTTTCAGAAAGGATGCTTAGGTACATAAGTGACCTTAGAGAAGAAACATGCTTAACTCAGTCTTCCTGAACTGTATTACTGTAACTCCTGACTGCCATTTGTAACTTAAGAGTTCTACTTGAAGATGACTGGAGCACAGCTCCCTTCCTCCCACTTTATCCAGTCTTCCTGCCAGGTAGTGGTTGGTTAAGGGTGAAAAGTAATGCAGAACAAGAGCTGGAATAAACTATGATGGGGTATTTCATTTCCTTTTCATTTTTTTAAGGGTACAACAGTATCTTCATTTTTCCAATTAAATTTTAAAATTTATTTTTAACTTTCTTTATAAAAATTTTGAGTTCCAAATTCTCTCCCTCTCTCCTATCCCCTCTCTCTCCCATCCATTGAGAGGGCAAGCAGTATGATATCATTTATAAGTGTGAAGTCATGAAAATCTTATTTCCATATTAGCTATATTGAAAACAAGGAAAAGAAAGTGAAAAAAGTTTGCTTTATTCTGCACTCAGAACACATCAGTTCTCTCTCTGAAGGTGGATTGCATTTTTTATCATGGGTCTTTTGGAGTTGTCTTGGATCATTGTATTGATCAAAGTAGCTAAGTTTTTCATAGTTGATCATTGTTACCATATTACCATTACTATGTACAGCGTTCTCCTAGTTCACTTCAGTTCACTTTGTATCAGTTCATTTAAGTCTTGCCATGTTTTTCTGAAACCATCTTGCTCATTATTTCTTATAGCACAATAGTATTCTGTGATGGACTATTTCCAATTTAGTTTTCCATCATCCGCCATTTTTTTCTTTGGGGTTCAGGGATTGGTACACTCAATTCCTTAGTTACTTAGAGCCAGAGTTTCTCTATTTCAAACATTCAATTTCTCCTGTTCTGGCTTGAAAACTCTCTTGTGAGAGTTTTCTAAGAGTTTGTATAAACAGCATTTTTATCTGTTTCATAGGTCGCTGTGGCCAAAATATTCATCACCTTGTGGCCAACCTAACAGAAATGAGCAGATATTTAGTTAAGCTGGTCTTCAGACAGTAGAAACTTGGTTTCTCTTAGGTTATACTTGAACCCTTTCCAGCTTAAAAGAATCCATTAGAACTTGATTTTTGCAGTCATAACATTTTAGCACCCATGGTCACTTGTATCATGATAAGCATAGTTATCTGGAAGTCAGAGATCCATAATATGTAGTGGTTATGACACTGAAGAAACAGATCAAGTTGAAAAGGATGCCCCTTTTATGCCCCCATGCTTCTCCTTTTCTCATTTAAGTTATGGAGAGAAAGGTAAAGGTTGGACAGGTGGTGGTTGTTGATATTTAGCTTTAGAGAATACTGAAGAAATTTTATTCTGTATTTGAGGGGAACTTTGGCACCCTTAGTCCTGGGGCTCGGAGGTGAGAAACAGGATTGGGTTGGGCATGTATATGTGTGTTGGATGAGTATAAGGGAATAAATAGAATGGGGTCAGGGCACGTTGAATTTTTTTTGTCACCCAGTTTTGGTCCTGGGGAATTGGCAGTATTGGAAGAGAATTCTTCCCCTTATCTACTGACACTGACTCTTACGTTAGTATGGGGGTGAAATGAGAGACTGAAGCTTGTTTGTAGGGATTATAGTAAGTAGCAGCAGACAGAGTAGTTAAAAGAAACCTTTTCCAACTGACATTGAGTATGACCCTCCCACCAATTCTGAGTCCACCTCACTATGCAGTCTTATTTGTTGAGTTAAGTCATGTCCAACTATTTTTGACCTCATTTCTGATTTTCTTGGCAAAGGTACTGGAATAGTTTGCCATTTCCTTCCCCAGTTCATTTTGCAGATGAGGAAACTGAGGCAAACAAGGATCTTGCAGCTAGTAAGTGTCTCTGAGGTCAGATTTGAATTCAGGTCTTCCTGGCACCAAGTCCAGTGCTCTGTCCACTGCACCACCTAGATCTTTCAGCACACAGTTCTCATTGGACATTATTAAAGGAGTTTTGTGAATACCTTGATGAAATATTCCCTGTCTATAGTGTTCACCTAAATAGTGTCCCTGTTTGGTGACAGAGGAATTAAAAAAAATAGTTAGCAAAAGTTATATCCATTTTTTTCTTCTCAGACAAATGTGTTTTTAGTTTGAATTTAATCTCAGTAGCATTTACTCGGTAGTCCTAGTCCAGTAGTCCATTGTCCCGTGGAGATGACCCTGTATTCTTGAACCTGTGTTAGTGCAGATTCTAACAGCCTGGAATGACTTAATGTATAGCCTGATGAAGGGTTGTGTATCTAGGAACCAACCAAACTTTAGGAAGATTTATCCACAGACAGACTACACAACTTTCAAAGAACATTGATTAAACTGCAGAGTTTTTTTTTTTTTAGGTGGTAGGTGGAAGGAATGGTCACACCAAAAAAAAAAAAAAAAATCACAAATCCTTCAGCCATTGGGAGTGAGTAAATAAATACGTAAATAAATATAGTGAAATCCTACTCTTTTCTTCCTCTGTAATAATGTTTAAAAAGGTCTGTCTGTTTTCCCAACTGTGAAGGTGGCTTATTAGGCTGCTTCCATTTCAATAAATATTTAAATACCTACTATCTGCCAGACCTTGTGCTAAATTCTGGGAATATACTTAATAGAAAAACCTGTCCTCAAGGAGGGTTATGATCTAGAGGGGGAGACACACACAAAACAGGAAAAAGGAGGGTGGGAATGATGCGAGGGAATCTTGTTCTGTGGAATTGAAATAAGCAGCACATGCAAAGTGGAGTAAATTTAGGTCTACTTTCTGCCCTCTATAAATTAAGGCATTGGGAGGAGTTTGGTGCTCCACCTTCCACTCTTCCAATCAGAGAGGAGAGGATGCTGAGGTAGTGGGAGTCAGCCAAGGCCTGCGCTGGTTTTGGTGGTGAGTTTAGGAGTGTTGAGCTAGATTGTCCTGGTAGGGACATCTTGTTCCTTGGAATTGAATCCAGAAAGGCAACAGGTGCTTTATATCTATTGAATTCTTAAAAGGGAATGGGAAAGTTTTATTCCTTTTAAGTGAATTTTAGCTACATTTTAGTGAACTGGCGTTTTCAAGATCTATTATTCCCATAGCTTTTGAGTGTAGTCCTGCAGTTTCTGATTGTTAACTCCCAGGACTCATCATCATCATCATCATCATGATAATCATTATCATTATTTAATGTACCATTGCTGATGATGCTAAAAGAAGCATATAAAGTACTATATCGTTTTAGCTCCTATGAAATATGTAATTCTTGATTTAAAAAAAAAAACACTAAAATATACAATGCCAAAGAAGGGTTGTGCAAGATAATCATGTTGTATTAAATGTGAAATGGTTAATCTATCATTTCTTCTAGTATGCTTTACTACCAGTTCCTTCCATTTAAAATAAAAATGCAGCAAAAATGTAGAGAATCTGAGAATACTAAAGAAAATAAAAAGTATAAAGACTTGTAAACTAGATATGCAAATAAATTATTTTAGAAAATGAATAAAGTCATTTTATTTTAAATTATATTTTTAAATGAATTAAAGGAATTTTAAGGAATTTCCTACTTATTGGATCACAGGCTTAGAGCTAGAATAGACCTTATAGACCTGAGTTAATCCAACTCTCTCAATTTTTTTATAAGGAAGTTGAAATCCCAGGAAATGTAAGTGACTTGCCCAGGGACACACAATTAATGATCCTATATTTGAACCTGTGTCCTCTGACAATAGAGCAAGAATGTTTTTCATTAGAGCTACATGACTTTCTCTGAAGAGGTACTAGGTGGCACAGTAGATAAGTGCTGCTGAGCATGGAGTCAGGAGAACCTGAGTTCAAATCCAGCAGACATTTAATATCTGTGTGACCACTCAGTGCAGTTTGCCTCAGTTTCCTCATCTGTACAATGAGCTGGAGAAGGAAATGGCAAACGATTCCAGTATCTTTGCCAAGAAAATCTCCAAATGAGGTTACAAGGAGTCTGACATCATTAATTGACTAAACAACAAATTCTCTGAAAATTTATCTCAAAAGCTAAAAATTTTAGCCTGGTGAAATAAGGGATAAACATTACTTGAAAATTAGTTTTTTTTTTTTAACCTGAACTCATATGCATATTAAAAAGAAAATCCAAATAAGCATTTTTATGTACACAGCACAATACAAAAAGAACTGTATATGAAATTGTGAAGCACTGTTCCATATTGTCTGCTTTTAAATATTATATATATATGTATATGTACATATGTATAATAAATTTAACATGTTACTTTTAAAAACTGTCATGCTTGTCTGTGTTTCCTTCTGAATTTTTTTCTCTATTATGTTTTTTAAAAATGTTTTACTCGCCCTTTTTTCTTCTCCCTCTACCCCTTGATATCACTATTTCCATATCCTATAGCCTCCAACTTACTAAATTTAAAACAGAAAAGAAGAAATTCTATATAACAAGCCTAGTCACATCCATACAGTGACCATATCCAAAAGTGTGTGTCTCTTTCCATTTCTTGAGTTCTTCACTGTTTTTGGGAGCTGTGGTAATTGTACCTTTGAGCAGAGTAAAGTCTTTCAGGTTTTGTTTTTGTCTTGTCATACATATTCTCATTCTGCTTAATTCATTATGCTTTCATTCCTGTTAATATTCTTCAAAATTGCTTCTTTTGCTATCTCTTACAATTTAATAACATTTCATTACTTCCACATACCACAATTGATCTGTTCCCCATTGATGAAAATCCTCTTAATTTCTGGTACTTTATATTTCTTCCTTCTAAACTATCCCCTTCAGAATCAGGAAATTTGCCTTACTTGAGGCTATTCTTTCTCAGGTATCATTTTTCCTCTTAACAACCCTCTTTCTATATCTCTACCTGTTTCTCTATGGAATTTGCTATATTCCTACACCAAGCTTTGTGTATGTGTGTGTGCTTGTGAAAATGTTTGTGTGTTCCACCATCCTTTGCCTCCTTCTAATGTTCCCTTTCTCCTATCTCTCCATGTTTTTATATTCTCCTCTCGTGCCCCAATTATGAAAAAAAGTATTGTTATACTCCTTTTTCATATGTCCTACTTTCTATGGTATTTTTTTTTTACTGTCCCTTTTCTTTCCCCTATTAAAATCCTGAGAAAAGAACCATTCCATTACTTGGCCTCCTGTTGGTTTTGTTTTTTTTTTTTATCTCCCTTAATGCTTTTTGAAGACACTGCACTTCTGAAGGGACATGTTTGTTTGTTTTTTTATTACAATGTTGTAACTTCATCATCGTATAGCCCTTCTCATTCCAATAAATATATCTTCCAAAAATTTTGTTTGATTTTTGTAGATATATTTCAGAAATTCCTAGTCAGCTAACATCTTTTTATCAGGAATGCTTGAAAGTCCTCTATTGCATTAAAAGTTTATTCCCTCTCCCAACTACATTCTGATCAGATTGTACTTGGCTTTATAAGGTTATGTTAGTTGTGAACCTTTATCTTTTATTTTTGGAGTATTGAATCCTAAGATCTCATTTATAGTAGATTTTGCCAAGTCTTGTATGATTCTGTGATTCCTTGCTACCTTAACTGTTTTTTATGTGCAGAATTTTTTCTTTGATGTGGATTTTGGTTATGAAATTCCTGGGACTTTTTCCTTTTGATGTTTCTTTCAAAGGGTAGATTCTTTGTGTCTTCACTTCAACCTCTGATTCTAAATGATCTTAGCAGTTTTCGTTTATGATTTCTTGAAATGCGCTTCTGGGTGATTCTTAAGTTATTTCTCCATCATCTCTTTTCCAGGTCAGTATTTTTTTATATATTATTAGACTTACATTTTCTTCTAATTTTTCCAATCCTTTGATTCTGTAGTAATATTTGACTCATTAAGTCCTTTATTTCTCTTTGGTCTGTTGTAATTTTCAGAAAGGCTCTTAGGTAAAACTTAGCAATATCTTTTCCTAAGCTCTTTTTTCTCCTTATAATTCTTTCCTCCAAAACTTTTTCATTTTTTATTTATTCATTTCTTTGGGGTATTCATATAATTCTTAGGGAGATTAACTTTCTTTTGAGTCTCTGCTTGTAGTTTTTATAGAATTACCCACTCCTCAGTTGAATTTTTCATTCTGTTTTATTCCTTTCCTGACCCTATTTCTGGCTGGAATTTCTCTCAATGCCTTGTATGTATTCACCCTGCAATACCCTAGTGAACCACTGTTAAACCTTCTCACTACATACTATCTTTCTGTAAGGCCTGTCTACTTCTCAACCCTTGTTGAGTTCTTCATAGATTCATTTTGTGGAGTGACCTCATTCTCCTCTAGCTGTACTCTGTCTACTTTTTTTCCCTCTTCCCCCCAGCCCCCTTCCTTTTTAACTCTCTTGTGTATTTGACACATAGAAGAACCTCCTCTCCTTTCTTCATATCCTTCCCTCTCTTCCTCTCATCCTCTTCTCCCTCCTCCCTCAATTGAACTTTATACTGGGACCAGGCTCCTGCCACATAGAATAGTCAGCCCTTCTTGGTCTCCTACTTGGTTAATGTAATGTTAATTAGATCTTCCCACCCAGTTACTAGGCCTCAGGGACTTTCCCTTAATTTCTATTGAGGCACTGGGTCAGAGAGTCCTGCCCTCCAGCTCCAGAAAGTGTATCCTTTGAGATGAGGTTTTACTTTGGGGTTTACTCTTAGGAAGTGTTTATTTGGCAGATTAGCCTCTGCCCTCTTCCCTCCTTCCCCCACTTTGCAAACCGAGATGCTGGTGTTGCTCTCTCTGGTAACTATGTATGTATTGCTCATGGTCAGACAGTTGGAAGCCTTGTCTGTTGGTTTTTATTTGTATTTTCTGTAAAATTCAGGGTGCTGACTTGATTAAAGTTATTGTTGACCCCTCAAAAGTTGCTTTCCTTTTAGATAAGCAGATCTAAGAACCTGCTCTCCTGTGGATGCAGGGGTGTTGCTTTTACAGTTAACCAGGGTTTCTGGTGCTGACTTCTCTTTTCTGTGATATAATTGGTGCCTTGCTACACCTGTGTGCAGCCACATATATTTTCTTTCAAGGCCCATGCTGTGAGTTTTCAACCACAGTGGAATTTTCTTAGGAGAGCACTTATCTGTTGCTTCCTCTGAATGGAACTTGTAGTTATCACTGCCCCCTTTTCTTTCTTTATTTCCTCCCCTTTTTTTTGGAGGGTGGAAGGCAAGGCAGTTGGGGTTAAGTGACTTGCCCAGGGATACTTACTAGCTATGTGACCTTAATCCTAAAACCTGTTTTCAGAGTTGTCACAAATCTTTAGAAATTCCAATGTAATCAGAAAAACTGGCAAAAGGTAAAACAGAGAAAACAAAAAAGAAAAAAAAATGAAAAAAACCGGTTTTTGATGGTTAGAAGTGAATAAATAGAATAAAATAGAAAATTCACTCACTGGAATTGTGTTACTGTTTTGAGCAACTATTGCTCCATTATCTTGTTTTAAAAAAATCTAAAATTTTCATGAAATTCATTTCGATAAGGGATGTGCTGGTAAATATTTACCAACTAGCTCATGTACACATGACACTCTTAAGATTTTAATCTGCATTATTAACATTTTCTCAATCATTACCTTAAGCCTAGACTGGAGCTTAGCAAATTATGTGCAAGAATTAAGAATAGCTTTGACTTTTTTATATAGTTGGTCTTTACAAAAACAGGCCAACGGCAGGATTTGTCGTTTAGGTGTAGTTTGCTGATCTCTGGTTCTAGGCAATCAGGAAAACAATGAATGAAGTCCTGATTTGTAGGGTAATGGTTTCTGAGGTGAAATACTGAAAATTTAACAATTCTCTTTTGTGGATTGATATAGTAGGCACAGCTAGGTAGCTCAGTGGGGAGAGTTCTGAGATTGGAATCAAGAAGACTTATCTAAATAATTTCAAATCAGGACTCAGACATTTAATGTTTGTGTGGTCCTGGGCAAGTCATTTGACTTTGTTTGCCTCAGTTTTGTTGTCTGTAAAATGAGCTGGAGAAAGAAATGTCAGATCGCTCCAATATCTTTTTTAAGAAAATCTCAAATGAAATCCCAGTCAGATGAGACTGAAAAAAAACAACCAACATTGCAGTTACAGTTGGCTCCAGCACAATATTGCCTCCAGTAAATGTGGAAACTACTGATTAGGGAACATATAACATGTCTTCCAATTCCAAAATCTTCATCCTAAGGTCTCTTAGTCAGAGGGCTTGGGTGGTACCTTAGCAATTGATATTCAGGCAGAATTTTGAAAGTGTTATTGCTGCATTGTGGACATCATGCCCAACCCTGCCTCGATCACGATCATTTAGAGAGCACTGAAAAATCCTTTGCCTGATAAAGCCTCTGGTTGTATTGGCCTCCTCTGCTGTGGTTTATAGCAGATCACTCTTCCGCTTTCTTCACGTAACTGAAAAGGGTGTGGCATTAGTATTCTCACTCTCATCTCATTAACTGCATAGAGTTAAGTTTATTGGCTGTACATTATTAAAAGGGGGTGGGGGATCAGGTCTACTGGGGAAGGTTCCGTATCTTTATAAACTAAAGGAATATGGGATTTATTGCCATTTGTGCTAAGGCCCGTTGGAATCTATTTGTTATTTAAGAAAATACTTTGAAGTGGAGGAAGACTTCATGACCAGAAAATAATGGTGAATCCTTTTACTTAGGTTTAGGTTTCAGGAAGGGGTAAAGTAGTTAAATTGAAGTAGGAGGAATTCCTTCTGTGATAAAGGCCTTCTGTTCCTTTATCAAACTCTTCATAGCTTTTCAAGGTATGTGGTATGGTGAAATAAGAAGGGAAGTATGGATGTATATTGGTGTGTGTACGATATATATTTCTGTGGGGACAGACATGAGAAGGAACAATAAAGAAAAACTTGAATGGAATGAAACAAAAATCTAGAGAATAAAGGAAATCAGAAATTAATAGAAATTTGTCTAAAATTTTTGTTTTAGGGTTACTTAGGAAACGTTCATGAATACGGTATTGTACTCTATTAATAATAAATGTCAAAAGGAAGTGTGTGTTTCTCTGTGTGTTTGTGTGTGTGTATAGAAACCATATATTTATCTTTCCTTTTTTCCAACCTGAGAAGGGCCTAGGAATCCATGGGAAAACCCTGTAATGAAATAGAAAGTAGAATGAACCATCCTTACTAGGGAGACTAAGCCAGTAATAGGGAACCTGAAGATTTTTATACCCTTCCACAGCAACCATCAGATGTTGGGCCACTTGTAAACTCTGTTTTTTCCTTTTTTTTTCCTCCATATTTTTTTTTTAAATTCTACGCAAAAATAAAAAACAAACCAAAACCAACAAACCACCAAATAAACTGAATATTTCCCCATAAATTGTAGAAGTGCAGAATTGTATATAAATCGTGAAGCAATTATGTGTAGCTTAACATTTTCAATATATAATCAATCCAACATACAGCTTTCAAAGTTGTACTGTTTGTGATTCTTTCTGGCCTTCTCATTTTAGGAGGTCTAGTGGGAGGGACTGTATCCTTCTTCTTGACCTCTCCTTCCCCACAAAAAAAAAAAAACCAAAACAACAAAACCTTTGTAGTAAATATGCACAGTAAAGCAAGGCAGCATGGTAGTAGTTAAAAATCAATATTTGTACCACTGGAATTTTCTTCACTGATTAAAAATATATATATATATATGTTGTTGATGTGTTAGGTTAAAAATATTTTTTCTACCTTGAGGCTGATAATTTTGTTTACAAATATATCTATCAGACTTAAAATTGGTGATTTAAGAGCAGTAAATAATGATGCATGATATTTGTGTTTTTAAAACATTTACAGGTTTTCTGTGATTTAATTTTTCATTGGTATTTGAGTTGGATTATTCTCCCTATTTAGTTATCACAGCTATGATTTTCTGCAATCGAAAAGGAGATTTGGAAATAAAATCGTCATTTTTTTCAGATATCAGCTATATTAGTCCTTAGTGTTACTATAGGGGCATACTTTGTAGGTACTCTAAGGAATGAGAGAACATTATGATTTTGTTTTGCAAATCAGTTTTCAGTGTATGACTTAATATAAAAACTGAAAAAATTCACAATATAAAAAATTTGTATAAAATTTAAATGGGAAACTTGAACATATGGCCCCATTAAAATGTGCATAGATATTAATCTTTTAAAATTTATTTGTGGGAAATGCTGGACAGTGTTGATTGTATCTAGATGCAATTCTTATTTTGAATAAAAGTTTTCTTTTGGTCAGCCTAAATATAATTGTAATTAGTGAAGTGATACACATTTTTTCCTGCTAGAGTTTTCGTTTAAAATTATACATTTTCTGGGTGGCGATACTAACTCTTAGAAATCTTTCCAGATAGTCCCTAAGCAATATATTAAAAGTGTATGTGAATATGATCTTTTTCCTGGTCTAATATATATTTGAATAAAGTTTTCCATTTTCACAAAAAGCCCAAGTTAACTTTATGAATGAAAAATGCAGGACTTAAGGAAAAATCTGCCTCAACAAAGTCAGTCTTACCTGGACAACCGGAGGACCACATGCAACCGGAAGATCAGACTACAAGAAAACTGGGTAAGATTATCCTGTAAGATGTCTCATTCCCCACCTCCATCCCCTTCTTGCTGCTTACAATTAGGAAATCAAAGCCTACAGGTATGAAAGCATGTTCAAGGTCAGAGAGGCAGTAGAGGTAAAACTGAGGGTGAAGGAGTATTCTGACTCTTATCTCAGTGGAAATTTTACTGTTTTGTGTCACCATGAGTGCTTAAAATTCAAAATGAGTTTCCTGCCTTAGTTTTGTTACCAAAATTTTTAATAGTATTTTTAAATTTTAAATAATTGTTTTATTTTTTATTATTATATTTTAATTATTTATAAAATAGTATTTTTCCAAATTACATGTAAAGACAGTTTCAAAATATACATAGTTTATATTTTTTGTGAGAAAACAAAATGATTAAAAGATGGAGAGTTCATTTCTGGGGAGGAAAACCAGTTTCATATCCCTCTATTGACACAACAGGGTATGTGATCCCTGGGCAAGCCTCTTAATCTTTCAGTATCCCAAGACTGTAAATTGAATAACAGATGTTTATTTGCATTGGTATAGATTAGGGGACTAGACCCAGACCTCTGCACTTTTTTTAATATTTTGATAATCATTTTAATATAATTATTTGCCCTTGAATGCCTATATATTTTATTTTATGTGTTTAAAAACATTTTTCTGAGAAAAGGTCATGACACTATAATTAAGAGCCCCTGTGGAGGGACAGTAGAGACACTTACATCTTCTATCTCCTGACTGTCCCTGCTCTTTAGATTCCATAAGACACCCAGAAACTCATCAGAGACAGCTACCAGTGGGCAGGGGTACTCAAGTTCTTCCCTCACGTTCCCACCCTGGCTCCCCATACCTCACCGGGAGCTTGTCTCTCTCAGCTTTTCTGCTAATGCCTAATCCCTTCCTTCTCCATTCTAAATTTGTATTCTCAGAGCTTCACACATATCAGGAACTTATACATTCATTTTTATTTATTACTTGCTGAGAGTTTCCTACACAGGTGAAATCACAGGCCTGGACAAAAAGAAGAAAGTTATTCAGTGATAGGCCTACAGACTGAAAAATGGCTAATATATTTAAGAAGTGATTATTGAGAAATTTGGTTGTGTCTCTACCACTGGCGGTTTTAGGCACTACACAGTATTTATGGATAAATTTAGGTTTGATATCACAACAAAATTTCCCAACATTTTGACTTATTAGAGTAGAAAGAGACATAGCTTTCTTTTGATTGAAGAACATATTATAGAAGAGAGTTTTATTTTTTTGATATTCTTTCTAACTGATATTTTTTGATCATGATGTTTGAGAACTGAGAGAGCAGGAAATCATTTCTAGTTTGGAATTAGAACAGGATTCAAAAAGAAGGTATCAGATGAGTTGGATAAATGATGAGAATGACTTCCTTGATGGAGTTGTGGAGGAAGATTTTCTGGGTGTAGAGAACAGTATTACAAATGAAGCCCAGAATTCTGAGATTTTAGTGAAAGAACTGCTGAGGTAGCCCATCCACTCTTGGATCACTCTAAATTTTCCATGCCCGGAGCCTCAGTTACCTGTGGGCCAAGCAGATTCCATTTTGGGGCCAAGCAGATTCCATCTTTGAGCCAAACAAAACAAATGAAACTCACCAGTCTGGAATTTCAGTCTGGTTACTTTATACTCATGGAGGCTAGCAAGCTAATCTCATTCCATGAGGAGAGCTGCTCTTCTGTGCAGTTCAATGTCAGTGAGGCCAGTTGATTTTACCTTTAACATCTTTTGCATGTACCCTCTTCTCTTTTCTGACATTACCACAACTCTGTTACAAGCCCTTGTTGGCCTCGTGCCTGCACTGTTGCAATAGCCTGCTGTTTGTTTTGCTTGCCACAGGTTCCTCCGCACTTGAGTCCTGTCCTCAGCTGTTAGTAATCTTTCTAAAGCACAGTAACTCCCCTCCTTACTTCTACTCGGTAAACTCCAGTGGTTCCCTATCACCCATCTCTAAGATCAGAGATAAGATCCTCTGGCATTTAAACCCCTTCTCAACCTGTCCTCTTCCTCCAATCTTGATACTATTTGTAAAATAAGATTTTCTTTAAGACATTTTCAGAATTTATCAGGTGCTTTGCTTTTAGAGACAGAGCTCCAGCAGATATTTCATAGATAAGAATGTATTCAATGCTTCTGAGGCATAGCAGGTAGTTTAGCCTGACCAGAGAATCAATTACTTGGAGTAGTGGGAGAAACTTAAAAGAGTCGTAGATAGATAGAGGAGCATATAGAAGAGCATGAAAACTAGAACAGAGTTTGGAATTGATTCAGGAAGACTGGTGTGCTCTCAGTGTTCCAACAGAGTAGTAACATGATTAGATTTAATCTTAAGGATGGTGAATCCAATAACATTGTGAATGGAGAAAGCAGCTAGAGGCTAGAAAATGAATTAGGCTGTTCCCATAGTTGCAGTAGTAATGGGATTCCATTTCAGGTTAAGTGGCAGGTTAAGTGGGAAAAGAGGATGTAGAAAGACATTATAAAAGATTTTAGAGATGTGAAATTGCCAAGACTAGTCAGCTTGATTAGACAGGTAGATAGCTAAGTGGATAGAGTTTGGAGTAAGACCTGAGTTCAAATCCATTCTCAGATGCTTTCTAGCAGTTGGAATCAGGCAAGTAATTTAACCTGCCTTGGTTTCGTCATCTGTAAAATGAGGATGATAATAGCACCTACCTCCCATGGTCATTGTGAGGATAAAATGAGATAATATTTGTAAAGCACTTTGTAAACTTTTAGGCATTATATATTGATATTAATGCTGACATTATTATATTGGTGCTGTAAAATGTAATGTTGGCATTATTATATTGACATTGTAGAGGCATATGACAAATCAAGACTTTCAACACAGGTCACTGGGTAAATTGTGGTATCTTTGGGAGAAATAAATATAGTGGATTCTGAGGTTATTAACCTTAGACACAACTTACACTGATAACTTCAGTAGGTGATGATAGCTTGGACCCCAGCTCTAAGACCATGTCTGTGAAAGCCTCCCAATTTCTCAGTAGGCCCCAGCCCTGTGAGAAAATTCCCTCTTGTTGGAGAACACATTCTTTTATCAGAACAGATACAGGTGCCTGGCTCAAGGATTTTTGTCCATGGCTGGCCCAAGGACTTTCCTCTCGCCAAATTCCCAAGGTCCATGCCTCTGACCACTGCCTCAGTGTCTGATATCAACAAAGTTATCTCTGCAGACTCCCTGCATTTTCCCATTCATAGATAATAAGCTCCTGTACTTAAAAGATACCTCTACCACTAGATTACCTAATTAGAATCATTGCCATCCTTTCCCTTGTCCCTTTTCCTTATAAGCCCCATATCTTATGGGTTCCCTAAGGACTCTTGCCAACTTCTGCTAAAGCATTGCAATAAACTTTTTACTACTTGACTAAGAGAAGACTTAAATGTGTGAATTCATTTCAGGAGATTCTGCCTTGGTAATCTCAGGGTCCCAGCACCCCAAAGCTCTTCAGTAAGACAACCCCCTCTCCTTTTTTTGGATTCTCATTGTCCATTAGTACCTGTGGCAAATAGTTCAGAAAAAAGAAAAAAACAGAGTGGTGAGCTTTCCTTCTGCTATCGTGCCCAAGTGACTCTAGGGCTTAGATAATTTTTATGTTCCTTCTAAAAAGATGACCTCATTTTGCTTATTGTAGCTTGTATGTTATTGCTTTATATTCATCTTTTCCCCTTCCTGGACCATATATTCCAAGCAGAACGTGGAATTTGACCTTTTGCTAAATACTTATATTATAAGGTAGATGCTCATGTTATTAATATACTTGTTGGAAATTATCTCTTTTTTTTATAAGCAGGTTATTTTTATTTGGTGCTACATTTGATGTCTAATTCAAACTTGCTAATACTGCATCTGATAATTGAGTAGTCATTAAAAGGAATTTGAAAAGTATTTGTTCAGACATTATGAATCTGTTTATAGTCTTTACTAGCTAGTAAAATGACAGGGTCAAATTTTGGGTTATAATTAAATGTTAAGTGTCTTTCATTGAGTAAGGCTGTTCCCAGATTAAAAATTTAATAGGAATAAAGGAAACTTGAATTCGCTTTTTAGAGGTCAATTGAAGTCTTTAAAATTTATTTCATCTGATAGAATTGTATCAGTTTTTATCAAGTTAGCAGATCTTTCTCCCTCTGAATATCTATTTTGTCTGTTTTTCTGTGCCTACCTGCCTATTTATCTGTCTGTCTCTACCTATTTTTGCCCAAATTTGTGACTTCACTGATATAAGCAGCTCCTGGTGAGGAAATGTTTTCTCTCAGTGCAGATACTGTTCTGTAATTAGGGAACTGAGAGGTTCAGTCACTTGCACAGACATACATGAGTCAGAGGTAGGCCTTGAACACCAAGGACTTTTTGACTCTGAGGCTGGCTTTATTATCTGTCCCACAGTGTCTCTCAGAAAAAAAAAATACATGTTAAACTAACATGAACAAACTGATATACTTTGTTGCCTGAGAATTTACAATTTAATTTATATAAATTGATTTCATGATTAATGTTGTGCAAGGTTTGAGGTATTTATATTTTTATGTTATTTTTTTCACTTTAAAAAAATAACTTTTAGAACACCAGAATGTTGAAGATGAAGTGGAAGAGAACATTGAATTTGTCCTTAAAGAAGCACTGCAGACACCACATGGTATGAATTAAAATTCATTACTTTATGATTATCATATAAAGGATATGTTAGGACTCCTGAATTTGATTGTTCTTATTTTTTGTCGTTAAGTATTATTAAATGCAATATTTCCTAAACTATTTTGAATATTGAGCAACCTGGATATTACAGCGTTCTGATAGAACCTTAGTCTGGAGATGTGGAATATCTCATGAAAAAGAAGGGTTGGAAACTTAATGCATTTTTGATTTACAAAATAACAGTATGTAGAACTAACCATATAGACAGATTTATACTGATATCTTGGTTGTGATACATAGAAAGCAGTTTGATTTCATTGTTAGATGGATATAAAAACAAGTATTTTTCTATTCTAAACTTGGTTCCACAACTACATACTAATACTTGCACAAACACAGATATATTGTAAACTGTAATATTTAGAGATTAGACTTCTGGTAACCTTAGCCATTTGGAACTGTTTTAAATCTTGGAGTTTACAAAAAGGGGGGAGCCTCAGAGCAGGAACCATTCACAAAATGACTCTAGATAGCTTGGTGTAGGGAAAAAACCATAGGATTTGAGATCAGCAGAGCTCATTTTGAATCCTGGCTCTGTGAGACCATGAAAAATCATTCAACACACTAGTTATTTAAAACACTTGTGGCCTCAGTATCCTCATCATTAAAATGAAGAGTTTGAACTAGATTGCCTCTTCAGGCTCTAATTTTGTCTTCCTATGGCTCAGAAATTATACATTATAAAATATAATTTGGGAGGTTGAAAAACCAAAGGAAAGGCAAAGGTTCTAACATCCCTGCCTTAGTGTATGAAAGCCACAGAAGCACAGGATAAATAACAGTAAAAGGGATGGAGAAATGAAATGAGAGAAAAGGAAGAAAGTAATAGAAATCGTGGTGGGTCAGTGATCAGCTCTGAGAGAGGCAAAAAGGAATGGGCAAAAAGAAAGATGGCTGCTAGCCATGTAGAAGGAAATGAACAAAAGTAAGAGTTGCTTTTCAGCATAAGGGATGAACAACCTCAGAGTACGCAGGAGCCATTGCTGTCCTATAACACAGGCACACCAACCTGAACTTTTTCATTTGTGGGGGACTTTCCTTGAAAAGTCAAGTTCTTGTGAGTCTTACTTATTTTACTAACCTTAGAGGATATCCATATAATAACATAATGTCACAATGAAAACACCTACTCATTACAAAATAACATTACATAGGCTTTTAATATAAAATATAGTGTCAAGTTCAGCTACAATAAATAGTGCCAAAATATGTCATTTAATATCCTTGAGCCTCAGTGTTATCATTCGCAAAATAGGGATGATAGTGATGGTACCTACCTCACAGAATTGTTAGGTTTAAATGAATTAGTGTCTATAAAGTACTTTACAGACTTTAATAGATTAAGTAGCTATATAAACTTGAATGGATGATGTAGCTGTCAGCTATTCTTAGTATATTGTAGATACGAGTCAAAGACAAGTGATGATAGATAGGCTTGCAAAGAGGTTTATGTAATCGTATCAGTCTAAAGTTACAACCACCCTGTGAGTTCAATACTACAGATATTAGAAGATGCAAAGAACTGAGACCTGAGTGAGGTTTGTTGGCTCCTGTTCCTAAAGCTAGGAAGAGTCACAGACAGAATTTGATCCCAGGTCTCTTGTGACTTCCAGTTAGACATTTTTATCATTACTATGTGCTTTGTCTCAATTGTAAGAAAGTCATGTTAAGGTTAAAACTAAAGAAAGAGTTGTATATGACCTAATTAAGAAGGATGGGTAGGGGACATTTTTTATCTTTCTATTTAATTTACTTCTTATATTTAGTCTTTAAATACTTGAGAAGTACCCTTTATATATAATGTGTTGTGACATCAGAAAGAATAGTTGGGATATCCTTTGCACATTTTAAAGGGAGTCCCAATGGGGTACCAGCATATTATGCATCTAGCTAAACTGAGATGACATGGCCATGTTTTCTGCAAGTACCTCTTGGTGAAAAGTTGGAAATGACCATTCCAATAGAAATTAATGAAAACTTGAAGGGGACAAAAGATTTTTTGAGAAAATTCAGGGCATTGGGTTTTAGATTTTTAGTTTCGGTGAGTAGCTTGGCGTTTCAAAGGCAGACGTGATAGTAGACGTCTCTCCACACAAATATATGTATATACACATATGCATGCATATATGTAGCTGTTGAAAAAATAAAGTACAACTGTCTTTCAAAAAATTCCCTAATTTTAGAGAACTAGTTTCTGAACACTTGTACAGGGCTACAAAAATCAATCTACTTCGGTGATACTTCCCAAATTTTATGCTAGCAGATGCTGTTATGCTCTGGTTTTAAGCAGAGTAATGACTATATAGGTGGGGATTACTATAAAATAAAATAAAACCTATAGTATTTGGGAAATTGCACTATCCTAATAGCACATTCAAAAGTATCAAATATTGATCTAGTTTATTGATTTGAGCTAATCCATAGATAAAACTAAATATATTTTGACTGGCTCTGATTTATTTTTGTACTGTAAGATACAAGATAATTTTAGAACCATAGGCATATCTGTGATTAGCAACATTTTTTTTCTTATAAGATTCTTGTAGAGTATCTTCTAAAGAACTAGAGTTAGTGTCAGAGAAGGTTTTCATCATTATCCAGCCATTGTTAACCTTTTCTGTAACAGCACCTATGTGGGTTCATCCTGTGGATTAAAATGTGAAAAAAAGAATTGATCTAGTATATAAGACAGTATGTCAGAGATTTTATTTTTAATGTCACTTGTGCCTAATGTTCCTTTTATGGAGGAATTTCATCTAGTGAATTTGGGGGAGTGGAGATGGAAAATATGAGCAGTTGTCATGTTTTTAGAAGTGTCACCTTTGAAGAAGGATTTGCACTTTTGAGTAAGCCTTTACAAAATATCCTCAAATAGTTTCTTGATATATTCAGGAATTCTCTTCCTCACCACTCTATCAACAAGTACAGTGCAAGATAGAAAAAAGGTGGGTTGAAGCTGACAAAATGGAGTCTTATGTTAATGTTACAGGAGTGACTGATGATACTTGAATACATGTAAGCACGTCAGCAGACATAATTTTTCTGAAAGCTTCTTAGAGCTGCTTTACATTTTATTTAGAAGTTGATTTTTTAATAAGGCACTCATAGTGTCTCTTCGTTCTGTAGGTAATTCCCTCCATTTATATGATAAAGAAGGACATGTTCCCCCTTGTCAGTCTGCTAAGATTATATGTTTTATAGCAGTTGCCAGTCTTCATTGGTAGAAGGAGACTTCCTCACTGAGGAGGTCTGTATGCTGAAAATACATTATTATTATCATCAAACTTAATTTCCTTAAACAGTAATGCTTTTGTAGAAATATGCATTCAGAGTTTCAGCCTGTGACATCAGAAACATCTTCCTCAGGCCTCAACCAGACAACAAAATTGGGGGTTATCAGTCCTCAGTTGATTTCCTAGTTGGAAGGAGGTATCCTCTTCTAGTTCTGAGCCACAGATGAAGACTCACATGACCTAAGTGAGGAGAGTTATTGGAATGAGGAAGCATTGAAATTTTAAGAATTCAAGTGGCAATTAGGAATTGTGAGGCTGGAATATTGGGGTGAGGACCAGGACATTATGATATAGAGGAGGTAAGTGTTATGCTAGTGAGAAACCATTGTGTCATAGAGTTGCACTTCCCATTTTCTCTTGTTCCTACAGTCAGATTGTTGCAAGAAAGGCTAAAGCAGAGAGCATATAGAGAGTTGTGGTGATAATTATTGTAATGGGTTTCACTGGGTAGTAGAACAGACTTTGATTTTTCTTTCTTCTTGGTTATTGCCCTTTTACCTATTTTTCCCTTTGAGTATACCCTGTCGTACCCTACTCTTGCCTTTATTGGCATTGGAGTAAATGGAGAAGGAGAGATTAGGGACAACTGTTCTCAGGTAGTATGGGCTCTGAAACATTGGGGGATAATGGGGAGAGGACAGAAGGGATGGGAAAACACGAGCGGAGTGGCAGCAGTAATTGAAGTGGATTTCTTATGCCTGAATAATACAGGTTTATGTGCACAACAAATAGATATATCCAGAGAATACCCATAGTGTCTGGTCATCAGTTTTAGACTGTCCACCTGTTTATTTTATTTAAAATAGAAAATGACAAGGAAGAAGAGTCAGTTGAAGCAGTACAAGAACAGCGAATAGAAGATGAAGAAATTCCTATGAGAAATGAGTTAGAAGATAAACTTGAAGACCTGGAAAGAGAAACACTTCATGAAGGTATAATTATTTCTGATGTAGTCACTAAAATGCAGAAGATAGCTTTTTTTCCCCCAAACTCTCATTTTATCCCTGCCGTTTTCTGTTCCTCCTTATCTTTGTCTTTCCTTTCTATTATGGTCTCTGGAACCTTCTTCCCCATCATTAAAAACCAAAACAAAGCAAAATGAACTCCCTGTTATCCTAGCTTTTTTCTTTTCACAATCTATCTTCTCAGATTCAAGGGAGAAAAAAATCTTACTCTTTCCTAAAGCCCCCCAGCATTTCTGTCCACTCCTTCTATCATGTTCTTCCACATTGAGTTAGAAGGAATTTTGACATCTTCTTGTCACTTTCACATTCTATCAAACCAGAGCCCTCATGTAGGAAGCCTTCAAATAGAAAAAAAAATAATTTTAAAAAGTATATATGTATAATGTGCATATATAAATGTGTTATACATATGTGTAAACTATAGCTATCAGTGATCATGAAATCAGGGGCAGGAAATGTATGGCAGTGACAAGTTTAGTTACATTTTTTAATAAATTCTATTCAAATAGCCAAGTGCTGACTATAAGCTCATGATGCTGGATACTTCAGGGCCTATGGAGACCTGATTTGGCCCACTAACTTGAGCTTTGATAATGTGCAAGTCATTGAACTTTGCTGCCCTTGTTTCCTCATCAGTAAAGGAGGAGGTTGGACTAAATAAAATGTAGGATTCCTTTCAGTTATAAAAATTCCATTGTTCTTCTACTTCTGAATTTATGTTTGATTCCTTAACTTATATAAGCTTACCTAGAAGTACGCGGTATGTATAGTAGTAAGCAGAATTTTAGTAAGCCATAGGAAAGGTATCCCTTGAGAACTAAGACATTTCAGAAGGAGGCAACCCTTCACCTGTCCTCACCTCCAGGCCCACAACTTCAATTGCATATAGGAATCTCCACTTAGATGTCTCGCTGATGACTCATTATGTCTTACCCATGGTAAACATATACCCCCTAAACTCTGTCTTCCTTCTGACGTAATACTTTCAGTCAGCACCACCATTCACCTTCTCGTGTCCTCACTTCCAATATCTGAGCAATGTTGCTTTCATTTCATTCATGTCCTTCTTCTCCTTTTTCTCCTCCTCCTCTTCTTTCTTTTTCCTTCTTCTTCTTCCTCCTTCTCCTCCTCCTCCTCCTTCTTCCTCTTCCACTTCTCCTACCACTTCTACTACCCTGGTGTAGACAAGCCTTCCTTACATGTCCTCTAGACCAAGGATTGTGACCTGGGGTCCATGTGGATACATATTAGTGAGGTCTGTCAACTTAGATGGAGGGGGAAAATTATGTTTATTTTAACTATTTTTTATTTTAAATCAATATTGAAGAATCTTTATTAAGTAGTTATTACATTTTTATTTTCACCAGTGTAGGACCAAGATTTTACATTTCCTTCAATTCTGAATGTGGGCAACAAACCACAGTGGTATTGAGCATCAACATACTGCCACAGGAGTTCATGACACAATATAATAAGGTCTTTTGTTTTAGACTAATTGTAGTCTCCTAATACATCTTATCTCTCCCTCCCCTCCCCATTACAATCCATCCTCTATACTGTTTTCCTTGTGTGTAGTCCTGATCATGTCACTGCTCAGAAATTTTCAGCGATTCCTTACTGTTTCTTAAGTAAAGTCCAAATGTTTACTTAATATTTGAGAACATCCACAAATGGACATTGTCCTGTCTTTCAGGGCTTAGTCTCGTTTTATGCAACTGTATATGCTCTGCATTTTGAAAGAGAGAGTACATCTAGATGGGAAATCAGCAAAGACTTTATGAAGGAAGTCATATCTGAGCTGAGACTTGATGTATTGGTAGGAAGCACAAAGACTCTGTGGGTCTGGATGGAATGGCATGTGAAAGACTGTGGGACATTATCGTAGGGTCCACATGGTAGGAAATACTACATACGTTATTTGTTCGTTTTTGCCGGCTAGTCATTCTTATTCCTCTTCTCGTGATTGGACGTTTTTCAGTTCTTAATGTTTGATCTGCAGTTGACTGAGTGGAAGCAGGAGACAGTGTGAGGTGGTAGAAAGGGTAAACTGAAATAGGATTTTCAGGAGATTTATGTTCTTTTGCTGATTGTGTTTCTTTCAAGTAATTTTCAAGTTCTTTTTCTCATCACCAAAGGAAGGCAATAATTTCTGCATTACTTAGATTATAGAATTGACAGTGAGAATCAACTGAGTATATTTTCAGATGTAAAGCATAGTAGAAATACAAAATATCACCATTTATTTAATACTATTGTTTAAGAGGCCAAAGATATTAATATTGAATATTAATATACTTTGTAGATTTAGGGTCAAGTTACATAGCGTTTAATAAATTAATTAAAATATGAATTTTATTTTTTCAGAAATTGAAGATAGATATTATCAGACAAAAAGACCTGAGTCAGGTGAGATTTTATAAGATACTTTTTTTTCTGATTAATGCTAAGAAGAATGTATTTTGTTATGAAAGAGTATTATGATTTAAATGGAATCCATTCTTTCAATGAATTTTTTTCCCTTTAAAATTATTCGATATCATCTCTGACCTTAGATTAACTTACAGATTATGAATCACTTTTAATGATAATTTTAAAAATGTCACTTCTTAATTTTCAGATTCAAATGAATATAATAAGGATGTGGAAGAGATTGTATACGAACAGAAAAATCCAGGTTTGTGATCATCAGGTATATTAAATCATGAAAATGAACTTCCAGTGTATGCACACATGCAATTGCGTTTTCATCCAGGCTCGTGACTGAAAGATTAGAGAAGGACTTTTTTTGGCCTTGGGTACCTGGGGAAGAATCTTTCAACGTTATTGGTCAAGAGAATAGATGATATCAAATTCTGCTTCTTTTTTCAGTTGAATAATTTATTGATTTTTTTCCAGTGTAATAGAGACTTGTTAGAATGGTTAAATATTTGGAAAAATACAAAGTATTTTAACTGCTTTTGGTTTGCCCTATATAACCTGTGGGAATATATATGTACGTATGTATGTATGTACACACACATTTATACGTAGACCACTGGATAAAATGGGAGTTGATCTTTTTAGTTTTATTTTATTGTTGAGACAACATATTCAGTCTGATTTATCTTAATTATTTCCTGTCTAAATGAAAAAATTTATTTGCTATATTTGTATGATTTTGATAGGTTATTATAAGACAATGGAATGATAGAGTATTAAGTATGATTGTTTTTCACATTGTTATTAGGTTCTTAGCTTTGTTCCAAATATTTTAAATATGAACACTAAGTAATGTATGCAACTTATCTTCAAGATTTAAAAAAAAGATATATTTAATTTTACTTTCTAGATTATCAAGAGATCATAGAACCAGGAGTCAAAGATACAACATTGGAGTATAATACAGGTATGATAAAGTACAGAATTTTCTTGAAATCTTGGAAAGGCATCAGAGGTGCGATTTTGAAACGATCATTTTAGGACTCTTGACTTGAAATATGGCATCTAATTTTTTTAAAAAGCTTCTCAGAGTAGTTTTGGGGGTGCCTTCTTTATGATGATTTGAATTTCCAGTAACACCAAAATTTCATGGTAGTCAGTTTAGGATTTTACCTTAATGAAGAAAAGACAGTAACATCCAATTGCTACTTTGTGTTGTAAACTGAGCTGATTTGAGAGGCTTTGGTATCATCTAATTTTATTAGAAGTTCTTTAGCACTATACCATATTTCTTTAGATTATAATGATTAATGTATATATTTATATATTATGTATTTATATTTATATATAGTCTATATGTATATACAATGTATATATTTATAAATGTGAGTTAAATTTATATCTTAATTGCTTTTAAATTGCTTAATTTTCTAAATACTTATTTTTGATTTAATTTTTTTTATAGAAGATACATCGTACCAAGACTATGATGAACCAGGTTTGAAATTATTGTTTATATTTTACAAAATGTTTACTTATAGACTGAGATTTTTAAATCTCTGCCAGAAGCTATCAGTGAAAAATGAACTTTTTTCTGAAAAGTCATATTATTTCAACTTTGTTATGTCCCAACACATTTTTTTGAAATTTTGTTTGGGATTTCACTAAAGAGTCAGTTTACTCCATAAGAAAAATGATAGAACTTTAGAACTTTGAAATCAGGGACTTTAAAGATTATTTACTTCAAATCCTTCAGCTTCATTATATTGAATGTTATTGATTAACTACATTTAAAAATACCATCTTTCTCACTTATTCACCAAACCTATGAGTAACTTTTAGAACATGCAAGTACAAAAGATGAAATG
Source organism: Bettongia penicillata ogilbyi (assembly GCA_023548195.1). NCBI lineage: Eukaryota > Metazoa > Chordata > Mammalia > Diprotodontia > Potoroidae > Bettongia > Bettongia penicillata. The sequence continues at coordinate 1,283,830 of JAJHZJ010000323.1, forward strand.
AAAGAGCAAACAGGGACTCTACCTGCGATTTTACTGATGATAGGGAACATTCAGGTGAAGAAATTTAGTACCTTCTGTGCTTAGAGTCACAGAATTGTCTAGGGCAGAGGTGCAAACCTCTGTTGTGCAGCCCACAACTCTCCCATTGTGGCCTGAATCAGGTTAAAATGTAGGGGAATATTTAACAAAATAACCATAGATAACCTTACATTTCAAAACTATGTGCAGTTTACTGGCCCCTATTTCAATTACAGTTTGACATCACTGGTCTAGTGCACTGAGAGGTTAAGTAATGTGACAGAAGCAGATTTTGAGCCCTGATCTTCCTGACTTCGAGGCTGACTTTTTATTTTTACTCTTCCATACTCAGTAGCCTATTAAACTTCAAAGTTCTGGACATAAATATTTTTGTTATTTAATGATTTAGAAGTGAAATATTTCTGGCATCTCTATCCCTCACACCTAGCATGGTGCTTTGCCATAGTAGGTACTTAATAAATGTTTATTGAAAGGAAATTAAATTTATTTTTCCTTATTGGGGGAATTGAGTTTTCTCTTAATCTAGTACACAGTACTGATGAACAGATAAAGTTTTATATTACCATCTCTATGTTCTGATACAGAGAAATAGTGTGTGATTTAATTATTTGTGGGTATATACTTTTTATTCTAAAATTGGTTTTGCAGTTATACATAGTAAGTAGTACTTACTTGAGTGTTAGAATTGTGTCAACTTCAACTATGTGGAATTGGGGGAAACCTGGACATATGAAAAGAAAAAGTGAAGCTCTGAATAATGACCAGTATCAAAAGAGCTAAAGATTTTGCCTGGTGTAAGGGAAAGAGCAGATCTGGAGTCAAACCAGCTTTTGAGTCCTGCCTTTGTTAGTACTTGTCTGATCATGAGTGTAACTAATTTCATTCAACAAGCCAGTCACTTAACTTTTAAGGACCTTAATTCTCAACATCAAAATGAGGGAGTTGAAAAAATTATTTTTAATGATCCTTCCAGCTCTAAATCTCTGCTTCTAATTACTTCGGCTATTTCAAAAATCAAAGCCCATACTCAAAGGACTAAGACATAACACCATTGAACAAATTCAAAAGACAAGAACACAAACACTGAGAAAATTCTAAAATGGGAGTCTAAAAATATTTGGTAGTATAGTTGATGTAAGCATAGATTTTTAAGTTGACCAATTTGGGACACAGTAATAATTTTTAAATAATTAGTCCTGTGGCTTTATGATTATTATTCGCATAATCAAATTTATTCATGCCCTATTTTGAGACTTTACATTAGACTTATTCTTCAATGGTTTAAGAATTCCATGAGTTCTTGCTTGCTGGACCATAGGGGTAAGCAGCTACGTTTGATTAGGACTCATTGTTTGAAGATAATATGAGTTATATGGTTCCACCTTGAATTTCTTTTTTCTTTCTGAAGTTCTTTCCTAACCTGGTTTGACCAGAGAATGAGTGATGGACAGTTCCTCTCTTCCTAAGTAATTCTTTTGTATTTTAAAGCTTTCTTGTATAAGACTATAATAGTATAGCATCATAGCATTCAGAACTAGAAAGGACCTTAGAGATCATTTAGTTCTAATTTTTTCTTGTAGATGAAGAAACAGTCTTGAAGATTTGAAGTGACATACCCAAGATAACAAAAAGCACTTTTGATACATTAATTTCTTAGACATATTCTTTCTTGAGATAAATAAGCTTTTTCCTTTTTTAAATTTTTTTATTTTCATGGGATTCTCATTTTCTTGATTCATGAAACTCAATAGGTTTATGCTTTAATATGAAAAAAATTGGAAACCACTGATGTACCTTAGCTTTTCTATAACTATTATCCAAACAGAAGAAAAGAAAAAAAGCCAAAAGAAAATCTATCCATATTAAAGGACCAAAAGAGATGATCGTTAATAACCAAAAAAGTCTTGAAACATACTGATTTATGTCTTTCAATCAATAAAGAAAACTGAGAAGGACCAGTCATACAATTAGAAAGACAATACAACGTTAAGAAAGCTGGAGAAGAAGAAACTGTTCAGAAAGGAGGGTCAGAAGTGTCTAAAGGTACAGAGAAGTCAAGAAGAAGGAGGACTGAGAAAGAGATCATTAGATTTAACAAATGAAGATACCAATGGCATCTTGGAAAAGAGGAGTTTCAATTGAATTGATGGTATCAGAAAACTCAGATTCTAAGAGATAATCAGGTTTGAGGTGAGGCATTGAGTATGAGACACCTTTTGTTCTAGAATTTTGGCTGTGAAAGAGAAGGGCAACAGAACATACACTGTAGATGCAATGTAAAGTGAAGGTCTTTTAAGGATTGGAGAGTCTTGAATATGCTTAGAGTTAGCAGGAGAAGGAAACCTGTGGGTAGAGATTAAAGAAGCATTATTAAAATGGCAAATAAGGTGAAGGTGAGTGGGGGTTGGGATTAAAGGTTCTGGAAAAGCTTAGTCTTGTCCAGGAGTAGAGTTTTTTGTCTGGAGGGTGGAATATTAGTGAGAAGAATAAGGGATGGTGTAGAGTGGCTTTGGAATTAACGGATAGGAGAGAAAAGGGTAAGTCACTATAGAATGCCTCTATTATTTTTTAGCTGATTTAAGAGACATAGTCCTCTGGGAAAAGGGAGGTTGGAGGTAGCATTTGGAAGAGAAGAAGGTTGTAGCCATTAGGGGAATGGGATAGAAAATCAGTCATCCAAGAATAAAACCAAATTTGTAGGGATCCTAGTTGGTTGAATGCTTTCCTCCTTTAGTAACTCATCCTTAGATGCGGAGGTAATAAATAGCTGCAAATCACCTAGTTTTGATGTTTTATAAACTTATCAGTGACAGTAAGATAAAAATGTGATGTAAGATAAATGTAACTGCTTATTTTTAGGGTGAAGTTTTTCCAAAGGAGGAAAGTGGGGTCAGTGCAAATGTGATCAACTGGAAAAGAAGGGAAGGGTAAAATGACTGGAAGTTGGGGTGAAAATGAAGTGACCAGGTGGCTGAGGGAAAGGGGAAAAGAAGATAATGTGATCCTAAAAAAGAATTTCAAAGTTCTGGATCCTGGAGGTGAAAGAGTTCTTGTGGATGGTAAGGTCAGGAAGGGTATTACCATTCTTATGTGTACGGAGGAGTGCACTAAAGATTACAGGAGTTGTAGGAAAGTCAGAGTGTTCAAGGACCCATCAGTATGTATACTGAAATTTCCAAGGATAAGAGCAGGAGTTGGGGTGGAGAAGGAATGCTGTGAGATAGGTATTATACTCTTTTTTAAAACAAGTGTAACGGCCTGAATGTTGGCGGAGACTGTGACAAAAATTTTTAACTGGTGATATAGATGGATTAAGTGATTGGAGCACATGATCGGGACTATGTTGCCTTTCAAGGGGAGCCAAGAGATCTATCACACATTCTGATATATAAAGGACTCTAGAATCAGAGTGGGTGCTTATAGTAGCGCAATGAAATGGGAGAGCCGCAGGGAAAGGGAAATTTGGGCAGAGGAAGAAAAGGAGGAGATAGCAAGCAGAATTAGGTGAGAGAGAGGACTTGTGCTTTTGCAGGTAGCGGACTGAGGGTAAGATGACAAGGAGGTAGAAGTTTTGCCTACCATAGGACAGGGGAAGAATTAACTGGTAGGAAATCCCATATTGTGAGATGGACTGATGAGTTAGCACAAAGTCATTGCAGAGGGCAAGGCTGTCAACTTCTACAACTTGTCACTACACATACTGGGGAGCCAGGGTTATGGAAGCAAGGAGCCGAAGCTCTGTCCAGCATTTAGTTCATTAAGTACTTGTGAGTCTTTTGATGGAGACTGAATTCACACTTAGTGCCAGCCCTACTGTTTTATGCTGGATCTGAGTCAGGCAAGTCTCCTGATAGTTTAGGTTTGATATTAGAATAAAATGAAGCACCGTAGTTAACAGAAGTAGATTTACATGACATTAGTAAGGGAAGAGAATATCATGGATCCCCAGAGGAGTTGAAGTGACAGTGTATTCTGATATTGAAGAACCTGTTTGAATTTTTTTTTTTCAATTTTAGATTTATCCATATAACCTAGATAAACAACCCATATCTCCAGTTATCTAATTTCTATTTCACCTTCTGGGTGATGATTGTAATGAAATCCCTCCATACTTAGAAATGATATCAGTTTACTTCATCATTGATTCTTTAAGCTAGAGTCCTAATATCTTTAATCTTTCTTCTGTGTGATTAATTTATCATTAATTAAGGATGCTTTTGAATTAAAAGTAACAAAATCATAGCATAGGTTTAGAGCTGAAAGAGACCTAAGAGGTCTTACAAGTACAGCCCTCTTGTTTTATAGATTAGGAAATGGGCTTATCAAAAGTTAAATGCTTTACCAAAGTCACATTTGTCACAAACAGTATTCCTGTTTCTCTGATTTGTCATCTGCCTGTTGGTCTTATCATTCTCCAGAATAAGAACAGCAGCTGTACACAGTTGTTCATTAAGCTGAAATATGTACTATATGAAGTACCACATTATAGTTTACAGTTTTATAATGAAAACTGTAGGGATGATAAGTGATTTTTTCTCCTTTTTTATAGTCCATGAGCCTCCAGAAAATGAGAAAACAGAAGCTGTTTCAGGTAAATTCTTTCTTCCCTGTAGTTAATGTAATGTTTGTAGTTAGTTCTCAGTACAATTTAATTCAGTCAACATTTATTAAGCACTGTGTGTCAGGACTGTGCTAAGTGCTGACAATACAATTAATAAAAGCAAGCTGGTCCCTCCCTTGAAGGAGTTTACAGTCTAATGCGGGAGAAGTATAAAAGCAGCCAGGAAGTGGAGGGGAGGCAGGGGAGGTAACAGGACGCCATGGGCCATCTTGTATGATGGAGTTATAACCATGCCGATCAGCAGGTGCAAAGTATAATGAGCAGGTGCAAAGTATAATTGCCCTTTATAGAGGAAGGCTTTGGAAGGAGCCCTCATCCCTGGGGAGAGAAGAGTGGAGAAAGTAGTGTGAGTTAGGGTGTGATTTAGCAGCCTGATGGTGAGTTTTGAAGTGATGAACTTATCCTGGGAGGGGCATCTTGTGTGGAGGTGAAACCAGGTAGGGTGTGGTCTGAAATAACTAAGAACAGTTGGGGTGCAGAGTCAGTTTTGAAACACATAGTTCTTGAACTATTAAGAAATTGTATTTATGTTTCTGTCTGAATATTTATACTTAAATGTTTTAAAAATATAGTCTTTGTGATATTAGGGATCACGTCTTTTGCCTCTGTTAATTTACTTAGACTTATTCCTTATGCCCAGTATCTTCTTCATCATCATCTGTCTAGGTCTAGGTCTCATGTTATTTTCTCATTTCAATTCAACTCAGCAAACAATTATTAAATTGCTGCTATTTTAAGACACTGGTCAGCACTCGAAGTGCAATAGCAATAGCTCCTTCTTTTAAGGAGTCTTGGTGGAGGTGAGAGGTCCACAGGTGAGTGTATAGATTGATAGTGAAGAGGATGACAAAAAAATCATACTGTTCTAGGAATATCTGAAGAGGGAGAAGACATTAAATAGCTGCAGAAATCAGAAAAGGTTTCAAACAGACCATAACTAGAGTTGTCTTTGAAATGTGAATCCCCTCACATCAAAAGTAACTTCTCAGAAAGATCTTGACAAGACAGATCATTAAGTCAAAACAAAGAAATTGAAAATTGGGGCAAATGTAAAGTCATATTTGGATATATAACATTAGCTTACCAAGTACAGCATGAGAGAGGCATGGTAGACAGCAGTAATTCTGAAGAACTTAGGATTTTAGTGGACAGCAATCTCAGTGTGAGTTAGCAGTGGGATGCAACAGCCAAACAAAATATAATTAAGTCTTTGGCTGCATTTAGAGAAGTGTGTCTTACAGTGTGTGAGAGTTTTGCTGGTAGACTTGGAACTTCATTGCAATGCAAGGACTTAAAAAAAATTCCCAATGCTCTTCTAAGGCAAAATGCCTTCCACATCCAGAGAAAGATCTATGGAATTCAATTGCAGAATACAGCAGATCACTGTGTGTGTGTGTGTGTGTGTGTGTGTTGCATTTAGGTTTGTTAGATGATTTCTCCCACTCATTTTAATTTTTCAACACAGTATGACTATAGTGAAAATGTATTTAATAGGAATGTATGTGTAGAACCTATACAAAATTGTATGCCTTCTTGGGGAGGGAGGGGGGAGTTAAGGGGGAGAAAGGGGGAAATAATAATCTAAGTTATATGGTAGGTATTGTAGGACACTGAAAATAAATAAAATTAATTAATAAAAAAGAAGTGTGGCTTCTAGGAATAAGGAGGTGATAATGCCTGTACTTGGCCCTTGTTAGACCTCCTCTGGAATATTGGCTACCATGGTTTAAGAATATTGACAAGCTAGTGTACAAAGGAGGACAATGCATATGGTGAAGGACCTTGAGTCCATGCTATGTAGACATCAATTGAAGAATGAGATCATGTTTAGACTGGATATAATAGCTGCTTGTAAGTATTTGAAAGATTGTTGCATGGAGAAGGGAAGGGGTGAGATATGTTTTCTTTGGCCCCAGAGGGTAGAGCCCAGAACAATGAGTAGATAAATTTAGGTTGAATGGATGATGTAGTAACCATTACAACTGTCCTAAAATGGAGTGGCTTACTTTAAGAGGTGTTGAGTTCCCTCTCATTAAAGGTCTTTAAGCAGAGGCTTAATAACCTTTGTTGGATGTGTTATAGTGTTCATGTTTGGATTGGACTAGATATTGCTAAGATCTCTCCCACCTCTCAAATTCTGTGATTCTGTACTTAGTGCTTAGTTTATATGGTTCTTTCTTCACAAGTATTCTGTGAGAGGGGTGTTTTAATCTCTATTTTTAATAGATGTTTTTAAATGATTAATTATGATATTTATTATATAATATATATACTATATTATTATAAATATATAATTTTTAATAGCTATAAGAAGCAGAGACTTGAAAAGCAGTCCAGTGACTTAGTCACTGAATGGTAGAGCTAGAATTCTAGTTCTGGTGTCCTGATGCTAAGCTCTTCGTACCATACCATACAGCTTTGCATCTAAAGAAGAGGGAAGTAGAAATGAGTATTCATAAGCACCTCAGAGGATCGATTTCTACCGCTGGACAATTTTCATAACCCAAAACAAAATGGGAAACCCCTCTTACTATGTACTTTTGCATGGCCTTCCCACTGATTTTCATTGCTTCAGCGGTCACAGAGCTTTTGTAGACATAACAAAAGTGAAGGCAATTTTTTTTTTACTCCTGGGTTATACTCACTTAAGAAACAGGTTTTTGCGCTCCCTATAGATATTTATATGCTTTCTTATAAAATGTTTAGAAGGGCAAAAGAAAGATTAATGAATGCATTAGATATTGGTACATAGACTGTAAATGGAATTTCATAGATGAGAGCATTTTAAGAGGCTTCTCTAACTCTTCAGGAGCTCAATTAATAAATATATATATATATTTTATTTTTAGACAGTGCTGTAGAAGATTTAAACATGGGTTTAGAGGGTAAGTTTTTTCTTTACATAATGAAAGTTAAGTCCTGATGATTCAGTTCTTAATGTGTTCAAAATGGAGGCCTAGTATTTGATAAGTAAAAGCAAATGTTATTAAAGCATTTTATAAAGTATATAATATAAAGCAAAAAATAATAACAATGCTCAAAGGGAAACGAAACTATACACACACACAAAGGAAGATAGTCAGATGGAATCTGACCAGTGAATAGAATACCAAGTATTAATATTTAAGTCAGATGTCATATTTACACCCAAAGAACGTTGTTAGAATAAATTGTTTGATTTTCGTTGTAATTTGGAATAAGAATTCAATTTAACATTTTGAGAAGTAATTTTATAAAGAAAATTATCAGATCAGTATTAACCACTTGATTGATTTGTCAGTGTATCTTCAATTCAGTTCTGAATTTTGAAGCAGCCTCTGTAAAAATAGAATAAGTTGTTATGGTCATATATATTCTAGAAAATATCCATGAGTATCATTTTTCAAAAGTAAAAATGCAATAGTACATTTCTGGTCTTTTTCAGAAATCATATTTAAAATTAACTGGAAAGCTTTTTTTAGTTATGGTCATTATTTTAAAAATAATTGTAATTAATATTAAGAGTAACTATATATTGTTGTTGGCATGTTTCATTTATTCTAAATGTAATTTCATGAGTTATTCTCACATTACAAGTGGGAAACCAGTTGATGGAATAAATAACCCTTCAAAGTATAATTAATGACAAACAGAATTTGAGTTAAATCAAACTTGTGACTAGGGCCCTACTGGTTTTTTCATTAGATGGAAAATTTGCAATTAGTGAAATAGAGTTGAAATTTACTACCTTTTTAGTGCAGAGCATTATAATACTGAGAAATCAAAAATGTCCCAGTATTTAATTGTCAGTAATTTATTTTCTTAAAACTACCAAAAATATTTTCTATTAACTATGGTTTAATTTTTTTAAGTCACTTTTTATATGTGTTGTTAAGTCAAATTTGTCATATGTAAATTAAGCATGTGTAATTAATGATTTTTTTTTTTACTTTAGAAGGAACTATGTCCCCTGTAGAAGAACAGCATGAAAGACCATCAGGTATGACAAATTATTATTATAAAATTTTCTTTTTTGTTTATATTAAAAATATCTCATATTTGGAAATCTGTTTAGGAGAAGGGAAACTAAAAATTGTCCTTGTAAACTGTTTATGAAAAATAGCAATTCTTACAGTGCCCTAGCTTTAACAGAACAAAAAACCAAACAATTTTCTATCAACTAAGCGGAAGTTGCAGAAATTTTTCTCTGTAATTTACTAATTCAAACATATTCTGTTAGTTTAGTTTAAGTAAGAGTCATAGGACAGTGCTCAGGTACTCATCAAAATTATTGAGGTAGGATATTTATTCTTTGTGATCTCTCCAAATTGCAAAATATTTGGTATTAGATGATGTCAGAGCTGGCTCCATACAAAATTGAAGAAGTGAAGTTTCTCTTAGGCTTGTGGGTCTTTAGTTCTGTGATTAAAGATTTTTGTGGAAATGTATACCAAGTTTTCTTCCTTTTTCTCTTTCATCTTTTGTATTAAAACCATTTTATTATCCTTATTTCTTTGCTTACATTCTTATTTTTTTTTTGTAAAAAAATAAGTGGGTCTAGAAAAATGGCAGTATTTCTGTTGCTTTATGAAGGCAGAAAAGAAACCAGATCTTTTTTTTTTTTTAATTGTGTAGACCCTGCCTTACACATTACCTGCCTTTTATGTAAGTGGAACTTTATTGTTTGGATAAATGAAGTGTAGTGCTTTAAGTTTCTTTTCAAAACTTTTGCTATGATTTCCACTATACTTACAAGTTGACATTGGAGTATGACACTCTCTGTCCTTACCTAATATTAGGAAAAGAATTTTTTTTATTTATTTAGAAATTGTTTTCAATAGCCTTTCTCTACATTTTTCTTAGTTTCTTTCACAAAATGTGTTTTGGTTTTCTTTTGTGTCACATGTATTGCTTCAGTGATTATTCCTTTTACTGTCTTTGATTTCATATCCTTTTTAACAAAAAAGATTGAATTTGTGCTAGAATTTTTATTTAAGCCTAGGAATCTTCAGTGAAAAGTCACACTTTAAAAATTGATAAGTTTTTTATATCATAATCATTTCCAAATATACCACTTTCAGTTTGAAAAGGAAAGCTAAAATTCAGAAAATCTATTATATCTGATAGTTACATTATCATTTAACGTGAGTTTTAGAGAATTAGTATTGTAGTCCTTATCCAGGCCATATTTTTGAAGTTCTGAAAATAAGATAACCAAAATCTGGTAGGTATGGGCTTTTGAGAAAAAAAGCAAACATATGACCATCATTATTTATAAGTCATTATATTTTTTATAATACATTATAATCATTATTTCAATTGTTAACTTCATATAGAACATTAATTATGTTTGCCATTCTTGAAACTTGGTCAGACAGTAAAGTGAAGAACTAGAAACTGAAATGCAGGGAGAGGTACCTGAACTGGGCTTAAGGAAAGTAGGAATTCCTAAAGATGGAGTTGAAGAGGCCTGGAGTCAAGAGGTAGAATGTCTTAGAACATAGAACAGTTGGTCTAGACCGTGGAGCATTTGAAAAGGAATGGTATCAAAGGCTGGAAAGGTGGGTCAGAGCCAGGTTGCGAAGGAGGCCAAAGAAAAGGATTTGTTTTTTATTCTGGAAGCAATAGGGGCCGCATGATATTATTCATCAGGGAAGTGCTGCGGTTAGACCTTTGTTTTAAGAGCATCACTTTGACTTTGTGCAAAAGGCGGTTTGGAGGGGGAAGAGATAGGAGACAGGGAAGGCTAATTTAGGCTGTTAGAGGATTGGGGGGGCGGGGAAAGGGCCTGACCTCCCAGGCTCTTAATCAGGTGAATGGGGAAAAGGAGACAGATGTGAGAGATGTTTCAGAGAGACAGTTTCTAAGTTTTGTGCATGGGCTGTCTTTTCTTCTCTGATATGGCTGTAAGTTTACCTCAGTCACTCAATTAAGAGAATTTATTGTTAAAAAGTAAGGGAAAATGGATAGGAGAGACTATTAACTTTATGTTGTATATACTTTTATATGTAATGATTTTCATCTTTATGAGAAAGAGTTATGTCATTCTTTCTGTTTGTATCCCTAGTACCTGGCAGAGTTCCCAGCATATATTAGCATATGCGTTAGGAACTAATAAATACTTGGTGACTGATTTATCAATTTGTTTACTGGTTTTTATTAGAGAACAAATGCCATCTTCCGAAGCCATCCTTTGGTCTCTCCTCCCCTGTCCAGGGCGTAGCAGCCTCTTCCTTCAGACCTCAGTGGTGCTTTCATGGTTCTGTGATTGGCTCTTTATGTGACATTATAGTTAGCACTTTAATTTTGTATAGCATAGTTAGGTTCCTGCCTTTCCCTGCCACCTCTCTACTTCCCTGACTCAAACTAGTTACGTGGATCATTCCTAGTGCCTAGGCCAGCGGTGGGAGACCTGCGACCTCAAGGCCACATGAGGTCCTCAGGTATGGCCTTTGGACAGAGTTCAAGTTTAGAGGACAAATACTTTTCAGAGGATTTGTTCTGTGAAGTTTAGATTCGTTCAGAGGACCCCCACTGGAGGACCTATGAGGCCCCAGATTCCTCACCCCTGGCCTGGGGCAGTGTTCTGCAAATAAGAGGAACTCATTTACACACACACGCACGCACACACGCACACACATGCACGCACGCACGCGCGCTTATTTTTAGTTTTCAACATTCACTTCTGTAAGTTTTCAATTTTTCCCCTCTCCCTCCCCAAGATGGCTTACAGTCTGATATAGGTTCTGCACATACATTCCTATTGAACACATTTCCACATTAGTTACGTTGCATAGAAGAACTGGAACAAATGGGAGAAACCATGAGAAAAAAAAAGAAAATAGTCTGCTTCAATCTGCATTCCAACTAAATAGTTCTTTCTCGGGATGTGGATGGCATTTGAAGTTGTTTCAGGTTCTTGCATTGCTGAGCAGGGCTAAGTCTATCAAGGTTAGTCATCACACACTGCGGCTGTTACTGTGTACAGTGTTCTTCTGGTTCTGCTCCCCCCACTCAGCATCAGTTCATACAAGTCTTTCCAGGCTTTTCTGAAGTCTGCCTGTTCATCATTCCTTATAGCACAATAGTATTCCATTACATACTTATACCACAGTGTGTTCAGTCATTTCTTAATTGAGGGTCATCACCTCAGTGTCCAGTTCTTGGCCATCACAAAAAGATCTGCTATAAATATTTTTGATTACATGTGGGACCCTTTCCCATTTTTATGATCTCTTTGGGATTCAGCCCTAGAAGTGATATTGCTGGGTCAAAGGGTATGCACATTTTTATAGCCCTTTGGGCAAAGAACTAATTTTTTATTGAAGAAATTAAGTGAATCACATTTAAAAGGATAATCCCTTTTCTGCATTTTAAAAATTACTTCACTTATCTTGTTTATAATGACTAAAATTAGACTGACCCAAATAAAATTCTGTTGCTTGTCTGTTGAACACCTTTTGAACAAGGGAAAATAATAAAACAAAACTAGTTTTGTCTCAGTAGCTTTCATAGCACCTTGGTCTGATGAGTTGAGATAATCTCAGTCAGACACAATAGAAAATGTTTAGATTTGTAATCATCATTACCTAAAGATTCTCCTTTGCTTATTTTCCAGAGCCCTTGGATGCTCTTCTTAGTTATCACTTTTTGTTAATTTACAATAATATGTGAAAAAGGAAGTTATCAGTAGGTTCATGAAGACTGAAGAATTTAAATTAAAAAAAATTTTAATTTGAGGTTCTTTCCAGTGATCATATTTATTGTAGTTCAGTCATTTCAGTAGCATTTAACTCTTCGTGACCCCACCTGAGGTTTTCTTGGCAAAGATGTTCCTTTTCCAACTCATTTTACACATGGGAAAACTGAGGCAAAAAGGTTAAGTGACTTGCCCACAGTCACATAGCTAGTAAGTCTCTAAGGCCAAATTTGAGCTCAGAAAGATGAGTCTTCCTGACTCCAGGCCTGGCACTCTGCCACCTACTTGCCCTAATCATCCCTTTTACAGCCCTCTAAAAACTCATATTGCAAAGGAATTTGGCATTGGAACTCTGAGCAGCTTTTGGCTATGGGGTAGCACTGATAATAGCCATTTATATGGTGTTTCAGGGTTTGTAAAGCTCCTTCCTCACTAACACATTGTGAGTTAGTTGGTTATAGGTGAATATCTTAGGGTGTATTTCATTTCTGAATTTCCCCTCATTCTTTTGAGTTATATTGTTCTTATCCTTCGGTTAACGATACCTCTTACATTACAGTTTATTATTGCCCAGTAATTGCCTATTGAATTGAATGGATACTGGTGTACGTGTATATGGAGTTACATCTTTTCCATTGAAATATATCGGTTAATGATATAATTGAAAACTGCTTTATTGTTCATTTTTAGCCAACGCTGATTTTCTATAACCTTTCTCCAAAGCATCCATCTTTATTTTTTGATGCAGGGTGCCCTTGCTGTATATCATACCTCCTGGCCAATAGCTCAGTGACCTGTTAGGTTTCCCTCAGCACTGTTTTGTACCTTTAACATCTTATCAAATTCACTTATTATTATTCAACATAGGGTAAAAGTTTAATAATTATCCAATAATAGGAAAGGTTTTTAGTGATACTTCAGTGATTACTAAGACTTGCTAAGGGTCCTCAGCGAAGTAAAGTATATGAAGTATCTTTTTGCTGTTCCAATACCCTTTTTCCTGTATTCTTTTCTCCTGCTGTCCCCAGTGCCCTTTGAACCCAGACTACTTTTAACCCCTTTTGTGAAGTTTACTCTACCCAGAGCTGGTTACCCTTCAGTTTTCCTTCCCCAAATTGTTACCTCATATGATTAGATTGTGAACTCCTCAAGGTCTTTTGCCTTTCTCAGTGTTTAGTATAGTGCCTGGTACACAATAGGAACTTAATAAATGCTTATCAACTGACTGATCCTCCACAAAGTTCTACTCTGATATCTCATTTTGACATGAATATGGTCTTTGGGTTTCAGGGGGCTATGCCTGTGGAGCCCAGGCTCTTGCAGATCCTACCAGGCTTTGAGCATTTTGTTGGCCAAAAACTGTCTGATCTCTTAGGACCAGCCAGGTAGATGCACAGACTCAACACTAGTGATGCATTATTCAACCAGGACAATTTATGAAACAAACAAAGCAACATACAAAATATTTCTCAGTCCTTCTGCTTCGGCTATGTTGGTAATAGTGAGAGAAGGTGCTAACATTGTATAGTTTTATTCTGTCTTTAAGCATAATTTTATCTGTGGAAAGTGTAAATGTTGGTTCTTGGTTCAGGATCCGGTTAAGTGAACTAGAGGAATGGAATCATATAAATTTTAGCATTCTCAATATAAATGAAATCATTCTTAACTATTGAAAATGAAAGGAAGTTTCAACCAAATGCAATGGTGACTCACAGGTTTTCTTTAGAGAGATGAAGGAGTGGAGTCAGATGTGTTGTGCATCTAAAACTAAGCAGCATTGTTTCTTGAGACATTTGGTCATCTCATATTGCAGTGTTCATGATAAGTATTGGAAGGCCAGGCTATTACGAAAATAATTGCAGCCATACCTGTTGCAGAGGGTCATGAGATGGAGACATTCCACAAAACTTCTTTAGCAGTTCCACATTACTTGGTCACGTCAGTACAAAAGTGAGCATAGGTAAAAATAATGAAAATATAAAAATGAGAAAAGGCCCCACATGTACAAAAATATTTATAGCAGCTCTCTTTGTGGTGGCCCAGAACTGGAAATTGATAGGATGCCCATCAATTGGGGAATGACTGAACAACTTGAGGTATATGAGTGTAATGGAATACTATTGTGCTATAAGAAATGATGAACAGGAAGACTTCAGAGAGGCCTGAAGGACCTGTATGAACTGATGCTGAGTGAAAGGAGCAGAACCAGGAGAACATTATACACATTAACATTTACAGTGTTTGAAGACTGTTTCTGGTAGACCTAGCCCTTTACAGCAAGGCAAGGACCTAAAACATTCCCAAAGAACTCTTGAGGCAAAATGCCTTCCATATCCAGAGAAAGAACTATGAAATCAGAGCACAGAATGAAGCAGACTGTTTTCTCTTGTGTTAGGTTTTGTTTTGGTTTTTCTCGTGGTTTCTTCCCATTCGTTTTAATTCTTCTATGCAACATGACTAATGTAAAAATGTGAAAAACAAACAAGCAAAAAAACAAAAGAAGATATAGACTTTGTTTATTGAGGTTCATATTTTAACTTTTTGCAGCCAGTGCATTGATAAGCAGGCAACAACTTTTTATGTTTTTAAATTAAAAAACAGAATTTAGAAATGCAAGAATCCAAAGATTTCTTTAGATTACACAGAAGCATCATGCCTGTATGTTATGAATATTGTCTTCAACAGTTGAATGAGAACATTCAGGACATGACAGGCAACATCACAAAAAGTTAGATGATTATTTTTGACAGTAAGTATAATTGTTGATGGTGGGAGGCATTCTTGAATCTGCCTTTTGTTTGTAGTCAGGCTGTTGACTTCTTAGGGCAAAGATCAAAATATACAGCTAGCAGAAAGAATAAAAATTAGAGAAAAGCATGCATTAAAACATTTCCATCCTTACTATTCAAACAGATTGTTGATACTGAAACATAGGAAATGAATGGACAAAAATACAAACAGGCACACATTATAGCAGTTTCATATAGATGTTTAAGCAATCCAAATCAGTTGCCCCAATGAGACTAGAAGAGCTTAAAATAGTGTTTGTAAACATTTATTTGCCAAACTGAAAGATATAACCAAGGGAAACAACTGGTTTAGAACATAAGCTCATTTGCAAATAATAGGAATAAGAATGCTGAAAAATTATGAGCATTATTACCTCATAAGGTAGTGAGCAACATAGAATATGTTTATATGGGGTGCGGGTGTAATAGTTCATAGAAATCTTGGGGAAAGCTCCAACTAAGTAAAGTCATTCCAAGAGCATTTAATTATCAAACTGGAATGACAGTAAGTAAGTGAAAGATATATTTCCCAACATTTTTTCCTCCATCGAAGACAGAGTCTACTACAAACCTAGATGAGAACATAGAGGGAGTGGAAATGATGCTTAAGAGTGCAATAATGAGAAGAACAGCTGGAGTGGACACAGATATTTATAGAGTAAATTTGTGCTAGAATTAACCTAGATTTGAGGAAATTGAAGTCAGTTGTCAAGGTATCTGGAGGGGAACCCCTACCAGAGGCATAGAAAGAAATCTCAGAATATCTTATCATTACTCCAAGACATTTGATTGCAAAAAACCTGAAAACTACAAACCAATATACCTACCTTCTAGTAATCTATACATACCAGGGCTATATTGATGACAGAGTTTAAAGGGATCCAATGGATTTTCATTAGCAGTATTCCATAGAAGAGTATATCTTTATTATCGCACAGTTGATTGAAAGATGCACAAAATACCAGATGCCAGTGTACTTCATGTTTATTTAAAAAAAAAAATTGACATGATCTCTTTTAAGATTGCCTCCAAAAATGTCTAATATATATGCTGTCAAAGAATCAAAAACTTCGGTGAAATATATAACTACAAAGGGAAGGAACCTTATTAAAAGATACTCTGATCAGTAATATCATACAAAGCATAAAAAAGGAATACTTGTGTTCACCAAAGATGTTTGCCCCTATTATCGAGGAAGTCTTTAGTTGAACATGCATTCTCTCTAGGCACTGAGATGCTTGAGATATTTGTTTGTGGATGATATTGTGCAGATAACATTATTTCTCAGAATATCTCAAAATCTAATAAACAGTATCCAAAAATCACTCAGAAGAATCTGACCACCTATCCACACTGGAGGAACCAAGTGAATAATGAATGTATTCTATGCTATCATATGGAATAGGATGTATACCTTAGAGTTAATTCATCAGTATATGTGGGCAGACAGTGCAGGTAGACAATGAATTGGGCCCCGAATTGAGCAGAAGGATGAGGAGAGTACAAACTGGATTGTTTTTGGAAATTGTAAAGATATTTTAATGATCCCAAATACTTCCCACCTATTTAAGCCCAGAATTCTTCTGGTGATAGTGTATAGCTATGAGTCACAGAACATAACATTATCCAAACAATTAAAGTTAAAAATCATCCAGAGGCAATGCAGAGATGTATTATGAACTTAAGAAAGCTGTACCATCTTACTAATAAGGAATTACTCCAAGGGGGATATTTTTTAAGATGTAGAAAAAAGTATAACTATAAATTAATTTGGAAGAACAAATATCTGTCATCTCATGGGAGATACTGGGAAAAAGTATGAATTAATAATGCTACCAGGTCTCAAACTATATTATAAATAATCATATTCATATAAATAATCATATAATTCTATCATACTCAAGCTTCTGTGATACTGGTTTAAAAAAGAAGTTCATCAGTGGAACAGACTTTATTTGGCAACAAACCAAAGTAAATAGTCAAAAACAGTCCTGTGTTTGATAAACCCAAGTAGACATATTATTGAAGGAAAACTTCCCTTTTCACATGAATTGAGAAAAATGCAAAACAGGTTGATAGAAATTAGGCTTAGACTAACATCTTGTATCATATGCCGCAATAAGCTCAACATGGATGACGAATATAAAAAGTGTCATTAAAACGATGAAGAGAATAAGATTAGGTGCCTTTTACAATTGTAACTAGAGAAACTGTTCTTAAGAAAGCATAGAAGAAATAATAAGGGACCAAATAGACAATTTTGATTACTCGATAGTGAAATAGATCTATGTTCTCATCAGTTTGGTCAATCATGCAGTCTCAGCATCCTTCTGCGTATTCAGCAAAAGTGGGACACTCAATATGCTTAGAAGCCTTTTCCTTAAATTTACAAAGATACTAATGAACTACTTGGACTGTTCATCTGCTTTCTCTCTCTCTCTCTCTCTCTCTCTCTCTCTCTCTCTCTCTCTCTCTCTCACTCACCCCCACCCTCCCTCCCTCCTCTCTCTCCTTTCTCTCCTCTCTCTCGCCTCTCTCTCTCTCATTTCCCCTAGCCCATCCTCACTTCCCAAACCGCATTTGTCTGTTAATATCTTTTATTCTTCTTTTCCTTTGAACAACATGAGTTGTGTATTGCTGCCTGAGCACAACTCTCCTTTGTGTAATAATTCATTTTGTTCATAGAAAAGTAAAAAAAGGCTTTGCAGGGATAACAGAAATGAAAGCAGACTAAGGGAAACACTTGAGTGGAACAATTCATGCATCACATAGCACTGATAAGTCATGTCCAGAATATGTGAAATTCACCTAAGTTCTAACACAAAGAGCTCTTCTTCAATAGGTAAGATGTTAAAGGACATGAACAGTTTTCAAAACATGAATTGCAAGATAGAAGTGACCATTTGAAAACATGTTCCAGATCTCATCTCACTATCAGTAGTGAGATAAAATAAATGAAAAGACCTCTAAGGTTTTTCATTGTCTCATACAAATTGACAAAGATGAAAAAGTAAAGGATTGGTTAGTATTGGAGGGACTGTGACACAAAGACGCTTTAGTGAAGTTATCAAGTAGTCCAAGTACTCTACATTTCCAAATAAAGGACTCGATACAAAGTGGGTTTCTGTTGAAACATTATAGCATAGCAATGAAATGAAATATTATCGTCTCATTAGAAATCTCATAAGAATTCAGAGAACTGTGGCAAGATTTATGTGAATTGATGCAAAATCAGTAGAATAATATATGCACATTGATTATAGCTTTATGAATGAAAGCATCATTAAAAGCATCAAATTCTACATAATTGAAAATCCAGTGATAGCCTCTAAAAATAGATAATGAAATAATGAAACATTTCTCCTCCTTATATCTGATAGTTACTGGGAGATAAGAAAAGTAGAATATCGTATATATTATCAGATGCATGAACTTCTCTAACCTTGGGGTCAACATGGACTGATGAAAAGTCCACACGTAACCAGACTTTATTCTTTAACTTTAGCTAATGGAATCTCATATATTTTCTTAAAGAGCTGTGACCTTTGCTTTTACTTAACCAGACTAAAATTAAAAATAGATTTTTAGGATAATAGAATTAGAGCTGGAAGGAGACTTTAAAGATGAACTAGTCCAACTCCTTCATTTTAGGGATTTGGAAAGAGGCCTAGAGATGTTCTATTTCTGATGGGGGCTATTGTTGAGTCATTTCAGTTATGTACAAGTCTCCATGACCCCATTTGGTGTTTTCTTGGCAAACTTACTGGAGTAATTTGCCATTTTCTTCTCTAACTTGTTTAGTTACTTACCAATGATCAAATAATTGACAGAACTAATACTCCAGCCCAGGGTCTATGAATAATGTTTTATATTTTGCCATAAGTGTTTCTCTTTGAACTTTGTCATTAAATTGTTTTAGAAGAACCTGTGATCATGATACTGATTAAGGGGAAAACATGCCAAAAGAAAAAGTATAAAAGAGAAATTTTAAATGAAAACTGGGTACTAGAAATGGAACCGGAAATATTTTGTTGAATTTCATTTCTATTAAGCATTTTTCTCTTCTTCTACCAGTCATTTAAGCTGAGGTGATGTGATTTTAGTTAGGATATTTAAACTTGGGCTGTTCTCTCTAAATACTCAGATATCCAAGATATAATTTTTAAATATTGTTTTAGACTTTTCCATTATTAGTCTCTTTTGCCACTAACACCAGAGAGGCAAAGAATAAGTGAATAAGTAACAATATTTGTTCTCTAATTTCAGCCATCCTTAACTTTGGATTGGCAATGTGGCATAGTAGATAGAAGTTCAGTCTTGGAGTAAGGAAGGTCTGGGTTCAAGTGTCATTTCTGACTCATACTAATTTTATGATCATGAGTAAGGCATTCACACTGTCAGCATCTAAGGAAAATTTTGTAAGCCTATAATTTACAGTTGAATTGTTCATCTGTACTGGTCAAAGAAACTTCCACAAAAGTAGCTACCTACACTGATTAGGCATGGGACAAGACCAAAAAGAAAAACAAAACCTTTGATTTTATTAAAAATTAAGGAATTCTGAATTCAAAGGGTATTGACTGAATAATGTCATCTCATAACCTATACTCTTAACCTAGGTTAGCTGAAAAAATCCCATAACACAAAGTTTATTGGCAAGTAACTATTCTATTGCAAAGTTTTCCTATATAAAAAAGCACTTACAATTTGATATTTTTAGTATTTTAAGTAAATATTTAAATGGAATAATATTACATTCTGTGTCTGGTTGGTCCTTTAATTTAGATCTCCCCTTATTTTCACAGATACTTAAAGCTTCAAAAAGACTGCCCCTACTACAGGAGGACCAGCCATAACCTCAAGGGGAACAGATGGTTATGATAGCTCTTGTGAAGTGATTGCTAAGGAGTTCAGTATCTTTGGGAAGGAACACTAAGATATCTCAAAGGAGTATAGCCAACTGTTATATTAGAACACACACACAAACATTTTAGAAGTAATTTACATCTGCCTTTCTGTATGCAGTTGTTTTGGGACGTGTCAAATGCAATACACTCATTGGTTTTATTTTGCTTTTTTTTCCTTGTAAGACTTACCTGCATTTATGTGTGATCTTTAAGTAGTTCTTTATCTTCTATTAATAATGTAGCAGCTATAGATGTTTGAAAGTTTTTAATGTATATTTTGTTGTGGATACTTAGCAAAATTTGAGAATAATTTGGGTGAACTGTTTTAAGTGTAGGATGCTTTTAAAATCATTTTATAACTGCTAAGGACCATTTTGATCAGCACCCTTAATTAGTAGTACTAATGAGAACGTGAGCTGTGAAATTTTGAATTGCACTGATTTTTATCAAAGTGAATTTCAAGCATTCTGCTAAAAGTGCAAAAATGAAGCTTTTCTAAAGTACTATTTAACTGTCTATTTAAAAAATGGCTTAAAATATTAAATATGAAGGTTGGAGATTCTTATACATAAGTTTCAGTGTGTGGAAGAAAATGACATTTTAAATATGTAGGCAAAATGTAAACTAATTTATGAAATATATTTTGTTCTAACACTGATAGGATCTTAGCTGTTTTTTTAATCTGCTGTTGAAATTTTAGTGTTAGAAATTGCTGGGGTATGTAATTGAATGCTTGTTTGCCTTTGGCAAGTTTGCTTAAGCTAAAAGCACTTAGTGTTGAATATACAGTGATGTTAAGAATAAAACTCTTTCCAAGTCAGTTATATCTACCTACTTTGATATTTTCTAAATTGATATGTAGTAAGTTGCATGTTGCTATTTCATACCATGTGCACTCTTTTTTTTTTTTTTTTTTAAAAATCATGTTTATTTTGGCTCGGAAGATGTTGCTGTGGTAAAAAATAATAGATTGTTTTTTCTGTTAAAAATAGGTGGAGAAAACTTCACTTTTACAGAAACTTTAGTGAAATAAGCCATAAAATGTGGTTGCCCTTTTAATTGACTGGCATGTGTCTCAAGTATGTTAAATACTGTCTCTGAGAGAGACCTTTATTTTCTGCTAAAAAAAACAAAACAAATCTATTTTGTGTTTTTATCATGCAGTGCTCAGAGTATTATTTTAATAAGTTCTGAATGCTAACTACATATGAAATGTATTCCAAAATAATAAGCTATTAACTGGTAAGGAAAGCAATAATCTTCCAAAGCTGTGACATGGGTGATACAGAACTGATATGTGTAATCAAAACTTTCTCAATTCATATTGTGAATTGTAGAATATTTTTATAAAGCCATATTTTTTAAGGAAACTTGGGAGTAACACAAGATTGATGAATGGGAAAAATAAATCTTATTGCATTTTTGTATATGATAATCTATTTATAGAACACTAGAAATTGAGACTACATTATACTATGGTCAGATTTTAGTTCCTTTGTAATTCTCGATAACTGATTTTATGAACTTTATGTTTACAAATGTGTGCCAAGCTGGGAAGGATCAATGGATTAAATTTTTTTTAAATGTATATTTCTTCTGTATAATGTCATTTGACTACAATAAAACACAGAAGAATATTTATGCCTTTGAAGTGTCTTTATTTTAAAAAGATCTACTTTAATGTGTTATAAAGTAATTTATTCATATATACATATTTCTGTTTAATCTACAGAATATTATTTTAGAGAACTAATATATTTGATTACTTAAAAAGCACTCAAACTTTGATAGTTATCAGACTTCCAATGTGCCTTCCTAATACACATTTTTATGCACTGCCTTTTAGCAGCCATTGAAAAAGTTTTGGCTAGAAGTATTTGAAATTCCCACCTTCATTACGTAAGGAAGGGAAATGGTAGGGAAGGAATCATAGAGCCCGCAAAGTATAATGGATTCCAAATAGAGCAGGTTCACAGTATAGATCAGTGGTGTCAAACTCGAAAGAGGGGCCACTAAACAGTAAGGGCTGCTTATTGACTTTTAGAAAACCACATTTATCACCACGTTCTTTTGTATATTTATTTATTTTATCAAATACTTTCCATTTACATTTAATCTAGTTCCTGAGACAGTAGTGAAAAGTATGTCTACACCGCTAGTGTAGATGGCAGGAGGTTAGGGAAGATTGTCAAAGAGGGAAAAATACTTTTGACAGTGGTATACAATATTTTATTTTCATGCATTTCCTTAATCATGTTATAGGGCCTAATGGAAGGAAGCCAGTATCATAGATTAGATTCTGTTTATATCAGATTTCCATATAAAAATCAAATATTGGATTTTTGCATTTTAGGATTGGAGAGGGATAAGGTCTGAAGGTATTTGTGAATAAATACTATACTAATGATAATGTGTGGGAAGGAGAGAAGAGAAAGGTATCCATTCATGTGTCGTCCTTTTACTCTTTCTCCACCATCAACACCCGGTAAAAGGAAAAGGGCAAGATTTAGTTTGAAAGCTACTGGGCTGAGATAGGCCAAAATAGAGGAGGAAGAATTGAGAGGAGGTACATTTTAGAAGCTTTCCAAATTAGGCCTGTAATTTGATGCTTTTATTTACTTATTTTGCTTTTCACTTACTCAAGCCTTAGAGTGCCTATGTGCCAAAGGCAACAGGGGTGTGTTATTTTTATTGGCACATGAGTACTCTGTGGATTCTAGGCAAAGTTATAAAATATGCAATGTCTTTGTTGCCTTAATATCTCATTTCCTTAATTATTACTCTAACATTTCCTGTTGCTTTCCCCCTCTGCTATTCCAGAGGCTTGGTTTCATTATGCTGTCTTCTGGCTATCTACAGTTATTTATCACATCTAGTCGTTTGCTTCTAATAAAAATATCCTGACTGAAATAAATTTTGATTAGGTGTTAATCTGATTAAAGTAATTCACACTAACATGAATAAGATATATATCTTTCATAGGACATAGTCTTTTTGGAAGTGTTTAAGGCAGTGAAGCTGTAATTTTTGGAGCCTTTTCAGAGTGTACAGATTTTAGTTTTGAAAAAAATTTGCCATGTATACATGCCACTAACTACTTATCTTCATGTAAGTTGTAAGAAAATGTTAATTTTGGGAAATAGATCATAAGTTAATCCTGCAAAATTTAGAAACCTTGAAAAAATGTTTTCTTGATTTTAAGAGATTCTTAATGGCTATGGCTGTTGGTTTAAAAAAATGGTCAGCAAATTAATGACTCCTCTATCAAGTCTTCCTTGATCCTCCCACCTATAAGTGTGCTGTTTCTCCTCAAATTATCTTATTTTTACTTAATCTGTATATATTTTGTATCTCCTCCTCTCCACGTCCAGGAGAATATAAAATTCCTTGAGGTTAAGGAATATTGTTTTTTCTCTTTTATCCCAAGAACTTAGCACAATGCTTTGCACATAGTAGATATTAAATCAATATAATAGGATTTGTCCTAGATTAATTTAGAGGTACACAGGCAAAATAAGAACTTTTTCTGACCTTAAGAAACTTCCTAGGAGGATATAATATGTACATTGATCAGTAAATAGAAGTACATAGAAAATAGTGCAAAGTAATTTCAGGAGAGACAGATTATTCACAATAGTAAGGATCAGAAGGCTGGTGTATGAGTTTGTGCTTAAGCTGTGTCTTGAGGGAAGTTAGAACTCCAAAAGGTAGAGTTGAGAGCTACACATACCTTTTTGTGTGTGTGCCTAATGGTAGCCATCTCTTGTTGGGGGCCAGGGAATTTACACAATAACCTTGTGTGTATAAAGGAAATAGCAAGTTGTACATAGTGAATTTGCAGTTTCATGTGTATTCATTTTTTTAATAGTACTGTTATGGAAATACTTTTATTTCATAAATTAAAAAGATAAATTTAAATTTAAAAAAAAAAGAACAAAAAACCTCAGGAAAAAGTAGAGGAATGATTGCATTTCAGGTATGCACTTGTGCAAAGACACAAAGATGGGAAATGGAATAGAAGGAAGGATAATTTCATTGGCATAAAGAGTATATGAAGGGAAGTAATATGAACTAAGACAAGAAAGGTAGTTGGGAGCTAGATTGTCTATGCTCTTGAATGCCAGACTGACAGTCTTACCAGGGATAAGGAGTATATTATGCATGTGTGTGTATTTTTTGTGTATACATGTTAAGTGTGTGTGTGTGCATGTGTGTGTATGTGTGTGTGTGTGTGTGTGAAAGAGACAGCCATTGCTCAGATCAGTTTTAAGAAAATCTCTTTAGGAGCTGGAGAATGATGAGATTTATAGTTCAAGTGAGAAATGAACACATCTTAAAACATGTCTCACAGGTATCTCAAACTCACCCTGTGCAAATGGAACATATCTTTCCTTCCAAACTCAAATTTTCCTGTTTCTAGTAAGTGCAACACTATCCTGCTGTAGTCACCCAGGTTGGTGGACCTCAGAGTGATTATTGGCCCTTCCTTACCATCCCTCACTTCACATAGCCAAGGCTCACTAATTCTACCACAACAATCTCCATTCCATGGCCAGTAGCCTAGTTATTCCAACAGCCTCCTAATCTGATCTCCTCAGCTCCCTCTCCAGTCTGTCCTCCCCATAGTTACTAAAGTGATTTTCCTAAAGTGCCAGTCTGGCCATATCTCCTTCTTGCTCAGTAAACTTCAATGACACCCTATTGCTTCTAGGATCAAATACATTTGCCATTGTTCGGCATTTAAAACCCTTCATGGTATTGTTCCAACCTACCTTTCCAGTCTTGTTAAACAATACTTTCTTTCAGATCCTCTATGGTTCATCCAAATTAGCCTTATCTTTTCTTCACACAAGACATTCCACCTCCCATTTCTTTGGCTTTGCACTCTATGTCCCCCATACTTAGAATAAACTTCCCTCTTCACCTCAGCCCCCTAGAATTCTTAATTTCCTTCAAAGCTCAGATTATGTGCCACCTTCTATGTGAAGTCTTTCCTGATTTGTTTACTATATAAAGTACATTGTTTCTCCCTTGAATAGACTGTAAGCTTCTTGGGGGCAGAGAAAGTTTAATTTCTGTATGTGTATTCCCAGCACACCTTGCATTGTGCTTGACATTTAATGACTACTTGTTAATGAAGCAATAAATGGTAAGTGTTGATAATTGAGACTCATCAGTTGATTGAATATGGAAGTTGAAGTGGAGTTAAAAGTCAAGGATTATTGTAAGGTTACAGAAATGGGGAATTTTGGAAGGCAATAAAGGTTGTGTTAGGCAAGCACTTTATAGAAGGTATAGATTTCAAGAAATTCAAATATCATTATAAATTTGATACACATTGTCATATACTTATGGACAAAAATGCCTTCAGTGAAAGCAAAATTACAACTTGATTTCTTCCTTAAGGAATTTAATTTCTATCCTTATTTTTTTAAATTTTCACCTAACTCTCATTGTTCCTTTAAGCCATTTTTCAGGTTATAGGAGTTTTTCCATCATCATTTCTGGAGACCTTGCAGAATTTGTTGTTCTTTTCATTCTGATCCTTGGCCTGATTCCACATCTAGTGGATCCCCAGGCAACAGAGTTCAGATAAACTGTTCCTTTAATAAAAAACATATCCAGCAATGCCACTCCCACCCCATTCCCAACTCCCTGGTAAAAGCAGTCTCTATGGTGGTAAAAAAATTGTTCAGGAAGGTAAGAGTAGGCAAAAATGAAAAGCAAGGATATTTTAGGTAAAAACAAAGTAACAAGCCTTTTTGTGATACTCTGTAAAACACTTTACAAATGATAGGACTTTTTTTCCTCAGAGAAACTCTGGGCAATAGGTGATGTTATCCTCATTTTTCAATCAAGAACGCTAAGGATCAAATGCATTTACACATAACTTGGTGACTAACAGTCACCAGGTAAGTTCTTTGGGGTCTCAGGAACTCCTTACCAAAGTTCTAAAACTCTTTGTATCCTTATTGCCCAGGTAATATTCTTTGACATCTATATACAGAACTAATGCTGGTGAGCCATGGTCAAAAATAGTGATTTTTTTTTTGAGTGTTCTAATATTAAGTGATAAATTTACTTGGATCCATTCTCAAAATGTTGCATGGTCTGCCTCATATCCCATTTGTAAGATACTGTGTCCAAGGTTTGGAGAAGCAGGAGTTGTTGCAGTCTCTTTCCATGTATGAAGCATGTGTGAGCCCAAAATATTGGATCCACAACTTGGCTTGGTTTAGCATCATATTCCTTGTTCATTAAAAAAATAAAACAACTTGAAGTATCTGAAGGCTTCTAACAAAATCGCTTAAGAATGGTTGAGTTCCCTTTGTTTGGAAATAAATGCATACATGAAGGTGATCCCTACTTTCCTATAAATCTTTTGTTAATTTATCTATAAGTGGACTAAAAGATGCTTATTTTTCTGTCAAACTATTTTGGAATGGCAATAATTACTAAGGAGAAATGTCCTGGTGGAATAAGCAACACTCAGTTGAACTGTCAACCATCCTGGGTACATGTGTGTGTTGGACTGTGGAGAAAGAAGTTTCTTTACAAGGATTTGATATTTAACAATGCGGTAACAAGTGCACATGAGAGCAAATTCTGTGTGACTCCTTCAAGCTACAAGTAGTAGCAGAACAGAATTCGAACCCAAGTCCTACCTCCAAATCCTGCATTCCTTCCATTATTTCCTGCTGGCCTTATGTAGAATATGTCTGTAGGATGATAGGGTTGATATGCATGAATAGCTAAGATTTGTGTATAACCCTGTCATGTTATAGTTATGCTACTTATACTAAAATTCACTTATGGGAATATAATTATGAAAATGATTTTATGGCAATGAAAAGAAATTAAAACTTGGTGGAGTGCATTTTTTCTATTTGTCTTCACAACACTTTAATTGTACATTTATAGTAAGGTCATAATGTTGTCTAGTCATTTCTGTTGTGTCTGACTCTTTGTGACCCCATTTGTGGTTTTCTTGGCAAAGATACTGCAGTAGTTTGCCCTTTCCTTCTCCAGCTTATTTTGTAGATGAGGAAACTGAAGCATACAGGGTTAAATGACTTGTTCAGGGTCACATAGCTGGTAAGTGTCTGAGGCCAGATTTAGATTCAGGGAGGCCAGTCTTCCTGATTCCAGGCCCAGAGCTCTATCCATTGTGCCACCTAGCTGCCCCCAAGGGCTTAGTATCATTGCACTAGATTTCATACTTAAAAAGCTGTTTTAAGAGAATTTTTATATACTTACGATCAAGTCAGCAAGTATTTATTAGTTAAGCTCCTATGATGTGCAAAGTACTGCACTAGGTGTTAGGGATTCAAGGGTGATGAGTGATGTCATCATTATTTACAAGATTAAAAAACCATTTTTACTCTTTGAGTTGTTGAATGTTGAATTTCATAATGTTTTTTGTTTTATTCTCTAATATTTCAGAAACAGTTGTGAAAACAAATGATGCAGAACAAAAAGAAAAAGGTGAGATCATTTTGTTTCATTATTTAGCTACAATATATGAATAAATGTCCCTACGCAGTTAATGAGTAACATAACATTATGTTCATTCTGTATTTCTAAAAAATTGCTTATGTTTTCATTTGAACTTTTTCTTACGTTAAGTGGGTACTACTCTAGAGTCATTCTTGTCTCATACCTAATATGTGATTTGATTCAACCTTTAGCTAAATAATTATTGAATTAATATAAATATTAGCATTAATATTTATTGATATTGCTATTAATGCTAATATAACATTTATAAAGCAGTTACTGTGTGCCAAGCACTTTGCTAAGTGCTTTACAATTATTGTCTGTTCTGTCTCTCACAACAGCACTAGGAGGTAGGTGCTACTATTGTCTTCATTTTACAAATGAGGAAACAGACAAATAGAGACTTTTCCTGTAGTCATACAACCTAGTAAGTTGTTTGAGGCTGGATTTGAACTTGTTTTCCAGATTCCAGGTCCATTGTTTCATCTAGTTACTAAACAAAAAGGTTGTATTGTTAACTATAACTATGTGTTAAAATATTATATGAAGAAAAATCAAAGCAAAAACGTTAGAAACTAGATTCACTATATCACAGTGCCTTTTATCCAGTAGGTGTCTAACACATTTTTGTCGATTGATTATTGCACATGCCAGAAAAAGCATGCTTTGATGACGATTCGACATTCTACTACTCATCTGTGGTGTTTTTCTTCTGATTTAATCACATAATCACTATACTGTTGACTCTATTAGACTCTTTGATAGTGAGAAGAATGTTGGAAAAGATCTTTCACCTCTTTAATAGGAAAAAAAGGACTTTTAAAAAAAAATATACTCTGTCATTGAAGTCCTGAACAAGTTCCCCTTTCTTCAAAATGGAAGTTTAATCAACCCAGTTGTAAATTGCCTTCAGGCATCACGTTAACATATGAATTCTCTATTGATGCCAGGCTACCATTCCATTTGTCTCATTGGAGAAGTTGAGAAATGTGCAATAGATTCCTCTCTGAGTTGTTATATTTGAAAATTAGCTAAAAGTGGATCCTTTTTGAATGATCACAATTGAATTCTTTAATGGGTTTGTTATTTCATTGATGGTACAGGTCCCAGCCCATCTCACTTTTTGATCCTGTATAACTACTGTTCATGATTCTGCCCTTCAAATTTTTCACAGGAGGGCTGCCAAATGTGATCGACATCTTCCCCTAGGTTTCACCATACAAGAGTATATTGGAATACCATGCAGCACAAGTGCTGTTAATCCCTTGCTCTTCCTTCCTCATATAGCTACCTCCTTTTCTAGATGTCTTCAATATTTTTTCTAGTCTATACTTTGTCCCCAGTAGTATATTCCTGTCCATTTGTGCCCACCATGTTTCTTCCTTTTTTTTTTTGGGCAATCCACAATTCTGACTTTAAAAAAAATTTTTTTTAAATTATTGTATGAGCAATCCCCAGAAGGATATTGGTGTTTTTAAAGGTGGGCTTTTGTTTCAGAGTGGGCTTTTGTTTCAGAGTGGGCCATTGAAAGCATTACATGATTTCTCAAGTACTGTTCATCCCAATTCAGCTGTTCCAAAGTGATTCATAGTTCTTTGACAGATTTTCAACTGTTTGGTGCTCCAGACTGATTTCTCAGGAAACTGTACTGAGAGAAAAGCACTTGTCTTTCAGCCAGATTTCTTTGCCATAGGGAATATGCCTCACCTCTCAATATCAGACTGGAAGGTTCAACCCATAGAGCCAAGGCCTTTCAACTTAGATTCCATGGAAACCCCTTTTCCCCTGAAAGAGGTCCATAGATAGATTTCATGGATAGTGTATAACTTCGATGGAGAAAAATATGTGTCCCAATTTTACTGACTTCTAACTTTTGCGTTACTTTCAATTATGAATTTTTTAAAAAAGTATTCTGAGAAGGGGTCCATAGACTTCAGCAAACTTCCAAAGTGGTCATTGTCACACACATGCATAATCTCTGCTATAATGCGTGGAGAAGATAAAATAGTTCATAGTCCCTCTTCTGCCTTTCACTGATAGATCAGTAATAAGAGCACTTGAAGGAAAATCCTGGTTGCTTCCTTTCCTAAAGAGACAAATATCACTCTCATCCCAGTATTCCTCTACCTTTCTCTAATTTAATCTCTAGATAACGTTTGATTGCAGTTAGGATCCAAAAAGGTTTCAGTAAGCTACCCTGTGGCAGATCTGATGAGACACAATTTAAAATCTTTTGCTTGGGTTCAAAAAATCAACTTTGACGATATAGGATGGGAGAGATGTGGCTAATAAATATTGTGATATGACAACCCCAAAAGCTAATATATTCCTTTTTTCTTATTTTTCCTTTTTAAAAAAATTATTTTAAATTTATGGAATGAAATGGAACCTACTTTACTCCAAAATTGATGCATATGAGCAGTTTTGCTACTTCCTGATTAATGTTTTACAAAGAAAATACCTCTAGCATTGAATTTTCTTATAACATTTCCTTTCACATTGGAAAATGACAGTGAACTTAGTGACTTAATGACATTTTTAACTTAATATGAGTTTAACTGGACAGCATTTGCCATACAGACATTTCTGTGCTGTGATACAGAAAGTCATTATGACTTACTTGCTGGAAAGTAGATAGACTTTTTTTTTTAAATTTTTTAATTTTTTGGTTTTTAAATGGTTTTTTTGGTTTTTAAAAAAAATGTTTTTATTTTTGGTAAACTTGATTTCTCAAATATTATGGTAATGCTGATTTGGAGGTTAGATTGTGCTAAACCAGAATATGAAGAAATGAGCCTCTGACCTGGGTTCATGTGCTAGCTTTCATTTGCTCCCTGTGAGAATTTAGGCAGATTACTTCACCTCAAAGGTAATCAATCTCCACATGAAGAAGCTGGAGCAGGAGATTACCAGGGTTCTTTCTAGTTCAGTTCTATTCACTGTAGACATTAATTCACCATGATAGCAGGGCCCTTTCGATTTACTCATCTGTAAAATGGGAATGATAAACCCTTCCCTACTCTGCTCACAATGTTTTTATAATACTAAACCACAGAACTTTATGGAACTATGAGCTATAAACTCTGTCTCTCTCTTCCTATGTACATGGCGTTGTCTCTTTCTCTTCCTCTTTTCCTCTCTCATTCCCTTTGTACTGATGCTTTGAAATCAAGACACCCAATTCAGTGATTTGCTCTGCCACTTGGGCAGTTTTGCTACTTCAAAAATGGCAGTCGATCTTAATATCAAACAGATTATTACAGTTCAAGTTTGGTAAAATGTGAATTTCTGGCTCTACTTCATATTATATATAATGTGTTAATGATAAGCCACTAAAGTAGAATTCCTTCAACTGTAAGTTTAGATCCCTATACTGAAAAATATAATCTTTTGGCCATTTATTGGTGATGTTGTTACAAGGATTTTTATTAAGTACAATATTGATTAAATGAGTTCTGAAGTCTCTTAGAAAAACAGAGTTCAGTAAGAACTTAAAGTTGAAGTTTTTTTACATTTTAAAAATTGATATCTTTTATTATGACCCTGATTCTGGAAGAGAACATTTTTGTTGAACTGTCTTGTCATTTCAGAGATTATGGGTATGCCTTACTTTGCAGATTTGTATAAATCAGATTTTACTTTAAATATATTGAGGGAGCAGCTTTATAGAAGCAAACTGCAAGGAATCATCTAATAAAAAGATTAATCATTTTCTGGGAAAAAAAGAAAAATGTAACCTTTAAAACATTACTGCCATAGGTTCATTCAAAATATTTTAATTGATCCCACTGCAGATCACTGGTTTTTGTCACTGGTAATTGTTAATGTTGTGTAAAATTAAGCAAGGAATAAAAGGGATTCCTCTTCCTGAGATTTGTGAGCTCCACTTAGAAGCCTAAATTTGAGAAAGTACCCATGACAACCATTTTGTTGTTGGGTTATTTCAGTCATGCCTGACTCTTTGTGACCTCTTTTGCGGTTTTCCTCAGTAAAGAAAATGGAGTGGTTGCTAGTTTCTCCTCAAGATCACTTTACATATGAGGAAACTTAGCCAAGCAGGGTTAAGTGACATGCCCAGGGTCACACAGCTTGTAAATATGGGGCCAGATTTGAACTCAGGAAGGTGAGTCTTCCTGATTTCAGACCTGGCACGCTATCTACTGAGCCACCTAGCTACCCTATTCCTACCATATTCTTCCTGATCTGACTCAGCTCCCGATTTCACAGAACTACTTTTCTACCTTTTCCCTAGTATCTTTCACATTCTATACACCTCCATTTCTCTGATGGATGAATTCCTCTTTCTGATCCCCATTTGGGGAAATAACCAACTCTGTTCACTTGTAACCCTTGTGAGTTACCTTCTTCCTCCTTTCTTTTACCCCCTTTTATGTATTAACTTCCTCCATCGGAGTGGAAATGGGTAGAGACTGCCATTCTTTGTGCTTGTATTTGTATTCCAGTGCTGAACACAGTTCCTGGCACATGGTATTCAATTATTAAAAGCTTTATTTAATATAATGCTCCTTTTAGAAAATAGACCATCCCTAAGTGATGGTTTAAAATATCAGGCTTAAATTATCATGAAGGAAAATTCAAGTTTGTAATTAAAAATTTCTCCAGTTTGATCAGGGTGACGTACTTTAGTTTTCAATATCTCTATTTTTAGATAGTATTTTAGGATTTAACAGCGGTTAGAATGGCTTAGCCATATTTCCTCCCCCACCCCCTTGTTTTTTGTAAAGTTTGGTAAAAATCACTAAAGAACTAGAGATATGATGAAACTAGCTCATTCTTTTTATTTTAACTAATTAATTTATTTTTAGTTTTCAACATTAATTTCCACAAGATTTTGCGTTCCAAATTTTCTCTCCCCTCCCCCCACCCCAAGACAACATGCATTCTGATTACCCCTTCCCCCAATCTCCCCTCCCTTCTATCATATTCCTCCCTTCCCTTATCCCCACCTCCTCTATTTTCTTATAGGGCAAGATAGATATCTATACCCCATTACCTGTATTTCTTATTTCCCAATTGCATGTAAAAAAAAACTTTTAATATTCATTTTTAAACTTTGCATTTGAACTTCTCTCCCTTCCTCCCTCCCTACCCATCCCCACTGAGAAGGCAAGCAATTCAATATAGGCTATACATGTGTAGTTGTGCAAAAGACTTCCACAAAATTCATGTTGTGAAAGACTAACTCTATTTCCCTCCATCTTATTTATTCCATTCTCCCCCCATTTATTCCATTCTCTCTTTTGACTTTGTCCCTCCCCAAAAGTATTTAGTTCTAATTACCCCTCCTCCCATTTGCCCTCCTTTCTGTTATCCCCCCATGCCCCGCTTATCCCCTTCTCCCCTACTTTCCTGTAGTGTAAGGTAGATTTTCATACCAAATCGAGTGTGTATCCTATTCCTTCTTTAAGCCAAATGTGATGAGAATAGACTTCATTTTTTCCCTCTCACCTCCTCCTTTTCCCCTCCATTGAAAATGCTTTTTCTTGCCTCTTTTATGAGAGATAATTTGCCCCATTCCATGTCTCCCTTTCTCCTCCCAATATATTCGTCTCTCACCCCTTAATTTTATTTTTTAGGTATCATCTCTTACTATTCAACTCACCTTGTGACCTCTGTCTATATGTATTTAACCCCTCCAACTACCCAAATACTGAGAAAAGTCTCAAGAGTTACAAATATTATCTTTCCATGTAGGAATATAAAGAGTGTATTTAACTTTAGTAAGTTCCTTATGATTTCTCTTTCCTGTTTACCTTTTCATGCTTCTCTTGACTCTTGTGTTTGAAAGTCATATTTTCTATTCAGCTCTAGTCTTTTCATCAAGAATGCTTGGAAGTCCCCTATTTCATTGAATGATAATTTTTTGTCTTGAAGTATTATACTCCGTTTTGCTAGGTAGGTGATTCTTGTTTTTAATCCTAGCTCTTTTGACCTCTGGAATATCGTATTTGAAGCCCTTCCATCCCTTAATGTAGAACCTGCTGGATCTTGTGTTATCCTGATTGTATTTCCATGACACTTGAATTGTTTCTTTCTGGCTACTTGCAATATTTTCTTCTTGATCTGGGAACTCTGAAATCTGGCTACAATATTCCTAGGAGTTTTTCTTTTTGGATCTCTTTCAGGAGGTGATCGATGGATTTTTTAGTATTTGTTTTACTTTCTGGTTCTAGAATATCAGGGCAGTTTTCCTTCATAATTTCGTGAAAGATGATGTCTAAGCTCTTTTTTTTATCGTGGCTTTCAGGTTGTCCCATAATTTTTAAATTGTCTCTCCTGGATCTATCTTCCAGATTAGTTGTTTTTCCAATGAAATCTTTCACATTGTCTGCTATTTTTTTTATTCCTTTGGTTTTGTTTTATAATTTCTTGATTTTTCATAAAGTCATTAGCTTCCATCTGCTCCATTCTAACCTTTAAAGAATTATTTTCTTCAGTGAGCTTTTGGATCTCTTTTTTTCATCTGACCAATTCTACTTTGTAAATCATTCTTCTCCTCATTGGCTTTTTGACCCTCTTTTGCATTTGCATTAGTCTATTTTTTAAAGTGTTATTTTCTTCAGCATTTTTTTTTGTCTCGTTTAGCAATCAGTTGACCCATTTTTCATGATTTTCATGCATCACTCTCATTTCTTTTCCCAATTTTTGCTGTGCTTCTCTGATTTTCAAAATCCTTTTTGAGCTCTTCTATGGCCTGAGATCAATTCATATTTTTCTTGAAGGCTTTAGATGGAGGAGCTTTGACTTTGTTTTCTTCTGTTTACATGCTTTGGTTACCCTTGTCACCACAGTAAGATTCTATAGTCCAATTCTTTTTCCAGTTTTTGCTCATTTCCCCAGCCATTTACATGACTTTTGAGCTCTTTGTTAAGGTGGATTTCTACTTCCAGTTAGGGTGGGGGTTCTACTGTCAGCTGCTCAATTCTTCCACATTCTGTGGGCCTAGGCCTCCAGAAACAGTCGCTCTCCCTGCCTCTGCTGCTGCAGTTGCTCCTGCAGATTCCCCCGCCACCTTTCCCCTCTGTTGCCCTGGGGCTGGAACCAGACCACTCCACTCTCCCACACTGGTCCCACAGGCTTTTTCCACTGATCTTCTGATTTTTTCTCAGTGTTTTGGGGTCCCGAAGTCTGGAAACTGCCCCAGGTGCTAGAGATTCAGTCTCCCCACGGCCTGCTGAAGTCCAATCTGTGCTCTCTGCTCCCAGTGTGGCATGATAGATGCTTCTTGGAAACCTTCTAGGCTGTCTTGGGCTGGAGATTTGCTTCATTCCCTCATTCTGTGGGTTCTGCAGCTCCAGAACTTGTTTAGAGTCATTTTTTACAGGTATTTGACGGGGTTTGGCGGGAGCACTCTAGAAAGTCCGTGCTCTTACTCAACCATCTTGGCTCTGCCCTAGAACATTCCTAATACTTAATGGCTTTAGAGTAAGTACTCTGGGATCAAAGATTTAGAGCTATAGGGGATCTCATAGGTTATATAGTTCAAGTCTTTCATTATACAGTAGAGGCAATTGAAGTCTAGAGACGTTAAGTCATTTGCCCAGAGAGTCAGAAAATTGGAATTAATTTGACTTCAAAAAGGTGCCAAATTCTAAATATATGGCTTTAGCTAATATTCTTAGATCCATCCTTGAGATGTGCTCATTTCTGAAGATAAACCCATCCTATTCATTTTAGCTATTGCTATGGCAGGGCTTCTCCACTGGATGTCATGTTTTTACACATAGTGGTCAGTAGTTTTAAGAGATATAAAATACTAATTAGTATAATTGAAGGCTAAACTCTTAATATTTCTAGTCACAAAAATTATACTCCTAAAATTTGTTGAAATTCAATCCAGTCATTTAATTTTTTTGGTTTCATTTTTATTATGTGTATTATTGGAATTAGAAAACTTAAGTTCCGGGGGTTGGGGAAGTGAGCAGTGTTCTTTGTTTTATCAGATATAGTAATTTTTGGTCAAGCATTTTTTTTTATTTTATACTTTAACATGGAAGCCTCACATATGAAGATCTTATTAGGGACTGTAGGATATATATACTTTTAGGCAGCTCTGTGTATAAATGTACATGTTACATTCCAGTATAAGGCTTAGAGAAAACATATTACTTATAGTGATATTTCTTTCTCTTTTAAATTATTCATTTGTTTTCTTTAATAATATAATTGGATATCATGCACATTCAAAAAGGAGTTAAAAGGAATTTTGGCTTCCATCAAATAAGAAATCACTTACTTTTTGAAGAATCTATGCCCTAATTGTGCGCTAGAGGGTGCTAGGCAACAAGTCAGATTTAGTGCTTGCATTAACAGAAGGGATACAGTAGAAGTTAAAACTGATTTATCACTGGTTCACAAGAACAGTTTGGTGCTGATTATGTATTATAAAGGCAATCCAAATTTTTCAACTTCTCCATGAAACTTTCTCACGACTACTATTTCTGCTAGCAACACCACCTTCCTTCTGTCTTTGAAATATTGGTCATCTTGGACTCCTTTTTCTTCTTCCCTCATACACGGAAGTGGAGGGTGGGGGGAGTCCTGGCATTTCTATATCTAGTCTCTTCCACATCCATCTTCTCTTTCTTGTTCCTATCACCACTAACCTAATTCAGACTAGATTATTGCAGATTGCATATAACCAGTGTAGTCATTGCTATCAGGGTTTAGTCCTAAGGTACTACTCCTTAACAGAATCCATGCAAGGGGGCTTCTCTTTGACTATAGAATTAAGTACCCACAGGAAAGCTTGTCATCTGAGAGCCTTTATGATCTACCTTTAACTTTCCTTTCCAGTCTTACTTCTTCCAACTCTCCTTTAAATATCCAAAGTGCCAAACTACTGCCCACAGTTCCTTAAGCACTGTGATCCAGTGCCACGATTTAGCTTAAGCTGGTCATCATCACCCACATCACCCATGAAATCCTCCACATCATCCTTTTAAGCTCATCTCAGAAGTCATCTCCTTAATGAACTTTTCCATGATCTCTCTCTCCTCTCCTGCCCCATAACAAATTCAACACATGGCAGAGCTGGAAGCGATCTTTGCCTTCTCTATACTTGCTTAGCATTTTGTTTATGTGCCTTTAAGGCACTTATCTTAAAGAATCAGAGATCTAGAGGTGAAAGAGATATCTAGCCCAACCTCCTCATTATATCAGTGAGGAAAGCCAGACCTACAGAGGTGAAATACTTCAGCCAAGTCACACAAATAGTGATTTCCAAAGTTCCTTCCTCTGACTCTAAATCCTCTACCTTTTCAATCCTGTGCCATCTTTCATTCTACTATATATTATAACTGCATGTGTCTATGTCTTATATCCCTCACTGTAATTTTTCTTGCAAACAAGTTCTGTGATTATATGCGTCTTTTATCATTTTGGTTGTTTTTGAGTCATTGAAGCTGTGTCTGACTCTTTTTGACCCCATTTGGTGTTCTCTTGGCAAAGATACTGGGGTGGTTTGCCATTTTTTTTCTCCAGCACATTTTACAGATGAGAAAACTGAGGCAAACAAGGTGAGGTGACTTGATGGAGGTACATAACTAGTAAGTGTGTGAGACCAGATTTGTACTCAGGTCTTCCTGACTCTGGGCCTGGCACTTGATCCATTGTGTCACCTGGCTACCTAAGATTTTAAAACCTTAGTACCGAACAAAGTACACAGAAGACAATAAGTGCTTGTTTAATTGAATTGTAATAGGGAGTAAGGATTATTAGCTCTCCTTTTACCTAGTTGTTTTAACCTTTTTCCCTTAGAGTTTTTGCTAGTATAGTAACAAATAAACATTCAATCTAATTAGGTTGTGTTTGCTTTCCTGGCTCTTCTTTATCAGATACTAATGGTAATGTAGGCAATGAGGCGGCTAAAATATGGGAGGAAGAAGAAAAGCAGACACTGATAATTGACATATTCGGCATTTTTCTTTGCACAAATTTTATCAGCCTTACCAGTATTCCATAAGGATATTTCATAGATTTAGAATTGGAAGGGACATTCGAGGTCAGTAGATTTACTCTTATTTTATACTTGAGGAAGTAGCCCCAGAAGGGTTAAAGTTACTTTCCCGTGGTTGCATAGTAAATGTCTGAGGTGGGATTCAAACCCAGGTCTTCCTAACTCCGAATAGCAGTAACAGAAGCAGCATGGTGTAATGGAAAGAATACTAAGGTGTGAGTCAAAGACTTGGCTTCCAGCCTTACCTATGATATTAACTAGCTGAATGACATGTCTCGGTTTTGTAATGCTCTGGTTTTATTTCAGTCATCCTTAAAAAGTAGTAGTTGGGTTAAATGCCTTCTAGCTCTTAAGTTTCTATGGCATAGGAAAAGGTAGAGTCATGGCATGTAAGATGTGAAAGGTAACGGAGATTAGCTAAATGGACATTGTGGGGCATGCCTAGAATCCTTGCTACTGAAGGTCGGTGAAGTTAGTGGATCGCTTGAGCATGGGAGTTCTGAATTGCAGTCTAACTTAAACTGAGCAAGTGCTCCACAAAGTCCAGGGTCAATATAGTTTGCCCCCAAGAGCTAAACTGACCCAGGTCAGAAATGGAGCAGGTTAAAGCTTCCATGATTATCATCAATGGGATCATCACTGCACTTCCAGCCTGGGTGAGATAGAGAAACCCAGCCTGAGAAAGAAAAAGAAAAAAAAAAAAACAGATCACCAGGCTAACAACCTCATGGTAAAGACAAGTAAACTCGGAAGTTAAAAGTGACTTGGCTAAGCTAATAGTGCTGGTTTATGGTTGGGCCAATACCAGAATCTGGGTTCCCTGACTCTTAATTCAGCACTCTTCCTATCTTTTGACAGTGATATTACAGGATTTCCTGTGTCTGTAATATAACAGAAATATAACATCTTTAGTTTGAACCTTGGAACAGAACATAGGAAAACCCTTGTCAGTTGATCACAGTTGAGCTATCCCTTCTCTTATTCTACATATGATGTTTTTCTTGCTGTATCCTAGAACAGTTATCATTAGAATTTTTGGCTACCTTGTCATATTGTTGATCTTTTCTACAGAAACTATTGCCTCATCTATACTTCCCCATTCTGTATTTGTGAAGTTGATAGTTCTTAAGTCGAATGTAAAACTTTACAGTTAAAATTATATACCCTGAAAAACCTGAGCCTGATCAATGATAAAAGAGAAACCAATGAGAAGCCATTTGTGGTATTCCTTAACCAGAAACAAAACAAGACAGAACAAAAAAACCTCAGTAGAATATCGAACTTGGAACAACAGAAATACTTTCTCTGCTCTTCAGTCTCTCCATATCTACTGGCTCCTTCCCTGCTGCCTGTAAACATTTCCATGCCTATTCCATACTTAAAAAGACTTTCATTTGATCTAACCATCATTTCTACCAATTGCCCTATAGTTCATCCCACTGCCCCTTTCTCTGTCTTCTCAGCTACATTCTTTGAGAAAACCATCTGTAATCAGTGACTCTGCTTCTTTTCTCTCATGCCTTTAAACCTTCTTCAGTCTAACCTTCTCATTTCATCATTCCACTGAAACTGCTCTCTCCCAAGTTACCAGTAATCTCTACATTGCCAAATCAAATGGCCTTTTCCCCACTCTGATTATCTTTGGCTTCTCTGCAGCATTTGATACTGGACCACTTTTTGTACACTCTTTCCTCTCTAGATTTTCATGAAGCTGTAATCTCGTAGCTTTTCCCATTTGTCTGACAAATACTTCTCAGTTTCCATTTCTGCTTTTTTGTCAACACCATGTTGACAGTGTGTGTGCCCCAAGGCCCTCTGCTTTTCACTTTCTACTTTGTCACTTAATGACCTCATCAGCTTCCCTGGGTTCAATTATCATGTCTTAGTGGATGTTTCCAAGATCTGTGTATCCATCTTTGATCATTCTGCTGAACTACAGCATCTCCCCTTGCCTTT
The DNA here is from genome assembly GCA_023548195.1 of Bettongia penicillata ogilbyi. Classification (NCBI taxonomy): domain Eukaryota; kingdom Metazoa; phylum Chordata; class Mammalia; order Diprotodontia; family Potoroidae; genus Bettongia; species Bettongia penicillata. Next base: position 1,323,296 of record JAJHZJ010000323.1, read on the forward strand.
GGAACATCTTGAACTGGATGTCTCATAGACATTTCAAACTCAACATATTCAAAACAGAACACATGACTTTTCCTACATACTTCACTGCCTCCCTGCCCCATGCCCCAAGCTTCCAGAACTTATTGAAGGCACCACCTTTCTCTTACTCATCCAAGTCTGCAAATTTGATGTCACCTTAAATCCTCATTCTTATCCCACAGATCTCATTGTTTGTACCTTTACAAGATCTTTTCATTCATGCAACCACAGTTTAGCACTCATCACCTCTTCTCAGGACTACTATAGTAGCCTTCTAATTGTTCTCTTTGCCTTGAGTACTTCCCAACTCAAATTCATTCTCCACTCAGTTGCCAAAGTGGTTTTCTAAAGCATAGTTTTGACCTTGTCATCCTGTTGCTCAGTGAATTTCACTTCTTTTTGATTACCTCCAACATGAAATATAAGCCCTTCTTTTGACCTTTTGACCTTTAAATTTCCTTATAACCTGAACCCAATCTTCTTATACCTTATTCCTTTCTATACGTGCTATAATCCAGGTACAGTAGCTTATTTTCAGTTGTTGAATACCAGAACCTATCTCCCATTTCTGTACCTTTGCATTGCATGTCCTTTATGTCTGAAATTCTTTGTCCCCTCACCTTTACCTCTTTGTTTCCTCGGGTTCCCTTCAAGCCTTATCTTAAATCTTACCAACCGCAGGAGACATTTTCCAGCTACTAATACTGTCTCCTTTTTATTTTTTTCATATTTCTTTCCCTCCCTCCCTCCTTCACCCCCCCCCATCTATTTAGCTGTCTATCCAATCTTTCTATTTTTGGTATTATCCTTGAGAGCTGGAACTGTTTTTTGCTTCCTTTTGTGTCCCTACCACTTAATACAGTGCTTAGCACATAATAAGCACTTAACAAATGCTTGCTGACTGACTTGCAAATAACCCAACCAAGCAATATTAGAAAGGTAAACAAGGGCTGTGACCAAGGAAAGAATAATGCATTAAATTATCTGATGCCTAGAAAAATATTAAATAGAAAGAGAGACAAAGATCTACTTAATGGTTGGGGCTAACAGGTTAAAAAAAAAGAGAGATCATCAAGAAATGAAAAACAGTTCACCCCAGGATAAAAGTGAAATCCAAATAGCAGAACTAAAGCTCTTTACCTCTCCTATAGGTTAATTAGTGTATTAGTGGTTTAAAATTAAGGAGTAGCAGGATACATAAATGAGTTGAAGGGGTGTGGAAGATAAAGGAAAATGTGAGATTTCTCCTTATCTAGCATTTTCAATGGTACCATCTTAGCACTACATTGTGTTCCTTTTACAAAAATATACCATGCACAGAGAAATTGGAAATAAATGTGAAAAAGTACAAATATGAATAAAGACTATGTAATAGAATCCCAAATAATATTTGGGTCAAAGAACAAAGAAAAAATGAACAATTATCTGAAAAACAATGGTAATTATTAAGTAATATGTCAAAATTTGGGGGGGGTGCAAAAGCTAAAACAGTATTCATTAGAAAAATGATTTTTGTAAAAACATGTCAGCAAAATCTTAAAATAATAATGAGCTTGATATGCCTTTATAAAAATTAGAAAACCAACAGATAAGCACAAAATAAGCACTGAAGGAGAAATCTTCAAAATTAAAAGAGAAAGAGATAAATTAGAAACTAAAAAGACTATAGAACTGTTAACAAAACAAAAGCTGATTCTTTGAAAAGATGAAAAGTTGACAAACCTTTAGACAACTGGATAAAAAAAAGAAAGTGAAAAATAAAAGTAACAAAATAAAAACATAATCAATGTGAAATCATAAACCCAGAAGAAATAAAAAAATATTATCAGAACCTATTATACATTATTATATGCCAAAAACCCCTGAGAATTCAAAAGAAATAGATTATCTACAATAACATAAAATGCCTAGATTTACAGAACACCAAACAAAGACATTAAATAATCTAATCTCAGTAAAGGAGATTGAAGAAACTGAAAAATTGAACTAGGTATGAAAAGCAGCTAAATGCTTCAGTGGATAGAGGAATCAGGAAGACCTGAGTTCAAATTTGGCCTTAGACACTTATTAGTAGTAAGTCAATTAACTTTCTTAATTAATTAAATTTAATATTAGTGATAATTAAAGTAAATAAGATTAATTAAACTTAATTAATTAACTTTCCCTTAGTTTCCTCATCTACAAAATGAGCCAGAAAGGAAATGTCAAACCATCCTAGTATCTTTGCCAAGAGAACCCCAAATGGGATCATGAAGAATCAGATATGATGGAAAAATAACTAAGCAACAACAAAAAGGGAACAGTCAGGGTACTCTTGGTCAGATTGATTTACAGATGACTTCTATATACTTTTCGTTGGTAATTTCGTGAAAGATGATGTCTAGGCTCTTTTATTTTATTTATTTATTTAATTTTTTACATTCATTTTCACAAATTTTTGGGTTCCAAATTTTCTCCCCTTTTATCCCCTCCCCCACCCCAATACCCCAAGCAATCTAATTTTCCCTATCTCCAGTCTGCCCTCTCTTCTGTCATCCCTCCCTTCTCTTGTCTCCATCTTCTCTTTTCTCCTGTAGGGCCAGATGACTTTCTATTCCTCCTTAACTGTATGTCTTCTTTCCTAGTTGCAACAACAATACTAAACAGTTGTTCCTAAAACTTTGAGTTCCAAATTCTCCCCATCCCTCCCTCCCCACCTGTTCCCTTTGGGAAGGCAGGCAATTCAATATAGGCCATATCTGTGTAGTTTTGCCAATGACCTCCCTGATAGTCGTGTTGTGTAAGACTAACTGGATTACCATCCCTCCTAACCTGCCCCTCATTGTTTCTCTTCTGTCTTTTGATCCTGTCCCTCCCCAAGTGTTGACTTCAAATTGCTCCCTCCTCCCTTTGCCCTCCCTTCCATCATCCCCCCCCCCTTGCAATATCTCCTTCTCCCCCACTTTCTTATACTGTAAGATAGGTTTTCATACCAAAATGAGTGTGCATTTCACTCCTTCGTTTAGTCAAATGTGATGAGGGTAAACTTCTTGTTTTCTTTTTTTGTTTTTCTCAGCTCTCCTCTTTTTCCCTCCACTAAGAAAAACTCCTACCTGCCTCTTAAATGACATATAGTTACCCCCTTCCCTTTCCCTCTCTTTCCTCCCCCTACATTTCTCTCTCACCATTTACCTTAGTTTCTTTTAAGGTATGGTCCCATCCTATTCAGTTCAATCTGTGCTCTCTATCTCTGTATGTGTGTGCATGTGTGTATGTGTGTGCATGCGTGTACATGTGTGTGTGTGGTCCCACCAACTACCCAGATACTGAAAAGTTTTAAGAGTTAGAAATATTGTCTTTCCCTGTATGAATGTAAACAGTTCACTTCTGGTAAGTCCCTTAAGACTTCTCTTTGCTGTTTCCTTTTTCATGCTTCTTCTCATTCTTGTGTTTGAAAGTCAAATTTTCTTTTCAGCTCTGGTTTTTTCATTAAGAATGATTGAAAGTCCTCTGTTTCATTGAAAGACCATATTTTTCCTTGAAGTATTATACTCAGTTTAGCTGGGTAGGTGATTCTTGGTTTGAGTCCTACTTCCTTTGCCTTCTGGAATATCCTATTCCACGCCCTTCGATCCCTTAATGTAGAAGCTGCTAGATCTTGGGTTATCCTGATTGTATTTCCACAGTACTGGAATTGTTTCTTTCTAGCTGCTTGCAAGATTTTTTCCTTGAGCTGGGAGTTCTGGAATTTGGCCACAATGTTCCTAGGAGTTTCTCTTTTTGGATCTCTTTGAGGTGGTGATCGATGGATTCTTTCAATACTTATTTTGCCCTCTGGTTGTAGAATGTCAGGGCGGTTTTCCTTGATAATTTCATGGAAGATGATGTCTAGGCTCTTTTTTTGATCATGACTTTCAGGTAGTCCCATAATTTTTAAATTGTCTGTCCTGGATCTATTTTCCAGGTCAGTTGTTTTTCCCATGAGATATTTCACATTCTCTTCCATTTTTTCGTTCTTTTGGTTTTGTTTGGTGATTTCTTGGTTTCTCAGAAAGTCATTAGACTCCATCTGTTCCATTCTAATTTTGAGAGAACTATTAAATTCAGTGAGCTTTTGAGCCTCTTTTTCCATTTGGCTCATTCTGCTTTTGAAAGCATTCTTCTCCTCATTGGCTTTTTGAACCTCCTTTGCCAATTGAGTGAGCCTATTTTTCAAGGTGTTAATTTCCTCAGCATTTTTTTGGGTCTCCTTTACCAAGGTATTGACCCGTTTTTCATACTTTTCTTGCATCTGACATTTCTCTTCCCAGTTTTTCCTCCACCTGTCTAACTTGCTTTTCAAAATCCTTTTTAAGCTCTTCCAGGGCCTGAGCCCACCCGCCACCCCCCTGGGGTGTCTGGGGTACTGAGGCCTCGCCCTCCACATCTTTCCCTGATGGCAAGGATACGTCCTCATCATCAGATCCGAAGGTCGGGATCATTTGCATTTGTTGGAAAAAACTCTCTAAAGTCTTATTTTTCTTCCCTTTTCTAGGCATTTTCCCAGCCAGTTACTTGACTTCTGAGATTCCTTTCCACCCCCGCCTGGATCCGCCCAGCTAGTGCTTGGCCTCTGAGATTTAAATGGGCTTTCCTCCTGCCGGCTGTCAATCAGTGAGCTTTAGTTCAGGGGCTGGGGTGGGGGCAGGGCCGCCTCCCAGGCTCAGATCCCTCAGGGGCTTTATGTAGAGACTTTCAGGAATGGAGCGGGTGGGGGGAGGTGGGGGGCCCGCCTCCCAAGCTCGGTTCCCTCGGGGGCTTTAAGCAGAAGCCTTCAGTAATAGAGCGGGGTGGGGGCAGGGCCGTCTCCCAGGCTCAGCTCCGTCAGGTTTTATGCAGGGAATCTTCCGTAATGAAGATCCTGCCTGCTGCTGGGGGATTCCTGAGTCCTGGTCCGCTGCCGCCTCAGCCGCCACCCACCCCTCTGCCTCCGCCGCTTCCTGCCCCCATCTCTGCCGCCACCGCTTCCTCTCGAGGGGGCCCGAGTCACGGAGACGCCCTGCTTCCCCTCTCCTCCAGCCCGGCCTTCTCTCTCACTGACCTGTAGCTTCTGTGAGCGGAGGGACTTTCCCGGCTGCCGGAGCTTCCATCTCTGAACCCTGCTCGGATCACCTTCTCTGGGGCCGCGGTCAGTGCAGCGTTGGGGGTGGGGTCCACTTTCCGGGGCGCGCCGGACCCTGGGGACGCGTCTCCAGGGCTCCCTGGAACGGAAATCTCTTCCACTCTGTTTCTGCACACCTTGTATTGACCCAGAAGTTATGGGGGACTCTTTTTACATTAATTCTATGGGCTTTTGGTTTCGGAGCTCGTAAACGTGCGTCCTTCTACCTAGGCTCTTTTCTTGATCATGGCTTTCAGGTAGTCCCGTAATTTTTAAAGTGTTTTTCCTGGATCTATTTTTCCATGTCAGTTGTTTTTCCAATGAGATATTTCACATTGTGTTCTATTTTTTCATTCTTTTGGTTTTGTTTTGTAATTTCTTGGTTTCTCATAAAGTCATTACCTTCCATCTGCTCCATTCTAATTTTTAAAGAACTATGTTCTTCACTGAGCTTTTGAACCTCCTTTTCCATTTGACTAATTCTGCTTTTTAAAGCATTCTTCTCATCATTGGCTTTTTGGACCTCATTTTCCAACTGAGTTAATCTATTTTTAAAGATGTTATTTTCTTTATCATTTTTTTGACCTCCTTTAGCAAGCTGTTGCTAAGTCATGCTTTTAATCATGCTTTTCATGATTTTCTTGAGTTGCTCTCATTTCTCTTCCCAATTTTTCCTCCACTCCTTTTACTTGATTTTCAGAATCCTTTTTGAGCTCTTCCATGACTTGAGACCATTGCATATTTATTTTGGAGGTTTTGGATATAGAAACCTTGACTTTTATGTCTTCCTCTGATGGTAGGCATTGTTCTTCCTCATCCAAAAGGATGAAAGAAAATACCTGTTCACCAAGAAAGCAATGTTCTATAGTCTTATTTTTTTTCCTTTTTTGGGCATTTTCCTAGCCAGTTACTTGACTTTTGAGTCCTTTGTCTAGGGGCCTGTGGGTTCTCAATTCCTCCAATGTGGCACAGCCAAGGTAGAGAATTTTATTCCTCTCCTGGCCTGCACTCTGGTCTGGGAGCTACTAAAGCTTTTCTACTCAGGATCTGCAAATAGAATTCCCTTTCCAAAGCCTCCACCAGCTCCACCATGCCAGCACTCTTCCTCACCCCAGGACCACCACTCAGGGCTGAGATCCAGATCAACTACTCAATTCCCTCAGGGGCTTTAGGCCAAGGGCTCCAAAATTGGACGCTGCTGCTGCTGCCACTGGGGGCTAGGGGAGGACCCTGCTCCCTTCTCATCCATGAGAAAAAGCTTTGTCACTGGCCTTTGAAGCTGTCTTTGGGGTTTCTGGGTTGAGGGATCTGAGAATTGTAGCTGCTGCTGGCCCCCAAGGCCTGTTCCTGTCCTGTTCCTGCTGACACTGTGCAGCCAATGCTAGACTGGGCTCTGTAGGCTGCGTTCCATGCCCCGTGCAATAGACCTTTCTTGTCAGCCTTCTAGGCTACATTGGGCTGGAAATCTCTTTCTTTTATCATTTTGTGGCTTCTGCTGCTCTAGTATTTGTTTAGTCATTTTTTACAGGTGTTTTATGAGCTGTGGGGGAAGAGTTAGAGTAGAATCTATTCTACCATCTTGTCTCTGCCTCCGATTTCTATGTACTTTTGAGGCAAAAGCAGTCATGTACTGGGAAAGGATAAAACCACAAAAAAGTAATATTTTTATTGAACGAGTTAAAAAATTTTAGAGGCTCAGATTCAATCCAACTCAGACTTTGTCTAGCTGAGATTCTGTCTTGCCTGCTTGTGAATACAAGCATTACAAATGCTTAGGCTCCTTAAGAGCCAATCCAAGATGGCAAATCTTTAATAAACTTTGTTTTCCTTTGGCTTTAAGAAGGCTTTAGTTGAATTCATTCAAGCAAGACCTGGCATGTGGGTGTTTTGGGGTCCCTAGCACCCCTAAACCTCATCACACAAAGATCTTTTACCTTTCTTTGACACTCCCACACTCCCTAACCTCTCATTTGAGAAATTTAAGGCTGTTCAAATTCTAGATGCAAGTGGTGAGTCCCTGGACCTTGAAGCTCAGGCCTTGGCTACCTCAGAGGTAAGATTCCTGGCCAGATGTTGCTACTAGTCCAGCAGGGAAGCACTCAGAAGGGTCCCAGGATGCAAACCCAGGGGGTCTTTGGACTTGGAACTTGACCTAGACTATTTGCCTTTTTGTGATAGTAAAGTATCCTGAAACGTCTTAAGGGATGGTAAATATTTCAAACAAGAGGGAAGAATGTAAAAATGCCCATATCATCTAAGACCCCACATAGGAGAAGAAAAGGACTTGCTTCTGGTTGAAGTCATTGTGTGGTCCCCTACCACATTAGTGCCAAAAGAAACTACGTCTTTATCAGATTGGAGAAATATCTCTTTTTCTCACCTACTCCATTGAGTAGAGGCCTTGTTCACCCACAGAATGGGAGACATGAGCTAAGCTGTGGTCAGGTCCTGAGGTTTGGACTTGGGGTTTTGGTCTGTTCAAGCCTTGGCTGTCTTGGAATCAGGATTTCTCTCTAAATGTTGCTGCCAGCCCAGCAGGGAAGCACTTAGAAGCAACGATATCAAGATGTAAGACCAGGGAGCCTATGAACTTGTAACTTGGTGGGACCGCGCTGTTTGGGATTTATGCTGGGAATCTAATCTTTCTTCCTAGAGACTAAGCTGGTAAAGAGTTATGTTCCTCACTCACCCTTTTGGGGAAGTGGGATATTTGCTATATCTTTGAAATAAATATTCCTCTGTAAAAGCTGAAAAAAAAATTTTAGAATAAAATCCTGCAAAAACTACAGCAATTTACCACTATCCCGCCACCAAAAATCACTGTGATCAAATTGGATTTGTAAAAGAGAAGCAAGAATGGTTCAACATTAGAACAGTAATTAGCTATGTTAATTATATCCAAAATACATTTACAAAACCCCACATGATGAACTCAATAGATGCAGCAAAAATCTTTGAGAACACTTTCATTCATTCTTTTGTTTTTTAGTTTAGGCTAAAACCCCTAGAAAGTCAGGGATAGAGGGAGATTTTCTTATTATGATAAAAAGTATCTATCTAAAGTCAAAGTGAATGTTGTATGAAATGGGGAAATACTAGAATCTTTACCAGTAAATTTAGAAGTAAAGCAGTGATTCTAGAAAGACTCACAATAGGCAGTAAGAGAAAGAGTAAATTAAAGGCATAAAGATAGGCAAAGACAGAAATATTATTCACTGCCAGCATGATGATTTACTTAGAAAATTCTAAGGAATCAACAAAGAAACTAATTGAGAATATGAGTCTATTCTATAGTTACAGGCTGTAAATCTTTACATTTTTCAAAGCTTTATTTGTAGTTTTTTTTAAAGTTTATTTTAAACTTTCTTAAATACCAAACTTCACAAGCCATTTTATGGTTTGGTTCAGACCAAATACCAAACACCAAGTAAGATGAGCATTATATGAAATGGAACAAAAATAAAGAATTGTGCACAAAGGTACTGCTGTGTTGTAAAGAGCTTTCTTTTCTTTTTATGTCATAAATTCAGCATGTTATCTTCCAAGCTGCCTTGCTTATCTCTTTCCTACTGACCTTTGTCCTGTTATTTCCTATGCTTTTAAAAAAGTACTTCAGTGACTTCTGTTTCTTTTTCTCTTTCTTTTTGGTAACTCAATTGCTACCTTCCCTCTTCTTTCCCAACTGCACTTCACCCCACCCCCAGTAATTGAAAAAAATCAAAATAAAACCCTTGTGTCATATGGGTAGTCAAGCAAAACAAATGGACCGTCTCTGAAAAAGTCTGATTCTTCAGTTTGAATTCATTACCTCTCTCTCTGGAGGTGGGTAACATGTTTCACCATTGTTGTCTTCTGAGTTTTGTTCAGTTGTTCTGCATCACTTCATACATATCTTGCCAGGTCTGTCTGAAACTATTCTTTTAATTTTTCTTATGTCATAATATTTCATTATGTCCATATGACATAATTTATTCAGGCATTTCGCAAGTGCTGGGCAGCCTTTTAATTTTGAGTTCTTTGCTGTAGGAAAATGGCTGTAAATAATTTTGCGACTATAGGTCTTTTCATTCTTTCTTTGATCTCTTTGGGGTATAAGCCTACTAAAGGTTTCTCTGGGTCCATATGAACTGGGTATTTCTAAATTTAGGGTTTTTTTGTGTATAGTTCCAAATTACTTTTCAGAGTGACTGTGAACCAATTCCTATTTACACGAACAGTATGGTTATATATGCAGGCTTCAAAATTAACTCACAAAAGTAAGTGGCATTTCTAAAGAGTAAAAATAAAATCCAGAGGGGAGTAATAGAAATAGAAGTCCCGTTCAAAATAACTGCATAAAAATGTGTAAAATAGTAAAGAGTCTTATCTGCCAAAGAGCACTCAGTGCCTGTATAGATACAATTACAAAAATGTTCCTTAAAGAAATAAAGAATAACTTAAATAACTAGAAGACCATTCAATACTCATGTGTGGACCATGATGACATAATAAAAATACTACTAAATTTACGTAGCAATTATTGTTATACAGTCATTTTCAGTCCAATTGCCTTATGACTCCATTTGGAGTATCTCTTTTTCTGATTGGATAATTTTGAGCTCTTCTATGACCTGAGAACAATTCATATTTTTGCTGGAGGATTTGGATGCAGGAGCTTTGACTTTGTTATGTTCTTCTGAGTGTATATTTTCATCTTCCTTGTAACATTTTTTTTCTGTTATTTGCTTATTTTTCCAGTTTATTTCTTGATTTTTAACTTTATTAAAGTGGGGTTCTGCTTCCAGACTGAAGGACAGACTGACTGTCCCAAGCATCAGGGATTTTGTGCAGCTGTTTTCAGAGATATTTCTTTTTTTTTTAATATAAATTTATTTATTTAACTTTTTACATTCATTTTCACAAAATTTTGGGTTCCAAATTTTCTCCCCTTTTATCCCCTCCCCCCACCCCAATACACCAAGCATTCTAATTTTCCCTATCACCAATCTGCCCTCTCTTCTATCATCCCTCCCTTCTCTTGTCCCCATCTTCTCTTTTGTCCTGTAGGGCCAGATGACTTTCTATTCCCCATTAACTGTATTTCTCATTTCCTAGTAGCAAGAACAATGCCAAACAGTTGTTCCTAAAACTTTGAGTTCCAAATTCTCCCCATCACCCCCTCCTCACCCATTCCCTTTGGGAAGGCAGGCAATTCAATATAGGCCATTTCTGTGTAGTTTTGCAAATGACTTCCCTGATAGTCGTGTTGTGTAAGACTAACTGAATTACCCTCCATCCCATCCTGCCCCCCACTGTTTCTATTCTGTCTTTTGATCCTGTCCCTCCCCAAGTGTTGACTTCAAATTGCTCCCTCCTCCCATTGCCCTCCCTACCATCATCCCCCCCACCTTGCTTATCTTCTTCTCCCCAACTTTCCTGTATTGTAAGATAGGTTTTCATACCAAAGTGAGTGTGCATTTTATTTCTTCCTTTAGTCAAATGTGATGAGGGTAAACTTCTTGTTTTTTTCTCAGCTCTCCTCTTTTTCCCTCCACTAAAAAGTCTCCTGCTTGCCTCTTGAATGAGAGATAATTTACCCCATTCCATTTCACCCTCTTTCCTCCCACTACATTTTTATCTCACCATTTACCTTAATTTCTTTTAAGATATGGTCCCATCCTATTCAATTCACTCTGCTCTCTGTCTCTGTGTGTGCGTTCATGTGTGCATGTGTGTATGTGTGTGTGTGTGCATGCATGTACATGTGTATGTGTGATCCCACCAACTACCCAGATACTGAAAAGTTTTAAGAGTTACAAATATGGTCTTTCCATGTAGGAAGGTAAACAGTTCACCTTTGGTAAGTCCCTTATGACTTCTCTTTGCTGTTTACTTTTTCATGCTTCTTCTCATTCTTGTGTTTGAAAGTCAGATTTTCTTTTCAGCTCTGGTCTTTTCATCAAGAATGCTTGAAAGTCCTCTGTTTCATTGAAAGACCATATTTTCCCCTGAAGTATTATGCTCAGTTTTGCTGGGTAGGTGATTCTTGGTTTGAGTCCTAGTTCCTTTGACTTCTGGAATAAGATCTTGAGTTATCCTGATTGTATTTCCACAATACTGGAATTGTTTGTTTCTAGCTGCTTGCAATATTTTCTCCTTGACCTGGGAATTCTGGAATTTGGCCATAATGTTCCAAGGAGTTTCTCTTTTTGGATCTCTTTCAGGCGGTGATCGATGGATTCTTTCAATACTTATTTTGCCCTCTGGTTGTAGAATATCAGGGGAGTTTTCCTCGATAATTTCATGGAAGATGATGTCTAGGCTCTTTTTTCATTGTGACTTTTAGGTAGTCCCATAATTTTTAAATTGTCTCTCCTGGATCTATTTTCCAGGTCAATTGTTTTTCCCATGAGATATTTCACATTCTCTTCCATTTTTTCATTCTTTTGGTTTTGTTTGGTGATTTCTTGGTTTCTCATAAAGTCATTAGACTCCATCTGTTCCATTCTAATTTTGAGAGAACTATTCTCTTCAGTGAGCTTTTGAACCTCTTTTTCCATTTGACTAATTCTGCTTTTGAAAGCATTCTTCTCCTCATTGGCTTTTTGAACCTCTTTTGCCAATTGAGCGAGCCAATATATGACTGATCCCATTTTCTATCATCTTGACCAATTTGCTGGAAGTGAAGTAAATTATCAACTTTATTGTTTTTCATACTCAGAAATGCTTTTCATACTCAGTTGCAGTGCTGGGTGGCAGTCCCAGGATAAAGATGAGCATGAGTACACCAGAGCTTGTGGTCACAATGGATTAGGGACCCTCCTCACAGTTCCAGGGTAGAAAAGAGTGCTTTTGGTCACTCAGAGACCAAAGCATTTTATGAAATTGCAAAAGAGAAAATAATTTTGTTACATGAAATTGAAAAGCTTTTGCATTGAAAAAAGTTAATAGTAATAGACTACGAAAAAATGCATTTGACTGGGGGAGTCTTTTTTGATCAAATGTTTCTGATAATGGCTGATATCCAAGATATATAGAAAACTATGAAAAATATATCAAAAGCTATTTCTAAGTGGTCAGATGATATGAACAAACATTTCTTAAAATTAAAATTGCAAAGTTGTTAGTGACCTTATGAAAGAAAGCTCAAAATAATGAGAAAAATTAAAACACTTAGGTTTTACTTCACTTCCAGCAAATTGGTCAAGATGATAGAAAATGGGATCAGTCATATATTGGCATAATTGATGAAAAATGGCACAGTAATATATTGTGGAGCTATGAATTATTAAGACTGTTCTTGTAAGCAGTTTGGAATTATTCAAAGAAAATGACTAAAATGTCCATAATGTGTGACCCAGGGATTTCGCTGGTAGCCATAGATTTCACAGCAGTTAAAAGCACAAAAGAAAGTTCTATATATACCAAAACATTTCATGTCCTACTCTTCATGATCCCTTTTTAGGATTTTCTTAGCAAAGATACTGGAGTGGTTTGCCATTTCCTTCTCCTCATTTTACAGATGCTGAAACTAAGGCAAACAGAATTATGTGACTTGCCCAGGGTCACACAGATAGAGATATCTGTGCATCTGAGGTCAGATTTGAACTCCGATCTTGTTGACTTCAGGCCCAGCATTCTATCCACTGCACCACCTAGCTGTCCCAAAGTATTTATAGCAACATGAAAAATAAAAAACACCTAGAATTAAAGTAAATGTGCATTCATTGAGAAATAGGTAAATAAATCATGACATGGCACATTAATGTAATGGAATCTTACTGTGCTGCAAGAATTGATGAGCATGGTGAATATAGAGAAACATGAAGTAATGCAGAGCGAAGTAGGCAGAGCTGGAAAAGGTGACTACAGCGCTGTATATGAAAAAAAATACTACTACAACAATAAGGCCATCAAAACTGAATGCTGTGTAATTATAATGACCAAGCTTGGTTCCAAAGCATTGATGTGAGATGACATTTCCCCCTCACACTTTTCAGAATTGGGGGTTTGTCCCACGGATGTTGACTACTGCATATAACATGAGCCTTTTTGATATCTTTAGTTTTATGGAACTTTTTAATTTCTTCCTTCAAGCAATTAAATGTGATGACTTTTTGAAAGAACATGGAGAGAAGATATAGTGGAAAATATGGTGGAAAATATAGATAAAATAAAAGCAAAAGATAAGATTGTGGTTATTATGTAAATAGTTTTCCTAACTTTGCTAACTTTATGCTAACTTCCTACAGATCCTCCTACATTTCTCTGAATTATTCGTGTTCTTCATTTCTTACAGGGCAATAATATTCCATTATGTTAATATAATAAGTTTGTTGAGCTGTTCCCCCATCATTGAGCTTTTAATTTGCTTCCAATTCTTTGTTGCTACAAAAGAAAAAAAAAACAAAAAACTGTTGCCTTACACATTTATATACATGTGAGACCTTTTCCTCTGTCTTTGATTGGCTTGGCAGTATTTCTCAGTCAAAAGTCTAAAACTCAATGACTTTTTTTATGGTTTCAAATTGTTTTCCAGACCACAGAAGACAATTCATAGTTTTACCTATAGTGTGGTAGTAGTTATATCATTAGATATATAAATATATTATTAGGTACATTGGCATGTTTATTTTCCCACAGCCTATCCAATATGTATCATTTTCAACTTTTACCACCTCTGCTAGTTTGAGTGTGAACTGAAACCTCAGAATTACTTTAATTTGTATTTCTCTTATTCTTAGTGATTTTTAGAATTTTTTCACATGCTTATCGATAAAGTATGAAAACTACCTGTTCGTATGTTTTAACTATTAGGGAATGGCTCTTGTTCTTATGTATTATTGGTTCTCTGTATAACTGGTTAAAGAGATATTTGTTGGAAAGATGTTTTGACAGTAAAATGTGGTGGAGAATTGCTTGTTTTTATTCAGAGAAATGGCTAAAAGTTTTGGCATTGCAAGACATGGCTTCTGTTAGGAGAGCCACTAGTTCTCCACTCCCAACCTCCTGTGTTATATTTGGGAGGATGTCAGAGGCAGAATCGGGAGTTTCAAGTTGTTGTTGAAGGCAGCACTATATACAGTATTCTCCTCAGTGATTTTCTTCTGATTATTGTTATGTGTGGAGATATATATCAACAGCCCTTCAAGATAGGTTCTATTATTATCCCCATTTTATTTCAACATTTTACAATTTAGAAAACTGAACCAGGGTTAAATGACTTGCCCAGGGTCACATAGCTATTGTCTGAGGACAAATTTGAATTCATGTCTTCCTGACTCCCAGGTCCAGCTCTTCTACCCATTTTGCTACAATGTCACCTTTCCCACTTTGTTCTCAGAATCATAACCTGAGTTGGAAGGAATCTCTGAGGCTGTCTAAAAATTTTAGCCTGTGTTAACTCATAATCCATTGAAGATCTCCGGGGAAGGGAAACCTATCACCTCCTGAAGCAGGCAGTTCAACTTTGGGTTCCCTCTCATTGTTAGAAAGGTTTTCATTATATCAAACCATACACATTTGCCTCTTTACAACTTTCCCCCATGAATTCTAGTTCTGCCCTCTATCACACTGTCAGAAGTTAATTTGAATTATTGAAGAAATGACAAAATTATTGAAGAAATACCAAAAATAAATAATTATTAAAGACATGATAAATGATTAAAAAGCCAGCTGAGAGCAGAAGCAGTAACGAGGAAGGGCTGTAGGCCCTAAAGTAGTCAAGATTGGCCCCTGATGACTGGGATACCTGTTCTCAAGCTGCTGTGGCGTCAGGGAGACCACCCTCAGACAACACATCTATGTATGTTCTTTCTGTTCAAGTCTCCAAGAATCCAGATGTACAGGGTGCTTTAAGGAGATTTTTGCAGGTGACTGTCACCTGAAACATGGGCAACTAAAGCATGTATAGGATACCTCACTCCTTTAACATTTACACATCTATTATTCAGATCCATTGAACCATAGGAAATTCTGCAGTTTAACCTCTTTTAAGTAAAGGTCTCTGAATCTCTATTGTCAGGTACCTCTTGTTGCTAATTAGAAGCCCTGGTGTTGCTTAGTAGTAAAGGCAGAAGGGGATGAGGAGAGGAAGGAGAAATATAGTAAGCATTTATGTAGCTTCTACAGTATCCCAGGCACTGAGCTAAGTTCTTCACAAATATTATCTCATTTGTTCCTCAGCCAGCCCTGCAAGATAGATGCTGTTATTATTAAGGAAATAGTTGAGTAAATTGAGACAACAGTTCAGTGACTCGACCAGGGTCCCATTATCTAGTAAGTGCCTAAGGCTGTATCTGAACTCAAGTCTACTTGACTCCAGTCCAGTGCTCTATATGCTGTACCACCAAATGGTCAGTAAGTTTTCTCATTGTGGCATTTTGGAGACCAGTGTAAACTCATTGTAACCATCCCAGGAAAATGACATTGGAATAGTTTTAATAGACATACTCTTTTTCTTTGCAGCTGTGAAAATAGATTACAAGATGTGCTGTTAAAGATTTGTTATAGTCATTACATTCAACAAAGCTACAATAACTTTATTAATTCTTAAAATATACTAGCAGTTATTATTCAGTTATTTCTATAGATAAGTTAATTATTGAAGAATTCTAACTGTCATGGAAATCTTATTTGCAGGGATTTTAGTGAATTTAAATAAATTCAGCATATGTTGCTTCAGAAAAATGGATGTTTTTTCTGCATTAAATTGTATACATTGTTTTATTTCACATTTGTCATAGTTTTAACCATACCTTTGGACAGATTGGTTATTTTTTTAGACCACCCGTTTCCAGTGTAGTGAAACATAAGATATTAATAACAAATTCTTCACTGTCATCAAATTCACATTCTTGTACTACTCAATCGAAAAGAACAACTGTGAGCGAGTTATTTGGAGTATTATAAATACTCAGCTGAACTGCAAAGGACCCATAAAGGAAGATGTTCTCCACTTTCAGAGAAAGAACTGATAAGAAGAACACATAGTACAGTTTTACATCTGAGTGTGAGAGAAAGAGAAATGGTGGCCTTCTCTAGTGTGGGACTGGGGATGGAGAGAGACAGGAACTTAAAAGAGTAATAAAAAAATGTAAAAAAAGAAAACATTTTCCAAAGGTAATTTGTGTTGCTGTTATTATATTAGAGAATGAAAAAAAAACATGTTTCTTAATTATGAATGTAAATATTTTTGTTGGAAGGCATAGCAGAACATTCATGCTTTGCAAACTATTCTTTTTCTCACATTTGGTCAGTTCTGTCAAAATCTGTCTTGGTTTCTTTGTTAACTGAACTTTCCTTTTAAAAGTGCCATGCCTGAACTTTTTCCCCTTGGAGTTTTTAAATTTGAATTCTTTGCAACATATTTTGAAGAGTTAAAATGTAATCTATTCACAGACTTTTTTTTAAGGTGCTAGCTAATTAAGTACTGTTCTCAATATTTTATGTGGAAATTTGAATATTTAACAATTACTTAGAAGTGTCAGTGTTTGGTGTGCTTTGATAAAGTATAGCACTACTTATGTAAAAATCTTAAACTTTAAGTCACTTAGCCACCCTGAGCCTCAGTTTTCTTATTTGTCAAATAGGGTTTTGATAATATCTTCTCTGCCTATTTAATTGAGGCTCTGAAAATCAAATGAGTAAGTCAATCAGTAAATACTTATTAAGCACTTACTATGTTTGAGGGACTGTACTAGACACTGGGGATACAATAGTCGTAGGAAGGGTCCTGCTCTCAAGGAGTTCCCAGGCAAATGGGAGAGATGACATGCAAACAGATATGTACAAACAAGCCATATTCATGATAAATTGGCAGTAATTAATAGAGGTAAGGCACTGGAATTAAGAGGGATCAGGAAAGGCTTTCTATAAAATCAGATATTTTGGCTGGGACTTAAAGAAAGCCAGGGAAGCAGTCGGGGAAAGATGAGGAGGGAGAGCATTCTAGGCATGAGGGATAGTCAGAGGAACTGCCAGGAGTTGGGAGGTGGAGCATCTTATATGAGGAAGAGTAAGGAGGCCAGTGGCACTGCATTGCAGATAACATGGCGATGGCAAGATATAAGATGCAGGAAGACTGAAATAGGGAAGGGCAGTTTATGAAGTGTTTTGGACATCAATGTCTGATCCTGGAAATGATAGGAAGTCACTGGAGATTATTGCATTGAGAATGGGGTGGGGGAGTGGATGACCTGTGCTTTAGGAAGATCCCTTTGGCAGCTGAGTGGAGAATAGATTGGCATGCAGAGAGACTTGGGTCTGTGTCAAGGAGACCAACCAGCAGGCTTCTGCAATAGTCTAGGCATGAGGTGATGAGGGCCCACACGGAGGTAGTGGCAATGTCATAGGAGAGAAGGGAGTATATGCCAGAGATGTTATGGAGTCAAAATTGACAGACCTTGGCAACTAATTTGACATGAAATATGAGACAGTGAGGAGTTAAGGAATTCTTCATTGTCCTCAAATTCCCATTCTTGTGCTACCCATTGAGAACTAAACATTTTCCAAAGATAATTTGTATTACAGTTATGATATCACATCAGGATATCCATCTGGTCTTGGCAACCTTCCATTAGTCTTCAAAAGTTCTATTAGATGACATACAAATATCTACCCTTGTTTGTCATTGTCAATCACATGTATAAATTCCATGCTTTTGCTTCTCTCTCTGTGTGTATGTTTCTCTCTATGTCTCTGTCACTCTCTGTAAACATATGAGTGTTTGTATGTATATATGTGTACATATATATTCTCAATATAGTATTTATAGGTTATAAGCTAGGGTGACTGGGAGATTAGTGTGGTCCTCTACAATAATAGGGAAGTTTGAAACAAGGGAAATTTTGGAGGGAGAGATAATGAGTTTAGTTTTAAACATGTTGAATTTAGATGTCTACTGGACATGCAATTTAAAGTGCCCATTAGATAGCTGGAGATGGCTAGAGATCAGTAGAAAGGTGAGGGCTGAATAAGTAGGTTTGAGAATCACATATAAAAATGATAAGCAAGTCCATGAGCATGTAGAGGGAGAAGAGAAGACGGAGGACAGCCTTGTAGGGGCGCTTGTTGGTGTGTGTAACCTAGATACAGACCCAGCAAAGGAGATGGAGAAGGAGCAGTTAGTTAAGAGGAAAACCAGGAGAGATTAGGTAATGACACAAAAATCTAGAGAGAAGAAAATATGCAAGCAAAAAGAACTGTCAGAGGCTTTGGAGAGGTTAGGAAAGATTAGGCTTGAGAAAAGGCCATTAGATTAGGTAATTAAGAAATCATAGCTTTAGAGAGAGCAATTTTGGTTGAACTTGAAAGGCAGACTATAGAGAATTAAGAGGAGCATGAGGAAAAGGGAAATAGAGACATCTATGGTAGGCATTCTCAAGTTTAGCAATAAAAGAGAGGAGAGATAGGGGATGAAGGAAGCAGGGATGAATGCATCAAATGAGGGTTTTTTTGAAGGTAGTGGAGACATGAGCATGTTTGAAGACAACAGCCAGTAGAAAGTGAGAGATTGAAGATAAATGAGAGTGTAGGGATGATAGGGAAGATAAACTTCTGGAGAAGATGGGATGGAATGGGGTCATTTGTACAGTTAGAGGGATTTTCTTTGGCAAAGAGAATGGCTACTTCATGGGAGATGGGCAGAGGAGGGAAGAAGGAGGAACTCTTGGTGAATGACTTCAGTTTCTTCAGTAAAATATGAGGGAAGGTTTTCAACTGAAAGGGGGAGGCTTTTTGAAAAAAGCTAGTGTTACTCAAATTTAAGTGGCAGTTTAAAATGATCATGTTAGAGTAGGTGATTTCTGATGTCAACTCTAGTTTTAATGCCTACAATTTTAGAATTATATCATTATCCCCATGTGGGTCAGTTCATTTACAGCTGTTTTTTGGCTATTTACTTCACCCTTGCTTCCAACCCACAGTCACAAAAGGGCTTGTTGTTACTCACAAAGCAAAATGGGCAAAGGGATGACAAAAAAAGATCCTTGGCAGTGCGTTTATTTCATGTGGTGGTTTCTTTTCCCTAAAATTATCTACTGCTTTTTAACAAAAAATGTTTATTTTTGGAGCAGAAACATATAAGCTATTCATGTTGTGAACTCTGAAGATCATTTTGACATTTCCTTTAATATTAGGTATATATTACTGAAACAGCCACAAGAAAACCATGTACATGGCAACCTTTTGTTAGGGATTTCCTTTAAAAAGGGAAAATAATTTTCTCATATCTTCTAACACCTGTTAGTTGCTAGGTAGTTTTGTTTGTTGTTTTTTTTTTTGCAAGGAGGGTCGGGAAGAGATAGAAAGGTAGATAAGGTAGATAAGAAAGGTAGACCTTTCTTAAGGGCTAATGCTGTAACTATTCATTTGTGTAAGATCTGGTTGCTACATTAATCGATCACAGTATTGTAATTGACATGGTCACCTCCATGCAGAACTTGACTGGCCCCCACTCGGATAATAAGTTGGTCCCTGATGCAAAACAAAACAAAGCGAAAAATACTAAGTGACATCTAATGAGGGAGAATTC
The DNA here is from genome assembly GCA_023548195.1 of Bettongia penicillata ogilbyi. Classification (NCBI taxonomy): domain Eukaryota; kingdom Metazoa; phylum Chordata; class Mammalia; order Diprotodontia; family Potoroidae; genus Bettongia; species Bettongia penicillata. The sequence goes on from JAJHZJ010000323.1 coordinate 1,342,945, forward strand.
ACTTTCCTAAAGAGCTATCTTATCCATTTTTGGAATTAGCTCAATCAACTCTTTTTAATACTAAGTCTATGTGGATGTGAGAAGTATAACCACATGTTTTCCAGATATGTGTTAGATGATTCCTCCATAAATTATATTAAGTGGAGGTGGACCCTGCCCGATGTGCCATTCTCCCAGTTTTCACTCTTCAAAGGTTGTTTCATTGTTTTTGTTTTCAGACAAAAGTGACATCCCTTGATTTTAACATTGGACTTTTTTTCTTTGAACCATGAGGTCAACTAATAGGACTATCTACCTCCCCCATTTTTTTTTTTGTTATTTTTCTGTCTTGTCTGGTAAATGTCATTAGTGATTAGACATTTTTCTTAATCTGACAGCATTTTTGCGGGGGGAGGAGTGGGAAGTGAGGAATTTTGAGTGCCAGTCCCATATCATGGTTAGGTTACTTGAAGGTTTTGATCTAGTCATGTGAAACAGACTTTAAATTGTGTTTGAAATAAGGACATACCATCTGTGCAGCACAGTACTTGTAATTGATATTCTTTGCATAGAAGATAAAGTTGTGGTTTGATAGAGATATGTTTCAGGTAATAACCTTGATTTTCATGCTTCATTGAAACTTGGCTTTACTGCCCTGAAGGATCACTGATTTCTTCTTGAGCTCAAACCACAATATTAGCAATGTTTTTATCGATGTCATTCAGCTAGTCATGGAGTGGAAGTGGCATTAATTGGAAATTATAGCTTTAGCATAAACCCAATGAACTTTGGTGAGCTTTTTTATTTCTAGGCCTTGTCATTCTGATTCATGTGGCATCTCATCTCACTTTTTTTTCTTTTTTTTTTTTGTTGCTGCTGCCACAAATACCATGTGCATTGCATGGCAGTCTCTCTTTCCTTCCCCGCTTCTCTCCACGTGGCACTTTCCAACAGCTACAGGAGCTGAGCAGTATTGGACACAGCAGGGTAGATGTTGTTGTGCCATTAATTGCATACCTCTGGTGCCCTGTGAAGAAGGGGGCCGGAGCCAATTGTCTTTTACCCCCTGAGAAGTATGATAATAGCTCAGCAGTGTACTTCCTGGAGCATATTTCTGTGATGCTGAACCAAAAGTAGAGAGGAATGAGGAATATTTTTAATTGATTTTAAGTCTAAATTATGACATGCAGATCTATAATATACCAGTGCTACTGGTATCAAAGGGATCCTTTCCTACCTTTGCATCAGAGGGAATCAGGTTCCACACTCAGTACCTCAAGGTCTTTGGGTCTGTAGATGTTGTTTTAAAATAAAATGCCCAGGATACTGAATTTTACTTTGAAGGTGATTCTCTAGCTTCTTACCACTCCCTCTCTGCCCTCCGTGGGCCATCCAGCAAAGTATTTAGAAGATTAATGCTATCTGCGGTTAGTCTTGAAAGCATTCTTCATCTTCTCTAGACATACTCATTTTGAAGAAATTCAGGTCATTAATGTGAATCACTTAGACAAAACATGCAGTAGAAAAAGCACTGGACTAGGAGCACGATGTTCTAGCCTGGGTATAGCTCCTTACTAATGTATTTATAAAACTTCCCTTCTGCAGTGGAGAAAAAAGTAGCAACTTTGGAGACAGAGGATCTGTCTCTGAACTTTTGCTCTGTTGTGTGACTAGGGGGTACATTTGTCATCTGCCAAATGAAGTCTTAGAGACTAGACTGTCTCTTAGAGGGCTTCCCATCTAATATGTCAAGCCAGGTACTTATGGTGGGAATTTATGGAGGATACTAATAAAAGATCATTCCTGCCCTCATAGAAACTACATTCTCATTGTAAATCCTATGACTTTATTACTACAGTTAAAATATTGAGCCCAGATTCACTTTCAGACATGACTAATGTATTTATTAGTTTTGCTTGGCTATACATAATTGTTACAAGAGAGGAAAGTTCCTCTACTGAGGAAGAGAAAAGGTGTCAGTTAATGTTAAAACAAACAGAAAGCAAAATGATATGCCACACATTTTATATTTCATATGCTACCATATATTTTATGTCAGCTTTAAGAACACTGTCTCATTAATTAATCCTCATGGTTTCTCAATAACCTAGGTAGGCAAGGTCTCTGAAGACAAGAAGCATTATTTTTTAGCACTTTTGTTTTCCTATTATACATTCCTAATGTAGAACAGAAAGTGAACATCCATAAACCGCGTAAGGTGTGATGGATCCTAGAGAACTGTTTAAGAAAAATTAGCAGGAACGTTTCATTAAACAGCCAGCTCGGCATCCTTCCCTGCCTTGGGTGTTAAAGCTTTATTAACACTGAGTTTGAAAACAGCCAACAAGAAAGCCAAATGCTTATGGGATTTTTCATAATACTCTGAAGTCCCATTAATTTACATGTATGCCTTAAATTGCAGTGGCGAAATAATGTATTCAGCAATGAAGGAAGTTACTTCTTTCTCCCATGAGCCTGCTTTATTGTGCTACTGGAATCTCATCCTTTAATTAAACTCGTCCAAAGATAAGATCAGCTAAAGTGTTTACTATATAAGTAATCTTCAGTCCCAATGTGTAAGTTTTAAACCCAGTTTAAAAAGAATTTGCCATCTGTTACCCAAAACAGAGGGTATATCTTTGCATAAAAATAAGTTGTACATTATTCATAAAAGTTATCACAACATATATTATCTGTTTTGATGGGATGTTAATCAGAAATGCTTTTGAATGCTACCACTTTTCTTCAGAAGATAGTCATTGTTTCAAGGTCAGTATTTTTGAGAGTCATGAGGGAGTTGGAAAAGAAGTATATCTAGACTTGTTGTTTCACTGGTGTAGGGAGCTCCCAGTGTGTAAACTCCTTCCACTAATACAGAGTAGCACCCTGAGAGTCTTAGAAAGTAATTTAACAGTCTCAGAGGGAGAGAGTTGTATGGGACACTGAGAATTTAAGGGATTTGCCTGTGGTCCTACAGCCAGTCTGGGTCAGTCAAGACTTGAACTTGGGTCTTGCTGGTTCCAAGGTAATCTCTATCTTTTATAGCAGATCTCCTCTCTGCCAATTCACTATGCTTGGGAAAGTTATTTAAAAGCATAAAATTAAGATATTGTTATTAAATTAAAATATACACATTGAAATTAAGTTTTACTATAGAAAATTAATGAATTATTTTCTGTTTTTCATGACAATTTTGTTTTTAAGTTCCCTCCCCTCCTTTTTATCAAGGGTTAGTGACTTGAACTCTAAAAGCAATTCTTAGCCATTAGTCTGAAAAATTTTTAAATGTTTTCTTCTAGAGTCTCCAGAAGAGCTAGATATAATTCCATGAAGAGAATAGGAATATGGAAATATTAAGTTGAAACTTACATATAAGCTTGAAAAAAATAATCTTTGAGAGTAAATATACACATCCTATACTCTTCTTTCCTCAAGTCCATCTATTACTCTTGGATGCTACTTCTTTGGCTTATCCTTTTCAACCATTATCATTTAAAAATTTTCCTGATAGTCAATTCCGTCATTTATATAATTTCTCTTCCTTCCTCCCTTCCCTCTTCCTCCTTCCTTCCTTTCTCCATCCTTCCCTTTCTCCTCCCTCTCTTTCTTTTTTCCTCCCCTCTTTCTGTCTTTCTGCAGTCAAGTTTAAGTGACTTGCTCGGGATCACACAGTTATTAAGTGTCTGAGGCCAGACTTGCACTCCTGGCTCCAAGACTGGTGCTCTATCCATTTTTAGGTTTCTTTGAATGTGTGGTGTTCATTCTCATATCAGAGTACTTAGAAATATAACCCAGAGTCTGAGCATCGCTGTTTGGATGGACCATTATGATTGTAATCTACTCTGTCATTCTTGTCTGTGTGTAGCTAAAGAGGCAATGGTTCTTTTCCCACTGAATTGAATTATAGAGTGATGCCTCATTTATTTACTTATTAACACACTTGGGTCTATAATGGAATTACTATTTTCCAAACATTTTTCTATTTTTAAAATATTAGAAATGGTTTATATATCATTTTGCCATATCATCACCCCCTGAGGACATTTGTACACAGTTTTATGTTCCCAGGAAACCCAGATGTTGACTATTAACTTATTGACTGTAAAAACTGAGAGGTTGGTCATTTTAACATGTTTACCACCACCCCTATAACCAAGAGTAGTAAACCTTTTAACATCAATTTTTCCTCTCTTAATGGAGAAAGGCTGTTCAAAGACACCGGTAGAGTTTTTCTCATCACCACCAGCAAATGGTACTTATGGGCTTCCTTGTGGCCATGTTGCTCTTTTAGAGACTACTTGAAACAAGATTAAACAGATGTAATCTCTGCTATTTAAGAAGCAGTAATCAGTAATAACCAACATTCGTGCAGAATAAATATATATTCTCACATTGTCATCCACATTTGATAATGTAACATCAAGAGCTAAACCCTACCCTCTGGATCTCAGTTTCCTCATCATAGAAATGGGAGCATAATGCCAGGTGAATCCCTGCCCTTGAGAGTTCTCTTCTAGTTCTAGGTCTGTGATTCTTTGTGCTATAGTAAAAGCTCACATTTATATGGCACTTTACAATTTACAAAGCATTTTCCTCAATATAACCTTTTGTTTTAGGGAGTAAATGTAGTAGTATCCCTAATTTAGCAGATAAGGAAAAACCAGGAAGGCACAAAATGTTTGCTGGCAATTACATAGCTCATAATAACAGCTAGCATTTATATAGTGTTTGAAAGTTTGCAAAACTCTTTACATATATTATCTGATTCTCACAAGAGTCCTGTGAGAGAAGTACTGTTATCCTCATTTTACCGGTGAAGAAATTAAGGCCGAAAAGTTGAATGACCTGACCAGGGTCAGAGATGCTGTTAAATCCAGATCCTCCTGACTCCAGCATCGCATGCTGCCATTTTTTAGGAAATATTGGACTCAGGACTCAAACCCAGGTCTTTGAATTCCATATTCATAACAGATCTCAGTGAATGATATCTCTTTTATCTAGCATTGATAGAGAATCAAATGTTTCACTTAAGTTTCCAAATGCCAACCCTTTTTTTAAGCCTTTAAAAATTTAGCCATGTTTTATAGAATCCTTTTTTTTTTAAATAAAATTTCCCTGGATTTTAAAATAGAATATTTGCAAAAATAGTTTTTATTTCAATTATCACCGACAAAGGGTTATCGTTGTGACTATTAGTTGCTATGCTCTTTTGTGATATACCAGTCAGTATCCTTGGGGACTAGTGAGTTATCATATAGGGTCATTGCTCCTTGCTGAGTGACCCAGATTGCTATGAATTTTGAGTTGTCTGTTTTATATAATTTTTTAGTGAATGTATAAATGAACTAATAGTTTAAAAAATGAACAATATTTACCGTGTTCCAGGTACCCTGTTAAGCCCTGGACATACAAATTCAAGTAAGGAAGGTCTTCTTCTCAACAAGCTTATGTTGTAATAGCAGAGGACAGTCCGTAGAGAGGAACAATAGCTAGAGAAGAAGGTGTTGGACAGAAAGGTTAGAGGCAGTGTTTCTTGGAGTCTTAAGGTAATTGATTGACATGGCATTTCTCAAGTTAGTGAGGAAAAGATGGTGGTGGAGATCGGGTACTTCTAGGTGCCCCTCTACCCAAACTTTTTTTTTTTTCTTTGCTTCTAATCTAAAGTCTGTGAAACCAAGATAACCAACCTTGATAAAATTGCATAATAAATAAAGATAAAATCAGAATAAGCAACCTTTAACTGACAGGCCCAAAGACCTTTCATGTGAGATTGATTTTGAATGCCTACAGACTTTTATACATACTTAATAGCAGGTTCTGAGATGCAGACCACAAGGGGTATTTCTGTATAAGGTTTAGTGTTGATAGTTATTTGCTGTGAGATGGCCATGGTTAAGGATGTTTGAGGGCCTCTCCTTTATTGCTTCTAGAAAAAAAAGTGCCAACTTTTCACTTAGATGTTTCCCACTTTGGATCCAGACTAAATCTCCAGATTTATTTTCCACTACTTCATTTCACATATTAACTTTTAAGCCAGTCTGGCCTGTTGGTTCTTCCTCAAAACTTGGCCTCTCATCCCTTGCCTTAGTGCCTTTGCATAGCCCCTTATCCCATATACTTAGAGAGCATTCCCTTCTCTTTTATGTCTTTTCACCTCAGTTTCTTTCATGGTTCAAGTCAACTGCTTATGTCTCGGAGAAAGCCTTTCCTCAATGCACTAGTTCAAGGATTCTTAACATTTTTTTTTTTTATCCTGGATTGGTTTGCCTGTCTGGTGAATCCTATAGATCACTTCTCAGAAAAATGCATTCAAATATAAAATAAAATGTATAGGATTACAAAGGAAATCAATTATATTGAAATATAGTTTATCTAATTCTTTAAGAAAAATTCCTAAAATCTAAATTAAGAGCTCCCATTAAGTATTTGTATGCCCCCTGAAATACAACAAGTATTTATTAAGTATCCGCTATGTTACCAGGCACTGGTGCTGGAGATAAAAATAAAAATGAATTATCTTTTACCTCAAGGAATTTATCTATATAAATATTGTATCTCTCTCCTTCCCCAGGTAAGCTTCTTAAAGATCAGGGATTATTGCCCTTGCTTTAGAGAGTTTCATCTTTGTTTTATCATCTCTAGTGCCTAGCACACAGTATCTTGCATGATAGGCATTTCATAAATACTTGTTAAATTGAATTTAATTGAAGTGGACTGAAGGGAAAGAATGATCACTTCAGTTCTGGCGAGCCAGGGAAAATTTCATGAGGAAAGTGTGGTCGTTGAAAGACTGCAGGTAGAAGTGAAATACTATGTCAGAAGAGACGATAGGGCTGTGGATCTCCTTTGGACACATGTTGGCACGGAAGGGGTTTCTATTTTGTTCAGAAAGCAGATCACTTAGCTGCTTTGTAATTTCCAATTTAACATATGGGGTCACATCTGTTAAAGGATTATTACACTAGAAGGAGAGTGATGTATAATTTATTAAAATAACCCTATGGGGAGACAACTGACTACATTTAATAAACTAGAATACTTGCTGGCTCCATTGAAAGCTCCCAGCTGAAACCCGCATCATTTCAATAGAAAGGACAGAGAAAAATAATTGCCCTTTCTATAATGTTTACTGGGTTGTATTAGTTAGTATCTCTCAGCTGAAAAATATTTATGTTAACTGTTCCATTTAAGCTTTGAATATTGAACTCCTGCTGGTACGTAGTTGATATTTAATTCTGAAGAGAACAGAAGTCCATTTTCCTTAGTAGGAGGGGTTAGGGAAGGGTATCCTATTTTTTTTAAGCTTACCAAACCCCCAGCTAAGCAATGTGCTGGACGATAAGAACCTCTCTCTAGAGTTGTTTAAGTTGTCCAATTGCATTTTGTTCTTCATTCTGAATTCTATGAAGAATGTCACTGACACTCCTGTCTGGGGTTAATTAAAATTGTGTTTATAGTAATCTGGAAAAGGTATATATTTGTATTAACTTTTTTAAACTCCACCCCCCCCCCCCCGCCCCAGATCCTGAAAGGACAGACAAGTCCTGTCAGAAGTATGGCTATTGATTGTATTTCCCAATAGCAAATAACATGCATCTTTCATGATAGATTCATTTCAGGCCTCATTGTGAAGAAGGCAAACAGTAGGAGAAGTCTTGCACAATTCACACTTATAAATGAGAAAGCAAAGAATTGGAGATTCCCACCAGCGTCCTATGCTGAAAAGTCGTGTGGAAACACTTGTAAACAGAGGTTTTCTCTGTCTGTGATGTATAGGTTGGAATTGCTAACCATTTGGTACACCTGCACTTTTTCTTAAGGTGCCAGATTCTGGAATCTATTACCATTTTATATTTTGCTCCTTTATTTTTTTCTGTACCATTTTTTTTTCTAAAATATAGCTTTGTCTTGCTATCTGACAAGTTTATAGTGTACCGTTTGCCGTTTTATTAGCATCTGGCTAATAGAATGATTTAAAAAAGGATAAAATGATAAGAATCAAATAGAATGCAGCATTCCTAATTTTGAAATGGAAGATAAAAAAAAATTTAGCACATGCCATGTTGTCTTTGTTGACAGGTTTGACTAACACTGTAATAAAGTTAGGTTATGTGTTCTTAGATTTTCTAAAGTTAAATATGAATCTTAAGTCCAGAATATATTTTCCTTTTCTTTATTTTGGGGAAGCAGTATAATGTAGTAGAATACTGGACTTCATGTCAGGAACACCTGGGTTCAATTTCTGGTTCCAGTGCTTGCTAGCTATGGTGATCATGACCAAGGCAATTAACCTTACTTAGATGCAGTTTCCTCATTTTCAAAAGGAGGATAATAATAGGTAATAGTACCTATGGATCTCTAGATCTGGGCAGCAAGGTGGTGCAGTGGATAGATTGCTGGTCCTGGAGTCAGGAAGTCCTGAGTTCAAATGTGGCCTTAGACACTTGGTAGCTGTGTGACCCTGGGCAAGTCACTTAACCCTGTCTGCCTTAGTTTCCTCATCTGTAAAATGAGTTGAAGAAGGAAATATCAAACCACTCTAGTGTTTTTGCCAAAAAAAACCTCAAGTGCATTTATGAAGAGTCAGATACTATTGAACAGCACCACCAATCTAGTACTTTAAGGATTACAAAGTACTTTTTCTCTGTGTGAATGGTTCCCAGATCAATATGTCTATACCAAGTCTCTCCCTCTGAGTTCCAGTTCTGCAAGAGCTTGTCAGACATTTCAAACTGGATAGAGTTTCTTAGACTCTATGTCCAAAACAGAACTATTTTCTTTCCCCCAAAACTGTTCTGTCTTACGAATTTCCCCAATTCTGTCATCCTTCCAGTAAACTAGGCTTACAATTTCTGTTTCATCCCTATCTCAAGCCTTTTCCCCATTTCATTCCACTTTGTTCAGCTAACAAGTAAACGTTTATTAAGGCCTTACCATGTGCTGGAAACTCTGCTAAGTGCGGGGAATACAAAAAGAGCAAAAGACCAAGCCTGCGCTCAAGGAGCTTACACTCATTAATGGAGGAGACAAGAAGCAAAACGTGTGTGTGTGTGTGTGTGTGTGTGTGTGTGTGTGTGTGTGTGTGTTCACATAGGGCAAGCTATAAACAGGATAAATAAATGACAGAGAAGATACTGGAATTAAGAGGGGTTGGGAAGGAATTCCAGGAAAACATGGTATTTTAGTAGGGACTTGAGGGAAACCTAGATGTCAGTAGTCAAAGAGAAGGAGGAGGAATATCCCAGGAATGTTGTTGCTCAGTCATTGAGGCATATTTGACTCTTTGTGACCCTATGGACCATAGCATGCAGGGCCAGGGTCCCTCTATCCTGCAGTATCTCCTGAAGTCTGTGCAGGTTGATGTTCATTTCTTCCATGTCACTATGCATCATCTTCTCCTTTTGCCTTCTTTTCTAATAAGTTCTGTCTTCTAATTATGTGGCCAAAGTACTTAAGCTTTCGCTTCAATATTTGACTTTCCAGTGAATAGTCTGAATTAATTTCTTTAGGTACTGACTGATTTGGTTATTACCTAAGAGACTCTTGAGAGGCTTCTTTAGTACCAGAATTTGAAAGCATCAATTCAATGGCACCCAACTTTTCTTATGGTCCAACTCTTAGAATCATACATTGTTACCAGAAGAACTATAGCTTTGACTATACAATCTTCTGTTGGCAAGGTGATATATCTCATTTTTAATATGCTGTCCAGACTTATCATAGCTTTCCTTCCAAGGAGCAAGCATCTTTTGATTTCATGACTGCAGTCACTGTCTGCTGTGATCTTTGAGCATAAGAATATAAAACCTAACACCATTTCCATTTCTTCTTCCTCTGTTTGCCAGGAAGCAATGTGACCATATTCTATGATCTTAGTTTGTTTTTTTTTTTATGTTAGACTTCAAGCCAACTTTTACACTTTGCTCTTTCACTCTTATCACAAAGCTTCTTGATTTTTCTTTACTTTCTGCTATCAGAGTGGTATCATCCGCATATCTGAGATTGTTGCTATTTCTCCTAGAAATTTTACTTCCAGTTTTTAATTCATCTAGCCTGACATTTCACATAATGGACTCTGCACTTAAGTTAAATAAATAAATTGATAACATACAGCCATGTCATTTTCCAGTGTTAAACCAATTGATTGTTTTACGTTTGATTTTAACTGTTTCTTCTTAACAGCATATAGGTTTCTCAGGAGAAAAATAAGATGATCTAGTACTCCTATCTCTTCGAGGACTTGCCACATTTTGTTATAATCCACACAGTCAAACATTTTAGTGTAGTCAGTGAAGCAGAAGTAGATGGTTTTTTGTTTCTTTCTTTCCAGAACTACCCTACTTTCTTCATAATCCAGTGAATGTTGGCAATTTGGTCTTTAGTTCTTCTGACTCTTGAAAAAATAGCCTACACTTCTGGTAAATCTTGGTTCACATATTACTGAAGTCTGGCTTATAGAATCTTAAGCTTAACTTGCTGATGTGTGAAATGAGAGCAATTGTTTGGCAGTTAGGACAGTCTTTGACATTGACCTTCTTCAGGATTAAGATGTAAATTGATCTTTTCCTTTCCACTGGCCACTGTTATGTTTTCCAGATTTGCTGGCATATAGAGTACAGCTCTTTAACAACATTATCTTTTGGGATTTTAAATAGCTCAGCTAGAATTCCATTACCTCTGCTAGCCCTAGTGTTAGCAGTGCTTCCTGAGGCCCACTTCACATCATTCCATAGTATGTATGAATCTAGATCAGTAATTACACCATTCTGGTTATCAGTGAGGTTAAGAGCTTTCTTGTATAGTTCTGATGTATATTCTTTTATTATAATAAATCATAAAGAAATTTTTTTATTTTATTTTTTCAAAATTTATTTATTTTCAGTTTTCAGCAATGACTTTCACAAGATTTTGAACTTCAGATTTTCTCCTTATCTCCCCCTCCCCCTACCTCAGGACAGTGTGTATTTTGATTGCTCTTTCCTCCAGCCTGCCCTCCCTTCTATCACTCCCCTCCCTTATCCCCTTCCCTTCTATATACTCCATTGCCTATATATCTTATTTTCTGGTTGAATTTAAAAACAATTTTTAACATTCAGTTTTAAAGTTTTGAGTTTGACATTCTCTCCTTTCTCCCCTCCCCACTCACTCTCATTGAGAAGGTAAGCAGTTTGTTATAGGTTATAAATGTGTAGTCCTGCAAAACATTTCCACAATCATGATGTGAAAGACTAACTATATTTCCCTCTATCCTGTCCCTCCCTCTATTTGGCCTGTCTCTCTACCAAAGTGTTCGCTTCTAATTACCTCTTCCCCCAATCTACTGTCCCTTCTATTATCCTCTGTCTCTTCTCCCATTTCTCCCGCTTTCCTGTAGGGCAATATAAACCTCAGTACCCAATTGAGTGTGTATGTTATTCCCTCCTGAATTCAGATCTATTGCAAGGAAGGCTCTCTTAGTTCCTCTCACCTTCCCCTTCCCCCCTTCTATTGTAAGCTCTTTCTTGCCTCTTTTATGTGAGATGACTTACTATATTCTACCTCTCCCTTTCACTTTCTCCTAGTACATTCCTCACAATCCTTAATTTTCTTTTTTAGATATCATCCCTTCATATACAGCTTACCCTGTGCCCATGCTCTCTCTCTCTCTTGATTCTTATATCTGAAAGTCAAATTTTTATTCAGCTCTGGTCTTTTCAACAAGAATGCTTGGAAGTCCTCTCTTTTATTGAAGTACTGAAGTTCCGTTTTTTCCCCTTAAGTATTATGCTCAGTTTTGCTGGGTAGGTGATTCTTGTTTTTAATCCTATCACTATTGACCTCTGGAATATCATATTCCAAATCACCTGATCCCTTAGTGTAGAAGCTACTAAATCTTGTGTTATCCTGATTGTGTTTCCACAGTACTTGAATTGTTTCTTTCTGGCTCCTTGTAATATTTTCTTCTTCACCTGAAAACTCTGTAATTTGGCTACAATGTTCCTAGGAGTTTTCCTTTTGGGATCTCTTTCAGGACTTGATCAGTGGATTCTTTTTATTTCTATTTTACCCTCTAGTTCTAAAATATCAGGGCAGTTTTCTTTGAAAATTTCTTGGAATATGATGTCTAGACTCTTTTTTTTATCATGGCTTTAAGATAGTGCAATAATTTTTAAACTATCTCTCCTGGATCCATTTTCCAGGTCAGTTCTTTTTCTAGTGAGATACTTCACATTGTCTTCTAATTTTTCATTCTTTTGTTTGTGTTTTATAATTTCCTGATTTCTCATAAAGTCATTAAGTTCTGTTTTCTCTGTTCTGATTTTTAAGGAATTATTTTCTTCAGTGAACTTTTGGACTTCTTTTTCCATTTGGCTTACTCTGATTTTTTTTTCCACCATAGTCATGTTGAATAGAAGAATTAAAATAAATGGGAGAAACCATAAAACAAAACATAACACAAAAGAAAATGATCTGTTTCATTCTGCAATCCAATTCCATAGTTTTTTATCTGGATATGAAAGGTATTTTGCCTCAAAAGTCCATTGGGAATTTTCTAGGTCCTTGCATTGCTATGAGGGATGAGAAAAATTCCTCGCACACTATGGTTATTCCTTTGCACAGAGTTCTCTGGGTTCTGCTCCTGTCACTCAGCATCAGTTTATATAAATCCTTCCAGGCCTCTCTGAAGTCTTCCTGTTCATCATTTCTTATAGCACAATAGAACTCCATTACATTCATGTACTACAACTTGTTCAGCCATTCCCCAGTTGATGGACATCTCCTTGATGGACATCCCCTTGATTTCCAGTTTTTGGCCACCACAAAGAGAACTGTCATAAATATTTTTGTATATGTGGGACCCTTTCCTATTTTTGTGATTTTTTTGGGAGACAGTCCTAGAAGCAATATTTCTGGGTCAAATGGTATGCACATTTTTGTAACCCTTTGGGCATAGTTCGAAATTGCTCTCCAGAATGGTTGGATCAGCTCACAGCTCCACCAAAAATGAATTAGTGCTCCAACTCTCCTACATCTTCTCCAACATTTATCATCATCCTGTTTTGTCATGTTAGCCAATCTGATAGGTGTGATGTAGTACCTCAGAGTTGTTTTGATTTTCATCTCTCTGATCAATAGTGATTTAGTGCATTTTTTCATATAATTATAGATAACTTTAATTTCTTCCTCTGAAAACTGCCTGCTCATATCCTTTGGCCATTTATCAATTGAGGAATGACTTGTATTCTTGTGCATTTGACTCAGTTCTCTATATATTTTAGAAATGAGGCCTTTATCACAGATACTAGTTGCAAAAATTCTTTCCCAATTTTCTACTTCTCTCTTAATCTTGGTTGCATTGGGTGTTTGTGTACAAATTTTACTGTTTAATGTAATCAGAATTATCCATGTTGCCTTCATAATGTTTTCTATCTCTTGTTTTTCAAGTTCAGAGATGGGGAGGTTGAGGTTCCCCACTAGTTTAATTTTGCTTTCTATTTCTTCCTGTAACTTCCTGTAACTTCCTGTAAATTCCTCTAAGAATTTAGATGCTATACCACTTGGAGCATATATATGTAGTAATGATATTGCTTCATTGTCTGTGGTGCCTTTTAGCAAGATATAGTTTCCTTTCTTATCTCTTAGATCTATTTCTGCTTTTGCTTGTCTGAGATTAGGGTTGCTACCCCTGCTTTTTTTATATCAGCTGAAGCACAATATATTCTGCTCCAACCCTTTGCCTTTACCCTGTGTGTATGTCCCCCGTTTCAAATGTGTTTCTTGTAAACAACATATTGGATTATGGTTTTTAATCCATTCTGCTGTCCTATTCCGTTTTATGGGACAGTTCATCCCATTCACAATCATGGTTATGATTACTGTCTGTGTTTTTCCCTTCACCCTTTTCCCCCTGTTTGTGCTTTTAGTCCTCCCTTGTCCCTTCCCCTTCACAGTAGTTTTAATTTTTGACCACCACCTCCCTCAGTCTTCCTTCCCTTCTTTCAGCTCCCTTCCCTTTTACTCCCCCCTTTTCTCTTACTACTTCTTCCCTCCCTTTTAGCCTCCCCTCCCTTTTCTTTCTCCTTTCCTTTCCTAGTGCATATAGAGCTAGTTAGATTTCTGTACTTAACTGAGTTTGTTGTTCCCTCCTTGTACCAAGTCAGATGAGAGTAAATCTCAAAGCTCATCTTCCTCTTCTTTCCTCTATTGTCATATATTTTTGGGCCTCTTCCTATGATGTAATTTATCATTTTCTGCCGCCTCCTTTTCACATCTCCCATTACAATCCCTTTGCACCCTTAAATCACATTTTTATAATCATATCATTTACTTTATAGCCACTCTATCTATATATGTATATCATTTTTATATATCATGGTAAATATACAATTCTCACAATTAGCAAGTATCATCTTCTCTTAAAGGGATATAAGCAGTTTGCCCATATTGAATAACAAGTGTTTTTCCCTTGTTTACCTTTTCATATCTCTCTTGAGACTTGCATTTGAAGATTGAATTTTATATTGAGCTCTGGCCTTTTCATCAGGAAGATCTGGAAGTCCCTTTTTTCATTGAATGTCCATCTCCTTGCCTGAAATATTATGCTCAATTTGCTGGGCAATTGATCCTTGGTTGTAGTCCTAGCTCCTTTGCCTTAAGGAATTCTAATTTTTATCAAATTATTTTCTTCAGTTAGCGTTTGCATCTCCTTTTCCATCTATCCAATTGTTCCTTTTAAGGAGTAATTTTCTCCAATTCGGTTTTGAAGGTCCTTTTCCATTTGTTCAATTTTCCTTTTAAATTCTTCTGTGATTTTTTTTTTCATATTTTAAAATCATTGGCCAGTTTTTCTTCTATTTCTCTAATTTGGCTTTTGAAATCCTTCTTGAGCTCTTCTAAGAATGCTTTTTGGACTTGTGACCAATTCATATTCCATTCTGAATATTCTGAAGTTTCCATTCCATTCTGAAGTTTCATATGGGAGTACAGTCTCAGTGCTGACCTCTTTGATATTTATGTTTTGGTCCTTGTCCCCAAAGAAACATTCTGTGGTCTTTTATTTTCTGCTTTGTTTCTTACTCAAAATGATCACCCTTTTCCTGCTTCTGGGGCACAACGAACTCTGTCCCACAGTTCTTGTGCCTTGAACTTGAGGCTTTGTGTGTTGTGGCCTCTGGTTCTTTCTGCTAGAAGCTAAAATGCTGCAGCTTACCTAATGCTGAGCTGGCTGGTGTGAAAAAACCAGAGGCCTGGTGAAGTCTTCATGGGTTTCCCCAGAGTTACCCTGGAGCTAGCTGTGTTAAGTGTGGGAGAGGGGTGGTCTAACCACAGGAGGTCTCCTCTGCTGAGCTAGAGCATAGGCAAGTTCAGTGGTTCGCTTGCTAGTGCCTTCCCCATTCCCCTGGTGTGCTGAGGTATGCCTGGGGTCCTGGTGTGGTTGGTTGCAAGCTCCACCCCTCTGGGCCTCAGGATCTCCTCCAGGTTTGCTGAGGTGGGGTTGTTTGGAATAGCTCTGGTCCTGCATTGGTCCCCTTCAGCCACAGCAAGAAGACTCCCTCTTTGCGATTTTCCTAGCCTCATGGGCTAAGAGACTGTTTGCTCCTTCTACCGATTCCAGTGTTCCAGGATTTTTCCTGGAGAAAGATTTTTATGGGTCTTTCAAGGTCAACAAAGGGAGAGGAGAGCATTAACTGATCATTCTACCATCTTGGCTCCTGGAAGTTTAAGTAGGTGACTTACATTTAATCTGTGGGCTGATAGTCTTAGGAGCAGCTGCTGCAGATACCTGGGGCTCTGGGCTCTCACATACTCGGTTTTGCTGGTCTCCCATCCTGGGTTGATATGTCTGAGATTCCACAGTGTACCTGCTGCCTCAGACCACCCTGGGGGTTCCTACTTTACCTCTGGTATAGCCTGTGCTCCTCCAGCCCCACAGATCCTTCCTGCCAACCTTTCAGTCTCTCTTGGGCAGTGAATCTGCCACAGTCTGTCTCCTATTGGATTCTGCCTCTCTATAATTGGTTCATATTCTCTTTTCAGAGGTATCTGAAGGAGGTTGTCCTAGAGTTTAGGTGAGTAGTTGCTCCCACTCTACCATCTTGACTCCAGAAGTCTATTCTGCTTTTTAAGGCATTCTTCTCATTGACTTGGACATCTTTTGCCATTTGGATTAGTCTAATTTTCAAGGTGTTATTTTCTTCAGAATTTTTGGGGTTTTGCTTTAGCAAATTATTGACTCATTTTACATGATTTTTCTTGTGTCACTGTCATTTCTCTTCCCAATTTTTCCTCTACTTCTCTTACTTGATTTTCAGAGTCTCTTTTGAGCTCTTCCATGGCCTGAGAACAATTCATATTTTTTTGGAGGTTTTGGATGCAGGAGCTTTAGCTTTGTTGTGTTCTTCTGGTTATATGTTTTAATCTTCCTCGTCACCAATGATGGAAGAAAATACCTCTTCACAGAGATTATAAAAACCTGTAGTCTGTTTCTTTTTCCCATTTGCTCATTTTCCTAGCCAGTAATTTGACTTTTGAGCTCTTTGTTAAGTGGAGGTCTGGAACACCTAGGTGGTGCAGGGGATAGAGCAGCAGTGCAGGAGTCAGGAGGACTTGAGTTCAAATCTCACCTCAGACACTTGACACTCACTAGCTTTGTGACCTTGGGCAAGTCACTTAACCCCAATTGCCTCATCCTGGGTCATTTCCAGTCATCCCGATGAATATCTGGTCACTGGATTCAGATGGCTCTGGAGGAGATGTGAGACTGGTGACCTGCACAGCCCTCCCTCGCTCAAAACAAAGTCAAGTGCAAGTCATGTCATTATTTCTCTGATGGCATGGTCTTCTTCAGCAATGAAGATGAACACACGCACACAAGTGGAGGGCTCCAGGAGCAGCCTCAGCTTCAGCAACGGCTACCATTGCCCTGGGGCCAGGCTAGATCAGGACCTGGGGCTGGGGCCAGGTCATGCTCCCCTCTCAGCAAGGTGAGTGACCATTCTCACTGACCTTTGAAGCTGTCGGCATTTGTGGGTTCAGAGTTCTAGAAACCACAGCAGACGCCTTGATTCAGCCGCTTAAGGCCTGCTCCAGCTTCGTTGGTGCAGTTGTGGACCACACCGAACAGCCCTCTGCTCCCAGCCTGGTGCGATAGACCCTTCCTTTTGACCTTCCAGATTCTCTTTGACTGGAAATTTGCTTCAGTCTTCGTTTTGTGGTTTCTGCTGCTCTGGAATTCGCTTAGTCATTTTTATAGGTTTGTTGAGGTGTTTGCGTGGAGAGCTCTTAGCAGGTCCCTACTTTCACTCTGCCATCTTGGCTCCCCCCACTCTGTATTTTCTTGCTATTTCTTCCTTCTGTTACCCCCCTGCCATTTTTGTCTTTTGTCATGCCCATTTTGGTTTGAAATATTCCCTTGATATCTTTTATTTTCTTGAAAAAAATCTCTTGCTTTCCCGTTCTATAATTTTCTTTTATTTCTTTGCTTTGCTCATTTAAGAATACCTTTTTATCTCTCCTTGATTTTCTCCGGAATTCTCTATTCAATTGGGTATATCTTCCTCTTTTTCCTTGATCTTTCCCTTTCTTTCTTTCCTCAGTATTTGTAAAGCCTCATCAGACAGAGGTTTCCTTTTCTTGCTCTTCTTTTTCTTTGCAAGGTTTTTTTGTTGCTGTCTTTCATACAATATTGTGAACCTTTGTCCATAATTGTTCAAGCATTCTATCTCTTAAATCTATTCATCTTCTCTACTTTATATTCATAAGGGATGTTATTTAGGTCATACCTATATGGTCTGATGGTTTTCTCTACTTTCTCCTATTAAGTCTAAATTGTGTAATCAGAAACTCATAATCTGAGCCACAGTCAGCTCCCTATCTTGTTTAAACTGACTGTATGGAGCTTCTCTATCTTTCACTGCAAAGTATATAATCGAGGTGATTTTGATATTGACCATCTGGTAATGTCCATGTATAGATCTGCCTTTTGCTTTGTTAAAAAAGAATGTTGCCTGGACTAGAAAGATATCTTAACAAAACTCTTTTAGTCTCTGCCCTGTTTCATTTTGTACTCCAAGGCCAAATTTGCCTGTTATTCCAGTTATATTTTGATTTCTTACTTTAGCATTCTATTCCCTTATGATGGATGTGACATCTTTTCCTTGGTGCTAATTCTAGAAGATGTTGTAGGTCTTCATAGAATTGAGCAACCTTGACCTCTTTGGCATTAGTGATTGGAGCATAGACTTGTATTCTTGTAATGATGAAGGGTTTGTCTTGGATCTGAATAGATATCATTCTGTCATTTTTGAGATCATATCCCAGTACTATTTTTCTCATCTTTTATTGACTGTGGTGCTACTCTCTTTCTTCTAAAGGGGATTCTTGCACACAGTAGTATATGTAATGATCACCTGAATTAAATTCATCCATTCCTATCCATTTAAATTCCAGTCATCCATCGGGGACAGCCAGAGAAAATGCCTAAAGCCGCTATGGATTGCTTTGTTTGTGGAACAGTCAGGAGGCTGATATCATTGGATCAAAGAGTACATGCTAAGTTAGGAGTTAGGTGTAAGAAGGCTGGAAAGGTGGGATAGGGCTAGCTCATAAAGGACTTTGAATGCCAAATAGAAAATTTTGCATTTGATCCTGGAGACAATGGGGAACTAAGGGGTTTATTGAGTATGGGGAAATGGCACAACACAACCTGTACTTTAGGAAAATCACTTTAATGACTAAATGGAAAATGACTAGTGGGGAGAGACTTGAGACATGTACACTCACTAGAAGACTATTATAATAGTCCAGGCATGAGGTGATGAGGACTTGCCCTAAAGTGGTTGATAGTGTTAGAAAAGAGAAAGTGGTATAAGGAGATCTGCAAAGGTGGAATCTACAGGCCTTGGCAATAGCTTGGATATGGGACCTGAGAGATAGTGAGGAGTCCAGTGTGCCCTTTAGGTTGTAAGTTTGAAGGATTGGGAGGATTGCCTTTTACAGGGAATATAAGGGACTGGGAGGAGGACATGGGGGAAAGATAATGAGTGTGTTTTGTTTTAGACTTACTGAGTTTAAGATGTCTACTGGATATTGGGTTCAAGATGTCTGAAAGGCAGTTGGAGATGTGACACTGGAGGTCAACAGAGAGTTTGGGGCAGGATAGGTAGACCTGAGAATCATCCACAGAGAGATAGTCATGGAAGTCGAGAAGATCACCAGGTGAAGTAGTATAGAGGATGAAGAGAAAAGGGCCCAGAACAGAGCCCTGAGGAGTACCTATGGTTAGAGGACATGATCTGGAAGAGGATCCAGTAAAAGAAATGGAGGAAGAGTGGTCAGAGAGATTAGGAGAACAACAAGTAGATAGCATGTCCCAAAAACCTGGAGAGCAGAGAATATCAAGGATAATAGAGAGGACAATTTGTTGGAAAAGACAAGATGGAGTGGGATCACTTGAATAAGGACAGGTTAACACTGATAAGAAATAAGACTATGTCATCATATGAGATGGGGTGAAACAGGAGATAGAGACAATGAGACATAATTCTTAGCTTAAAAAGTGAGGGTAAAGGGAGCCACAGGAGGTTTGAGGAGGGATGAAAATGTTTGGAAAAGGCACTGTAAAGAGTGGGATAGTGAGTTGATACAGGATTATAGTAGGATTGCCTAGCAGCAGTGAGGGCCAAGTTGAGGTGGTATAACATTGTTGTGTTTGTCCTTTGTCTTCAAAGAGGACTGTGGCATCAGGGAGAGATGATGACATGACTTAGCATTGACTTTGATTTGAGTGAGGGAGGCCTGTCCAGAGTCACCAGCCTCACTTTCTCCTCCACAGCCATTTGGGTCCAGTGGTCAGATAGTCATCAGGATGACTGGAGATGGTCCAGGATGCAATGGGAGACCCTAACCCTTTTGGGCTAAGGCCTTTTCAATTTCTCACTTTAAGTGAGGTAAAGCCCATTTAGTGAATGGGCCTTTTTAAGAAGTGAGTCAAGGGATAATCTCTTTAATCCAAAAAAAAAAAACCAATCAAACTTGAAGGGGAAGACCCTCAAGTCTTCCTGGCCAAAAGAGAAACAGTTACTGTTTACATTCACTCTGTGCTAGGAGGGCAGGAACCTATTGGGCATCACTCTTTTAGCCAACAGAATTTGGAAATTAGGCTGGAGACATTAGGTGCAACATGAGAGGGGAGGTACATGATGGTCAGTCAGATAGGGGACTCCATTTCATAAATCCTCATTCATCCACGGGCTGAAGATTAAGCAGGAAAAGAGTACAGTAGAAGATGGAAGTTGAACTTGGTACAACAGGAGACAGTAGTGCTAGGAGGGCAGGCTATTGGGAACCTTCAGAGGACAAGTGCAGCAGGAGATGGGAGACCTGAGGTCCATCTTCTATACTGCTCCCAAGGTGATTTAAACAAGAAACCCCTGTCATCCCCACCTCATTATCCCCACTCCAGTGACTCCCTCTTTCCTTCAGAACCAAATGTCAAATCTTCTGTTTGGCATAGAAAACACTTCACGTTTTAGCCTGTTCTTGTCTTTTCAGTCTTCTCACACTTCACTTCCTTCTTCATAATCTTCATTCCAACCACACTAGCCTGTTCAGTATTCCACGCAGACTGCCACTATTTCCTTTTTGTGCTTTGCACTGGTTGTCCCTTGTGCTGAGAATCCACTCCCTGGGCACCTTCTTTTATTGGAGTGACAGATTTCCTTCAGCATTCAGCTCAAGTACCACCTCATTCATGAAGCATTTCCTGGTTCCTCAAGCATCTGGGACTCCTCTGCAAACTACTTTATATTCATGTTATGTATATTCTATGCCTCCTCATGTATACGTAGTCTTCTGTGATGAATGAAAACCCCAAAAGATTGAGTTTTGGGGTAATTAATAATCAATTTATTAATTATTTCAGCCTGGCAATCAGTAAATTGTGGGTCAGTGGTTTCTCTTGGTAACCAAGGGAGATCTGAAATGCCTTAAGTCCCTTCTCCCCTGACAAGTGAAAATCAACCCTGACTGGTGGACATTTAACAAGGAGGTGGGTTTAAAGTCTTCAGCTCTACCTGCATGATCATGAGATCAGCAGCTTCAAAACATCTGGGCAGGGGAAGCCATTTCCTTCCCAATCTCTCTTCCTAGTTTTCTCCTTCATGAGATAGGTCCCTCCAAACTTTAAAGGAAGGGATCAAGGACCTGCAGTTCTTTCCCCATGTAAAAGTTCACCTGAAATGCATTCTGATCATACTATAAACAGAAATTAGCTCTCCCAGTTGCCCATGGGCTTGAGGGGCCAGGAGTAAATCTCATCACTCAGCCATGCCCTTCAGAGGCTAACTGATTTTGAGCTTTAATAGAAATGACAGGAAAAGGGGGATCACAAATTAATAATTAGCTATAAATATAATTCTTTAATATTAAATTTTTTTCATCTCTCTCATTAGACTATAAGCTCCCTGAGGGCATTGACTTTCACTTTTGCCTTTGTCAGTCTAGCACTATTGCTTGATGCATAGTAAACCTTTAATGAGATCTCATTGATTTTTTAAAATATTTTTTCTTACAATAAACTTGTGGAGTTAGTGCAAATATTGATAATCTCATTTCACAGATGAGGAATCTGAGTTTCATGCTAAGAATAACAGCCAGTAGGTGTTGAGTCAAGTCTCAAGCCTGTGTTTTCTGAATCTAAGTGTGTTTTTTATTGCACTATGCTGCTTAAAGCCCCAGCCCTACCTCAGCCCCTAATTAAAACCTGATAATTCTTTGTTGGAGGGTAGAGGCTTTTCGACAAACCAAATAAATGAATAACACTTGCTTTGCTTCTTTTCAACCCCCCCATAGCCAGAATCAGAATAATACTCTCATTCCTGGCAGATAGCAGAGAAAATTTTGACTTTTTTCTCCACTAAACGTTACCCAGTAAATGCTTGTCTCACACCTACTGCATCATACAGGGGTCTAGCTTTGACTTTTTTCAACATTTTATCAGTGGATTGGATAGATGCATCAGTGCCTTGCTTCTTGAATTTACAGGTGACCTGTACCTGAAAGTTGGAGTTGACTAATAGTTGGAGGTCAGAATTTGGATCCAAAGAGGTGCCAGTAATGTAACTGAATCTCATAAAATGAAATATAACAGGGATAAATGTAAGGTCCTGCATCCAGTAAGTTATAAAAAATAAAATATGGAAAAGACATGGTTAGGCAGTAACTCCTGTGGAAAGATGTCATGTTTTAGTGGTTTCCAGGCTTCTTGTGAATCAGCCGGTTGACATAGCAACCAAAAGGGTGATTGTGGTCTTGCTAGACTTGATGTCCAGAAGAGGGAAGTGACTGTTCTGCCATGCTCCACTGGAGGGACCGCACCCCTGGAAGAGTGTGCCTATTTCTGGGCCAGTATTTTGAGGACATTGGCAAGCTGACATGTCCAGAAGAAGGTGGCCGGGTTGGTGTGGTGAAGGGACCAGAAATCATGCCTTATGGGAATCTGCTGAAATAACCAGATTTTTAGCTTGGGAAAGAGAAAGTTTAAGAAGGATGAAAAAGCTGTCTTCAAATATTTAAAAAGTTAGGTAGAAAAGATATTTACTGCTTTGCTGTATTCATCCCATAGAATGAATAGATGGAAATTATGCAAAATAGATGTCAGCTTATTATAAGTAATCATAATGATAATAAATAATAATGATAGCTGGCATCTATATAGTGCCTAGTTTGTGCTCGGTACTATGTTAAGCACTTTATAAATATTTCATTTGATTCTCATCATAACCCTGTGAGGTAGGTGCTGATATTATCCTTGTTTTACAGGCAAACAGAAATTAAATTTACTGCACAAGGTCACACAGCTTAGGCTGGATTCGAAATCAAGTCTTCCTGACTCCAGACCCAGTACTGTCTTCCCTGCACTAGCTCCCTTTCTGTCTGTAAGGAAAGCATTCTCAGTATTCTGAGCTATCCAAGAGGAGATTTGACTGTCTTGGGTAACTGTGACCACAGGGCAGAGATGTTTGGCAGTGGACACCTCCTACAATATTTGATGTCAGAGCCACCTTTTCAACTCTGAGTTTGCATGATTACAGTTTCTGTGCATGCAGAGAACCCTATTTGGAAGATTCTGGTAACAGAAAATAGCATGACCTTCCCCCCAGCCCCTAACCCCCCTTTCAGTTCTACCACGTACTCCATAGGTGGAGCTATTTGCCACATCGCTGTCAAAATCATTCCAACTCTTGGCACATTTCATTTAACAAATGGTAATTGCATGCCTAATATAGACAGAGTAACAGGTTAAGTCCTAGGGATTCAAATAGATGAAATATTGGGTCTGGAGTCAGGGAGACCTGAGTTCAAATCAAGTCTCAGACACTAATATCTGTTTGACCCTGGGCAGGTTACTTAATCTGTTTGCTTCAGTTTCTTTATCTGTAAAAATGGGGTAAATGATAGCACCTTCCTCATATAATTGCTATTAGGCTCAAGTGAGATAATGTATTTAACAAGTTTTGTGAACCTTAAAGCTATATATAAAGTTAGTCAAGAAGCATTTATTAAGTGGCAACTACATGGTAAAGTAAAGAGAGTATCGCACCTAGAGCCCAGAAGATCTGAGTTCATATATTTCCTCACATGCTTAAGATGCTTACTGTCCATTTGACCAGTATGACAAGTCCCTTAATCTAGCTGACTCAGTTTCCTCAGGTGTTAATGGATTTAATATTAATTTCCAAGGTTGTTATAAGGATCACATGAGATAATATTTGTAAAGCACATAGCACATTGCCTAGCACGTAAAGCTTTTCCCTTTCCTTGTATCTACCACACTGAACACAGAGCCTGGCATATAGTAAGCACTTAAAAGAATGAAGGAACAAAAAAAGCATTTATCAAGCAGTTGTTCTAATGGTTAGCTATTAATAATAACATCAGCCAATTGATAACTAATAAAATTAGGATGGGAGCTCCTTGAGAACAGAGCCCATTTTCCCCCTTATTAATAATAATGACAATAAAGGAACTTAATATTCTACAAAGATTGTAATAGCTCATTAGCTCTCATTTAGAGAGACTTTAAGGTTTGTAAAGGCCTTTTGCAAATATTATTTCAAATGGAAAGGTATTCTCAAGTCTGTCTTGCTTTCCCATTGCTTTTTGAATGGTAAATCAGCTAGATTTAGAAGAATGGTGAAATGATAAAATCAACCTGGCCGTCATTAAAATGGCTCCCATGAATTGGGCTAGCAATAACTTTAGTTGGATATTTTTTCCTTCCCCCAATCCAAATGCAGTATTAATGTGGCTCCCAATTGTCAGGTACAGCATGCCCCCAAATAAATAAATAACTGAATGAATGAATAAATATATAGAGCCCAGTTGAATCTTATATTCATGAATCTTATACCATGGCCTCATCAACTTTCTGTTAGCTAATTCTGCCTTTTAGCTCTTCCCGCCTACTGTGCTAAGTCCACAAAATGTTTCATTTAAGTTGGCTATTTTATAACCTCTTGTACAGAGACTTCTCTTTACCACCACCATGCCTCTGCCTAAGTGTCCCTCTCTTCTTTTCCAAGAACTGAAACACGGATTATCTCTCCTGAAGAGGTTTTTAGTCCTCCAGTCCCCAACTGGTGGCCACTTTGCCTCTGTGCACTTTAATTATTGTGTTTATCTGAGCATATTTTCCTTGACCATGTTGTCTTCTTAATTCTGTTGCAGACATTTCATTAGGGTTAAAATAATCTCCAGTGTTTATCTAGTAATCTCCCAAACACCAAAAATATGGGTGTGGGTGTGGATTTTGACCAAAAGTTAGGGGAGGGCATGAGAAGACTCTTAGAGATTATTCCAGCCCTTTTATATTCACATGTAAGGAAATCAATGCCCAAATAGGAAAAGTGGCCCAGTGAGCTCACACAGACAGTTAAGTGGCACACCCATTCTGTTTTCTTTCATTAAACCTACCTTCATACTAAACTTCCATAGTTTAACTTCTTTCATGAATATCTGTACTCCCTCCATCTTGTCAGCTTCCTATTTAAGCAGCAGGAGATTTTAAATCCTAAGTTCCATTTTATAGATAAGAAAAGATTTTCAGAGAAGCTACTTCTGTCCCTTTTAAATTGTCCACAGAACTATGACAGTTAATGATTAGAGACTATAATGTTTAATAATGCTATTTCTTTTCAATACTATTTCAGTGCATCTCTAGTCTCCTCACTGTTGTTAGTGTTCTCTTGCAATAGCAGGGATTGCAGTTTATTCATCACCTTCTTACCTGAGCTTTGAGATCCAGTGACAATGGCTTTCTTTCTGTTCTTCTAACAAGACACATCATATCCAGAAGGTGGGCATTTTCCCCATGATTGAAATACTTTCCCCTCTGCATCTCTGCTTCCTGGCTTCCCTGGCTTCCTTCAAGTCCAAACTAAAATCCCACCAACTATAGGAAACCTTTTTTGAACCCTCTTAATTCTACTGCCTTCCTTCTGTTGAATATTTCCCGTTTATCTTGTAGATAGCTTTTATCTCCCATTAGATTAAGCTTTTTGACACCAGGATCTGTCTTTTTCCTTTCTTTATATTGCCAGCCCTTAGCACAGGGCCAGGCTTGGAGAGTGCTTAATGAATGTTTATTGAATATCTGACTGATTTTCTTTGTACTTCCATAAAGCTTCCAAAAAAGAATGTGTCCAATGTGCTGGGATTCTTTCCCTAAGTCTTTTAATGTAGTGTGATTGGCAGCTCTGTACATGGACCATCCTTAAGTTTATTTTCTCCTTCATTCTTGACACATGACTGGTCTACCTTCTTTTCCAATCATATATCCTCTGTGTATCTTTTGTTCCATTTCTTTATTACAGTCATCATTGGGAAGAGTCCGTACCCTACTCACACATATATCTCACCTTTGCACACCACAGTCTTGCTTCTTTGGAAATGTTAGTGTTCCATGATCATAGCTATGAAGTATCACAAGAAGATTAATGCTGGAATTTTGTTTAGAATATGTCATGGCAACATTAAAATTGCTGCCCATGTTCCCCAAAAGAAATCTAGTCTGTCTGGATGATAACATTCTTTAATCATTTTTTTTCTTCAAGAAAGTGAATTATTATGCAATGGAAGAGCTTGTGAGGGGGGTGAGAGGAGTATGCCATGTGCTGTTCTTGACCTCCAAATTTACCAAGCACCCCAGCTCAAAGCCCCTATGGCCCTGCTCTGGTTACAGCTCCCTGACACAATGCTTCTAAATGGTTGTTGAATTTTAATTTTAAACCTCAGTTGGAAGTTTTTCAACACTGTATATTAAGGGGAAAAGATGGATAACAGCAAAACACATTAAGATCTTTTTTTTCCAAAAAAAAAAAGCAGATGCCTTCTGAGATATGTCTAGGCTCATCATATTCAGCCTATACTTCCCATACTCAACACACCTCTACGTTATCGTACAATTATAATAAGCATTTTACATAATGGCCTCAAAGCACTTAAGACCTTCAAAACATTAATGATTCATTTATATTCACTCTGTTGTAATTATCAAGGCAGAAAAATGGATAAACACATTTTAGAAAGGTTTTCAAAGAGAAAACAATAGATATTCTTGCTGTATTTTCCTGATTTAATTATTTTGCTATTCTTTTAACATTTTTTACCCAAGTATACCCAAACTATAACATAAAAATTTGCTTGTTGCAGGTAGAAGATTAGAATAGTAAATCATAACCATTTTCAGCTGCTTCTTTGTTCTTTTATATGTTAGCAAATATGCTAAGGATTTGGAGAATGAGTTGACTTGACATTTCACCGAGATATGCAGATTTTCAGTCATGGGATTTAATGTCTTGTCATCTCAGCAATGAGTTGCATCTCCCATTTGGTCATTTTGCTTACGCTGAAGTGTCTGTCAGCATAAATGTCAACAGAAGTAAATGCGAGTCAAGCTTGGTGTATATTTGAGTGAAAGCTGTTGGGCATAACAGACGCAATTTTTGACAAAATACTTCCCATATCAAAAAGTTACAACAAATATAAGTTTGCTTATAAAGAAAGAAATCCTTTATTTTTTTCTCCCTTTGTGGTCAAACTTCAAAGGCACTTAATATCAGTTTGTCTCTCCCCAAACTTCTCTCTCCCTCTCCCTTTCTCCCTCTCCCTCTCCCTTTCTCCCTCTCCCTGTCCCTCTCCCTCTCCCTCTCCCTCTCTGTCTTTCCCTCTCCCTGTCTGTCTCTCCCTCTCCCTCTCACCCTCTCCCTCTTTCTCTCTCCCTCCCTCTCCCTGTCCCTCTCCCTAACCCTCCCCCTCTCCCTCTCCCTCTCCCTCTCCCTCTTCCTCTCCCTCTCCCTCTCCCTCTCTCCGTCTCCCTCTCCCTCTCTCCGTCTCCCTCTCCCTCCCTCCCTCCCTTTCTTCTTCTCCCCCTCTCCTACCCTCTCTACACACACACACACACACACACACACACACACACACACACACACATACATCTCTACAACTCATATGACTTAAACTTCTAAAAAAATAAACTGACATCAGAGAGTTTTTGTGAGGAAAGCACTTCCAGGCTGGGAAGTGCTATAAAAATGAGTTGTCATCATCAAATCACCGTAATCAGCTTCAGTATTTTGGGTATAGTGGAAAGAGTATTGGTCAGAAGACCTCAGTTTGAATAACAGCTCCAACCCAAGCTAGCTCTGTTGCACTGGCAGCCTACTAAATGTCTTTGAGTCAATCTCTGTAAAATAGGAATATTTATACTTGCACTACCTCCATCACAAGTTGTTAGGGAGAAAGATAGGCAGGCAACAAACATTGCTCAAATGCTTACTATGACCAGGCATTGCGCTAAGACCAGGAGATACAAATGTGAGCAAAAAGGGAAGACCGTTCCTGCCCTCAGAGAACCGACATCCTAACGGTGAAGATGGCTCCCAAAAGGAAGCCAAAAGGCAGATGCATGGTGGCCAAGTCCAGAGTCAGAAGCAGAGCAGGGAGAGGAATTAAGGATGACCGGCCTGGGCCCTTACCAGAATGATGTCCCAAGTAGGAAATCACCAGTGGGAGAAGGGGAAAGCCTTTTCTAACCTTATACAACTTAAATGCTAGTTTTAAATAGGTCACTTGACCTGGAAAAGAGAGCATTGGACTTGGAGTCAGGAAGACCTGGGTTCAGATTCCACTTCAGACACTAGCTGTGTGACACCGAGCAAGTTACTTTATCTTTCTCAGCCTCCACTCCCTCCTTTTTAAAATGGGAATGATAATAGCACCTACTTCACAGAGTTCAATCAGTGAACTTTTATGAAACATCTGCTGTTTATCAGGCATTGATTGTACTAAGTGATGGTGACACTAAAAGAGGCAAAGGACAAGGATCTGGCCTCAAGGATCTTAGTCTAATCAGGAGGGACAACATGCAAACAAATATATACTATATGAAGCAGGATAAATAGGAAATAATTAACAGAGGGAAGGCACCGAATTAAAAGGGATTGTAAGGAACCAAGAAGGCTTCTAGTAGAAGATGGGATTTTTGTGTGAGACTTCAAGGGAGCCCAGGAATCCAGGAGGCAGACATGGGGAGGGAAAGCATTCCAGGAATGGGGACAGCCAGAGATAATGCCTGGAGCCAAGATGTGGAATGACTTGTTTGTGCAATAGGCCAAGAGGCCAGAATCACTTAATCAAACAGTATTTGTTTGTGAATAAGGTATTAGAAGACTGGAAAGGCAGGATAGGGCTAAGTAAAGAAGAACTTTGAAAATCAAACAGGATTTTGTGTTTAAATTCTGGAGGCAATAGCGAACCACTGGAATTTATTGAGTAGGGAGGTGACCTGGTTGAATCTGTGCTTTAGGGAAATTACTTTAGTGGGTGGAGAATGGATTATAGTGGGGAGAGACCTGAGACAGGCACAGCCACCTGGCAGGCTAATATAATGCAAGTAGTGCATGCTTGAGATTACAAGAACCCACCTTAGAATGGCAGCAGTGTCAGAGGAGAGAGAAGAGACTTGAGAGATGTTATAATGGTGTTGACAGACCTTGGCAACAGCTTGTATATGGGGGATGAGAGATAATGAGAAATCCAGGATGACTCCTAGGTTGTAAGACTGGGAGGATGGTGATGCCACCATGCACCTGCTTTTTGGCTTCTTTTTAGGAACTGTCTGTAGGAGTTCCTGTAATAGGAAAAGTAGAATTGGGAGAGTATTTAGGGGGAAAGATAATGAGTTCTGTTTTGGACATGTGTTTAAGATATCTACTAAATATCCATCACAGATGTCTGAAAGACAATTGGAGATACGAAATTGGTGGTCAGCAGAGAGATAAGAAAGGTAGATTTGATAATCATTGGCATAGAGATGATAATTATATATATATTACATTATTCTGTATATTATGTTATGATATATTACATTACATTATATTACATATATTTTATTATATATTATTATATAACATCATATATGATATATAATATATTAATTATATATAATATATGATAATATAATGTTAATATAATAAAATTATTATATATATATAAAATCAGCTCTATGAAAGCTGATGAGATCATTAAGTGAAGTAGTACAGAGGGAGAAGAAGGCCTAGGACAAAACCCTGAGGGACACCTATGGTTAGAAGGAGTGATCTGGAAGAGGATCCAGTGAAGGAGACAGGAGTGGTCAGAGAGGTGGAAGGAGAACCAGAAGAGAGAGTACTGTCCCAAAAACCTTGAGAGCAGAGAGCATCAAGGAGTATTGGTGAGAAGATCACATGAGGTCGTGTACGTGAAGTACTTTGCAAAACTTAAAAGTACTATAGAATCCTCAGTTACTTTCCTCTACAGAGATAACTCATTCTCCGATTCTGTTCCGTGAAGGAGTGGAATTCTGGACTTGGAGTCGGGCCACATTCATCACTGCTAGCTGTGTGACCTTGGACAAATTGATCACTTCATTTCTCCTAACTTCAGTTTCCTTTATCAATAAGATGAAGACACTATAGTCACTCGAAAGGTTGTTCAGAGGCTTGGCCGAAGCCATGTAAAGTACTTTGCAAGCTTTTCAGAGCTTTCAGCGACATTATCATGACATGTGCCGGTGTGTAGATATTTTTCATTAGCAGCATCTCTTTTTGTTGATAAACTAAAGAAGATGTTACTGGTCTTTGTAATGCATCATGAACATGTCAGTGGGGACACTCCCTGTGTGTCAAATGTAAAATTAGGGAATGGGATGTGGCGGTCTTGAAGGATCTTCTAGTACTAAATCTTAGGATTCTGAAAGTCAGTAGTTGTCCTAAGTTGCTTCATCTGTTACATGTTGTCCTTGAAGAAGTAACCTGCTTTTATCACCTGACCCTCAGAACAACCAAGAAAATAACAGTGTGAGCCTAGAAATCTACTTTCCTCTTTCTTTGAACAACCTGGGGTGGTTGACCATGATTGTTTGCCACAGTGTACAATTTCTGAAACAAGTATATCCACATGGCTTCGTTGGGACACATTTCAGCATCTGAATGAAGTCTTCCTAGTTAGTAAAAACTGACTATCAATTTGAGCTATTAAAAAGGAGGCTAGACTACCTCTGGATGCAGCGGAGTTTTCTTCAGTCCAGGTCCTCAAGCAAAGGCTAGCAGGCAGATCCACCCGTTGGGTTATGTTGGAGAGAAGATTCTTATTTAGGTACCTTTGGGACTAGATTTGGCTTCTGGGGTCCTGCTGCACTCTGAGGTTATGTAGTGATTGTTAACTCAGACTCTGAAAGAGCAACACACTAGTTCTCCCCAAGATTCACTAGAGCTGTTATTCCTAATGATTTCCTGATTTATGTACAGATTTCCCCAGTTTGTGGAAAATAACACTTACCTTTGTTGACTGCGAAGGACATTTTAGAAGGTGAACCAGAAATGATGCAACCTTTTTAAGATTAGCTTTTAAGTGTGAGGTTCTTAATATTTTGGGAGCCACTTTCTCCTTTTGACAGTCTGATGAAACTTATGAACCCATTCTCAGAATAGTATTTTTAAATGCATAAAATAAAATCCATAGGATTATAGAAGAAGCCAATTATATTGAAATGCAATGATTAAAATGCAACACATGCACATGTCATTCGTGGACCACAGGTTGAGAAGCACTATCCTAGGCCAACTCTTAAAATTTTGACTGTGATTTCTCTCCCCAAATAAAGCCTTTCTCTAGTAATTACTACTGAACTTTGAAATTAGAAATATGCTTTTTTCTTTCATCTCCTTACAGCCAAGAAAAAGAAACCCAAACTTTTAAATAAGTTTGACAAGACTATTAAATCTGAACTTGATGCTGCAGAGAAACTACGCAAAAAGGTAGGTTTGCATTCTCATTAACTCAGAAATATATTTTTGTTTTGTGTTGTTGATGATGATGTTTTATATGTATGTGTGTGTGTGTGTGTGTGTGTGTGTGTGTGTGTGTGTGTGTGAGAGAGAGAGAGAGTTATATGTGAATGTAGGAGAAAGAACCCCGGATTGAAGGTTGTGAGACCTGCGTTGTAGCCCTAACTTTTTCACCCAACTAACAAGAAGATTGCATAGATCTCACATTTCTACTCTAGGCACCAAATTGCTGTGGGAAAATGTAGTATAGTGGGAAAAATTCTGAACTTGGAGTCAGGAGAAATGGGTGCAAATTCTGTTTTTAATTATTGCTAATTAGCTCTTTACCTCTATGACTGTTCTTCAGCTGTAACAGAATAAAGAAGGGTTTGTAAAATGCTTGCTATATGCCAGGAGCTGTGCTAAGGGCTTTACAAACTTTTCATTTTAGAGATGCCTCCCTTCCTGGGAGAGAGGTCCTATAATTAATTATCTACATTTTACAGTTGGGGCAGTGACTTTTCCTGTAGGAAGAATTAGTGTAGTTATATGTCTTATCTCAGAAATAACACTGATCTTAGATTATTGACAGAATTATCAGTTTAATTAAATTTCTTAAATGATGTTAATAAAGATAGCATTTTCTATTCATATCAACACAATTTCAAACGTAGGCACAAATGATATTTGTTCACATAAGCTGTAGTTTAGTTAATCAGTGAACTAAAGCTCATTCTCAATAAAGGTTCAAATAAAGTAGTAGGGGAAAATATGTTTCTGTTTGTTCCCAAGGTTCTCAAGTTGGATTATATTTCTATGATTTGGGATTTAGATGTTCATTGATGGTTCATCAAAGGATATTTCAGTAGGGTGGCATTTTGGTTAAAAAATATCTATTTGATCACATTTATTATGTACAGTGTGAATCCTGTGGTTTGAATCTGATTAGAGAGAACCTGATTGAATTTGTCAGAAAAGTTAAATTTTTAAGAATATTATTTTTAAAAAAATAGATATTTGTCATTACATGGATTGGATTCCCACACATCAGCTTGTATAAGAAATGAAGTAGTGGTTCAAAAAAGCTAACTTTGACAATAGAAATGGATGTTTAAATAACTAATTAATTATTTATAAAAGTAAGTGAAAAATCTGAGAAAACAATGGGCCCTTCAGTTAGCTTCTCCCGAAGTCTACTTAATACTCTCACTTGCTCTATAATCCCAAACAGCCAAGTCACTGGATTCTGTTTGCTTTAAACTAATCCAATGTCACTGGTTAACTTTGAACTTGGATGAATATGAAAGGGAAGAGATTAATAGTTAAATGAAAGAAATATTTCAAAAAGTCTTAGAATTGAGTATTTTGTCAGGCCACAATACTTTTACTTTTTTTTTTTAAAGTAATGTCTATGATTACGTAATCATGGTGCCCCTTTACTAATACCAGCAACAACAATAGTTTGAATTTGATGGAGGTAAGGAAAGTCTCCATTTCAAATCCTGAATAAGATTTCTTTTGGGACAGCTAGGTGGCACAGTTGAGAGAGTGCCAAGTCTAAAGTCAGGAAGACTCATCTTCCTGAATTCAGATCCAGCCTCAGACACTTAATAGTTGTGTGTCCCTGGGTAAGTCTCTTAACTCTGTTTGCCTAAGTTTCCTCTTCTGGGAGATAATCTGGAGAAGGAAATGGCAAACCATATCAGTATATTTGCCAAGAATACTTCAGATGGGGTCATGAAGAGTCAGACATGGCTGAAAATGACTGAACAGCAAAAACAAAGAACGGAATAAGTATTTATACAGAACCTACCATGTTAAACACTTCACAAATATTACCCCATTTTAATCCTCACAAATACCCCGGGAGGGAGGTGCTATTATTATCATCCCCATTTTCCAGATGAGGAAACTGAGGCAAACAGGTGAAATGACTTACCAAGCTTTAGATATCTCAGTTACGCCCAGGTCTTCCTAACTCCAGATCCAGTGCTCTGTCCATTGTGTCATCTAGCTAATGTGACTTTGAGTATACTTTTTTCAGCCACATTAAGTCCTGAAGTTCTGGAAGGGCTTGAGTTTGGAAAATCTGTGTTTTTATGCAGTTGACCTCAGTATTACTTAACTGCTACTGCCCATCAATTATTTGTGGGATGGCTTCTGGGGGGTACATTTTATTTGTGGGATGGTGAAGCATGCTAGTGTTGCCTACTGTGAGTAGACAATGAGTAGACTCTCCATACTTTTGAAAGGGGATTCTATGAAAATTCTTGTTACTTTTTAGAGATCCAAAACATTTTCACAATAAACAGTTTTTTTTTCTCCTTAGGACCTAAAACATTTTCCATAGGAAGGTGTTTGAAATTTTAAAGTAACTCACTGGGAGACTAGTTCACTAAGTGAAAAAGATGGTTTTGAAGTAATTTTTTAGGAATAAATCTCCCTCTTAAAAATAGCACACTTGTAGTTATTTCTGCCTTTATTGATGTTCTCACGTCCAAGTTTAAATTCTTAGATAAAACACTTAGACATAATTATATTTAAAACTCATAAAGCAGAAACCACATTTCTAGCAATATAAAGGAATTTCTCACTTTCTAGTCTGTGAATAGTTATAAAGTAGGATATAAATACTTTTCAACCAGAGACAGAACTGGTGATGGATAGAAGCTAGAAAGAAATGAATTTTTTGCCCTTTAAAAGAGAATTTCCCAATAATTATAGGCTGCTATGGGGCTGGCAGGCTATGAATTCCACTGTCACTAGATGACCAGGGGATATTGAAGATAGGATTCCTGTTCAAGCATGGATTGGACTAGATGGCCTCGGAGGTTGCTTCTGACTCTGATATATTGGGATGTATGAATGTTGTCTACAGTACAGATTATTTCATTATGTGCTTAATCAACACAGCAGAAGTCTCCAACATAATAAACAGGAAGCCCAGGTGGTAAAGGCGAACATGAGTGAAATCTATTAGTGGTCATAAAATGATATTTTCCACATTTTAACAACGCACTTTCGGTAATAGGTACCTATATTGTTGACTTGTGATATCCAGCATGGCTTATTTCCAGCCAGAATTTTGTGGTTTATCTGATTTACTCCTGGTTGGGATGCAGTATGAGGAAGGATGTTGTTTGTGCAAGCAGAGGATGTAGGGACGCAAAAACGGGGGGAAAATTCCCATGCTTAATTGTTCCAAAAAGGAAACCAGAGCATGCTCATAACATCAATTGGTTATGTGCCAAGGTCATATAGTATCATTACTATATCATTACTCTCTGGTTCCTTCTCTAGATGCCATAGTTTAGTCACTGGTTTTGCATATATGGCCTCTGAGAAACATATTAAATAACTATATTAAACAACATGCAGTAATGAAGCAACTAGATGGTGCATCAGATAGAGTACTGGGTCTGGAGTCAGGAAGACTCATCTTACTGAGTTCAAATCTGGCTGCAGACACTTACTAACTGTGTGACCCTGAACAAGTCCCTCAATCCTGATTGCCTCAGTTTCCTCATTTGTCAAATGAGCCGGAGAAGGAAATGGCAAACCATTCCAGTGTCTTTGTCAAGAAAACCCCCGATAAGGTCATGAGGAGTTAGATATGACAGAAGTGACTCAGCAGCTATAATTTTGAAGTCAGCATGGAAAGAGGGCTGGCCTTAGAGTTATAAAGGCCTGGGTTCAAGTCCTTCTTCCAACACATAGTAGCCTTATCAGTGTGAACGATTCATTTAATATCTTGGTAGCCTGAGGCATCTCTTTAATGAGTTGCCAACGTGCATCCGTGGAGGGAGTTTTGACCCCAGGATTTCCTGATATTGATGGAGTCACATGTTCTCTCCTTTCCAAAAAGGTAGCATTTTACCGTATTGCATATGAAACTGAAAATAAATTCTTCTTCCCCACCAGGGAAAAATTGAGGATGCTATGAATGCTTTTGAAGAGCTAGTGCAAAAATACCCCCAGAGTCCACGAGCTCGATACGGGAAAGCCCAGGTAAGAGTAGATGGTCTCTCCTGGCTGACTGCCACATTTTTCATGTGTTTATGTTCTCTCAGTTCTGCCTCCTTTCTTTAAGTAGGCCATCTCTAATTTGTGTCTGGTGTGCACAGACATAAATAGGAAATGCTGGGTTTGCATCTGGTTTGTTATTATAGCTATGTTGTACATTACTATATTTACTCACATTTTGCCGCCTCACATCCTTCAATCGCCAAGAAACATTTTTTCTCAGATAATTTCCCACCACCTGCTTTGAATCAGTAACTTTCAGCAAAGAATCAATGCGGCTTTAAGACTGTCAGTCGGCTTTGTTGGTTAGATATGCCTCTCTGTCTGTTTCTCCGTCTCTTTGTCTCTCTCTGTCTCTGAGTTTCTTTCCATTTCTCTGTCTCTCTGTGTCTCTCTCTGTCTCTCTGTGTGTCTTTCTGTCTCTGTCTCGCTGTGTGTCTCTGTCTCTGTTTTTCTGTGTCTGGCTCTGTGTCTGTCTCTCTGTCTCTCTCTGTCTGTCTCTCTTTCTGTTCTTTTTACCTACCTCTCTCCTTCCCTGTTTCCCTCCTAGCCTTTCTCCTTCTCTCCTCTGTCTTTCTTTGTTCTTATGGGTCTCTGGGGAAGGGAGAAATCTATGTAGTATTAAAGGTAATATAAAACCCAAAGATAGGTAAATAGATTTAAAATACAGTATTTTTTTAAAAAGAACATCTGTCAACTAGAAGCAGGGGAATATTTCCTTAGGAAATATGTCTTATATAAAATATATTTTCATCTTCGGAGTGGGATTCCACATTATTCCACTCTGGCCCAGATATGCTTCTCTCTATGTTCCTTTCTACTTCTTTGTCCTCATCTTTCCTGGCTGTTGTGCTAAGTTTATTCACTGGTGAACTGTTGGGTGGGGTATTAATCACCTCCAACCCTTCAGGGAAGTATTAAAACAGTGAAATTGGCTAGAGCAGCTACTCAAGTCTTTTCCTCTCAAGACCTGGCCATGAATATGAAACTTGAAAGCAAATAAAATCCCTCAAGTAAATACCACTACACTTTTTTACTGGCAAATAATCTGACTGTGGCATATCTAATAACACTTTTATGCATGGAACTTTAAAACTTCCTTGCTCTTAGGTGAATGTGGCAGGGAGCCAGGACACAGAGGTTAATACCATTTCTCTCATCTTATTTTAGAACGAAAAAATATTAGGGGAGAATTATGACTTCATATGTTGCTTCTCAACCCTGATATCCTGGGTTTATGTTGAAAACAGCTGTATTGTTTCTGTAGCAGTGGAGAACAAATTTGAAATCATAACCACCTACACATCATCTCTATAAAATACTTAGTTTTGTTTGCTGTTGAGCAGCATAAATCATGGACAGGAGAAAATGAATAGAGCTGTTAAAGAAACGAATAAAACCTGGCCTCAGACATTTTCTAGCTATATGACCTAGGCAAGTAATCTGTCTGCCTCAGTTTCCTCATCTGTAAAATGAACTAGAGAAGGAAATGGCAAACCACTCCAGTGTCTTTGCCAACAAAACCCCAAATGGGGTCACAAAGAGTTGGAATGACCCAACAGCAACAGCAGCATTGAGCAACTGAAGACTTGAGCAGATGGGGTCCAGAAATCCCCATGGTTTCTCCTTGTTATAAAATCCTAATGTTTTGATCTGTATTTTTGGAGGTTAGATGGAGAGTGATTTGAATCTGTGATGTCATCAACGTAGGAAATGGCTGGTCCATTGATCTAGAGGGGCAGTTCATTTGTAATGTTTCAGAGAGTTGATTGGAGGTACTGAGCAGTTAAATGATTTACCCATGGCCGCACACCCAGTGTTCAGAGTCTAAAGCTAGCTTTCTATCAACCGCATCTCACCATCTCTGTGATGCAACCAAGACCGTGACATAAAGCAGAAATGCTAACTTCTGCAAAATTGAATTTTACTGAGAAATTGGAAAAAAAAACTTTAAATGACTATTGTGGTTAATTGTGTCTTACTCTTCCTGACTCCATTTGAGGTTTTCTTGGCAAAGATAGTAGGGTGGTTTGCCATTTCCTTCTTCAACTCATTTTTTTTCAGATGAGGAAACTGAGGCAAATGGGGTTCAGTGACTTGCCCAGGATCACACAGCTAGTAAATGTCTGAGGCCAGATTTGAACTCAGGAAGAGGGAGTCTACCTGACTCTGGGCCCAGCACTCTTGATAAGAGAATCACATGAAGGGAAATCATCTATTGGATGAGTTTTTCAGGAAAGAGTGGAATTAATAATCTGGCCTCCTTATCATGGACTCTTCTGTGATATTCTGTCATTTCTTTTCTTTTTTTTTTAGGATGATTTTTTTTAATTTTAATTTTGATTTTTTTAATGTTTTACAGTCATTTCCTTAAAGTTAAGATTTTATCCCCCCCACCCTTTCCCAATACCCACCTCCCTCCCCGTGACAGCATAAAATTCTGTATAGGTTCTACATATACTTTCCTATTGAGCACATTTTCACTATAGTCACGCTATGTAGTCGAACTAAAATAAATGGAAGAAATCATATAACGAATCAAAACATAATACACTGAAACCCACCCACACACAAACATGATCTGCTACATTCTGCGAATGACTTCCATATTTCTTTGAGTGTGGAAGGCATTTTGCCTTAGAAGACTGACATTAGGATTTTTTTTTTTCTCAGTAAGTTCTTGTGTTATTACAAAGTTCCAAGTCTACCAGAAAAATCTCTCTCACACTGTGGTCGTTGCTGTGCACAAAGTTCTCCTGGTTCTGCTCCTTTCGCTCAGCATCAGGTCATATAAGTCCTTCCAGGCCTCCCTGAAGTCTTCTTGTTCATCATTTCTTATGGCGCAATAGTACTCCATTACATTCATATACCATAATTTATTCAGCCATTCCCCAATTGATGGGCATCCCTTTGACTTCCAGTTTTTGGCTACCACAAAGAGTGCTGCTATAAATATTTTTGTACACGTGGGACCCTTTCCCGTTTTTATAACCTCTTGGGGATACAGTCCTAGTAGCACTATTTCTGGGTCAAAGGGTATGCACATTTTTGTAGCCCTTTGGGCATAGTTCCAAACCGTTCTCCAGAAGGGTTGGATGATCTCACAGCTCCACCAACAATGAATTAGTGTTTCAACTCTCCCACATCCTCTCCAGCATTTATCATTTTCTTGTTCTGTCATGTTTGCCAATCTTACAGGTGTGATGTGATACCTCAGAGTTGTTTTGATTTGCATCTCTCTAATCAATAGTGATTTAGAGCACTTTTTCATATGATTATAGATATCTTTGATTTCTTCCCCTGAAAATTGCTTGTTCATATCCTTTGACCATTTATCAATTGGGGAATGACTTGTATGGTTATATATTTGAGTCAGTTCTCTATATATTCTAGAAATGAGGCCTTTATCCCCAAGCTTAGCCGTAAAAATTTTTTCCCAATTTACTACATCCCTCCAAATTTTGGTTGCATTAGGTTTGGTTGTGCAAAAACTTTTCAGTTTAAAGTAATCAAAATTATCCATCTTGCATTTCATAATGCCTATATTCTGTCATTTCTCACATACAAAGTGATTTCCTAGTTATAATATCTTGCATGTTAATAGGTTATAATATGTGTTGGGATATCTTAGTAGATTTTTTCCTTTATAACAATTGTATAAAAGTCTCAGAAGAGGACCTGACAAAGAACAGCATGCTATCTCAAACAGTACTGATACCTTTTTACACTTTTAGATGAGTCTGAAAATTACCACAGCTAAATCCCTTGAATGCTAGAGTCACAAGAATTGTGAATTATAAACTTAACTCATTTTATGGTCTTGTAGAAGTACTTTTTTGAGGGAGATAATGACATATCACACAGGGAGTTTAAATGGATGACCTAATTATAGACAATATCAATTTCCATGTAAATGATTAGTTTTAGATTATAACATCTGTTCTGTTCAACTTCTCTTATTAATAGACTTTAGACTGATATTAATCTGGTATTATTAAGCTTATTTTTTATCAGTCTTATGTGGTAGATTTTTGAGAATTAAGAACTATTCATAAAACTGGTCTATTTTTCAAAAGCTTGAAAGTACATGAGACATTATAGTTTATAAAATGATGGAAGTTAAAAGAAATAGGTATAATTCAAATTTTAAGGCTTTTATCATTATTTCTATTCAGACTGAACTAATTAAATGATAAATTATCTCAAGAAAGGCTAACTTTGTAACAGGTTTCTTCACATGAACATTGTTATAGATAAAATGGCAGAGTTGAGCAAGTCTTGGGTAGATCCTCATGCTCTCAGGATTCTATCCTCCCTTTGTAGGTGTAGAAACGTTATTTTAGAATCATTTCTCTAAAGTTTTCTGTCATCTCTTCTGAGTCTCCATTGTAGCCTTTAATAGTGTTAATCACCTTCTCCTCTCTAAGATTTTTGTGACACAGATTCCTCTTGGCTCTCTATTTGTAAAATGCTTAGCACAGTGCCTGGCACATAGTAGGTAATATGTAATTGCTTATTTTGTCCCCCAACCTCTGCCTTTCTCCTATCTGTCTGACCCTCTCTTTCTCTGTCTCCTTTGTTAGATGTACATCCCTGCCAGATCTGCTGACCATGGGATTCCCCGCAAGGCTCAGTCCTTGGTCCATGGATCATTTCCTTGTGCTACTCTCACACTTGTTGCAGTATCTCATTGTTTCTACCTTCACAACATCCTTCTACTCCTCTTACTCAGCCATCATCATAATTTAAGCATTTATCTCTTGCCTCATCTGTTGCAGTAGCTTTGTACTTGGTTTTCCTACATCAGATTTCTCCCCATTATAATCCATTTTCTACATACCTGCAAAAAATGATTTTCCTAAATCATAGATCTGACCCTATCATCCCCTTCACCCAGTAAATTCTATTGACTTCCTGTTACTTCCAAGATCAAATATAATGTCCTCTCTTTGGCATTGATGACATTTGGATGGCATAGTGGCTAGAGTGCCAGACCTGAAGTCGGGAAGATTCATCTTCCTGAGTTCAAATCTGACCTCAGACACTTACTAGCTCTGTGACATTGGGCAAGTCACTTAACCTAGTTTGCCTCCGTTTTTTTCATCTGTAAAATGAACTAGAGAGGGAAATGGCAAACCATTCCACTTTCTTTGCCAAGAAAACCCCAAATGGGGTCATGAAGGGACAGACATAACTGAAAAACAGCTGAATTGAATTTGGTATTTAAAGCTCTTTACAATCTAATTCCTTCCTGCCTTTCCAGTCTTCTTGCATGTTACTCTCCTTCATGTTGATCCCGCTACACTAGTCTGCTTGCTGTACCTCAAACATGACTCTCTCCTTCCATCTCTATGAGTTTAGACTTGTATAGAATGTTCTCCCCTCTAACTCTTAACTTGTCTGACTTGCTGCAAGCCTCGTCACACATCCTTCTGCAGATTGAATTTCTTGATCCCCGACTTCCAGAACATTCTTCTCTAAGGTTCCTTTCCATTTACTCCGTATGTAGGTTGTGTACACCTTTCATTTTCATATTGCCTTGCCCATTACAATATAAGCTCCTTGGGAATAGGGACTATTTTTGCTTTTCTCTGTATCCCCAGCGCTTAGCATGGTAACTGGCATGTAATAAATGTTTATTGACGGGCTGACTAATAGTTCAGCCATAACTGATCAGGTTCTGGGAATTGATTAAAGGGGACCAGATTTTTTTAAAAACTGCTTCATAAACCATGTGCTAATTTGTGGATTTATAACGACAACTCTGCTTGGCAGAATAAAGAATAGTGGTCACTTGCACACACCATTCCCTCCTACTGGCTTTAAATCTTGTTGTCCAGGTAAGGGTATTCACCTAACTGATCAAATTATATACTAGACAGTTGTTTGGTGGAATGGAATTAGAGCAGAATGGTTCAGATATTCTTGGGGTGATTTCCATTAAGCCATGATAAAAGTAGATGAATTGTCCTTCCCATAAGAATTATTTCCACCTTAAAAGATTGGATTAACTCTCCCTTGCACTTTGCTGAACACCAACTTAACCCATTTTGACCATCCAACTTTCCATTTTTGGTATTCCTTATTAATAACCCAAACTTCTGTCATTATAGTACTTTGGTATCTGACCCACGATTTCTAAGATGAAAGCTTATTTTGGCATTAGTCAGATTTCAGGTGAGTTTGTTAATTTCTAATCTTTGGGGAAGGTCTCCAGAAATCTCTGCTGAGATGTAGGAAACACCCTCCTCTTCTTATCAGCAGGAAGGGGAAAGGAATGATCATTATATGTCACCTGCTGTATGCCAGGCACTGTGCTGGGCACTTTACAAATACTGTCTTATTGGATCCTCATAACAGTCCTGCAACATTGGTGATGGTATTACCACCATTTTACAGTGAAGAAAACTGAGGCAAACAGGTTAAGTGGGCTTGCCCATGGTAATATAAGTTAATGTGTCTGATACCATATTTGAACTCAGGGCTTCCTGATTCTAGACCCACAGAGCTACCTCTAAGGAGGTCATTAGGTCATCTCTGAGGGAGGATTTTTCCTGAGAACATTTATTTACACACATAACTGATCTCATGAATGTCTGTTGATTTTTGGTCACAAATTCTGGGGTCACAACTTGTACATTAACTGCAGCTATAAGGATTAGCACATTAGCATGTGGCAGCAAAAAATAGTGAATACAGCA
Source organism: Bettongia penicillata ogilbyi (assembly GCA_023548195.1). Lineage (NCBI taxonomy): Eukaryota > Metazoa > Chordata > Mammalia > Diprotodontia > Potoroidae > Bettongia > Bettongia penicillata. Next base: position 1,384,994 of record JAJHZJ010000323.1, read on the forward strand.
GGGGTCTTAGTGGATCTGAGTTCAAATTTTGCTTCATATTTTAGATAATAACAACATTTACATAGCATTTACTGTGTGCCAGATGAAGTGCTAAGTGCCTTATAATTATCATCTTAATGGATCCTCACAGTATCCCTGGGAGGTAGGTGCTGTTAACTTCATTTTATAGATGACAAAACTGAGGCCGACAGAGGCTGAGTGACTTGCCCAGGGTCACACAGCTAGTATGTGTCTGAAGCTGGATTTGAACTCAGGTCTTCCTGACTCAACATGCAGCACTCTTTGTACTACGCTACCTCAGGCACTTAACCACTTTCATCTTCAGTTTTCTCACATACAAAATAGGGATAATAGGAATGCCTACTGCATCAAATGATGTAAAATATCCTATTGGATCAAACATGCAAAGTGCTTAGCAAGATTTAAAATGCTATATAAATTATTATTATTATTTTTATATAGACTTGAAATTAAAGATGCTGGCTGTGTGACCATGGGTACATTACTTGCCCTTTCAGTGTACCAGCCATCTCTCTAAGATTTTAAGCTACTCTAAGATTCTGCATCCGCATAATTTCACCCTGGCAAGTTCCCACCTCAGTGAAATCGTAAGAATGAACCGAAGGGGGAGTGAGGGGAGAGGTTTTGCTAAAAAAAAAGCTGATTTCTTGTGAAATATTACTTTGTGGACTCTAATTAGTGTATTTTTTCCTCAAATACTTAACCATATCCTTAAAAATATAGTTTGCTACATCAGTATAAAATTAATCTGATATAAAATACAAATTGAAAAGAAACTAAGAATTAGAATCTTCCCCACCCACAACACCTATGATATGTATTATCCTTAGTTGTATGAAGATTTCATTTCACTTAATATCTCTTTATACTACAAAATACTGGATACTTGCATTTGCATTTCTTCTGTGTTTTCTTCCTTCCCTTTCTCGGTGGCATATAATTTTCTTTTAAAACATGACCCAAAGTTAATGAGAATGGATTATTATCTTTCTTAGGAAGACTCTGTGATGCTCTCAGAGCTGATCCAGCGATTCTAACAGTTTTCTGGTTTCGTGTAGTGTGAAGATGACTTGGCTGAGAGGCGGAGGAGCAACGAAGTTCTCAAGAGAGCCATCGAGACTTACCAGGAGGTGGCTGACCTGCCAAATGTCCCTGCTGACCTGGTGAAGCTCAGCCTGAAAAGGCAGTCGGAGAGACAGCAATTTTTAGGTAACACTAAATACATTTTTTAAATGGAAATCAGGTCAGCATGAAATGCCTGACTTTGAAGGTCAAATAGAGATGAAGTCTTCCGTTTTATAACTGAGTCTGGGTAGGTTATCTAGCTAATTTTATGAAGGTTACCTATAAAACTGAAGTCTCAATCCTAGCCCTTATACAAAGAATTCAAATAGTAAGTGGAAAGAAGACAATTAAATAGGCTTAAAAAACTAGAAAATTATAGATCTATAGCATCTTTACAGAAAAGAAGCCAATAACCCTACTGTATGCAAACAATTAAAAAAAAATCAAGAAGTCAGTTTTTCAGTGTATTAAGGAGAAGAAAGATACTATTGCCAGTCTCTCTGACCTATCTAGACTCATACTCTGGCAATTCTGGGTAAGAGAAAGCATCAAGTGTATTCAAATTTAATTTAAGCTAGGCTTTCGATTTAATTTTATGTGACATATTTATCCATAAACTTGGAAAATTAGTTCTAAGCCATATAATTGTTAGATAGCTGCTGTTTTGGTTGAAGGATGATATACCTGAAGAAATTATACTAATATATCATTATGATATATCATCAGTCATATAGTGCCGTAAAGTTTACAAAATGCTTTACTTATTTGAACTTCTCAACAACACTGGGAAATGCATACTACAGATACTGTTATTGTCATTTTACAAATGAGGAAACTGAAGCCCCTCAAGGTTAAATGTGACTAGAATTGCACAGCTAGTAGTATTAGTGATTGATAATGATAACTAACAATTACAAAGCACTTTAAAGTTTGAAAAGTGATTTACAAATATTATTTCATCTGATCCTCATTAACTCTGGGAAGTAGTTGATATTATTACATTCACATTATCAGTGAGGAAACTGAGACAACAGGATTAAGTGAATTGACCAAAGGTCACACAATAAAAGTCTGAGCCTGGATTTGAACTCAAGTCTTCTTGATTTAAATCCCAGAATTCTGTCTATTTGCCACATACATAAGAAACTCCAAAATACTGAGAAAGTTAAGAATTCTTGGCTATTTTTCTTGTCATATAAATTCAAGTGTTATCCCAAGATTTAGTCTTTAGCCCTCTTCTCATCCTCTTCTCCCTTGATTTCCTGTCCTAGGAGGGCAATTATTAACCTCTCTGCAGATGATTTCCATCTATCTGTCTGGCCCCATTCTCTTCCCTGAGTTTCATTTCCTCATTTTCATTGCTTTATGCAAACTTTAAATTCCCCTAATTTCATGTGGTCCCCTCAACTTCCTCCTTCTGGTGATGGACCCACTATCTTATGAGGCACCTAGACTCAAAACTGTAGCCCATAGCCATAAGCCAAGCTCCACAGCCAAAGACTTGCCAGGTCCCGTCTGTTGTTCTTCTGTCTCTTGCTGATACGAGATATCTTAACTTATCTCTTCTAGCCATCTCTTTCTCTTAACTCTCATAGACTCACACTGCAGCCTTTCTAGATCAGTCACTTCTCACCTAACCTACTGTTTTACCCTTCTATTTGGTCTTCCTGTGATTAGCTTCCCCCTTTCAGTTCAAGGCAACAGACACTTAGGTCCAAGTCCCTAAGTTAGGCACTGGCATGGATGGTAGGGAGATACAAAGATAAATATGACATGGTCCCTACTCCCATGAAGTTCTCTGGTCCATCCTTCACTTAATCACCAAAATATATGTCCTGTTGTACTCATCTGACCACAGCACACTTTTTACCTATAGGATAAAAATATAGATGCTTTCATTAGAATTTAAGGCTCCTGAGAGTCTGAGTGAGAACCACTTTTTGAACCTTATTTCACCTAACCATCCTGCTTTCTCTCTTCTATCTGTAATGGACAACTAATTGCTCCTTGAGCCCATTCTGTATTCCCTTGCCTCAAAGCATTCACGTAGATTATGTCCAGCAGCTGCAGTGTTCACACACCTTCCCTCTTCTACTAAAACCTAGATAAGAAAGCATCTCTTCATAGGACTTTCCCTAATTATCACAGTTAAAGGGAAAGGATTACTCCTTCCTTCCATATTCTCAAAGAACTTTTCTGGATCTTTCTTTTGTACTTTCCAATTTCTACCTTGAATCATACTCTTATTTCTATATATGTTGTACCTCTCTACTTTCATCCCTCCCAACCCAGTTAAAATGCAAGTTGCATAAGGAAAAGGATGTCTTATTTTTTGCCCCCTAGAATCTACTCTGTGCCCAACATGGAAAAAGCAACTAAGTGTTCATTGAACTGAATTGCCTTGGGAAACATCCACTCTTGTATTCAACATTTCTATATGTTATACTTTGCCTTTAAAATAAAAATCATAGCTAGCTAGACCCTTTGGGCTGACAGATGCTTTTTGCCACACCCACATGCAGGACCAGCAAAGTGATAAGTGAGCGGTTGGTTTTGGCTGTCTTCACAGGGATATTTCTACTGGACAACACTAAATATTTAAATATAAGAAGTTAAGTACTAAGAATTCACTCTATCTTCTGAAGGAAATGGGGAAGAAATATTATAAGAAGGATAGGTAGGGGAAAGAAGCTGTATGGGAGGTCTAGGAAGTTATTCTTATCATTTGTGTGTGTGTGTGTGTGTGTGTGTGTGTGTGTGTGTGTGTGTATTGGGGCAGGATCACACCTTTAAGTAACCCAGAAGATTTTAAATTTATCTTGTTTTTCACGACTGTCCTTGGTACCTAAATATATTAATGTTTTAAAACTCTTACTCTTAAGATAGACTGGTGCCAACTTTAGTTCAGCTTTTGCTTCTTTCCTGAAACTTCAGGTTTTCCACATCTTTCTTTGGATATGTCCACTAATATAGATCCTAAATGTTCTTTTCCCATTTCTGTATCTTAATTTTATCATAGCCATAACTGCAAACTTCAATTCTGATTTTTGGCCAGATCACATATTATTACTTCAAAGTCTTTTTGTTCTGTACTTAGCCAATTCTTTCTCATTTTACATTTTTTGCAAACTAACCTACATTCCTTTTATTGAGACTCATTCTTTTTCCTTCTGACCATTTCTGCTATTTAACCATACATCAAACATCTTTAAAAGAGGCAGTGTGGTTTATTGAATAGAAAGTCTGCTTTGGAGTCAATGACAGACTGTCTGACAAACACCAATTGTGTGATTGGGAAAGTCAGTTAAACCTTTCAGTAGAGAGCTGCCAAAGGAAACTGTATATAAATTGTAAAACGTATTCTTATCTGTGTGGGTAAAGCATATTTCTTCATTGGAACTTCTCTATATTGATGATATCATAATCAAAGTCCACACACACACGTACACACATACACACACACATCAGTATGTATGTATGTATGTATGTATATATTTGTACATAATTAATGAGGGTATATTTTCAAAAGTTCTTTTTTTTCTCCTCATGGAACATGCATTAATTGGGATCATGGAGTTTTAGCTTATATTACCCTTATATAGACCTTCCTAGGCTTCCCATTTATGTAGCTTCTTCCCCCTACCTAATCCTGCCATATATTTCTCCATCTCCTTTAGAAGACATATTGAACTTCTTAACTCTTAATGTTTTCAAAATAGAAATATCCCTGAAAAGGGCCCGAAATACACCCTATATTAAATATTTTCTAAATTCTGCACTATCCTGGTCACTCTCCTCATGTTGCATTTGAGTTTATCAATTTCTTTCTTCAGATACATACACAAAGCAAGGGCAGCTAGGTGGTGCAGTGGATAGAGCACCAGTGCAGGAGTCAGGAGGACCTGAGTTCAAATCTCACCTCAGATACCTGATAGTCACTAGCCATGTGACCTTGGGCAAGTCACTTAACCTCATCCTGCCTCATCCTGGGTCATCTCCAGTCATCCTGATGAATATCTGGTTACTGGAATCAGATGACTCTGGAGGAGAAATGAGGCTGGTGACCTGCACAGCCCTCCCTTACTCAAAACAAAGTCAAGTGCAAGTTATGTCATTATTTCTCTGGTGGCATGGTCTTCTTTGGCAACAAAGGACAAACACACACACAAAGCAAACTGCAGACTGCAGTTACCCAGGTGTTAGCCTGACTAGAGCAGAGTACAGTGGGACTCTCACCTTCCTTGTTCTTGACATTACTCTTTTCTTAATATGACTGAGGGTTGTATTAGCTTCTTCGGTAGCCGCAGCATCCCCTTGGCTCATGTAAATTCTACAGTCGATTAGGTTTTACTCAGACGTTTTTATGTTCTTAGACATTTTTCTTCATCTTAGAAACAGCATTGCTGCATTTCCCCTCATTACTTATCTTCCTAAGTACCATGATAAATAACTGTTCTTCCCAAAAAGATTCCTTGTATCCTAGTCACTTCTTAAAAACCTGCAGGGTGCCAATCACAAGCAACTCCCCAAAACTCATAGAAAAGAATCACTTTTGACATTAGTGAATTAAGGACTCTTGTAGAATTGAGTTGCCATGAATGTTGACCTGGGTGTTGTAGTACATGTTCTTGCCCACCAGAGGGTGATATAATACTGGAAAATGTGGCATGCTCCCTAAATTGGTGATTTCTTACCATCATGAAACTGGGGACACACCTGAAATTTCAGTTAAATGTAGACTTTCCAAGAATAGTAATGCTTTCTCAGTCTCTGCAGCGACTTTTTTCATAGAGCAGGTAGACTGGATTTTTTTCATTCTCTGAATGTCTAATAAAAAGGGAAAATATGCCATAAAAATGTTGAGTTATTTTTAGCAACTTAAAGGAAAATGGCACAAAATAAAGCCCTGCAATATGATTATAAACAAGTACCAGAAGTGGGAACTTCTTAAGAACTTCTGTAATTGACATTCTGTTTTTCTTTGTCCCCATAATATTGCAACTAGTTAGACTTAACGTTGAGTACTTCCTAATAGAGAGCCATACATTTTAGAGTGGTGATAGTGGTGGTGGTTATTGATGATAAAATGCAGAGTATCATTAGGAAAACCTGAGTTGAAATCCATTCTCAGACATTTCTTTAATGTATGACCCTGGGCAAGTCATTTAACCTCTGTCTGCCTCACCTGTAAAGATGAGATAAGAAAGCACCTACCTTTCAGAGCTGTGAGGATAAAATGAGATGTTTATAAGGTGCTTTGCAAACCTTAAAGCACTATATAAATTCAAACTGTGATGATGATAATGATGAATTTGACATATCCTGGGGAAAATAAGATTCAGAGGCAAGACAGAGCAATGGATCTGGAATCAGAAAGACCTGAGATCAAATCTAGTTGTGTGATCCTGGGCAAATTACTTAATTTCTGTCTGCCTTCAACTATAAAATGGAGATCATAATAGTACCTATATCCCTGGGTTGGTGTCAGGATCAAATGAGATAATATTTGTAAAGTGCTTAGGGCAATGCTTGGCACATAACAGGTGCTCTGTGAATGGTGTAAGTTGCCAAGAGGCCACTTTTAGCCTTGATCTCCTTTTGAGGTCTTTAAATGGAAGTTATTTGAACACTTTTGATATATGTTATGCTAAGGATTCCTTTACAAATGGATGGGATAAGATGGACGCTGAACTCCCTTGATTCTATAGTACTTAGTCATGTTTTATCTACCTTCAAGTTTCATCGAATGATCTCTTATGATTTGTAAACGCTGAATATACTCAAGTGTACTTTTCTTCTGTTTTCAATCAAATCAGGTCACATGAGAGGCTCCCTGGTTACGCTTCAGAAATTGGTTCACTTGTTTCCCAATGATACTTCTTTCAAGAATGACCTTGGAGTGGGTTACCTCTTGATTGGTGACAATGACAACGCTAAGAAGGTTTATGAAGAGGTAAAGAAGCATTTTATCTCTCACCACCAAAATGACTTGGTGTGAATGTTAAGCCAGTCAGTAAACAAGCTCCGTGTGCCGGGCACTGTGCTGAGTGTTGGGACAGTTCCTACCTTCTGGAAGCTTACAGACATAAAAGGAAGTTGAAAAAAAGCGGGGAGGAGGATTGGGGAGAGTGGTAGACCGTATTGGCCAGAACACCCTCCTTAAGTGAAGGTTCTCCAGAGCCATGCAGTCAGAGGGAGAGACTGAAGGGGGCAAAAGGTACATGTGGGGGTCCGAAATACAGGGCTGGAGTGATCTGGGAAAAAAAGATTTCTGGTTGGTTGGAGGAGGATAAGGAAGAGAAATCTTCAGTACAGCCTGTTGAAGAAATGAAGTTATTGGATTAATTCCGGATTGTGTTATAATGCCTCTAATACTGAATATAAATAATAAGCTCTATTCTTTATACTAAATTATGTTAATTGCCCATTTTCTCTTCTTTTATACTATTCTCCCCCCAAAAAAAATTCTGCTTTCTATTTCCTGATTCTAGGTGCAGACTCTCAATGCTACTCAACATATGTCACAATATTAACTTTGTGGTGTTAAAATGTTAGGATGTTTATTTTCTGTTGCATAAGATGCATTTATTTTTAAAAATAAAAATGCGAACATCAAAGTGCCCATATCTTGATTATAGGGATTCAATGGACTTTAAAAAGACTGCACAGCAGATAGAAGAGAAATATTCACACATGGTCTACGCACATTTCAGTCCCATCAGTTGTGTGTGTATGTATCACATAGACTTGAAAGGGCTATACTTTCTTCTTCTTTTCCAAGAAAAAAAGTAGACTATTTAATGTTCTTTCAATAATAATAATCAATCAGTCATTATTCAGTTGTATCTGACGCTTCCATGACCCCTATGGGGTTTGCTTGGCAAAGATACTGAAACAATTTGCCATTTCCTTCTCCAGCTCTTTTAACAGATAAGAAAACTGAGGCAAACAGGGTTAAGTAACTTGTCCAGGATCACACAGCTAGTAAGTTTCTGAGGCCAGATTTGATGAATCTTCTTTTTTATGTACTATTTATTTTATTTTTTTCCAATTACATATAAAGACAATTTTTAATGTTCATTTAAAAAAATTTTGTCTTCCAAATCTTTCTACCCTCTGCCTTCTCTTACCCCCAAAAAACAGTCAGCGATTTGATACATGTCATATATACACCATCATGTAAATACATTTCCATGTTAGTCATGTTATGAAAGAAGAAAACAAAATGAAAAAGTTGAAAGTAAAAAAGTACGTTTCAATCTGCATTCAAACTCTTATCAGTTCTTTCTCTGAATGTGGATAGCATTTCCCATCATGAGCCTTTTGTAATTGTCTTGGATAATTGTATAGCTGAGAAGAGCTAAGTCCTTCATAATTGATCATTGCATGATGTTGCTGTTAATGTGTATGGTGTTCTCCTGGTTCTGCTCACTTCATTTTGTATCAGTTCATGTAAGTCTTTCCAGGTTTTTCTGAAACCATCCCTCTCATCATTTCTTATAACTCAATAGTATTCCATTGCTTTCATATACTATGACTTACTCAGCTATTCTACAATTTATGGGCATTTCCTCAATTTCCAATTTTTTGCTACCACAGAAAGAGCTACTATAAATATTTTTGTACATATAGGTTCTCTCCCTTTCTTTATGATTTCTTTGGGATACAGACCTAGTAGTGATATTGCTGGATTAAAGGGTATGCATAGTTTTACGTCCCTTTGTACATAGTTCCAAACTGCTCTCCAGAGTGGTTGAATCAGTTCAGAACTACACCAACAGTCCATTAGTGTCCAGGTTTTCCACATCCTCTGCAACATCTGACATTTTCCTTTTCTGTCACATTAGCGAAACTGATAGGTATGATGTGGTACCTCAGAATTATTTTAATTTTCATTTCTGTAATCAGTAGTGATTTGGAGCATTTTTTATATGACTATAAATAACTTTCTTCATCTGAAAACTGCCTGTAAATATCCTTTGGCTATTTAGAAGATGAGTCTTCTTGACTTCAGGCCCTGTGCTCCATAGCTGCCATAATATAATAGCAGGCATTTATGTAGTTTTTTAAAGTTTGCATAGCCCTTTATAAATCTTATCTCATTTCATCCCCACAGTGACTCTGAGAGGGAACTGCTATTATTATATCCATTTTGCAAATGATGAAACTGAAATAGATAGAAGTTAAGTGACTTACCAGGGTACACAGCTAGAAAGTATCGGAGATCAGATTTGAACATGGATCTTCCTAATTCTAGGCCTAGAGATCTATCCACTGAACCACCTAGCTGTTGTCTTCAACTCCATCCTGCTAAGAATATGGAAGTAAATTTTTCACGCATTAGTAGGGCATTGACTGTCCACATTCAGGAAAGCTGCAAAAGAGACTTTAGCATATTGTATAGGAAATTTATATAAATGATTTCTGCAGTCCTGTTCAGCTCTGTGTCAATGGTTTCATAATTCCTTCAGGCTATCAGGGTATTGTTTAGGGCATAAAAGAAATCATTTACTAAATAGATTTTAAAGACCTGAAAAAAAGTTAACACCACTCAGCTATCATATAGTAATCTTTCTGAGTCCCACTTTCCTCATCTGTAGTAAGCATAGATGGCACTTAGGATTCTCTTAGCACTATATGTGCAGTTGCATGGTCCCTTCTTACTTACCAAGATTGTGTATTGCTGATGTGTGGTGTAGCAGACAGAGATCTGGCCTTAGAAATGGCAAAACATAACTTCAAGCCTGACCTGGGGCACACACTCTCTGTGTGTCTGTGGACAAGATCAAATGACAATAAGTGCTTAGCCCAGTGCTTGGCTCATAGTAGGTACTATATAGGGCAGCTAGGTAACCTGGGGTCAAGAAGACCTAAATTCAAATCTAGCCTCGGACACTAGCTATGTAACCCTCAGCAAGTCACTTAACCCTGTTTGCCTCTGTTTCTTCATCTGTAAAATGAGCTGGAGAAAGAAATGGCAAACTACTTCACTATCTTTGCCAAGAAAACCTCAAACGGAGTCACAAAAAGTAAGAAGTGATTCAAAGACAGCAACAGGTGCTATAGAAATGTAAATGGTGACGATGGTGATGCCACTTGCCCCCAGTGCCTGACACACCCTTTTAAGAACATAAAGAACAGTTGCTGAGGCACGCTGTTAGAAGCAATTTTCTCACTAAGAATTCTTTACACTGGTTGAATCACAGCTATTAAAGGAAAAAGAAATTCATTATTTGTAGCTAATGCTTGACTAAATCTACTTATAATTGTTTTTTCAATTGCCATGTGTAGTTATTGTACCCTCAAACTAATAAGAAAATCAGATCATAACAGTAGCATTTTATCCTGCATTGGGCTGTTGAAGCCTCTTCTGTCTTAAATTCAGGAATCAGTGCATATTAATTAAGCTCCTACACCTATAAGATACCATGGTTAATATCTCAAATGCAGGATCCAGAATCAGATGTGGGTTTGAGTCTAAGCTCTTTTACTTTCTTTTTCTACATCACTGGGCAAGTCCCTTCACTCTTCTGAGTGTGTTTCAGTCTCTGAAATTAGGGACTAGGACCAGATGATCTTTGAGGTCCCCTTGGTCTCTGCATCTTAGAATCTAACGTGTACCTTTACCCTGATTAAGAAGAGAGGCACTTTAATCTTCTGCTAAAGGATAAGCTTAAAATGACCTTGATTTTTTTTAATATAACATTTCTAATATCTACAAATTGTTTGATATTTTGAATATGTTTGGAATGCAAAGTGTTGAAACTAGTATGTTTATTATAAAATCATTTAAAATTTCATTTTGGCAACTTAAGTTGCTAATGCCTTTAACAGTTTGGGGGAACCTGTGGCCTTGAGGCCACATGTGACCCTCTAGGTCCTCTAGGGCAGCCCTTTCACACTTCATAGGAAATTTAGTTTCAGTCACAGAGCTGCACTTGAGGACCTAGAGGGCCATGTGTGGCCTTGAGGCCGCAAATTCCCCACACCTGGCCTATAACAAGACAGCAAATGTTATATCTGCAGAATTTGGGGATAGTGTTTTTTTTGTTGTTTTCAAGCCAGCTCTGTATTTAATAATGGCTAGAGTTCCAACAGAGGCACCAAGCGAAGTGTTTGCAGAAGGTCCTGGTTTGTCCCTTTGATACCATTGTCAGGGATTAGGGAAATATTCCAAACATTCAAGCTTCTCTTAAAAGCTCACAATGAATCTGCCATCCGTTAATTTATGTAAACCTTTTTTGGTCTGCAGTCTCCCCTACTAGAGGACTGAGTCTTAGAGATAGGGAGCATTTTAGTTCATCTGTACAGAATTATATTTAATTATACTAAATACGGAAGTAATTATATGCAGCATGGCCTAATTGTCTCTAGCCATAACTTCTGTGAAGCATCGGTAGAATGTGGTGTTTTCACATCACATCCCAGAGCTGTGGTTTTCTTTGGAGTGGTTGTTTTCTTTCCATTTTCACTTCCAAGCTGAAGATCCAAAACAGAGATTTTTGTTTTCTTATCTAAAGGTAACCTGATGGAAAAATGTGTTTTACTTGGTAATAATAGTAATAGCAACAGTACCTAATATTGGTCTATTGCTTTAAAGGGTACAAACCACTGTAAAATGTTATCTCCGTGAGCTTTCCTTCACACAAATTTTTTTAAACCCCCAAATAATTGGATTTTGGTTATGCTGTGTAAAATAGTACTTTCCCTGTCTTGTTCCATTGTGTAATTACTCCTGCTCTTAATTCCAGAGATGGTGAGGTGGTGTACCTAGAACTATATAAAATATATCTGAGTTCTTTGTCATCTGGCTTTTAAGAAATGTATCTCTCTGCTATGTGGGCACAGAGGACTTAGTACTTTAGGACTCCTATTCAGGTTTCCTTTTGTGTAAATGGATTCATAAACACTTGTACTCAATATTGATTTGGTTTGAGTGTAGTGTACTCATGCATTTCAAAGATCCTCCAGCCTGGATGTGGCCCACAGTTTGTCCAAAATAGGAAGGCTGGTCATATCACTTAAGAAGCAGAAATACAAATGTATGGCAGCATAGGAGGCAGAAAGATGGGGTGTTTACATGAGACTTCATGTCTATGACTTATTTAGTTTCATTCAATCACTAGGTAGTGAGCACACACATTGTGCCTGGTGAGGAATATGAAAGAAATGACAGCATTTCTGCCTTCAAATATTACAGAAACAGTTGAGGAAATAAAGCATACACAGTTTGAGAAAAATAAAAAATTAGGTGACAAAATATTTGGTTCTGGCAGTCAATCCTTTCAGAGTCGATTGGAGAAGCAGTCTTCACGTACTTTTTCTGGTTAAGTGTGAAGCTTTCTCAATGACTCTGCCCTTCTCTAGCCAGTCACAAGAAACCACACTTCATGATGAAGAGCACTCAGTTCAACATTTTCTGAGTCTTGAGGTGAATATTGGAGTCAATATCCATTTGCTCATTTATTTTATAGATTTTTTTTCTAAGTTTAGAACAGGGAAATAATAACAGTTATTTCTTGATTATTTTAATATTGAATTTGGAACATTCAGAATAATTTATTTCTAAACCTACTTAATTTGTGTGTGTGTGAGTGATAATTTCACCCTATATTTTACTGCACACTACTTTGGATCACGGATTGTGTACCAAAGCTTCTCTGGTAATTAATGAAGGAAAAATAAAATTTGAAGTCATCCTGTAACATGATGGGATGGAGGAGGTTGTAGCAAAGGGGAAATGGAGATAAAATGCTAACTATTTAGAATTTCCCTTGGTTATTATTTATTCTGTTGAAAAATCTGAGTTATCAGTAACTGTCATAAAAGTAGTTCATTGCTCCTAATCACTAGAAATAGAATTGAAATCATATTTCTACAAGTCACACAATATAGAAAGTGGACCTTGTTAATTTCAATAACTGCCTGTCCTTTTTGTTGTTAAAAAAATTGTCCCTATAAGAATTATTACTCAGAAATATTAATATCCCATGTGTTGAGTGAAATCATTGAGCTAATATTAATAAATTCTTTGATGTGAGAAAAATTCTTTTGTTTTTCACCTTAAATCTCTAATCCTAATGTAGATGCCAACACATCAAGGTCAGCCCTTAAAATGTTTTGAAAATCATTTCCAGAATTTGTATTTAACTGTGGTTCTTTATTTGGTTCTCTTGAAAACAGGTTCTGAATGTGACTCCTAATGATGGCTTTGCCAAAGTGCATTATGGGTTTATCCTGAAGGCTCAGAATAAAATTGCTGAGAGCATCCCTTATTTGAAGGTAAACTGTCACTGCCCTTATTTCATCTTGAAATTCCTTGGAGTCATTTGGATGCCCTTGATTATGCATTATGGATTGATTGTCATAGATTCTACATTGATTGATATTTGCTGCTGGGTCTTTTCTGCAATATGTGTACCCTCTCCCCAAGACCACCATATGCACTGTATTAATTTACCCTATAGTTGAAAATATGTTATGTACAAAAATGCTTAATGTGGGTATCAAAGAGAGCATGGAGAAATATCTTAAGGAAAAATTCTCAAAATAAATCTGTGACATTTATTGCTTTTGGAAATGACAAAAGATAAAAAAGGAAAGCAATAATTATTTTAATGTCTTTTAAAAGTTAGTTCAATCAGTGCATTATTTTCTGTAAGAAAATCAACTGTAAATTATTTCAGTGGTCATTACCATGGGATGGAGGTACTGATAAGACTGCACATATAAAATGAGGTGAAGAATTGAAGCTATCCAAATCAAACATGCTAATCTAAAACATTCAAGTTATGTTACCAATGTGTTTGCCATGGCCAAAATCATGTGTGGCCTTGGTGACTTTGGTTAGCTGGGAAACTACCATAGTGATATGTTGAATTGTTATACCTCTTACAAAGAGCTTAAAGTGCTCCATAAAGATGATGTCAGTTCTCCTCCCTAGGATGTAAGGAACCATGAAACCATCTTGAGGCACAGGACTCTGGCCCCAGGCTCCTTTCCCTTCTTTCTCCTGGGCTCTCATGTCCTTTATTACAAATCCCTGTTGGAACTTTTAACAGGCTGTCTAGTAAACAACTCAACATACCAAGAATGGAACTCATAATTTTTCCCTCTTCCAACAAACTTTTTTTTTTCCCCTCTTCTAACAAACTCCTCCATTGCTTTTGAGGGTACCCCTTTCATCCTGGTCATCCAGTTTCACAGATTTGCTGTTTATCCTTGACTAATCATGCCCACTCCCCCAGTATATCAGTGAAGTGCCAAATCTTGGCACCTCCAGCACATCTCTTATATCTTTCCTCTTCTTTCCATTCACATGCCTCTCTTTTGGTCTGGCTTTCATCATCTTTTACCTGGTCCCTCTCCACTGCCAGGCCATATTCTGCAGTGTTTTTCCTAAAGTATAAATCTGACCATATCACTCCCCTAGTTAATAAACTCTTAATTTTCCCTATTACCTCTCTGGTTAAACTCTACTGTCTCATGTTTAAAGTCGTTCAAAAACTGGTTCCAAGCTACCTTTCTGGTTTTATCATGCTTTATACCTCTTTAGTTTCTGTGGTCCAGGAAAACTGGCCTCTTCCATCTACTGGCCTCTGTGTTGGCTGCTACCTATGCCTCTATATACTCCTTTCTCAACGTAATCATTAGGCTTCCTCAATTATTAGATGAAGGCAATACTTTAGAGACCTTTGTTGTAGGAAAAGTGTTTTGTAACAAAAAAGGATAGGAATTAGGACTAGAGCTGGCATTTTACTTAAAAAAGGAAGGTCCTGGATAAGGAAAATCCCTCTACCAATGCAGATAGATACTTGCTCTACAACTTAGAGCTTCTGGGACTTAACCTTGAGTACTAAGATGTTAGGAGACTTGCCCAAGGTCACCCAGACAGTTTATGTAAGAGCGGGGAACTTCAACCCCAGTCTTTCTGACTTTGAGACCAGCTGTGAGCTCTAGTACGTATGTATGATGCTCTCTCTTTAGGAAAGGAGATAAAAGAGTTTTTAAAAGAAGTCATCTCCTAAAATATGGAGAATTTAGAGTACAGTTCCTTGAAACTAATATCCTTTTATTCTTTTCCACTTTCCACTTCTTGCTCATCTCTTTTCCATGCTTATCACTTTCAGCCAGTAGAGCATGAGGTCCTTGAAGAGAAGGCTTGTTTTTTGTCTTTGTATCTCTAACAGGTAAACCATGGAACATTGCACATAATCATTTAGTGAATTGAAAGAGGGAAAAATGAGCAGAATGGTGAAAAGGAAAGACCATTGAATTTAGAGTCAGAAGAACTAGTTTTGAATCTTGTTTCTACAACTTAATATCGATGTGACCTTGGGCAAATAAATTCACCCCACTGGGTCTTCATTTCTTAATTTGTAAAAATGCCTAGGAGATTTCTGAAGGCTCTTCTAGTTTTAAATCTTTCGGTTCTATTTTAAAATGGGAATTGGTTAGGGAGAAACTATCGTTTCTCAAATCCAAATTTATTTCCATTTTGTTGCATTTTTAAGTGGTTTTATCAAAAGCTCAGTGTGAATTTATTTCCGATGAAAAGAAGTATATCTTTTGGTTGTCTCTATCACTTCACACATTCTAAGGGTAATTAAGCATTTTGGTTCAAGTATAATAGTTAAAGACTGGCTGATAGGGTAGGATTCAGGGGAGGAAAAAGGGATTTGACAGAAATACTAGCAGAGAGGCCCTTTCCTGCAGGGAAGAACCTTAAATCTCTCAGAAAGGACTACAGGCTTAACTACATAATCGCTCCCACAGAGAAGTATCTGCTTTATTTTATGACCGGCCCCAGCCCTTGATAGTGATTACCTTGTTGTTGAGACCTGGACTGTGATGTCTATTTTGTCTTAAGCTGTAAATTTTGATTTGTAAATTAACTGCAAAGTTAAAACGGTATCTTTTTACCTAACTCTTAAGTGTGTGGATATAATTAGATTTTTCTTTTCTTACTTTGGTCTTCTTTTCTTAGATGTAGCTCAGTGGATAAAGAACATTTATATATTAAAATCTCTCAATTCAATATTACTGAGACTTTTTTTTTTTACTTTTTCACCAGGAAGGACTGGAATCTGGCGACCCTGGCACTGATGATGGACGTTTTTATTTCCACTTGGGTGATGCTTTGCAGAGAGTTGGGAACAAAGAGGTAATGATCTCATAAACTCATTGTTTTCTCTTCTGGAGGGAATGGTAGAAAATAAAAGAAAGTCAGTTGTAGAGAAAGAAAAACTAAAAAAAAATTTCCAGTGGAAATACTCAGATGTTACTTAGGGCAACTAGGTGATAGAGTGGGTAGAACACTGGACCAGAACACAACAAACCTGAGTTTAAATACCACTTCAGGTACTTCCTAGCTCTGTGACCCTAAGTAAGTCACTTAACTTTTCTTTGCCTCAGTTCCCTCATTTATAAATATGGGGATAATAATAGCACCTATTTTCCACAGTTGTATCATATGAGATATTTATAAAGAATTTCCATTTATGCAAATGCTAAATTATTATCAAGTTTATCAAGTATATGTTACATATTTTATAGCATGTAATTTAAGCTAGGAGTTATTTTCAAGGTAGCCCCTGGTCTAAATTTTGAGAGTTGAATTTTCCCTAAGAATTTATATTCTCATGTTTGACGTCACAGTGTGTTGCCAGGAAACTGATTGAGAAATCCCAAGGTCTCTCTCAGAATGCCTTGAGAAGGCAGATAATGGAAAGGAAATATTGTTTTGAAGTGAAAAGTGTGTGACACTTAGCAAAAGAGGTATATTAGTATTAATAGGAGCTGAGATTTTTCATTGCCTTTATATGTGACAAAGTACTTTATATACATTATCCCCTGGCAAAGAAGGATCTAACAAATAACAAAAGAGATAAAGTAGATAAAAGTTTAAAGAAAACACCTTTACAGAAAAACAAACCTAGGTTTGCTTTAAAAATTTGCTATCATAACTTTATTATGAAATTAGAAAGATGTAGGTATCCTTTAGGAAGGATCTTTAGTTTAAATAATCTATTTAAATACTCAGCATTACAATTAATGACATAGTTATGCTCTGAAGCTTCTTGGGACAAGTGTTAGGTGAATGCTCAGAGTTGTAATTTCTGACAGTTACTGCCAAAGAAATACATGGGAAAAAAAAGAAACTTGATGAATGTTTACTTTGTCATAATTCCTTTTTTTTCTCAGAATGATGTTATTTCTTTCATTATAAATTGCATTATTAATTGTGACAACTTGTAAAAATCTAGAAAGGCAATGAAGAGTACCAGAGGTCGGGCTAAGTTTGGAGTCAGAAAGATTGGTGTTCACATTCTGCCTCAGATCCTTACTAGCTGTGTGACCCTAGTCCTGTCAAATGAGAGGAGTTTACTCAGTGACCTGGAAGGTCCCATCTTGCTCTGCTTTTACAATTTTATGAAAAACCAATCCACACTGATTTCTAATCCACAAATGTGTGGGGCTTCCCAGGTATGGATCATTTCTTGAAACTCAGTGGATTAAGGATCCAAGGAGGAGCCACATCATTGTTTATAATAATTAAATTCTGTATCTACAGTGCAGACATAGCTAAATTTGTGGTAGTAGAGGTTTAGATAATTGACCCTATTTTTGGTAGATATTTTCTATTTTTCTGTATCTGTTTCTGTATCACTTGCCATTCTGACAGCTGAAATATTGCATGGTGTTAGGAGCGAATTGAAAGAAGAGAATCAGAATTGCTGACTAATAAGTATTTTGGCTTCCTCATACCTTTTGAGATGGAAATGACCCTCTGTTTCCTTGAATGACAGACAGAGGCAAGATTTTGCTGACAATATCTGTCTAACATTGAATAAATGTCCACGCCTGATTGATATAAATGCATTTGTCACACAAGACACATTTAATTTGTCTTTAAACATTACAGAAACCAGGGCCAGTGGCAAATACAGGAAATCTATGTTCTCTTTCACAGCTTGGTCAGAAGGAGCCTTTTGTCATCTCAGTAACAAAACAAGCAGCAACAAAAAGCAGTTCACTACAAAAGCATTTGTTTAGAATTTAGGATTTGAATCTTCAGGACTGATCTACAAATGTGGTTATCATCAATGTGGAAAGTAGAGAGGTAGCTGATTACTGCAAAAAGATTATGGGGAACCAATATTCTGGTACAAAAAAAAACCTTTTTCTTGCTTTTTTCTAAGAATCTCACTCCTATAGCTTGAACTCCATGCAGGTGATTTCCAAATCTATTCAAAAACTATTTTCAAAGCACTTTGCAATGTGTAATGTACTGTCCTAGGCATTGAAAATACAAAGATAAAATCTCAAGTCAACAAGCATTTATTAAGTATCTGGAACCACAGTAAACATAATAAGGACAGAAATAAAGAACACTAAAAATGTGGTCCCTGTCGTCATGGACCCCATTCTATTGGGGGAAACATGCAGAGAACTCTCTGTGGATAAGATATAGTGAATTAAAGGCAATATCCAAGGGAAGCCCATGGCATTGAGGAAACTTATGAAAGGCCTCTTGCAGAAGGTGAGGTTTTTCTTCTGAGACTTGAAGAAGATAGTCAAAACAAGAAGGAGTACATTCTGTGCATGGGAGGAACATGTGAAAAAGCACAGGGTAAGGATGTTATGTTCAAGGAATTGCAAGAAGACTAGTATTGTTAGGTCATAGAGTTGGCGGAGGGAATTGATGGATGTATCAGAGGAATAGAAAAGTAGGAAGGGGGAAGGTTACGAAGGGTCTTGAAAGCCAAACAAGATTTTTTATTTGGTTGTGGAGGTCATGAAGACACAGTCCATACACCCTTAACAAGTTTGTAATCTTCAAGATCTTTATTACCAGCTTGGACCTCTATTCAGAACTCCAAATGTCTGTTACTAACTCCTAATGACAGGACCAGTATTAAAACCCCACCTCTTCCACAAACTATCCCTGTGACCTTGGGAAAGTCATTGAACCTCTGGGCCAAAGTTTCCTTATCTTTGAAATGAGGGGCTTGGAGTAGATGGTCTCCAATGGCCATCCTATTACCTTTTCCTTGACATCGGACTAGCACCTCAAACACAGTCTATTTAAAATTGAGTTTTTCTTTCTCACAAATTCTGCTTTTTTTCTGACTTCAGAGTATTTGTCAGTGTGAGTGCCTTTCACTCAGCATCGCTTGAAAAAGAATTTTCTTTTCCCATCCCTTCTCTCCCACATAGCTACCTAGTCCTCCATGGTGCTTCATATTCATGCAGGCCTTTCATGTGCAGAGGATTGTGCTAAGCCCTGGAGGACATACAGAGACTGAAGAAGAACCAGTCTTCTAGTACAAGCCCTCATTCCCAGCTGATAGAGCTCTTGTAAAAGCATTTTTTCCCCTCACCGCTCCCCTTTTTCTTTCCTTCCAGTCTATCATTCACCCAGCTATCAGGTTAATTTTCCTTATGCATTGATCTGCCCACATCACTCTTGTGTTCAAAACCTTGAAGTGACTCACTGTTGCTTACCAAATAAAGCTTAGATTCTTTAGCCTGGCATTCTAGACTCTTCACAATCTAGCAGTACCCCATGTCCATAACTTTATCTCATCTTGCTACCCTCCATTCCAGTTAGATTACACCAAAGGGTTCTTAACCTGGCATCCATGAGTCTTTAAAAAAATTTGTTTTTGATAAATATTGCAATATATTTAATTTTTCATAGTCTTATATACTTTATTTTTTGAACTCAGAAACATTATATTGAGAAGTCCTTAGGCTTCACCAGACTGCCAAAGGGGATCCATGACACACAAAAAGTTTAAGAATCAAACCCCTTAATATCATCTGCATTTTCCTGTTTCTGGGCCTTTGCCTATCCACAGAAGGCCCACTTTGATGACCTCCGGGACATCCTGGGTTGTTGAAGGCTCTAGGAGCAGGGTGCAGTCTCTGTCAGGTCCTGTCAAGCTGGAAAGATGTTAACAGCCTATGCCCGAGGATAAACTGTGTCTATTTTCTGTGGACCAGCTTCGATAAGCTTGAAGAAACTGGCCACAGCCACATAAATTTTTAAACACAGCAATTCACTCTAACTGTTAAGTCTTGTTAAAAGTTTATTCATTGTCATGGAAGGAGTATCCTTACCAAGGAAATCACAAATGTTTGAGGTATTGAATTGTTGACCAAGTACCTTTGCCATATTATTTCAAAGGAATGCCCTTCAGTTCTCTCCCCACTCCTCCCTTCTATCTACTAAAATTCTCTTTTCCCTCCAAAGCCCAATTCAAATGCTGCTTCTTCCAGGAAGCCTTTCTCTATCCTCTTCGTTAATGATGATTTTTCTCCCACTGACCTCATGTAGCATTTTTATGCCTCACTCGTGTACTCAGTGTGCATTTACTTTATAAACACATGCCATGCCTTATTTATATCATAATCCTGTTTACAAATGCCATATCTCCTTACTAGAATATAAGCCCTATAAGGGCAGAAAGACTGTATTATTCATCTTTGTATTTCCCTGTCATACTGCTTTGCACATGGCAAGTGTGGAATAAAATCTGATATACAGAGTGTTCCAAATGCTAGTAAGACTTTAAAAATACACGAAGACTTAAGGGCGCCCTCTATTTGAATGGGAGACACCACAAATAACTGAAATGTATTTTTATATTTGCACTAATTTGTGAATGTGAAATTATTTAACTATTATTGTTGACATTGCACTGATGGAAATCACATGACCTTCATGTTGCTGTTGTGTAGGCTGTGACATTTACTGAGTAGCCATTCTGTGCCAAATATTGGCCTCAAAGCAAAGGTGTGGCACTTGTCCATCAAACAATTAAGGGAGCCAATCTAGCCATTTTGTGTAGGATGGAAAGGAGGGGGCAGAAACAGAGGGCAGGTAAACCAGCTCTGGGTTGTTTCAGTTGCCTAGGAGTTAAGGACTAAAGACCTCACCCAGAATTTTAGCTATAGAAATAGAAAAAGTTATCCAGAATTTTCACATTCAACAAAACTTCAGTTCATACCAAAGTGTTATTTTTTCATGCCAAGACTCACAAATTTCACTTGTATTAGTGGTCCAGTGCCATTCCTAACAACAAAATGGGTTTGTGTTCACATGAGTGTGTGTGTGTGTGTGTGGTGGGGGAAGGGGCAGTATTCAGACATACTTTGTCTCCCAAAGTTTCTTCTTAGGTGTATAATTTTTTTATTATTTTTAAAATTTAATTTATTTTCTGTCTTCAACAATCACTTCCATAAGTTTTAAATTTTCTCCCCCTCCTTCTCTTCTCCCTCCCTGAGATGGCATGCAATCTTATGTGGGTCCTACACATACGTTCTTATTAAACATATATTTGCATTAGTCATGTTGCATAGAAGAATTAAAATGAATGAGACAAACTGTGAGAAAAACCAAAACAACACATAACACAAGAGAAAATAGCCTGCTTCATTCTGTGTTCCAGTTGCACAGTTCTTTCTCTGGATGTGGATGGCATTTTGCCTCGAGTCCTATGGGAATGTTTTAGGTCCTTGCATTGTTGTGAAGAGCTAAGTCTATCACAAACAGTCCCCCTGCACCGTGGCTGTTACTGTGTACAATGTTCTCCTAATTCTGCTCATTTCACTCAGCAGCAGTTCTCCTAAGTCCTTCCAGGCATCTCTGAAGTCTTCCTGTCCATCATTTCTTATAGCACAATAGTATTCCATTACATTCACATACCACAGGTTGCTCAGCCATTCCCCCAAATGAGGGGCATTCCCTTGATTTCTAGTTCTTGGCCATTGGGTATGTAACTTTTTTTAGAGGAATTGTGTCAGTGAGAAGAACCTAATAGAGTAAGATAATAATACTAATAATCGCATTATTATAGCACTTTAAGATTTACAGAGCTCTTTACCTCTCTCACTGTGGTCCTACAGCCACATTGTGAGTCAGCTGTTTATCATTATCCCCATTTTACAGATGAGGAAGTTGAGATAGAGAGGTTAAGTGACTTGCCCAGGGCCACCGAGCTAGTCAGCATCTAAAGCAAGGTTTGAACTCACATCTTTTTTACTCCAAGTTCAGCATTTTTAACTACTGTGGCACCTACTTGCCCTGGTATTAAAAAGGAAATGAATATAGAGAAAAGAAAAAAAACAGCTCAAAATAAGAAAGCAAATGGAAGATGGCAAGAAGTCGTAGAGATAATGGGAGAAGAGAAAGATGAAAACCTCAATGTGAGGAGAAACAGAGGAAAGAGAATGAAATGTAGAGAAGCTTCGTTTCCTATTAGTTCATCTGGGCATGGCATTCATGAAGGAGGAATACTATTCAGAGTGCTAAGCAATTGCACTGTGATGAAGTCAGCCAAATCAAAGTAGACAGGGAAAAAAGCATTCTCAATTTAAGATATTTTATACTAGCTATTAATTGCTGGGAAATAGTAATGAAACAGCAGCACTTTCTCCTTAGAGTCAAATTGTCATGTAGTTTCTAAGCTGGAGAGACAGAACTGGGAACAGCAGTAGACCTTGCAAACAGCTGCTACCCAGAGCTCATCTGCTATTTATAGTCAGGGTGCAAAGGATGGATGTCCTAACACTCTTGTCAGTCACTGTCATAAATACTAGCAAATATATCATCAACGGTGTCATCTTCTAATACAGGAGTTATGAATGGATCAACCAGTTAACTAAATTGAATGTGACACTGTGAACTAAGCCTCAATATTTTCCTGGTAAACACACCTTTTGGAATGAATGTGAGCCTGGATCCTCTGATGCAATACAGGCAGTGAGTGATGTAGGACTGATTCCCCCCACTTCAGTTGCTTTTTCCTGTAAGAAGTAAGACCTTGCCTTCTCCCTAGAGTGACTCATCCTGCCAGGATCCATGGAAGCCTATGTAATGAATCATACTAGAGACAATGCATTCGTAAACGTTTCATGAAAAAGGTATTCAGAATTTACATAAAGATAGCTTAGAAAGAATTCAACAAACATTCATTAATTACCATTTGCAATTATTATTTGTAATTATGAAAGAAGATGGGAATATTGAAACAAAAACAAAACAATCTGCCCTCAAGTAGCTTATGTTATATGAAAGGGGGCAAAAGGGCGAGAATACAACATGTACAAAGATAAATAAAACTAATGCTGTTATGTTAGGGGGTAAGGCATTGACCACTGTAAGGTACAGCAAGGGCCCAGAATAGCTTCGGACAGCTGTGTGGAACCGTGATAAGAGTGCCTAGCCTGAAATCAGAAACACTTATCTTCCTGAGTTCAAATCCAGCCTGAGACACTTACCAGCTTGTGTGACCCTGGGTAAGCCACTTAACCATACTTGTCTCAGTTTCCTCCTCTGTAAAATGAGCTGAAGGAAGTGGCAAAATACTCCAGGACTTAAGTGACTTGGCTAGAATAACAGTTACTTAGTATCTGAGGGCAAATTTGAGCTGAGGTCTTCTGACACTTCAAGCCCAGGGCCCTGACCCACTGTACTGAAGGGTTTTAGGTGGCAAATTGAGAACTTTGTAATTTTTTTTTTCTCCTTTTTTTTGTTTATTTTTAGTTTTGAACATTTACTTCTGTAAATTTTGAATTTTCTCCCCATCCCTCTCCAAGATGGCCTGCAATCCTATATAGACTCCACATATTGTCCTTTTTTCTAGATGTGGTATAGAAACTACAGATTATTACATAGAGTCAGACTTTTTTCCATTTGGCTAATTCTGCTTTTGAAAGCATTCTTCTCCTCATTTGCTTTTTGAACCTCTTTTAATTGAGTGAGCCTATTTTTCAAGGTGTTATTTTCTTCAGCATTTTTTTGGGTCTCCTTTACCAAGGTATTGACCCGTTTTTCATACTTTTCTTGCATCTCTCTCATTTCTCTTCCCAGCTTTTCCTCCACCTGTCTAACTTGCTTTTCAAAATCCTTTTTGAGCTCTTCCAAGGCCTGAGCCCACCCGACATCCCCCTGGGGTGTCTGGGATACAGAGGCCCTGCCCTCCACGTCTTTCCCTGATGGTAAGAATATTTCCTCATCATCAGAATTGAAAGGCGGGAACATTTGCACCTGCTCAAAGAAGCTCTCTATAGTCTTATTTTTCTTCCCTTTTCTGGGCATTTTCCCAGCCAGTTACTTGACTTCTGAGATTCCTGTCCACCCCCTCCTAGATCCACCCAGCTAGTGCTTGGGGTCTGAGATTCAAATGGGCTTTCCTGTGGCAGACATGGCTGCTATTTAATGTGAGCTTAAGTTCTGGTGCTGGGGTGGGGGCAGGGCCGCCTCCCAGGCTCAGCTCCCTCAGAGGGTTTATGCAGAGACCTGAAGTTCTGCCTGCTGCTCCAGGAGTTCCGGGCTGCCGCTGCTGCCTCTGCCACTGCCCCTGCCTCTGCCTCCACCGCTTCCTGCCCCTGCCTCTGCTGCTGCCTCCGCCGCTGCCTCTGCCGCTTCCTCCCGAGAGGGCCCGAGTCACGGAGACACCTCTCTCCCCTCTCGGCTAGCCCAGACGTCTCTCTCACTGACCTGTAGCATCTGTGGGCGGAGGGACCTTCCCGGCCGTCGGAAATTCCATCCCTGAAGCCGGCTCGGATCTGCTCCTCTCGGCCTCACGGCCAGGGCAGCGCTGGGGTGGGCTCCGCTTTCCAGGGCGTGATGGACCCTGGGGACAGCTGTCCAGGGCTCTCTGGGATGGAAATCCCTTCCACTGTGTTTCTGCATGCCCTGCAGTGATCCAGAACCTGTGGGGAGTTCTTCCTACAGGAAATCCATGGGCTGTGGGTTCGGAGCTAGCACACGTGAGTCTTTCTACTCTGCCATCTTGACTCCACCCCCCGAGTCAGACTTTTTAAAAATTAATTTGTTTTCATATTTCTACAATCACTTCCATATATCTTGGATTTGATCCCCATTCTTCCACCCTTCCTCCCCTCTCCCTCCTCAAGACAGCATGAAATCTTATATAGGTTCTACACATACATGCTTATTAAATGCATTTTCGCCTTAGTCATGTTGCATAGAAGAAGAGAAATGAATGGGAGAAACCATAAAAAGAAAACATAACATGAGAAAAAAAAAATAGTTTGCCTCATTCTGCGGTCCAGTTCCATAGTTCTTTCTCTGAAGGCATTTTGTCTCAAGAGTTCATTAGGAATTTTTTAGGTCCTTGCATTGCTGTGAAGGACTATCTACCAGAAAAAATTTCTCAGACACTGTGCTTGTTGCTGTGTACAAAGTTCTCCTGGTTCTGCCCCTTTCACTCAGCATCAATTCATATAAATCCTTCCAGGCCTCTCTGAAGTCTTCTTGTTCATCATTTCTTGTAGGCCAATAGTATTCCATTACATTCATATACCACAACTTATTCAGCCATTCCTCAATTGATGGACATTCATTTGATTTCTAGTTCTTGGCTACCACAAAGTGAGATGCTATAAATATTTTTTTACATGTGAGACCCTTTCCCATTTTACTGATCTCTTTGGGATAGAGTCATAGAAGAGGTATTGCTGGCTCAAAGAGTATGCATGTTTTCGTGGCTCTTTGGGCATAGTTCCAAATTGCTCTCCAGAATGGCTCAATCAGCTCACAGCTCCACCAACAATGAATTAGTGTTCCAACTCTCCCACATCTTCTCCAGCATTTATCATATTCCTGTTTTGTCATGTTAACCAATCTGATAGGTGTGATGTGGTACATCACAGTTGTTTTGTTTTTCATCTCTCTAACCAATAGTGACTTAGAACATTTTTTCATATGACTATAGATAACTTCAATTTCTTCCTCTGAATACTGCCTGTTCATATCTTTTGACCATTTATCAATTGTTCATTTGACTCAGTTCACTTTCTATTTTAGAAATGAGGCCTTTATCATAGACACAAGTTGCAAAAATTCTTTCCCAGTTTTCTGCTTCCCTCCTAATCGTTACCTTGGGTTTGTGCAAAATCTTTTCAATTGAATGTAATCAAAATTATCCATTTTGCACTTCATAATGTTCTCTATCTCTTGTTTGGTCAAAAATTTCTCCATAAATCTGACAAATATGCTATTCCTTGCTCCACTAATCTGTTTATAGTATCAGTCTTTACTCAAGATCGTGTTCCCATTTGGACTTTAATCTTGTGTATGGTGTCAGGCACTGGTCTGTGCCTAGTTTCCACCAAACTGTTATCCAGTTTTCCCGGGAGTTTTTGTCAAACAATGAGTTCTTATCCCAGAAGTTAGGGTCCTCGGGTTTATCAAACAGTGGATTCCTGTATTCATTGACTACTGGGTCATGAGTACCTAACCTATTCCACTGGTCTACCCCTCTGTTTCTTAGCCAATACCATGTGGTTTGGGTGATTGCTGCTTTATAATACAATTTGAGATCTAGTAGGGCTAGGCCACCTTCCCTAGCATTTCTTTTAATTAGTTAGTTCCCTTGATATTCTGGACCTTTTGTTCTTCCAGATGAATTTTATATTATTTTTTTAGCTCTGGAAAATAATTATGTGGTAATTTGATTGTTATGGCACTGAAGAAATAATTTAGTTTAGGTAGAATTGTCATTTTTATTATATTGACTCAGCCTACCCAGGAGCAACTGATGTTTTTCCCCTTACTGAGATCTGACTTTATTTGTGTGAAAAGTGTTTTGTCATTGTGTTCATATAGTCCCTGAGTTTGTTTTGGCAGGTAGACTCCCAGATATTTTATAGTGTCTACCATACCTTTAAATGGAATTTCTCTTTCTATCTCTTGCTATTGGACTTTGTTAGTAAATATATAGAAATGCAGATGACTTTATCTGGGTTTATTTTGTAACCTGCAAGTTTGCCAAAGTTGTTTATCATTTTAAGTAGTATGTTACTTGATTTCCTGAGATTCTCTAAGTATATCATCATATCATCTGCAGAGAGTGATAACTTAATTTCTTCTTTGCCTATTCTAATTCCTTCAATTTCTTTTTCTTCTCTTATTGCTACAGCTAACATTTCTCGTACCAAATGAATAGTAGTGATGGATTATGGACATCCTTGTTTCACCCCTGATCTTATTGAAAATGCATCTAGCTTAACCCCATTACATATAATGCTTGCTGCTGGTTTTGGGTAGATTCTGCTTATTATTTTATGGAATGCACCATTTATTCCTATGTTCTCCAGTGTTTTTAATAGGGATAGGTGTTGTATTTTGTCAAAAGCCTTTTCTGCATCTGTTAAGATAATCATATGGTTTCTGTTAGTTTTCTTGTTGATATGATCAATAATGCTGATAGTTTTCCTAATATCGAACCTAATATTGAGCCTTACATTCCTGGTATAAATCCTACCTTATCATAATGTATTCATTCTCATGATAAGTTGCTGTATTCTTTTTGCCAATATCTTATTTAAAATTTTTGCATCTATATTCATTAGAGAAATTGTATAATTTTCTTTCTCTGTTTTAGCTCTTTCTGGTTTAGGTATCAGAACCATATTTGTATTATAAAAAGAATTTGGTAGGACTCCTTCCTCATCAGTTTTCCCAGATAGTCTATGTGTTATTGTTCTTTAAACATTTGATAGAATTCCCATGTAAATTCATCTGGCACTGGAGATTTTTCCTAGGGAGTTCATTGATGACTTGTTCAATGTCTTTTTCTGAGATGGGGTTATTTAAGTACTCAGCTCCTCATCTGTTAATCTGGGCAATTTATATATTTTTTTAATGTCCATTCATCTCACTTAGATTGTCAAATTTATGGGCATACAGTTGGGCAAAGTAATTTATTTGCCAGTTGGGCAAAGTAATTTCTAATTATTGTTTTAATTTCTTCCTTATTGGAGGTGAATTCATCCTTTTAATTTTTGATGTTGATAATTTGGTTTTCTTTTTTTAAATCAAATTGACAAAAGGTTTATCAATTTTATTGGTTTTTTCATAAAACTAACTCTTAAGTTTTATTAGTTCAGTAGCTTTCTTAATTTCAGTTTTATTAATCTCTCTTTTCATTTTCAGTGTTTCTCATTTGGTATTTACTTGGAGATTTTCAATTTGTTCTTTGTCTAGCTTTCTTCAGCTACTTGCCCAATTAATTGATCTCTTCTTTCTCAATTTTTTTTTCATGTAGGTGTTCAATGATATAAAACTTCCCCTAAGAACTGCTTTTGCTTTCCTTGGTATTTTCAGTTTGGGATTCTTTTCAGGAGGTGATCAGTGGATTCTTTTGATGACTATTTTGCCCTCTGGATCTAGGACCTTTGGGTGTTTTCCTTGATGATTTCTTTGAAGATATTATCTAGGCTCTCTCTTTTTTTTTTAATCATAGCTTTCTGGTAGACCAGTAGTTCTTAGATTTTCTCTCTTGGATATGTTTTCCAGGTCAATTGTTTTTTCAATGAGGCATTTTACATTTTCTTCTATTTTTTCATTCTTTAGATTCTATTTGACTGATTCTTGATGTCTCATAGAGTCATTCGCTTCTACTTGCCCAATCCTAATTTTTAATAGATTGTTTTCTTCAGTTAACTTTTGCATCTCCTTTTCCATTTGCCCAATTGTCCTTTTTAAGGAGTTATTTTCTCCATTCGGGTTTTGCACTTCCTTTTCCATTTGTCCAATTTTCCCAGTTAGGTTTTGTGCTTCCTTTTCCATTGGTCTAATTTTCCTTCAGTGATTTCTTTTCTCATATTTTAAAAATCATTGACCAGTTTTTCTTCTATTTTTCTAATCTGGCTCTTAAAATCCTTCTTGAGCTCTTCCCAGAATGCTCCTTGGACTTGAGACTAGTTCATATTCCCTTCTAAAGTTTCACATGGGAGTACAGTCTCAATGCTGACCTCTTTGGTATTCATGTTTTGGTCCTTGTCCCCATAGAAAGATTCTGTGGTCTTTTCTTTTCTGCTTTGCTTCTTACTCACCATGATCACACTTTTCCTGGCTTTTAAAGTAGATCTCTGTTTGTGGGGCTCTGTCCCACAGTTCTTGTGCCTTGAACTTGAGGCTTTATATGTTGTGGCTTCTGGTTCTTTCACCTAGCAGCTAAAATGCTGCAGCTTACCTGAAGCTAAGCTGACTGGTGTGACAAAGCAAAGGCCAGGTGAAGTCTTTCTGGGTTTCCTGGGAGATGCCCTAGAGCTTGCTGCATTAAGTGTTGAGGAGGACTGGTCTGGCTGCAGGAGGTCTCCACTCTTGAGGCAAAGCATAGGCA
The DNA here is from genome assembly GCA_023548195.1 of Bettongia penicillata ogilbyi. Taxonomy (NCBI): domain Eukaryota; kingdom Metazoa; phylum Chordata; class Mammalia; order Diprotodontia; family Potoroidae; genus Bettongia; species Bettongia penicillata. The sequence continues at coordinate 1,414,243 of JAJHZJ010000323.1, forward strand.
AGCTCAGCAGTCTGTGCTAGCATCTTCCCATTTCCCTTGACTGTGCTGAGGAATGCTTGGGGTCCTGGTGTTGGTGATTACAGGCCTCACCCCTCTGGGGCTTCGGATCTCCTCCTGGTTTGCTGAGGTCAGGCTGTCTGGGACAGTTCTGGTCCTGTACTCATGGAGACTCCTGTCTCCATCAGCCACAGCAAGAGGGACCCCTCTTTGTGATTTTCCTAGCCTCTCTTGCTAAGAGACTGATTACCCCTTTGGTTGATTCCACTGTTCCAGGATTTTTCCTGGGGAAGTATTCTTGGGTTTTTCAAGGTCAATAAGGGGAGAGGAATAGCATTTATCCATCACTCAGCCATCTTGGCTCCCAGAAGTTCAAGTAGGTGACTTAAAGACATTTAATCTGTGGGCTGATAGGTTGTTGCTGTTACCTGGAGTGCTGCACTTCTCTCTTGTTCACTTTCACTGGACTCCCATCCTGGGCTGATATATTTGAGATTCCCACCCGGGGCTTCCTGCTTGCCTTTGCTATGGTGAGATTGTGCTGGTACTGCCTGTGCACTGTGCACTCCTCCAGTCTTGTGCAAGAGATCCTTCTGGTTTACTTTCCCAGCTGTCCTGGGTTGGAAATCTGGCACACTCTATCTCCTACTGGATTCTGCCACTCTAAAATTTGTTCAGATTCTCTTTTTAGAGGTATCTGAAGGAGTTTGTTTTAGAGCTTAGATGAGTACTTGCTCTCACTCTACCATCCTGGCTCCGCCTCCCCAGACTTTGTTTTAAGAATATTAATTTAGCAGCTGTGTAGATGATGGATGGGAGAGGGGAGAGATAGATCAGGGAGTTTATGCTGTTTGAATTAAGAGAATGAGATGGATTTGAAATAGAGAATGAGAGAGATATAGAAATAAGATTTGGCAACCAAGTGAATATGTGGGGTGAGCATGAGTTAAGTTGAGGAAGATACTAATTAAGTTTACAAATTTGGGTGTCTGGAAGGATGGAGAGCTTGAAAAAAATAAAAAAGTTGCGAAGATTATTTGATAGGAACCAGTGTTTTGGGCATTCTGAATTTTAGAATTGTCAGGGATTCAGGACTGGATATCAGGAGAGAGATCAGGGATGGATATATCCATCTAGCAGTCATCCACCTAGAGATGATGATTGGAGAGGAAATGTGTGTGTGTGTGTGTGTGTGTGTGCATGCGTGCGTGCGTGTATGTGTGTGTGACAGAGACACAGAGAGGAAGGAAGAAAAGGAGGCGGGAGATAAAGACAGAGAAAGAAACAGATGCATTCCAGGCATCTTTAGAAGCTGTATCATCTCTAATATTAACTTGTCTTCTTAGTTACTTGTGTCCTAAGAGTCAAGTACAGGGGGCAAAATCATTTAGGGCTCCTGATTTAAAATCTTATTCTTCTACTATTCATTTCAAGACATCCTTTCTCTTAACTCTTTTCATAATATTTAAAAATAGATCCCTGGTGATTCAAAATTAATGTACCATCGAATTTTTGATGAGTTGTATCTTGTTAGTCATTTTATTAGTTAGAACGATAGAAATAAGGGAATGTTAGAAAAATACTGTTAAAATAAAAAACACTTCAACATTTCTTAAATTTGAAAGATGAGGGTTGCTGAAATAAATTCCTTTTCCATGTAAAATATTAAACTTTCCCTAATAATTATTTTTGTATGATAAAGAATATTTTAACCCCAATGTGTGTGCACAGACAACATACAAAAGATACTAAAATGAATTTCCCTGATCTCAGATGTTTTGCTGTTTTATTTCCTAGCATATATATGCTTATGAATTCAAAACATGACATTCCCTTTAAAGGTGAAACCACTGTTTAAAAAATAAATAATGAGCAGGTTAATTTTTTTTTACTCTAAAAAGTACATTTTTAATTTTTTTTCACTAACTGATCCATACACGTAAAGTTGGGAATGTAATTTTAAAAGTATCAGAATACGAAGGTCAATATAGATGATAATAATTCACATAATCAGGTGAAGCAACCAATGTATTACAGGTGTTGTAAGAGTGATATAGTTAGATTTGTGATAATTGGTAAGAGAAGGATTAAATGAGTAAATATATGTACTTTCTGATGTGGTCAAAGCTACGGAAGGTGCATCTCATGAGAAACATATGGAAAAGATTTCTTTGAGAGCATATGGAGATGACACCATTCAAAAGCAGACATATGGAGAAGCATACTTTCCCGACAGCTGTCTTTGAGAAGACTGGTTGTCTCCAAAGGACATTGTATCATGTTACAATTATCTTGAAGTCACAAAATGGTTCCCCTTATGTCAGAAAAAGGGGAAGGGAATAAGCATTTGTATAGCATCTACTAGATGCCAGGCATTTCCTTTCTTATCCCAGATGCATTAATGTTGTCTGTACAGAAGCTTTTCAGTTACAAGTTCTCTCTTCTGCTGTAGATGAAGTATTGTGTTCCTTCAGTTACTTTAACTTTTTTTCAGTGTCACTGTTTCCCACTGTCTCTCTCCTGCTCACTCTTGGACCTCTCTTCTCCTTTAATAGTTCATCTTCCTCCCCTCCTCTTCAGTTGTGTTCATTAGCTTTTAAATTCCATTTTTCAGTCCCTTTCCAAAAAAGCATTTCTCACATTTTCTTCATTATCTATTTTCTCTTTCTGTTTACTCTAGATCTTCAGTCTCAAGGTTTATGACCCTTATAATTCACTGGTCTTTCTCTTTTCTGTGTATTCTTCATGCAGCCAAAGCTTCCAAGGCATCCATTCTAGGATAACTTGATCTTGATCTTGGGATCTAGGTTTTCCCTCTAGGCACTTTTTAAACTACTTCTTTGTAGAACTTGCCCCATCTATTTCTCTTTTTTCCTGTGCTTTGCTTCGAGAACAATGCCAATTATTGCAGGTGATAGAGGATATTGCCCTCTGATAGGGTCCTCCCCCACTGAGATCATCCTTGATTATGGAGCTCACCACTGATCTCTACCCTCTCTGGACCCTTTTTTCTACATTTGCCTGGAAATTTCCTCTCTGTGTCAGTGTTCTCCCATTCCTCCAAGTGACATTTGTCTCCAAGGGGTTCATTTCCCACTTCAGAGGACAAGTAGAATTTTTAAGCACCAAATCTTCCAAGCTTAGTCCTATACCTCCCTTCACTGACCATCTCTCTTTACCTATACGAGCCTTCATCACTCTCTTACTTCCCGAGTGAGGCCTCTCTCCTTACCTCTTCGGTCTCTCCCCTCTGGTCCCCCAATTCACTGTGCTGTAGGCTGCAATCTTTCTAGGACCTCAGAGGTCATCTTGCCCTTAAAGCTAAATTCGACCATGGCACATTACTCACTTTTCTCTATCCCCCTGCTCCCCACCCCTTTATATACCCTCCCATGTAATGTAGTTCCCCAAAAGAAGCGGTCACCTTTAGTCAAGGTGTCTCCAGGTTCGATCTGCCCCATGTCTGCTTCTTCCTGTTGTAACCTCTACCAGCTTTTCACCTTCACCTCATCTTCTTTTGTACATTTAGGAAGAAATATTTTACCGGACCCTTTCTGATGTCACTCTTTTCTTACCTTCTGTATTTATTCACTCCTCCTGCATTTATATTTGGGGTGTTTGAGAGGCAAACAATCTCTTTAGTTCTTTCTTTCTAATAATGTTTCAAACTCTTCTTTATTATTCAATATCCATCATATGCCTATTTGGTGGTTAGGGTCTGATTTGCACGATAGGTTGCCCTGGGCTATATCCTGAGCTCCATTTATCTTCAGAGCTCATTATTCCCTCTTCTTTTTTTCTAGTATGTGAGAGTAATTTTACTTTATTAGAATGTATTTTCTTTTTGTATTTGAAAGTCTTTCTCCTAATGTCTTACAGAAGTTATTTCTGAATCATATTGTTAAATTTAACCACCAGGTGTCTTGGAGTTTGCAGTTGGGTACTTTTCTAGAGGCAGTCTGTGAATTCTTTCAATTATAATCGCATTTTCTTTGTTTAGAAGTTCTGAACAGTTCTATTATTTACTTTACTGTGGTGTTAAGATTTTGTCTTTGTTTTAGTTTTCTTAACCTTTCTTGTTTTTCTAGCACACCTATAGTCCTTACATTTTCCTTGTGCATCGCATGTTTTGTTTGCATAGTGACCTTTTTGTTCCTTTCGCTATTCCTAATCCTTTGCTCTCTCTTTTGTTTCTTTGGTGAGGCTTCAATTGAAAATTCAATTTTTTCTATTCTTTTCATTATTTTTGATACCAGGACATAAATTCCCAGTTCTGTTTTAAACCACTCGGGAGTAGCATGCTGTGGTCTCATGTTCTCCTCTAGCTTCTCAGACTCCTCGGTCTCATCAGGTGTTTCCTTCATTTTGTTGTGTTTATTCATAGGTGCCTGAACTACTTTACTAGATCTGGAGGTCTTTTTTCTCTATTTGTTACTTTATTATTTTGATATCTTTATTGTTCTTGTTCTTCTTCCTGTTGATTTATGTATTTGTGTTCAAGGTCTTTGAGTTTTCTTCTTTCTGAAATCTTTGGGACCTTCATTCTTTTTGGTTACTTATTTTCCTTATCACCCACTTCCTCACTCCCTTCTGATTCTGGTTTCCTTGGGGGATGGATCTCAAAGTGTCTCAGCCTTCTCCCACATTGGACAATTCATGGTCCCCCAGCCTGATTTTTGGGTAATTGGAACTGGACCCAGCTGGATTCTGTGCTCTTCTTTCAGATTTCAAGGAGTCTACACAGTCCTTCAAATGCAGTATCCTGTTCTAGTGTCCTGTCTCACTCTCTCTGTTTCTTGGTTCTCTGACCCAGCCCTGGCATTTCAGAGCTTTACAACCTTGGTGCTTTCAGATTGCACCCCTGTAACAGCAAGGACACCAGCATACACAGGAGGGCCTACTGTACAGGCTCTTAGATCTGCTTTTCTAAAAGGAAAGCACCTTTTGAGGAGTCAGCAATCTACTTAATCAAACATTATATCACTATATATTTTTATATATTATTATATATCATTGTATCATTAATTTAGTTCAGGGGAAAAAGTCAGCACCCTAAACTTCAGAGAAAATACAGAGAAATAAAGACCAAAAGACAGCGCTTCCAACTGTCTGATCATAAGCAATACATACATCACAGAGCAACAGGCAGATCTAACTGTCTGACCAGTTACCAGAGAGAGAAGCACAAACATCTGGGTTTTCAAAAGGTTGAGGGGGGTGGGGAGAGGTGGCTTCTTAGTGGCTACCCAGAGTCTTGTCTGAGCAAACACTTCCAATGGGTAAACCCCCAAATATTATTTATACACTTTTCAGAGCCTGAGGGCAGGACCCTCTGACCATTGCCTCAGTAGCAATTAACAAAAGGTATGGAGGCCTATTAATGGGTGGGGAAGATCTTTAACTCTTCCTCCTACCCACTATTAACCTTAAATTACCATTACATTAGGCCCCAAGATCTTTTGCAACTGGCAGACAGATCAACAGACAGATCCAACTGTCTGATCATACATACACAGTTACCAGACAGAGAAGCACCAATATCTGGTTTTCAAAGCCAGGCGGCTCCTTAGCAGCTACCCAGAGTCTCGTGGTCAAACAAACACTTCCAGTGAGTAAGCCTCAAAACAAAACCTCACCTCAGAGTATACTTGCACTTATCAGAGCTAGGGGCATCACTACCCTTGAGAACCAGTGCCTCATTAGAAATTAACAAGAGGTGTGGACCTTCCTACAAAACACATCTCCTGTAATCAAACTTCCTTTAATGGGTGGGGAAGATCTTCAACTCTCATTAACTTAGTTAGAATCTAGAAGGCTTTAGTTCCTGAAAAGTTATGGCCAAACTCACTGTCAAGACCCAAGCAGAGCTCCACAGCCTGAAGCCAGCCTTCTCCACAACAACAGAAAGAGAGAGTGGGGACCAGGGTATGAAGTGGGTTTTGATGTAAAGCTCTGTCCTGTCTTTGGGTCTGCTAGAGCAGCTTTCCTTTTGGTAGTATGGGGGAGCAAGGGTGAAGGGAGAAGGGACTGAGTAAGCTGAGGGTAAGTGCATTTCAATTCTGAAATTTGCAGTTGTTTTTTGTTTTTAACCTTCTTTTGTATTCTGGGTGTCCTAGATCACAGAGACAGCTGAATTTGCTTTATCTTTGGTGCAGAGTTTCTGTTTTGGAGAGGTCTGAAGAGGTTGTGGGAAGAAGAGTAAATGTCTAATCTGCCATTTTGTTGTTTGACTTTAATTTTTTTAATAGCATTTGACCAGATGTTTGAAAACATAAATCAGATTTTATTTTTCTATTTATTTTCAGGCATACAAATGGTATGAACTTGGACATAAGAGAGGTCATTTTGCATCTGTTTGGCAGCGTTCACTTTACAATGTGAATGGAATTAAAGCTCAACCTTGGTGGACTGCAAAAGAAACTGGTTATACTGAGTTAGTGAAGGTAAGTACTAGTGTCCTCTTAACCCCAGATTATCTGTGATATCAAGAAAGGAATGCTTTGAGTTATGTAACATGAGGCTGGAAGAGGCAATGCTATTAGGACAGATCACCAACAGATACAGAATTCATCTGTTTAGAGACGCCTTCATTGTGAACCATATCACACTGACTGTCATTTTCTCCCTCTTTAAAAAAAATACATATGCACATATGGACATACAACATTCCTGAAGAATCCATATTTGCTGTTAATTGGGGAGAGCATGTGCAGGACAGACAAGCCCTTGGCATTTTGGAGCAGAAAGGGAAGCACTTTCAGGGGAGTCTCTTTGGCAAGAGCCTGTGCCAGGTACTGGCAATACACACAACCAATGAAACAATCTCCACTCAGAAGGAGCTTGCATCCTAACATGGGAAATAGCAAGTACATATATGAGTGTATTCAAAGGAAATGTAAAGAGAATAAAGATAAACACCAAATAATTAAATGCCGGGAAGTTTGAGAGGGAAGGAATTAGCAGCAACAAGAATCAGGAAAGGCTTCATGTAGAAAGTGGTGTTTGAGCTGAGTCTTGAAGGAGGAAAGGGATTCCTTGAAGAAGTGAGGATTCCATGTCTGGTCTTTGCTTATTGGCTAAATACCTGGAAATGTTTTGTTCTCAGTGATTATCTTTTTTTTTAATCACTTTCATCCATCTCTTGGTAAGTTTCACAGAACTTACCTATAGGAAAATACATATGTGTGCATACAGATAGATTCTACTGTGTGTATGCAGATGAAATGTTCTGCATTCTGCCTTGATGCATTATTATTCAAATAAGATTTTAATTTTCTGTAATTAGTAACTGATCCATTAAAATAAAATATTTTCTATTAAAGTACTTAATATTGTCTATCAAATTAAAGCTAAAGTTCATAGCTTCCACATCATTCAAGGTTTTTTCTATGGCATGTAGGTGGTGCAGTAGATATGGCAATGGCCCTGGAGGCAGGAGGACTTGAGTTCAAATTCAGTTCAGCCTCAGACACTTACTAGCTGGCAAGTCACTTAACTCTGTTTGCCTCAGTTTTACGTGAATGAAAAATGACTACAACAAGGGAAAGTTAGCGAGAAAAATGGCCAAAGCAATTTCTTCTTCTTAACTAGAGTTGGCACATTATTCTCTTCCACTGAAGCTTACTGTTTAAGGCATTCTTTTATGAACAGCTTAAACTTAAAAAAAATAGCCAGTCAATAATGTTAGTCACTTATAACTGACATTTCCTGTTAAGCTTACTTGATTATGGGAGATTTACTGGTTAAGGCAAAGAAATCCTTTTCCTCAGCCTTGCTAATCAAGTGTCCATTTCCAAATCCCATTTCCCCAGGGCTTCCCAAAATGGTCCTCAAACTTAGCTTATGTGAGCCCCTGCCTGGATAAGTCTTGTATTACAAAGGGGAAAAAAAGAGAATGGAGTATAAATTAATGAGTGGCCACATTAAAACCAAATTCCCTGACAAATTTGATTTTGAAATTCAATGCTATGTAATTTGCTAGCTAGCTATATATGTAAAAGTTGTACTTTTTAAATTGACTTGTGACTTTAAACTACATATATGCATAGATGTATGTATGCATACATAGATATTTTATGCATGTGTGTATTATATAGTTATATGCATAAGTATATAAGTATACACACACAAACACATATATGCCATATGGACTTTTAAAATTGACTGCTGACCCAGAACCACCATAATAGGAGACTATTTGCTGTCAGAAGAAACCTTGGTGTTCATTTATTTGACAGCCAGTGTTGCATTAGGATGCCAAACTAAGGCAAACCATGTATATAACAATTATCTGGACATTGGCACTTGAGTGACTGCTAATCTTTCCCAGGGATATGTTTTATGAGGAGAAAAGAGCAACTTTCTTTGTGAAGTGAAATATATGGTTCAGGAGAAGGAACACTGACTCCAGCAAGAGAACTGAATTCAAACTCTGCCTCTGTTACTCTCTACCTGAGGGATCTTGGACAAGCCATCCAACTTCCCTGAGATTTCAGTTTTCTCATCCATTCAGTGACAGACTGAACTAAAGATTCCTTTGGGGTCCTGTTAAGTTACACATCTGCGGTGCTATGAACCCAGTTCTATCTGATGACTTTTTTTCCCTTACTAAATAATCATAATTTCTGCTCATTTTGTAGCTCTTTGCAGAGGGTTAACCAGCAGTACATTTGGGCAGAATAATGTGAAGGAGAATTTCCAAAAGACTTTTCTCTCTTAGCTTCATTCTCATTAAAACTGTATGTGATGCATCAAATCCCTAAGTGCCTTAGGGATATTTAACATAGAAATTGAAATGAAAATGGATTAAGGTTTTTGTAGTGAAAGAATCTCTCTTCCAGCCAGAGAAATGCCCCCATACCAAAAGAATTCTGTTTTTCCCTGTTTAAAAAGATTGCTCATTCATCCACATAGTGCTGCTGCTAATTTCAATATAAAATGCATACTTCAGAAACCATTAGAGTAACACCAAAATCACTGCATTAGCCAGTAGAAACAGAAAGCTGGCTAAAATATTCTTCTTTTGTATTTGCTTATCCTGACTCTCTATAATCATCATGTGAAAAATGAGGGGGAGAAAAAAGCTCTTGAAGCTTTATTTGGATTTCTCAAGGCATGTGCTCTGATGCAAGCAAACAGCATCACAGATAATTTTGTTCTTTGCTCATACTGAAATTTTATTGCTTTTGGAGTGGATCCCAGGATTACTTTGCCAACTGTTACATAGTGAGTAGAAATGATTGATTAAAATAGCACTTGCACTGTCATTTTTCTTCTAGAACGTGGATTTTGTTAATTGAGAAATTAATCGTATATAGTACTTTCGCCTGGAAAAAAGAAGACACTGCTAACCCACCCCATTCAACAGTCGTTTTGAACTTAGGCCCCAAGCAGCCAATTTCCTGAGTGATATTTTTGTTCTCAAAATAAAATAGATTGCAAGAGCAAAAAAAAGGCAGATTTTATGGTAGAATTTAATTATAATATAAAATTAGCAGCTTAATATAAAATAAATGCCCACAGAATCAAGAATAAACTAAGCAGAGTTTTCTGTGATTCATATAATCTCTAAATCCAGGTTTTTTAAGTCAAATTTTGAACTCTGATACCCTGGAGAAGGGATAATAAATAAGAATAAAAGCAAAAAAATGTTTACCAATAATTGAGTTATTAGGTAATCTAGTGATGAATTAGTTTGTTCTTGTTCTTGGCATATATACAGCAAGCATCTGCATTCTGTTTTAAGAGTAAGAACAATGAATACTTACATGCAATTGCAATGCTAACTGGAGTACATGAATGCCAAATTCTTCATCTCTGAACATACTTGCAAATACTTGTAAAACTTTCTATAGAAAAAAGTATGATATTTCTATTTTAAAAATGACCTCCCACATGGACCAGTTCTGTAGTTCCCACTTCTTTCCATTGTGCCCACTGGAACTTCTCATATATTATCCACAAGCTTCCTTTTAATCTAGATCTTTTTTATATTTTAGCATTACTTGAAATCTGACTTTTGCCTAATATGTTGATACCATCTCCTTTACCACTGTCTATAGTGCTAGTTATTCCTCGGTTCATTGGGCCATGAGGAGAAACTGGCACATTCCTTGTTTTCTCTGTTACCTGAAGATTTGTATTAAAAATCATCATTATTCTCCCATTTACCTAGATTTAAAACTGTAAGAGTCTTCATTGACTCTTCCTTCTGCTGTCATTAATCCTCAGCAAAATTATAGTTTGGATCATGAAAGGGGGGATTGTGATGATTGTGGGGCAACATGGGGAAGAAAAAGTCATACCAAAAAATCTTCATTTTGGTTTTTTTTTTTCAAGTTATATTAGCTGATAAGGGACCTGACATAAAGATAATATACATGGATTTTGGTCCATGTGGATAATATAGTGGTGTGTGTTTTCAACTGTATACTTTCAAAATAGGTTGACCACCTGGATCCAAAGGGTAGTAATTATTAGCTTAGTATCAAGGAAGAGTCCTAAAGGAGTTATATAGCATTTGACCTTGCTTCTATTCTGTTCAACTTCTTTATATCTGTGACTTGGATGATGGCTGAAGTAGCATTCTTGTCAAATCAATTGCAGAGGTCTGGGAAGGATAACTAATAGATTACAGCAACCACACTAATAATAGCCTCCATTTCTTTACTAAGTTAAGGTTGACAAAGCCCTTTAACATGTGTTATTTCATTTGATATTCACAATAACTCTGAGAGGTATGTGCTCTAATTTTTTCCATTTTACAATTAAGGAAACTGAGTTTGAGGTTCCGTCTGAGGGTAGTCTGACTTGCTCAGGGTCACTCAGCTAGTAAGCATCTGAGAAGGAATTGGAATACAGGTCTTCCTGACTACCAGATCAACCTTAAAATATCTCAGCAAGCTAAAATAAACTGAAAAAGTAAGGTGATTTATGTACAAATTTTAACATGGCTTCAGTTCAATTGAATTGCTTGTTTATATCAGTAATTTCCATCCTTTATTTGGTAACCCCCATCCCTTTATTTAAAATTCCCATCCCCTCTGACTTTTCATTAAATAATCTATACAGAGAATTTTCTTAGCTCTTATTTTATTCACATAAAATTAAGAATTTATTACAGTTCTATAACTGTGTAAACTAATCTTGAATAAGTAATAAAATAACAATATGTATTTATCAGTAAATAACCCTTTTACAATTTTCATATTTGTAACTTAAGAAATAACTATTAACGTCATCAATATGATAAGTAGACTTGTTTTTTCCTGCAAAATTTCTCAAAATATGGTATCATTGTCCCATTTCACTCAAAAGAGGATGTTATAAATAGTAGTGTAATGTATATCACTATGTTTAATAAACCAGAGAGCTCTTTATTTAACATAGCCAAAACATAAAAAGATTTTTCAGGTTCAAATGTTTATTTCAATATTACTGTTAATAAGAGGAGTCTATTAGGTAGAGTTAGATAAAATGAATCATTTGTTCCTGGCAAATGGGTTCCATATCCATTCATATTTAGAAATATCTAGATCTTTAAAACACAATGAGAACTGCTTCTGTAGATTAGTCAAAGGATTAATAAGTAGACATTTGTTTTCTTTTATTTCGTTTGGAGAGAAGGCATTTTTTTAAAATCATGAAACATTATTTTTTAAATTTGCTGTCCATGTCTCTTACTTTTTCATAAATTCATTCATTTACTATCTTGCTAAATCTGAGTTTGAATTTGAGGACCTTGCCTTGATTAACTTAGAGAACTCAGCTTTTCAAAATATCCACCAAATTTGCAAGTTTCTGAAAGAATTTTTAAGTGAATTTGCTTCATCTTTATTATCTTTAAAATATCCATTTATTCTGTTTGTTCAATCACCCTCGTAAGTACTCTAACACAAAAAAAGCCAGAATGTTTCAAAATAATTGATATTCTGACCCCAGAGATAGTCTTGCTGAAAACCTCCTAGCTAGGTACTCTTGTAAGAACTTGAAAAACTCTATGTAGCTCTTTAGTCATATTTCTTGGTTCAGGTGATTGCATGCAAAGTATGCACTGTGTCCAAATTATACAAGGAATCATATTTTAAAACTGTGTTTTTAGACTTGTATTTTACAGAATATTCATAGCTGGAAGTCCCATAACCTTTGCTGTTTAAGTGTGCAAGAGCTATAGTAATGGGGCAGATAGAGATAAAAAGCACCAACAGATGAGGATAAAGTCCTGAACGGGAGTGATGAAACCCCATTGATTTCTCATTCCCATAGTTCAAGTTTTAGGTGAAATGAATACCAACTGAGCATGTAGACAAGACCAATTCTTTTTCTTTATCAAACACAATTTGTTCATGGGATTCACTTGTTAATTTGTAGAAGCAAACCACCTAGGACTAGGTATTTTTTACATTTGAAAGCAGTATCTCAAACTCTGATGGCCACAGTTTTAACTAGCTCATTTAATTCACATCTCTGCCCATAAATCTTTATCCTCAAAAAGCTTACATGCCCCTGGGAAGACATAGCATGTGCTGAGATAAGTATATAAATGATTGGGAAGGAAGAGCAGCAAGTACTAACAGCTAATATGCACAACGTCAGTAAGGTCTTTACAAGTAGAGGTTGTTTCATTATTTTTGTCACCCAAGTCCCTCGTATAGTGCCTGACACATAGTAGGTGCTTAATTAAAGCTGTTGTTTGTTGACTGAACTGACAAGATTGGGAAAGGCTTCCCATGGAAGAGGATAAAGGAGCTAAGCTTTGAAATAAAATGGGGACTCTAAGATACAGAGGTAAAGAGGCAGTGAATTTCAGTCTTTAGAAGTACTCTACAAAAGTATAGAGGTAGGAGATGAAGAGCCAAACTCAGAGAGTGAAAACTTGGTCAGTTTCATTGGAATGTGGAATATACAAAGGGAAATGATGTTCAGTAATTTAGAAAAGGTAAATTTGAGCCAGATTGTGAAGGCCTTTACTTTAAATATTAAGTACTTGTGTTTTATTCTACAAGCACTAGAGAGCCATTGAAATTTCCACCATCCTATAGTTGTCCTACCTAGTCACATCCTAGAGTAAGGTATATATTGGTTACCTCCTCTTTCCCACCTCTTATTTCTCAACCCTTTATTGCCTGTATTCCAGCCTCTTCACTAAACTGACACTGCTCTCTCCATTGAGAAAAATAATATATTAATTTCCAAATCAGATAGCCTCACCTCAGCCCTCATGTTTGTCAACCTCATTGCAGCTTTAAATACTATCAGTTTCCGTTGCATTCTGGACACTCTTTCATCCATGGTTTTTCTTTTTTCCTTGACACTGTTCTCTGTTCTTCTACCTTTTTGGCTTCTCTTTTTCACTCTTTTGCTATATCATAACTGTTGTCCATTTGTAAATATATGCATATATGTGTGTGTACAAGTGTGTGTATATGATATACATATCATATATACAGACACATATATATATAAATTTTAAAGGGTGTTAACAAAACTGTAACTATATTATAACATTTATACACACACACATATATAAATTTTAAAAGGTGCTAACAAAACTGTTTTATTTATATGTCTTTTGGTTCTTTTTAGCTTTCTGTTTTTAAAATGTTTGGCTGATACACTTTTTTTCATATTTATCACTTCCCACTAACCTGTTCCTTCCAACCTCTCTCCCACAATTGAAGACTGACTTACTTTGTAACTTATACATATAGTCGAGAAAAACAAATGAAAGGCTATCTCTAAGAATACAAATCTCATTCTTTATCTTGAATCTAGTACCTCTCTGTCAGGAAGTGGGAGTTATGTTTCATTCTCAGTCTATACTGTCTTTTGGTGATCTTATCAGATCCTATGCGTTAAACTATTACTTCTTTGTAGGTGGCTCCCAATTCTATTCAGCCCTTATTCTCCTTAACTCTAGTCCCATATCACCAATTACTCAGGAGATATCTGAGGAAGGGCACATGACACAGTGAGATGAATGTTGACTTTGGAGTGAGAGGAAGTGAGTTCAGATCTCACCTTTGGCACTCACTGTCTACACGGCTTCGTGCAAGCCATGTAATTTCCCCAAGCTTTATTTCCTCATCTCTGAAATGAATGGATTAGATTAGATAGCCTCCGGGGATCCTTCTAACTTGAAATCCATAAATCAATGATGTTCAACTGTATTCTGTGGATAGCTTGAATTCACATGTAAAAAGTAGCTCATTACCATCCACCCCAAAGCTCCCTCCTCTTTATAACTTCTCTGGTTTTACTGATGACATTATTATACTTTGAGTTACCCTGATTCACAAACTCAGAGTTAATCCTTGACTCTTTATGCAGTCTTAGCTTTCAATTCATATCAGATGCAAATGTCTTGTGCATTCTGTTTCTACAATGTATCTTTCATACATGCCTTTCTTCAGAATTACTCCCATAGCCGCCACCCCCCCCACCCATTTCAAGACCTCATCTTCTCTCCTGATAAGCTTTCTCATTACCATCAGTCTACCACTCTGAATGCATAAATAGTCTTCTAGTGAGGTAGCACCATTTGATTCCCCCATCTTCTTTAAGAGTTACCAGGAGAGATTATAATGGTAGTAGGACTGACTACTGATATGGTCCGTGTGTGTGTGTGCGCGCGTGTGTGTATGCATATGTACACATATATCTACATATATGTGTATATATGTAGACTCATTTACATATGTGTATATATGTGTGTGCATATACATACAAATATACACATGTGTGTATGTATACATATACATGCATAGAAATACACACTGGAGATATACACACATATATTTGACCAAAGGTCACGATAGAAATTTTTTTTTCTTGTATTTCTATAAATCCATAGTAGATACTTCGCATGTGATTTTAAAATTTTAATATTTATCATGTTTTATGGCAACTTTTTTTCAGTGTATTCTTTTGAATGATAAAACTGTGAGCAATTCATAGTCTGAGCTTTTAATGCCAAGATTGTTAGCCCAAGCTTGCTACAGTCTTGGAGAAAGATAGTCAACACCCCTAGCTAATAATGTCAGTACCAATGATACCAATTGCTTATATTTCTAAAAGGTCTACTAATAGCCATCAAGAAAAAACAAAGCCAGTTTAGAGGATTGTCCTCTGAAAATGATAGAGATTATACAAATTTTTATGATGTCTTGGTAAATGATTATGAAAAAAAAGTATAACTTTTGTTTCTATGTCCTTAACCATGGATATCAGAGGAAACAGAAATTAATGAACCCAGATAACTGTAAATTTCATTCAATATTTTATTATTGTTATTTTTCAAAAGTTTCATGATGCAAACTCATTTGGACGTAGTTTTCAGTAAAAATAACTATGGCTTTCTTTTCAGACCTTAGAAAGAAACTGGAAATTAATTCGTGATGAAGGCCTTGCTGTGCTAGATAAAACCAAAGGTCTCTTCCTGCCTGAAGATGAAAATCTGAGAGAAAAGGGTGACTGGAGCCAGTTCACTCTATGGCAGCAAGGTAAACATATTCATAGGGTTTTTTCCTCCCTACCTTCATCAGCATAGCATAAAATAGCATAAAACTTATGTAAACATTTAATCAAATATGAATTTTTGGCAGTTAGAGAAGATAGGCATTTTTAAAACTGTGATTTCAGGAATCTATTCATTATGCTATTTGCACTCTATTTGCATATGTGTGTTTATATGTATAGGTGTGTATATGTATGTATATATGGGTGTATATACACACACATGTTTTCTGATCTATTCTGTTTATATTCTTATAAAATTGTTGTATTTCTGATTATATTCTTATAATCACAGATTGTTAATTGGAAAGGGATTTTAGTGTCATTTTAGGCTTAAAAACCTTTTTAAAAAAGGTAAATCTACTCACTTTCTCCTGAGGAAGAGTCATTAAACTTTTATATCTGTACTAGATAAGAAGTTTTTGTTGTTTGCATTAAGGCAAGGCACATATTTATTAGCTGCTTTCCCTCATTTTGTCAGAGAGATAAAGCATCAGCAGATGTCTAGATAGCTGAAGTACCAATCTTAGCAGCCTGTAATTTATACCTAGGACCATTTCACTTCTCTTTCTGTCTCCATTGAGTCTTGCCCAAAGACTTCTCCTTTCTTTTCCCCCCAAGACTGGGCCTCCCTATATTGCCTGGTTTGGAAGTTGTGTCCACTCATCCCACAGCTGATTGACATAGAAATGTTTCTACCCAGGGTGAATTTCCTCTTGTTAGGTGTCCTGATAGCCCCTACACTCCTGGGGGCTCACTGTATTTGTGCCAGACTTAGTTAAGCTTTAGTACCAAACCTGGCTGTAGCATTGCTGCAGCTCAGAACTCCCAAACGCAAGCTATCACAGCTTCATCCTTCCTGGATTACCGGTGTGCTCCAACAGGCCTGGTTTCTCCAAGTCTTTTTACCACATTTCTGTTCTGAAGTTCCTTCCCTACTGTATACATGAAAACTACTACTCGTGTGTCCAGACATAAGAGTGACACACAGCAAACTCTTCTGCTGTTTGTGACCCAGTGCCTCAGACCAGCCTCCTCTGCTTGATGCACAGACACTGAGTTCAGGTGCATTTCTTACGTTTAGTGCAAAACAACAATTGTAGCTAGCATTTATATAGCAATTTATGGTTTGCAAAGAATTTTATAAATATTAAGTCATTTATTGTCACACCAATCATGGTAAGCAGGTGCTGTTATAATCCTCATTTTACTGATGAAGAAACTGAGGCACAAAAAGGTTAACTGACTTGCCCAAGGTCATAAAGCTAGTGAGTGTCTGAGGCTGGATTTAAACTCACACCTTCCTGCTTCCAGGTCTGGTCCTCTTTCTGCTGTTCCTTCTAGCAGTAATTGTTTGCCATATGCAAGATTCAAGTTTTCCAGCTTTCAAATCTGTTGCAATAAATGTCTGGCATCCCGAAAAATGCCCCAAGACCTAGAAATAAGAATATCTAACTAGGTCCAGGCTCTGTTACTCAATATATGTCCTTAAGTGATTCCCACATTTTCCTTTCTGCACAATGCAGATTAAAATGCATGCCTTGCCTACCACAGAGTGATGATATGAATTAAAATAATGCTGACTGCTTAACAGTTGCTGCTGGGAAATGATTCAGCTTCTATTCCCTCAAACGAAATAATGTTTGCAAAAGGCTTTGAAGACTTGAAAGCCCTAAATGTCAGTAATTATTGCTGTTGTTATTTACAACATAGAAATACCTTCCCCAGGATTCTACGTGGGAGCCCACGATTCCGGCTGCTCTGACCCTGTTTCAGTTTGACCTGAAGTGGCCAAGAGTGTAGAAATGCATGCTATCTATTAGAAATGAAGTAATAAAGAACATATTTATTGAACATATTATGACTAATATAATAGAGAATATACTAGATTTGGAATCAAAAGACCTAGGTTTGAAAGTTGGCAATGACTTACTGGCTGTGACCTTGGACAAGTCACTCTAACCATCGGTATCTCAGTTGGCTCATCTGTAAAATGGCTTTGGTCATCTCTCAGCATTTTTCTGGCTCTAAATTTATGATAATTTTTATCTTGCGGCAGCATGGCAAGATCATTGGACTTGAACCAATGTCTCAGAGTGAGATCTAGGAGGAGAAATGATGTAGAAAGGCAGATGAGACCTATTTTCAAGAATTAGATGATGATAATAATAATTTATATATTATGCTTTAAGGTTTCAAAGAACTTTTTGCCCATTATCTCATTTGATCCTCACAACAGCCATGTAAAGCTTGTTAGTATGCCCATTTTACAGATGAGTAAATGAGTCTCAGAGAGGTGATGTTATTTGCCTAGGGTCACACAGCTTAGTATCTGAGGAAGACTTCAAACCCAGATTTTCTGACCGAGTCCAGGGCTCTATCTAGTATACCTTGCTGCCTCTGAAGAGCTGTTTTGTGGAACTGTTCTTTCACTTGAGTCCATGGACTAGGACTGGGAAAAGGCAATGGAAGTTGCAGGGGGGCAGATATTGGCTTAATATAGGGGGAACGTTCCTGTCCATGCTTAAGGATGGAATGTGCAACCTTCAAAACTCACAAGTTCCCCATCCCTGACTCTCCTGACAGAAGTTGAACATTGTAGAGACCCTATTTGGGTTGGACTAAATGACTTCCATGTTTCCCTTGGAACTCAGATTATACGATTCTGAGTCAGCTGTAGAATCATAGACCCAAGTCACAATACTAAGAAACTGCAAAGAATATGCAATAAACTTTACTGCTATGGTTTTACAATTTTGACTCAGAATCCCTTCATGGCTTCTAGTGGCTCAAACACTAAAGTACATAATGACATTCAAATCCCTCCACGATTTGTCCCCATCTCTCATCTTACTCCTTTACTATTTGTGTATCAAACGAAAACCATTTTATTTTGCATGAAGGCAAACAGACATAGTACTTTTTGGACACTGGTACATCTACGATTTTGTGATGTTGAAACTCTCTCCAGCAGAGCAAATTACAATCTTACTTACATGCCTTATCAGCCTCTTGTCCATGTCAACCCATAAATCCTACTCCAGGGGTCCACTAAACCTGCTGTTTTATGCCTTACTTGATATGTATAATCAGAATATCACCGAACCTCGCTGTTGTCACGTCTTTCAAGATACCTTGTATTCTCTTAAATTCTGCGTATACCTTATTGGAATAGACCCTTTTCATTAGATATCCTCCTCCTTTCAGAATCTACTGTATCTCCTAGAATAATTCTTTAAAATCTTCTAAACAGAAAAGAAACAAATGTTTATCAGTCACTTGCTAGGCATCAGACATTCTCTTAAGCGTTTTACAAATATCTTGTTTAATCCTAGCAAGGTGATATTTTTATTCCCATTTTACAATTGGGAAAACCAGAGGCAAACAGAGGACTTGCCTAGGGTAGTGTTTTAACTGTCTGAGACTACTTTTCCTATAGTGCCCTTCACTACCTCACTGCCTCTAAATAATGTGGAATTTACTGTCAAATGTGTTTAGCAAGGTAGAGCTTATATACTAATATATACCAGTGACTAAGGGAAGAAAAGAGAAAAGTAATTTGGAGTAAATGGTTTGGCCACCAGTTTATTCAATGTGATCACAGCACCTGACATGTGAATTTCCTGATTGTTTTAAGTTATAAATTTGCATATCAGAGCAGAGCATATTTCTGTATCTAAAATGTAATAAGGTCTCTTTTTATAGATCTAAGAATGGATCAGTTCGATAATCTCTGTTGGAGAGTTGATTCCAGAAATAGCTCTTTCTGTATAGAAGCCTTCCCATATATTTTCAAACAGAAATTTAAGTGAATAAAAATCGTCCCTATTCCCTTTTCTGAATTTTAGATGTTAAATGTGGAAATCAGACAAACACAATACAGGTGCTTATAGTTTTGCTGCCACCCTGAAGGTAATCTTCAGGGGTCTGCCCTTGGTCTAAACAATGTACTTATACCAGATAAGACCTGATTGGGCATGGCCACCTGTGTTGTCACCTTACCTGTAAACAAGTGATGGAAGGTTTGATGGTCTCAAGTTGGACTTTTTCTACTCCATCTTCATAGGTATGTACCCTAGCAGAGAAGTGCTAAGGGCACAAAACTGAGCAACCTATACATAAGGACATTAGATTATATCTGACCTTCTATCCTTTCCAAGAGCCATCAGAAAATTGAACCTAGGAAAGGAGACATCTTTTTCTTTGTTAGTTTTTTTTAAATTTTATTTTAGACTGAAATAGTAAAACTGAAATACACAATGAGAAAAGGAAAAGAAACACATTACAAACTTAAATGCAAAATAAGAAAAGGGAAAAAATGTCATATGCACAGCAGAACATAAGAGAGGATTCAAAATTTATAGTATTAAATTTTCATTTCAAGAAAGCCTCAAATACTATGCATTGTGTTAAGAGCTGTCCATCTTTTCTTCGCCTCCTTGTAAGTTTTCTTTTGTTCTCTGCACTTTTTTACTTTGTCCTTTTTCCCCCCTTTTATTCCTCCCAGGCTACAATTAAGCACAGATATAGATATATACATACATGCATACGCATATAGACATATACTTTCCCTAACAAATTCTACTCCTGACCTTTGTTTTGGTTTTTGCACATTTCTTGTTTTCTACACCTCCTGACTCCTCTACTTTATTTCTATTGGCCACCTTGCCCTCCTATTACTTAACCTAACTCCTCCCCAAGAGTTATCCTCTCATTCCCATTAATCTAAGCACCCTTCTATACCCCCTTTAGCCTATTTCTTTAATCATCCCCTCTAAAGAGCTCTCTCATACCCTCTTCTCCCCTCCCCATCCCCTTAGCATACTTCTTTCTGAATTTGGAAGATTTTTATACTCTTCTAAATATTTATATATTATTCCTTATTGAACCCATTCCTGATGAAAGTAGGTTTCCGGAAGTACTAGCCATCCTCCCCAATCTAATTCTTCTGTGTTAGCTCTTCTTCTTGGACCTCATTTGTATTAGATAATTATTCTTTTTGACTGTTCCTAAACAGTTTTACTTTTTAAAATCATATCATACTCAGATCTACCCCAATCTTATGAGCTACACAATTACAGATAACAACCTTAGATATACATTTATATTTTACATACATGAAAGGTAAACAACCTGTCTTTATCAAGTCCCTTGTAATTAGTCTTTGGAATGTACTATAATTTTTTCTTGGTTCTTATATGTCAGATCTTCTATTAAATTCAGATTATTTTAAATTTTAAGAAAATCCTGAAAGTCTGACAGTTCATTAAATGTCAATTTTTTTTTTCCATTTAGGATTATGCTTAACTTTTCTGGGTATGATATTTTCAGCCAGAACTCTAGTTCTGTTGCTCTTTGATATATAGTGTTCCAAGACCTGGGGTCTCTGGGGTCTTTTAGTGTCACTGCTTCTAGGTCTTGTGATTCTAATTTTGGCACTGCCATATTTAAATTGTTTTTTTTTTCTTGTAGCTCATAATATTTTATCCTTGAGTTAGGGGTTTTGGAGTTTCACTATGCTATTCCTGTGGGTTTTCCTCTTAGTATCTCTTTCAGGTGGTGATAAATGAATTTTTTTCTATTTTTACTCTAACCTCTTGTTCCAATGCTTCAGGACAATTTTCTTTAATTATTTCCTATATTATTGTATCAAGATTCATTTTTTGATCATAGCTTTCAGCTAGTCCAGTTATTCTTATGTTTTCTCTTCTTTCTCTGTTCTCCACATCAGTTGTTTTTCTTATAAGATATTTCACTTTCTCTTATATTTTTTCATTCTTTATATTTTGTTTTATTATTTTTTTTATTTATATTTTGTCTTTATTTATTATTTTGATCTTTCATAGCTTCGCTGGCTTCCCCTTGCCCAATTCTAATTTTCAAGGACTCGTTTTCTTCCTTAAGATTCTGGATCTCCTTTTCTAATTGGTTGACTTTCTTTTCATAATCTCCTTGTTTTTCTTGGATTGTTCATACACACACACGCACACACACACACAGAGTTCTTCTTCAGTCTCATTTGATTTTTAAAGTCTTGTTTAATTTCTCCTATGAATTTAGGGGGGCAGGTGGCCATTTGACATTCCTTTTTGGGGTAGAAGGTTTCTTTGCTTCAATATCTTCCTCTGAAGATGAAGCCTAGCCTTCTCTATTCCTATATTGATTTTCTCTAGTTGGATTCTTTCTCCTTTGCCTTTGCATTTTTTTTTGTAGTAGTAACTTAATTTTTATAATCACCTCTAGGCTTGGGATATGGGGGATGGTGCCTCAGATCTTCAGTTCTCTCTAGCCAGGAACCAAGACATCCAGCCTTCTGTTAAGTGCCCACAGCCAGCAGCATACCCGCCCCACTGCTTCTGCACTTACTGGGTGTGTGCTGGTTCCTTTTGGCCCTTGCCACTCTCCACAGCACAGCAAGGTCTGGCATTGCTTGTCAGCAGAGGTTCCCTCAGTTTTCCCTAGCTCAGACTCCCAACTCCCCTCACTATTCCAGGGGTAAAAGTTCTAGTGGCTGAGGCCAAGGTGGCTTCCCAGCTCAGCTATCACCAGGGCTTGCTGCTTGTTGTTGAAGGGAACCGGGACCTAGCCTGGAGGTGTTTACCTTCACAGGGACCAACCTTCTTCCTGGAATTTTTCTTCATATCCTTTCCTGTTGTCCCCTTACTTTTATTTATTTTTATTGCTCTATGTTCAACCTGAGGTGCTATTTTATCTCTTTTATGGGGGAAAATCTTGAGAGCTTGGAATTTTCTGATTTGTTCCTCCATCTTCCCAGAATCCTCTAAGACAACATCTTTTGACCTCTTGTGGAGGTAGAGGGAAAGGGAGAGAAGGAATAAAATACCTTTTTATGAATGGAAATATTTTCTTTTATCTGTCAGGTTCTCTGCAACCAATTACAGCATCTCAAGTTGGATTTAATTTCATTCAAATGAAATGAGTCATGCTCCAGGCTAATTGTACCCCAGGAACAGAATGATGTCTGGGAGGGATGTGTGTTAGAAGTAGTCTCAATCAGGTAAAACTTGAGATTTCAGGAAAGAACTTATCTACGTGAAATTTTTCTGAGGAACCCCTTGGCATGAATCCCTCCTTAGCTTCAGTAAAACTTTGTCTTTTTAATGGAGCATGCAAAATGATTTGAACAATAAATGTCATCTTGCACAAGGATTCCTGTTTAAACCACCATGAACTTTCTTTAAGCACAGGCTTTCCATGCATTCCAAAGGCTGTCCATATGGTTGAGCCTGAAGGTGATTTAGCAGAAGGATATTTTCAGAGTTGTAGTGCTGTTGAGGCAAACTGCTAAGTAAGGCTTGGGTCCTGTGTTGAGCCATTAGAGATGGTTGGTTGTCCCATGTGTATCTGTTTTGTAGTAAATCTTCAGTATTTTGCTGTTTAGAAAGCAGATGGAAATAGCCTGGAATGATTATGCAAGTGTTAACCATGTGGATCTTATTTAAGCTGACCATATCATTGAAATTTCCATTCAGAAGAATCAAATTAAAAGAAAGATAACTCAGAAAGAATGAAATGTCCAGTTGAGCGTGGTTAGGTTGGTGAAGAAGTTCATGCCATATGAGGAGCATGATAAGGAACTGAAGAATGTTTAGCCTGGAGAAGACAGTTGGGTTGGGGAAAGGGACATTGAAGTGATTGTAGAAATGTCATGGCAGGCACGTGTGCCTTACACATAGTAAGCATTTAAGAATTGCTTGTTGGCTATTGGCTAAAGAGATTAGACTCTTTGGTCCCAGAGGACAGAACTCTATGAGCAATGGGTAGAAGTTACAAAGAAGCCAATTTAGATTGGATATCTAGAGAAATTTCCTGAGAATTAGAACTATTTCAAAGTAGAAAGATAGGAAATATTGAGTTTCTCCCTGTGTCACACCCACACTGGAGGTCTTCAAGCAAAGATTCCCTTGGGTTAGATATGTGGTAGAAGTAATTCTTTGGGTGGGAGGGGGGTCTGTATTGGGCCAATGAGGTGAGGTCCCTTCTAACTCTGAAATTTTATAATTTATAAATTGTTGTAAATTAAAAATAAAAATGCATCTCTTCCAGAAAGCCACTATTTGATTGCTTGTATCATAGCTGTAAGGTCTACAAAATTGGTCATTCAGTTACCTGTTGACTTCAGCACCTCCTAAACTGAGGATGATGCAGTTTAGTTCAGCTAACATCTCCTTGCTATTAATTCTACTTGGGAGTTACTTCTGCCTTTCTTTTCTGCATCTAAATCTTCTGTGTCATATTCTCTGCTGAAGCGAGCTCATAATTGGCATTAATTACAAATTTAGGCAAAATCAAAGCATACTTACCTAAAAAACTCTTCTTCCACTTAATAATTACTTCACTACTCTCTTGTATTTTCCTAGTTCTGATTCTATTTCCTTATACAGCTGGAATTTAGTATGTGTGCTTATCTGGATTTTGTCATTTCCAGTGCAGGTAACTCCATATCTCCAATCTTCCAGCTTTTGGAAGCATCTGTTTATACTTCATGCCTCTCTGCTTGTATTTGTGTTTATCTTGTACAGTTCCCTACCCAGTTGTCTGTTAGTAAGTTTCAGTCTCTTCCTAAGTCTCCTCTTTCTATCAGGAACACCATCCTTCAAGTCACTCCGATTCACAACCTTGTAGTCTGGTCATCCTTGACTTTTCATTCTCTTTGACCCTTCGTATCCTGTTATTTTCTAAATCTTTGTCAGTGCTCCCTCCACAACATCTTGAGCATCTGCCCTTCTTCTTTCCACCCACATAGTCACTACTATAATTTAAACCTCTCTGTCTGCTTTCTCCTCTACTGTTTCATTTACCTCCCAGTTGGTCTCTCTCTCCCTGGTCTCTGTCATCTCTAAGCCATCCTCCATGTATACTTCTGCCAAACTGGTATTTCTAAAGTACAGCTCTGGTATGACATTCTCACTCCCCCCACATATACTTGAGAAGCATCAGTGACTCTAAAACAGAGATTCTTAACCTTAGAACAATGCCTGGCACATAACAAACAGTACTTGTTTCCTTCCTTTTTTGTATCATGGACTGCTTTTTGCAGTGTGGTGAAGCCATTAGATCCCTTCTCAGAATACTCCTCTTATGTTCACCATTAATGTATGCAAAATCTTGGCTCTCTCTCTAGTCCCTATTCCCTGCTTTGGGATTTATTTTGGTGATACCCTCCTAATGATTTTACAGAGGTCTGAAGTCTATTATGTTTGGAGTTCTGCCATAAAGAAATTTAATTAAAACAAATTTTTTCCTTAGAAATACCCATTTTCAACCCAGTTTCCCCTCCCTACACAAGACACAGCGTCTCCTATCTGTGGGCACTTCCGCGGTCACCCCTCATGCTGTTCCTCATAGCTCTCCATACTCATCTCTCCTCTGACTTCCCTGTCTTCCTTCCAGGCTCAGCAAAAATCCTGCCTTCTGTAAGAAGCCTTTCCCAACCTCCCTTAATGTTACTGTTTCCCTAACAGTTAATCTTCAGTTTATCTGGTGTATATCTTATACATAGTTGTTGTGTGTTTTCTTACCCATTATAGTTTGAACTTTCTGAGGGCATGGACCTTGTTTTTCCCCCAGCATTTAGTGTGGTTCTTGGCATATACTAGGAAATTACTAAATGCTTATTGGCTCTAGGAATGAGTAGGAGGACAGTAATTGATTTCTCTGTGAAATCAAACCAACCTATTTGGATTTTCCTTATGTATCATTTCCAACCTTTTTTATAATCATCAGAGTTTAACCTAGTCTTAGAAAAGATGCAATTTTAAGTTAGTCATACAACACAAGCTATTTTTATTTTTTAAAAAAGTATTCAGCATATTCATCATCAGTAAAACAGCGTAGGTATAGGTATATAGTCCAGACCCTGAATACTGCATTCTGTCCATTGATGTCCATTCTGTCCATTTATCTTCTGTTTGGGTAGGACATTTTTCTATCTTGAGCGTCAGGTTTCCCATTGATTAAGTGATTATGAGAATGTAAATCTATCGGTGGTCTTCACTGCATGCATTACAAATTTTTTGCAGTTTGTCCCTAACAATGCATTTTTAATTTATCTGTCTAGGAAGAAAAAATGAAAATGCTTGCAGAGGAGCTCCAAAAACCTGCGCTTTACTAGAAAAATTTCCAGAAACGACAGGGTGCAGAAGAGGGCAGGTATTTCTGACTTTTTTTTAGTAGTGCCATAAACTGGCAGTAGCAAATAGATGATCTTCAACGTCTTCAAAAGAATGGTTGAATTTCTTTGCTTCATTGAAAGCTGCTTTTTTTCATCCTAGTTTTAATGGGTCAGAATTTCACATAGTTGACATAATAAAATGACCCTGAAAAACATTATCTTTCTCTGCCATTTTAGAAAATGTGAGTGATTAGCTTTAATCATTGCAGAAATAAAGTTCAGATAGAAAATCCAGGTTTTCCCAAATAAGTCTGTCACTTGAGATTGGCAATTCTTCAGCCTTCTTTGAATGAAGGAGCCATGATAAAAAGAGTGTCTTTTTTTTTTCTTTCTGCAGATCAAATATTCTGTCATGCACCCAGGCACTCATGTCTGGCCTCACACAGGCCCCACAAACTGTAGGCTGAGGATGCATCTGGGGCTGGTGATACCCAAGGAAGGCTGTAAGATCCGTTGTGCCCAGGAGACCAGGTAAACCTTATTCCTTTATTGAAGGAGTGTATTTTTACTTGATAATTTCATGGTTTAATATAATAACTCTCAATTGATCAAAGGTTTAGAGCAGTAAGGAACCTTAGAGGCCATTGAGTCCAACAGTTTTCCTTCCCCCATTTTACAGATGAAGAAACGGGAGCCTAGGGAGTTTCAGTCATTTGCCCAAGGTTGCACAGGCAAATATCTACCATTTATGTAGTACTTTAAATCTGCAAAGTGCTTTCCAGAGACTTTCATTTGATATCTTCCTAATTACCAGTGAGGTAGATTCTTAGAGATACCATCATATTCATTTTACATATGAGGAAACTGAGGGCGAGAAGAGTGCCTCCAGTTATGCAGCTAAGTGTGTACCGGAATCCAGTTCCAGAGCAGTCAGTATCTACTATACCCCACTGCTTTATGTATTAACTAAGTCCTTTGCGTATAACTGAGTCTAAAATGTCTTAAGCAGTTTCCTTCCTCTTAAGCTTTCTGTGGTGTGGTACCTTAAAGAAACCTGGGAAAAGAGTTAGTAGAGCTGGGTTCTCCCCCAAGCTTTGCCAGCAGCTAACTTTGTGACCTGGGGCAAGTCTCATCATTTCTCCTTACTGATTCCTCCTTATCTATAAAATTGCAATATGAAGGGGTTGGATTTTAGGGATTCTTCACCTGAATTCTATGAATGTTATTTTTTTCAATTCTTTAATAACTGTATTTTGAAATAATTGTTTTCCTTTGTAATCTTACATGTTTTGTTTTATGCATTTAACATAATTCCGAGATAGGATACCTAGGTTGACATACTGTCCTAGGGGTCTACAACACCAAAAAGATTATTTAAAAATACATATTACATACACATACATATGTATACATACATATACATACATGTATACGTAAACACATATATACATATGCATAAATATATCATATGCATAATAAATATATCATTCAAGGACACTCTAATATGAGTGATCATTTGTATTTAGGCAGTTCCATTTCTGCCTATAATTCCCATCCTAAGAGTAAATATACTTCCATAACTGATTACAAGGTTCCTCTTTTTTAAGCAAGTGAGGGCTGTGATTTTATTGCCACATTAGTCAGCATGGTCTCCTGACTACCCCAACAGTCCCCCCCATTCAAACCCACCTCTTTGCTTTCATTCAAATTGTCCCCCTCCCCTGCAATGACCCTCCCTCCAATGACTCCAATAAAGACTCATCCTTGTCTGTTTAACTGAAATCTGCCCTCCTCTGTGAAGGCCACCTTAAGCACTCCATTCAAGGAAACAAATAAATTTTTAAGTAGCTGCTAGGAGCAGGGGATTGTGCTAGATTCTGAAGGTACAAAAGCAGAAATAAAAAAGAGGCCTTACCCTCAAAGAGTGACCTTCTACCAGGGGATTCAGTATGTCCACAGACTAATACATAGTTTGAGGAGAGAATCCTAACAACTTGGGGATCGAGCAGGGCTTTCTATGGGAGGTGACATCTGACTGAAGCCTTCAGGGAAGCTGGGAATTTAAATTGATGAGGATGAGCAGGGAATGCATTCAGGCACTTGGGACAAAGGTCGGAGACAAAAAGTCCATTATGGGAAGCGGCCAGCAAATTCATTTGATGGAGCATAGAGTGCGGGAGTGGTAATGTGACATCCCTCTGGAGAGGCCAGCATCAGCCTGGGAAGACTGTTATCTGAGGAGCTAGCAGAGGCAAAAGGGAACTAATGAAAACTCTTTATGAACAAACGTGTGTCTAGGAAGATTAACTTGGCAACTGTACAGAGCAAAGATCGGAGAAGAGAAGGACTGGAAGCAGTTTGGAGGCAACTGCAAGTCTAGGCGAGAGGATCCAGGGACTTGAACCGCACTCACTTTTGGGACACCTTAAATAGATATGGAAATTATCTGCTTAGTGACAATAGTTGAACCCGTGGTAGCTGAGGAGACCACCAAGGTAGAAGGCATAGGTAGATAAGAGAAGAAGCACCAGGACAGATCCATGGGGGACACTCACCAGTGAATTCCACTTTTTCTGAATTCTTACAATACTTATTCTGATCTACCACACAATGTCACATTTAATTATATTCTGACAAGTAGTATTTCTTTTTGATTCATGTGTATTCGTCTTGTCTCCCCTCCTAGATTATAAATTCCTTCTCTTCCTCTTCTGTCCCACTTACAGCATCCACCACATAGTAGGTGGATTATATAGGAAGTGGAAATAACTGCTCCCTCAAATGTAGAATTTGGAAAATAATCAGATTGAATTTATATTCTTGTAAGAGATAAGGGTTGTAAGTTCCAGTCCTAACCCTGCCACTCACATTGTAACAGTAAACAAGAAATTTGCCCTCTTCATTATTCTGTTTGTACTTTGTTAAAATATGAATGGCATTTTAAACCCAGTTCACTAGCTTATGAAGAGCTACTGGTAAAAAAAAAATAATATTAATAATCTGCAGAAATTCTACTTTGCCAGTGATTAGAAGCCGTGTTAATGATCATTGTGCTTGCTGCCCTCCTACATATTGTGTCAGTGGGGTCATGTTTATGAAGAAATGCTAAAGCACCCACTACTTGGTAAGGTCATTAATAGTCTCTAGTGAGTATTATTACCCCTCATCATCATCATTCACTGGGAAGTAGTTAACACTGTAGCATCTCATTGTTTTGAGTTATACTTATTATTAAGGATGTTTCTTGCACACACTTTATGGTAAGAAAAATGCACTTATTTTGAGAGAATATTTTCCAAAAAAGAAATCAGGTTCAATGTAATAAATTTACGCAGAGAGAAGTGCAAGCTATGAGAACAAGACTCTATATTTATCACAATTTGAAGATGGGATAGAATGGTTTGAAGTCGGTTCGTTTCTTGCTAATTTTGTTGAAACAGGATTGTTGTCAAAACATACACACAGAGGAATCAGTTTTCCTTATTGTGGGTAATAGGAAGCAATTTTTCAGAGCTCCTCAAAGGCCTCAACCGTGGGCAATTTGTAGATTAGAGTTTTCAGGTATTGCTATTTCTTCAAAGGTGATAGGATTCCTGCAGTCTTATGGCTTATTTAAATATTCCATGACCACAGTCCACACCACTGCAGATATTAAGTGCACATCCTTTATTGGCTGAAAAGTGCTTAAATTTCCCTGTATTTTATTTCCATAAATAAAACAGTCTTTTTGATTGTGTTTACCCATTGAAATTGGCGTAAGATTGGAAATGGCAGCTGAGAAGTCTTTCTTGACTAGGGAGTTGTATCAAGTACACAGAGTTGTCACCACCTGCTTGCCATGTACTCTGACTCATGTAAAATGAGTTGATAATATTAGTTTTGTCCCAGTGAAGTTGAATCTGTTGGTCCCCATACCATTAACACAGCTGGATTTAATTGTCACGTTAACTGACTATAGAAATTGTGAAAGCTAGCCTTGAATAATTCCAGAAAGGAAATCATCATTCCCTTTCTATAAGAGGCTTCATCAAAAATATGATTGAAATATGCTGATAGAATGAGCTATGAGCTTATACTTCCCTTGTGTATTCAGTTTTTCTGCTGTAGAAATGTCATTGCAAAATGTCAGGCCAAAGTGATATGTGGCTAGAAAGCAAAGCATTGCCATTATGTTAGTGACAATGCCAGGGGAAATTAAGAGAAAATAAAATTAATTTGTATTGAAATGTACATTTTACTGGTGTCTTTTGACTTTACATCACAGAAATTTCAGGCCTCCCCTACACGTACACTGCAGATTAAATGTTCACATGTGACAAAGAAGATTAAGTAAAATTACCCTACTCAGTGATTGCAGTTGGCAGAATATACAGTATTCTGTCCTGATACTCCCCTCCTTATCTCTTTACAGTGAGGAGGGAGGTGTGTTTCATTAGATGAAGAAACTGTTTCCTTCTATTACTTTCATTAGCTTTTCAGATACTCAGTTTGACTTCTTAGGGTGATCTTTTCATTACGTTGAAGTCTTGTGTTTTATTTTATTGGTTCTGATTATTTCACTATGTATCTATTCTTATAAATCCTCAAATTAAAATTGTTTACTATATAGTAATATTCTGTTCACATCATAGTTTTTTTTTTTTAGCCTTTCCCAAATACAGAGTATTTCTGTGAATATGTTGACATACAGTAGACTGCTCTTTCTGTGTTTGACTTCCTAGGATTATATGTATTTTATATCTGTTTTAAATGGATTGTTTTTTGGACTTTGTTAGTACTGTATAGAAATGCTATTGACTTGCAGATCAGACTTGCTCAAATTGTTAGTCATGCCAATTAGTTTCTACATCATTGTCACCTATAGATAGTGATAATTTTGCTAATGTTTATATCTTTTATTGTCTTACTACTATAACTTGCATTTCTAGAACTGTTTCAGGCAGATGAACAATTCTTTCAGCTCTGTTTTTTTCTGCTAATTTATCTTTTTGTTGGATTATCTAGTTCTGAAAGATGGATATTGGAGCCTCATACTGTTATTGCACTGCTATACGTGTCTTTTTCATTTTCCCTACATTTTCTTTTAATAACTCAGCCAGCAGGCCATTTGGTGCATATGTACTTAATGTTGTTATTGTTTTCATTATCTGTAGCACTGTAAGAACAATGTAGTTGTGTTATTTGTTTCCATTGACTTTATACATTTTTATATTTATCTTATCTGAGATAATGATACATTTTGTTCCTTGCTGTAATTTTTAGTCTCTTTGTATGTATATGTATATGTAATATACATACATACATACATATAGGCATATGTGTGTTTTATATGCTTTCGTTTGCAGCAAATTTTGAGTTTGATTTTAATTTCTTATCCATTTCTCTTGTTTTTCTTTTTGTCAGGGAATTTAATCCCCTTTATATTTAGCACTATAATTGCTCAATTTATTTTCTCTTCCATTAAGTATGCCTACTTTTTACTTCTTATTTCAAGGGAGTACTTGTTTTGTTTGCATAAATATAAACCTGGTCCTCTTGCCTTTGTTTTCAGGCCAATCCTAAATTCCTTTAGCTGACCTTTATTTGTTTGGGATTTTTTATTTTGACTTTTCTTTTCGATCTCAAATTAGAGTGAAACGACTCATCTTCCCTGTTTTTCCTCTACCATACTTTTTGGAAATATATGTTCATTTCGCTTTCTCTCAGATTTTGCCTGTTCTTTACTGCCAGTCCTTTTCTTCTGATGGCCCAGCATTGTTACGTACCTTCTCCAGCCTTATGGTTAAGTTCTTTCACTTTCCCAGGGTTTTGAAGAGTTTTGTTTCTCTCCAAGATTGAGTGACTAACTGGAACACTGCTACAGAAAGACACTGCTGTATGGTTCTCTTTATGTCCCAACTTTACCAGCCCTGCTTTTCTAGGTTCTAGGGTTTCTTCCACAGTTTTTTCAGTCTTTAGGGTCTTCTCTGGGACCAGGTTATCTGATGATTAAAGGAGAATCTCCCAAATACTGCCAGCAGTGTTCTGAAAAGGTTTTGCACTTATACCTCTTCCCCTTTATGGAAATTTCCCTCATTTGGAAACATTTAGTGGAAATCAATCTTATTTGTTCAATTACCACAGAATATTACTGGCAGTCACTTTTTTTGATTTTATACAGGGACGAGGAAGGTAGACTTAAGTCTCATAATTTTAGCATCTTATTGTGCAAGCCATAAATAACTAAAATCATTAAGTATCTACTTGCTTTTTTAATTCATCTTTTCATGGGTTCCCTGAAGTTGTAGCATATTGACTGTGTTGCACAAGAAATTCCAGCATCAGCTATCATAATGACATGGCAGTCACCACAACTGTCATTGGAGCCCACACAGTGTGCCTGGAGATAGCTAGAGACCATAATGGTCACTGCTTTGTTTTTTGTTTTTTTTCTGTAGATTGACTTCTTTTGCAAAATTTGTGCGTGTGTGTGTGTGTGTGTGTGTGTATGTGTGTTTGCTGATTAGTAACACTTTTCCTTTCTCTGACACCTTCTGACTTTGATGAAATAGAAACTGATAAAGTTGGTCATATGCATATATAAGGAAAAAACCTCATCCAAAAATAGATTGAATAGATATAACCCTTTTTTTTTTGAAGCACTTGATATAGTAAGGGAAGGCATAATAGCTAAATACAAGAGAACCAATGTTCATTGTATGTAGTCTATGAAACCCAGCACAAGTACTTTCCTTATATATGACAGATTGGACTACATCTTGGCTGCCCATTTTTCTTCTCCAATCAGCTTTGCCCAAAGTGTGTAACCCTAAATTATAATCATGCTTCTACTGGCTTCTCAGTGCCCCTTCTGTCCTCATGGGTTAATGGGCTAGCATCTAGTAAGGAATTTGTAGTCCTTTCCTACCAGCCACTTTTAGGGAGAGAATATAGGGAAGGTTTCTCCCCCTTAATACTGGTCTCTGCCTTAGCTAATGGTACCTGCTTTTCCACTGAGTAGCCAGAACAGTTCCAGGAAAACAGTTACACTTAACTGCACAATCTTCTTTTCTCTCCCCCCATTCTCAAACCTTTCCAACTTTAGAAATAGCTATATTTTTAAAGAATTTCATACAGCTCTTTTTTAGCAAAATAAACCTACTATACAATGTTCAACACTGATAGTCCAACACCTCTACCAAAAAAACGGGAAGAAGGTACATTCTCATGTAGTACTTGTTTATTATCATTTCAGGGTTTTCAGCTTTGATTTTGTTATTATTTTAAATCATTTAACTTGTGATAGTTAACATATTATTTTTATAATCATAGTAAAACTTGCTTTCCCAATTCTACTTTGTTTTGCATCAGTTTATATAAATCTGCCTGGGCATCTCTGTATTCTTCATATTCATACTTTTTTGCATAAGAATACTTTGAATACATAAATTACTTTCATGTACAACAATTTGTTTGATCATTTCCCCCATCAATAGGCTTTATTTCTTTTTTGTTTTTAATTCTTTGCTATTACAAAAAGTAATAGCAGTTGGAGAAGAGGAGAGTGTTTCTATCAATATTTTCTTGCATATAGCATCTTTCTATTTTCCATGGTAAATATGCCTAGCATTGGGATCTTCAGGTTAATGGATATGGAGATTTTACTTACCTTCTTAACACACTTTCTAATTGCTTGTCAGAATGATTGGACCAGTTCACAACTCTGCTAACAATTTATTAGGAAGATTATCTGTACACAACCGTAATTGACTCTTGCAACTTGTTTTTTTTTTATTCTTTGTCTATTTGCAGCATGTGAGGTGAAACCTCGGAGTTGTTTTAATTTGCATTTCTCATAGTATTGAAGACTGGAGTACTTTTTCATTAGGTTCTTAATAGTTTGCAATTCTTTTTTTTAACTTGATTTTTTTAGTCTTTTTTTAAATATATCATTTATTTATTTTCAGTTCTTAACATTCACTTTCACAAGAATTTGAATTCAAAAGTTTCTCCCCATCTCTCCTCAGCCCCCATCCCTAGGACAGCATGCACCCTATCCACCCCTTCCTCCATTCTGTCCTCCCTTCTATTACTCATCCTTCCATCCCTCTTCCCCTCTATTTTCTTGTAGAGCAAAATAGATTTCTATACTCCATTGCCTGTATAGCTTAATTTCCAGTTGCATGCTAAAACAATTTTTAGCATTCATTCTTAAAGCTTTGAGTTCCATATTCTCTCCCTCCCTCCCCACCCACCCTCATTGAGAAAACAAGCAATTCAATATAGGTCATACGTGTATAACAGTGCAAATTACTTCCGTAATATTTATGTTGTAAAAGACTAACCACATTTCCCCCTGTCCTGTTTCCCCCTTGCCTTCCTGCAGGGTAAAATGGATTTCCATATGCAAATGAGTGTATATTATTCCCTCCTTAAGCCAAATCCCTTCCCCCTCTTCCCCCTCCATTGCAGAAGCTCTTTCTTGCCTCTTTTATGTGAGGTGATTTGCTACATTCTACATCTCCCTTTCTCTTACCCCTAGTACATTCCATTCAACAGTGAATTTTATTATTTTTAAGTGTTCTGTCTTCATATTCAGTTCACCCTGTGCCCTCTGTGTGTGTATACACACAGACACACATATGTACACACACACATGTACATATATATACCTATACATATATAATATTCACATACATACCCATACATAACTGCACGCGCGCACACACACACACACATATTCTTTCTAATTGCCCTAATACCAAAAAAGATCTCATGAGTTACAAATAACATCTTTCCATGTAGGAATATAAACACTTCAACTTTAATGAGTTCCTTAAGGCTTCTCTGTCCTGTTTATCTTTTCATTTTTCTCTTGATTCTTGTATTTGAAAGTCATATTGTCTATTCAACTCTGGTCTTTTCAACAAGAATATTTGGAAGTCTTCTATCTCATTTAATGTCCATTTTTTCCTATGAAGGATTATACACTCAGTTTTGCTGGGTAGGTGATTCTTTGTTGTAATTCTAGCTCCTTTGACCTCTGGAATATCATATTCCAAGCCCTTCAGTCCCTTAGTGGAGAAGCTGCTAAATCCTGTGTTATCTTGATTGTAATTCCATAATACTTGAATTGTTTCTGGCTGCTTGTAATATTTTATCCTTGACCTGGGAACTCTGGAATTTGGCTGCAATATTCCTAGGAGTTTTCCTTTTGGGATCTCTTTCAGGAGGTGATTGGTGAATTCTTTCCATTTCTATTTTACTCTCTGGTTCTAGAATATCAGGGTAGTTTTCCTTGATAATTTCTTGGAAGATGATGTCTAGTCTCTTTTTCTGATCATGGTTTTTAGGTAGACCAATAATTTTTAAATTAATCTCTCCTGGATCAATTTTCCAGGTCAGTTGTTTTTCCAGTGAGATATTTCACATTGTCTTCTATTTTTTCATTCTTTTGGTTTTGTTTTATAATTTCTTGCTCTCTCATAAAGTCATTAGCTTCCATCTGCTCCACTCTAATTTTTAAAGGACTATTTTCTTCAGTGAGCTTTTGAACTTCCTTTTCCCTTTAGCTAATTCTGCTTTTTAAAGCATTCTTCTCCTCATTGTCTTTTTGGACCTCTTTTGTCATTTGGATTAGTCTATTTTTAAAGGTGTTATTTTCTTCAGCATTTTTTTTGGGGTCTCCTTTAACAGTTTGCAGTTCTTTTGAAAATTGTTTATGTATGACTTTTGACCACTTGCCACTGAAAAATAACTTGTAATCCACACTTATATTAGTTTCCTCTTTGTTCTGGAAATCAAACCCTTAGAAAAGGTAGTGTGGGATAACGATAGAGAGCTGGCTTCAGAGCCATTAAGAGTAAGGTTTAAGTCCTGCTTCTGACATAGACTGACAGTGTGTCTTTTGACAAGTCACTTAGCCATTCTGTATTCAAACTATGACAATAAATGGCAGAGAAGTTGCCAGACTACTACATTGGTAAAGTAAGTTCCTCATCCTGATCTCCCTTCACCAATAAAATTAGAAGCTCAGTTGTTATCCTATCAGACCTTTATTTCTAGCTCTCAATTTGATTCTCTCAATTTTTTTTTCCATGGAGGGATTTTTACTATTTGAGTCATGTATCTATTTTTAGCTTTGTGTGGAATATGATGTGAGATTTGTCTAAGGTTAATTTTTGCTGACTTGGTTTTCAGTTTCTCAAACAACTTACCATACAGGGAGTTTTTATTCCTCATGTAATTTATAGTCTTGATTTTCTCAAAGACAGTTTTTTTCTTGATCTATTTTTTTTGCTGATTTATTTACTTTTCCCTTTTTGAAAACCAAAAGTTTTGATGATTATCATTATGTAGTATAACTTGAAATCTGGAAGTACTATTCCCCCTTTATTGCATTATTTCCCTTGAACGTTTAGATCTTTGGTTCCTCCAAATGATCTCTGTTATCACTTTGTTAAGCTCTCTGAGGTAGCCTCATGGTACTTCAATTGATATTACTTTAATTATTTAAAATAATTTAGTTACTGTCATCATTTTTATTATGTTAACAGAGCAGCCATGAATCCTTGATATGCTTCCAATTATTTAAGGTGTTTTTCAGTTTTAGGATGCATTTTATATTTCTCTTTTTATAAATATTAAGTATTCCTTAGTGGAGTGACTTCCAAATGATTTTTGTATTTTTTAAATAGGACTTCTTCCATTATTTCTTCCTGTATTTTGTTATTACTTTCCTAGAAATGCTAGTGATACTTATAGTCTTATTTTAAGATGCTGTGTGAAATTTTAAATCCTTTTCCCCGCTGATTCAACATTTATTAAGTACATACCTTGAAAAACACAACAGCAAGAGTGATATGACCATAGATAAGACACAGGCCCAGCTTTCGCGTAGTTTATTAATGAATGAGATAAATTATTTAAAAAAAACAGCAACAACACATGACTCCAGGTCATCAGGTGCTGCAATAGGTAGGGAGAAACATTTGCAGATAGCAACCTGGCAGAGGAAAGTGTCAAGAGAACCAGAACTGATAGGTAAGTTCCACTAACTCACTTTCCCCAAAACCAAAGTCTGTTTTATCTAAAATGTGAATAGTTCTCTGAAACTATGATTCTGTGGGTGAATTTGTTTAGACTTTTAATTTAGGATGCTACATGATTAGCTCACATAACTGGATTGAGGACAGCTGCTCTGGGTGATGAGTGCCTGGTTAAGGGAATCTGATAGGGTTGACAATCTGAGTTGGTGACTGACAAGGGTGATGCTAAATCCCCCACCAAAGTGGTTCTATTGAGGCTTTGTCTGTGGGTGGGGAATACAGAAGTTGCTGACTGTATAAGTGGTGTGCAGGGAAAGAATTTTGGGTTTAGAGGGATGAAAACCTGAATCCAAATCTTATCTCTGCTATTTATTAGCAGTTTGATTTTTAATAATTGTCTTCGCACATCTAGGCTTCAGTTTACTCATATGTGAAATGAGAGGGTTGAACAAACTGTCTTTTGGGTTCCCTTCTGTGCCTGTGATTCATGCTGTTTGTAGTCCTGGGGTCTGTTTCCAGGTCCAACACTGCCTAACACTGCATTTATAGACATTTCACACTTTTTTGAACCTTATTTTTTTTTCTTAACAAAATGAGTAGAAAATTCCTGTTTGTTTTTAATCTACCACAAAACATTATGAAAAAGATTATTAGCATACTTTTTTCCCCCAAGTTCTTTGGGTGACAGGCTAAACACCTGGTATCATTACTTAGTATTATTAGCATCAGTGCTAATTGTACAACAGAATTTTTATCAAGTACGTATTTCCAGAATTATTATAAATTGTAATTATTGTAATTAGATAAATAATAGGATTTTATAAGCTACATAATCTTGGGAGCATTTTTTCTGCTATTATTTTTACAAAACCAGAGTAGAGATATTTTTCTTCAACACGTGAAATTCCAGAAATAAGTTTTGGAAGAGCTCAAGTCATCCCTGGTGGGGTCAGAATCCTGCTTGAGACCTTGAGTAAATTTGCTTCCATGAAAGCTGCTGGGAAAGGTTCCCAGGAAGCTCCTTTCCAATGTGTTTCATGGGCTCTTTTATCCAAAGGGGCTCTTTCTATGTCATAATTTGAATGTTAACTTAATCATATCTCTGAAGCTTTTTTCACAAACTAAGTGGTCTGAAAAATATTTATTTGCATTTCAATGATATCCTTTATTTTTAGGCCAAAAGGGGTATAATAGACCTTTGACATCTTTATGATTCCTTTTGTTGTGTAAAGCCCTCTTGCTTTCCCATGCTGGTGATAGATGGACCTCTGCTTTAACCTCTCTAAGCCACTTCAGTCAGGCATTTAGATGAATTTTATTGCCCTTTGCTTTTATCTTTTAGTCTAATAAGTGCTTCACTTTGGAGTATTTGCAAATCAGGCTCCATCTGATAATGGATGATGATTTAATTTTTTTTTTCAATTTAAGCATTTTAAAAGGTATCCATGCCCAAGTGCATGGGGCAACGTGAAAAGTTTACAAAGGGCAGTTACAAGTCAAGTGGGACACATAGAGTAATGTAGTTTTCATGGCCTTAAAAAAAAAAATCAACCCCAAAATCATGTTAAGGCTGTACTGGAGTTGTCTGATTTTCCTGGGAATGGAAATGTGTATTTAGAAATGTAATTCCCACATGAGCAGTTTTCTCCTCTCAATATTTATGTTGTTTTTAGTTTTCCATTTGTCTTAATTCCTCTTGAAAGCTATAAACTATTGGAATCCCTGCTAAAGAAATAAGTAAACAAATAAATTTATAAAAAAAAGAGAACTGCCCACTTTCTTGGGCTGTGTTTGGTCTTCAGGATCTAATAAGCAGGAAGTCAGGTGTCAGGACCCCTGAAATAGCTGCTGCTGGTTCTCTCATAATTGCTTTCTTTCTGCATTTTTCCCCTCTCCTTTATTTTTCTGCTTTTGCTTTTCCCTATCTTTTACCTATTTTCAGTTTCTCAAATTGGATTTTAACAAGTAAGTGGTAGTGATGAACTTAAAATGGAAAGTGATAGCAGCATTTTTCTATGGCCACGTAGGCATTTGTTTTGCTTAAGTACACATATTTGTTATAAGGTTTTTGTATTTTATCAATTGAAGTAGGTGAGTAGCAGGCAAAGAATGTGCTTGTTAATTTAAAGTTTTGATTTAATTTTTTTTAAAGTAGAAGGTAGGAGAAACACTTTGAATGATTTAGAGGCCCCTAAACAATATTAACAAACAGAATGACAACTTCCAAAAGAGCAAATTTAGTCTAATGCTGTGGTGAGGTGGGCAGAGTATCCAGAAAATGAAAGGTGATAGTCTCACTATTTTCCTCATTACTCCAACCACAACTTGAGTATTATGTTCAGCTTTGGATGCCATATTTCAGAAAGGTAATTTGAGGCAACCAGGTAGCATAGTGCGCCAAAGTACCAGGCCTAGAGACAGGAAAATCCGAGTTCAAATGCAACCTGAGATACTTAGTAGTGCTTTGTAACCCTGAGCAGATCACTTAACCTTGTTTGCCTCAGTTTCCTCAGTTGTAAAATGAGCTGGAGAAGAAAATAGCAAATCACTCCTGTATCTTTGCCAAGGAAACCCCAAAGGGTCATAAAGAGTCCAACGCAATTGAAATGACCAAGCAACAATAACTGCACTGCTAACTTGGAGACCAGGAAAGAGTACCCTGAAAGGGAAGGCCTTTAAGATGAAATCAGACTATAAGACAGTCAGTTGAAGGAACTTGGAATATTTAACATAGAGAAGAGAAAATTTGAAAGGTAGAAAGGTAGCTGTCTTAAGTATTTGAATGACTGTGGAAGAAGGGTTAGGGCATCAAATCAATCAGAGATGGCATTTTGCCAACATTAAGCTCACAGGTTAACTTTAGCAGTATCATCATTCTGTGCAAGTATAATAAATATCAATTATGTCACTCCCCTATCTCATGGCACAACCTCAGTGGGACTGTCACTGTGATTCTGGGAATTACTATTCTTGAAACTATTCGGGGAATTATTATCTAGTACCTGGAAATTAGACATTCTCATGGCCATAGATCCTAAGAAACTAACTCTTAGAAGGATAACAAAAGCCTCCTTACATATACCCAGCCAGCATTTTCTAACTGGTACTTGGTATTTTTAACAATGGGCTTTGAATTGATTAGACCATATGTAGTATAATAAACTTCCATAATTTAGAAAATCAAAGCAATTTTTTAAAACTATGCAGTTTCACTGGAGGTCAGTTTTGTATTTTGTCTTTGCATCCTTACCACTAGGCACAGTGTCAGTTAACAAATGCTTATTGAATTTGTCACTTGGAAAACCCAAGATTCTGCTCTGTTTGGGTTTGGATTATATTATGCCATAATGAGGAGATATATGCTATTGTGGAAAGAATGCTGCATTTGGAGTAAGAGGGTCCTGGACTAGAATCCTCGTTCTCCTCTTCATTATTGCTAGGACCTTGGACAAGCCAGTTCACCTATGTGGGCCTCTGTTTCTTCAAGTGTAGAACAGAAGGGTTGAACAAGGTGGTTTCTGAGGTCCAGCTCTACCTCTGTCATCTTTTCACTTCACATTTTAAAAATTGATTTTTCTACTATAACCTGAAGAGTCAGGTAGTATAAGTCAAGCCTGTACAACCGGTAGCCCGCTAGAGGATTTTGGGTGGCCTGTGGAAAAGGTAGGGATGCTCTACATTTTTCACAGGCCCAAAATCCTTTGGCATGCCACAAGTGACCTGCAGGCTACAGGTTGGGTAAGCTTGGCATAAGTAAAATTATCAGTGGGGAAACTGAGACTCGGGAGGTTAAGTCTGTGGTCACACAGCTAGTAAGAATCAGAGCCATATTTCATTCCCAGTTCTCCTACCTCCAAAACCTGTGTTCTTTCTTTCTGTTACTCAAGCTGATTTTTCCTCTTCTCCCTACCTTCATTTACTTCTTAATTATATTTTGTTCAGGTTAACATTAAACTTTGTTTATATTTCCTAAACATATCTTTATCAGTTGCTGATGGGGAGACAGTTTAAAATGAATGACATTGAATTTTTAAATCTGCTATGTGGATGACGTTAGCACAAAAAGACAAGAGTTTTGAAATATGCCTATATTCTGAACACAAAACAATGGCTAGGAAACACCTGGTCCTACTGTTGCTGTGTTTTGGTAAAGAATAATAATCTTTTTAATGCCTGTTTTTTGTAGAGTGGTACTTTTCCCAAAGGGAATAGCATGATGTGGTTGTCCCTTAAAAAGGATAATCCTTTGCCTGTGAAAAGCCAGGAAAGATGCCAGGGAGCTTTCACAAAAAGTCATCAGTCATGTGATTATTCAAAGGATAATTATGTACTCTATAGAGGGCCAGTAGCCAATTTTTAACCCTTTACTGACTAAAATCTCTGATAGAAGAGACTTATTTTTAAAAATATTTCCAAGATGTATGATAGTCTCTGTATGCCTTCAGCTCCATATTCTGTACTTTCTTCACTTATAATATTTGAACAGCAAGAATTAATATTTATAATGAAGAAGCACTGGGTCCTGTAATATTGTTTGGGTCATCAAAGATTTTAAATGATGCTTTTGATGCCATAATTCACTTTCATTAATTCATAAAAGCTTTAGCTAGCTAGCATTCATCCAGATACCCAAACCTTAGAAGAATGTCATAGAAAATGTCTTGTTTTTCTCATACAGGAACTGGGAGGAAGGTAAAGTGCTGATCTTTGATGACTCCTTTGAACACGAAGTGTGGCAGGATGCAGCTTCCCTTCGCCTAATCTTCATTGTGGATGTGTGGCACCCGGAACTGACCCCTCAGCAGAGACGAAGTCTGCCTGCCATTTAACAGATGTTGGAGGCTCAGAACGCAGATGAGGGAAGCTCTTAAATCTGTTTTATCTGTGTAGACAGAACCATAAACGCTGAAGCACCTAATGCTTCTGCTTGAATTTCAGCCTCAAAAATGGATAGCCTGCTCAGGTTTAGAAGATGCTGAAGGAATTGTCTCCAGCTCATTTAGAAATTGTCCTTTTCTGTTCCATGCTGCTGTGATGCCGACATTAAAGTGAAAACATGAGACCTTATCAGCCAAAGATTCTAGCCCTAGGATAGGTTTGTCAGTGTGCATTGATAGGAAATGTAGATGATGTGAATGGATGGTTGTCATTTTGTAATTTTTTAATGTAATTGTATTTTTCTATTAAGTCAGCCATAGAGCATTTATTTTTATGAACCACTACATTCTTTTCTTTCTTTCTTTTTACAAGCTGTATAATGGCTTCACTTCGAGCTATTTAGTGTTATTATCTTTGGCTACTCTTTATCAAGATGAGTTTTCTTCTGCTTTTGTAATTCCTTTTAGTATAAAGGAACTAATATGAGAGAGAAAATATTATTTTCCTACTGTGATGGACAGGAGAAGGTAGAAAACAATAGGTTGTCCAAAAAAACCATAAAAATAACCTCCCTTTTATCAGTTTATTTTGTTCTTCTGCCTGGAGGCCTGGTTTCTGACCAGCGCTCTCTTTGTGTTGATAATAGAGTCAAGCTGAGTAGGTTGTTTATTTCTCTGAAGAAAAGTTTTCTCATTGAAAAACCATGTATAATCATTTGAAATTGACCCCTATAAAACCCCTATAAAAACATTAACTCTCATATGTTCTAATAATTAGATTTATTTTTTTAAGAAAAGTTTTTTTTTTTTTTAATAATAAAATATTCCATCTCCTAAGATTAGTCAGATGCTTGGTAGGGGGACTGATCCAGGCCCAGTGGGTCTTGATAGCTTTAGCAATCAGGCTCCAAGCCTTCCTTTATCTTTACACAGTATTCATTTATATGGAGGATAAGCAAAAGCTCCCCTGGTACTTCAGAGGATTCCTGCTGTATTTTTCATGGATACGTTTTTGATAGTATTATTCAGATGACATAATGGAAAGGGTAATTACTGCAGATAGAAAAACGCTAGGATCTTTGTTACATATTGGGTATCATAAGAAATCCTTTCCTCTTTAAAACAGTTGGAAACACTCTTCCTAACTTCTTGCCTTAGAACAGAATTGCTACATAAAATAAAAAGGAATGCCTTAAAATAAGTATCAGGTTTACATGGGTGAATTTTTAATAATGCACATTACAAAGAAGTAACAATTAAAAATGATCTCCATACATAATTAAATCACTAGGTAGAGTTTTAATGTAATAAAACATTTTTTTTCTAAAACCAAATTAAGAGTGAAATGCACCGTTTGAAAGGTGGAATTTCTCTATTAAAAATGTGATGATAATCACGCACTGAATATCATTTCATGGGCCAAGATGAACAAAAATGTTCATGAAATGCCACATTCATGGCATATTTTTTTTTTAGAAACTTGGGTTCCTGGAGTCCTGGTAGAAAGTTAGGTAAAACACACAGCCTTTGCATTCCAGGAATGACTGAGACAACTTCTGTCTCATCTTCTTTAGCTGTCTTCCAAAATTGAAACTACTCATGTTTCTTCTGTCTTAAGAGCACAGGTTTTGCTGGAGGGGCATTGGGGAGTTTTTATCCTTTTTCCCTGAAAAGAGCCCCAACTAGAATGCACAGGTTGACAATACTCATGAGGAACTTACTTAGTGTTTCTTGTGTAGTTGCTTCCATTTCTAAACCAGGTATTTTTTTTTTTTCGGCTTTTTTGCCGGCTTTTTTGCGGCTTTTTTCTTGGGTTGGGAGAAAGTGGGAATAGTACATTATGGGTGTGGAATACAGAATCAAGAGAAACAGCACCTCCAAAATAATGACCAATATAAAGAAAAAAACCAGGAAGAAAAAGTCATTTTTGTCCTTCAGTATTTATTTA
The DNA here is from genome assembly GCA_023548195.1 of Bettongia penicillata ogilbyi. Lineage (NCBI taxonomy): Eukaryota > Metazoa > Chordata > Mammalia > Diprotodontia > Potoroidae > Bettongia > Bettongia penicillata. The sequence goes on from JAJHZJ010000323.1 coordinate 1,457,740, forward strand.
ACAAGGGGAAGTGATTCAGCAGTGAAGGACGGTACAATCCAATGTTCATGTAAGAGTAACTAACATTCATGTGAATTCTTGTTGGATTTGGTTCCTGTTTATAAATCTATTGCATACATGTACAGAAAGTTCAAATGAGAATGCACATGGCGACGTTCATCATACATTCATGTCATGAGATTTGGAGAGAGAAAGATTTTCAAGCTAACTCATGTTAACTTAGGTCACTATGGTAGATTGAGTGTTTTAAATCAGGTCACTAAATCAGGATGTTGAGACTGCCAACTTAATAGGTGGATATCTTTTCACTGTTTTAAAACATAGCACTAATTGGCTTCAATGACATTTTAAAAACTTGGATCCAACAACTGTCACATATCTAAACCCAAGCAATTAAAATGACTCCCTGATTTGGTTTTATTTCTTCTTCATCTTTCCATATAATTGTATAAAAAAAGTCATTGGGTCACAGTACAGATGAAGATATTTTAGCATGTGATTTAAGAATGGCTGCCCAAAAGTAACTGGTTTTATTTACACACCTCTGCATTGGCAGAGTGACTATATTTTCATTTTCTACTTCATCGATTTTTTTTTTTTGCAAAAATAAAAATAGTAACCGACACATGTAGTGCTTTGTAGTTTCCAAAGCACTTCACATATATTATTTCATCTGAGCCTCACAACAACCCTGCAGGGTAGGTACTGCAGGGGTTATTAGCCCCAATTTACACATCAGGAAACTGTGGCTCAGGAAGATAAGTTGACTTGCCCAAGGTCACACAACTAGTAATTGTCAGAAGTGGCAGGATTTGAACCCAGTTTTGAGGTTCTTACAAGATTGGGCCAGGACACATAAACAATGTCCATATTCTGTGCCAGTAGCAATGACTGGTATGCTACAAATGCAAACATTAATACTTTTTGATGATGCTTTTCCTAGTAAAGAAGAAAGGTAGTAAACACTAATTCCAATTGGAAATCACCATGAGCTATTGAATTATTTCTTCCCTATGATTTGCTCAGCTTTAAATGTTAGCCCTCCTAAATGTTTCCATTTAAAATATCACTGTACCCATCATTAACTGAAATACCTTCTGTTTGACACATGATGCCACATGATAGTACAAACAAATGAATGAATGCCTTTATGGTGCAGGTGGCTGAAGAGAAGAAGATGCCTAAAATTCTAAAATTGATTTAGGGAAGCAAACACATGGCACAGAATCATTCCTTCCAGGTTTTCTTTTATTTTATCTCTATATCCATTTCAGTGAATGGGTAGGATTGATTTTTCAAAAACAAATAAAGCAGTGAGCTGCTCTTTGGCATTTCAGTCCTGCAGTTCTATTCTCTTTTTTTTTGTTTAGAGTACATGCCCATTGAGTCATTCATGCATTTGAGGAAGTATTCCTCCTCAACTGAATGTCTGCTTTCTTTAGCAGCCACCAGCACCGCCCTCTGTCTAGAGCCTTTAACTGATGGCAGCAGTGAAGGGGGTTAAGTGATTCCATCGTATTTTCCTAAGTTGTCATGACCTAAAAGAAACAATCTGAATAGTTTCATTAATCACTAAAAAAAAAAATGTTTCCAATGAGATTCCGCTTTATATAGATACAGACTGAGCTAATGGAATCTAAAACTGCCTATGAAAAAATCATGTCATAAAAATGAAAAAATTAAAATGAAATAATTGTTTTCCCAAAGTGTGTGTTTCTTCTGCCCTCATGAAGCAATATGGTTTTAGAGAGGATACAAAAGTTCAGAAAAGTGTTAGTCAAGTATCAAAATAAATAAACTATAACTAGCCAGAGTTGTGTGAACATGTTCTCAGGATGAACAATTCAATGCTGGTGGCATGGTTAAAGGGGGAAAAAAAATCATTGAGAATGAAAATTATTGCAGATGTTATTGTCTCGTGGCTTTACACCGTACTGAATCTGAAAATGATATCTTTACAGTTAAATTTGGACATATGTTGTTTGGAAAAAAAAACACTCACTTTTTCCCAATATGTTATGTGAGGGAAAATGTCCACATTGTAGTTTATATATATATATGAACAAGGAATTAATAAGTCCAACCCTTTTTGATCCTTTTAATACCATAACTGTAAAATAAAAATTGGAAAAAATCTTTTTCTTGGTTTAAATTGATGTCTTGTTTCATTCTTGTATTCTTCACTGAAAAATCCCTCTGGACTTTGTTTAACTTTGGCTGCTCAGACAGATGGCTGGTGACGATCGTTATTGTCAACAGAAGTGGAGGACCTTTTGTCAAACAAGATGTGTGTCTGTGGGGATCAGCATGTGCTTCATAGGTGACTGGTGCCACTGAAGGCTGGTAAGATGTATTTTGGTGACTTAGAATTCAGTCCAGAGCCAGGAGTGGTTGGGTGTTCTCATTCTCTCCCTTTTCCTCGTGTTTCAGTGTCCCAGCTTCCACGACAGACTGAGACCTGTAAAGATTTAAGGGGAAGTTGGGGAGGAGGGAAAAAAAATGCTTATTAATTGCTTACTAACAAAAAAAATTGCATATTACTGATAAGTGGGAACAATTATGCAACTTTTCTGGGCAATCATATTTGCTCTACATAATATGTTTTTTATGTTTTGGTCTGGACCTTTTTTTTCATCAGTTTGGAGAACTTGGTGATGTGGACACTCCCTTTATTATCTACTACCTGTGTGAGAGTTCCCTGGGGCACTGAAAATGACTTACTTGCCCAGTCAGTAGGTGTCAGAGACAAGCCCTGAACCCAGGTTTTCCAGATCCCAGAGCTATTCCTCTATCTGCCAAAGCAGGCTTGATCTCATAGAGGCTACAAATACACTTATCATTTCAGCGTCTAGCATAGAAATAACTTGAGATTTTCCTAACACTCCAGTTTTTTGGGTAGGTCTGCTAATAAATTGTGTATCTGAGACCTGGAACTAAGTTCATACAGGATAATCACCCACTGATTGTCCATCAAGGAATTTTTTTATTGACATCACAACTAATGAAGTGGAATAGAAAATGCTGTACTGGGTAGCTTCAGGTATGGAGACTAGGCACTAGTTTGGACAGGGAATTCTGTGTCCTCACTTGAAAAAAGAATGGTGGATTTGACTGTCCCTAAGGCTCTTCTTAGACATCACCATAACTGGTGCTTTATTAAGCACCTACTATGTACTGCTCACTGTGATAAGTGCTTTACAAATCTAAGCTCATTTGATTCTCGCGACAACCCTCTGAAATAGGTGTTATTCCCATTTTACAGCCGAGAAAATGGATGCAAACAGAGGTTAAGTGACTTATCAAATTATATAACTAATACGTATTCTGAATTCCAAATTAACTGAGGTTTTCCTAATTCCAGGTCCAGTGCTCTATCCACTGTACTACTTAGCTGCCTCTAAAATTCATTAGCTCAGCATTTTAAGTTGTACAGATTTAACTATTTAAATTAAAAAAACATTTCAAAAGCGAGGCAGACCATTTCATTTGCCAGATAATAATTCTAACTTCTGATTTATCTTCTCTTGGTATAATACTCATTTCCTCCTCAGTGTTCATAGTAAAGATTTGAATTGAAATGCTTACCAACTAAAAATAGTTCCTTCGAGTCTTCCGGGAAATGGTAGCTTTGGAATGATTCAAGTGGGCAAAATTCACAATTTAAAATTATGCACATAGGTAGCCTTGGATTCCACTGTAATGATGCATATACTACAGACTCCAATCCATTTGAAAGAGTCAGAAGTCTCCCTAAAGCTACGTACCAATTGATATGGGGCCACTGTAAACTTTAAAAATAGTGAACTTATTAGTGAATACAATAATAGCCCATGTTCATATAGTCCTTTGATGTTTACAAAGTACTTACATCAAACCCAACACTGTCCAGCACTCCCCAACCTCTCCTACACACATACACTGTAGGTGGTACCAGTAGTATTCCCATCTTAGAGGTGAACTAAGATTTACAAAGAGACAAAGTGCCTTACTCAAAGTGTTATGGCTAGTAAACCACAGCATCCGAACTCAAAATACAAAACTTCTGACTCCACCTCACTATATTATCCACCAGAGGGTGCCAGGTATTTTTTTTTTCTCTTGGTCACATATAAATTTAGGATCTTCACATTTGAAGCTGGAAGAAGCAATCCAATCCAAGCTTATTTTACAGATGACGGGAAAACATGAAGTCCAGAGAAGCCCTGGGTTCATATCAGTCTTTGCCACTTACTTTCAATGTGACTGACCTCTGTTTCCTCATCTACAAAATGGAATTGTGGGATTAAATGACTTAGAAGTCTCTTTCAGTTCTAAATCTATGCTCCTATGATCCTAAGAAAGTTTTCCCAAGTTCACAGAGGTCATACTATAAGTGACTGAATCGAGATTTAAATCCAGGTTCTCCAACTTAATATCCAGGGGTCTTCTGAAATTAGTTTGCTACTCTCCGTTTTTAAATTTTTTTCCCAGTTCGGATAAGGAGGAGGGAAACATGGAGTGAAATAGGCAAGGTAGAATAGAAAGATTAAAAATTGGAAAATATTTCCAACAAATAACATTTGTTGACATTTCATGGCAAATCTATGAAAACAATTAGTAGAATTTACCTAGGCCTCCTCCCTGGAGATTTTTTAACAATCTGCATAACTAGATCAACTTACTATCACTCTTAGTTTCTACAACATAAATAATTACCAAAATAGAGGGATTCCACTAGCCATTATTTCCAGAGAAATTAAAATGTACATTCTGTTTTCATGGAGAATTTGCATCTGTTCATGACATGGAAAATGATGGAACACTGAAGGGAGGCTTACATTATTCCAACAGCTTTCCCTGCTATTCATCTGGCAATCACTGCAGGAAATTTCTAAGATCTCAGATGGTGCAAATCCAAATAAAAACAGGCAGACCAGATTGATTTACAGTGGAAGATCCCAAAGCAATAACCTGAAACAACCTAGCATTATGTACAAGGTCTCCTAGTGATGAATAGATGGCATTTCTCTACAATGACTTTACAAAAACCATCCCAGGATGACAACTCCTCTTTATTAAGTGCCTACTATGTGCACAGCTACTGTTTGTCCTTTGTTCTCAAAGAGGACCATGACATCAGAGAAGTGATGCTATGACATGCAAGTGAATTGGATTTAAGTGAGGGAGGGCTGTGCGAAGTTACCACCCTCACTTTTTCCTCTGGAGTCATGTGGGTTCAGTGGGGAGATATAGATCAGGAGGGCAGCTAGGTGATGCAGTGGATAGAGCACCAGTGCAGGAGTCAGGAGGACCTGAGTTCAAATCTCACCTCAGACACTTGACACTCACTAGCTGTGTGACCTTGGGCAAGTCACTTAACCCCAATTGCCTCCTCCTGGGTCATCTCCAGTCATCCTGATGACTATCTGGTCACTGGATTCAGATGGCTCTGGAGGAGAAGTGAGGGTGGTGACCTGTACAGCCCTCCCTCACTCAAAAACAAAGTCAAGTGCAAGTCATGTCATCATTTCTCTGATGGCATGGTCTTCGGCAAGGAAGGACGAATACACACAGATCAGGATGACTAGAGATGGCCCCCTGGATGCACTGGGAGACCTTGGCATTTTTAAGCTAAGGTGTTTAACAGGTCTCACTGCTAAGCACTGAGGATATAGGAACAAAAACAGAAGAGAGTCACCTTACATTCTACTGAGGCGTAAGACACTTGGGGAAATTTGGAAGAACATCCGCATCGGTCGTTCAACCAGTCACACACAAAATCAGAGGGTTGAATTACAGAGACCCTAACATCTCTTATAGCTCTAAGTCTATTGTCCTGTGATTCTGAATTGGTAAGAGTTAACAAAATAAGTCTATGCATTCATCCAGGCTACCGAGAAAAAAGGCTGGGTCAAAGGGGTTGGGAAAGGAGGAAATAAACATATTAAACATTTGCTGAGGACCAGTCTCTGTGTTAAAATCTTTACAGATTTAATCTTCATTAACCCTGAGAGATAGGTGCTCTTTCTATCCCTATTTTATAGTTAAGGAAACAGGCAGATAAGATAAGAAACTTACACAGCTGGAGTGTCTGAGGCAGGATTTGAACTCCTGACTCCAGGCACAGTGTTCCTTGCATTGTACTACCTAGTTTCCCCTAAGAAAAGGAGAGATACTTCATAGAAGGAAAGGAGGACAAGAATCCACACATTTTTCCATGGCTATACCTTTTACACACAGCCATTATGGGCAGCATAATGCATTATGGTTTTCAGGTTCCCGCGTAACCATGACATTCACTCTGTCCTCAACAGAGAAAGGGAACTTGAAGCAAGAAGTGGCTTGTAGAGCTGATGCTGTAGCTGGTGCTGCAGGGTAGTGAATCTAATAAGGGAAACCATTTCCCTTTCTGGAGCAAAATGGAAACTCTAACACTCCTGAAGTAGGACAACAAGCTGAGCCATAACTACAGCTGAATCACTGGGACTTGACTGTCTGGCACCAACATCCAGGGGGCATGCCCTGCCCCCATAGCAGTCCAGATGCACCATCCTTATGTCTCAGATAAATTGCTACTCCTGTGATTCAGTCATTGCAACTTTACTTTTTCTCCCCTGTGTCCAACCCCAGGAACCTGTTACCACAGCAAACCTCTTCCAGAGCCTAGGAAAATGAAGTTCTTTGAGAAGTGGACTGCCACTTACTTCAGCCATGGTTGGACTACCTTTTACCCCTCTGCATTGCCTGACCTTCCTCTGTACCACCTCTCTTCATTCTATTGCATTGACAGTGATGGTTAGATAAACCCAAGAGTCCATGGAATAGTATCACTCCAAATTATTAGCCCTGCTTTGAAAGAAATGATGATTTTTCCTCTTGTATTAATAACCAATTATTAAATTTAAATCAATATTTTCCCTTCCTATTTCCTCATTCAGAAACCAACCCCTTTAAGGTTATTTAACTGGTCTCTGAAGGACATTACTGATAGATGAGATTGCCCAAATCCTCTGGGTGCATGCTTCTAGATCTTGGGTGGGATTCCATCCAACTAGAAGATGGTACAAATAGAATCCAGTCTAGACAAAAGCTCTTGCCCTTAGGATATAAGCCCCTGTCCTTGGAACTTTCCATCAGATTTTCTGGTGAACCAGCTTATGAAGAGAGATGTGGGTAGAGATGGATTCATTTGTCCAGGTTGCTGGCGGTGGCTGAGTGTCATGATCAGCTCATGTTCTCAGCAGGAGCAGCTGAAGACTTTTTGCCCACCTCCTCATTAACATGTCTACTCCCTTGATTATTAACCAATCAGAGTTGATATCTACCCTCGGGAGCACCCCCTTTTCAAAGGCTTTTAAGCATTTGATGTTCTGAGGTGGCAGGATCTTTGGCTATGAGACTGACCTCAATTTATTTGGTAGCCATAATTAATGAATTGATCATTAATTACCCCAGAAACTATGTCTCTCAGACTTTTCATTCTTCATAGCTTCCAGTCCAGGCCCGACAGCCATCCTGCTGGGAAGCAATCCTTGTGAAGGTATTACCTGGAAGCTTCCTTTTTGGGTGCTACAGCCCTTGCCTTCTCTGTGACGCTATCTACTAAAGACTTGGAGAAGAAAGTTCTCATAATCCCTGTCCTTGGTACTGTCAAATGGATCATTGTCAGAAACAGCTATGGTTTATTTTTGTTTTTGTTTTTATCAGTGGAGATCATCTACAAAAGAGGAATTACCATCTATTTTGCCTATGTATTCTAAGAAGGAGGTATCCTTAACCTAGTTTCCATCTAACTTGCAGATAAAACTTTCTTTCTGTGATGTTTCCCCCGTTAGAATGGGAGTTCCCTGAGAGCAGAGACTATCTTGCCTTTTCATTTGTGTCTCTAGTGCTTTGTATGTCATGTAAACTAAATAATTGTTTTTTTCATTTACTCACTTATTCATTCATTTATCTAACACAGTCCAGTTCCAGGTAAAAATTTCTTATATTAGGCACTGGTGGTAAGGTTGATATGCCTCCTATGGGGACAGAGACACCCCAAGAATAAGGATGCCAAGGTCCTGGCATAGCACATGTATCATGGAGACCATTGAGTCCGGAAGTTCTTAAATCTTTTTGGTTTCTTAGACCCCTTTGCCAGTCTGGTGAAGCCTATGGATCCCTCCACAGAATGATGTATAAATGTGTAAGATTCCAATGGAAATAGTTATACTAAAATAGCAATATGTATATTTAAAGTTCATGAACCCCAGACAAGTCCAATCCCTTCATACTATAGGTGATGAAACAGGACAGCTGTATTTAATCACTCTCACAGTTCTCATTAGGAACCCAGTCTCCCAGCAATATCACTACTAGGACTGTATCCCCAAGAGATTATAAAAACGGGAAAAGGTCCCACATGTACAAAAATATTTATAGCAGCACTCTTTGTGGTAGCCAAAAACTGGAAGTCAAGGGGATGCCCATCAATTGGGGAATGGCTGAATAAATTATGGTATATGAATGTAATGGATTACTATTGTGCCATAAGAAATGATGAACAAGAAGACTTCAGGGAGGCCTGGAAGGCCTTATATGACCTGATGCTGAGCGAAAGGAGCAGAACCAGGAGAACTTTGTGCACAGCAATGACCACAGTGTGCGAGAGTTTTTTCTGGTAGACTTGGAACTTTGTAATAACACAAGAACTTACTGAGAAAAAAAAAATCCCAATGTCGGTCTTCCACACTCAGAGAAAGAAATATGGAAGTCATTCGCAGAATGTAGCAGATCATGTTTGTGTGTGTGTGGGTTTTAGTGTATTATGTTTTGATTTGTTATATGATTTCTTCCATTTATTTTAGTGCAACTACATAGCATGACTATAGTGGAAATGTGCTCAATAGGAAAGTATATGTAGAACCTATACAGAATTGTATGCTGTCACAGGGAGGGAGGGGGGTAGTGAGGGAAGGGTGAGGGAGGGATAAAATCTTAACTTTAAGGAAATGATTGTAAAACATTTAAAAAAAGAAAAAATAAAAGAAAAAAGAAAAAGAAAAAGAAAAAAAAGAAAGAAAGAAAAAAGAAAAAAAGAAATCCAGTCTGATGCAGGTAACATAAAGGGGAACCAAAGCCATCACATTACCCCAGAAATTCTTTGCGTCACAGTTGTTATTTCACTGGATCTTAGGAACTCTTGGTATGGATATTCTCTTCACTGATGCATATCAGCAACTGTTCTGTAATGTTTATACTTTTAGAGAATTTCCTGGGACACAGATTGAGTGACTAGGGCATAGTCACCCAGCTAGTCTATGTCAGAAGTAGGACTTGAACCCACATCTCCCTGACTGTAAAGGTCAGCCATACATACTTCAGTTTTTCAGTGTTTTTTCAGTGGTGTCTGACTCTTCATGACCCCCTTGGGGCTTTCTTGGCAAATAGTAGAATGATTTGCCATTCTCCAGTTCGTTTACAGATTGAGGAAATTGAAGCAAGCAGGGTTAAAGGACTTGCCCGAGATCACACAGATAGTAACTATCTAAGGCCAGATTTGAACTCAGGAAGATGAGTCTTCCTAATACTTCACTGTGCCACTTAGCTGCCCCTATAGTTAGGTAATCCTAACCAAAAACAAAGCTCACCGTAGCCTCAAAGATTGCTTGCTTTTTTTTTTTTTTGGTTTTGAGATGAGCTCTATTTGTTAAAAAAAAAAAAAAAGGTTTTATTTCTCAGCATTTCAGAGAAATAATATTGGCATACTCTTATTTTGATTTTGATGAAAAATAGGATAAGATCTAAACCACCTAAAAACTAAGGAGTGACCTAGGTGTGGCTGCCTTCAATTTGATTTCAAAGACCCAGAAACTGTTCTGACATAGTGTTAAAGGGCAGATCTTACCCCCTGGTTGAAATTGAAATTCTGTAGGAGAAATAAAGTACTGTCCTTTATTCAACAAGCTTGATTCTCTGTACATAGATGCCAATGATCTCTTCTCTAACCCATACAAGTGATTGGGGAAGGGGAGGAAAGGGTAGTAAAATTTTCATTCTGTTTTCCAGTTCTTCAGTCATTTAACTTCTTGCTAATGTTCATCTTTATGTTGCTATTAACCTTCCTCAGAGGAAGCATAGGAGCATAGATTTCAACTTAGATGGGACTTCAATAACTGCCAAGTCCCACCCTTCATTTTAGAGATAAGGACACTGAGGTGTAGGCAGATTAAATTTGTGCAGGATCATACAGCTACTAAGTGCCCAAGTCAGGATTAGAGTCCAGGTCTTATGGATATAAAATCTAGTGCCCTATCCACTATATCCCAAAGAATCCTAGGACTGCAAGGAAGGAGGGACTCTCAGGGCCCTCTTCACCAAGCCTCATTCAAATCATGAATCTCTTCTATAAAATCTACAACGGGTGCTTAAAGACTCCTAGAGCTGGGAACTCATTATCGTCAGAAGCAGTTCATTCCATTTAGGGACAGCTCTAAATTTTAGAGAATTTGTCATTATATCAAGTCCTATTCAGCACCATCTAAGCATTCATTGCCACTACAGTGTTCATTTTACACAACTGGGGACAATAAGAAATGATTAATGAAGGCATTTATCTCCTTTAATAAGCTAGCAAGATTTTTCACATCAAAATGAACAAATTAAAAACCATCTTTCTCTATGTTAATAAAAAAATTAGCTGATGATGTTTTGAATATAGAAAGAAACCATTCCAATGACTGGGCATTGAAAAGGAAATAGTTTGCCATTTTATAAAAAAAAAGAAATGAACTTCTGAGGAAGAATCCATGCATTCATATCACTATACCTCTTCTTTTTCTATAGCATCATTTTAACTCATTCATTAACAGAAAAAAAAATTGGTAGATTGCAATCTCTTTGAAAGAAAGGACTCTGTTTTGTCTTCCTTTCAATCACCAGGACTGTGCTTGGCATATTGTAGTAGATGCTTAAGGAATGTTTGCTGACTGATAGAAATCATGATTTTGAGTTCTGCACACTACTGGGCAAGTCACTTAACTTCTCTTAGCCTCAGTTTCCTCATCCACAAAACAGTGATAATATTTGTACTACTTGCTAATCATGATAGAATGTACCTTCTTGAAGGGACTGTTTAATTTTTGTATTTATATCCCTAGCACCTACAGCATATGTACATTCCCTTAACACTTACTTGTTTAATTAATTGATAGTAGACTGAGGAAAGCAGTGTGAAAAACTTTAAAGTACTACATACATGGGAGCTATTAAAAATTTAACAAATGTTAAATGAGGGAATACTGTGCTCAAAGCACTGTGTGTGTGGCAGGGGGTAAAGGGATGGAGAAGAAGGAGGGGAAAATAACCAAGTCCCACTGCTCAAAGAGCTTACATTCTAATAGACATTACATTCTAATTATAATTCTAATAATTGATTTTGCATGACTTAACATTTAGAAGTTTTGCAATGTCTTCAAGAGAAATGGTGTCATCCATTATATTTATTGAATCTCTTAGAATGTTGTGTATAGGATAAAATACAGACCCTTATCCTGGCATTCCTTTTATGCCATCTACATTCAACCCAAATGGTCTACTAGCCATTCCATGACCCTATCCAGCCTTCTGTTATTCTGGGCATTTTGCTCTAGTCCTTCATGACCAAAATGGACTTTCTCTATATCTCTACTGATAAAAGTTTTTCTCTTCTTTTAAGGTCCATCTCAAATACTATTATGTCCATTAATCCATCCCTCTTCCATTCTTCAGGAAGCTCCCCTCACTCCTCTAAACTTTCCTGTCATTCCTAGGCATTTGTCATAGTCTAACACATTAAATATGTTAGGTACATTTCCTCTTTCCCTACTCTTGGAGGGGAGGAACTTAATTAATTTTTCTCTTTTGTCTTTCCAGTACTTTGCATATGCCCTTCATATAGTAAGTACTTAATAACTGTTTGTTGAATTGAATGAAAGGGAAATAGAATGAAAGGGAATTGATGAAAAGCAAACACAGACTGTCCTTTCCTTTAGGGATGATTGTGTTACCGCTTGCACTTATCTTCATAGGCTTCATGATTACATGACCCTAGAGCCCCATTTTCAATCACCATTAATCCAAAATCCAAATGATTGCTATGTTCTATAGATTTCAGTACAATGGGATGTTTTAATGGAGAAATGAGTGATCTTAAAGTAGCATGCATGGAAAAAACACTCTGGTTTCCAGAATAGTGATCTGTCACCCTTTGTGCTGGGAAGTACAGAGAACCAGGGAATATTTACTGAATTTGGATTTTTTCTAACCAGCTGTGTGACCCTAGGTAAGTCACTTAACCCTGATTGCCTTAGTTTCTTCATCTATAAAATGAGCCAGAGAAGAAAATGACAAACCACTCTAGTATCTTTGCCAAGAAAGTAAATGGGGTCATGGAGAGTTGGACATGACTGAAAATGACCAAATAAAATCACCAATTTAGGATTTGGAATTACTCAGATGGGGGATTCAGTTACATTTATAATGTCCAAAAATAAGAAGATACCATCATTTCATGGTATATTTGATCATTTTATATTACAATACTCATTAATGAGCATTTATTTGAAAAAAACCACAAATGATAATTTTAGCTAAGGTACCAGAATCTTGTGCAGACGTTGAAGGGTTAGAGAAATTCTTGCTAAAATCCTTGCTAAGACCCTCCAAATTAAATCAATGTGTACATCAATAACTACTGACGTAAGTACAAAGATGAACATGAGAAGACAATGACAGTATGATAGAAAGCATAGTTCAAGAGAAGGAAATAAGAGAGCTCCAAAAGCTGGAAGCTACAAAAAAGATGAAGATCCCTGTGTCCTGAATAACTTCTTGAAGAAAAAGACAAGAGACACCAGATATGATAAGCATCAAATAATATCTTTAAGATGAAACTGATTGCATTTGAACAGCTAGAAAATAACTAGTTACTTATGAGAGTCATTTCTGAATCAATTTCATACGTGTATTAAGATCATTGACTTATTTAAAAAGAGATCAAATTTGATACCAAATTCGAAGAATAAAAATGAGAAGATAGGGTTTATATTTGAAACAACTCTTACATGACCTATTTAAATAGTTCTTTGGGGAGGAAATAAAAGACAATGATACAGACTAATACTCTTATCTAAGGAACTTCAACAGATGCAAATTAAAAACCACAAGAAGATACTTGGGAGCCTCACTTTTGCCTTGGGCAACAAGCATTTCTCTCACTTTCTCTACAATTCATATTTTGCTTTTGTCCTCTCACTCAATCAAAATGGCCTTTGAGCTGGAGAAGACAGAATAAAAGTGACTAACAGGGACTTGATACCCAAGATAAATAAGAAGACATTAAGATAGATCTAGTTATCCTTGACCCAGCTGAACTACATCTCAGACACTGAAGGAAATGGAAGATGTGATGGATGAGCCACTAGCAGTGATAGTTCAAGATTCTGTAGAAAAATTTCATAGTACAAGAGAGACCCTGCTAGAGTGAAGGAATTTAATGTTCTGATTTTTTTTAATAATAATATTTTATCAAGAATTCAGATCAAGGCACAAATTGCGTCCTTTTTTCAAATTCTCAGATTATGCAGCAACTTGGGAGTGATAGCTAACAGGCTGCATGACAAGTTAGAATTCAAAAAGCTTTTAATAGGTAGAATATTAGGCTGAATCTAGAAAGATGAAATTTAATGTTAAATGTAAAGTTTAATACTTTATTTCAAAAATTGATTTCAAAAGTATAAAATGAGAGAGACACAGTTACACAGTCATTTGACTGGAAAATATCTAGGATTTTTAATAACCTATAAGCTCAATATGGATCATGTATGGGCAGCATTAATAGGGGCATAGTTCCTAGGAATGATAAATGATGGTCTTACTGAGCTAAATGCCCTGGTCAAACCACATCCGTAATATTATCTTCACCTTGAAAAAAGCCGTATTTATGAAAGACATTGATTAGCTAGAGAACATCAGTGGAGAACAAAGACAATGACAGGAGCTATAGTCTGTGCAAAATGGTTGAAGGAACTGAGGAAGTTTGGCTTGGAAAAGAAAAAGTTTTTTATATTCTGATCAATGCAATGATAAGTCATAAGTTCAGAGGACTGAAGATCCTCTCCTATCTGAGAGGTGATACAATTAAAATATGAAAGAGACATGTGTTTTTGATATGTCCAAAGTGGGAATTTATTTTTGTTGTACTATACATATTTGTTATAAGGGTTTCATTTTTTATTTTGTGTTTTGTTCAATTGGGGGTCATGAAAGAGAGAAATGATAAATACTTATAAAAGTAAGTTAATACATTTTTAGAAGAGAATAAAAAGGAAAAGGAGAAAAGATTAAGGAGAGCTATAACAGCTGTCTTCAAATACTTGAAAGGATATCATGGAAAAGGGAATTACATTTATTCTAATTGTCCTCAGAGAGCAGAACAAGGTGTAATAGGGGGAAATTACAAGTAAGTAAACTTAAGCTTCATGGCAGGAAAAACTTCCTAACTATTAGAGCTATACAAAAGCAGACTGGTCTCCCCCAGGGGGTGATAAAACTTCCCAAATGATATCAAATCAAAGATAGATATCCACCAGTCAGGTATAGTTGGAATCCTTTTTCTAGAACAGGTCAGACTAGGTGGCCACTGAGGTCCTTTCCAACTCTGTAATTTTGAGATTTTATTTAAAAAATCAAAATCAAAATCTGTGATTCTTTGCCAAGTGGAAAGACATGGCATGTATGAAAACATCTTATTCAGCATGGTGAAAAATTATGAGAACTGTTGTCTTATTAAACTATAAGAAGCAAGGAAAGGAAAACCAAGTTTATAGAAAAAATGGCAAGAGACTCAACCAAGCCAAATCATCCTAAGGGAATGAAAGCATGAAACTTAGAGGAAAAATAATAATAACAAATGTTGTACAAAGATTCATATCACAAAATTTTTCTCCACCAATCACAGTGGAGCCACCACATTTGGACTCAAATATTATAATACCAAGGCATTTCATGAAGCAATAGAAAGGCATCAAAGAGATGGACAGATAGATAGATTAGATAGATGATAGATAGATAGATGGATAGATAGATAGATCACTCAATTGTTAGATGGAATGAGTAGTCAAATTCACAGATATGAAGTAGTCTATGCTAAAAGCAACACAACTTTGCAGAAATTGAGGGTAGTAGCTACTATCAAGACAGAAAAAAAGAAAGACTAAACTAAATGTTTGAGAGAAAAAAGTATTGGACTTTATTGTAATCAAAAAAGTCATGTAAGAAAATATCAATAACTATTGACTCGTGTCTGCTTTCCCATTTCTACAAAATATTTAAGAAAAGAATCTACACAAAAATAAAGGGCATATTCAATGAAGTTAGAGATAGAACAGGCAGATTTTTACAAATGATATTCATCACCAGTCCATATATTTACAGCTGTGCAATTGACTGAAAGGTGCAGGGAATGTAAAATCCCACTGGATTTACTGTTTCTTAACTATTAAAAAAAAAAAGTATTTGGTTTGATACTTCCCTTCAACGGGGAATCTCCTCTGCAATGTCAAAATCTATCATAACCTTTGGAAGATATAAAAATAGAGATTACTTTCTTTGATAAACCTCTGGTTATTGATATTAAGTGCATATAAAGATGGCATTGGATTTTTATTGGTCAAAATTTTACTCATGGTTATATTTGTTATAGAATTTTATATGATTATAATATATGAGTAGGAAACTTCTTGGAAAAGAATCTGTACAGCTTAAGTTTGCTCTGTCAGATCAAAGGCCTATTCCCTGGCTGGTACTGTGATAAATATTCAACAAACCATTTATAACCCTACCTCTTCAAAATAAACATAGTGGTATTTTCTCATCTCGTGTTTCTGCCAAATTTTATTACAAAGATGTAGCCAGCTATAAAAAATTATCTTTCAAAGCACGCCCTGTTAAGGAGGACACACACACACATACAAAATTTTAGAGATGAAAAAGTACACGTAAACTTACCTGGCATAATAGCTAGCGTGTGTAAAGCACTTAAATGCTTACAAGTACTTTATGTCATTTTATCCTTACAACATCTCTAGGAGGTAGGTTTCATTATTTGATATACAAGGAAATTGAGGTAGGCAGAGATTAAATGACTTGCCCAAGGTCTATAGACACATAAACTATTATCTATTATTATAATATCTCATTTTCAGAGTACCTATAATCTCTGTTCAATTCAATAGCTCTCATGAAGATGTTGTAGGAGAGGCTTTCATATGTATGTGCATTAAAACTGTCCTCCCAGATCTTTCTCTATCAGAGAGTGAACAATCCTGGTTCTTTTCCTCTTTATTCATAGGTTTATTCTCCAGGATTTATTTAGTTTTTGAGCTCTGCACTGAACATTCTCTTTCTCTTTACCTTATTTCTTATGACTGACAATCCATTTTAAAATGATCATTCCCATATTATTTATTCCTATCTCTCTGCTTCCACTGTGGGCATTCTCATGGCTATCGCTCCATGCACCCCCACCCCGCCTCCCCATCCCCATTGCTCTGTTGCTCCACAGATCCCATAATTAGAGGAAAATGGCTCTGGCATTATTAAGCTGGAAAAAAATATTTTTTAAATACCCTATTGGTAGAGAAATGGAAAGGAGGAAAGACAAATCCCATCATCTTGGCTGAGAAGCAGCAGGAGAAAACAAGACAAAACTGAAAGCCGTCCAGCCTTTCTGGGAGCTGCAACATAACTCATCATTTTCTGACTACAGGCTTGGAGATGTGGCTTTGTTTGTTTTCTTTCTGCATGCTGAAATTAGATGAGCACACGATATATTTGGTTCTCAAATACGTGACTATGGATGGAAGGAAAGATATAATTTTTTTCTCACGGCATTATCAGGGACTAGGTTCAATCTCTTTAAAACATCTTTGGCTTACACTTCTAGACAGTGCTTCCCTTGGGAACATCAGAATTTGGTTCATTTTGCCTTCACCTCAGAATGCCCCTAGGAACTCACAGATATGTTATATGCTCTTTAAGATATCTTAGAGAGAATATAACATAGTTCTCACACAAGCATCTAGGCTAACAAAGCAGCAAATGTAGTATGGGTTTTATATAACTATGTAAGAAAACACAAAGATTCATATTGGAGACCATAAACTAGCTAGGCACTTCATTGTCTTTCTTTGGAGGGCATACATTTTCTCCAGGGACTGATCCTACAGACTACAAGGGAAAGAACCTACAGACTAATAGTGTTAACCTTGGGACTGAGATCTCTCCTTGCAGGAAAGAATTTATCTTCCTCTATGGAAGATCCCATCTTCCCTAGGAACCTACACAGTCCATGTGGCACATAGTGCCAGCAAAAGGATAGATCACTTCTCCAAGTATAGCTCTCTATGAGGTGCCATGAGACAGCTAGGTGGTGTAGTTGAGTTTGAAATCAAGCAGACAAGTTCAAATCCCACAGCAAACTTATTAGCTGTGTGACCCTGGGCAAGTCACTTAACTTCTGCCTGCCTCAGTTTCCTTAACTGTAAAATGGAAATGATAATAATAGCATCTTCTTCATAGGGTTATTGAGAGGATCAAATGAGATAACATTTGTAAAAATAAAATGTTTAATACAGATCCTCGTATATAGTAGGCATTCTATGTAAATGCGTATTCCTTTCACCCATATCAAAGATATATATATGTTAATGTATATGTGTCTCTAAAGAAATCTTTTGTTTGGAAGTTATCTCTTTATGGATCATATAATTTCACTGGGATGTACTGATACTCTAGAGCCCAGGTCAGAAAATAAAAGTCTTCATGGGTCTTCTGTCAGAAGAGAAAGATCTTAGAGGCAGAGCCAAGATGGAGGAGTAACAGCCCGGACTTTCTAGAGTGCTGCCCAAGTCCAGTCAAATACTTGTAAAACATGATTCTAAATACCCACAGAATGATAAAGTGAAGCAAATCTCTAGCCCAAGACAGCCTGGAAGGTTGACAGGAAGTGTCTATTGCGCCACATTGGGGGCAGGGCACAGTCCAGTGTGAGCTGTGCACAGAGGGAACTTGAACAGGCTTTGGGGGGGCCTTATCCTGTTGCACCTGTGGCAGTTTCCAGACTTCATGACCCCAAAATGCTGAGGATAAATTGGAAGGTCAGTGGAAAAAGGCTATGGGACCAGTGCAGGAGAGTGGGTCCCAGCCCCAGTGTGGCAGAGAAGGAAGGGGGTGGAGGATCCCACAGCCGCCACAGAAGTAGCAAGGGTAGCTTGCAGCCATGGTTTCTGGAGCTCTAGGCCCACAGATTGTGGGGGAATCGAGCAGCTGACATACACTCCCCACCCTCATTGTAAACAGAAAACTAACTTGACAAAGAGCTCAAAAGTCAAGTAAAGGGCTGGGGAAATAAACAAAAACTGGAAAAAGAATCAGACTGTAGAATCTTACTTTGATGACAAGGAAGACCAAAGCATGCAGACAGAAGACAACAAAGTCAAAGCTCCTCCATCGAAAGCCTCCAAGAAAAATATGAATTGGTCTCAGGCCATGGAAGAGCTCAGAAAGGACTGTGAAAATCAAGTAAGAGAAGTAGAGCAAAAATTGGAAAGAGAAATGAGAGTGATGCAGCAGAGAAAGATCAAGCTTTACAGAAGGATACAGTGTAGCTAATCAATCTATTTGGTTGTGAAACTAAACCCAGCTATAGCCCATATCCCAACCCTCCATCTGTTCTTGCTAGCTCTATTTTTTCTAACAGCTCAAGGCTATTCATCTTCTAATTATATTCTATTACACACACACACATATATATATATATAGTTATATTGTATAATATGTATTATTGTATATAATGTATTATATTTCTGTTCATAGAAAAGTGAGGGAAGCAGCCCTCCACCCTCTTTTACTTTCAACTTGCCCTCATTCGTTTTTATTGACTAAAAACACAGATTTTTCTTTCTCTCTAATGCAGCACAGCTCCTAAGACTGTGTCTTGGAAGAGGTTGGTCTCATTTCTATCACAGAAAAAGAAAGCTATCTAGTAGCACAAAGTAAATCCATATCTGACACACAAATGATGATGAGGCCAAACCAGTCATTGTTCAGCCAGGAGTCTAGCAATCACACTGTTTTTCTTTGGTTTTTCAAAACATGAGCAAGTCCCAGGCAGCAGCCACAAATGACTTCAGCAGCTAATAATCCACATAAAACACTCTGCATTTACAGCCATTCTCAAGAGACTTTGCTTCCAGGTATCATAATGTGTTTCTGGAACAGGCCAACTGAGTGAGGGTAACACAGAGAAGCTGAGAGCTTCGACCCTATTCAAACTGGGAACCAGACACCAAAGAGTTTAGCATACAGTAAAGACTCTTGAGTTCTTTATGATGTGGGGTATTTATGAAGAGGGGCATTAAAAGATTTTTATTGAATTTAGCATTAATAAGGAGCATCTGTTTCCCACTTGCATAGTAAAATGGGCCACTTTAGTAGACTGGGAGACAAGGTCTCCACTGTTCCTGGATAGCCACCAACCATCTCCCACATCTTCATATGGATTTTATTTTATGATGATGCATGACTTCTGCCGGAAATAGGTTGTTATCCCGAAATTGCATAAAATGCAGACTATAAAAAGAGAAAAACATGCTGAAAAATGACTAAGGTCAGAGCCAAACCTATTAGCAGCTGAAGAGTCAAATAATTGGCATTTACCCCCCTACTTGGGATGGGGGAGCCAAGGTAGTCTGCTATTTCCTTCTGATTTGACATGGCAAGGAATTACTTGCTCAGGAACTTGAATATCTCTGTGGAACAGATGGTGTGAAAAGTCATTTCCCTCATGCAACTGCCTCATAACTTCCACTTAGGATCTCTTAGAGGTGGGTAAAGGACACACATGTGTGGTAGAGACCTAGGTTGAAGTTAAATTATTATTTTAATAGAAAAAGATTACATGAATCTTTCTAACTACCTCTCTTAGTCTAACTAAAGAGCCACAGCCAAGTTTGTGACATAATTGGGAGTGACCCAGAAACACTGGTTACCTACACAGATAGATAGATCACACTGATTGATTAGATTGAAAATTGTGGTTTTCAGACACAAGTCTCAGCATTGTTCTACCACATAGTTTTATGCAATAGAATGTGAGAATGCAGCCATAGTTATGACATTGTGTGGCATGATGAAAATCCAGAAGCAATCAAAGCCCATCCAATGCCTGGACAGATAGCAGGCATTTAATAAATGTTTATTGACTGAGTGACTCAGGAGCACAGAATAGCACAGTGATAAATCCAAAAACTCTAACCACTGGGGGCAAGATTCCTTATTACATAAAACCTTCTGGGGAAATTTGAAAGTAGATTAGGAGAAATTGTGTTTAGATCAAGGTCTCATACCAAGTACTACAATAAGCTCCAAATCGATATACAGCAACAACCAAAAAGCAGATCTGAGCAAATATTTCCAGCATTATAAGGGTTAACCCATGATACAAGATTTATGATGCTATACTCAAAGGGAATAAGCTTTTATATTATGCCTACTGTGCGCATGTTATCTGATTTGATCCTCACAAAAGCCCTGGGAGGCAGGTGTTATTATCCCTATAGCACAGATGTGGAATTTTAGGCAAACATGGTGACTTGTCCAGAATCATACAGCTAGTGAAGTATCTGAGGTGGAATCTGAATTCAGGCTTTCCTAACTCTAGACCCAACTCCATCGTTGCCACCCAGCTGTTTCCAGCTGAAAGCCAGCTGTTGACACCAAACCACTAATGTGCTACCTGAGCCAACTGAAAATCAGAGCTGCCAGGATGCAGGAAGGGGTTTTAAGGATAAGGGGACTTTTCAAAGGATATTTCTGCCCTTCAAGTCTCAGTTAAAATGCCACTTCCTACATGAAGCCCAACCCCCACAGTTACTTGCACTCATCTTATACTCCCCAAATTATTTTGTAATATACACGTTACATTGACTTATTTAAGTCAATATTGTTTGATCCCAATGTAATATAAGCTTCTTTCCAACATAGATCATTTTGTTTTTGTCTTAATATCTGCAGGATCTGATACACAAGAGACAATAAATATTTGCTAATACTCAAAATGTCTAAAACTGTAAATGTAAAATGTAAAAATGTAAAAACATCATTATCTGATGCCGTTCTCATCCTCTCACACATTCACCATGACAATAGCCAATAGCCTGCTGTTTTCTGACTGCCTCAAATTTTCCCACATTCCACTCCATCTTCTCAGCTGTCACATTAATTTTCCTTAAGTACAGATCTGACCATGTCACCTTCCAACTCAATAAATTCCAGTGGCTCCTTATGACATCCAGGATAAATTACAAAATTATTTGTT
The DNA here is from genome assembly GCA_023548195.1 of Bettongia penicillata ogilbyi. Classification (NCBI taxonomy): domain Eukaryota; kingdom Metazoa; phylum Chordata; class Mammalia; order Diprotodontia; family Potoroidae; genus Bettongia; species Bettongia penicillata. The sequence continues at coordinate 1,479,119 of JAJHZJ010000323.1, forward strand.
TACCACTCAAAGCACTTCACAATTTGGTCCCCTCCTACCTTTCCAGACTTCTCACACCTTATTCCTCCATTCACTCTGTACTCAGAAATCTAGTGACACTGGTCTCTTTGCTGTTCTTGGAACAAGAGTCACCCAACTTTAGGCATTTTCACTGATTATTCCCTACACATGGAATACCCTCCTTCCTCATCTTTGTTTCTTGACTTCCCTTTCTATTGTTCTTGTTGAGTCGTTTAAGTTGTGCCTGACTCTTCTTGACTCCATTTTGGGTTTTTTGTTTTGTTTTTGCAAAGATACTAGAGTGATTTGTGATTTCCTGCTCCAACTCATTTTACCGATGAGAAACTGAGGCAAATAGGATTAAGTGACTTGCCCAGGGTCACACAGCTTGTAATTGTCTGAGACCAGATTTGAACTCAGGAAGATGAGTCTTCCTGATGCCACACCCAGTGCTCTACCCACTGTAGCACCTAGCTGCCCTCTCCTGACTTTCTTGGCTTCTTTCAAATCTCAGGTAAAATCAATCTTCTATGCTTTCCCTCTATTGTTTACCTTAGTTTACATATATACCTATATGTGTGTGCATATATATATATATATATATACATACATACATATATGTGTGTATACATATATGTCTCATCTCTTAGATAAAAACGTCTATGTAGATGTTTTCATGTTCTCTCCCCATTAGACTGGGAGCACCATTACACTCTCTTTTACCCTTCTTATTGTATGTCCAATATTTAGCACAGTGCCTGGCACATAATTGGCATTTTAATATATCAAATATATATATATATATATATCTATTTATATATCTATATATCTATAGAGAGAGATTGATTGATTGATTGGATGAAAGATGTGAAAGATAGTACAGTTAGCATTGAAGTAACTTGGTAACTGGATGGTTAGGTTGGGGAAGGAAAAAGGAAAAGGAAGAGAAGGTTTCAAATTTTGGATGTCAGGGAGAAAGAAGGTCTTGTGAATAGGAATCAGGAATCAGGGACTGCTTCGGTAGAATAACTTAATGCATTCATTGTAGGACATATTGAATTTGAAATGCTCGTGAGCTACTCAAGTTGAGTAGGCAGTTAAAAATAGGAGTCTGGCAAACAGGCGGACTTCAGAAAAACCTTGAAAGACTTACATGAACTGATGCTGAGTGAAATGAGCAGAACCAGGGGACCACTGTACATGGTAACAGCCACAGTGTGCCAGGGTTCTTTCTGATAAACTTAGCCCTTCACAGCAGTACAAGGACCTAAAACATTCCCAAAGGACTCTTGATGCCAAATACCATCCACATCCAGAGAAAGAACTATGGAATCAAACCCAAAATGAAACAGACTATTTTCTCTTTTTTTATGTTTTGTTTTCTTTTTTCATGGTTTCTCCAACTCATTTTAATTCTTCTATGCAACATGACTAATGTGAAAATGTGTTTGATAAGAATGCATATGTAGAACTCATATAAGATTGCATGCCATCTTGGGGAGGGAGAGGGAGAAAATTTAAAATATATGGAAGTGATTGTTGAAAACTGAAAACAAATAAATTAATAAAAAAATAGGAATCTTGCACTTGGGAGAAAGGTTGTGGCTAGTGGTGACCCAATGGCAAATGTCCACAGCGAGGTGACAGCTAAAGCCATGCAGATTGCCGCAACAATCAAGGAATTGGAAAACCTCAGAGTTGAAAGGTACCTTTAGTGTGTGTCATCTGGTTAAATGTATACTTGAAACCGCTGGTTTCAAGTTGAAAGGTACCTTTAGTGTGTGTCATCTGGTTAAATGTATACTTGAAACCGCTGGTTGGTTTTTTTTGTATCTTAATTTTGAACTGCTCTACTTTTTTTTCTTTTACTTAATAGTATTTTAGTTTTTCCAATTACATGTGAAGATAGTTTTCAACATTGAGTTTTATCAGATTTTGACTTCTAGATTTTTTGTCCCTCTCCTTTCCCTCCTTCCTCCCCAAGATGGCAAGCAATCTGATTTAGATTATACATGTACAATCATATTAGACATATTTCCCCATTAGTTATGTTGTGAAAGAAGAAACAGAACGAAAAGGAAAAACATGAGAAAGAAAAAAAGAGAGAAAATAGTATGCTTGAAAACCCTTGAACACCTTCAACCAGTGGTCATTCAACTTCTGACCAAAGACTTCCATTGAAAGGGAGGTCCCTGCTTCTGGAGGTGGCCAATTCTCCTTTTGAATGGTTGTCATTTCTAGGAAGTTGTTTTTTCTTACATCTGTTCTTAATTTACCTCTCCATGATTTCCGTCGATAGAGAGAAAAGAAGAATGCAGGGACCATAGCAGAATCTTTAAGGAATATTAAGTCTACTCCTCTCCTTCCAACTTCAGACATACCAGGAGCCAATGGCTATTTACTGAACATCTACTGTGCACATGCTGTTATACAATCATGTCTGACTGCTTTACCCCAAAGACTTTTATCCATGGGATTTTCTTCTCAAAGATACTGGAGTGACTTTTCATTTCATTCTCTGATATGCCCCCCGTTTACCATTGTAGGATTTAGGGTAAACAGGGTTAAGTGACTTGCCTAGTGTCATCTAGCTAGTGAATATCTGAGGCCAGATTTGAACTCAGATCTTCCTGACTCCAAGCCTTAGCTGCTCCACTATGCACATAATGCCATGGGGGCTCTCTGCCCTGCAGGAGGTGACAATCATTTTGATGAAGCAGATATGCTCACACACAGTGGGTTTTGAAGATAGCAAGAATGACAGTAACAAGAAGAAGGCCAAACACCTTGGTGATGCCCCTGCCACACACACACACACACACACACACACACACATACACACACACACACAGTCCCAAGGCATCAAGGCCCAAGAACTCACATGAAGGCATCCATCCCTTAAGTGGAAGGACCTTTCTGGCATGAAATAGAAGAGCTATCAGGAATGGGCAAGGAAAGGGATGAATTGTATCTTTTCTCCTATTCATGCCTCTACTTTTATTCCTTTGAAATATAGGAAGTTAGAAAGGACTAGGTACTAACGGAGACCTGCTCAGAGTTTTCTGGAATGGGCAGAGAGCTATCATTTAATTATACTATTTATTGTCGTTGCTGACCTTTCTTTCTAGAAGAGGACCAAGGACATCCCAAGTGATGAGTTGGATTTAAGTGAGGCAGAGCTGTACAAAGTCTTCAGCCTCACTCTCCAGATTTACACATGCTAGGTGGGAACCAGCACCTGAGAGGTGGAAGGCTTGAGGGCAGCCCAGCCAAAGTGATGGGGATTAGGAGGGAAAATAATTCTACAACTGGTCAGCACAAAGCCGCACTGATCCAACTCAGTACCATCACAGCAGGATCACACAACTCAATTTATAGCTATCATGACTGAAGCTTTTCTTTGAGATGTCAGCTGTCAGCCTCCAGAGTGATTCTGTCTATAGATCTATTCCAGGAAAAGTAGAAAAAGACCTTCTGGACAACTGAGTCAACCTATGTCACTTCAGCTATCACTAGGAAAACTCAAACCTCTGGTGAAGCGGTATTCTAGCCAACCATAGGGACAACCAGCTTCCTGGTGGGTTGTTTTTCATCCAGTCTATCTCAGAGGTCTGGCAAATTTCATCTTGTTTGTGCATTAAAACCCTCTCTAGTAATCAGGGAAGTAATTAAGCTGCTGCTGAGATCCTGCTCCTTAGCCGCTGTCATACAAAGGCAATAATCACACTTGTGAATAAAGGGTCCTTTGCTTTCCCCTCTAGCAAAATTATCTATTATTATCATTAGATTTTATTCCTGTTCTATCCACATCACAGTCATCAATGGCTTACCCCACAGTCGGACCCGACCACAATGCCCACTTTCTAGAAAACACTGATAAGCATTTCCTACCTTTTCATTGGTTTGGGTGAGCACTCTCTCTCTAGGTTGGAGGATGTGTGTTTCACGTGCATTGCGTTATAAGAAGTGTGAGTATAGTCATTCTCATCACTGTAGTCGGGACCAAGTAATGTCCGAGCCCAAGTTCCCATGTCATAGGGAGGGAGGGTCCCTCCAAATTCAGAGGGCAGGAATTCAGGATGTATTAGTTGGTGAAGGCTGTTCAAATTGTTGCCATGGAGAAAGATCTAGAGGGAAAAAACACAATAATAGAAAAAAACACAAAAACTGAAAAACAATCGACTTGCATATATTAAGAATCTATGATAAATTTCAGAAATAAAATCAAGTAGCTTGAGGGGGAGAAAACCTTTGTGCTAGACATCATGTTAAACATAATAATACAAAGACAAAAAACATCCTACTCTCAGGTAGATTACATTTAATAGGTTCAACATATACCTATATAGGTGTAGACAAAAATATAGCCCACACAAAGCAAAAACAAGGTCACTATAGTAGGGAAGAGATTATAAAGTGAATGGAGGGGAGGTGGAGGTTGGGGGCAGACTAGGAAAGATGTCCCACAAAAGGTGAGTCTTAAGGCAATTCATCAAGGAAACCATGGATTCCAAGAAGAGGTGAGAAGAGAAAGCATTCCAAGAACCAGGGACAGCCCATGGAAAGCCATGGTGATGCAAGATGGAGCATCACCCATATGTTGCACAGAACAGGATCTCAGGATTACAAGGGACATGAGAGGCTGCCTATTCTCTCAACAAGAATCCCTCTTACAAATAGTCATCCAGAGTTTGTTTTGACAATCTGTGAGGAAAAAACTCACTACTTTCTTATACAACCCATTTTACTTTGGGGTAGCACTAAGTATTAAGATGCCATCCACAAATGCCTTACATCAAAGCCAAAATATGTTTCCCTATCAGTATTATCCAGAGCACTTAGTTCTTTCTTCTGGGACCAAGAAAAACAAGTATAATCCTCCTTCTCTATGATAGCCCTTCAGGCACTTGAATACACCTTCAAGTCTCTCCTGAGTACAGTTTTAGTTTGTATAATCAATCATCCTTGTGAACAGAAGTTGACTCCTGTTCATTCCACCAACAGAAGTGCCTTTCAGGATATAGTTTGGGTATGACATTTAGATGTCATTTAGGCTGATGTAAACATATTTGAAGAAAATGTGTTTTTATTTGTGTAACAGAATTTTTTAAAAATGTGTTTGTTTCTTAGGAAAGGGAATAGGGTAGTAATCCTAAAAAAATGACATCTGGTATAATTGGATTTGAACCAGTTTTATAGATATGATCAATTGCTGATTAACTGAATCAATGGGAGCATAGAGTGATGTAGAAAAACTAGACCAACAGATAATCCAACTGTCTGTATATAACACCTCTAGCCTTCCTTTATATCTCTCCCACAATGGAAATTACACGCACGTGCACACACACACGCACACATACGCACACACACACACATACGCACACACACACACTTCTGTTCCTCTCCTCTACACCTAATTAACTTATTCCGATCCATCCTACAAGACTTACCTCCATCTTTCTCCTCTGATTTTTTTTCACTGAATGTCCCCCATTCTTAGATTGCTCTCACTTCTCTTCTTTACCTCTTGGCTTCTTTCAGGTCCTAGCTACAGGAAGCCTTTTCCAGTCCCTCTGGATTCTAATGCCTTCCTTCTGTTAATTATTTCCAGTTTATCCTGTATATATCTGGTCTGTACATAGTTGCTTGCATATTGTCTTCCCTATTAGACTGTGAACTCCCCAAGAGAATATACTTTTCCGTATATTCCCAACACTTAACACAGTGCCTGGCACATAGCAGGTGTTTAATATTTATTGACTGACTGGAAACTTTGTCACTCACTCCAATCCACCAAGATCATGGCATCATAGATTTAGAACTCTAAGGGATATTTAGATAATTTACTTAGTCTAATCTTCTCATTTATCAATTTCCCAATGAAATCTTGGGACATTTAACCCTTTTGTGAAAGGCTGGCCAGGGAGTGACAGAGCACAGATTGTACTCCTCTCTTTTAACAGTTTTCTTTCACTTGCTCAATATCCTTTTTCTGAACTCTGATAGCACTTAGAGTCTATATCACAAAATTTAGCTATTCATTATATTCAATCTTTCATTATTTTCTATTTGTATGCCATGTGCCCTCTGGGCAGCTAGGTGGTGCAGCAGATTGAGTGCCATACCTGAAGTTAAGAAGACTCATCCTCCTGAATTCAAATCTGGCCTCAGACACTTACTAGCTGAGTGATCCTGGGCAAGTCACTTAATTCTGTTTGCCTCAATTTCCTTATCTGAAATATGAGCTGGAGAAGGAAATGGCAAACTACTCCAGTATCTTTGTCAAAAAATCCTCCAATGGGGACACAAAAAATTGGACACAACTGAAAAACAACTGAACTGTTCTCTTTTGAAACTATAATCCTCTAGAAGGCAGACATCTCGTCTTATCCTGCTTTCATATAACTAATAGTGTCTGGCATGGCACTTGGATAGTCGATCCATATTTGCAGAATTAATTCAAGAATTTAGGTTCGTAATTCCTGATTTCTTAAAAATCAGGCAATTAATTTTCCTAATTATCTTTTGGAACCAATACTAAAATTAATTTGGTTTTCCTGAGAACACACTAACTGATATTGTTAGAATTAGGTGAAGGTGGAAATCAGCCAGAGATTAAAAATCTTTGTGAATAGTACACAGCATAAATAATCTACATGTATTTGTAGTTTACAATTAGGAGACTATCTATCTAGGCATAGGAAACATTTTTAGGCCTACTCACATCACAACCCATATACTAACGAAGATTCCTCTTCACTTTTTTACCTCCTACTTTCTAAATATGCATGCAATACCTTCTGCCTCCTGGCTTCCCTGGCTTCCTTTAAGACTCAAAGTCCTTCTTTTGCAAGAGACCTTTCCCTCTTCCCATCATGGCTTTTTTTATCCCTGAGATTATACATGCACATGAACAGACATGATATACATGAGATGAACATGTATGTATGCATGTAAATGTATATGTGCATATGTGTGTAACTGTATACCCACATATACACTACATCTTCATCTACACCTAGGAGCCATCTACGCTAACTACCTCCACTTCCTCTCCTCTTACTCCCTTCTCAACCCTCTTCAATCTGTCTCCCAACATCTTCATTCAACTGAAACTGCTCTTTTCCAAGTCTCCAAGGATCACTTAATTGACCTTCCTGCAACCATTGAAAGTGCTGGTTTGGATTTTCTGCTAGGTAGTGCTGGAGTGCTAGACTTGGAAACAGGAAGACCCACCAGGTTCAAATCCTGACTCAAACACTTGGCCATATGATCCCAGGTAAGTTGTTTAACCTCTCTCAACTTTAGCTTCCTCATCTGTAAAATGGGGATAATAATGACACTTACCCTACAGGATCGTTTGGTGATTTCAATACCTACTGTCAGTTCAGTCATTATCTCAGTAATGATACTTCCTAGATCTGCCCTTGTCTTTCTCCCTCATCTCCAGTCTTACATTACCAACTACCTTCTGGACATCTCAAACTGGATGCCCTGCAGCTATCTCAAACTCACCATATCCAAAAAGGTGGTGCAGTAGATAGAATGCCAGGTCACAAATCAGAAAGAGCTAAATTCAAATCCAGCCTCACACATTAACTAGTTGGGCAAGTCTTTTTAACCTCTATTTGCCTCAGTTTCCTCATCTGTAAAATAGGAGTAATGATAACATCTTCCTTGCAGAGTTCTTGTAAGGATCAAATGAGATAATAGTGGTAAAGTGCTTAGGATAGTGCCTGCCACATGGTAACCCTACATAAATGTTAATTTTTATTGTAATTTTTATTTACCCTCTAAATCCATTCTTATTTCAAACTCCTCTATTCCTGCGAAGAACACCACCATGTTCCCAGTCATCCAGGAACCTTAAGGGTTAAGGTAGCACTATTAGTTATATGAAAGCAGAATTAGACAAGAGGTCTGTCTTCAAGAGGATTATACTTTCAACAGAGGACAGTTTAGTTGTTTTTCAGTTGTGTCCAACTTTTTGTGGCCCCATTTGAGGTTTTCTTGGCCAAGATACTGGAGTAGTTTGCCATTTCCTTCTCCAGCTCATGTTTCAGATGAGGAAACTAAGGGACCCTGACCTTAGGGTCAGCTTCAGCTCCGTTGTTACCCCATTTCAGGATCTATGATATGTCTCAACTATTTCCCTGTCTCTGCACTTACAAAGTTACCTCTCTTCTTCAGACCCTCATGACCTCTAGTCTGGACTTCTGCAATAGCCTTCTAATTACTCTATCTGTCTAATTAAAACTCATTTCTGCCTGTTCTAACCCATCTTCTACATAATCCAACCTTTATATGCCTACCAAAGAGACTTTCCAAAGTCTAAGTCTGTCTGTAACATAACCTCCAAACTCCAGTGACTCCTTATTACCTCTAGGATCCACTTTGAACTCCTTTGGGATATAAAGCTCTGTCTCTCACTTCCATGCATTTGCACTGAGCTAACCCTCATGCCTAGCATACTGACTCTCCTCTCCTCTCCTCTCCCTTGCTGAATAAAGATTCAACTCAAACGCAACCTTCTGTAGGAAACCTTTCTTGATTCCCCCCCAAGCTGCTAGTACCTTCTTCCAAAATATATTCCCTCTATGTATGTATATGTATGTGTATGTATGCTATGTATATATGTATGTATACTATATATACTATATGTGTATGTATTTTATATGTGCCTATTTATACACACGATATCTTCCACTTTAGAATTGTAATCTCATTGATGGTGGGGAATGTGTCATTTAGTGTCTCAGGGCCTTACAGAGTGCCTGTCATGTAAGTCCTCAATAGATGCTTGTTAATTACCAGAAGTCTGTCCTTAGAATCAAGAGGACTTGAGTTCAAATTCTACCTCTGAGAGATACTAGTTGTGTGATCCTGGGCAATCTATTTGACCTCTTAGGGCCCCAACAACTCTCTGAGATTACAAGTTACAGATGAATCGGTCCACTCACATCTGCACCCTCTGGAGGAAGTTTTCATGTCAGAAGTTCCCTTCACCATTGAAATCATAGTTCTGGATCAAAAAAATAATTAACTTTTCCTCCCATAGAACTTGTATATGAATCAAATGGTGATTGATTTGAAATGTTGGAGAACCAACTTTCAAACATTCTATGGGGAGATAGCAAGCTTTGAGGACAAAATTGGAACTCTTAAAATATTACATGATTAGGAAGCTGTTTGGCCCCATAGCTTTCCTTTTCTTTAAAGGAAAATAAGCATCTGTTCCACACAGGCCATCAACATTTGCGTCTGGGGCTCCGAAAACAACCCATCTCTGCTGAATTATTGATTAAATCCAGGCCATTTGCAAACTCCAGCTGAGGCTCTAACACTCAGTGGCTACACAAAAATACCCATCACACAGAGCAATAAAAAAACAGGGCTCGAGAGAACACAGCAGAGAAAGGCAGGGCAGAAATCACTCCAAATTTCCTGCTTCCATGAAGACATATATCTAAAGACATATACACATCGATATCTTATTTTAATTACCCTTTTCCTTGTCTTGTCTTTGAGGAATGGTTTGATTAGTGTGTACAGGGCATGAATGTACCAGGGCTGATTGACAAAATGGACTCCTCCGAAGCGAGCAGGAAAACTGTCCTGTAGAAAAGAGAGAAATGGAAACCAATTATCAAGCACACCAGGGTTGGCAGGGAGACAGCAGGACTGTGGTCCAGAGAACAAGGCTGTTTCTTATCCATGACGGAGGCACTCGCTAATGAATGTGAGAGGAGGAAAACACACACTTATCCCCTAGCTGTTAAGGTCTCCTGCCTACTGCCTTCCTTTTTCCCATCTACTCCGGCTCATTCTCATGTCTGCCTTTGGGTGATGGGACGGCATTTCCTTGGGTCTATAGCTATGGCTATTTCTTGCTCGCCACTGTGGAGTCTCCATTCAGTGTGAGGGGGTGGGGGGTAGAGTTGAAGCCTGGGGGTTGGGGGAGAACCTGAATTCTAATTCCTCTCTTTGTCCAAAACAAGGTTTTGGTTCCCACACACACTTGACACACGATTTCTCTCCTCCCTCCTACCTCCTTCAACACAGCCAACTCACATTATCATAACAGTAGCTGAACTTTCCGGGTCAATGAAGTCACGAGTAAGGAACCAGGAAAGGAATTGAAAATATCCTTGGGTACTCAAAGGAAGGAGGGCACAATGGGAATGGCCAAATATAGCCACTGGTGGTAGATTTTTTTTTTTTTTTGCATTTGGGGCACAGAGGTCCATGAATTTAGGGAAAAAATGGGCCCTGGAACACTATTGACCAGGGTAAATTGACTGATAATGTAGATTTCAAAACTTATTCTTCCACATACATAGGGATAGGAAAGGGCTTTGTGATTTCTTTGGTACAGAGAACTCTGGTGAGGAAGCTCAGTTAATGCATGTCCCATCCTCTCTACAACTTGGAAAGTCTCAGAGAGTTGCCCAGACTGCTGAGAATTAAGTGATTTGGTCAAGGTCACAAAGCCAATTTGTGACAGAAGTTGTTCTTGGGCCCACATCTCTCTGGTTTGGGGGGGGTGGGGTGGATAACTGTCCACTATTTCATGCTGCTTTTCCAACATAGAAGGGTATGCGAGAAATGGAGAACGATGAAAACATCATAGAGTGCTTATGTTTTCAGACTGAGTTTGTTTATAATATCAGTCAGGGGGAAAGAGAATGATATTGGCTTCTTTTTGTACTGATGAGACTCATGTAAGAGGGGAAGTATTTAGGTCCAGATATTCTTGAGAGAACCTCAAGCCCAGTACCAGGAAGGAGCTTTCTCCAGCTTTGGAAGAAGAGGAACTTGGGGATGCTTGGAGAGACTTCCACTGAGTATGGGGAGGTGGGGGGTGGGGGGTAGGGGACTTGATTTCTCCAAAGGAAACATATATTCACTCCAAAGAATGCGGTACTACCCATTGACCTTAATAGCCTGAATGGTGGAAAGCAGAAGGAGCAGAGCCAGGAGATAGTGTGTGCATTGACAGCAATATTGTTTTAAGAATGAATTGGAGTGAACAAGTTATTCTGGCTATATATATGTATACATATATATATATATGTATACATATGTATATATGTATAAATACCCAAGTTAGATGTAGAGGACATATAGGGGGAAGGACACCGTCTGGATCCAGAGAGTATGCACAGAATAATTTTACATATATGTATATGTGTACATATACCCTATATGCCTATTTGTGTCTGATAGTGGCCATTTCTAGAATGGGTTTAGAGGTAGGGTAGAAATAAAGGAGAAAAAAGGAATTTCTATAATTATTTTGTTGTATATTTGAAAGAAACAGCAAGTTGTGCATATTAGATTTGCAGTTTCATGTATAATCATCTTTTTATTGTATTATGGAAATCCTTGTTTTATTCAATAAATATGTATTAATATAATAAAAAAGAGGGAAGAGAACCAGCCTGGAATTCCAGGTTGGGGAGTGATCCTGAGCAGAAGAGAAAGACCTCTGCTGCGATGAGATGAAACCATTCTGGAGGTTTTACCTCCATGATGCTACGGGGGGTATATGGGCCATATGGGGTAAACCAAGCTGAGTAAAAGTGTCTAGGGCTTCTATCATGACCTGGAAAGTGTAGAATGCCTGAACTCCTGACCAAAGGCTCCTTGATGGGATTTATGACATGAGCCTAGGGTTAAAATCTTGCTTCCTATACTCTGGATAAACCTAATTTTTGTAGAAGCCTTAATTCAGTTAACACCACTGCCATCATCATCATCATCATCTTTATCATTATCATGATAATAATAGCTAACATTTATATAGTCTTAAGGCTTTGAAAGTGATTTACATATGTTATCTCATTAGATAGATGAACTGTTTTGATACCTGCACTATTAATTTAATATCATCACTGTATATCAGAGCCGGAGTTATCATCCTCCCTCCACTCCCAAGAGAATAAACTGAAGAAAAAACAAACTAGTGAGTGTTCATCTGACTGTCCATTCTGCTTGCTGGAATACTAGACTTTTTTGTTAATATGAAAAGTAGCCTTAGGTCATGAGATGATTATCAAACACTGGATGTGACTGTATCAACAATCAATGAACTTCACTACTAATATTCCCAACCCATTGGACTAACCCCAGGTAGCCTCTATAGACATCAAACTGAGCCTCCAAGGACGCATAAACTAGGATTGCCCTAGATGGAAATGAATGTCGGAGCTGAGGTCAGTGATGAGAGAACAGCTGCCCTATAACCAAAGAGTGCCCACGCGCCAGAGTTCTTGGCATTTACCCTCTAGGACTGCTTCTTGACTCTCCCCTCCACAAGACCTATTGGCCTTGCATACTGTCCCTGGACCAGAGATCACAGTTCTTCCCCACTCCTACCCAGGGGGTGATAATCTAACCAGCAATAGAAGCTGGGGCCCAAACCAGACCTATTCTGGCTGACTATAAAAGGTGAGGAAATCAAGTGTCCTACGAGTAGTAGCCTTGGACTCCTCACTAACAGGCTTCCTAATAAACCAGTCAGCTCAGGTCAAGAATTTCCATTCCTACACTTTCTTCCAATACAATTAAATCAACATTGCATCTATGATCAGGGACTCAGCTCCCCAGGCTACTGAGAATGAGGAAGAGCTATACTCTGCTAGCAAATTCTCTTGAAAGTTGACTACGATCCTCCACTGTCCTTGTCCTCTACAAATTTATATTAGCTAAACTAAAATGGGGCAGCTAGGTGGCACAGTGGATAGAGCACTGAGCCTGGAGTCAAGAAGACCTGAGTTCAAATCTAGCCTCAGACACTTGCTAGATGTGTGACCCTGGGCAAATCATTTAACCTTGTTTGCCTTAGCTCCTCAGTAAAAATGAGAAGGAAATGGCAAAGCAAAGCCCCAGTATCCTTGCTAAAAAACAAAAAAAAAACAACCTAAATGAGTCGGGAAGAGTCAGACACAACTGAACAACAGTTTCCAGCAGGTCCTCACAGCTCAGCCGATTCTTTATTGTCCTCTGTTTGATTCTCAAATGCTCTTTCACTAGCTTCTATTTCAAACTTTCTTTTCTCTCTAGAAACCAACTCTCATCCTAGTTCTCTTGGAGCAGAGAATATGCCTTACCCTTTCCTTAAAAAAATGTTGTGATGTTCACCTTTTCTCCAATTCTATATCTGAATTGCTCTCAACCTTATCCACCCATTCTCTCGTTTGTTGCTTTCAGTATTTTAGAGGTGGTCCTTGTCAGTCTGTCGGTCAACAAGCATTTATTAAGTACTTACTATGTGTTAGGCATTGTGCTAAGCACTGGAATACATGGAAGGTAAAACTCGGTCTTGCCCTCAAGGAACTCACATTCTAATGGAGGAGACAACATGCAAAATATGCACATACAAAATATGTGCAATGGAATGATGACAGCTAACATTTATATAGTGTTTACTGTGTGCCAGGTACTGTGTTAAATACTTTACATATATTGTCTCATCTGGCCCTCACAACAACCCTGGGAGGTACTCTATTTTTCCCATTTTAGAGATGAAGCAAACAGGGGTTAAACGATTTGTCTTTGGTCACCTGGTTAGTAAGTATCTGAGGCCAGATTTAAACTCAGGTCTTCCCGATGCACCACCTACTTGGAAGTGGAAAGTAATTTCAGAGGGAAGGTACAAATAGTTGAGGATAACAGAAAAGATTTCAAGAGGAAGGGAGGTTCTGAGTCTTGAAGGAAAGGGCAGGAAGCAGAGGTGAGGAGGAAGACATTCGAGAAGTGGGATGGCCAATGAAAAGGAAGAGCTCTGGGAGATAAAGGGCTCTGTCTGAAGGCCAGGAAGAAGGCCTGTGCGTCTGAGTCACAGAGCGTGTGGAAGGGAGGAAAGTGTAGGACGCCAAACGTGGCAGAATGGCCAGGTTGTGAAGGTCTTTAGAAGTCAAAAATAATTTTATTATTTAATTCTGCAAGTAACAGGGAGGCCCAGGAGTTTACTGAGAGGGATTGGAGGAGGCTGATATTATTAGACCTTATTGAGAGTATCTCTCTCTCTCTGTCTCTCTGTCTGTCTGTCTCTGTCTCTCAGTCTCTCTGTCTCTGTCTCTCTCTCTGTCTCTCTATCTCTCTGTCTCTGTCTGTCTCTGTCTCTGTCTCTCTCTCAGTCTCTGTCTGTGTCTCTCTCTCTGTCTCTGTCCCTGTCTCTCTCTCTCTTTGTCTCTCTCTCTGTCTGTCTCTGTCTCTCAGTCTCTCTGTCTCTGTCTCTCTCTGTCTCTCTCTCAGTCTCTCTCTCTGTTTCTCTGTCTCTGTCTCTCTCTCAGTCTCTGTCTGTGTCTCTCTCTGTCTCTGTCTGTCTCTGTCTCCGTCTCTGTCTCTGTCTCTCTCTCTGTCTGTCTCTCTCTCTGTCTGTCTCTGTCTCTCAGTCTCTCTGTCTCTCTGTCTCTGTTTCTCTGTCTCTCAGTCTCTCTATCTCTCTGTCTCTGTCTGTCTCTGTCTCTGTCTCTCTCTCTGTTTCTCTGTCTCTGTCTCTCTCTCAGTCTCTGTGTCTCTCTCTCTGTCTCTGTCTGTCTCTGTCTCCATCTCTGTCTCTGTCTCTCTCTCTCTGCTCTGTGCTGTCTATTGGTGATCTCATTAGTTCCTCTCTCTATTAATGACTCTCAAATCTATCTAAATCTCATCTTTTTCTTGTTCTAGTTCTGTCTCACCAACTGTCTGCCACTCACATCTATCAGGATGTTCCAAAGGCATGTCAAACTCAGCATATCCAATATAAAATCCATTATTTCTTTCAAAACTAACCCTTCTTACAAACTTTGACATGATTGTCAATGGCACTGCCATCTTTCTTGGCAACAAGACTCAGCAACACAGAATCATTTTTAACTTTCAACATTCCCTTACCCTGGCCTGTTTGCAGGGTCCCAATCAGTAGCCACCTCCTATAGATACCTCCTTCACAATATTTCTCCCATCTATCTCCTTTCCAACCACCTTAGCTCGGGTCTTTAACCCTTCTTTCCGGGCTACTATAATTACATCTTTATGGATCTCTTTGCCTCCCCCCTCTACACTGCATGGCCATTAAATTGATATTCCCAAAGTCCAGGTCTGATCATGTCACTTCTGTGCTCAAAAAGCTTTGTAGTCTTTATATCACTTCAGGTATTAAATACAAACCTATTTTAAGCCTTCCACACTCTGAAGCCAACCTATCTTTCCAGACTTCGTTCACACTGCGCTGCCTTACAAACACACTCCACCTTCCAGTCAGACTGACTTATCTTGCCCACCTGGCCTAGCCTAGACTTGATACTGCATCTCCCAACCACACACTTTTCTACAAACTCTTTGAATCTAGAATGCACTCTCTCTTTATCTCTACCTCTCAGAATCCCCAGTTCCCTTTAAGGATCAGTTCACACACAAGCAGTGTCTTCCCTGATTATCCTAGCTGTTAATGTTCTCTCTATCTCTCTGAAAATACTCTCTATATTTACTCTTCATATATTTGTGTCCGCTATTTCATTCCAGAAGAATACAAAGTTCTTAAAGGCAGAGGTTGTTGTAACCCCAGTGCCTAACATAGCTTGTTGAAATTAATTGAATTGAATTGAACTGCATATTCTCTTATGGGGACCTTCCAGTAAAAGCTTGCTGCTCACGTACTCTACCTTTCCCACCTGTTTTTTCCAAATCTGTGTGCCTGTAGGTGGGCATTTTCTGCGCAGGGACCTGATTTGTTTGTTTCCTATCTCAAACCTACTTGAATGGCAACAGAGACCCAAATATCCTATATTCTGATTTGCCAATGTGTTACCTCCTGATAGAAATAACCATGATCCAGCAGGAATCAACACCTGACGGACCTTTTTGGTTGAATGCACCAAGGCCTCTCCCCTACTGTATACCTGCCCAGCCTGACTGCTTGGCCTAAGGACCAGGATCCTTTGAGTACAGCAGGAAGTATACCAGGGCTTGCCCATAGGCTCCGAACACTAGCCCAGAGACAATAATGAGCAGATTTTACATTTAGCTGACTGTATTCATCTTGGCTTATAGAATTCAAAAGAAAAACCCATCTTAATACTTCCAAGGTTACTATACTTGCTTTCAATCAGCTCCATTACATTAAAGAACACAAAAAACCATTAGTAAGACAATAGAAAAGCTCAAAGACGTTACAGTTGGAGCAAAGTGTTTGTGCTGGGAGCTGTCCCCTGCAGGTGCATGAACCAGCAGGACTAGATCTTTATTTATAACAAAGAAAGGAGATTAGCCACTTTTGTCCCCCCAGAAGCCTTTGAGCCTCTAGTCTCCCTGGTCATCTTTTACACAGGGAACTGATTTTAAAACATAAGTGCATTGGACTGTGATCCAAAGTGTGTGTGTGCACGTGCGCACACCTGAGTGCAAATGCACATACATGTATACACATACTATATATGAAAGATTCTATTATATATGATATGTGACATGCATATAAAATAACAATTCCCTATATATTGCACATGTGTATATATATAATATATTATATGCAAGGTAGTATATATGCACATAGTTTACTTAACTATACATATTGCATATATATACATATATACACACACACATGTACGTATACACATAGATATGAAAACCTTGGATACATATACATACATATATACACAATACATAGATGTCCTGGGTATGTGTATGTATGTAGGGGCATAGATGTATATATACACACCATATATATATGCAGACACACACATATGCATCATGTATAAAAGTTTGAGAGACATAGTTTGGATATGGATAATTGATTATTTTATTAATCATGCTAGCAGATAATAAAAGGCCTCAATAGCACTTTTGAATGCCTAAGACCCATCATGGAACTCACACAACATTAATTTGCCCTTGAAAGACCTGGTATTCCTGAAGGTGGCAATCAACTCTGATTGGTTAACAATTAATGAGAAAAAAATGATTATTATAATGACAGATCGGTTTGTTCTAATGAGGGGCTAGGGGAAGTGACTGTGATCACTTACCTCTCATCCAGACTATTCCCAACCAGGGCAATCTAGACAAAAGGGGGTCCATCTCTACCAGGGCTGCTTGAGTGAAACATAATGTGCCAGAATTCACTTCTGATAAAATTCTTTGTAAAATTTTCTAGTTGGATTGAAAAACATGTACTCCTGGGTATTTGGGCAATCTCATCCATCAGCAATGTCCTTCAGACATTGAACAACCTACAGGTTTTTTTTTTAAATCCTTGTCCTAATTCAATAATGGATCATTAATATGAGAGACTTATCTGCGTGTATATGTGAGTAAATTATGTGCAAATATATGTACTATGTACGTGCATATAAATAGCATATATTTGTTGTTGGTCAGTCGTGTCCTATTCTTTGGGATCCCATTTGGGGTTTTTCTTGACAGATCCTGGAGTGGTTCACCATTTCCTTTTCCAGCTCATTTTATAGATGAGAAATCTGAGCCAAACAGGATTAAGTGATATGCCCAGAATCACGCAGCTGGTGAGTGTCTGAGGCCAGATTTCAATTCGGAAAGATGAGTCTTCCTGACTCCAGGTTGAGTACTCAGTCCTCTGCTCCACCTAGCTGCGCTGAATCTTGTACTTATTAGCTATGGTGAGTCATTTAATCCCTTTAAGTCTAAATTTTGCCAAAGAAATTTGTTCTAAAGCTTCATTGCTTACCACAGCACTGAACAGAGGCAATCACCTCTGGCCCTGGTCCTCGTGCCCCTCAGCTTTTGTTGTGATGCTGATTTTGGCCCTGCATCTGGTTGGCCCTTACCTAGTTACGTATTTTAGAATCCTAGGAAGCAATGGCACAGGAAAGGATCTTAGAAATTATCTAGTTGTATACTTTCATTTTATAAATTAAGAAATTAATAATTTTTTTAGATTAAGAAAGTTGTATACTTTCATTTTATAAATTAAGAAAAGAACTAGCACAGAGACCCAGAGAGATGAAGAGTGGTAAATACAGATCTACAATATAAACCCAGGGTCTCTGATACTAAAGTTCTTTTTTTCCACTAAACTTTAGAGGATGAAAATTTACATGAGTAAAATGACAGGAGTCACAGAATTAGGCCAGTAATGAAGGGTTTAAAAGTTTGCATATCTGTAAGTTTGAAAAGTTCTTTCCTAAAAAGAAAAGCCTGAGACAACACAAATCATGCCTAATTTGATGTTTGGCAAAATGTCTTTTCTTTTAAGGATAATTTGGACTTAATATTACCGATTCAAAGGAGAGGCAGTGAGATGTAATGAAGAGGGAGCAGGTCTCAGGGTCAAGGACACCTGGATTCAAATTCTACCTCAAACATATTTGTTATGTGACTCTGGTAAGTCATTTCACTTCTCCATTAAGTGTAGGTACAACTTCTGGCAACTAAGTTATGAAGTGGTTGAGATCTGCAATGGTGGAAAGAATTTTTGTACATGGAACTTCCCTGTAAAAATAAAGTCATTGATCTAGTCTAATGGCATTTAATATACAATAAAGAAATGTAAAGTGAGCACTAAGGCTGATGGGAAGTCCTGTTATTGGAGACTGTGATCTCTGTAGAGTCCCATTCTGGCTTTCTGCCTTAGCAGAATTAGGATCCCTTTCACACATACCCAGCTATATGATTCAAAATGAAGATTCTTCTGTCTGATGATGTCAATGCACAGTTGTTTCATATGCCTCCAAGTAAACACAACAGCACAATCTCTCTCACCAATGACCTGCCCAAAGCACTGAGACAAAACTAATTAATTACCAGCCATCCTTCCTACCAGCTGCTCTTATTCTTATCATCCTGACTTTTTCTGGGCACTTGTGATGAATGACAGACAATGCAGAAAGTGATCCTTGAAACAATACATCCCTATTTAGGTACTAATTCTTTTCCTGAGCATCATTGATGGGATGAGGGGCTCTCACTTCCTGGGCATTATGAGACACTTGACACAGTACGCCTTTTGAGGAATACAAGGAATAAACTTATTCTGTTTCCGTGTCCCCATACACAGATTAACTATGCCTACTGGCTGAGGCCAAACAGTAGTCATCACCTGATGACCCGTGTGGTTGAACGAACTGATGACCGTATTCCACTGGCAACCCATTCTTACCTGAATCAATTTCACTAAGTCTAGCTAAAAATAGAACCACAGTCTCTAAACACTGCTCAGGAGGGGGAAAGAGTGGGTTATAAAATTTAGCAGATTAATTTTGACTGCTTTAATTGAAAAGGGAAACAATACTTTTAGGCATGTCTTACATGGACTAAAATCAATATTAAAGTGGCATCACATGAAAGTCATCCAATTCCCCAAAGTTCTCCAATCTTTATTTCATCATATAAATAATTTCCAGGTGTTTTGTTTTGAACCAATGGACATATGGGATATGTAAGAAAAGAAAAAAAAAGGGAAAAGGATGAATTATGTCTTTACAACATCCCTCTAACGTACCCCCTTCTTCACTCAGCCAATCATTACCTTAAGTCTATGCCCAGCAGTCTTGGTTCTCATTTACTTTTCTTTATTAGCTCATTTTCTGTGTTTTATTAAATGCTATTGAACTGTGATTTTACTGGTATAGGGAACTTCAATGGAAGAAATTCATTCTGGCATTGTAGATCTGTACCTATTCTGCACCTTTTAATCATCTCCATTACATTAAAGATCTTGGTAATCCATGATTACATGTGAAAATTCAGTGAACACTGGAACTGGAGCAGAGTTTGTACTATGAGCTATCTCTTTGATAGAATTCTCTCTCATATATCTATATATATTTCCACAGATATAGATTGAGATAAATATAGATAGATATATCTACATATCATACCTATATGTCACATACTACTCTCCTTCCATAAATGCTACCCAGTTTTAGTAAACCTGTCTCCTTCTGTTCCTCCCACATGACTCCACCTTCTGTCTCTCTGAATTTGTATCGACTGTCCTCCATGCTTGGAATCTACTCCAACTCACCACCACCATCACCATCACCATCACCATCACCATCATCATCACCATCATCACATTTGAGGCTTGTAAAGGATGTTATGTATCATATCTTATATTTTATATATGTTACCTTTGTATATGTTATCTTACAACAACCCTATCATGTAGGTGTTATCATCATTCCCATATTACAGATGAGGAAGCTGTGATTGATAGAGTTAAGTAATTTGTATGACATAGCTAAATAATGTCATATTTGAACTCAGGTCTTCCTGACTTTAAGTTCAACACTATCTAGTGTTATGTACCATCTAGCTCCCCCCACTTCTTAAAATTCCTTATTTTCTTAAAAACTGGCACTTCATTTACCTAAATTGGGAAATTGGCTTCCTCCTTTCCTACACTTTCCTCTGCTCATAAAGGGTTAGGATAGGAAAAGGCAGCATAACATGGTCAAAAGCGTAGTAGATTTGGACTAGAAGACATTGATTCTCATCTCAATTCCATTACTTGTTCTATGATCACGGGCAAGTCACTTAGTATCTTTGAAATTTGGGGAGATAAAACATGCACTAAATTTTAGAGTAATCTCTAGCCTAAGTTGGTACCACTCTAAATTCTTTGATCTGTGTACTTAAAAGTAGAATTTTTTACCATGCTAGATCAATAATAAAAACAGCAATAAGCGTTTATTAAATGCCCGTTGTGTCCAGGCACACTGAGAGTACAAAGACCAAAGTGAAATAGTCTCTGCTCTCCAAAAGACTATATTCTATAGGAGCAGTTATAATCTCTCTTATGTTATAGTCACATGTGGCTCACCTTCCTGAAGCTTGCTCTCCTGCTTTGCTGGTAAATGTGTAGCAACTTGCTGCCAAAATAACAACAAACTCTGAAGCTTATCTGCATTGTTAAGATTTTTCTCCACCACTTTCTTAACTCTGGACAATCAACAAAATAATAAATCAAACCCTGATTTGTTGCCGTTGTCAATTACTAAGGCACAAATACTCCTGGTGAAAATTTAACCATCAGTTCTTAGGGAACTGGTTGGAGCTGGCCCCAGCACACCCCTGTAACCATATAGGCTATATCATCTTTATCTCCTTCTAGATTTCTCATTGGCCAACTTCATTTTTTTTCTTCCTCTGTGCTGAAAGCAAGATTGTATTCACATTTTGGGGTTCATACTACTAGGTCTGTATCTCAAAAGAGATGAAAACAAAAAATATAGCAGCTCTTTTGAGGGGAATCATTTGAGGAATGCCTGAACAAGTCGTATGTGATTATGATGGAGTACTATTGTACTATAAGAAATAATGAGCAGGGTGCTCTCAGAAGAACCTGGAAAGACTTGCATGGTCTGATGCAAAGTGAAATGTACCGTGTACAAAGTAACAGCAATATTGTAAGATGATAGGCTATGAATGACTTAGTTATTCCACAATTCAAGACAACTCTGAAGGACTTAGGATGAAAAAAGCTACCCATCCCCAGTGAAAGAACTGATGGTGTCTGAATAGAGTGAAGCATATTTTTTTACTTTATTTTTATTGACTTTATGGATATGTTTTGCATGACTGCACATGTATAATTTATATTGAATTGATTGACTTCTCAATGGGAGGGCTTAGGGAAGGAGGAAGGGAGGGAATTTGGAACTCAAAATTTTAAAAACAAATGTTAAAAATTGCTTTTACTTATGACTGAGGAAATAAAATATAAAATAAAATATATTTTGATGTTCAAAGAAGACAAAATTCTCAGATACAGAAAAATGGGCTACAGCAGACACTTAGCATAAGAGAATTTGGGGAGATCCCTGCTGGGTCCTAGGCTCCTTGATTTTCCTTTTTTAATGCCACAGCAGTGCATTACTGATAAAGGCAAGTCCCCCTTTGTCACTGTATGTCTTTTAAATGTTTTAAGACTATAAATACTATGTACTAAGATAAGAATAGTTATAAAAAGATCATGATGCCCCAATAAATAAAAGCAGACCACCTAGAAGACTTGTTTTTGTGATGATGAACACAGTACAAGGTGTCCCAAAAGTCTTATGCTGTTGTAAGCCTAAAGCTAAAGTTATTAAAGCTTACAATAACACAGACTTTTAGGACATCTTTGATTCATTTCTCTGTCACGTGTAGATTTAGATACATTGATAAGTTTGTGGTCTAATTGGTGTTGGTCCTCTTTCCACAAAGTAAGCTAAGACCTCTCTGTGACTGTTCACCCTACGTAATTCTTGGTCATGTCTTCCTGCAAATCTTCCTATAGGAGTCACCCAACATGCTAGAGACCTTCCTCTGATTTTATAAATATTTTAGATGTATCAGAACAATTCTTGCACTGTCCACCTGTTATCTTTTCCTCTCACTATATGAGTTATCTAACTTTTTGCTGGGCTCCCATGTCCTTGACTATGTATTTTATGTCAATTCTCACATATGAATCAATATTGGTAATATTTGGCAGCCTCCTTAACGTTCATCATATGTCTACTTATTGCCCTCTGGGTCACCTGCTAGTTTTATTTTTTTGAAATCTTTCATTCTTTTCATGATTTGAAGATTAATCAGATTACTGGTAACCCCCTCACTTCCCTGCTCACTCTATTCCATGCCTCAAACCTTTTTCTCATCACGGCTAATCTGGACTCCACCCCTGAGTCCCTCACCTCCCCTGGATGAGCTTGGGCCCTCCATGACATTTCCCAGATCACTTTATTGCCATAGGGCCTTGTAGGTACTCCCTTGTCCCCTCCCCTGTTTTCAAGCCCCCTTTTATGTGTTGTCTTTCCCCATGAGAATATAAGCTTCTTGGGGGAAAGCATCATCTCACTGACTTTTATTTGCATCCTCAGCACTTAATAAAAGCTCTTTCTATGTTTCTGTTTCAGTCTCTCTCTTTCTCTGTCTCTCTGTCTTTCTCTGTCTGCCTCTGTCTCTCATATAGCAAAGAAGAAAGAAAAATCCCTGAGAGCCCCATGGAGAACAATCTGGCTTTCTCTCTGGATTCACAAGCAAGGTAAATGATGTTCACATATTAAACATTCATATTTTATTTTTCTTTCTTTGAAATAGGCTACAAGGGCAGAGCCAAGATGGCAGAGTAGAAAGACACATATACTCTAGCACTTCCCCCATAGCCCACAAAATACCTGTAAAAATGACTCTCAACAAATTCTAGAGCAGCAGAAGCCGCAGAACAACAGAGTGAAAGAGATTTCCAGCCAAAGGTAACTTGGAAGGCCAACAGGAAAGGTCTATCTCATGGCATGCTGAGCAGAGCAGAGCCCAGCCCTGGTCACACGGCACACGAAGGAACAGGAACCTGAACAGACCTCCGGGACAGAATTCCCAGAAGAGAGTGTCCCAGATCCCTTAACCCACAATCAACAAAGAAAGCTCCAAAGGTCAGTGTGGGAGGGCTTTCCCATATGAGTGAGAGGGGAATGGGGTCCTCCCAGCACTGGCCAGAGGTAGTGGCAGCAGCAGCAGCAGGCAGCGGGTGACTGTGGTGGCTGTGGTGGCCTTGGAAGCACCCTGGGTCCATTGTCCAGGGAGCTCAGCTTAAAGCCTGTGGGAGAATTGAGCAGCTGACCTGAACCTCCACCTTGAACACAGCACTGGAGGAAGGAGGAGCACTAGGACCATCCTCTTGACAAAGGATTCAGAAGTCAAGTAACTGACTAAGAAAATGCCCAAAAAAGGGAAAAAAATAAGATCATAGAAGATTAGTTTCTTGGTGAACAGGTATCTCCTTCCATCCTTTCAGATGAGGAAGAACAAGGCATACTGTCAGAGGAAGTCAAGGTTTCTGCCTCCAGTAGCTCCAAAATGAATATAAAATGGGCCCAGGCCATAGAAAAGCTTGAAAAGTGAGTCAGCAGCTGGGTAACAGAAAATCAAAAAAATTCTGAGGGAAATAACACCCTTAAAAATAGGCTAACTCAACTGGAAAAAGAGGTCTAAAAAGCCAATGAGGAGAAGACTTTAAAAAGCAGAATTAGTCAAATGGAAAAGGAGGTTCAAAAACTCACTGAACAAAATGGTTCTTTAAAAGAGAGAGTGGAGTTCAGGGAAGCTAATAACTATGAGACAAACCACGAAGTTAGAAAACAAAACCAAAAGATTGAAAAAATAGAAGATAATGTGAAACATCTCATTGGAAAAACAACTGACCTGTAAAATAGATCCAGGAGAGACAATTTAAACATTATGGGACTACCTGAAAATCATGATCAAAAAAAGAGCCTAGACATAATCTTTCATAAAATTGTCAAGGAAAACTGCCCTCATATTCTAGAAGCAGGGGACAAAATAGATATTGAAAGAATCCACTGATCCCCTCCTGAAAGAGTTCCTAAAAGAGAAACTCCTAGCTAGGAACATTGTGGCCAAATTCCAGAATTCCTTGGTCAAGGAGAAAATATTGCAAGCAGCTAGAAAGAAACAATTCAAGTATTTTGGAAATACAATCAGGATAACCCAAGATCTAGCAGCTTCTACATTAAGGGATTGAAAGACTTGAAATAGGATATTCCAGAAGTCAAAGGAATTGGGATTAAAACCAAGAATCACCTACCCAACAAAACTGAGTATAACACTTCAAGGGAATAAATGGTCATTCAATGATATAGAGGACTTTCAAGCATTCATGTTTCATCTTTTCATAGACCAGAACTGAACAGAAAATTTGATGTTCAAACACAAGAATCAAGAAAAGCATGAAAAGATAAACAGGAAAGAGAAATCATAAAGGACTTTTTAAAGCTAAACTGTTTACATTCCTACATGGAAAGATAATATTTGTAACTCTTGAGACTTCTCTCAGTATTTGGGCAGATGGAGAGATTATACACACACACACACACACACACACACACACACACACACACACACCCCTATAGACAGAGAGTATAGGTTGAGCTGAAGCAGAAGAGATGATATACATAAAAAAATAAAATAAAATTAAGGGGTGAGAGAGGAAAATACTGGGAGGAGAAAGGGAGAAATGGAATGGGGCATGCTATCACTCATAAAAGAGATAGAAATCTTGTTCAAAGGAGGAGAAAAGGGAGGAGGTAAAAGGGGAAAAGTGAAGCTAACTCTCTTGACATATGACTTAAGGAGGGAATAACATGCTAATGGGTGTGTGTGTGTGTGTGTGTGTGTGTGTGTGTGTTCATCCTTCATTGCTGAGGAAGACCATGCCATAAGAAAAATGATGACATGACTTGCACTTGACTTTGTTTTTTTGAGTGAGGGAGGACTGTGCAGGTCACCAGCCTCACTTCTCCTCCAGAGTCATTTGAATCTGGTGACCAGATATTCATCAGGATGACTGGAGATGACCCAGGATGAGGCAATTGAGGTTAAAGGACTTGCCCAAGGTCACACAGCAAGTGAGTGTCAAGTGAGGTGAGCTTTGAACTCAGGTCCTCCTGACTCCTGCACTGGTACTCTATCCACTGCATCACCTAGTTGCCCCAACATGCTCACTAAATTTGGTATGAAAATCTACCTTACACTACAGGATAGTAGGGGAGAAGGGGACAAGTAGGGTGAGGGGGATGATAGAAGGGAGGGCAAATGGGAGAAGGGAGTAACTAGAAGTAAACACTTTTGGGAAGGGACAAGGTCAAAGAAGAGAATAGAAAAAAAGGGGGGACAGGGTAGAATGGAGGGCAATATAGTCAGTCTTATACAACATGACTATTATACAAGTCTTTTGCAAAATGACACATATATAACCCATATCGAATTGCTTACCTTTTCAGTGGGGATGGGTAGGGAGGGAGGGATAGAGAGAAGTTGTAATTCAAAGTATTAGAAACAAATATTGAGAATTATTGTTGCATATAACTGGGAAATAAGAAATATAGGTACTGGGGTATAGAAATTTATCTTGCCCTACAAGAAAAGAGAGAAGATGTGGATAAGGGAAGGGTAGGGTTAATAGAAGGGAGGGTACATTGAGGGAAGGGGTAATACTTGTGTTATGGGTGGGGGAGGGGAGAGATGGGGAGAAAAATTGGAACTCAAAATTTTGTGAAAATGAATGTCAAAATCTAAAAATAAATTAATTTTAAAAAAAGAAATAGGCTATGAGTCTACCAGCACATACCAAGAATCACTGGGCCAGGAATTGATACATGTGATCTGAGTTTTATAAGTTTTATTAGAGGACCAAGATCACATTCTTTTCTCACCAGTGAGACTCTGATAAAAATTATCTTGAGGTTTCCACCAATTTCTTCTTAATGAATCACCTAATTGATATTATTATTTTTAAGCTTCTTTATGAACACATACATACCATAGGTAAGCAATTTCTTTTTTTCACTTCAAATGGTGTATGATTTCCTCATTGTACACCTTCTTCTCCAACAACTCACCTTAGCAGATTGAGGCACAAATTGCTATAATAATAACTATCTCTTGGTGAACAAACTCCCAATGACAAGCCTTTAAGGAGCTTAGTTGATTGGTTGGTTATTGATTTCCATTCTCAAGGAGGACCAAAATGACATCACTATGTTGGAGTCAAGGTACAGTGTGTCCCACTGTGGCTAATCAGACCAATAGGAGCTCAGAAGACTCTACCACAGGTGGGCACAAATAGTCCACATAAACATTGGGAGTGGAGCTGTCTCTAAATTTATGCATCTTATGTTTCTTTTGAGCTACTTCAATTCTGCATCACTCATAGAGCGTAGCACCTTCTATGATGTGGGCATGCCATCATGGGTGGTCCCTTGCCAGTGTCTCCCATATCACACAACTGATTCCCAAGTTCTTCAGAGAGACCTTGAGAGTGTCCTTTTATTATTTCTTTTTACCACCATGTGAGTGCCTGCCTTGTGTGAATTTGCCCTAAAATAGCCTTTTAGGCAAACTAGGCTAAGGTTGTTACCTGATCTCTAGAGTTTCTTTCATGTGCATATTTCTAGGGAAATATAAACATGGGCACACACAGAATTAAGTTCTTTCTACTGCACAGGTTGTGATGAAAATGCCTTATAAGCATTGAAGTGTTATATAAACGTGGGCACCTCTGATGATGATCCATCATCAGAGAAAGGTTTACAATAAGTTTCAGAGATAATTGGGCTCCTACATCTCAAAAGCCCACATTCAATTCTACCCACATTTCTACATTTGCTACCCTTGATTCTTTTTACTCACATCCACTTTCTGGCTTTCATATTGACACATGAAGAGGATACAAACAACTTCTGTTAGCAAAAAGTATTGTTTCCCAATACAAAGACATCAATTCAAATCATTGAACATTAATCAAGTACCTATTCTATGCCAGTCATCATGCATGATAGGTTCTGAAAATGCAAAGACAAAAACAAAGCAGTCCCTACCATCAAGCTTATATTCTGTTGAAGATCTCCTTTCTTTCCTGACAACAAACAAAAACCACCCAAACAAACAAAAACACTAAAAGAAAGATAATAAAAATTTAGAGTCTGCACATAGACTAAATTTCTTTTTTCCTTTAGCCTCATTTGGATTTCTCTGAAGCCATGCAAGGTGGACAGATATTCACATATATAGCTGGATGCATATTTCTAGGGAAGTATAAACATGGGCACATCTAGAATTAAATTCCTTCTGTTGCACAGGTGGTGATGAAAATGCCTTATAAACCTTAAAGCGTTAGATAATTGTGGGCTGTTATTACCATTATTATGACAATTTTTTGCACTTTGGTTTGGACCTGAGGTAGATGAAATTTCTGGTAGAGACTGATCACTGCAGATCAGCAACTTTTCTGCAATTTACAGTGTGAAGGGAGTTGCTTAGAGGCACTAGAGATCAAGAGACTTACCCAGGGTCACATAGACAGTATGTATTAGAGGTCTGCCTGCCTGAAGCCAACCCTCTATTAGTTAATGTAGGACCAACTAATGGCAATCATTTCCTGTATCAGGGAAGATATAGAAAAAAGATTTCCTAACTGCTGAAATGAGTATAATTGATACAAGGGTGGGGGTTACCTTATCTTAATCCTATCTTATAGAGATATGTTTGTATTTTGTAAGTCAAATAAACCTAATTATTGTGCTAAATCACATTTCTGTACATTGAGAGGAAATGGGGAAGTCTGTTGATAGAAGTCACAAACCAGATCAAAATTTTCCTCCTATATATTGTATTCCTTCATTATATCTTATCACATATCATATATAATATCATATTAGGTTTTGTCATAGTATGATATAATATGCTTTTTGTCATGTCATATAGCACATTGTATTTCATTATATTACAATATTATGTTATTATTTTTGTTATGTTCTTTTGTTATAAGCAAGAGGGAAAAAGTAAGAGAGATAGAAAAGAAAAGGGAAAGATAGAGGGAGGGAAGGAGAGATAGAAGAAGAAAGTAGAAAGAATAGGGGAAAATTTTTGATAGAGCCTTCATGAAAGCCCTTATTTAAATTGGATTAAATTGTTAAAATGAATGACTGTTACTGACCCCTAAATTCCTAAGAAATTGTAGCTGTTTTTGGATGGCTATTGAGGTTACTAATCCTCTCTTGTTAGAACCTGGGTGGGTATTTTTTTGGATGATTTAGATTATGGAATGTAAGAGGATTGAGGTTTGCTCCCTCAGATCCATTGGACCTTTCTCCAATTTCTTAGTGATCCTCCTAAAGGAGCTATGAAACCCTCAGATCCACTGAAGATTGGTGCCAGTCCACTGGTAAGACTGAAACCTATTTTTGCTCCAAGAGTTGGCAGAATCTCGCAATTTGAGCAAAATTTGTGGGACCATTCCTTCTCTTGGGCACACTGACAACAGAGTAATAAGGACTCTAATAGTACATCTAGGTAATAAGAACTCTAGTAGGATTTCTTAGAGCAGAATTGTATTAAAATAAAAACATTTACTAAGAGCCTACTCTGTTTAAGACATCACACTATACAAAAAGAAAATGGCCTGTGACCTCAAGGATCTTTTATCCTTTCAAACACAAAACATCTCACAGTGCTAAAAAATGAACATTTCACTTTAGAGTTGGAAGACCTGGATTTGAATATTGACTTTGCCATTTACTAGCAGTGACCATGGACATGTGGTACCTGTGAGTTTGGGAGCAAATCTGGGTCGCAGTTTCTTCATCTGTGAAATGAAGAGATAGGATTGGAAGGCCTTTGAGGTCTCTTCTAATGTTACACCTCTGATTAATAGGCAGCTAGTCACATGATGCCTGATAGAATAGTCGACCTGGATTCAGGATGATTTCAGTTCAAATCCAGTCTCAAGCATTTAGAAACTTGTGAGCAAGTCACTTGACCTCTCTTAACTTCAATTTCTCATCAGTAAAATTAGAATAATAAGAGCACCTTTTTTTTCAGGGTAGTTTTGAGGATAAAAGGAGATAGTATTTGTAAAGCACTTTGTAAAGTACTATGAAAATGCTAGTCATTAATATTACTCTCAAGACCTAACTATGTGCCAAGCCCTATGTTAAGGGCTGAGAATACAAAAGAAGTGAAATTATTCCCTTCCTTCAAGGAGTTAACATTCTAATGGGAAAGATAACATATACATAGTTTGATACTACATAGATACAAATAAATGGAAGATCATCTTAGTGGGGAGAACTGATTGTTAAATCAGAGAGTTTAAAGTCTTTGGCAATAAAATATCTGATTGATAAGCTATCTGATAGAAAAGGCATCATTTTCTAGGGAAGGAGAACTGAAAAATTTTGGAAACAGCAAAGAAAAGCTGAATGATATAAAGGGACCCTAAAGGGTCTAGAGGAGAAAGATAAAATTGGCAACATCTGCTCAAAAATGGAGAAGAGCCACAGTTAAGTGGTGGAGAAAGGCAATAGGACATAGAGAGTATGTAACAACTGGACAACTGCTGGAAGTAATGAAGCAATTATGCAGATGATGAGCCAAGAATAGAAATTCTGATGCAGAAGAGTCATTCCTGATGATCTTGACTGAAGCCTATCCAGGACAATACTGTAAGTCACAAAGATATAAAGTGTTCTTATGGATGGGTTACTTACCGGGATTGGGGGTGGAGAGGTATAATGACAGGTTCAAGGAGCAGCTGTTTACTTCTGCTAACTTTTAAATAAAATAATTTATGGATTTGGATACTGTGAAATCCTTGTGCTGGAAGGAAAGTTTGCAGATACCCTAAAAGAATGCTAGATATTGATGTTCTTAGATCACTGCTATTGGGACAGTAAGGGAGAGGGAAATGAGAGTTCTCTAAAAAGTGTACCTGGATCTTTCATCGAGGAGGACTGTGATTTCAGGGATATATTATCCCACTTATCAAACCTCAGTGGCTCCCTATGGCTGTTTCATGGATAGAATACAAACTTCTCACTTCTTACCTAAACCCCTTGTCAATTTGTCTCCAGTACACTTTTTCTGTATTTATTTCATGCTCTCCATGAATTTATACCCCATCAGTTTCATCCAAACTGGACTACTTGCTGTTTCCAGAATACAACATTCCATCTTCTGTCTCTTTTCCCATGTTACCTTCTTAAATCCTTATCCTTATTCTAATAACTCACCAAAGGAACAGAATCCCAGAGTTTGGAAGTACCCTCAGAAGCCAACCACCCTAACTCAGACCTGAGCAAGAATCTCTTCTGCAGCATCCCTACCAGTCCTCTAGTCTCCATTGGACTTTTCATGTAGGGTTAGAAGGATGAATAAATTTACTCCTTGCATCCCACCTCCCACTATTTTTCTATTGTCATCCTCTTAATCACCTTTCCACTTCTGAAGTCCATCCAATCCACCCTCTTGACATTCTCGTCAATGTTGATTTTCACCTCAGGGTTCTCTTATAAGGTAATATTACATACATAGTTTCATGTTTGCGTCCTATTCCCCTAGTAAAGCATTTGCTCCATGGAGCCAGGGGCCATGTCTCATCTATGCTTTGTTTTCTTCCCCAGAATTTAGCATAGTGCTTTTTACACAGTGGAGTCTTGATAAACATATTTTGAAAGAGTGAGTGAATATAATAAAACATAATAATATAATAAATAAAGATAAAATATAATGTATTAATATATAATTCCGTAACCTGAAATATCTTCTTCAGTTTTCCAAGATTCCTTAAATTCTAAGAATTGCAAGGAGTCCTTAAGGGCTTAAAGACATGTACAACATAACTTTCATTAATCAGTCATTAAACACATTAGCAAGGATTATTTTATTAACTAGGTTGTAAACTTCCTGAAGGTGTAGATAAGAGATTATAACAATAAAAACTAACATTTACAGAGCTTTTAAGGTTTGAAAAATATAGCATAACCAAACCCTTTAGATACTTACTAGCTGTGTCAATCCCAAGCAAGTCACTTAATCTCTGTTACCTCTCTTTGCTTATCTGTAAAATCAGGGGCTGGACTGATGATCTTTGAAGTCCTTTCTGGTTCTGAATCTATGACCTTATGATACCATTTCATCTTCATGCTATCCCTCAGAGATAGGTACTGCAGATATTATTATCGCCATTGTATTAGTAAGGAAACTGAGGTTGACATGTTAAGTGAGTTGTCTTAGAGCTAAGTATACAACTGGTAAATGTGAGTCAGGATTCAAATCACTGAGGTAGGTCTTCCTGTTTCTAGCTCAAATGCTTTCTCTGTTAAACCACCTCCTATAAAAGGTGTGTGTTTGTGTGTGTGTGTGTGTATATCCACTCCCCTCTTCATCCCAGTACCTGGCACATAATGAAATAAAATGCATTCAGAAGAAATGGGTTCAAATCCTGGCTCTGTCATCTTCTCTGAATGACCCTAAGTATTTAACCTATCTTGGCCTCAGTGTCCTCACCTATAAAATGAAGCAATATCCCTACATCACCTGTTCAGTCTCTTAGGTCTTTAAATATATGATCCTATGCCCCTATAATCAACTACAACATAATACTGTCAGAATCCAACCTGTTAGGTATTAGGTAACCTAACTTTTGCCACCTGTTATCAGTAGCAGGGCTTTTATCAAGCGTGAGTCATAGCATAATTGAGTTTTGGCTTTCTACCCTATGTAGTCTTGAGAAAGTCACAACTTCCAACCTCAGTTTTCTCATCTGTGAAATGTATCACTCCTACATTAGTCACCTCACAGAGCTGTTGTGACAAAAAAACTCCATGAATCTTAAATGCTTATCTCATTTGAATTAGCAGTCTCATTCTTAAGGTTAGACACAATTACACATGCATGGTCCTCCAGAAAAGGTTGGGTTTAGTACAAGAACAATTAAGATAAATCAACAGGAATATGAGGTTTTGAGGAGGAAGAGGGGAGTATGTGTGAATGATAAAGAATTAGCAATCAGTGAAGGTCTGGTTTATGGGCAGAGGATTAACACACATTTAGGATAGGGTTCTGGTGCCAAGCATGGATATGAGAGATCAGGAACCAGGTCAGAAAGCAATCTGGAGGAAGCATTTATTGCTTGACAGCTTTTGCTGCAGCATATGGGCTGACAGATGCTTCTTTTAAGCCTTATTCTAAGAGCACTTGACATACAACATTGCCATTTAAGAGGAGAGAAGGTTAATTGACTGGGCCCAAATCAGTGTGTATGAAGCAAGATAGAGGATTTACAGGGGATACAGGGGAGAAGGGCAGAGATTGGAAGCATAGGACATTGTCCCCATGGCAGAGGTGGGGGTGGAGTGGGGAGAGGGCACTGTGGATTGGAGAAATGATGCTAAAATGAAATAAAAGTTTCTGAAAGGACAGGTAGAAGGGTGCTAGAAACAAATCAAAGCCAAGATGGTAGAGTGAGAAGGGAACCCTCTAAAGCTCTCCCAAATTCTCCTCCAAACAACTAGAAAACTGCCTCAGAATTGGCCTAGGAGCAGGGAAACAGTTCACCAGTCCAGCAGGAAAGATCTGTCTCACTGGGATGAGAAGGGAGTGAGGTCCAAGAGCAGCAGCTGTAGTAGTCAGTCTCATAACAGGGGCCTCCAGCAAGGCTTCAAGCCTGGGGCAGCCCAACAGTAAGACCCTACCCACCTGAAAAGCAGCAGCCCCCTAAGCAAATATGCAGTCTGTGTAGCAAAGCAAGATCCCCCCACCAGCAACCCCATTCCCAAGTTAAGCTACCAGTCAGGTCTTAACCCCACTGTTGACCAATAGTGAAGCACCATTATTGGGACAGGCAAGAATAAGACCTGGCCCCTCGGGCTTTCTAGCAGAGAGGCCCTGTTTCCATAGCAACCCAGCAGTAGGACCCCCACCCCTTTTATAGGTGAGCAGCTAAACCCCACACCCAGGGGAGGCCAATGGGGAGGCCCCATCCCCTGCTCCAGTACAAGATAGAAGAGAAGCCTAACCTCCAAAGAAAGCAAGCAGCTAAGCCCCAAAGCCCAGCAGAAGTCAGAAATAAGACCCAGAGCCCCTGGACAGTGAAGGACCAGAGTCCAACTCTCACATAAAAACACCAAGTTAAAAAAAAAAAAACAAAAAAAATGAGCAAAAAACAACTTTACTATAGAAAATTATTATGGTGAAAGGGAGGATCAAGGCATAAAATCAGAAGAGAACAAAGGTGTCAAAATGGCTACGTGTGAAGCCTCAAAGAAAAAATATAATTCCTGGAAGAGCTTTAAAAAGTATTTTAAAAAGCAAATTAGAGAAGTAGAAGAAAAATTGGGAAAAGAAATGAAAGCAACATAAGAGAATTCTGGAAAAAAGAGTCAATAACATAGGAAAAGATATATAAAAATTTACTGAGGAAAATAATTCCCTAAAAAATAGAATTGGCCAAATGGAAAAGGAAGTACAAAAGCTCACTGAAGAAAATAATTCCTTAAAAATTAGAATTCAACAAGTAGAATCTAATGATTCTATAAGATACCAAGATATCATAAAGCAAAACCAGAAAAGTAAAAAAAAAAAAAATAGAAGAAAAGGTTAACTTTCTCCTTGGAAAAACATCTGACCTAGAAAACAGATCCAAGAAAGGCAACGTAAGAATTATTGGACTACTGAAAGACAGAATTAAGAAAAAGCCTGGACAATATATTTCAAGAAATTATCAAACTACCCTGATATATTAGAACCAGAAGGCAAAATAGAAATTAAAGGAATCCATTGGTCACTGCCTGAAAGAGAACCCAAAATGAAAACTCCCAGGAACATCATAGCCAAATTCCAGAGCTCATAGATCAAGGATAAAGTATTGCAAGTAGCCAAAAAGACATAATTCAAATATTGTGGAACTACATTCAGGATTACATAGGTTTTGGCAGCTTCCTCATTAAAGAACTGGAGGGCATAGAATACTCAGAATATGATATACAATAAAGCAAAGGAGTGAGAATTAAAACCAAGATCACCTGTCTAGAAAAACTGAATATAATGTTTCAGAGTCAGGGGAGGAATGGACATTTAATGAAATAGAGGACTTTCAAACATTTTTAAATTAAAAGATCAGAGCTGAATATAAAATTTGACCTTCAAATACAAAACTCAAAGGAAACATAAAAAAGAGAAAGCATAAAATACTCAATAAAATTAAACTGTTTATATTTCTATATGGCAAGATAATATTTGTAACTTTTAGCAACTATGTTACTATAAGAACAATTAGAAGGAGTATATGTAGACAGAGGGTGTGGATGTGAAGTGACTTTGATGTGATGATACCTTCCAAAAGCAAAATAAAAATGCAAGGAAGATTGAATGCGGTAAATTATTCCACATAAAAGAGGCATGATAATGGAAGGGAAGATTGGGAGTGGGTTGACAGGCAAAGCTTAAACCTTAGTCCCATCAAAATTGACTCAAAGAAGGAATAATAAACATACTCAGTTGTATATAGATGCCTATCTTACCATATAAGGAAGTAAAAAGGGATGGGGATAGTAGATGGGGATGGAGGAGGGGACTGATAAAAGGGAGGTATATTGGGAAAGGCAGTGATCAGAAGGAAAGCACTTGTGAGAAAGGAAAAGGGAGAGGTTAGAAGTGGGGTAATAAACAAGTAAAAAATAGCATCAAGGGAAATAAATAGTTATCATAACTATAAATGTGAATGGAATGAACTCACCCATAAAATGGAAGCAGATAGCAGATTGGATTAAAAACCAGAATCCTACAACATGTTGTTTACAAGAAACACATTTGAAGCAGAGAGATACACATAAGATAAACGTAAAGGGCCAGAATAGAATCTATTATGCTTCAACTGAGGCAAAGAAAGCAAGGGTAGCAATCATGATCTGGGATAAAGCAAAAGCATAAAATAGATCTAAACAAAAGAGATAAAGAAGTAAAATATATCTTGCTGAAAGGTATCACAGACAATTAAGTCTTTCAATACTAAACATATATGTACTAAATGGTATAGTATCTAAATTTTTGAAGGAGAAGTTAAGGGAGTAAGAGGAAGAAATAGATACTAAAACTGTACTAGTGGGGGACCTCAACTTTTCCCTCTCAGAACTAGATGAATCTAACCAAAAAAATAAACAAGAAAGAGGTTAAGGAGGTGAATAAAATTCTGGAAAATATAGATATGATAGATCTCTGGAGAAAGTTGAATGGGGATAGAAAGGAATACACCCTTTTCTCAGCAGTACATGGCACCTACACACACACACACACACACACACAAATGGTCATGTGTTAGGACATACAATGCTCTCAACCAAATGCAAAAAAACTCAGAAATAGTAAATATATCCTTTTCAGATGGCAATGCAATAAAAATTACATTCAACAATGGCCAATGGAAAGAGAGATCAAATATCAGTTGGAAATTAAATAATCTAATCCTAAATAACAAGTGGGTCAAGGAACAAATCATAGAAATAGTCAATAATTTCATTAAGGAAAATGATAACAATGAAACAACATACCAAAATTTATAGGATGCAGCCAAGTGGTACTTGGGGGAAATTTTATATCTCTAATTGTTTGCATTATTAAAATAAAGAAAAAGGAGGCCAACAAAATGGGCATTCAACTAAAAAAACTAGAGACAGAACAAATGAACAAAAAGCCTAGTGTTCCAGCAAGCAGAATGGATAGTCAGATGAACGCTCACTGAGTTGTTTTTTTTTCTTCAGTTTATTCTCTGGGGACTGGAGGGAGGATGATGATTCTTGCTCTGATATACAGTGATGATATTAAATTAATAGTGCAGGTGTCAAGACAGTGGGCAGGGTAAATCCCCAATTAAACATCAAATTGGAAATCTTGAAAATCAAAGGAAAGATTAAAAAAACAAAGTAAGA
Organism: Bettongia penicillata ogilbyi; assembly: GCA_023548195.1. Taxonomy (NCBI): domain Eukaryota; kingdom Metazoa; phylum Chordata; class Mammalia; order Diprotodontia; family Potoroidae; genus Bettongia; species Bettongia penicillata. Next base: position 1,515,346 of record JAJHZJ010000323.1, read on the forward strand.
AAGTCATTGAACTAATAAATAAAACTAAAAACACATTTTATGAAAACAATAAAATAGACAAACAATAAGCTAATTTAATTTAAAAAAGGAAAGAAAAAATACCCAATTGCTATTATCAAAAATGAAAAGAGTGCATTCACCACCAATGAAGAGGAAATTCAGACAATTTTAGGAGCTATTTTGGTGAGTTATATGCCAATAAGTTTGACAAGCTAAATGAAATGTTATTTTATAGAGCTAAAAAAATAACAAAATTCATCTGGAAGAACAAAAGAGAATCAATGAAAAAAATGTAAAAGAAGGTGATCTAGCCATGCCAGATCTCAAACTGTGTTATAAAGTGGTAATTATCAAAACAGTCTGGTACTGGTTAAGAAACAGAGTGGTGAATCAATAGCATAGGTTAGGCACAAATTACATTATAGTAAATGACCATAGTAATCTAGTATAAGACAAACCCAAAGATACAAGCTTTTGCAATAAAAACTTATTATTTGACAAAAAACTTCTGGGGAAACTAGAATACAGTATGGCAGAAGCTAGGTATAGACCTACATCTCACACTGTATACCAAGATAAGGTGAAAATAGGTCCATGATTTACACATAAAGGGTGATACCATAAGCAAAGTAAGAGAGCATGGAAGAGTTTACCTGTCAGACTTACGCATAAGGGAAGAATTTAGTACCAAAGAAGATATAGAAAGCATTGCAAAATATAAAATTTATAATTTTGATTATACAAAAGTAAAACAATTTCGCATGAATGAAACAATCCAACCAAAATTATAAGAAAACAGGAAAATGGGGAAAAAATTTGCAATAAGTATCTCTGAAAAAGGCCTCATTTCTCAAATATATAGAAAACTGAGTCAAATTTATAAAAACACAAATCATTCCCCAATTGATAAATGTTTTTATTTATTTATTTATTTATTTTTTATTAATTTATTTATTTAGCTTTTTACTTTCATTTTCACAAATTTTTGGGTTCCAAATTTTCTCCCCTTTTCTCCCCTCCCCCCACCCCAATACCCCAAGCAATCTAATTTTCCCTATCTTCAATCTGTCCTCTCTTCTGTCATCCCTCCCTTCCCTTGTCTCTATCTTCTCTTTCCTCCTGTAGGGCCAGATGACTTTCTATTCCTCATTAACTGTATGTCTTCTTTCCTAGTTGCAACAACAATACTAAACAATTGTTCCTGAAACTTTGAGTTCCAAATTCTCCCCATCCCTCCCTCCCCATCCATTCCCTTTGGTACGGCAGGCAATTCATTATAGGCCATATCTGTGTAGCTTTGCAAGTGACCTTCCTGATAGTCGTGTTGTGTAAGACTAACTGAATTGCCATCCCTCTTAACCTGCCCCTCATTGTTTCTCTTCTGTCCTTTGATCCTGTCCCTCCCCAAGTGTTGAGTTTCAATTACTCCCTCCTCCCTTTGCCCTCCCTTCCATCATCCCCCCCCCCAATATCTCCTTCTCCCCCGCTTTCTTATACTGTAAGATAGGTTTTCATACCAAAATGAGTGTACATTTCACTCCTTCGTTTAGTCAAATGTGATGAGGGTAAACTTTTGTTTGTTTGTTTGTTTGTTTGTTTGTTTTTTCCCTCAGCTCTCCTCTTTTTCCCTCCACTAAAAACATCTCCTACTTGCCTCTTAAATGACATATAGTTACCCCCTTCCATTTCCCCCTCTTTCCTCTCACTACATTTCTCTCTCACCATTTACCTTAATTTCTTTTAAGGTATGGTCCCATCCTATTCAGTTCAATCTGTGCTCTCTGTCTCTGCATGTGAATGCATGTGTGTATGTGTGTGCATGCGTGTACATGTGTATGTGTGATCCCACCAACCACCCAGATACTGAAAAGTTTTAAGAGTTAGAAATATTGTCCTTCCCTGTATGAATGCAAACAGTTCATTTCTGGTAAGTCCCTTAATACTTCTCCTTGCTGTTTACTTTTGCATGCTTCCTCTCATTCTTGTGTTTGAAAGTCAAATTTTCTTTTCAGCTCTGGTCTTTTCATTAAGAATGATTGCAAGTCCTCTGTTTCATTGAAAGACCATATTTTCCCTTGCAGTATTATACTCAGTTTAGCTGGGTAGGTGATTCTTGGTTTGAGTCCTAGTTCCTTTGCCTTCTGGAATATCCTATTCCACGCCCTTCGATCCCTTAATGTAGAAGCTGCTAGATCTTGGGTTATCCTGATTGTATTTCCACAGTACTGGAATTGTTTGTTTCTGGCTGCTTGCAAGATTTTTTCCTTGAGCTGGGAGTTCTGGAATTTGGCCACAATGTTCCTAGGAGTTTCTCTTTTTGGATCTCTTTCAGGTGGTGATCGATGGATTCTTTCAATACTTATTTTGCCCTCTGGTCCTAGAATGTCAGGGCAGTTTTCCTTGATAATTTCATGCAAGACGATGTCTAGGCTCTTTTTTTGATCATGGTTTTCAGGTAGTCCCATAATTTTTAAGTTGTCTCTCCTGGATCTATTTTCCAGGTCAGTTGTTTTTCCCATGAGATATTTCACATTCTCTTCCATTTTATCGTTCTTTTGGTTTTGTTTGGTGATTTCTTGGTTTCTCATAAAGTCATTAGACTCCATCTGTTCCATTCTAATTTTGAGAGAACTATTAAATTCAGTGAGCTTTTGAGCCTCTTTTTCCATTTGGCTCATTCTGCTTTTGAATGCATTCTTCTCCTCATTGGCTTTTTGAACCTCTTTTGCCAATTGAGTGAGCCTATTTTTCAAGGTGTTAATTTCCTCAGCATTTTTTTGGGTCTCCTTTACCAAGATATTGACCTTTTTTTCATACTCTTCTTGCATCTTTGTCATTTCTCTTCCCAGTCTTTCCTCCACCTGTCTAACTTGCTTTTCAAAATCCTTTTTAAGCTCTTCCAAGGCCTGAGCCCACCCAACACCCCCCTGGGGTGTCTGGGGTACTGAGGCCCCGCCCTCCACATCTTTCCCTGATGGGAAAAATACGTCCTCGTCCTCCCCATCAGATCCGAAGGTCGGGATCATTTGCATTTGTTGGAAAAAACTCTCTAAAGTCTTATTTTTCTTTCCCTTTCTAGGCATTTTCCCAGCCAGTTACTTGACCTCTGAGATTCCTTTCCACCTCCGCCTGGATCCGCCCAGCCAGTACTTGACCTCTGAGATTCAAATGCGCTTTCCCGCGGCAAGCTTTAGTTCTGGCGCAGGGTGGGGGCAGGGCCGCTTCCTAGCTTGGGCCCTCAGGGGCTTTCTGAAGAGACTTTCAGGAACAGAGCCGATGGGGGCGGGGTGGGGGACCCCGCCTGCTGTGCTCAGCTCCCTTGAGGGTTTTATTCAGAGGCGTTCAGCAGTAGAGCAGGGTGGGGGCAGGGCCGTCTCCCCTGCTCAGCTCCCTCAGGTTGGAAAGACCTTCAGTATTGAAGATCCTACCTGCTGCTGGGGGATTCCTGAGTCCCGGGCCATTGCCGCCTCAGCCGCCCGCCCACGCCTCTGCCTCCACCGCTTCCTGCCCCCGTCTCCGCCGCAGCCGCTTCCTCCCGAGGGGGCCCAAGTCACGGAGACGCTCCGCTCCCCTCCCCTATCGCAGCTTTCTTTCTTACTGACCTGTAGCTTCTGTGGGCGGAGGGACTTTCCCGGCTGCCGGAGATTCTCCCGGAGCTTTCCTCTCTGAAGTCTGCTCAGGTCAGCTTCTCTGGGTCGCGGCCAGGGGTGGGGGTGGGGTCCGCTTTCCTGGCTGCGATGGACCCCGGGGACGGCTCTCCAGGGTTCAGTGGAACGGAAATCTCTTCCCCTATGTTTGTGCACCCCCTGCAGAGATTCAGAATTTATGGGGCTCTCCTTTTACCTCAATTCCATGGGTTGTGGGCTCGGAGCTCGTGAATGTGCGTCCTTCTACTCCGCCATCTTGGCTCCGCCCCCCCAATTGATAAATGTTCAAAGGATATAAGCAGAAATTCATGTAGTCATATGAAAAAATGCTCTAAATCACTATTGATCAGAGAAGTGTAAATTAAAATAACTCTTACCAATTGTATATGCACACATAAATATATATATACTATATATATACTTACATACCAATCATATATACATATGAGTAGCTAATATGAGAAAAAAGGAAAATGATAAATTTTGGAAGGGATATGGTGGAGTGGTGAACTGATCTAACCATTCTGGAGAGCGATTTGGAACTACATCCAACAGGCTATAAATTTTTGCATGCCCTTTGATCCAGCAGTACCTACTGGGTCTATATCCCAAAGTCATCCAAAAAAGGAAAAAGGACCTGTTTGCACAAAAATATTTATAGCAGTTCTTTTTGTTGATGCCTAAGAATTGGAAATCAAAGGAATACTCATCAATTGGGGAATGACTAAACAAGCCGTTGTATATGATTGTAATGGAATATTATTTTGCTATAAGAAATGACAAGCAAGATGATTCCAGAAAAACCTGGACTTACATGAAATGATGCAACAAACAGAGTGAACAGAATCAGGAGAACAATGTGTACAATAACAGCAATATTGTTTGATGAAGAATTGTAAATGACTTAGCAATACAGTGATCCAAGACAATCCCAAAGGACGAGCGATGAAGCCTACTATCTGCCTCCAGAGAAAGAACTGATATTGATTGAATACGGACAGAAGCTTACTATTTTCACTTTCTTTCTTTGTTTTATTTTAGTCTTCTTATACAAAATGACTAATATGAAAATGTTTTATACAATTGCCATCAGTTCTCAATTCAAAGATCTTCAACAGTTTCCTAAAATAAAAAAACCTCACAGTTTACATTATTCTTTAATGTCTATAAAGTGCTTTTCAAGCCAACAATCCTGTGAGGTAAGTAGTGCATATATTACCTATCTCTACTCTACAGAGGAGAAAATTGAGACCCATTGGGGTTTAGTAACTCAGAGTCTCACTACTAATAGTGTAAGTTTTGGACCCAAGACTCAGATCCAAGGCTTTTTGCTTCACAATCAATGCATTGACCATTATGTCATGCTTCAACCATTTCTTCGGTATAAAAATAAAACTCCTTATCCTGGCATTTGAGGACCATATGATTTTACTCCAACCTGCCTTTCCAAACTTGTTTTACATTACTCTCTTTGATCCATTGTATGTTCCAGTTAAATAGAAATATCAGCTTTTCTCTGATCACATGTTCTCTCCTTTCACTGAGTATTCAAGGAAGCTATCCACACTTACTCCACACCTCTCCTGTTAATAACATACTCTTCCTTCAACATTTAGTTTAGACATTCCCTAATACCTGTTTCTCTCTCCAGCTGAAAGTGATCTCTCTTTTAATGTTTTCATTGTATTTTCCCTTGATCTGTTCCTTGCACTTGTCACACACCCCATTGCACTCCTCACACTTATTTACGTATACCTATCCTTCCCCTACTAGACAGTAAACTCCTTCAGAGAAATTAGAAAGAGTACTGAATTTACAATCTGAGGACTTGGATTTGGATTCCAGTTCTGCTAATGACTGTCTTCCTCATCTTGGACAAACTGGTCTCTCCTGAGTCTCCGTTTTTTCATCTTTAAAATGAAATTCTAGGATTAGATGATCTCTAATGCTCCTTATATGTCAAAATTTTGAAGGCTGAGTAGTTATTTCAACTTTGTTTTGCTAGTGCCCAGCAGGTCATCCATATACTCTCCATTCCCCTTCTTGTTAAAAATCATGCTCTTCTTTCAAAGAAATAAGTTACTGTTGTTTGATTTCATTGGCATATGGAAATTTTGGTCAGGAAATTCTCTCTTCCACCCCCTTCTCTGCAGCTTATAGGCTTAGAGAGTTGATTGGGTAATTAAGTGACTTGTTCAGAATCAAGCAATCAGTAGGTATCTAAAGAAGGACTTGGTTTTTGCCCTTCTATCCCTTTCTAAATCAGAAACTTATCATAGTTATTTCCAGTGGTCTCTGCTGGCCAGGCTTTGTCCTGATTAGTATGTAATAGACACTTAAATGCTTATTGACTTGGCTAAATCTTAAGGAAAGGAAAGGTTTCATTACTTTCTTGCCTGAACATAGGAAAGAAATAACACTAGCAGGCCTTCTAAGGAACTTGTTTATTTTCCCCTTCTGATTTTGGGGCCTGTGGTCTAGAGAAACAATTGCAATATTGAATAGAGTTGAAAGGCCACTGCATGCATGTGTGTAGGAGATATTTGAATGGAAATTACATGCAGTGCTGATTTCTTGTCATGTGGAAAGTTTGGAACTGACAGCAGAGAAATCCATAAGATATAACCAGCAGGTTATAGTGATCTCCGGCCACCAGGGAATGGCCAACATTTGATGAAAAAGGCATCAGACAAAGCTCACCATCACATCCGAGAGCCACTTGACAACTCTGGAAAATGTCAACTTCTTTTCTGTTACATGTGAGGTTTCTGCTTTTCAAAGAGACTACAAAGAATTATACAATACTCAGCCTGCTTTGAGTACTCAGAATAACTGATGCCTGGAGCCAATTTTTTAAAAAATATTAAGACTTTACACTTATATGGTGTACCCTTTATTACGTAAATGGAGAGCTCACATTTATATTCCATTATCATCACAACCACAGATGAAGTAGGAAGTAGGCTATTATCTCCTGCTTACTGATGAGTAAATTGAGGTCTAGAGATATTAAGTGATTTGCCCATGGTCCCTCAACCAGTAAATCATATGGAGCCTAAACTCCATAAGATTCAGATCCATTTATATTCTTGTTTTGATACACTGATACCTTCCATATCAGCAAGTTATTCTTGCCATTCTCATTAGATTGGAATCTCAGCTCCATCCTTACCACCTTAATTCATTTGAAATTTTATCTGGTTTCAACACTCCCCCCTTTTCCTGTCTTTATCAGACCAACATGCCTCAAAGATAAACAATGACTTTTTTACTTAGAGAAATACAACTCTAGTAGAATGGTCCAGAAAATTTCTCCCAGAAGTTTTAATCATGAACTGAATGAGTTCTACTAATAGCTTTCATTGACTAAGAGAATCAGCAAGCGTGTAAAAGCCAAATGAAAGTAAGATCATCACTGGCAAAACGAGGTGTCATTTCCCAATACATGGTATGGATTTAGAGTCAGGTGATATAGCCTTAATTTTATCCTGCAAACTCTGGATCTGTGTGATCTCAGGCAAGTCACTTTATTTCCTATAAATTTGGGTTAAGGGGACTTGCACAACATAGCTCACAGGGTTTCCGTGAAGGTCATGTTAGATAATGCATATAAAACCCTTGATCAGCTCAAAGGTCATGTGATTTATCTTTGGGGAAAAGGAGAAAGATAGTGGAATACAAATTTGAGATTTCATCCGAAAAAGAACTCACAGTGTAGCACCCCTTTAGGACTTTGTGATGGAGGATTCAGTTCCCACTCCACTCCCCACTTAAAAGCAGGAGCAGGTAGCCTCTTATTGTTTTCCTTTGGCCATAAATATACTTTTTTTTTATTGGCTGCTGAGTTGAAACTCTATGGCTGTACTAAAGGAGCATTCTGTTTCTCAGGCGTTTTCTTCCTTCTAACCTTGAAGTATAAGGATGATTCTCTGATCCCTAGGGTGTCAGTGGAAGGGGTAGTCCTGTTTCCTACTGGGCTTGGAGGAAAGTTGGGAGTTGGCTTTTTAGGCAAGCCTGTGATTAAGATTGAGCTACATATTTTTTTCCTTTAGTACAGGACCCTGTGAGATCTCAAAAGGCATTTGGCATCTTCCCCTCCCTAAATGTGTTACTAGAGCAATTGTGGCAGAAATAATGTCAGAAGCAAAGAGAAAGAAAGAGGAAGAGCTGCTCAAAGAAATAGAGATCGCCAAAAGAAAGAGCTTATGTGTTGTTAATTAGGATGTACTAAGTGGAGATGAAACATAATATGCAAAATGCTCTCACAAAGAAACTTAGCCTCTCAGTTGATTGTCATAGTTCTAAGATTCATTATTGCTTAGCATCCCCTTTCATGTTGAAATAAACCTGCTTCTTTTCTCCCTGATTCATATTTGTATTCTGAGTACCCTTTTATTTCCTCCCTCTGCCCTTTTGCCAAGGAAGACCCCTTAGGCTAGAACCCCAAATAGAAAAATAACCAATAAGATAAATAAATACAAATAAATAAATGAATAATAAATAAATAACCAATTTATTATCCCTTAGTAATCTGGGGGGAGGGGTGATTGGAGCACTGAGAAGCCTAGTTCCCCATTGAAGAGACAGGAACCCTAGAATAAGCTTTGAGGGCAAATAAAGGACAAAGATTGGCAAAGACCACCAGCCCTTTGTCTACTGATACCTGGTTAGCCACCATGCCAGATTAGTGTGAAAACTCCCCCATGAATGGAGACCAGAAACTCATCTCTAACTTAAAGTCAAGAGTTGCCTAGAACACTGAGAGGTTTAGTTATTTGCCCATGGTCACACTGTGTGGGGTAAGTAGACTTGAACCATGTCTTCCTGATTCTGCAAGCCTTCTAGTTACTGTACCACTGCTGCTTCTCAGGTTATCATTATTATAAGAGGAATTCCCCAATACCATGGTAACAAGCTTTTGGGAGGGGGGAACACTTTCATGTCTTTCATGTTTAATTAAAAACACAAATTCTCATAAGTTCTATACATTTTGAAGCAGCATAAATAGTGTCATTTATTTATCATACATGACACCGGATAAACCATTCTACAATCTGATGCCAGTTGGTCAACTGAGGAATCAGATTTCTTCATGCAATCACTTTTAGGTCTAACATTTCAGAATGGGTTTTCTCTGGAGGGTGATATGAAATTACTACACCAACTTTTCTCAATTAGTCACGAAGAAAAGCACAGGACCTTCTGTGTCAGCAGAAATCCACAGCTGCTAACTCATCTCCATCTTCTAACTCTTCCCCCACTGTAAACCCTTACTCAGAGGTAATGAAAAATCTGTCTCTGGAAAGAAAAGAATCTATAAATAGGTTTGTAATATTTCAAGGAATTGTGTCTGGGCTACAGTGCATATATGTATATATGTGTGTTTAAGCATTTCTCTTCTTTATCATTTAAATGCACTTACATTTTATCAATTAACTATAGTTTTGTGATTCTGCTACTGAAGACTGGAATGTACATCCATGAACTTTAAACTAAAGATGTTTGGAAATGCTTGATTATGTGACAAATGCAGAGGCTCTACCAATTAAGCAGACCAACCTGTTACAGAATTCCAAAGTGAGAGAAGTTATGGTAAGGCAGGTTACTAAATTTAGACAGAAAATATAGTGGAAAGCAGGCTAGATTTTAAGTCAAAAAAACTGATTTCAAAACATAACTCTCATTTACTACATGTATGACCTTGGGGAAGTGATTTAACCTATCTGGACCTCAGTTTCCTCATCTGAAAAATTAGTAGGTTGGATTAGAAGACCAATAAATAATAAATGGTTGAGTCATCCCCCAGGAATGAACCAGTGAGAAATGTAACCCTTAACCAAGGGAACAGAGAGCAGAGAAACCATTGCCCTGTAATGCAAAGACAACATAAAGTAGTAGACAGAATTGGATTGAAAGGCTAAAGATATAGGTTGTAGTCACAGCTCATATCATGAGTAATAAGTGGCATGACCTTGAGTGAATCACTTCATCTTTTAGACCTCAACTTTCCCCATTGTAAAATGGGAAGATTGTACTGGTTAAAGTCTATCAGCTTTGAAGTCTATGATTCTCCTTTCCTGGCTTCCCAGCCCTCCAGAATCCAGACAATTTCCTACTGTTCTCCAAATACACAGAGATAATAAGCATTATTCCCATGGCTTCACACATCTCAGCATGACCAACTTTAGATGTAGAAACCCCGGAGGGGGGAAAGTCTTCCCTGGAAGTTTCAGCCCATGATCATCTTCTTCTTGTCCTTTTATATTTATTCTCTGTACTACAAAAGGGGGGCGGGGGAGTGGGAGCAGAGAATAAGTATTTATAAAGTCCCTACTGTGTGCTAGGTATGTGCTAAGTGCTTTTACAAAGCTTGTTTCATTGAATCCTCATGATACTGAAAGGTGGCTACTGTTGTTGTCTCCATTTCACAGTTAAGGAAACTGAGCAAATAGATGCTAAGTGGCTTGCCCAGTGTCATATAGAGATTAAGTGTCTAAGGCTGTATTTGAACTGACTCCAGGTCCAGAGCTCTATTCATTTTCCATTATCTGCCTCTATCCAACACCAACTGTCTTCTCAGTAAGAAGGGCAAAATTGCATTGGTAGAAATTATATTAGGTTTGGCATCAGAAGACTTGGGTTGGAGTCAAGCTCTGATACTTTACTCAGACTATTTCCTCATCTATGAAATGGGGACAAATGATAGTTGCATGAAATACTTCAAAAAATCAAAGAGAAGTGTGAATAAAATGATGTATGAAAATTCTTTGAAGAAGATAAAATGATATACAAACTTATATGGGTTTTATTTATTTTGTAGTGAGTAGATCATAGGATTCAGGACTGGAAGGAACCCTAGAGATCTAGTCTGGCCCCTTTATATGTGATGAGACTAAAACTCAGAGAGATGAAATGATGTAACCAAGGTAACACTGGCAATAAATAGTAGACCTATCAAACAGAATTGGAACACAGGTCCTCTGACTACGGTTCCAAGACTTTTTCTGCTGTTCCATTATTAGTGTTTGCCAACACATGATTCTCTTTCTCTCTTTAACTGGTAGCACAGAAAGACAAGATGCATAAAAGATACTTAGCACTGATTAAAGAGACTTCTGACATGGCCCAGAAGCAATAGTGCTTGTTACCAAAGATTAAATTTTCCAAGGACTTTCATTTTGAAATTCAATGTAGTTTTCAGCCAATAGAATTCTCTTTTGTAGTCAAATTCAGTCAATCAATAAGCATTTATTGAGTACATGACGCATAACTTTGTTACATTTGCTTTTGAAATTTTAGTGTGTGGCTGTTCTTTCCATTTACATTGTTGTAATTACTAAGAATGCTATTTTTTTGGTTCTACTTAGTCATTCTGCATCAGTTCATATAGATCTTCCAATGCTTCTTTATATTCAGGATGTACATGATTTCATGTAGCATATATAATACATATTATATTATATTATTATTATATCTATGTACCACATATGTACATTATATCTATGTACCACAATTTCTTCAGTCATTTCCCACTTGGTGAGCATCTTGATTAATTTCCAACTTTCAGCTATCACAAAAAGTGCTGCAATTAATATCCTGAATACATGGGGACTTTTTTTGTCTTATGGATAGCTTCCTTAGAGTATAAGTCCCACAGAAGAGTCTCTGCTTTGAGGAGTATGGACACTTTAGTCACCTTATTTGCATAATTCAAAATTGTTCTCAAAAAATTTTATCAACCAACCAAAAATGTATGAGGGTGACTATCTTGCCCCAGTGTCTCCAACAATGTCTGTTGCAATTGTTGAAATTGTCAACTTGCAGGGCATGAGGTGAAACCACAGGGTTGTTTTAATTTGCTTTTCTCTTATTATCAGTGATCTTCAGCATTTTTTTATTATGAAATATTTTGGGAAAACCAGTCAATCCTTTATATGATATGAATATATGAATTGGTCAGTGAACAATATCAAATACTAACTTAAAATTGAGAGAATATAAAGTCTATAGGAGTCACCTGAAATATATTATTTCTTTTGACTGCAGATAGCTTTTCATATATCCTTGTGTTATGGATGATGAAGTGGATACTAGAATCTGTCCATTCAAAATGAAAGACAAAGTGATTATATAGATTAGTATTCTAAGCTTTTTTTTCTTTCAATGTTGGTGATATAATCGTGCTAAGTATCCATATATTCATACTAACCCCTCTCATGATAAAAATGCACTTAAAAATGAGATGGCCTGAGCAGGAAGCACAGTGAAACAAATAACTGCTCACCTTACTGGCTTTTGTGGACACTCTGTTTTTCTTTGGTTGTTTCAGTCGTATCTGACTTTCCATGACCTCATTTGGGGTTTTCTTGGCAAAGATACTTGAGTGGTTTGCCATTTCCTTCCCCAACTCATTTTAAAGATGAGGAAACTGAGGCAAAAAGGGCTAAGTGACTTTCCCAGGGTCACACAGTTAGCAAGTGCCTAAGGCCAGATTTGAACTCAGGAAGATTAATTTTCCTGACTCCAGGCCCAACACTCTATCCACTGAACCACCCAGCTGCCCTTTTTGGACATCGAATCTATTATTTTAGACCAACTAAATCCAGACTTTAACTAAATAAACTAGTTAGTGGCTTAGAGATGTAATGCTCCCAAAATACACTTACGTTCACAGATTTAAAGCAGCACAAATCTAAATGCCAATAATTGTGTTCAAAGGATCTGAAAATCTACCTTTCATGGTAAAAGAAAAATGCTAGACATCTTTCTCTATTACATTATCAGAAGGCAAACATATATCTTTGTCTGAATCTTAGAACTTGAAGACATTTCAGAATTCATCTAATTAAACCCATACCTGATCAAGATTCCCTTCTACAACATCCCCAACATTCATCATTCAGCCTTTTCTTAAAGACCTCTAAGAAGGTCTAGGAGCTCCTATACCCACCTCACTTTCATGCCTCCTTCTGTCTATTGTCTTCCAGATTAGATTATAAATTCCTTGAGGGCAGGGACTGTCTATTTTTTATTAACTGAATTCTCAGCACTTAGCACACTGCCTGTCACATAGCTGTTTTGTTGTTCAGTCACGTCTGACTCTTCATGATCCCAATACTGTCCATCAGGTTTTCTTTCAAAGATACTGAAGTGGTTTACCATTTCCTTCTCTAATAGAGTAAGACAAATGAAGGTTAAATGATCTCTAAATCACACTAGTAAGTGTCTGAGTCTGGATTTGACCTCAGGTCTTGCTGACTCCAGCCTCAGTCTTCTATCTAATGAACCACGTAGCTGCCTTTTGCTGGCACATAGTAGACAATTAATTAATGTTTATTGGATTGGAATGGGAACCTACTTCCTCTATTCAGTAATACTTTCTAAGGCTACTACCTCTGCTCTGTGGTTACCCATTTCTCAGTCTATTATTTCCCTCCTTTCCCAATCCTGATCTTGTATTTAACCAAATCAACATTACACTGCTTGCTGGAGGAAGGAAGTCACATAACTATGCTGACTGGGTACATTATAAATTATCAGCTAGGGTTTACTGCATCAAGGCCACCATTTAATTCTAGCCCCATGGAATGCCTGTCTCATTCCCCTCAAAACCTTTTCCAAACCCCTTCTTTCCTCAAGCCTTCCACATTTCTTTTTTTCTCAGGTAAAGACTTTGCTTATTACTTATTGAGAAAAGTTTAGGTGATCTTCTCCTTTCTTTCTCTTGGTCACAAAATTCTTCAACTTCATCATCACAATCATCCCTCCTCTTTTCCCTCTAGCTTCTAACAATAAGGTAGAGCTTTTCCTTATCGAGGCTAATACCTCTATATTTACCCTTGACATTCCTCCTTTCTCCTTTTATCCCCTGTATTTTTTTCTCATAGTGATCTCATTAACTCTTGTGGGTTTAATTCTCATCTCTATACCTATGATTTCATTATCTATATACCTAGTCCCACTTTCTCATCTGAGTTTCATTCCCATATGACTCACTGAATATTGGACATTTCAAACTAGATATCCTGGAGATATCTTAAGTTCAACATGTCCAAAGCTATACTCATTATCTTTTCTCCAAAACCAACCTCTCTTTTAAACTTCAAAAAATACTAGTGTAATTCTTCTCATCTTCCAGGTTCATAACCTTGGTGTTATTCTTGGTTCTTCACTGTCTCTCACCCAATGGCCAATCAGTTGATGAATTTTACTATTTCAAGCTCTCCTATCTCTCTTACATCCTACCCATTTTCTCTATTCACACAGCTGCCACCTTAGTTCAAGGATTCATCACCTCTTGCCTAAATTATTGACAAAACCTCTGAATTGTTTTTCTCATCTCAAGTTTCTTCTCTATTTTAGTTCCTCCTTCACACAATTTCTGATGGGATTTCCTTAATTCCTCATCTGGTCATATTACTACCCAGTCCAAAAAACCCAGTGACTTCCTATTACCTTCAGAGTCAAATAGAAACTCCTTTGTTTATCTGGTATTACTTTTCCAAACTTGTCCCAAAATGTCCTTTCAAACTTATTTGACATTACTGACTCTCCTGAACTCCACGAAATGGTCAAATTGACTTTCTCTCTATTCCTCACTCGGGATACTACACCTCCCATCTCCATGTCTTTGTACTGGTTATCTCATTGAAGTTGTTTCTTCCTTCAAGATGCATCTCAAGTGCAATTTTCTATGTGAAGCCATTCCTGATCTCAATTGCTAGTGTTCTCCCTCTCAAATAACACTGTATTTAACTACTTATAAAAGCAAAGACCCCAACATACATGGAAGGATCTATTGTATGGGTTCTTAGATTTGCTTTTCTAAAAGGAAAGCAAATTTTGAGGGGTCAAAAATCACTTTAATCAAGCATATGTATTATTCACTTAATTCAGGAGAAAAAATTAGCACCCTGAACTGCAGAAAAAATATAAACAAAAAAATAAAGCTCAACCAACAGATAAGGTTTCCAACTGTTTGACTGTAAGCAGTATATACATCACAGATCGACAGACAGATCCAACTGCCTGACTATACATACATAGTTACCAGAGAGAGAAGCACCAACATTGAGTATGCCCCAAAGTAAAACCTCACCTCAGAATATTTATACACCTTTCAGAGTCCCAGGGTATCACAACCCTTGAGAACCAGTGTATTAGAAATTAACAAAAGTTGTGAGCCTCCCCTAATCAAGCCTTTCTTAATGGGCAGACCCATTAATTGATGAGGAAGATCTTTACCTCTCTGATTAACATTGCACTACTATATCTATTGCTATTTAGCCTCTCTAATCACATATGCAGAGAGAGAGAGAGAGAGAGAGAGAGAGAGAGAGAGAGAGAGAGAGAGAGAGAGAAAGAGAGAGAGAGAGAGAGAGAGAAAGAGAGAGAGAGAGGAGAGGAGACACTCCTTTGTTGGACTCACACTCCTAGGTAGCTATCAATAAGAAAAAGGTCCCCATATATTCAAAATATTAATACTAGCATTTTTTGTGATAGCTGAGAATTGGAAAAAAATTAAATGCTCAGTAATTGGGAAATAGCTTAAAAAATTATGATACGTGAATATAATGGAATATTACTATGCTATAAGACATTATATTCCCTCTTGAGAATATAAACTCTTTGTCAGGCACTCTATCTTTCTGCTCTGAGTTTTTCCAATGGTTATCCCCTATGTCTCTCATGCCTGGAATGCTCTCCCTCCCTTTCTCTCCTTATCTCTGTCTTCTAGCTTCCTTGGTTTCCTTTAGCTCCCAGAAAAAATCCCACTTTATACAAGGAGTCTTTCCCAATTCCACTTGATTCCAGTGTCTTCCCTCTGTTGATTATTTCCAATTTATCATGTGTATAGCTTGTGTGTACTTAGTTGTTCAAATGTTATCTCTTCCATTAGACTGAGCTCTTTGAGAGTTCCTTGAGGACTTCCATTTACCATTCTTTGTAACCCTTAGTGTGTACTATAGCTCCTGTCACATAATGGGCAATTAATAAATGTTTATTGACTGACTGAAAAATGCCCTTTTGAAGGTGTTCATCCTATTTGGCTTCTCTGCAGTGTTTGTCACTGTTGATCAAAACTTTTCTTTGTACCTTCTCCTCCATGGATTTTTGGTGACACTGGTTTTTTATGCTTCTATTGCTATCAGTTGAAGGGGCAGTCAGGTGGTACAGTGGATAGAGCACCAGTGCAGGAGTCAGGAGGACCTGATTTCAAATCTCACTTCAGACACTTGACACTTACTAGCTGTGAAACCCCAATTGCCTCGTCCTGGGTCATCTCCAGTCATCCCGATGAATATCTGGTCACTGGATTCAGATGATTCTGGAGGAGAAGTGAGGCTGGTGAACTACACAGCCCTCCCTCACTCAAAACAAAGTCAAGTGCAAGTCATGTCATTTCTCTAATGGCACGATCTTCTTCAGCAACAAAGGACGAACACAAACATACTACTTGTTGGATACATCTTTCTGGATCTCTTTTGCAGATTCATCATCCATGTCCCAACCCCTATTCATCGGTCTATCCCATGACTTCTCTTCTGGACCATGTCTTCCTTTCTTTCTGTACTCTTTTTTGGTGATCTCATCTATTCTGATGAATTCCTGTTATGCAGATGACTCCCCAGTGGACACGCTTATTCCTCTTCTCTCTTTTAAGCTCCAATTTGACATTAGCAACTGCCTATTTAACATCTTCACCCACAAGTCTCATGGACATCTCAAACTAACCATACCTAAAACAGAACTCATTATCACTTCTCCTATACTTACATCTCTTGCTAAGGTTCCCATTATTTCAGATGCCCAGGTTTGTAAGCTAGGAATCATCTCCAATTCTTCAAACTTACTCCATATAGCCAATCATTTACCAAATTTTACCAATTCTACCTCCTCATCATATCTCAAACCCATTCCCTTTTTTATTCACATTATAACTACCGTAGTGTAATTTCTAATCTTGACTAGACTACTATAATCACCTCCTAACTGATCTTCCAATATCCATTCTCTCTTCTTTCCAATCCATTCTCTACACAGTCACTAAATTCATATTCCTAAAGTACAGGCTACTCTTCTGCTCAGAAAGCTTCACTGGCTCCCAGTGGTTAAAACACAAATTCCTACTAGGTTAAAATACAAGCTCCTGTTTGGCATTTGAAATCCTTCACAATCTAGCTAATTACCTTCTAGCTGATGATACATGATTCCCTTTCATATATTTGATTTTGTGGCCAAACTAGCCTCTTTGTTGTCCCCTATCTATGACATTCTATCTCTCATCTCTTTGCCTTTTGCACAAGCTGTCTTCCATGTCTGTGGTATTCTCCCTTCTCATTTTTTGTGGTGGGAGCTCCTCCTACTCCCTGTCAATGACCAGTTCAAGCGTTGTCTCCTTCAAGATGCTGTACACATTTAAAAGTGGGTGGAGGTCAGTTTTTGTTTCAGGGAGAAGACCTTTGAATCAGTGATGAACATAAAATCATTAAAACTGGATAAAATTTCAAATGAATTAAGGTGGTGAGGATGTATATAAGATTCCAATCTAATTACCACAGCAAGACTACCTCATTGATATAAAATCTATCAGTGTTTCAATACAGGAATATAAATGGAACCTTATGGGGTCTAGGGTCTGGTCAAATTTTAAAATGAACAACAATCTTGGAGACATTAGAATATGAATGTGAATTTCCCCTGGGATGACAGGTGGGAATAATGACAAGTCAGTGCTGTTCCCAATTAGGCATGTGTTCCTGTGGAGCACTACTTCTTAATGTGAATGAAGAGTAAGAAGACAAAACAAACTCAACACCAGGTAGAAACAGGAATAGACCCAATAATTATTGTCAGAGAGGCAAAGGAAATCATATTGTTCTCTTTCCTACAGGGTAAGAGGTAGAGTAGAAAGTATCAGCCCTAGAGTCAATAAGGATTTTTTAAAGCATCTACTATTTGTCAGGACACTATGCTAAGTGCTGAACAATCAGGTTCCAGGCCCATCTTTCCCATTTACTGACTGAGCAACCTTGGACAAGTCACTTAATCTCTCTGAGATTCAGTTTAATCATCTGTAGAATGGGTATAATAGCATACTATCTGCTTCATGAGACTTGAACCAGATTGAACTGAATTGAACCAGATTTAAATGTCTTAAACCAGTTTGAACTCATTTAAATCAGATCAAATAATTTTGAACTGGATTGAATTAATGGTTTAATTTTATTGAATCACTTTGAACTGTATTAAACTGGTGTGAACCAAATTGAACTGGTTTAAACTGGACTGAACCCAAGAAATCATGCAATGTGATTAAGTGAGATTTATACCAGGGATGCAAGGATGATTCACCAGGAAAGTAATCAGTATAATCATATGAAAAAAAAATCCCAAACCACACAATCATTTTAATAGATGTAGATAAAACCCTTTGAGATACAGTGCTCATATGCTAAAAACCCTACACAAGATAGCACAGAGGGACCTGTTTTTAACATCATAAAGAACATTAAACTAAAATCAAAAGCAATCATATTCAATCATATTCAATTTGGGCATACATGAGAACATTTTCCAATAGATACAAGACTAAAGCAAAAATGCTACTCTCTCTATTATCATTGGATAAATTATATTTAAATCATCAAGTTATTCATTCCTGTTTACTCAGAAATATAACTACTAGGCATATGGTTCAAGGATATCGAAATCAGAGAAAAAAATCTCATACATATGAAATATTTACCATAATACATTTAATAATTTAAAGAATCAGGAAAGAAAATTTGTGCCTATTAATTGGGGGATGGCTGAAGAAATTGTGCTATATAAATATAATGAGATATTATTATACTATAAGGAATACCGAGAGAGAACTTTGTATTATAAATTGAATACAAATTTTGGAGTCAGCGGACTTGACTTCAAATCTTCCCTTTATATGTACTTCCTTTCTGTCTTTGGAAAGAGGTTGAACTAGATGACCTTTTAGATTTAAGTGATCTTATGATTCCATGTACATAAAAAATTCAGAGAAACTTGGGAAGACTTTTAAAGAAGAATGAAATCTGCAGAATCAGAACCTGTTGTACTTTAATCACAATGAGTAAAAAAAAAAGAACACTAAAAGATTTCAAAACTGATCAAGGCAGTAACTTGTGTCTTCAGAGGACATGGTGGAGAATCAGGCCTCCTATCCATGTTACCATGTGGAAACAATTGATATGGAGTAAAACCTGTGCTTTCACTCATGTGTGATATACTCTTTGTTTTGTTCGATTGCACTTATTAAAATGGAAGGGTCTGGAAGGAGTTGTGATGGGTTAATAGGTGAAAATATTGAGAAGTGTTAAAAAGTGGGGAGAGCAACAATTCTTCAAAATAAAAAAAGTTTATTCCAAAACTCTAGCACTCTTCATATTTAACTCCAACACATTCAATTTTAATGATACATAATGACATGGGGAGGAGGAGGAATTCTGTTTGGGAAATGAATTCCAGTCAGTATCAGTCAGATTTTTGAGTGGCAAAAAAAGCTTGACTCTTACACTAGAAGCCAATTACATTGGTAATTGTAGGAGCTATTGTACTTATGGGAATAATCAGCTCCTCTGGAGGAGCTCTACCCACCTCTCATGTCAGGTTCAAAAAATGCCAGAACCCTACTAGCTAAATATACAAAGTTATTGTCACAGCTGTGTCCTCAAAAGACATATGGGTGAAGAATTTATTCAAAGGAAAAAGAGATAATCATATTTAAAAATGTGTGCTATATCGTCCCAATTTAGACAGAGTGGCATAGTGAGTAGACAGCCTTCCTTGAAGTCCCCTAACCTTTTGGTGCTGTGAGGCCAGGGCTGAGCTCTGCTCCAGGTCTGGTGAGCAACAGACCTTTGGCATTGGTTTTTCAGGTCTCTCTGGAACAGAAATCTCCTCCACTCTGTTGTTGTGTAGCTTCTGCTGCTCCAGAATTTGTTGGGAGTTCTTCTTTACAGGTATTTTATGGGCTGTGGGTTTGGAGCTAGCATATGTGAATCTTTCTACTCTGCCATCTTGGCTCCTCCCCAAACTTCTTCATTTTTCAAAGGTGACATCTTAGAATCAGGCTTAAATGCCCAAGATCATAAAGCAAGAAAATTGTAAATCCAGGACTTGAGCCATTTTTGATGAATATGCCTCAGTACATGGGTAGCAGCTGTCCATGGTCCAAATTAATAAACTCATTAATAGCTCTTCTTCATTCACAGAAATTGGTATTTTTATATGGAAATGTACACATGTAATTATCCTTTGTTGTGAATAAAGAAAAAAGTTTTAAAATCCAGAAATCTGACCCCTAGTTATACTTCTCTTTTGAAGAACAGTCATTTTTAAAGTAAAACCTGCCTCCTGTGGAGCTATTTGGACAAAAATATTGACTGAGATTCTGCTCTTGTTACTAATTGCAAGACCCTTTGAAATTCAAACAGGTCATTATTCACTAGTAGATGCTAATAACTACAATAGTGGAAGATCACTTCAATGAGAAAAACAATTCTGGTTGCCAATAGAAATTAAAATTAGAACATTTATGAATTTACAAATTAGTTTTCTATGATGTTGAAATAGTTAAAATTTAAATGCCTTCAACAACTTACAGCTAATATTAAATAATGGGATAATGTACAACATAGATTTCAAATAAAATTTCAAGAGTTCATGTAAGCAAACATACCTTTAAAATGTTGACCTTTTAAATTAAACTAGTAGCAAGAATGATAGTGAACATATAATACTACATAGCCCCAGCCCTTGGGAGAACAGATAAACTGAAGATAAAGAGCATGTGTGTTGTGTGTCCATTTGCATGTGGATGCTCATAAGTGCATAGATTTTGGGCTCCTGAAAATATCCTGAAGGACATTCTTATAACATTCCCCTGTGTAATCACAGCATTATCACAGTTTGATACTAACTCCATAGGTAGAACCAGAACTAGGGCAAACAGACTGGGCTCTTGCCCCCAGGTCATAAATTTAGAGGGCACTAAAAGCATTTGGAATATGTCTGCAACATAGAAGTAATAGAATTTAGATTGCATCTCCCCTCCCCCAACACATGGCTGAACCACTGTTGAATTTTTCCAAAGTCAACTTTGCTGTGTTCTCTCTTCTACTGGACCCCCTACTCCCAGTTTCCACAAAAGAGAGAGACAAGGGTCAAGGAAATGCTATATACATGTGTTGATGTCCTTGACTTGATTCCATATCTGGCACAATGGACTACTCAGAGCCTGAAGATTCAGATAAATTCTTTAATAAAAACATATTCAGAAATTTTTGAGTAAAAGCAATCCCCGTGACAATAAAAAGCAATTCAGAAGGAAGCAAAAGCAGCTAAAAACTGTTAAAGAGATTCAAAGCAGACTGCAAAGAAGTTTCCTGAGCTCTCTGGAGTTCCATGCCAAATTTCTAAAACTGATTTTATGTTCCTCTTGCCTGAAGGGTCCACAGCTGGGACCCAGATCAATCTTTCTAGAGGAAAAGTTAAGTCAAACTGCCATTCTGCTTGATTGGTTCTTGGATTATAATAGTCCTGTTTGATCATGAAAATGTATCATGTCTAACTCATGTCCCACTAGTTCCACTAGTGCCCACAACAACGCTGTTGAATCTACATTCATCTAATGTCTGGCACTTATCTCTTCCTCTTTGTGCTAATTGTTGCTTCATTCTTGAAGAGCACCAATGACATATTCAGTGTGATATCTTGACTTGCAAGAGAATTGCATTTAAGTGAGGCAGGGCTGTGCAAAGTCACCGGCCTCACTCTTCACCAGAGCCATCTGGGTCCAGTGGCATGATGTAGGTCTGGATGATTGGAGATGGTCCCAGATGCAGTGGGAGACCTTGACCTTTTAAAGCTAAGGTCTTTCCCAGGTCTTCGTTGCCTGAGGCAACACCCATTCAGTAGTTAAAACCTAGGTAAGAATCGCAGGTAAAAATGGCTTAGTTTGCCCTCATAAAAGAATTAGTCTGGGAGGGGAAGACCCTCAGAGTTTCTGGCCAGAACAGAAACAGTTGCTATTTATACTCCTGTGGTGATGATAGGTGAGGTTCATCCCCAGACAAAAGGTAATAAAGGTGTAGGATCCTGTGATAAAGCATGAAGGTGTTCAGATTGGGTGCTGATCCCAACCAAACAGATGCCCTTCCCACTGACACTGATGGCATACACACACACACATACATAGACACACATAGACACACATACACATACACACACACACAGAAGATGGGAGGAAACTCTTTGATTCAATGGGTTCTAGGTCCCACTGTATATATGAAAGCAGATGGTAGAAAGGTATGGCATCTTCTCTTTTGGGTCAGTAGTGTCACTTTAAGTGATAGACACTTTTACTTTTAAAAAAAGTTGTTTTGAGGATATGTTTCATATGAATTTTCTAGGTTTGAGTTTTACTGTCCCTGAAGTAAGTATTGCTAGTAGGGCTCTGCTCTGAGGACCACGGGGAGTAATTCATTCTTTTTATTGAAAAACTTTATTATAAATAGCAAATCATTGCAAGGGAGTCTCAGGCTTTCATCACTTGGAACTAGCTATTGCCTTCATTCAAGATTACTTTTCTCTTTGCTTCCCTATTACCTTGTAGAGTGCATGGCCCATTCAAGATACTCAGTGCTATTTACTAAATAGGATTAAATTGAATTTAATTTAGACATTCATTTTAGTATATTCCAACCTCATTCATTTAACCATTTACCCTCAGCTTTAAGGTCACTAGAATGATTGTAATGTATATAATGTTAACTCATATTTATATAGGACTGTAATATTTACAAAGTGCTTTTCTCACAACAGTGTGAATAGATAGGTGTATTGATAATGCATTTTTTGTTTTAGTATAATTAAGTGCCTCTGATTGAATAATGTGATTAAAAATGATCTTCCCCAGTCATTAATGGGCCTGGGAAGATTTGTGGGAAGACCCACACCTTTTGTTAATGAGACACAGGTTTTCAAGGGTTGTGATGCTCTCTGGCTATAAAAAATGTATAAATGCTCTCAGGTTAGGTTTTACTTTGGGGATTCATTTTTTGGAAGAAGGTTTGTGTGCTGGATGAGATGGGGTCTCCCCCAGCTTTGAAAACCCAGGTGTTGGTGCTTCTCTCTCTGGTAACTATGTATGTATGCAATCGTCAGACAGTTGGATCTGTCTGTTGATCTATGATGTATGTATTGCTTATGTCAGACAGTTGGAAACTATTCTGTTGATTTTGAATTATCTGTATTTTCTCTGAAGTTCAGGGTGCTGACTTTTTCCCCTGAACTAAGTGAATGATACACGTGCTTGATTAAAGTGATTGTTGACCCTTAAAAGTTGCCTTTTCTTTTAGAAAAGCAGATGAAAGAAGTTGTGTTAGCAAGCCCTCCTGTGTATATCGGGATGTTTGCTTTTAGGCAACTAGGGAATGGTCAAGAGATATTTCATTGTTTCTTTAGCATTGTCAACCAATCATCTAGTTCCAAAATGGACCACCAGTATCAACTCCAATTTATCATGTATACAACTTGTAAGCACACTGTTGTTTGCATGGCATTTCTTCTGCTTTTAGATTCTGAGCTCCTTAAGGGTAGGGACTGTCTTTTTTTTCCTTTGAGTCCCCAGGACTTAGCACAGTGCTTGGAATAAAGAAATAATTAATAAATATTTAGTTATTGATTTACCGATTTCCTTCCAAGCTGAGTAAAATAAGTGTATGAGGATGAAAAGGTTTATTGTGCAATGTCCTCCTCCCTGGATTCTACCAGATACTATATCTAACCTAAGATGAGCCTTCCTACTGAGCTTTGTAAAGATGGTTGAGACTCAGAACATACAGGCTGAAAGAAGCTAAGAGCCTCTGTTAAGGTATAATTTAGTGAAATGGCCATTCTGGGGTTTTGGGGGGGTAGGGGAGAACTGGATCTGTGAGTTCAATGATATACAGAATTCAGGAAACTGCTGCCAATGCAATTTATAATTTTAGAGCATTTTCTAGGGATCCAAGGGGTTAAATAACTTGCTGAGGGCCACAGACTATATATATGAATCAAGGTCTTCCCAGGTCCAAAGCCTGGTTCTCCATCTACCAAACCAAAATGACTTTTCACATTATTATTGTTATTAACATTAATATTATTGGTAATAATAAAAGAATGCTTGACACTTTATAAGCATTTGAATACTTTTTCATCCATTCAACAATAATAGCATCTCATTTTTATTTAAGGCTGTAAGAATTACAAAGCACATCATCCCTATTTCACAGATGGGGAAACAGAAGATCAGAGAAATTAAGTGACTTGTCGATCTATACTCACACAACTGGTGAGCATCAGGGCCAAGACACAAAGCTAAGAATTCTCACAGAAGCCTACCATGCCATCCACTCTTGCACCCTTCCTCTTTTATTTTTGCTAATTCTGCTCAAGAAAGGTAAGAGTTTATCTTGATTTTCTTTTGACAAGTCGTTTGTCATCCTACTTCTTTAAATGTAAATTTTCTTCCCCGAAACACAAAGCAAAAACTAGTCTCCTATTTATGAACAGGTCTTCATTACAAAAATGTAGACGCCCCCTTGCAAAACCTCTCTTCAGACATAAAAATATAATTTAATAATAATATCTGGCATTTATGCAGTACTTCACTGTTTAGAAACTTTTTTTATATAACTATCTCCTTTAATACTCCCCACATTTCTTTAAGGTAAACAGCAAAAGAATTATTATCCTTATTTTACAGATAAGGAAATTAAAGTTCCTGAAAGTACAGTGACTTGTCCAAGGTCACAGAGCTTTCAAAGGACACAACTAGTACAGGAGCCCATGACTTGGGATGGTAAATGCTGTTTCTTCTTTATCACTAGACTGGCTGCCTGAGGAAAGACATCATCTGAGTGGCGAGGTGATGAAGTGGATATAGAGTATTAGATTTGGAGTCAAGAAGACTTTCTTTGTAATCCTGCCTGAGACATGAACTAGCTCCGGAACCCTGGGAAAATCCCTTGATTTCTCATTCTTGGTTTCCTCCTTTATAAAATGGGAATAATAAATGAGATAACATATGTAAGTTGCTATAGAAACACTACCTATTACTATCTACCTTTAATTGATTTAACTCATTTTCTCCATAACTCTCACATAGGAGGAGTCTGGGCTACTAAAAGCTAAGCAGGAAATCTCCTGGAGTTGTATGTAATTGTACATAGGAACAAAAAGAGGAAGATTAGGAAAGCCTTTTCCACTTCTCATGGGCAGAGAATCACTGACATTATGTATACCTAAAGCCAAATTGTAAGAAAGAAAAGGAAAAATTCAGGTCAAAACCTTGATAATGACAAATATCAGGAAGGCATTTTAGGAAAACAACTAGAAAACCAACCAATATTTTCAGGTTTTCTCCTGGATATTTGTCCAAAGATGAACCTTTCCTGGTTTTTTGGAGTATGCCTTTATAAAGCCAGGCACTCATATAATTAACATAATCATGCACAGAGAAACTAGGCTTTCCAGCTAAACTGAAAAATCCTCCAAATAGATGTTTCCCAGAATAGATGTTCCATTTACTGTATCCATATATTTGCATGGAGAGAGAAAATGATATCGAGGATGGAGAGTAGTATCACAGTCAGAAAAACCTGGGTTCAAGTTCTGCCTCTGACACATGCCAGCTGTATGATACTGGACAAGGCACTTAAATTTTCTGCGCCCCAGGGACTGCTAAAGGCTATAAATTGCAAAACAGTTACTGAACTGCATTAGAAAACAGAGTACCTACAAAAATAAAATCACAGGGAAAATGCTGTTATCTTGTTCCCTTCTGGCTCCTATCCACTGCCTCCAAAGTAAGGGCAATTTCAGCCTAAATTCTTCACTGTGATCTATCAATCAATCAGCAGACGTTCAAGTGCCTACCATGTGCCGGACGACGTATTATATCCAAAATGTCAAAAAGAGTACATCTGCTACACCATGTATCCCGCAGGGGATTTTCCAGCATCCTAACTCTTGCTTATCTGCCTATTGCTGATATGAAATAAGTAGATTAAGACAAATGTGATGAGGGTGAGAGAGAACCATTGTTGCTGTTTGAATTATATGGATTTTAAATGGACTTTTCCCCATTTTTCTCTTGCACTGCAAGGCACAGGATGAAATATGCAATGAAATGCACAGGACCATGCCTGAAATTTATTCTTTCTGCTTATTCCTTACTGCTTCACAATCAGATGCTACCCTCATTCAGAACCTTATCACCTCTCGCCTGAATTATTATTATAGAATTCATTGATCTCTTTGTCTCAAGTTTTTGCCCTTCTTGATCCATCCTTTGCATGCCTGCCAAACTGATTTTCCTAAAGCACAAATATTACCATGTCATTCCCCTGGTCAGTACAACCAAATGACTCCCTATTGCCTCCAGGAGCAAATGTAAATCCTGTTTGCCATTTAAGGATTTTCACAACCAAGTACCAGGCTCTCCTTCATGCACATTATACATCATGCATGTATACTGCTCTCCTTCATGCACATTATACATCATACATGTATACTGGTCTCCTTCATGCACATTATACATCATACATGTATACTGCTGTCCTTCATGCACATTATGCATATTATATATGTATACTGCTCTCCTTCATGCATTAGAGTCCAGCCAATCTGGCTTTTTTGCTGTTCTTCCTACATGACAATCCATCTCCTGCCTTTGAACTATTTGTCCTCCTTTTGCTCAGTGAGTTTATTCCTTACCTCTTTCTCTCAG
Source organism: Bettongia penicillata ogilbyi (assembly GCA_023548195.1). Taxonomy (NCBI): domain Eukaryota; kingdom Metazoa; phylum Chordata; class Mammalia; order Diprotodontia; family Potoroidae; genus Bettongia; species Bettongia penicillata. The sequence continues at coordinate 1,541,803 of JAJHZJ010000323.1, forward strand.
AATTCCTAATTTCCTTCAAGGAGTAGCTGAAATGCTACCTTATAGCAGAGGCCTTTTCCGATGCCCCCAGCTATTGGGTGTTGTGCAGTCTTAAGTCATGTCTGACTCTTCGAGACCCAATGGCCCCAGGGAGTTTTCTTGGCAAAGATGCTGCAGTGATTTGCCATTTCCTTCTCCAGTGGATTAAAGCAAGTGGAGGTTAAGTGACTTGCCTAGGGTCACACAGCTAGCTACTGGCTAGTAGCCCCTTCACTTAGTATCTATTGTGTATGCACGTGAAATCTTTCCTAGATAGACTATAAACTTGTTGAGGAGAGGGTCACTTTTTTTCTTTCTATCCTTAATGCCTGGCACGATATATGCATTTGATAAGTGCTTGTTGACTGAGTTGGTAAGGCTCCCTCTCCAGTTTTCCTTGTCCTACTTTTATTGTGTACATATCGCATCCTAGAGTCAGGGGCTTGACTGTTATTGTGTTATGGACCCCTTTGGGGCAGTCTGGTGGAATCAATGGCCCCCTTCTTAGAATAATGTATTTATTTACATAAAATACATAAGATTCCAAATTATTTTGAAATACAGCTTCTAATGTATTTTTAAAAAACATCAGATTTCTGTTGTACTTTACAGGCTCCCTAGCATCTATTCACAGATCCCTTCAGGGTCTGTGAGGTTAGAGGACTATCCTAAGTTAGAATTCCCTGTTCAAAGTATAATGTACACTCCTTGGAGGTGGGAACTATTTTCTTTTGAATTTTCTATTTTCATAGTAGCTAAATTTTTAAAAATTTTGGATTAAACAATGTTTTATTCATCTTAAACTTGATATCAGTAATAGCTAGCACAGTGCCCTGCATATAATAGGCATTTAATAAACGTTTGTTGAACTGAATTTAATTAGAAATTAATACAAAAATTATGAAACTTTAATTCAAAGAAAGAAGATTACCCGAAGAAATGCTGATGCTCATAGTTTGGCAAATTGTAAGGTTAATTATTTCCTTTCAAAGTCTTTGCTTTGTAATTTGGATATAATCTTGGAAAGTGTTATGCTTTAAGGTAAAAGAAAACTTTTCGCTGTGCTAAGCAAATAGAGACCTTGCAGGTGACACATCCTAAGGGCATTATCTAGTAAAATAATATTAAACTGGTTTTTCATAAGATTTAGAACTAGAAATTACCTCGGAGTCCTACCTTGTCACTTTAAAGATGAGGAAACTGAGAGCCATCGAGTGGCAGTGACTTGCCCAAGACTACCATGTAGTAATTGGCTGAGCTTGGATTAGAACTCAAATCCCATGATATTTAACCTAGCACTCTTGCCACCAGATAGCACATATGCCATCTCTCCTGTCAAAAAAGACTCTTAAATTGTGTATTTTACCTGTGCATTGCAATGCAAGAGCAAAATGGGGAAAAATCAGTTAAAAATCCATAAAATTCAGCCAGCAGCAATAGTTCTTCCTTATCCTGATCACACTTGCCCTAATCTACTTTTTTTCATATCAACAACAGGCAGGTGAGCAAGAATAAGGATGGTGGAAAATCCTCTGGAGCTCATCTGGCTTAGCAGATGTGCTCTTTTTGACATTTTGATCTAACGTGTATCCTGTCACGTAGTAGGCACTTAAAAGTTGATTGATCGATAGATCACCATGCAGAATTCAAGCTGAAATGCTCACACTTCTGGAGCAGAGGATAGGAGCCGGAAAGTAACAAAATAAGCTATTAAACTGTCAGAGAGGAAGGTAGGCTGGCTAGGAAATCATGAATGACTCAGGCATCTGGGGCTTAGATTCAGCTGCCTACACAAAAGACTCTGGGATAAGAAGATACCAAAGAGTCATGAATGGTTTTTTTTTTCGAAAAAAACAATTTGTTATATTTATGTTTGTTTTCATTTTATTTTTCAACTTGGTTCTTTAATAATTCTTCAAAATGCATTGCAAACCTTAAGATACCATGTAAAATGTTGCTCAGTTGTGTCCAAGTGTTTGTGATCCCATTTGGAATTTTCTTGGCAAAGTAGTTTACCATGCCCTTCTCCTGCTCATTTTACACATGAGAAAACTGAGGCAAACAGAGTTAAACTGACTTGCCCAGAATCATAAATCTATTAAATGCCTGAGGTTGGATTTGAACTCAGGAAGATGAGACTTCCTGACTCCAGACCTGGCACTCTATCCACTGTGTCATCTAACTGTCCTAGCTTCTGTAGCTGCTAAGAAATAAATGGAGACCCAGAAAGGGGAAATAACTTTATCTGCACAATGGTATGCTGGCAAAGGTTTAGTTACTGGGTCTATTCCTCCCTGTCCTCACCAAAATATATGCACAACATTTTTAAAATTAATCGCCATTATTGACATTATCTCTATCACCCTCTTATGTCTAGAAGAAGTTCCCAAACTTAAGGCCTATCAGCCACTTTGCAAAAAAAAAAAAGCTATTCAGTGCCCCTCTGGAAATCTACTTTCTTTAACCCTTTAATGATGGGTTTTTAAAACTTGCATCATTTCAAAAATATATTTTTAAAAAATGATGCATCTTAAATTTAATAATTTAATGTAAATTTGTGGTTCTTTTACTGCACTGAAATTCTGATGATGCAATATTGTTTCATATAACTATATAGTATCATATTGGAAACAAGTCATTACACAAACATATTCCTGCCAATGCATGCTGGACCTACTGACAATGTGTGGGCATGCTTGCCTGTGTACACTTGATTGTTAAGATCTGTTGGTGGACTTGACCACTGATGAGTTATAACTTGCATTTTGTGTGTTTTATTTGGAAAATAATGTAATCACTACAATTTTAACTCTGTTATATGACAGATGAAATATACAAAAAGGTTTTCAAAATCTGTCTTCTCTTCCTTCCTTATGCTTCCCTCACCCCCTTATTTTTATTCAACACCCCCCCAATTGCACCCAAGGCTACTGATGCCCCCCTTGGATCATTCCAGCACACAACCCAGGGGGTGGCATCTCCTACTTTGTGAACTTCTGGTTCTAGACAGTTAATAAAACAATTAATGATTTGTAACTTTCACAGATTTCTAAAGTGTAAATGATCAGACTTAAAATTTAACAATCAGCTCTCTTGAACTGTTTTAGACCCACCCAACATACAACCAAGAAGCACATCTTTCTAAAATAATCCACTTCATTATATCACTTCTCCTTTCACAAACTTGCAGTTTCCCTTTGCCTACACAATAACATCCTTACTCCTTCCCACTCCCACAGTTGTTCTCCAATGCCCTTCATAGGCCTTCACTAGGTCTACTTACCAACCATGATCCTATGACATAAACCCATCACTTCAGTTGGGCCAGTCTCCTCATTATCCCAGGAACATTCCACGCTCGTTCCTAACTCCCAGATTTTGCCTATGCTGTTCCTCCTGCCTGAAATATCCTTTTTTTGCCTTTTCACTGCCATCCAAATCTTAACCATCTTTCAAGGTGCACTCAAATCCCACTTCCCCCATTAGTCCTTTCTTAGCCATGGCTGCCCGTGATCTCGTCCATCTCTGAATCACTACGGCACTTAACGTTTGTATCACTTAATCTCTCACAATTTGACATTGTGATTTGAATTTGGAATCAGGCTATAGCTCTGCCCTGTATAACCTACCTCAAGTCCCTTAACCTTTCTGGGCTTCAGTTCCTTATCTTTAAAATAATGGAATTGGATTATAAGATCTTGAAATTCTCCTTTTGCTCCAAATTTATGATCCTATGGGGGGACAGAAATCATGTCTTTTACCTCTTTAGCATTTTGTAATACCTAGTACAGTATTAAGCTCCTAAGAGAGCTCAGTAATGGAGAATGTATGTAGAGAAAGATTTGACAGTAAGAAAGGTGACAGATACTCAATAAAATATGTGAGATAGCATGTTGCCTTCTGTATTTAGCAAAACTAACGACAGTGATACAAACTTCCACCTGCCACTCTATTTTTGCTGTTGGCTTTTAAATATTTTATTCACAGCTACAAAGTAAATTTATATAACTCTGATGATTATGGGGGGAAAAATCACATGGGTGTTATGAAATGTCAGGAATCTCTGAGTGCTGCTTTAGGTAGGATATAAGAAAAACAATTAGACTGGGAGACAGAGAAGGCAAAAGTTTGAATCAGAGCAAATAGCTTGTCTTTTGCAGACCTGAATTTCCTCATCTGTAAAATAAGGGAGTTGGATCAGATGATCTGTAACTCTCAGTCTATCAGCTTTATTCCCCTCTGCGAGTTTCCAGAAAGATAGGGGTTACTTTAACATGAGCCTCTTTCCTTTTTTGGCCAAGAAATTTCAGGCAACTGGAGACAAGCATGAAGGAGAATGAAAAAGAGAGGATATGTGATTGAACCTGGACTTTCCACTGCAGTAAATAATGGGAAATACCTAGAGAAAAATACCCTCATGTAACTACGGAACCTCAGAATCTCTCCCCCACATAATTACAGAAGCTGAATGAAATATACTGACATGATTCAGCTGAAGATTGGACCAAGGCAGGAATCATAAAATAATAGATTTGAGTCTGGAAAGGACATGAAAGGTTATATAGTTCAAAGCCCTCATTTTTCAGACAAGAAAGCTGAAACCCATAAGAGCTAATACTTCGTCTAAGCTTACAGCAAATTGAGGAGTTGAAACTCTAATTCAGTCCTGCTGACTCCAATTCCAGCCTTAATGTCCAGATTTCCCAGTTTTTAGTTTGCAAACTCCTTTGATCAAGTTTGTTTTATATTTGTCAGATACTAAAAGTATCTAAGGTACTTTTTTTCTCATGTGAGTTAAATCCCCATACTGGCCCAGCCCTAAAAATATTTTAAGTAAATCTTTATTTTAGAGAAGTCATCTCTTAAGGCAATGCTATGTGCGTGTATGTGTCAATGTTGTGGATATGTATGTACACATGTATATATTTGGGGGGCAGCATCACAGTGGATAGAAGACTGACCTTGGAGGTAAGATAACCTGAGTTCAAGTGTCTTCTCTGATGCATATTGGCTGTGTGATCCTGGGCAAGTCAGAAGACCATAGAAATGAAACTGTCAGAAACCACAGAAGTCATCTTGTCCAACTCCCTCATTTTTAACTAAGGCAACTCAGTCACAGAGAGATTGTCACTTGACTAGGGTCATCCAGGTGGAATACAAGATGTTCACAGATACAAAAAGGAGTAGAAACTGATTGAGGTCATTAATTACTGAGGGAATCAAGAAAAGCCTCCTGTAGGAAGTGCTATTTACCTGAACCTTGCAGGGACCTAGGAGTTCCACAAGGTAGAGGTGTGGAGGCTAAAGTTAGAGAGCATTCCAACATAGGAAATTCCAGACAATGCAAAGAAGAGGTGGGAGAAGAAATGCTGAGTACAGGAAATGCTAAGTGGACTGAGTTGGCTGCAGCTCAGAGTATATGTAATTGACCTGGAATGATAAGCTAAAGTCATATTGTGAAGGGCTTTAATGCCAAACAGAGGACATCAATAGCTGTGTGTGTGTGTGTGTGTGTGTGTTAGATTAGATGTGTTACTCCAATGGTGTAAGAATTCCTCATGAAACTCCTTCTACCAATGCAAATCTGCAACTATTCTGTAATTTATAGTTAGGGATTTAACTGGAGCCCAGTGGGAAAATATGGGCGATTTAGAATCAAGAACATATGTGAATCTCTAGTACCTTACTCAAGTCCTGGCAAAAATACTTATTAAGTGCTTACTGATTCATTGATACAAGATAACAACAGTAGAGAGAGGAACGAAATCCCGAACTATACGGATAGATTATTTGGGTGTGAATACACTACTGCAAAAAGCTAGTGATGTTTTCCCCCTATTGATCCCAGGCCCCCTTCTTTTGTGTTTAATGAAGACATCATGATCTGGAAAGAACCCAAGAGGACCAGTTCAACAAACACTGCCAAGACATTAAGGAGCTAATGAAATCAGCTTGGAGCTGGACAATGGTCACAGCTGCAAATAGATTTACGATCTTCCAGTTTGGTATCCTGCTTTCTGAGACTGAACTTTTAGTCTCAGATAGCAGCCAAGGTAAGTGGAGGGTAATTTCCTGGATTTTATGACACAAGGAAGCACTCCTTTCTAGTGAAAGGTGCCCGACTCAAATACATGAACCAAAAGATAAGGTTTAGCATTCTGCAATCTTTATCCCACTATCTTCCTTATCTCATATCACTATGATCCTTTTCTTAAAGTCTCAGAACCTGTTAATCCACTCCAGTAATACCATAGTAATCCAAATAACTCAGTCATCCAAAGGCAAACTCAAGAGTCACTTATTCAATAGTTGACAAGCATTTATTAAAGCCTAAGTGACAGATGCCCTGCTAGGTGCTAGGGATACAAATAAAGAAATGAAACAATCCCTCTCTTCCAAGAGTATTTATACATTCTCTTGGGGAGATGACTTGTATAAGGATAAGTAAATACAATTTAATTAAAAGAAGGAACATGTACTTACTACTTGTCTATGCTTGATCCTCCTCTTTCTTTCTTCATGTCTCCCTTTTCCATAATTGATCAAATTCTTTTCTGAGTTTCATCTATTTTAAAAGAGAATCTCAGGTGCTTTGCTTTTCATGATAACTCAAGATGAGTTTCAGAGGTGATGGGTGCTTAATAAACTTTTTAGGGACAGACTATAATTTTTAATACACTTATATGTGTGTGTGTGCGCGCGCGTTCCTTCCCCTATAGACTTTTGAGCTCCTTGAAAGTAAGTTTCTGGCACACAGTTTTCTTGTTTAGTCATGTGTCATGACCCCATTTAGGGTTTTCTTGGCAAAGACACTGGAGTAATTTGCCATTTCCTTTTCCAGCTCCTTTGACAGATGAGAAAACTAAGGCAAACAGGGTTAAGTAACTTGACCAGGATCACAGCTAGTAAATGTCTGAAGCCAGATTTGAACTCAGGAAGATGAGTCTTTCCGACTCCAGGCCCACTGCTCTATCCATTGTACCACCTCATTACCCCAGGCACATCATGGGCACTAGATAAATGCTTGGGGATAGATTGGAAGATAGACATATACAGTGGAAAGAGCAATGGCTCTGAAGTCAGAGGAGCTGGATTCAAATCCTACCTATCATATGCTACTTATGTGAACATGGGCAAGTGACTTGCCCTCTCTGGGCCTCAGTTCTCCAAGTTTAAAATAAAGGTTAGACCAGATGGCTACTGAAATCTCTTCTAGCTCTAGATCTAAGTTCCAATGATTAATTTTGACATCTTCTAAGGGAGTAATTACCAACTTATGAGCTAGAGATCTTTGGTCAAGGAGTGTATATAGATATTACTAAAGATCCAAAATAATCACTATACTTTGAATAGGCAGCACCTTCTTGGGAATGCAGTCATGCTCAGCATTCTCTTATGCAAAGGGAAATTACTTATCTCTCTGCATACTGACCATTCAGGTCACAGGGCTGCTTTTCAAGGCATTACTCAAGGAGATGCTACACTTGTGTAAGTCAAATATTAATGTTTTTTTTCACATATATTACTATTTTCAAATATATGTTTTTGCTATTGTGAGTAATAAAATAAAAATACATTTAAAAGTATTTTTGAATTCATGGTAACTTTTTCTCAATCAATGTATACTCAAAGTATAACTACTTTCATGTGGGAGTTCAGAAAAGCTTTTGATATTAAAAGACATTGTGAAAAACCTTGGGAACTACAGTTCTGAAGAGTTCTGAAGTGAAGCCACATAATACAGTGGAAGAAACTCTTTTTCTGGAGCCAGAGGACTTGAGTTCAAATATTCCCTCTGACACTTATTACCCATGTCTTGACCAAATCACTTTCATATGCAGGCCTCAGTTTCCTTACGTGTAAAATTATGAAGTTGTATTAGATGACCTCTGAGGTCTTTAAACTTCTAAATTTGTGATCATATGATTTTCCAGTGTGAGAGATGAGAGACTGCTGTGAAAGTATTCTAATAAATAAAATCTTCGTCTCCATGAGTTGTCAGAAGGTACTACTTGGAGACTGGAAAACAGAAAATATTTATTCATTGGAAATGAGTTTTAGCTCCTTTATGAAGAGAAAAGGAGCTTTGAAGAATATCCCTGTCAAAGAAAGCACATCATGTAATAATGTTGATAGGATTATAGATTTAGACTTACAAAGATCTTAGAAGTTCATTTCCACTCCTTACCTCACTGTCACAGGAGCTCCGTGACTGCATTAGCAACTGTCCAGCTGTTTATAAATAAATAGGATGGGGAAATGGATTTACTCAATAAATAATATTTATAAGTTTAAAGAAATCATTTTAATTATTAGAAGAACTGAATTTCATTTACAGGATGCTTGTGAGAGTCTAGAAATTATTTCACAGGTTGCTAGATGATAGGTTTGCCGCTGGAAAAGACCATGGAAATCATCTGAAAATTAAGGAACTAAACTCTCCAAAGCAGAAGTGCCTGACCCAAGGTCAAAGACAGCAGCAGTGCCCAGGAGCTGTGCTTACACAATGCCAGACTAACTTAATTTCCCTTTTAGACAGGGTTATTGAACTCAGAGTGCATGGGGAATTCAGGAGGGACTCTCACCTCTGGTATGAGGGCTTGCTGAGCCTTTTTCAGACCTGCTCATTTACCTTTGGTGTTCAACTGGTCACCCAACTCTCATCTGTGACTCCAAGAAGCTATAGCACGTACAGCAGCCTACCTTGATAAAACTGTCTCAGCAGACAGGCTAAACAGGTTGGGGGTAACTGGCAAGCCAAAACCTGTTAATAAATTAGGAAGATGTCTACCCCAAGCATGAAGACTTTCCCCAGTGGAATGGGCAGATGAGAACAATTTGTTCCAACAGCCATGAAGGCAGCTGAAATGGGTACTGTGGAGTGCTTAGAGCTTGGCTAGACATCAAAGACACCAAGGTCATCTGCTACATCCTGGGCCATCACCAGTCATCTTGACTTTTGTCTTGTCACTGGACTTCTACATCTCTGGAAGAGAGAATGAGGCTGACAACATCGTGCAAGTCTGCCTCACTTAAATCAAATCCATATGCAAGTCAAGACATTGCTCCTTGTTGACACTGGTCTTCTCTGAAAATGAAGGATAATCAACATACACAAAATGGAGAAATATGGACCAGGTGCCAGAAAGTAATATTATCTGGAGGTATCCAGTGAGGTCTGAAGAAGGAAGGAGCTAGAGAAGAAATCTAAAATGAAAGAAAACTTGTCTGTAATAGGTAAGGAGTCCCAGAAGACACAGTGAAAGGAGAAGACAGATATGGACATCATGGGAGTAGAGATGAGGTTGATGGCAATGAAGAAGTAGACAGAGGGGACTGGAGAGGGTGGTATTTTCTCCAAAAGCTGGGAATTCATCCCTAGGATAGGAAGAATAAGAGGTTTGGAAATATGCCAATCATTTTTTTTTATTATTTTATTTGTTTTCAGTGTTCTACAATCATTTCCATATCTTAGATTTTTTCCCTTCCTTCCCCTCCTTCCCCTCTACCTCACTACACCCTCCCTGAGATGGCATACAATTTTATATAGGTTCTACACATATATTCCTACTAAATACATTTTCACTTTAGTCATGTTGCACAGAAGAATTAAAATGAATGGGAGAAATCATAAAACAAAACAAAATGTAATACAAAAGAAAATGGTCTGCTTCATTCTGCAATCGAATTCCATAGTTCTTCCTCTGGATATGGAAGGCATTTGCCTTAAGGGACCATTGGGAATTTTTCATGTCCTTGCATTGCAATGAAGTAGTAGTAGTAGTAGTCGACCAGAAAAATTCTTTGCACACTGTGGTTGTTGCTGTGTACAAAGTTCTCCTGGTTCTGCTCCTTTCACTCAGCATCAGATCATATAAGTCTTTCCAGGCCTCTCTGAAGTCTTCCTGGTCATCATTTCTTATAACACAATAGTATTCTATTACATTCATATACCATAGTTTATTCAGTCATACCCCAGTTGATGGGCATCCCCTTGATCCAGTTTTGGACCACCACAAAGAGGGCTGCTATAAATATTTTTGTACATGTGGGACCCTTTCCTGTTTTTATGATCTCTTGGGGATATAGTCCTAGAAGCATTATTGCTGGGTCAAAAGGTATGCACATTTTTGTAACCCTTTGGGCATAGTTCCAAATTGCTCTCCAGAATGGTTGGACCAGCTTACAGCTCCACCAATATGGCAACCATTTTGGAACAAGTCCATACAAAGTTTCTGTGGATGGTAGGTGCTCAGCTCATGCAAGAAGGTGAGCAGAACTGTTCAAAGTCTCCCTAACATCCTAGTCCTTGGGGTACTTGCATTGAGCCCAATGACCAGAGGCAGGAGCCTTAATGATATTGGGTCTCCAGGAAGGTGTGAAGCCTGGCCTCCCATCAGGCAGCCTACAGTAGGCCACATTGCTGTTCTCAGGGTTTCTAGGATGCCTAACCTCACAGCAGGCTTGTCTAGGACCTGGCTGCTGTGTCACAAAGCTGAGAGAGAGAGAGAGAGAGAGAGAGAGAGAGAGAGAGAGAGAGAGAGAGAGAGAGAGAGAGAGAGAGAGAGAGCTCTAACGTGCTAGATGACAGAATTAGGTTCCTAAAAGACCTCTACAGGCTATAATGTTGGACCAAATTGATCAGGATTAAATTTTATAGGGACAAACATAAAGTCTTATCTTAAAGTGAAAAAAAAAACCAGCTTCACAAGTACAAGATAAGGAGGTGTAGCTAGTCAATATTTTATGTGTAGAAGGTCTTAGGGTTTTATCGAACTGCAAGCTCAGCCTTGTGTTAGGTTTGCCAAAGAAGTTGCTGTGATTTTTTGCTGGTTGAAATGAAGCATAGTGTCCAAAATGAGGGAGATTATAGTGTCAATATATTCTGCCTTGATCAAACCACATCTAGAATATTGTCTCTACAACTGGACATAACATTTTAAGAACAGTGGTGTAAAGGAGAATTACCAGCATGAAAGCCTTTAAGATTATGTGTATATGTATACACACATATACAACTACACTTATATGTATAATATATTACAGATAAATTCATATGTGTATGTATGTGCATGCACATGAGTCTGTGTGTATGAAGTAGTTGGAGGAATTGGAGATATTTAGTCAATAACAGAGAGGTACATAATTGCTTTCCAGCACTTAAAGGGAGTGCCAGGCCTGGAGTCAAGAAGACTCATCTTCCTGAGTTCAAATCCAGACACTCAGACACAGAGCTGTGTGACCCTACGCAAGTCACTTGCCTCTGAATCAGAAATACCTGAGTTCAAATCTCCCTTTTGATATATACTGATTGTGACCCTGGTCACAGCATCTTAGGTGATCCAAGCAACTTTCTTATCAGCCACTTGATAGTATTTATCAAGTGCCTACTATGCGCCAGTTATTATGCTTTAAGACTTTTAGTGAAAAGCAAGTGTCCATTTGCTTTAGTAAGGGAGTTTTCTCACAAGGAATATCCTATGCCAATGATCATATAGTTCAGTCCAAATATATATAAACTGTGAATAAGTAATTTAACTTGTCAGTGTCCTAGGCAACTGTCTAAGATCATACATTTCAGAAAAAGTTTCGATATACATTGGTAGAATAAATCCCTCACTGTGAATTTGTCCCATATAGCTATGAAATAGGTCTGTTAAGACAAGTCAACAACTACCTTTGTATGTGTATACATATATCTGTGTGTATACATGTGAGTGTGCATGTATCTATGTACATGTGTCAACATGGGTGGATGTAAGTATGTGTACATACATATACACACATATGCTTACCTACTTTGCTTCCAAAATTGATTTTTAAATTTATGTACGCCTGAGCTTCTCCCTTTTCATTTTGATTCAAAATTCTTATACACAAGACAGTATCACAGAACAAGAGGTTACTGGGGCTGGCACCAAATGATGAAATGCTATGAACTCTAAATGTTATTGCAATCTTGTGTATACCATATTGATTTCTGGCTAGGTGCCACATTTCATGAGTACAATTGACTTCTGCTTTTGGGGGCAACCTACAGTAATCACCACTACCAAAAACCATCAGAGCACTGATGCACAATAAAGTACACAGAGCAGAAAAAAACCCTAATAACTTATTGAGAGTGACAAACCCTGAGACTTAGGAGAGGAAGGAAAGGAAAAGGGCAGAAGAGACAAAAAGAAGTGAAATTTTTTAATTTCATTTTTTCAGTTATTAGAAATTTAATTACTTCCAATTTCCAATATACAAAAGGCTCCTATAATGAAAAAGATGATTTCACCTGAAACTACAAATTTGCAGTTTGTTATTCCTTTTAAATATATAATAAAGTTATTTTATTGTTTTTTCTACCACCTCCCTGGCCCCAGAGATGGCTACCATTATATACAAATCATTTGCTAACACAGGAAGCTATATGGCACAGTAGATTCAGTGCCTAGCTTGGAGCCAAGAAAATTCATCTTCCTGAGTTCAAATCTGGCCTCAGACACTTAGTAACTGTGTGACCTTGGGCAAGTCACTTAACCCTGTTTACTTCAGTTTCCTCATCTATAAAATAAGCTGGAGAAGGAAATGGCAAACTACTCTTTGCCAAGAAAACCCCAAATGGGGTTCACAAAGAGTCAGACAAGAATGAACAAAAACAAATTTCTGACACACCCAAATGGTTCCTAACTATTCCAGCTTGAAGCTGAAAAAAAAAAAGTAGAAATCTTACAAATGTGCTAATACATTAATTATTATATGGGTCTTTTTAAAGAAAATGTGAACTAGAAAATCCTGACCTGTAAATATTTACATGCATAAAGAAGGCTAGAAAGTGAGAATTGTACATGAATTGCTGCAACTACTATCTACAGCTTGGTGCTTTTACTATGTATTAAATTTAACATGGTAATAACAACATTGTTCAGTTTATCCACATCTCCCTTTGAACCGTCCCTACTCCTGACCAGAGATCTCCTCTGCATATTTAAATGTGTGTATATAGATAAAAACATACACATATGCACACATATACATATAGATCCACCAATCATCAAATAAACAGTAGAACAAAACAAAACAAAACAAAAAGGACATGAACCTGAATCTCATATTTATTATATAAAGCTTGTTGTTGTTTTTCTTAAGAAATATAATAATTCAACATGGAAATTCCTGAACTGTGTAAATCTGGTTCAGGGAGACCCAAAAGCCTGAATGTGCCTGGATGCAGTTCTGACTTTTTCCAAGAAGTCCTGGGAGAAATGTTGCTATAAGAATACCTAAGTGATAAGTGATTTTTCTGTGAGGCAAGAGAATTGCTCATTTTAACTGTCAGTCCATTTGACTTTTCTGGCTCTTGTTTCCCTCTTTACTTCTTCCTCCCACTCATTTCTGAGCTCTCAATTCATTATAGCAGGGTACTAATTAATGAGTCAAGGTTGAAGAGTTTTGATTCTCAGGTGGGCCAATTAGTTTTACCTCGCTCCAACCACAAATTTAATCCTTAATTCTGACCGTCTCACATGTGTCCTAATGAATTTGGGGAAAGAACACTTCTAGATCACAGTTCTCATTTATGTACCATGACTAGTGGCCAAATAGTTTACTCACAAGACACAATGAGTTCTATAAAGAGAAACACCAAAGGATCTTTTGACCCAGTGATGGGGTACACTGTTCTTATTTTCAGGTGTTCCCTTGGGACGACTCCATAGCAGTGATTCTATAGCTTAAAGAGATCTTGAAACTTTAATGACAAAAACATGGACATCAAATGTTTTTCTTCTTTGACCAAGTCCTGAGTGACCACCTACATACAATTTTATAGAAATCGCAAGTTGTATCTACCACAAAGTTGAGATTTTAAAAGTCCATTTGAAAAGAAATAAATACATTGAAGGTCTGTAGGACAAATTAAATTTTTTATATTCTAGTTTCAGCTCAGATCAACTCCTTCAGAACCAGCTATTATTTTTCTTCAGACTAGAGAACATATAGATTGAATCTATTTTCAGTAAAAAGAAGATGCTGGTCTAGGGAAGGAAGATATCTTTTCAGAAAATTCAAGCACTTTTTAGATGCAGTTCCATTACTTTCCCCTCCAATGAACATTATAGACATGAGTTCTTATTTAGAATGCCAAGATATACATGTGTGTATATAAGTAACAGACATTCTACTTATACCATAGGATTATAGATTTAGAGCTAGACCACCTCAGAGGGCATCTAGTCCAATTTATTTTAGATATGAGGAAACTGAGGGTGGGAGAATTGAAATACCATGTCCAAGGTCACCCAGGCACTTGGAGCAGATATTTAAGTCAAATTTTCACTGCCTTCAGCGATGATGTATGTTGGTCATACTGGCCTAGCCCTTGTTCAAGCTATAATGTAGTATATAAGAGAAGAGGAAAGTGACCTATAGGTAAGGATCTGAAAAAGGTCTGAAAAGTAGCTTGGTTTTGGTGGACTCTAGTTTTCCCCATTTACCTTGTATTGCTCTGTATGGCGCTAGCTATTGTACCTCTGGTGGTGGGGGCTGAGGAGTGGGGAGGGTACGGGAAGTGGGAAGAGGTTGTATAACACATTCACATTTCCCTAAAAGTCTTGTATGGGCATGTTTAGGTCCTGTACTGCTTATGAACCAGGACATAGAATATATCCCAAAAAAAGGATATGACAGATGATTTCACATTTTGAAGATTTGACTTCAGGATTGAATAGCTAATCCTTCACGTCAGGATTTATCTCTCCATCGCTAGAGAGATTTGCCCATCAGCATCCATGACAGACTATGAAATTCTAACATAAAGTAGGTGAGTACTGGAGAAGATTGTGAAGGAGGAAAATGGTTCAAAAGGGTATGTACCTGTATGTGAGAAAGATTACCTGAGAGGTGAAAAATGGAGAGGAAAACAAGAGGACACAAGTATCATATCCTTGAAGCAGAAGAAAGGATATGGTGGGAAAGAAATCTTCAATCAGACAGTTGGTCACTAGTAGTCTAGCATAGCTATGTGACTCAGTTGAAACAAGAATGCTGATTCTAATTTGTTCCTGTGAACACTGCTTTACACATGGATGTTTTTATAAATCAATTTTGAGTTAGGTGCAGCTTGCCACTACTAGAAAACTGTATGGGAGTAGTCCCTGAGTACTTGGTCAAAAAGGAAAAATATTTTCTAATGTACATTTATTTGTCATTCAAGTTTCTGTCCCATAGCAAGTAGGGAAGAGGAGAGTAGTGATGACAGCTTACCTATAGGCTGTTCCTAATCAAATGTTTGTAGGTAGGGGAGTGCTGGTACTCAATAATTTGATAGACAAATAGCTTAGGAAAAATGATTCTAGAATTAGGCACCTAACAGTAGCATCTGACAATTACTTGAAATATTTATGCAAATTGAAATAACAGACACTGTCACTTGCTTGTCTTCAGGCAAATGACTTAAAACATTTTGTATCCCATTCAAGAACATATTCCTGTTGTTGCTGTTTGTTGTAAATTACATGAGTATAATACATACAATATAGAAATATAAATATATAAATAATATAAAAAATATAAATATTCCCATTGCTGGTGACCAATTTTCTCACCAGTTTCACAGTTACTGAAAATCTTTGTGTTCTGAGTGCTATGGAAGGTGAGAAATCAGACCTGCTCTTGTTGGTTTCCCCTCTAATAACACATATGAGCATGCAAAATATACTGTTCATAGGATTTTAGATTTCCAAGAGATCTGAAAGATCATGTAGGTCAATTCTTTTATTTTACTGAGAGATCATGTAAGTCAATTCTTTCATTTCATAAAAGAGAACATTGAGATCCAAAGAGAAACTGATGTACTGTGGTTCCCACAGCTGCTGAAAGAGCAGAGCAGCTCTGATCTTCTAAGAGCAAAATGGCCCAGGGCATCAAGTACTGAGCCTGGAATCAGGAAGACCTGAGTTCAGAATGCAGCCTTAGATACTTGACAGCTGTGTGATTCTGGGCAGGTCACTTACCCTCTGTCTGCCTCAGTTCCCTCAACTATAAAATGAGGATAATAGCACCTACCTCCCAGGGTTGTTGAGATGATATTTTAAATGCCTGGAACATGGTGGATGCTTAATAAGTGTTTGTTTCCTTCCTTTCTTCATTCTAACTGCAAATACAGTACTATTTCCAATAAGCCTTGATGCCTCCCTCTCATGGGACATAGCAATGCCTTGCACTAGAATTGTCCCTTTCTCCAATGAGTTCTAGGTGATTACCTGTCATTGATTTTAATGGCAGCTTGGGGAACTGAGTGAAGGCTGCTTTATGGAGTTGAATGGGAAGTCCTTTGCCACAGTACATGTGAAATGCTTAAAATCACATAACTAACTGTGGTTCTAGGACAGAAGCCTCCCCTTTCAGCCTTGGGCTCTTGCCACATTTGAATAAAACCATGATAAATAGGAGCATAGGAAGGAGAACTGAAAAGAACCTTAGAAATCATTTAACTTTATCCTTCTATCAAATTCTGAGCTTGGAGTCAGGAAAACTTCAGTTCAAATCTAACTTCATACACTTACTAGCTATGTGACCTTGGAAATATCTTTTAGTGCCTCAGTTTCCTCATCCATAAAATGAGGAGTTGGGTTCAATGACCTCTAGGATCCTATGAAATTCTTTATTCTAAAGATAAAGAATTGAGAATCAGAGGGTTATATAGGTATCAGAGCCAGGATTCAAACCCAAATCTTCTAATTCTAGAGACCATGTTCTTCCCACAAACCTCTATGTAAAGTCAAAAACTACAAAAGTCAAGGAGGATGAGACCCAAAAAAGACCACTGCATTTGTTATTATGGAGGTCATGGTTACCTTAGAGACAGCACTTTCTCTACAATGATGAGGGCAGAAACAGGTGTAAGAATTTGAGAAGAGAGTGGGTAATAGGGAAGCAGAGACATCAAACATCAACAACTTTTCTGAAGTTTAACTGTAGAGGGAATGAGAAAGATGGGCTAGTAGGGTCAATTGGATGCATGCAGGAGTGGCTGATGGAATCAATACCCTTTAGAATGTGAGAAAGAACAGGATCAAGGTAGAGTGGTTAGCCATAGGGATAAATAAGGATATGGCTTCTTCTGTGACCAGAGGGAAAGAAAAGGGACTAGATCTAGGTCTTACTTAGAGATAATAATGAATTTCCTGAAGTGATCACATGTTTTGGAATTTGCACTATTCTGAATTATAATTATATGTTATATAATGTATAAATTATAATCTAAGTTTTAATATGCAAAATGTATTTTATTTCAGAAAAATGGAACTATGAAGCGTGACACTTTAGGGGGATTCCTTATTACTGTTGCTTAGTACTAATTGGGAACTAGCTATAAGTAATGATGCAAAGAAACTTTTGAGGAATGGAGGACAGTTGAGGGAAATCACATCAAATGACTTCAATTTTCTCAATTACATATGAGATTGATATAAATGTGAAGTTACTCCTGGAATTGGTGTGATGGGAAAGGAGAAGAGATCTGGAAAATGAGTGAGGAAATTTTAAAATGTTAGAGCAAAATTATTGAATGGCAAAGGCAAGCTTTCTTCTGCACTACCTACTGCCAGTTTCTCATATGAGGACTTCATACTTCACTAAAACAACTGAAGCATTGACAATGAGCTCCCTCTACTCTGTTCTTTTTCATTTCATTTTACTCAGGCATCCTACTCTTTCAACCCTGGTTGTGAAGGAAAGTTGACCCCTCTCCTTGCCAAGGACAATTTCTTTCTTTTTTTTCTTTTTTCCCTTAATATATTTCCTTTTTCCCAATTAGAAAAAATATTTACAACTTTCAGTTCCAAATTATTTTCCTCCCTCACTCCTTTGTCTCCCCTCACCCCTTCCTAGGATGGTAAGCAATTAGATATAGGTTATACATGTGCAATTATGTAAAACATTTCCATATTAGGTCAAGGACAATTTCTCTTTAAGCACTTCTGATCCCATTCCCTTCAATTTTCTCCAGCAAATTGATGCCACATCATCCCTATTCTATCTTATTTTCAATCAGTGCTAATCTATTGGCTCCTTCCCTTCTTGCAGGCTACAACACACCCAGGTTTTCCCATCCTCAAAACAAACAAACAAAAAAATCAATCCCATACTCCCAATATCTTTCATTATATATCTTCTCTCCTTTTCATGGATTAACTCCTTGAAAAAACATCTACATTCCTGGCCTCAACTTCTCTCACTTTCTTTTAAACCCTGTGTTACCTGGCTTCTGGCCTCATCTTTCACCTGAAACTTTTACCCAAAGTTATCAAAGATCTCTTAATAGCCAAATCTAACATCCTTTCCTTGATCCTCATCTTTCTTGACCTCTCTGTAGTGTTTGACATCGTCATTCATTTCTTCTTCTAGACTCTCTCTCCTCTTTGTGTTTTCATGGCATTGCTTTCCGCTAGGCTCCTATCTGTCTGATCACTCTCACTGTCTGATTTGCTGGTTCTTCATCCATGTTATGCCAACTAACTGTGTCCTCAAGATGTTATCCTGGGATCTTTTCTCTTTTTACTCTACTGTTTCTCCAGCTCTGATGGATCCAATTATCATCTCTATGACTCCCATATCTATCTATCGGTCTATCTATCTATCTATCTATCTATCTATCTATCTATCTATCTAGCTTACCTACCTCTTCTCTCTCAAACTCTAGACTCACATTATCAACTACCCTTTGAATATTTGGAGCTAGATATCTCATAGGCATCTTAAACTCAACATATCCAAAACAGAGTTCATTATCTTCCCCCCAAAACTTTCTCTTCTGAACTTCTCATTTCTGTTGAGGACACCATCATCTTTTCAGTGACAACCTTGGTGTTAGCTTCCACTCCTCAATTTCATTTGCCCCACTTGTTTAATTCATTCCCATATCTTGTTATTTTACCTCTGAAACATTTCTCCAACATTTCCTCTTCTCTCCACTCACACTACTATCACTACAGTTCAAGGTCTCTTCATCTTTTGTTTGGACTGTTCTTTTTTTTATTTTATTTTGAACTTAAGAAATAAAATAAGCATTTCCATAACATAGTAGAAGAGGGGGAAAAAGATTGTACACAAAACTATAAATCTATTACATATAGCTTTCTATTCCTCTTAAACAGATAATAAAGTTATCATGTAACGTTCTTTTTTTCTCCTTTTTTTCACTCCCCACCACCCTAGAGATGCTATCATTAGACACAAATGTATATACGTAAATAGAGACACACATGTGTGTGTCTATGCTTATGTGTGTCAAATCATTCTATACATACTTATATTTATCAGTTCTTTCTCAGGATTCAGATAGTCACCAATATTATTCAATATTGTTTTGGAAATCCTAGAAATAATAAAAAGTGAAGGAAAAGAAATAGAAGGAATCAGAATAGGAAATAAGATTATGAAAACTATCTCTTTGTGTAGATGATATGATGATTTGCTTGGAAATTCCCAAGGCCTCACTAAAAAGTTGGTTGAAACTATTAATTTTAGTAAAGTAGCAGGATATAAAGTAAATTCACATAAATCATCAACACTCCTACATATCACAAACAAAACCCTACAAGAAGAGATAGTAAGAGATATCCCATTTAAAATAACTCTAGACAGTATAAAATACCTGGGAGTATATGGGCCAAAACAAACCCAAGGACTAGATGAAGAAAATTATAAAAAAAAACCTTTTAATATAAATTAAATCAGATTTAAATAATTGTAGAAATATTAATTGTTCATGGTTAGACAGGGCCAATATAATAAAAATGTCTGAACTGTTACAGTAGCCTTCTAATCAGTCTCCGTCATTCAAATCTTTCCCCATTATAATCTAACCTCTACTCAGTTGCCCAAATAATTTTTTCTAAATTGCAAGTCTAAACATTTCACATATACACCCAAATTCAACTACCTCTAGGTACAAATGTATAATCTTTGGTTAATCATTTAATTTTTTTAAGTGATCTGATTCTTTCAATATTTCCAGTCTTTTTCTACTTAACTCTCTTTCACATACTTTAGGATCCAGTTTCATTGACCTATTTGATGTTCCTGCCATATGATACTCCAGTTTCCATCTCCATATATATTTGATATTTCATTTCCCATGTGTCTATCTTTGTATTGGCATTCCTTCACATGCAAATACTCTCCCTTCTCACTCCACCTTTTAGCTTTCCCAACTTCATTAAACAGTCCAAATTCACCTTCTTTGAGGAGACTTTCCCTATTCTCCCACCTGCTTATGCCTTCCTGTTAAGCTTACTTTCCATTTATAGTATAAAATTCTCACATGTACTAGTTATTTACACATTATTTCCACCATTAGAATGTAATCTCCTTGAAGGCAGGGTCTATTTTTGCTTTTCTTTGTATCCCTAATGCTTAACACAGTCTGCTACATTATAGGCACTAAATAAATGTTTATTGGCTGACCAAACAGTTGTTGGTCCATCTGAAATTCTGTAATGAAGTGTTAGTAGATAAAGACAATGTAGATTACAGATTTCCCCTGACAATATTAAATAGCTATGAATTAAACAGTCCAGAGAATTTGTGTGATAGAAGTTCCTTAAGACTGGTGATTCACAAGTTGGGAATGATGGAGAGGCAGAGAGACAATACATGTAGTGAACCATTCAGTTGGCTAAATATAGGCTTAAGGGCAGAAATGGAGGCAACTGAAACCATGGACAGGGAAAATAGGAATGGAACAAAGAAATGAAAGGTCTAAAGAGAAGGTTGAGTGTGAATAAGAGGTGGAAAGGTAGAGATTATTGACACTGATTATTGACACTTGAAAGTGACAAAACTCTGAGAGATGGTGATGTCTAATCTGCTCACTCAGGAAATGAAACCAAGTTGTTATACACATATTAATTCTTTGGAATGTTTAACGTTGGGGATTTGAAAGAAGGAAAAGTCAGAAACACTTTGCTTTGACTGTCCTATAAAAATCACAAACCTGTTTTTAATGCTTTCCCAATGGCTGTTTCTAATCACACTGAGTCTACTTTAATGGTGAATGACTTTTAAAAGAACATGAAAGTCAGCCATAAATTCTTCATGCTTACTAGCTATTGAAATATATTTGATTTAGAATGCCTATGTTCAAAGACTATCACTTAAAATTCTCCTTTAAGAGAAATGACTTTTTGTAAATTGACCTGCCTTCCTACCCCTAATCCTACTACTGTTTGTCATCATTAGCATTTTTTTCCTTGACTTAAGGGAAGCAGATGAATAATATTACTACTGAATCACCTGAGGATGCCAACAATGACGCCATCATTCTCTTCCCAGTAACATCTACTATGTGTCTTTCTGAAATGCCTGCCTTTCTTACTCTATTGAGTATCACACTCCACAGACCATTGCCCTCAAAGTGCTAAAAAAACACTCAAGGAGATCAACAGCTGTCATGTTTCATCCTAGGGGTGACAAAAAGTAAAGGTAATTTGGCTTTGTGAGATGAATAACCATCAGGTTCCAGGAATGTTAGCCCATGCCTGGTCTTGAATTAAACACGAACATTTTCTCTCTGGACATCTCCTTTACCTTCATCTCTAAAATGGAACTAAGCTATTCTTTTGTACCAAATTGCCCTCCCTCTTTATCATTTCATTTAGAAGCTCAGGAAAATGATTTCTATTGAAATGAAAGTCTTAATTCCAATCACATGAGATGAAATTAAAATGTTATATGTATATCTTAATTGAATTCAAATTCAAGAATCAAACTTTGTGCATACAGAATTTTAGGTGGTTAGAATCTGAGGTTAATGGTGACATGGATGCTGGGCAGCATTCTGTTCTACAAGTGATTCTATGTTTTCCTGCCACTGTCATTGATTTTTCTTTCTTTTTTAAAATCTTATTTGTCCTTGGAGACAGCATGGAAGCTGTCTTTCCAAGCATGGAAAGAGAGCAAAGAACACCTTGCTTGGGTTCAAGTACTGTTTCTAATACATAGTATCCTAGCTTTGTCTCCTTTGACAAGATGCTTAACCCACTGTGTTCTGGAAAACTCACTAAGACTTATGTTTCAGAGAGATGTTAACTTACATTGGTAGAAGGAATTACTTATTTGAAAGTTCCCTATAGCGATGAAATCATAGGTCTAACACCCTATCCTTTGTGGTTGTTCTTTTTTTATCATCCTTATTTCCTAACAAATTCCTTTTCCTTCACTTGCTCAAAGAACCATCCCTTGTAACAAAGGTTACAAAAGAAAAGGAATAGAAGAAACAATCAACATATCATTGGTATCTGTCTATCAGTTATTCTCACAGCCTCCCTATAGAGGCAAGTGAAGACTGCCCTATGGGTAAGGATCTTTTAGTATAGTAAAGTAAGTTTCTGCATTTGTCTGTGGCTATTAACACACTTTATTTCTCTGTCCTCTACTCTCTTCCTCTCCTCCCTAGAGTTCAAGCCGCTAAATGATCAGGCAGGTGATATTCAATAGGTGAAGCAGTTAAAGCTGTGTTTCATCTCTCTCCACTCTCAGAGGTGATCTGTCTTGGACAATTCTTCAAAATGGGAATTGTTTCAGGTGCGATGTGAACACAGGAGAGAGAAGCTGGGGCATTCACTTGAAGCTGGGTATATTTGCTAGCTCTCCACACTAAGCTCACTACACAGAGTAGGGGATGTGAAGGAATAGGAAACACTGAATTTGGAGTTCCACCTCCAACACTTATTTAATGCAGTGTGTAGGGTGAAGGACATAAGTTCAGGAAAACTTGGGTTTAAATCCTACCTCTGATTTTACCAGTTGTGTAAACATGGAGCTCTATGCCTCGGTTTCCTCACCTGTAGGGATAACAATGCTTTCAGTGCCTACCTCACGGAGTTGTAGAGAGTTAAATGAGATATTATATGTAAAGCTCTTGACAAATTTTAAAATTCTATGAAATTTTACGTTATTATTTTTGAGCCCCAGTTTTATCATCTATAAAGTGATGGCAACACCTACGTCACAGAGATATTATGAAGGTCCCTAATAGATCGATTCTTTTTGTTCCCCATAGGAAAGATTATCAAATAACCTTGATGTTCTTCTGTGGCCTTGTAGAAGGGAGGGATGAGTGACAAGATGGCTCTTTCCACTATACTATACACTATTCCATAACTAGGTCAGATCTTGGTTTCATGGTCAAGGGCCTGGCTTGTGGGCACAATATTAATCTATTCTCTTTACAATAACTTTTCAGCTATGCATAATTAAGTCACCTCATTGCCTGGCTAAAGTAATATCTCTTCTCTCCTCCTTCCCTCCTTTTAAGATAACAGCTACACCCTTTGAAATCCTTGTTCTGGTTCACGGATGGCCTTTCAGGATCATGTTAAGATTCAATCTTTGCAGGGGAAGAGTAGAGGGAGAGGGAAATGTATCTAATTTTTCATCTGAAATTGACACACCAGTGGAACCGCTTAGGTTTCTGTGCAAACCTGCTGAGTAATCTTCTAGAAGTAGCTTCTTTTCTCTCCTGATCCTGGTATGTGTAAAAAAAATTTAATATGGACTTTAAAGGTCTATTGCATCCCACTAGTAAAAGACTCATTTATTAAATATAGAAATCCTTTCTTGAGACAAAATAGAACTTCTCTGAGGCTATTTCTTTTAGTAATCATGACCAATTAAAATTGATTTTATTAAATGTTTTGAAATTGAGTAACTTAGTTATAGCATTTTAATTACTAACACTATTTGGTATTTGCATTGATGGTATTTTTTTCTATGCCCAACCAAGTGTTGACACTATCTGGGTAAGCAACTTATAAAAATATCTATCTGAAATATTTCCATGAAAACATGTAAAAAAGTACTAATTTTTATACTGTTGAATAGGATCTAAGCCATTACTGTAGACAGCACATTTCCCATTAAACATATGCACTTTTCGGACCTAGAATGATGGCACTGTGGAGGGAATCTTCTAATAAGGGACAATTAACAGGAGTATGCTATGATTGTTTAACAACTGACTCTGAAAAAATTTGTGCCTACCACATACTTTTAAGTCTGATCTGCATATTAGCATTTTCTCCATCGCTATCTTAAGTCTAGAAATCAAGAAAATTATAACCAAACCTTGGTTTGTAGCATTTTACAATTTCTGAGATACAAATGCTCACATTGAAAACTTAACAATCTGTTTAATGGCTACAAAATGTTCAAGCATTCCCCTGTAACTAAACCTTCCCGAGATAATGTTTGTCACTTGCCAGAAGCCAGTCCTGAGGGTCTCAGCCCTTTTGATAGTGGTTTCCTTGAAGGAGGTCCTAGACAGGCTTAATATTTTAACAGTAGGTTCCCTAAACTGGAGATCTGAGTTTGAATTCATGATCTTAGCAGTGGTGTGAATTAAAGGAAGTCACTTAATGTCTCTGATTCTCAGTTTCCTCTTCTGTAAAAAGGAAAGTAATAATATTCTACTGCCAACAACACCTGGTTATTTTAAAGGCAAATGTTTGATAAAATCCAAAGTTTTAGTCAAGTATGAACTAATATCATTCATATTATCCAATTTCTAAGGTATTATGAAATTACAGAGGGGTGACTCCCTTTTCCTAAAGAGCTTTTAAAAGAGAATAGGTTTCTTTGGAAATGGTTAAGCAAGATAAATGAAGAAATGAGAAATGTTTAAAGCTCTCTTCTACATCCAAAATTTTACAGTCAGAGTTCTTAACCTGGGAACCCCCTAACGGGTTCATTGATATATTTTGGAAGGTTCATGAACTTCTCTTGGGGAAAAAAATATCTTTAGTTTCAATAAATGTTCACTGAAATTTAGCTTTTTCTACAACTATTTAAAACTGTTATTGTGAGGTGTCCCTAAGCTTCACCAGGCTTCCAAAGGAATGCCCAGCAACAAAATGGTTAAGACCCCTTGTTCTGTAAGTTAATTCCATTATTGTGATTTCCTTGGTTCCAAGAGAACTTTTAACTTCCTACTTTGTAGCAAAACTTATTTTGTTCTATAGGCAGTAAAAACAAAGCAGAAGTCATATCTAACTTCTATATGCAAATTATCAAAAAAGAATTTGAACACAATTAGGGAAAGAAGGAGTCACATAGATGTACTCAACCTTGTTTCTTTACTTTCTAAACTATTGGATCTTTTGTGATCTAGATTGCCCTGGTAGGTAGTTTGAGACATTAGGTGGTCCTTTTCTAGTAGGGTAATATGTGTGTCAATTTAGTACACAGTTAATACATGCCCACTTGTATGCATCTAGATAAGAACTGACATAGGGAAGTGGGAGAAAATGTTGGATAACTGAAATGACAGAATCATAGACTCTCAAAGTTGAACTGATCCCAGAAATCACCTGGTCCAACCTATACGTGAACAAGAATCCCAACTCCACCATCACTTATACCTGATTATCCAGCCTCTAGAAGACCTCCAATGAAAAAGAACTCACAACTTAAAGAGGCAGCCCTTTGCACTTCAGTATAGCTCCAGTCACTCAGCAGCTTCAACTCATTGCTACAAGTTCTGTCCTCTAGGCTAAATAAAATAATTCTAATCTCTCTTCCACATGACATCCCTTCAAATACTTGAAGACAACTATCATGTTCCTTTAAATCTTCCCTTCTCTAAGTTAAAATCCCCAATTCCTTCAAATGATCAATAGTATTTGGGTCCTCACCCTGACAAAATGGATTGTGTTCACCTTGGAATTCTGTCTTAGTAATTAATCTCACTGGATCACATTGCCCCTAAGTCAGAATATGTGATATATACAAGAGCAGGTTCACTAGACTGAGATATTTGAGTTTGAATCCATGCCACCATAGTTAGCAAAGTTGTGAATGAGGGAGAGTCACATAATTGTTCTGATTCCCGTTTTTCTCATCTGTAAAGTGAGGATACATCAGAATATTCCTTGAAAGACCATGAAAGACCATGAGCTCCCTTGTGAACATTAAGGCTAGCAAGATATCAGCTACAGAACAACTTTTGTATATTGTCTATCAAAACTTCAGAATGGGTTTATTTGTATTTGAACCCTTCTAGAGTAAGGAAAATCCTTTCACCTTTTTTCTAAAGCGCATCAAACAAATCTTTTCTCTGTTTTATATAATCTCCCTCTCTACTTATTTGGTTTATGTCACTATAGTTGCTAAGCGACAGGTCAGAGATATCCCCTATTACATCCTTTTTCCACTTTGGGACCTTGCACATGGTGCACCCTACAGGTCTTTGCCCAAGTCTAAGTGAACCTTGCCTCTTCCCCCAGCTTCTTTCAATAAGGCTCTGGACTTTGTTCTCACTCCCACAGGGTCTCTCTTTTTCTTCTTCTGTGTCTCTTGTCTGGAGAAATTCCTTAAATACACAAGGTTGTCTACAAATGCAGCATGGATGTAAAAATTTCCTTTAGGTCTTTGTGTAGCCTGACATCTGTGTTTGTGTCTTTTGTTCTATATGGCTCTATGAGTTTCTTCCTTTGGGGTGTGTGTGTGTGTGTGTGTGTGTGTGTGTGTGTGTGTGTGTGTGTGTGTGTATACATGTGTGTTCTCTCCCCTGTTGCTCCCCAAATGAACACCAGGGAGCATTCATGCCTGACCATGCCTGCTAATTGTGTGGCATGACTTAGAATTCCCTCAATATTCTGGAGGCCTTCCTTTGAATTTATTTCAGTTTTGTTCTTGTCTTTCTCAAGATGTAGCCCTAAAAACTGAACACAAAACTCCGGATGTGATCAGATTAGTACAGAAGACAGCAGGGCTCCTGACTCTTGTGCTCTAGAATCTTTTTATGGTTTCTATCAATGCAACCTAAGATCACATTCACTTTTAAGCCAATGAGTTTGCAGTACATGAAAGTTCAAACCTCTTGAGACATGAACTGCTGTTCTGACACACCGCCCCAGATTATGTGTTGTGCTTTTTTTTATAAAAATGAAGGACTTTAGATTTATGTCTTGTAAATTTAATTTTTTTAAATGCATCCCATCACTGTATTTATACCATTTTTATCATCTAACTTTGCTTTTGCTATCTATATCTTGTTCAAGTCTTTGATTAAAATTACTGCTTGATGGCAGTCAAAAAGTACTCTAACCTTTCACTCACCTCCTTTTACCTCATGTAGAGAGAGCATAAAATTAGATACTTTCATTATAAAGAGTGACTCTCAGAGGATCAGAACCAGAAAAACATTCTGTGTAACCTGATTTCTATTGTAGCCTGGTCAAAAAAGCACAGTTGATATAAAATATACAAAAACTTCATTGCTACAATGTTTTGCAGTATGGTGATTTTTGCTTTCTTATTTGGTTGGGGCAAGTAAGTGGTAAAATGGATGGAGTTTTGGGCCTGCAGTGAGTTCAAATTTGGCATCCAACACTTACTAGCTGTGTGACCTTGGATAAGTCACTTAACCCTGTTTGCTTCAATTTCTTCATCTGTAAAATGAGCTGGAGAAGGAAATGGCAAACCACTCCAGCATCTTTGCTAAGAAAACCTCAAAAAGCTTACAATGGTTTACAAAGACTCAGACATGACTGAAACAACTGAATAATAACAAACAATATAGAGTCTGAGTTAACACTTTACTTATGTGCACTTTTTCCTGGGTCAGAATATGAGAGGCAGCATGATAGAAGGAGCTTGACTCTGGGTGCAAAGGAGCAAAGAATCTGGGGAGATATAAATCTCATCTCTGATATTTAATTTCTGGGATCTGAGCAAATAATTTAACCCTGCTGACCTCAGTTTCTTTATCTGTAAAACGAGGGGGCTGGACTTGATGGTCATCTATGTCTAGGTCCATGGTCATAGGCGAATAGGTTCATAGGCATAGTTTCATAGGCAGCAATGATACAATGGGTAGAATACTAGGTCTGGAGTCAGGAAGACCTGAGTTCACATGCGATTTCAGTCTTATAACGATGGGAAAGTCACTTCACCTCTGTATTTTCTCAACTTTCTCAACTATAAAATGGCTATAATAAAAGCACTTACCTCTGCAGGTTGTTGTGAGGCGAGATGATATCTGTAAAGTGTTTAGCATAGTGTTAGGCACTATGTAGGTACTTAATAAATGCTTGTTTCCTTCCTTTCAATGTTAAAATGACTCCCTTCTCAAGCAGCCCAAATTGTTTTACTCATTGCTTAAAGGGGAAATTAGAAATTTATTAATCCTTTGATTATAGAATGTAAGTGAATAAGGTCTAAGTACCTGGATGGTCACAGAAATTTATACATAATCATCGACACAGATGATCACAAACTCATTCCTTTGCCATGGGGGAAGTGCTCTTGTATAGGGCGTTGACATAGTCTGTCCTGTTTCTCCAAGCAGCAGGGACCAGTCATTTATAGAATCATATTCAAAATATCCCCTGGCAATGTTTATTGTATGACTGGGAAACACTGAACACACTGAAAACGCAGATTATATAGAAGGCAATTAAGAAGTGCAGGGCTGAAACATAGAGCTAACGACAACTTTCAAGGAAGAATGAGAGTAAAAGATGTAAGGAAGTAAATGTATGTGGAATGGGAGAACTATCCCTGAGAGTCCCCATGTAGTGGGCAAGGCTAGTTCTTTTTCTTAAAGGGTATTGAAACTCTCAAAACTCAATTGTCTCTAGTGACTAAAGGCTCTGTATTCCTTTCATTGTATGGTGCCTAATATATAGTAGGTTTTTAATAAATGCTTATTGATTGACAACACCTTCCTGGTTATATGAGGAAAAAGAATCCACAAGGAACTCCAGCTCCCTGTCTGGATGTCTGTCTGGTAGACTGCCTTGGACAACTAGGAGGAAGAGGAGCTAAATTATCTCACTGTGTCCTTACTGCAGATCCTTGCTGAATATCCTTCCTCTGCTGTGGGCAAGGAAATCTTTCGTTAACTGTTGAGTGATCGACAAATACTTCATTTCATTTCAATATAAGACCTAAAGTACTAGAAAATAGGTCTCAAGACCAGCCCCCAACAGCACAACAGGAAAAAAATGGGATGGTCATGTAGCAATGGTGAGGTATTGGGTAGACAGGCTCCACTGATACCCTCATAATGTCAGGATAAAGCAAATAAGATATTTAGCCTGTTGGGTGGCTCTCTTGTGGTGAAGTTACGGGAAGACACAGATAAGAACCACACGGCATGATCAGGCATGGATAAATTACAATCTACATCATTAGAGGGAACATTCAAATCAATAACATCAAAGATCAATTTGAGCTTACACTTATGCAGTGCTTTACTATTATAAAGCACTTTAACACACATTCTAGAATTAGAGACTTGGAAGAGATCTGAAATGTCATTTAATCCATTTCAATACATGGTGTAAGATCTCATTTGCTCCCTATAACACTTCCTAAAGCTGCTCATTAGGAAGTGTGAATAGAATGATGGATTTAGGGTCAGGAATACACTGATATTGGTTGTAAGCAAGTCAAATAATCTCTTTGAGACTCAACTTTCTTGTCTGTAAAGTTGGAATAATAAGGCTGTAGCATCCATCTCATAGGGTTGTTATGATACTCAAATGAGAGAGTATCTAAAATGCTACCTAAACATTATTTTTATTATTTTTATCACCTTAACAAGCTTTGTCAATACAAGAACCTTTTTAATATGTCTAATTCTTTTAATAGATGGATGGATATAGCCAGCGTATCTAAGCTCAAAATCACTAACCTCTGAATTTTGACCTTGTATCTTCCAGTTCCCACTTTTTTGCAATGTTTTCCATTAAACATATGTTAACTGGTTATATGAGAAGGGGGACAAGTGAGGGGCAACTTTATTAATCTGTCTCTCCATACCCCATTTTTTTCTCATTTAATTATTAAAAGCTATGCTCTTATTACCTTATAAAATAATTTGATAAACTTGGTCACATTTTATTTACTGAGACCTGTGGTGATGTAATGACTTCAGCTCATGAGGAAAAATAAACTGGGTAATGTAATTCCTTCCAATCACATTAATCTGTTGTATCCTATTCCTAACAAGATCTTCCTAGTTATTAAGAAAGCTGCATTCTCTAAGGACTCTTCAAGGGTCAAAAATCAAGGTGCATGTTCTATGTTATATTATGGCACAAATTTATCCAATTCAATTTCAGTTTTGGTTATCTCTTCTGCATAGAACATTTTAACCTTTCTCACTAATTTTTCCATAAATACTAAGAGATGAGTTTTATTTTATGTGAAACATTGAGGGAAAGGTTGAAACCCACTTAGGTGGTTTGTTTTGTTGTTATGTGAACCCAGGGAACTGGGTTCAAAGATTGATCAACTCTGGCAGTCAGCAACAGCCCCAAATTTTCATCATGGAAGAATTTGGCCCTTCATTTTAGTGAGAAGATTGTCGTTGGTGACTCCTTGGTCATTCAAGTGGCATGAATCTCTGTATCCTCTTCACAGTGGAGGGGAGTTGGAGCTAAAGGTTTTTTTTTTTTTTTTAGTCCGTTACCATTAGGAAGAGAGGACAGAACTTAATCATACAAGTAGAAGGGAAGTCTTTGATTTCTCACATTGGGGTAAGGAGATAAGGGCAATAAAAATCCAGGAGGGGAGAAAGGAGTGAGGAGATGAGAGGAAGGTTGGGGTCAAAGGGCATCCTACCACACTTGATCTGCCATGGCCTGGAAAAGGAAGGAATGCCCTTGCTGAGAGGATGTTTTTGCTGGCATCTGAATGGTCTCTTTGCCCGTATTAAGCTATTTTGACTAAAATTTGGTGAAATTTCATCTTAGAAGGTATCACTGAAGCGAATAACTTTTTTCCAGATATGTATAGAAATTCTCTATATTTCATCAAAGGATTCTCAGTTTGCCAAACAATGATCATAGAATTTACAGTGAGAAAATACCTAAATAATCATTTGACCCAACTCCCTCACTTTACAGATGAGGACACCAGGCTTGTTCATAGTCAAATGTACGATAAATAGAAAACATATGGTTGTTCATGTATCCTTAAACTTCAAATCCAATGCTTCTTCCTCGTAGAAGTTGTCACATTACCTCTTTAACTACAAGATCACTGCCAACTCAGGTCACTTCACATTGCATGTGGTTCACAGTACTTAGAGATATAGTTATTGGTAGAAATCCCGGACTTGAAAGGATTCAGACACAAAATCTCTTTTACAAACTTAATCCTGTTTTCCTTTGCCAAAGCACAACTTAACACCCTTTTATTCTCTCTAATGCCAGCCACCTCTAAATAGAAAAGAAATCAACTCCTATGCCTGGAACCAAGCTTGATTTCTCCATCTAATTACATAAAAGGCATGGTTTTTATGTTTATAGGCAGTGTGCCATTACCAGAAGGCTTGGCTTCAAAGCACTTTGTTGACATGCATAGGGCTGATAGGGCCTGCTAAGTTCTGAGTCCCAAAAGGCAAACACCTCTCTTTCCTATGGTGCTGTTAATGTTCTCTCTATCTCTCTTTTATCTTCTAATCAGAATCCCCATTAGGCAAACAACTGGTCTGGACCCTTCCTGGGAATGCAAGGTCCATTTATCTGTCTTTATTTAATTTATAGCAAGTTGGTCTCTTATCTATCTTCAAAGTTTTAAAAGCTTTCTTGAGTGACATTTGGGGGATATCCTGTTCTCTGTCACATCACAAGAGTTGTTTGTAAAACAGTGTGAACTTTCTGTAACATTCTTTACCGACCCTATTCTCATCCTTGTCCAAATATTTGAATTAGGTAGAATTGGATTAGATGTTAAAATTATTCAACTAAAAAGGTACTTTAAAAATAAAACCCTTTAGTTAAAAATACATGTAAATTCCTAGGTAGATGTGGGAAATAAAAATATTTAGAGTTTTTATTTGTTTGTTTTAAGACATACAACAAGGATATTTTGCCTTGATCAATCAACAAGAAAAATCATAAAATGTATGTTACATCTAGAAGAGATCTTGAAGATCATCTAATCCAACTCCCTTGTCTTACAGATGAGGAAACTGAGGTCTAAAGAAGACAAACTCCATTTGAAAAATCTACTATCTAGTATAGGCCCTATTCACTTTGACAAATATTTTTTTGAGTGCTATCTCTGTAATGACAGACACTGTAGAAATATAAAAGGATAACTCTTTAGTGCCTTAATTTTTTTCATCTGCTCAGCTCCTTGGAGAGAGGAGTATTAAATGACCTATCAATGTCATCAGTGGAGGTTAAAGAGGTAAAGGAAAGGATGGCTAAAGGAAAGGATGTAGTGTGGAAATGAGTTTAATATGTTTATATATATATACATATATAATATAATTGAGAAATAGTATTTCATGAAACATCTATGCATACCTAGTGAGACTCAATGGAGAGAATTTCTAGAGTGAAGATTTTAGAAGGGTGTGTGCATTGGGGCATGAATCAGGATGGGGAACTGTTCCAAGGCAAAGTGATCTAAAAGGGCTTGGTGAGAGGTAATTTCCTAGTAGGAGTCATTTCTGGTGGGCAGTTCCCTATCTGAGAGATCGTGTCCTGTTTACATATTTTTGTCAATGAACCACCACTGTCCTAATTAGAGGAGCTTGAGACAAAATACAGACTGGCATTAAATGCCTTTCATAATGAGATTCCTATGTGCTGATCCAACTGTATGTCCCAGCTACCTCTCAAAATAAACAGAGCTCCTGAGAACCTTTCGTCTCTCTTGTCAGCACAGTTAAAAGCCAACGTGAGTTGAAGCTTATAATAAATGCTAAAGATTGGGGAAGGGGGTATTTTTTGTGTATTGGCAGAGGAGTAGAGACAACAGAAAGAAAAGTTCTATTTAGTGTGGTCAGAAAGATGAAAACAGTGGTGACAAGGAAGAATTATTCAATTTCTATTCACATTTATTTCCTCTACCCAAGGGTGATGATCTTCAGATTGGGAAGGAGAAAACAAAACTAAGTTAACAAGAAATAGAGGAAGCTGAGGTGCATGGTGGATAGAGTGCTGGAAGTGGATTCACACCTGAGTATGAATCCTGCCTTAGGTCCTTAGTACTTATGCTACTCTGGGGAATTGATTTAATCACTCGGAGCCTCAGTTTCCTCATCTGTAACATAATGGGGTTGGAATAAATGTCCTCTATGGTCTCTGCCAGCCATGAATCTATGATCCTATGATTTATGAAATATTCATCAATTCATTATGCCATTCCTTTAGGACAGCACTTAGCTGTCTTAAATGAATATGACAGCAGATGACAATGCCCTGGACAAATATCTATTCAAGGTACCGAAAGAACTTGAAAATGTAATTGTAGAATAGTAGTTCAATTGGGGCAAATATCTGAATTAGTTGTAAAAGATATTATGGCTAAGATCTCTGAGGAAGTGTTATAAATGAGAGAAATGGTAGGGCCAGGGGTGGATAAAGTCAGATGTGCAAATTTCAAAAGGGGAAAGGAGATAGATCTTTACACTCTATTTCAGTGAACTTGTTCTTTATTATTTGTAAAATACTAGCACATGTTTTTAAAGGGATAGTTTAAAAGTACAGGGTAAAGAAGGAGGAGGTCAATAATAGCCAGTCTAAGTTAATTTAAGAATATTCATCAGATTATCTTCATTTCCTTTTCTGACAGTGTTATCACATGAGTCAATCAGAAAAATGCCATAGAAAGAGTATATTTGGATTATTGTTGGGAATTTGTTATGCCATCCTTGTGTGAACTCAATGATTAGTTAGTACAGTTAAGGAATTTCGAGATAGACTTCCTTAATAGACTAATGTCAACTTGGAAATATGCCTCTAGTGGAATGCTCTGGGCTTTGTCCTTGACCCAGTTCTATGTAATATTATTAAAAATTATTTGGATGAAGGCATAAGTGGTATGTTGATTACATTGTGAGAGGAAAGAAACCTGGGAGGGATCACAAATATGCTGGATGACAGAATCTTTTGATAGGATGGAAGGGTGGACAAGATAAAACTGAATCAGATAAAAGTAAAATCATATAGTTGGGCTTAAAGAAATTTTAATTATTCACTCAATAGTCATTTAAGTATATACTCTATGCCAAGCACTTTGCTATGTAGTGCATAAGATACAACCTCTATTATAAAGGTGCTTACTATCTAACAGGGAAAAATAGCAGTGGCATAGTATCATTGAATACTCTACAACAAAGTACCTCAGCAATATGTGGTGACCAGAGAAAGAAATTTAGCTGAATATCACCAAATTCTAATTCCATCAAAAAGACACTTAAAAAAATAACAACCTGACATTTGGTTCAATGATATTATGTCACCAGAAACATGAAAGGTGAAAATTTAGAGATAGATCTCCCTCCCAAATGGTCATGTGGTTGGTCTATTGATGCCTAACTTGTGGTAGAGCCTTCCAAGCTGCCATTGCTATGATCAGCTACAGGCAAACACTATATAGAGTGACCTTGACATCATGATGTCATGTTGGTCCTCTGTAAGCACAAAGGACAAGCACCAACCAGTCACCATTTGAGTACCACTAGTGAAGGTGATCCTAGTATCTCCCAATACATCCCATTCCTCTTTGGGCCAGCTATGTGTTAGAAGACTCTCCTTTTCAATGAAACCAAATCTGCTTCTATCCATTCCTCCTAGTTCTGCTCTCTAGGTTCAAGTCTAACCCTTTGCCATTTGGATTTGAATTTAAGTTACAGGAAGAAAAATTGCCCCTTAAATATTCTCTTTTCCAGGCTAAACTACCTTTCAATTGTGCTCACATATCATCATAAGGCTACTCTCCTGTTTACTCTCTTCCTGACACATTTTAATTTGTCCATACACTTTTTAAACTATGGTACCCAGAACTTAACATAATGTTCCAGATGTGGAGTGATGGGGGTAAAGGACTGTGAGACTATCAATCCTTCCAGATTATGAATGCTATTTCTTTATCAATGTAGTCTAAAATTGTTTTCTCACCAGGTAGGTGGCACAGTGGAGGCAAGAAGACTCATCTTCTTGAGTTCACATCTGACTTTAGACATTTATTAGCTGTGTGACCCTGGGCCAGTCACTTTACCCTGTGTGCCTCAGTTTCCTCATCTGTAAAAAGAGCTGGAGAAGGAATGGCAAACCACCACTCCAGTATCTTTCCAAGAAGACCCTAAACAGGACCATGAAAAATTAGACATGACTGAAACAACTGGCCAAAAACAAAAAATTGTTTAACTGTCATATCATATACTAGGGACTCATTAAATTTGAAGTTTTCAAAAAACTCATAGGTGTTCTTCATATAAAAATGTTGTCTAACTTTGCATTCCCTCTCGTTCTTATGCAGTTGATTTTTTTAACTCAACATATAAGACTTTACATTTATCCCCATTAAGTTTTATCTCATTAGATTTGTCCTATCTTGATCCCAATTCTTGTGTCATCATGCTGGTTCTCTCCTAAGCTTTGCTTTGTGGACAAATCAGAAAAACATACTTATATTTAAGCCATTGATAAAAATATTAAATAACACAGAACCAGATTCTTGAGAAACTCCACTAGAGATTGCCCGAGCAGTTGACATTAATTATTACCTTCTCAGTCTTTTTCTCCCAGATAATTAAACTTTTTCTTCAAGACTTTTAAAATCCATTTTAAAACTTTGCATTCTAGTCTTTTCCTCTAAAACAAATGTAATTAAGACCTATTCAGTGAATGGAAATACTATTCATAATTTCTTCTAAACGCTTAATGAGTCCAGGGATTATGGCCTCTAGGATTTCACTACTTAACTATTAAAATTTCAACATGATGGCCATGAATCTTATTATATGTGTGGATGTGTGTATATACATATGTATGTGCATACATATGTATATACATATATGTATGTATATACATGTACATACATACATTGCCACTGAAGTTAAGTGACTTGCCCAGGGCCACACAACTACTAAGTGTCAGACTCAGAAGATTTGAACTCAGGTCTTCCTGACTCTAGGACCAGAGCTCTCTCTACTGTGTTACCTGGTTGCCCTCTATACAACACATTTTTTAAACTTAATTTGCATTGTCAATGTTTTATCCATCAGTTTCTTCAATCTATGAATCAACAAAACATTATTTCCAAGGTAGAAATGCTCACATTGAAAGTTTAACAGTTGGCTTGTTTGAACAATGAGCTTCTTTGAGCTGGCTCCACAGACTGGTACAGTAGAAAAAGCAGTGAATTTGAAGTCAAAAGCCCTAGATTAGAATCTTGACTCTACCATTAACTAGCTAACTGTGTGATCTTGGGCAAGTTATGCAGCATCTTGTGACCTTGACTTTTTCATTTGTTTTCCCCCCCAAATTTATTAATTTATTTCTATTCAGTTTTCAACAATCACTTCTGTAAGTTCCAAATTTCTTCCCCCTCACTCCATCCTCCCTCGCCAAGACAGCATGCAATCTTATATGGGTTCTACACATGGATTCCTATTAAACAAATTTTGACATTAGTCATGTTGCATAGAAGAATTAAAATAAATGGGAGAAACCATGAGAAAAACAAAACATAACAATGGTGAAAAGAGTCTGCTTCGTTCTGCATTCCGACTCCCTACTTCTTTCTGTAGATATGTATGCCATTGTGCATCATGAGTACTCTGGAAATGTTATAGGTCCCTGCATTTCTGTGAAGGGCTAAATCTATCAAAAACAGTCTTCACAAATTGTGGTTGTTACTCTGGATAGTGTTCTCCTGACTCTCCTCACTTCACTAAGCATTAGTTCATATAAGTCTTTCCAGGTTTTTCTGAAGTCTGCCTACTTGTCATTTCTTATAGCACAGAAATATTCCATTACATTCATATACCACAACTTGCTCAGCCATTCCCCAATTGATGGGCATCCCCTCAATTTCCAGTTCTTGGGAACCACAAAAAGAGTTGCTATAAATATTTTTGTACATATGGGGGTCCTTTTCCCATTTTTATGATCTCTTTGGTATACAGTTCTAGAAGTGATAGTGCTGGGTGAAAATGTTTGCACATTTTTATAGCCCTTTGGGAGTAGTTCCAAATTGCTCTCCAGAATGGTTAGATGAGCTCATAGCTCCACCAACAATGAATTAGTGTTCCAACTCTCCTACATCTTCTCCAACATTTATCATTTTCCTATTTTGTCATTAGCCAATCTGATAGGTATGATGTGGTACCTCAGAGTTGTTTTTATTTGCATCTCTCTAAACAATAGTGTTTTAGAGCACTATTTCATATGACTATAGATAGCTTTAATTTCTTCCTCTGAAAATTGTCTGTTCATATCCTTTGACCATTTATCAATTGCGGAATGACTTCTATTCTTGTAAATTTGATTCAGTTCACTATTATATTCTCTTTCTTCAAAGATTTTCCCTTCTAAAAATTTTTCTTTCAATGTAAAAAGATTTCAAAGATCAATAAAAGACATTATAAGTTTTAATGCTGAAAATAATTCTTCATGATCAAAGATGCTTCCATTGAGCACAGTTCTTTTCAGGCATGGGGAATAGATTTGTCTCTGTAGTGCTGAGAGATAATTAAACATTCCATGCTATCCAAAGACTTGGAAAGCATCAAAGTACTGTTGTCTGGGCTAGTGAAATTGCACCAATCTTAGAACATTAAAAGGGGTCAATGAGAAATAGGGAACTACCATGTTGAGTGATAGCTAGTGAAGTAGCTAATGAGATCCAATTTACAGACACATCTAACTTTAAAGAACCGTGGGAATATATTGAAAATATAATTACTTTGATATTAACACTTTAGATCCATATGAATTTAGGAGGGAGAATAAGTTTCTTCTACAAAGTATATATGCAGTAATTATATATGTATAGTAGTTAGCATTCGTAAATAAATGTAATATGTCTATACACACATATATTTCTGATATCTGGTTTTACCACAACAGAACTATAATAGAAATGCTAGTACATGCCCTACTTACTTCTCAAACATTCTAATCCTAATTTAATTTATCTTCATCAATGAACCTCTAGTAATCAAGTAAAGAAGTAGAATTATATACCAAGTTATCTGGTAAGTATTGAAATACTACTACTGCTACTGCTACTGCCATCTACTTACCTACCTGTTTAACTAACTAGTATTTATAAGGTCTACAAAATACCACACACACATTGTATGTGCATGTGTATGCATTATATATACATACATACATATATGCACATATATATGTATGTGTATATACATATGTTTTATAAAATCCTCTGCATAATTCTATGAAACAAGGAAAATGAAAACGTACCTATTTTAAAGAGGAAGAAACTGAGACTGAAAGGGGTTAAATGACTTAGGGTCACACAATTTACAAATATATGAGACAGGATTTAAACTCAGGTATTCTTGACTCCATGAAGGACATGAGAGAGAGGATGTATGAAAATATAAGGTGAAAATATAAGAGAATGTAAGAGGGCAACTAACTCAGAACTTTGGAACACAAAGTCCTGCCCTAATGCTTCATCATGATGGAGACATGACTAGTTTTTGAAGATTCTGCCAGAAAAACCTAAACTCTGGTAGATGAAAAAGTTTGTATACAGTCCTAACAATGAGTCTACTTTCCAAGGATCAGTTTGGCTAAGTATGGAGTGTATTATCACCAGTGGAACAGTCCCTTGGTGATGAATTCTCTGGCTATAGCAGCCTATGAAACAAAGAAAAATACAACAGTCTTCAAGTCTTATGTAGCTCCTATCTACTTCTGCACTTATCATGGAAGGGGAAAGATAATTTTTTAGATTATTTAGATTAGCAGCTTTTGGTACTCTAAATATAAGATCCTTTTCCAAGGATCAGATAGTGGATGTATTACTACGGGAACTAAATTTTGTCAATCTTGCCAATCTCTCCATAAACAAAACCAGGAAAACAAAGGACCCAGTGGCAGGCTTTCTGGTTCACAAGTTCTCCTCAGAGACAAAGAGAGCTAGTGGAGTTGGTTTTTCTCATGCAGCCAAAGACAATAAAAAAATAATTTCATGAGACATTTAGCTATCACATGTTGCGGTGCTGAAGATACTTGCTCAAAGACCACAGAAAACATAACTACAGATAAGGCACCAACATTTGTTGCAGAGGATCAAGAATTTATAAAATAGTAAGAGAAAGCAGAGGGAAGCTAAGACATCCTGAGCGTATTTAAAGATGAAACTGGAAGGACAGCAATGAGAGAAAAGATGAACAAAATCTGTAAATATTATTGGAACAAAATCTTTTCATCATCAAGGTAATGGGGCTACCACACTGAGATTCTAATATCATAGACCTTGAGGAACAGAAATAGCTAAAAGAAAAATTGTTGTACTAGACTAAAAAAGAAGGTTTATGCTGATGACAATATAATTGTGACTCATGAGGTAGAGGAAGAAGGATAAGATATAACAGGGGTGGAAAAAATTTTGAATCATTTTATTTACAAAAAAATATCACCAAGTGAATGTCAGTAAGTGCCTCTCCATACTCCTTTCCTATCCCACATTCTTGAATTGGGCATCCTTGAGGCGGATGTTAGAAGGGAATAGGCAAGCTTTCATTAACAATACTCCACAGTAGACTGTTTTCATCACGAAACAATCGACTGAAAGATACAAAGAATGAAAGATCTTACTGTGCTAATGTTTTATTTCTTAAGATAGTATTTCATTTAGGAGAGGAAAACACTATCTTAAAACTTCTCAACAAGATGCATCTTGCATATATGTCGAAATTATATAAGATTCCTTAAGAAATATAAGAAGAGAGATCAAATTTATGCAATGACCCTTTGACCAAAAATTTCAGGTGAAACATAAAACAAAATTCGCCTAGTAAATGTGTTTACCACTTCCATGGTAGAGATCTACTTAAGAGTCAAGGGTAAAAGAAGGGGAAATGTCAGCAGTGTACAATGTTCACTGTTATCATACAAAGGGTAGTTGTTAAATAGGAACTGGAGATGTGGGGTATGCATACTATGACTTTTAAAAATGGAACAACCTAATGGTGTAGCAAAACTATTTTTGTTATTTGCTGGGTTGGTACCCAGACCCAAAAATGGAACAAGTTGTTCATGGTGATACAAGGAGCACAAAGGACTCTGAGTGAGACCAGTTTTTGTTTGCTTGCTTCTGAACTTTACCAGTTATTCTGTTGAGGATTTGCTCACAATGACTTGGGTGTACTTGTTTATACCTTCCAAGAAAATCAGACAACATAACAAAGAAGTCCTTTCTTCAGGAAGAAACAAAAAGCACTCCCCTAGAGAGCACTCCAGTTGAGTCATTAACCAGTATCTAAATGAATTAAAGTCACATAATAAAAATAAAATAAAATAAAAAATAATCCAAGAATAAAATATTCTCTTTAGATGGTGAGGTCTGCCATTACTTCAATTTAGAGATGACATTGTACTAATTGCAGCATGCCTCCAAACGCCTAAATGAAATCCATAATTACTCTCAAGAATTTAATGTAACTATTTCCACAGGAAAAATCAAATGCAGAAAGAATGCCTATTGTCCAGATTATGATACACTGTTGGATAGAACGATCCTGTCAATCAGTGTGCATGTTGTGGACACTGAAAATGTACAGTCACTTGGGCACAGAGTTGAGCAGGACGATGATAGGGAGCTGAATTTCTTTTCAGAAATCAGAGGATTCTTCTAATAATCCCAAACTTCTCCCCTAAAGTCTCCTACTTTAATTCATTTTCCACAAAGCTGCCAAAGTGCTTTTTCTAACTTTTAAGTCTGATCATATAACTTGCCTATTTGGTAACCTCCAATGGTTTCCTAGTAACTCTAGGATCAAATATTATTTCATCTTTTTAAAATCACTATTTTAGATAAGTTTTATGATATACACAAATATGAATTATTAGCATTTACATATAATTTATAAATAGGTAAATATTCACATATTTGGAAGGACTCAAAAATGGGCTGATGGGATGCATGACCAAAAAAAAAGATTAGAAGCTATTTTATAGGTAAAAGGATATATACTTTAAAGATAAAGAAAAAAAAGCATTACCATGTCTATTAATAAACACTTCAAACCAATATACTGAAAGGAATCAGGTATTTTTTTTAAAACACATAACAATAGATCTTTTAAAGTAAAGATATTGACATATTAAGCTCATTTAAGCATCCTGCTTGGTTGAACACTGACAAATGTTATATATTGATAGCAATATTTGGGCTGTGATAATTACTAGGATATTTCCACTTATCAATTTGGAGATATTACAGGCTTTGAGAGCCAGAATTCAGCCACTGGTTCATTTCACTAGAATTTCCCAATGGTACTAAGGGCAGTGCAGCTTCTGTGTATAAAATATAGCATACATATTATTCTAAATTTGATTACAGATCAATTAATCCAAGATATATGACATATAACAGTTCTCTTGGACATAATTGAATATGTTTAAAAGTTCCTCTCAAGATTTAAATAAAATAGCTTTCAAGCATTTGCAAAATCCATATTTTAACAAAGATTCTTTGAAACAAAATTCCCAAAGTATCTATGCAATTGGAATAATTGAATAGTCTAAAAACAGAAATTTCCCACAGTACATCTTGCTAACAGATGAATGAATATAGTGATGATGGAGTGACAGAACATTACTTTGCATGTTACTATACTTCCTTAAAGAATAATTTTCCCTGTAATTATTGCTGCAATTTATTTTGCAAAGAGTAATGCACATTCTGTTTACTCCAGGACAATCATCATTAGCCTAATCATTGTCTTTTAAAGGACAGAGACTGGGAGAACTAAATAGAAGTTTCTCTCTAAGGGTCATTAGCCCAGTTTCCATCCCCTAAACATTACTTGTTATCACCTCTGCTTTCAGGTTAATGGAACCTACGCATACATAAGAAATAATCAGCTTTGCAGAAGGAAGCTGAATAAGAAGATTTATGATAATTATTTTCCCTTTTTTAGGAAGCTTTGTGCCAAGGAGTCCAGAGAGACTCTGGCAGAGAGAGATCTCATTTATCCTACTAGGCTCTTCTGTGGGGAAAGCGGAGGCAAACACAATTATTCACACACTCCAATCTGAGATGCTGAACCATGGGGAGGTTATTGTAACTGCCTAAGATCACACAGCAAGCAAGAAATGAAGGAAACGCTTTGGATTTCTTTTTCCTCATGAGTTCCACATTCCTTATTCACCGCACCATCCACTTAGTGTTCATTGCTCTTGGTGTCTGTTCAGAGCTTCTACAGATGCTAATAGGTTTTGAAGAATGGATTACAGACAGTTACATGGCCTTTAATTTTCTAAGTAGGGCACATGGATTTAACTTGTCTTTGTGTCATTAAGAGATGTACCATTAAATCCCTGTTTAAAAGCACTGCGCAGTTAAGACAGTATTTCTGAGGAATCTGTTCCTGATAATAAGAAAAATGTTAATGACATTACAATTACTGCAAAGACAGATATTATCAAAAGAAAAACTGTATGCAGTCTTTCATGAACCAATTGTTGGTTAATCCAATTCCTTTTCAATGCACCTTGGAAGCCTAAGAGCTAAGAATATTATGAAGGAAAGAATTCTGGTTATGTTAGTAACAAATATGAAGGAGGGCCAGAAGTAGGGAACATGGGTAAATAGTGAATATTGTGGAAGATGACATCTAAGGTTCATGTAGTTAATCATAGTAACCAGTTCAGCCTATGGGTAACTGAAATTCACTGACAATCCAAACAAGCCGTTGTAGTCTAGGTAAAATCCTGGTTCTCCTACTTACGACCTCTGTGAGCTTGGGACAAGTCACAACTCAGGACCTCAGTTTCCTCATATGTAAAATGTGCATAATGGATTCACCTATGTAATATATCTATACCTATCTATATATCAATGGACTAAATGATCTCTTGTGATCTATCTTCTTTCCAAATCTATGATCTCATGAACTGTTATCTTTAATATGGTAATGTTAAATTGAAATAGTTTAAGTTTTATGTGATTTTTCCAGGCATCAGTGATACCACGCTGCATTTACATTTGGCTTTATAGCTTTTAAAGTGCTTTCACCTATAGTGAACCAGAGACTCACAGAATCTTAGAGTTGAAGGAGTACTAAGAAATCATGAAGTCCAACTGCTATATAAATGCTCACCCAGACTCTGCTTGAAGACCTCAAGAATCCCCTACTAAACAAGATACCCATTCAACTCACAGACCATTCACATTGTAAGGAAGTTTTCCTCTTATCAAGAAGAAATGACTTCTGCCACTCTCATCTCCTCCTCTCCACCCACACTGTTTCCAGTCCTCACATCTGCAGACAGGTAGATTGTCTAATTCCTATTCCAATGACAGTCTCTCAGTTACTTTAAGATGTCTATCATGTTCCCTAAGTCTTCCCTATTCCTAGCTAAATTTAGCAAGTTCTTCAACCAGTCCTTGGATGGAATGGTCTTATATGACATTATCTCTTGTGATTCTCACAAGAAGTTTACTGTGTGATACAGCAGTTATTATCTCCATTTTATTCATGAGGAAACTGAGACCCAGAAACATTAAGTGATTTGTAGAAATGTCAGAAAATGAGTAGTGACAATGCAGGAGAGAGAATTGAGGTCTTGAGTTTCAGTGTTACAGCAAATGAGAGAGGATGAAAAACAAAAAGCAATAAGGTTAACCAAATGGCCAGAGCCATGGAAAGCATGAAGATAGGGCGTACAAGGCCCAGGTAGTCTCAGTTAATTGGAAGTTGGTCCTCTGGCAACATCTATGGATACGTGAAATCAGCATTTGTGTTCCTAGCATAGGACTATCCACAGGAGAAATTCTTTATGAGAATATTTCATTGGTCCCTGAAATTTTATTTTGGCCAAACCAGTGCAAATCTTTCCTCCTTAATACCGTTCCATAATCTTTCAGAGCATCTGCTGTTTCCTAATTTAAGGCCTTAGCTAGTAGGAAAATAATATGGCGTCCATTTATGAAGGATTAAAGGCTGAGGCAAAACTGCTAGGATTTAAAAGTCTGTAACCAGAGATGTCAAGTATTTCAAATGGAAGGTCAGGCCACTAGGATAGTAATTCACCCCTCAGGCTCAATTTAAAACTCTCTTTGATGGTGGTTTTAAGAAAGGGTCACTATCTGTTCAAAAGTATAATCAAGGGAAGGGGTTTGGGGGAGGAAAAGAAACTGAGAGAAAACAACTAAGAAGAGAACACTCTTGAATATTTAGAGTGACACAGTAGATTTCCCCCCTTTCGGCCCCACTTTTCTTCCTTTTAAGAGAGGATTTTAAAAGATGAGGCCAAGATGAACTTATTCTTTGGAAAGTAAAGGTGGTGATAATTTTAAAAATCACTTGTTCACCATTGATGATATCTCCATTTTTTTCAACATTGAATTTTGAAAATCAAGAAAAACTATAGAGAGCAACTCTTAATTTTTATTCGCTCTTTACTAAGTACCTGGGTATGCAAGGTATTGTACAGATCTCATGGAACCCTTTAGGGGCTAATATTATTGAGGGTCATGGATTGTCACTTGCTCTTTGGTCTGTAGAGGTGTTTTCATGCACACACACGCATGCACGCGCACACACACACACACACACACACACACACACACACTCTGGAAGCTCCTGTGGTCCCTAGCTCCTTTTACATTCCTCTTTCTATTGAGGCCAGCAACACATATAGCCTAAAACTGGAGAAGAGTTTGCAGGTAAGTGATGGCAAAGGCCTGCATTGAAGAGGTTACTCTGAGGAAGGAATAAAATAATAAAAATAATAACTTGGATAGTACTAGTATCAGCAGCTAGCATTTATATAGAACCTCCTACAT
This sequence comes from Bettongia penicillata ogilbyi, assembly GCA_023548195.1. Classification (NCBI taxonomy): domain Eukaryota; kingdom Metazoa; phylum Chordata; class Mammalia; order Diprotodontia; family Potoroidae; genus Bettongia; species Bettongia penicillata. Next base: position 1,586,611 of record JAJHZJ010000323.1, read on the forward strand.
GCCAGGCACTGTACTAAGCACTTTATGCAGAGCATCTCCTTTGATATTCACAATAACTGTGGGAGGTAGATGCTATTATTATCTCACTTTTTTAGATGATGAAACTGAGGCAAATAGAGGTTGAGTGACTTGCCCAGGGTCACATAGCTAGTAAGGCCAGATGACCTTTATCCATGTTAATTCAGATTTTTCCAGGACTTCAGCTATTCCTGGGTGTCAGTAAAGAGCCACTAGAAGAAGCTACATTCACTCATTGATGGCATATTGGTGAAATGGACGCAGATGTCACAAGTTGAGTTTTCATAACCAAAGAGAACAGGCTGGTGCAGGAGGGCCTGGGCTCAATCCTAACTCTCCAATTTGCATCACTCAATCTCTCTGGACCTCAGTTTTCTCACTTACAAATTGACTAGATGATGTATGATGTCTGGAGTGACTTCTGGCTAAGCATCTATCATCCTACCAACTTGGAGGTGATTTTAGCCCTTAGCAAAGCTGGATAGCCATGGAAGAAAAATATTTTTAATTCTGAATATTTTAAAAATGTATTTATAACTTTGGTATTATAAAAATGACATTGGTATAAAGTGCTTTAAAATTTGTAAAGGACCTTACATATATTCATATGATTCTTGCAATAAGGTAGGTGTTATAACTATCCCCATTTTACAGATGAGGAAACTGAGGCTAGGAGAAGCTAAGTGACTTTGTCCAGGGGCACACAGCTGGTAAGTGTCTTTAGCAAGATTTCAGGTCCTTTAAACTCTAAGCCCAAAATTCTCTCCACTAGACCACTTCCCAACCCTCTTGTATATAAATTGCTAGTGTTGAAATGATGGTGTTAGAAGGGACCTGAGAAAACATCTGGTCCAACCATCCCTCTCCCTCCCATGCAGAAATTCATTCTGAAACAGTGAGATATTATTTTATCCACTTCTTTTAAATGAATACAAACCATCTCCTAAACACTGAAATGATGAGGTGCAAATTGAAATTCATTGGAGATGCATTTTCCCAGCTGGAAATCTAGGGAAAATTCATGGAATGTTGATCCCACAGAAAGTCTCTTTGACTGCAAATGAAAAGGCAAGTCTTTAAACCATAAAAATAGCCCCTACTTATATCTGCTGCCCTCAGCTCTTCCTTTTGCTATCTTCCTAAGTATATTCCACTTTCTCCTCCTATTTCCACACTTGCTGTCAGACAGGTGTTCATGACTCTAAACTTTATGAACCTAAATGGATTGAGTGCAAATCTCTGATCATTATTTGTAATTGTTTTAGCAAGTAATATATGTCTGTGACAAGAATAAAGTTTAAATAAACATTTAAAAATAATAAAGCACAAATATCTGAGGTTAGACTTGGATAAGACTTGGGGGACATGTACAGGTGAATTTTATCCCCGTCTCTTGATGAGAAATATTATTCAGACTATGATTAACCCCCTACATACACATATGCACATAATTATTAGATAAGCATTTGTATGTTCAGATAGATGCGTATACACATACCTGTAATCCTTCAATGGCCAGTTTGAGGATTGAAGGTGTGAGTTTGGAGGCTTGTTTGAAGGAGAAATTGCTCCAGTCTATAATTAAAATGAAACCATTTATCTGAAGTTCTGGGTCCTCAATAAGAACTTCCAATGACAACAGAATAGCCCGAAGAATATCGGTGAAGGAGTTCCTATGGCCAGAGCAGAAACAAATGGCTGTTGGTAGCTATTTCTAGAAGAAGGTAGATCATAATGACACACAGTTTTTATACAAAAATTAAGGCGGTAGGAGTGCATGCCAAAGAGATTTTTAAGAAAGGAAAAAAATATTTATAGCAGTTCCTTTCATGGTTGCAAACAATTAGAAATTGAGTAGATGCCCATTAACTGGGGAATGACTGAACAAGTAGTGGTATATGATTTTGATGGGATACTATTGTGTTATGATAAATGATGAGCAGAGTGCTTTCATAAAGACCTGGAATGACTTACATGAACTGATGCAAAGTGAAATGAACAGAAGCAAGAAAACATTGCACAGGTCTATAGCAGCATTGTATGATGAACTCTGAATGACTTAGTTACTCTTAGCAATACAAAGATCTAAGACAATTCTGAAGGACCTATGATGAAAAATGGTATCCTCCTCCGGAGAAAGAACTGATGGATTCTGAATGCAAATTGAAGCATAATTTTTAAGATTTTCTTCTATTCTGGGGTTTTCTTGTCTATTTTCTTTCACAACATGACTAATATGGAAATATATTTTGTATGACTGCACACAAATAATCTTTATCAAACTGCTTGCCTTCTCAATGAGTGGGGAAAGTGGGAGAGAATTTAGAACTCAAAATTGTAAAATGTAAAAAAAGGTTACAATTCTTTCTACATGTAATTGGAAAAAATTAAATATCATTTTTTTAAATTAAGATGGTGATATGCTTTCCCCTCTTCCAGCAGACTTCAGAGTAATTTAAGGACTGGCTGATGGTAGATATGAAAATGGGTCTTTGTCATAAAGTATTATGACACTATTAAAGCTGAAATGGATCATAAAAATCTTCTAAATACAACCCTCTTATTTTATAAATGGGAAACAGGTTCAGAAGGGCTAAGCATCTTTTCCTATGGGGATAAAGAAAATTTGTGGCAGAGCTGGTATCTCCTAGTTTGAAGTATTTTTGGTACAACACAACACACTACCATTCCATTTCTAGCTATTCTGTGATGAATATTTAAGATTTCACTGAATCTGGGATCAAATCCCCATTCTAGATTTCATTTGACAACTTGCATTCATGGCTGGAGAACACAGAGCAATAACAATCCCTTGATTTTTACTGAAGTGGCACAGTGTGTGTCTCAGGTAAGGAAACAACTTGGAAAGAATCAGTAACCATGGTAACAAGCAAACCTGCATAAGCAACCAAACACTGTTGAAATGCTGCACATCTTTCTAGATTGCAAGTACCATCACTCCTCCCTATTCACCAGTCTACTTCTCTTTTAATTCATTTTCAAATATTAATAAACAGAAAGCTAGAAGCTAGACATCCCATGGTAAATATTATTGTTATATAAAAATTCCTCTGGTAGAAATCCAGGGGGTTTTACAAGATCTCAAGTTTGATGCCCTTATTTGGGGGCTCAGAAATGCACAGTCCAGGCAGAAACAGGTACAACCATTCCTTAGGCTTGGCCAGTCCTTGAATCTCCATGAATTCCAATATTCTGGGAATAAAAATGCACCATTTTCAGAATTAATATAACAAAAAATGCTATATAATAAAAGATTATGATGAACTATTTTAGGATGAGAATTCACAAAATCTGTGATCGAGCCAATCACCCAACAAATATTTGAGCAGCGGCTGTGGTCAGCATTATGTACTAATTGCTGTGAGAGGCACAAAAGAAATAGAGGACCTGGGGGTTCCTGCTGTCAGGGAGTTTTCAGTCGGGTGGGGAAAAATAATAATAGCTAATATTTATAACGTGCTTTAAGATTTACAAAGCACTTTACATAAATCACCTCAATTGATCCTTGAAACAATTTTTTAAGGTGTTTTTATTATCCTGATTTTACAGATGAGAAAATTGAGCCTGAGAGAGGTTAAGTGACTTACCCTGGGTCACACAGCTAGTACTTATTTGAGGCAAGATTCCAACTCAGGTGTTAACTCTAAGTCCAGCACTCTATTGACTATACCACTTCTCAACCCTGGGAGAACAGGTATTGGTGACATGACTTGGCGGGGAGGAAGGGGATCATCAATCACGCCAGAGATGCCCTTTTGTGACGCCTCGGTTATGCCAGGTTCTTATCAAGCCTACTCAGCTCATTGTGGGTCAACTGGTTTAGTTTCACATAAGAGGATAGGTTTGTGATGTGAAGAAAGGACAAGGCATTTTATAAGAGGAACTGGGGTCTCCCATTTATTTGATTGACTTTCCATCTCTGATGTCACAGGCAAGCACCAATGAATTTGGAGTCTTGACATTTATAGTTTGGAAGTTTCCAGGAATTGTTAGGGAGGAGAAGAGTCTAGAAAATGGGCAGGGGAAGATGAAAGGGTACCAGTTTGGAGGAGACAATGAGTCTAAATCTGAATCAGTTTGCTGCAAGAATTACAAGGCATGGTCTTCCCCACGATTCAATTCAAAAAGCACCCACTGTTTGCTGTGAATTTTTAGGTGATGTATAAAGCAATTATGAACAAGATTTGTCCTACCCAGCCAGGGAATTTACAATCCAGTTGGGAAGACAAGACCCTGACTACATGACAGATGAGAATGTGTTAAATGTAGGAAGCAGTGTGACCCCTGGGTTAGAGAGTACGAAGCCTGAACATTGAGATTCTTTACTGTCCTTCTCTAATCTCTTCTACTGATTTCATTTATGCCTTCAGGTCAGTCTCCTGTGGAAAATGAATCCTCAGCTAGCAAGTAGGATGGTTGGGAGGAACTGCCTCTAAATTGAGAACAAAAGGTCTGGAAAATGTAAGGTACTCGGCATGTTCGACTTGGCTAAATTGAAATGAGCAACAACAAATTCTGAGCCCACTACCCAAACCTTAGCTCAAAAGTCAAATTGCAGCCTCATTCATTTCAGCAACGCAAATCACTGGCAGACTGGAGACCTAAGCTTAACTGAGCTTTGCTGTAATTTTATGAGCCCCTTGTTCTTATGAGGGCCAGGCATACAAGTACCTTTTACCTTTGAATTCAGGTCAATTCTGCCAATGTTTATGTGTACATAGCCCTGTGGTAGGCACTAAGAAAGATCAAAAAAGTATAGGTAAGATAAGATCCCTGTGTTCATGGAACTTAGCGGCTAGTGGAGATTGGGAGTGGATATGACTATCTAGACAACTGTAGTATCAAAGCTCACACACTAAGTTTATTAGAGAGATGTTCATAAAACATCATGGGAGGCATGAGGGAAGACAGCTCAATGACTGAAGATGGAATATTTCATGGAGGAGATGTTGCTTAAGTTGAGTTTTAAAGAATGAATAAGAATTCAACAGGAAAGGAATGGCATTTTAAGCATGAGGGAGAGCGCTAGCAAACACAGGGAGGTAGGAAAGAACAGGGAAGATAAGGGAAAGGTGAGATATTACAATCAGACACATCCGTGTAGTGTAATAGACAATGCTTTTAGACTAATTTTATTTTTATATTGCCTATGCCCTTAATTCAAGCTTTCCTAGATGCCTACTGTACTGTACCACATAATCATTGCACCCTTTTTTTCCAGTCCAAAAATTGGTTTATAATCTTTCTTCATGTAATCATCACATGGTATAATTCTGTTCATCAAGCCTCTTAAAAGGTAAACGGAGCAGCAATGTATTCACTAGTGGCATATGGATATGCATTTATCTCTTGCACATGGTGAGCCAGGAGTCTAGAATTCTCAGCACAAAAGCTTTGGCCATATATTTCTGAGAGACGGCTTGCTTAGTTTGTTAGAGAGCTGCAGTACTGATGGTATTGTCACTCAACCCAGTGAAGAGCCATAGGGGCAAGGGGAGTTGGTGGAAGATGTAGCTGCCATGAGTAAGTCACCAGATATGGTAAGGCTTGCATCTTCCCAATTTTAATATATATTCATGAGCATTCTATACATCCTAATCTGGTACTAAAACAGTTTAGTAATAAAAGATTTTTAAAGTAATGCTGGCACAAGTTTTTATTTAAAAAGCTTCACATGACGGTAACAATCCCCTTTTTGTTTTGTTTTTTTAAATTGGCGTAAAGTCTGCAATGACTATGCAGTGAAATACGGTACCTGAGACTGGAAGAAAAGAAACTCACAAAGGGGGATGAAGTCAGACCATAACCATCTCTCTGCTAGTGCTATAAGTTTCTATAAGTTTGAACTGACTTCATCTTTCTCCCACTGTGGCTGAATAGGTATAGAGATTAAAAGTAAATTTTGTGTGTAATCCTCCCTTAACGCATAAGAGATGGGATTCATTTGGGAAATGTTTAATACCAGACTCCTCCTATTCTGCCTTAATTTTAGCTTGGTCTTGGTGGGGGTTTGGTACAAAATGGCACATTGATCCTTGGAGGGAGTGAGGAGTCCCACAGTCACGTGGAGGATCTGTGGGTGCTCGGTGATATACTAGAATTCTCTTTCAATAATAGGCTTGCTATAGTGTGAGAAGACCTCACTTCACTTTTCAAAGCCTCAGTAGCAAATAAAATAAGGCAGAATATGGACACTAGCACTAGCAATGTACCATGCAAAACAGAAATCACAGAATTTGACTGTTCATGATTGTGAAATTTCCCAGAGGACAAGCTCCAGAAAATCCTAGTTTTTAATTCCTTGAAGTTTTCAGATGACAGATTTCAATTCAATTGCTGTACAGGTTATAAAAACCAACTTCAACCCATTCTTTGTGTTTGTCTTAGCAGTGAGGCTATGAAAGGCCATGAATTTAGGAAATATAGGATAAATGAGTGTGGTGGTACATGTCTGGAATCCAAGCTTCTGGGGAGACTGGAGGTGGTGGATCACTTAAACCCAGGAATTTTGAGCTGCAGTGGCCTAAGATGAAAGGGCATGTGCACTAAATCTATCACCAGTAGGTTAAATTCCCTGAGTGGAGTGGGGAACCAGGCTGCCTGAGGAGGCCCAGGTTGGAAACGGTCAAAGTTCCTTAGCAGATCAGTCATGGCAACATATTTCCAGACTGGGGGATATAGAAAAATCTCCAAAAAAAATATGAAATTAAATTTTTAATGAAAGGGAATGTAAGACAATCATTCTCAGTTCCTCTACTACCTACTTTTTGGAAGAAAAAACCAAAATAGATTGAAAGTTGATGTTTTTTAGCTCAGGGTGAAAAATGAGAAAATGGGGATTGTTAGTCAAGTTCAGGAATGCAGATTAGCTGTTGTGCTTTCTCACAAGCCTGTCTGTTTGTGGATACAGATAGCCAGAATGCAATGTATTTATGGCCTTTGAAAACAACACTTAGATGTGAAACTCTCAAATTCCTAAGCTTGCAGTGTGTCTATGCCATTGCTAATGTCCGTAGTTGATAGAAGTCCAAATTCCTTCTCTGCATTTATTGTGACCTCTCCTATTGCTTTCCCTACATTTGGCACATATTAAAGAAATACAGCTTAGTGATCTTAGTAAAGCATGGATAGATTTGCACAAAATAATGAAGAATGAAATGAACACAGCCAAGAGAATGTAGTCTGTAATATCAGCAATATTGTTTTCAAAACAGCTTAAAGCAAGTAAGACATTTTGACTATTATAAATACCCATATTAACAACAAAGGGCATATGAAGGAAGACACTGGCTGCATCCAGAGAAAGAACGAGTAAATAGAAATATGTATTGAATTATTTTACATATATGTGTGTGTATATATGTACATCATATGTGCATTTTATATACATATACATATATATACACACACATGCACACACATTTGTGTCTGGTGACAGTCTTCTTTAAGGAATGGAGAGGGAAGAAAAAATAAGGAAAAAGCATTTTACATGATAGTTTATTATAAATTTTAAAGGAATAGCAAGTTGTATATAATAGATGCAGTTTAATGTGCAATCTTTTAAAAATTTAATTATACTGTGGTGCTGAAAGACTTGTTTTAGTCGATAAAAAATTAGAAATAATTTTTTCTAAAAAAGGAATCTCTATGCTCTCCTCTCCAATCCATCCTGCACTCAACTTCCTTAGTGATTTTCCTAAATCATGGGTCTGTGTTACTTTTCCTCCTACTCAGAGGTTCTGTATCTCTTCTGTGATGAAATATAGACTCTTCTGTTTTTTATCCTAAAGCCATTTATAACCTGGACCTTTCCTACATTTTCAGTCTTCTACTTTCCCCCCCCATGAATTGTAAAATCCAGTGATGCTGGTCTTGCTGTTTCCCACACATGCCATGCCATCAACCTGCCCTGTGCTTACATAGGTTCTCCTCATGTCCAGAGTGCTTGTCTTCCTTACTTCTGCTTCTGCTTTCTGGCATTTTTTATGACAGCTTCAATACCATCTTCAGAAGCAAGCCTTTCCCAGTCTTTCGCCCATAACTCCTTCCTTCTCTCTGAGATTAATTCCCTTTTAGACAAAATACACACACACACCTAGGTAGCTAGGTGGTAGGAGATAGAATGCTAGGTCTGAAGTCAGGAAGATTCATCTGGTTTCTGAATCTAGCTTCAGCAACTATCAAATCTGGTTTCAGACTCTTATTGGCTGTGTGATTCTAGGCAAGTCACTTAATCCTGTTTGCCTCATTTTCCTCATCTATAAAATGAACTGAAAAAGGAAATGGCAAACCAGTACCTTTGTCAAGAAAACTCCAAATGGGATCACAAAGAGCACAACGTGACTGAAAAATAACAGAACTGCAACATATGTACACACCTATCTATCCATCTAATTATCTATCCATCTATCCATCTATCTATCTATCCATCTAATTATCTATCCATCCATCTATCTATCTATCTATCTATCTATCTATCTATCTATCTATCTATCTATCTATCTATCTATCTATCTATCTGTCTGTCTGTCTATTTGTCTGTCTATCTATACATCTAATTATCTATCCATCCATCTATCCATCTAATTATCTATCCATCCATCTATCCATCTATCTATTCATCTATCTGTCTATCTATCCATTAATTAACTATCCATCTATTCATCTATCTATCTATCCATCCATCTATCTATCTATCTATCTATCTATCTATCTATCTATCATCTGTCTGTCTGTCTGTCTGTCTATTTATCTGTCTGTCTATCTATACATCTAATTATCTATCCATCCATCTAATTATCTATCCATCCATCTATCCATCTATCTATTCATCTATCTGTCTATCTGTCTATCTATCTATTAATTAACTATCCATCTATTCATCTATCTATCTATCTATCTATCCATCCATCTATCTATCTATCTATCTATCTATCTATCTATCTATCTATCTGTCTGTCTGTCTGTCTGTCTGTCTGTCTGTCTATCTATCTATCTGTCTGTCTGTCTGTCCGTTTGTCTATCTATCCTTCTAATTACCCATCTATCTATCTATCTATCTATCTATCTATCTATCTATCTATCTATCTATCCATCCATCCATCCATCCATCCATCCATCCATCCATCCATCCATCCATCCATCTATCTATCTATCTATCTATCTATCTATCTATCTATCTATCTATCATGTACATAGTTATTTTATCTTGTATTTCCCATTAGAATGTGAACCTCTTGAGGACAGAGACCATGTTTTGAGCTTTTTTGACATCCCCAGCACTTAACATAATGCCTAGCACATATTAAGCACTTAATGAATGTTGGCTGTCTGACTGAGTGATTGCCTAAATACTCACTTCTGTTGCTGGTAAAAACTGATTTTAGTTTCTGACTAAAAAAAATAAAGCCCCGACTCTCACACAAACACATCGTAGAGATGATCCTGTAGTCCTGTCATGGTCCCTGCTGCCAGATAAAACACTTTGTGATCTTGTGCAAGTTGCTTCATGATTGGATTAAATAATCTTTAAGGTCCTTCTCAAAACTCTAAAATTCCATTACACTCTAACACCTTATGAATGGCAGTGACATCAAAGTTTAGAACCAGTCTCTGCAATTCACCTTGGGAAAGGTGGGTAGAAATGGTAAAAAAAAAAAAAACCAACATAGTACAATGGGAAGTTCCAGATTTGGAGTCAGAGCATCAGAATTCAAATCTCAGTTCTACCACTTACAGCTTTGTGACCTTGGTTAAGCCATGTAATCTTCAGTTTCCTCGTCTGTAAAATGAGGTCGTTGGATACAATGACTTCTGAGAGCCTTGTTAGTTCTAAATCGATCATTTTTCAAGATAGTAAATAATGTTAACAGCAATAATAATATTTATATAATGCCTACTATGTGTCAGGAACCATGTTAAACACTTTAAAAATACATCTTTTGATACTTACAACAACCTTTCAAGGTTGTTATCCTAATTATACAGATGAGGAAACTGAGGCAAACATGACCTCAGTCATGCAGTCTACTTCCATGGTCTATTTCCATGACCAAGCAAGATCATGTTGCTATTAAGTGTCTGAGGCTGGATATAATACAAGTCTTTCTGACTCCAGAACTAGCACTCTGTCCATTGTACCATCTAGGTACCTTGGGTGTCTGATATTATAGATTGCTCTCCTACTTTGGAATATGGGAGAACTTTTCAAAGATCTAAAGTTCTTTCCCCTTTTAATCTTTCTTCACTTGAATCCATGGGTAAGTCTGAATGAACTTGGACTAGATCACATAAGGATATTTTGCTAGCCCTAAAATTTCAGAGGGGAAAGGAATAAGCATTTATATGCACCTAATATGTTCCAGGCACTATGCTAAGTACTTTACAAATATCTCATTCGATTTTCACTACCCTGTGATTTATAAGATATTATTCCCCTTTTATAATTGAGGAAACTGAGATAAATGGAAGTTAAGTGACTTGCCCAGTATGTCTGTGGCCAAATTTGTGGCCAAATCAATAACAGCAAATGGCATTTTCTTGCGTTCTTTCCAGTTCCCATGTTCACTATGGATTAATTATGCCATGTCATGGAAAATAATAGCAATAATAATATAGTAACACTACCGTGAGCAAAGTCTTCTGCGCAGATGAGCCTAAAGGAGCCTTGAAACAAGCCTTTGAAGTAGTCATTGAAGATATTGTATTGTTATCTCCATTTTCACAGATGAGGAAACTGAGGCTCAAAGAAGCGAAGGGATTGGAGCTTTTTCCTACAGCTAGTAAATTTTAGAGGAAGAATTTGAGCACCAACCCAACTCTGCTACTTAATACACTTGGTGGTTCTGCCTGTAAAACATTAAAACTTCCTAAGGAGGCAATTTCAAACCTCTAAATCCAGGTGGGGTCAACCAGCTTAGGAGCAGGGCATGTCTACATCCCAGTCTGGTTAGAACAGAGACAAAGGTAGACTGTTAAAGAAAGAGACAATCGTGACAGAATCTGTAGGATGCTGAAAGGATTATCTTAGGGTGAAGGAATTCCATGTACCTCCGGATTCCTTGCTACACTACAGTACTGGGCACAAAAGTGACCTAAATACCTTGGAAAAACATAACTAGGAAATTATTTTATTTAATGTGCCTTCAGGGCTGGGAATCAAGATGGCAATGAATGGGAGCAAAAGAAAAGTGATACTCAAACTCCCCCAGTGTGAGTGAGCTGTGTGTGAACTTTCTAATCATTATTAAAGTACTATGGAAATTTCATTTCATGCTTGTCTACTTTGGTAAATCCCCTGACCAAGCAGTTATAGAAAGAGAAAAACTGCAGTGGAAAGAATGTTAATATGCATTGATACAGCTAAACAAAGATTTTTTTTCAGTCATTTCAATTATAATTTAGTTCATACATAAACATCTAAAAATGAAAAAAAAAATGGCACAGAACATAAAGAAACTTGCTACACATTTATCAAACTGGGGGCAGCTGGGTGGCACTGTGGATGGAGTGTTCAAATCAAATCTGGCCTCAGACATTTACTAGCTGATGGACCCTGGGCAAGTTACTTACCCCTGTTTGCCTCAGTTTCTCATCTGTAAAATGAACTGGAGAGGAAATGGCAAACCACTCCATTATCTTTGTGAAGCAAACCCCAAGTGGAGTCATTAAGATTTAGACATAAATGAACAATGACAACCTATTAAACTTTTTGTCTGAAGAAAGACAATAGAATTAATTATATGAGAAAGTTCTTGGGACTCACCATTTGGGCTATTTTATAACCAAAAAAGTGAAGAATGAACTTCAAAGAATAGACTGATTCCTAAACAAACAGAAATATAGAATTAGACTATTACATGAAGAAATCCATCGAACACTTTGGAGGATAAAAAGAATGGCTGTTGTCTTTGTTCACTCGTGTCTGACTCTCCATGATGCTGTTTGGGGTTTTCTTGGCAAAGATACTGGAATGGTTTGCCATTTCCTTCTCTAGCTCATTTTAAAAATGAGGAAATTGAGATGGACAGGGCTAAGTGATTTGCCCAGAGTCAAACATCTAGTAAGTGTCTGGGGCCATTTGAACTAAGGTCTTCCTGACTCCAGGCCCCATTATCCATTTTACCACCTAGCTGCCCAAGATAAGAATGGTTCTACAATTCTAAATGGAGCTCTCTCTAACATGAAACACGGGGTGAATTACCTTTCACTTAGGATTAATTGAGTATTCTCATTCTGATGAATTAAACTAATAGCTATTGAACAGAAATAGGACTGATGCCTGTAGTTTTCCGACTCCTTAAATTGTGTCTTTTGTCTCTTATCCTGAAATTGTGAAGGGAACTCAATAGAAAGTAAAATGAGGTGATAAATTAGAAGAGGATATGCCTCATAGCTTCCCATTGCTTTGAATTATAGGTTCTTAAACTTTTTGGTCTCTAATCTCCAAAATTCTTAAAAATTGTTGAGGACCATCCCAAAGAACTACTGTTTATATTTATTGTTGTATAGTGGTATTTACCATATTAAAAATTAACACATATTAAACCTATCTCTAAGGCCCCCTAAAAGGGTCTCAGGGACTCGTCCTTTGAAAACTGCTGGTTTCGATGAGCTCTTACCCTTTCTCTGGATCCCTTTCCCTGGGTGCTGTGCTATAATCACCACCCAATCAAAGTGCAACAATCTCAGAATTTCAAATCCCAGTGATAACAGTGCTCTTGGTGGCATGGACAATCGGTGCCATAGTCTGTACACCTGTGTCTTTTGGTTGGAAATGAAAATAACATCATTATAATCAAGTCAAAAAATGTGTTCCTCCACCTCCACCACCACACAAAAACAACCCTCCCAAAAAACCATCTAAAAATGGCCCCTGGGAGGAACAAGCAAGCTTGGTGCTAAGTTAAAGCTGGAGACTTTCTGCTTGTTTTCCTATAGCTTCCTGGTAAGCAGGTAACAGGCACCTGAAACTAGAATAATGTATGCAGTTCACATCAGAAATTTTGTTGGAAAGTTTGTATCCCTCCTGTAATGAACTGAGATCTGATAGAGCCTTTTGGGTTGTGGAGTTGTGGTTTTGTTATTAAAGAAGTTGATTCCCTTTAATCACTGGGTGTGAAAATTAATCAGTGGAATTCAGGGAGGTTTTGAAGGAGGGAGCTACTTGGAATCACTCTATAGTTGGAAGAAAGTCATGTTCGGCAAACTATATCTTTGGGTGAGCTTAACGTTTGAGCCAGTCCCAGATATAACTGGATGCCCAGCCTTCCAAAAGGGTATTAGTTCAACAGGTTATTAAATCACAGAATACCAAGGTTTTCCCCAAAGTCTCTCAGGAATGCTCTGCAACTGAAATATCTCAGAAAAGACAGTTCCCTGTCACCTGTCCCCTGACTTCTAGTTATTTCCTTTGCTTTATGGCATTTATATTCTTGAATAATGATGCCTGTGGGGAGGGAGTGTTTGTGGGAGACACAATTCCACGGAGCGTGCTCAGAGTTTCTCTTTCTGATTCTTTTTTGACCACATGGGTGCTTTGGAACCTGCTGAGCACGTGGTTGTGTATTTGTCCTTCAGTCTCAAAGAGGACCATCGTGCACTGGAAAGCGGAGCCCACCCCTGAGCTGCCCTGGCCGCGCGGCCCCAGAGGAGCAGATCTGACCAGGCTTCAGGGACAGAGTCACCGGGGGCCGGGAAGATACCTCCACCCACAGACGCTACAGGTCAGTGAGAGAGACTTCTGGGCTGGGAGAGAGGGGGGCGGGGTGTCTCCATGACTCGGGCCCCCTTGGGAGGCAGCAGCAGAGGGAGTGGCAGAGCCAGCGGCAGAGGCAATGATGGCCGGGACTCCCCGAGCAGACAGGAGCTCCATTACCGAAGGTATCTGCATAAACCCCCTGAGGGAGCTGAGCCTAGGAGATGGCCCTGCCCCCAACCACTCCATTACTGAAGGTCTCTGCGTAAAGCCCCTGAGGGAACTGAGCCTGGGAGGCGGCCCTGCCCCCACCCCAGCACCAGAACTTAAGCTCACATTGAATAGCAGCCACTCCCGCCACAGATAGCCCTGAGACTGGGAAGCAGCATTTGAATCTCAGACCCCAAGCACTAGCTGGGCAGATCTAGGCAGGGGTGGAGAGGAATCTCAGAAGTCAAGTAACTGGCTGGAAAAATGCCCAGAAAAGGGAAGAAAAATAAGACCATAGAAAGCTACTTTCTTGGGGAACAGATGTTTCTTCCTCCTTTCATTTCTGATGAGGAAGTACAATGCTTGCCATCAGGGAAAGACGTGGAGGTTGGGGCCTCTCTATCCCAGACATCCGAGGTGAATGTCCAGTGGGCTCAGGCCATGGAAGAGCTCAAAAAGGATTTTGAAAATCAAGTTAGACAGGTGGAGGAAGAGAAATGAGAGAGATGCAAGAAAAGCATGAAAAACGGGTCAACACCTTGGTAAAGGGGACCCAAAAAAACGCTGAAGAAAATAACACCTTGAAAAATAGGCTCACTCAATTGGCAAAAGAGGTTCAAAAAGCCAATGAGGAGAAGAATGCTTTCAAAAGCAGAATGAGCCAAATGGAAAAAAGAGGTTCAAAAGCTACTGAAGAGAATAGTTCTCTCAAAATTAGAATGGAACAGATGGAGGCTAATGACTTTCTGAGAAACCAAGAAATCACAAAAACAAAACCAAAAGAATGAAAAAATGGAAGAGAATGTGAAATATCTCATTGGAAAAACAACTGACCTGGAAAATAGATCCAGGAGAGACAATTTAAAAATTATGGAACTCCCTGAAATCATGATGAAAAAAAGAGCCTAGACATCATCTTCCATGAAATTATCAAGGAAAACTGCCCTGATATTCTAGAACCAGAGGGCAAAATAAGTATTGAAAGAATCCATCAATCACCGCCTGAAAGAGATCCAAAAAGAGAAACTCCTAGGAACATTATGGCCAAATTCCAGAATTCCCAGCTCAAGGAGAAAATCTTGCAAGTAGCTAGAAAGAAATAATTCCAGTATTGTGGAAATACAGTCAGGATAACACAAGATTTAGCAGCTTCTACATTAAGGGATCCAAGGGAGTGGAATAGGATATTCCAGAAGGCAAAGGAACTAGGATTCAAACCAAGAATCACCTACCCAGCAAAACTGAGTATAATACTTCAGGGGAAAATATGGTCTTTCAATGAAACAGAGGACTTTCAAGCATTCTTGATGAAAAGACCAGAGCTGAAAATAAAATCTGACTTTCAAACACAAGAATGAGAAGAAGCATGAAAAAGTAAACAGCAAAGAGAAGTCTTAAGGGACTTACCAGAAGTGAACTGTTTACATTCCTACATGGAAAGACAATATTTGTAACTCTTAAAACTTTTCAGTATCTGGGTAGTTGGTGGGACTACACACACACATACACACACACACGTACACATTTGTGTGCACACACACATACACACATGCATGCACATACAGAGACAGAGAGCACAGAGTGAATTGAATAGGATGGCACCATATCTTAAAAGAAATTAAGGTAAACGGTGAGAGAGAAATGTAGTGGGAGGAGAGAGGGTGAAATGGAATGGGGTAAATTATCTCTCATTCAAGAGGCAAGCAGGAGACTTTTTAGTGGAGGGAAAAAGAGGAGAGCTGAGAAAAAAACATGAAGTTTACCCTCATCACATTCAACTAAAGGAAGGAATAAAATGCACACTCATTTTGGTATGAAAACCTATCTTACAGTACAGAAAAATGGGGAAGAAGGAGATAAGCAGGGAGGGAGGGATGATGGAAAGGAGGGCAATGGAAGAAGGGAGCAATTTGAAGTCAACACTCTTGGGGAGGGACAGGATCAAAAGACAGAATAGAAACAATGGGGGGCAGAATAGGATGGAGGGAAATAAAGTTAGTCTTATACAACACGACTGTTATCGAAGTCATTTGCAAAACTACACAGATATGGCCTATATTGAATTGCCTGCCTTCCCAAAGGGAATGGGTGGGGAGGGAGAGATGGGGAGAATTTGGAACTCAAAGTTTTAGGAACAACTGTTGAGTATTGTTGTTGCTACTAGGAAATAAGAAATACAGTTAATGGGGAATAGAAAGTCATCTGGCCCTACAGGACAAAAGAGAAGATGGGGACAAGAGAAGGGAGGGATGATAGAAGAGAGGGCAGATTGGTGATAAGGAAAATTAGAATGCTTGGTGTATTGGAGTGGGGGAGGGAATAAGTGGGGAGAAAATTTGGAACCCAAAATTTTGTGAAAATGAATGTAAAAAGTTAAATAAATAAATTAATTAAAAAAAAAAAAAAGAACTCTAGAGCTTCCAGAGGGGCTTATTTCAGTGATAAACTCCCCTTGGTAGAGCATTTCAAGGTGAGCAATGCAAATACTCCCTTACTTCCCTTCTCCCCTCCCAATTCCTGTATCTTTTGACCCTACGATAGCAAAAAGTGACCAAATATTCCTTTCTTTTTGTTTGGATCTTGCCTGCCACCACAGACACTAAACTGATTCATACCTATGATCTAGAAATCCCACAGCTATCCCATACTCAGTATATTCAAAGTGGAACTCATTATCTCTCCTTGTAAATTCTCCTGGGTTCTTAAGAGCACCCCCAACCTGGAGTCATCCTTGCTTCTCCACTTTCCCCCCGCACCATAACTCTCAACTCTCATCATTTCTACCTCCACAATATCTCTGCCCATCTGACTCTAGCATCTGTCCCCTTCTCTCTACTCACTCTGTCACCACTGTAGCTCGGGTGCTCATCGCCTCACCTGGAATATCGTAATAGTCTCCTGATTTGTCTTCCAATCTCCAGTCTCTCCCCTCTGTGATCCATTTTCCACATGGCTGCCAAGCAAATATTCCCCATCACATCATTGTCCTTACTTAAGATGCTTCAGCATTTCCTAATCACTTCTAGATTATAATACAAGCTCCTATTTGGGGGCATTTCATACCATTTACAATTTGGTTCCCGCTTGTTTTTCCAGACTGATTCCATATTACTCCCTTTTACTCACTCCAAGTTCCAGCCAAACTGACCTCCTCATGCCGCTGCCATGCCACGGACCATTCCATCTCCTAACTTTATGTCATTATACAGGCTGCCCTCTCCACCTGAAATAGTTTCCTTTGCCACCTCTACTGCTTGAAATTCCTGTCTCCCTTCTAGGCTCATCTCAGGTATCATCTTCTCCTATGCCTTTCCTGATCTCATCAGTTATTAGTGATCTCCTACCAAACTATTTTGAATTTACTTTATATATTTTTCATAATGACTTTCCTGTGTATATTTTTTTCCTCAAAGGGAGGCAAGGTGCTTACAGATAGGAACTATTTTTCCCTTGTCTCTGAAGCTTTGAGCACCCAGAACAATACCTATCACTTAATAGGAACATTTTAAAAAAAAATAAATTCAATATATGGAATAAAGCAAGCATTTCCATAACATTTTACAATAAAAAAGATGATAGCACATGACTGCAAATCTTCTATACACAACTAGCTATTCCTTTAAATTCGCAACAAAATTATCATGTAAATTTCTTTTTCTTCCTTCTTCCCTCCTACCCCGGAGATGGCTACCATTAGACACAAGTACATATATATATAAAATTATTCTATATATGCTTCTATTTATCAGTTCTTTCCCTGGATGCAGGTAGTGTCTGTGCATCCTTTTATGTATTTTTACATTAATTTGAGTATTTATAATAGACAAAATAACATTCACTCAAAGTCATTCTTAAAACAATATTAATAGGAACTTAATGACATTTCTTGAATTTAATTGAGTTAGCTTGAGTTATCTCATTCAGATGTAGAAAGCAATTCTTCCCATCTTTCCTTCACCTGCCCCCCTAGATTTTTATGTAAATCTGCTTTCTGATCAACATGTCAGAGAATCAACATGTCACTTCGATACCTTTGTTCATTCTTTCCTGCAGAGATCAGAAACAAGAAATGGACAGAGACATTTAGCTGAACACAATTTCATTTATAACAAAGAGGAAGCTGGTTATCCTGTTTTAATGAAGATTCTCCTGATGCTACTAGATGTAACTTTGTCCTGCAATGTAACTTTCTTCCACAGAGACAATAATATCCCTCTGGAGAACTGTTTTATGGACGTGCTTAGAGGCAACATTGGTTTCCGCTCCTTAATTATATTACAGATTATCACCTGGTAATTCTCTGAGCAATTAGAGTCAATGGTTATTATTTATTGCTGCTATTTAACATAGTGGGGTTCCAACAGTGTGGTTGATAATACGATATTGACTAAACCCTACATTATTGTTCAGCCAGATGCTGTCCAGCAAAATAGAATCTGTCCCCAAAAAGATTTCCCATCAGGATTCCATCACTACATTGGCTGCTGGGTGATGAATCTCACTGCCTCAGCCATTCTTAAAGATTATCTACTAAGTTACAGAGGGATTGTGATCAGAAGTCAGGCAGAGAGTAATCACCCCCATGAAATCACGGACACTTGAAGTATTAAAGTGTCAAGAGAGAATTAATTTTATATGGGAGCAAAAAGTCTGATACAGAATTCCCTTCCTTCCTCCTCCCTTCTGTGGATCCCTCTTGGGACATTAGGTTTGCTAAAGGACTTGGTGTTAGTGACTATATTCACCTGTACCATCATTTCAAAGAGAATAAAAGCTTTCTAGGATTGAGATTAAAGAATAAAAGAAGCAGGGTTGTCAAATATATGTTTATGTGGAAAAGCAACAGACAAAAGTTAAACAATTTTGGAACATTGCTAAAAAGATATGTGGTAGAAATAATAATCTCATAAAAATGAGAAATGTCTTTATCTTCCCCTCACTGGAAACAAGTCAAAGAAAGGGAACATTTAGGGGAATGGATTGAGGTAAAATAAAACTATTTTTAAAATAAAAATTACTAGAGTTTCATTAAAGAGGCATGGACCCAAAATCTAGAAAAATCTGGACCAGACTTGCCTTCCTGCTTTGGTAATTGCTCCCAATGGATGTCTGGGTATTTTTTTTCTCATTCTAATCTCCCAATTCATCAATATTCTGGGAAAATTTCCTCAATTTTGGCAATCACAAACTAAGACTAATGTAGAGGGATGAATATTTTTTTTAAGTCATGAAATGATAGGATTTAGAGCTGTGAGGGACTTTGGAGCTCATTATCTTTTCCTGTTAATTGACCTGTGTATTACCCCCTAATTTTGCAGTTGAGAAAAATGAGACTTAGATGAGCTGATTTACCCAAAGCCTTATGACCAGTTTGTAGTAAAACCAATATGAAAATCTAGATCTCTTGACTTCTAAACTTATGTTCATCTCATACCACACACCACTTTTAGGAAGCAAGGACCTCTCCATGGTTCCCTGTATACTAAAGCAACATTTTGTAAAAATGGGTATGATTATGACATAATGTTTTTAACAGATGATATGGGGTCAGCATATTAATTAGTTTGGTGAAGAAGAAAAAGTCCCAAGAGATTTTAATACAGTTTTTATCTTTTCTGGAAAACAACACAATTATGCAGAATTAGAAGATAAACTCCTAGAATTAGGGACTGTTTTGTTATTCCTTTATAGTCAATGGTATCTGGCAGATAGTAAATATTTAATAAGTGATTGTTGAATTGAATTGAATGGAAGTAGAAACCATCAACAATTTATAGGCTTTTGATAAAAATTAAGAATCATTCTGTAGCAGTCTAAAAAGTTCCAATGAAGGCAACTCCCGAAGTGAGTCGCCTGAAGCTTTACTCCATGATACCGGAGAGCTACTGAGGACTGTTCAGTAAATAGTCAGGCTTCCTACCCACTGAATTTATAGACTGGGCAGAAATACAGAATTCTAAAGCAAAGGGGGATTTTAAAAATGATCTATCCTAGTGGTTCTCAAAGGATGTGTTGGGATAATGTGCTAGGGTGTCCTACTTGGTGTGCTGGGAATCAAAGAAAACTTGTTTGTTAATCATACACATGTAAACAAATCTTCTGACTCAACTTTTCATGACGTGCTGGGATTTGTCAGGGCAAAGAATGATACCAAAAATATTAGCAAAAAAAGTTTGAGAACCATTAATTTATTACAACACCCATGTGTTAGGATAATGTGCTGGGGAGTCTCCAATCTCTGACTCCTTTTGGAATTTTCTTGGGAAAGATACTGGAGAGGTTTGCCATTTCCTTCTCCAGCTCATTTTACAGGTGAGGAAACTGAGGAAAATGGTTACTGATTTGCCCGGTACCAAACAGATAATGAGTGTGTGAGGTCAGATTCAAACTACAGCCCCAGAGCTCCATTCATTGCACCAACAAGTAGGAGAAATGCTGTTTGCATGAGCGATCTGGATAACTGTGGATTATAACTTTAGACAGAAAACAAAAGAAATCAAGAGGAAATACCATAATGATGGAAAATTACAATTTAGAAGATTGTTAAAATGTAAGAGGAAAAGATCTATTTTCAAAGAGGCTGAATTACTCTATGATCAGTTTGATGGGCATAAATACTCAGGTATCAGTCTTGCACTCATCAGTGTAACTGATGACAGTCAGTTGAAGATTTAATAGGCAATCTTTGTGTCTGTTGATGTTTCTCTCCACCCCATTCCCCAACCAAACTGTGTCAATTTGTGGATGAGAGAGAGTATGCCAGTGGGAGGCTCAGGCTTTCATAAAAGATAGAGAAGATTCTCCAGAATATTAAATTTATAGAGAAGGTAATTTTGTACGGTGGGACTATTGGATGAAATGATGGGGTAGGGTAATATCATGTTGGATAGCTCTTTTATTCCTCAGTTATTGTCTCACAGGAACATCACACTGGGGAAAGAAAAATGGAAGCTTGGTACATTTATTTCTTCTGCATATTCCCATGACACATTTATCATAATTGAAAGTCTGAAGAAATCTTTTTAAAGAAAATCAACTATAGCATTCACTACTTGTTATTCAAGCCAGAAGTCATGAATTCTTCAATATTTAGCTAAAGAGTTCATCTATAATTCCATGCCAGAGAAACCAAGTGCAAGTAACTTAGAGAATGACATCCCATATAAATCTTTGCCTTCATTTACCATAAATTTGCCAGGAATAAAAGCATATTAAGTCTTTTTTTTTCTTCAGACTAATTCTGAAATTTAACAAGAGAATATCTTCCCTGCACTGCTCATTGAGCCTACCTGTTAATTTGCATTTGATTAGTGGTAGTGAGGCACAGTGTAAAGGATTGTGGGTGTTATTTAGTTGTTTCAGAGGTTAAGTGAATTATCCATAGCAACACAGCTAATAAACCTCTGAGGCTGGATTTAGACCTCGCTAGAATTTTACATACTATGCCACCTAGCTGTCCATGGTGTAAGAATTTCTCCATAGCCCTGTTCTGTTCAATATTTTTTTAGTTAATGACTTAAATTAAGGCATAGCTAGATAACTTTTATCAAATCTGTGAATAAGAGAAATCTAGGCATTAGCTAGCAAGTTGAGTAACAAAAATTGTATCCAAAAAGACCTTGATGATGAAATAATGAGCTAGATTGAAGGAGATGAAGTTTTATGGTGATTAGCACAGAGTTCTATCCTTTTTAAAAAATTATCTGCACAGTATGAGATGGAGAAGACATGACTGAGCAGTTCATGTGAAAAGGATCTGAGGGGCTCTGGT